>OY754342.1:20596835-21947335 GCA_963572235.1 Caenorhabditis japonica | reverse complement strand
GAGCCATTATTAGCCATCTAATTTGACAAATAGTCATTTTTGATGCCTACTGGCACCTATTCGACAACAAATAATTCGCTTTTAGAACTATTCGGTATAGAACTGCTACAATATAAAACAAAAAGAAATAGAACTGTGCATTTTAGAACTCTTGTGCGGGGGAGTGCGTTTGTATCTTGTTTTGATCTTCCTAAGTCTCATATTTCCCAAAAGTTTTGATATATTCTAACAGAAAAAAACAGGAAAACGAGAAAAAATCACAATGATCAATGGAAACGCGTTTCCCCGCACAGCAGTTCTAAAACGCACAGTGATATTCTGATACATTTTTATTATGTAGCAGTTATATTTTTCGCAGTTATATTTTTCGCTGTTCTATTTTGTAGCAGTTCTATACCACACCGTTCTGAAAGTGAGTGTCTCCCAAAAACGGTTAGCCAGCCAGACAATGGCTAATAGCTGTCGAATGCAGTACGTATGCAAAATGAACTTTAGCCGAAAATTCCCAGAGTACAGACAATTTAACGACAATTTTTGAGTGTTAAAAATGCGCAGAGTGTGTTTTGAAAACGATGCTCCAAGATTACGCAAAACCGGTTTTTTTTTTCAATCGAGTTGCCATTCAAAAAATATTCGAAAATCCGCAAGCGCAAAAGTGGGCGGAGTTTTTATTTTCATGGCGCAACTAGAAAAAAATTGAAAATTTTTTAAAGTTTTTATTGGTGATTTTGAGGAACCTCGAAAATCCGGGGAATTGGTCCCGTCTTTTTGCAAGACTGCCAAAACCAGTGCCGCAGAGTTGCAAGGGGGCGGAAATTATTCTCCAAGTTTTTCTAGGTCTTCAAATTTTTCGAAAAATTATTAGAAATTTGCCAATAAAACTGGTCATGAGTAATTTTGCAGCGTCGTTTCCAATTTCTATCATTACAACGAACAACAAACAAACAAACAAAGATTACAAAGTCGATCCGTTCTTCAAGTACACAATTTGAAATTGTCAAAAATCTTGAAACGATGTTAAATACTTGTTCATGAAAAGCTGCCAGTCGCCCACGTGCGGTTCCTCGGCCGCGGCTGATGGTCTTGCAGCGAAAGATGAGACGCAGAGAAAAATTCAGTTTTATTGAATTTTCGATCGGCATTTGCGACTGACAGCAACACATAAATGAGTAATTCGCGGGCTCTGGGAAGTTTCCAAACTTTAGTGCTATTTTCGTCATCATGTTAGCACTATTTACAAAAATCGGCCAAGGATAAAATAGTCGTTGAATTTTTCGAAATTTGCCCGAAAACTCATTCGACAACTGCTTACCCTTGGCTTTTTTCACTAGTGCGGACACCGCGACGAAAAATTGAACTAAATTTTCGAAATGACTGATTTCGACACGTCCCAAAATTGTAATTTCACGTATTGTCGACTCGCCATGACTGTCAAACGCGCTCCGTTGAACTCAATGCTATCCGACTTTCCATTTTCGTCGTCAAATTATTTCATTTCACGTTGAATTTATACGTGAAATTAAATAATTTGGATACCAAAATGAAAATCGCATATCGTTGGGTTCAACGGAGCGCGTTTGATCATTTTGGCGGGTCGACAATAGTGACACGCCTTGCGCGAAAAATGAAATTTTTACACTTTTTGCCTGACACTCAGTGGCGAATACATAATAAAAGTTCTAACTCACAATATAAAGCATGTACGCTGTCACGTAGGCAATCTTCCTGTGCTTGGCCCCTGTTGACAGAATGAACATCATTGCGGAGCCTATACAAATTTCGAAAAAGTAGAGCATGAATGGCGAGAGATAGAAGAGCCCGAATATTTGACAAATCATTATTATTGAGGCGAGAATGCCAACAGCACCCTGAAAATCGGCCGTTTTTTTTATTAAATTGGAAATTTGCCGAACTCACCCCAATCGGTAACCCACAGAGCACGCGCGGCTCGGGTTCGGCCGCCAATCCGCGATCCGACGCGGACGTTGCTGTTCGAGAAGCCACCATTCTTTGCTCTGGAATCAATAATTTTGCCTATACGGGGCGCGGAGAGGGAGAGAAAGTGAGGGAGGGAAGGGGCGAGGAAACGACTGATATGGTTTTAGAAAGAATGGAGGAGGGTGATAGATACTACGTGTGGACTGGTCGGCAAACAGTTTTAAGGCCAGTTCGATCAGCTAGCTCCAAGTGCAGGAAAGGGCAAAAACATGGTTGGTTGGTCTGGACTGTGGAGGGAGATCAAAGTTTAGAAAAATCCTGAAATTTGGAGTTTATTGCAGTCCAAAGTTCATGAAAAAAATTCCCAGAAATATATAACAGTCGCTCTCACTTGAAACCGCTGTTACCGTAGTTGCTAAGAGCGCCTGTTATATATTGTCGGCCCGCCAAAATGGTCAAACGCGCTCCGCTGAACTCAACGCTATGCGATATTCATTTTGGTCTTCAAATTATTTTATTTCACGTATAAATTCAACGTGAAATTAAATAATTTGACGACGAAAATGGAAAGTCGCATAGCATTGAGTTCAGCGTAGCGCGTTTGAACATTTTGGTGGGCCGACAATATTTCTGGGAAATTTTTTCAGGATCTTTGGACTACAATAACTCTTGATTTCAAGATTTTTTAAACTTTGATCTACTTCTACAGTCCAGGCCAACCAACCATGTTTTTGCACTTTTCTGCACTCGGTGGCTGCAAAAAACTCTTGATTTCAGGACGAAAAAAAATATTTAATAGCGGCGCGAGTGGCACATAAAAATACATACATAGTGGTGGTGGTAAAGCAACAATAGAAAAGGGGGGGGAGAGAAATGTGCATATCCTATCCTAGAGAGTGGTGTCAAATTTCAAACGCAAAACGAGCGAAAAAGTAGAGTTTGGGGCGCTTATCAGAACTATCGAGCATGATAAAATGTAATATTTACACACATCACACGCTACCCCTTTTTTTTTCTTTCCAGAAGCCCCCGAAACGGAGCAAAGTGGAGCACTGGTTCTAGACGATCGCATACTGCCCCTGAATGTGAAAGAAGAGCGAATAGAAGCCGCTGAAGAGGACGGTCAGGAGACGTCAGAATCGCCGGTGGCGGCGCTGGAAGATGAGGAAGAAGAGGAGGATGACGCGGAGAGTGTTATCGATAAGTCAGATGTATGAAAATTGGAGAAAGTTGGAGAAAAAACGATTAATTTTACCCCCATTTTAAGATCCCGTCGCCAACCCACAAGTTTATGAGCAGCTGCGCCAACGCTAATCTTCCCGACGACGTGGTGATTGGCGCGTGGGAGCTGTTTTATCATGCGTATCAGAGGGTCACTTTGGAGGTGGGTAGACGGGAAAATACTGCCAACTAGTGGTTACATATTATGAATAATTGATGCGCTCTCTTTGGGGGGTCTATTGTGTTTTGAATTGAGCTGCGACATGCAAAAAATGAAGTGAAACCACGCCCACTTTTTTGGGGCGAATTCGAAAATTCGTCTCCAAAACAGCTAGTTGCGAAATTATGACTCCGCCCACGGCGTGTTCGTGACTAAATACAGTCGGCGAATGCATGATCAACTGCGCTCTATTCAGACTCCTCCAGTTTTGCCGAGTGCGGCGCGCTTCTCTTGGCGCGAAAATTCCCATTTGAACTGATATTCGTCGTTTCTCGATTTTCTCCTTCTATTTCCTTGTGATTTAATGCTTTTTCTTTTTTTACAATACGTTTATAAATTGTTTCATTTTAATTTAAGAATAAATTTCAGCAAACAGAAATGGTTGCCATGGAGGAAGCGGCGCGACGACGAATCGGTGAGTAATGCGAAATATTATCATTTTAGTTAAATACATTTTTGGGTTTATTTTCTGAAAGTTTAAGCAAGATTCCTTTAAAAAAATTAGAATGATGCTCAAGAATTGTGAACTAAAAATATGTATGATTCTTAGTGAACCAAAATATCGATTTTTGGACAACCTGACTGAAAATGGGTCATTATTCAAGCAAAATGCAAAAATAACTGTATTTTTGCATTAAAAATTATTGGTTAACAGGCTATAAAATGAGGTTATATTTATGAATAACCTCATTTTATATATTTTACCTTTTTAAATGTTTTATTTTTTCAGAAGAGCTAAAATGACATGGAGCTCCGGAGCCATCCATAGAGCGACAATGAGCTGACAGATATTGGAGGTGGTGAGTTGATTATAATTTATTGAAAAATATTTCGGAACGATCCGCGGATGTTCTCAGTATTTACGGACTGAATAGCTGAATTATGAAGCAGATTTCCATGTTTTATGGCTGTGTACGCAATTTTGACCATTTCATCCAGAGTTGCCGGCAATATTTTTTAAATATCAAGACCAATTCAAACAGTTTTCTTTCTGTGGTCTTATTTTTTGTCAATTCTAATAATAATGTTCAAGAAATACCGATAAAAATGTATTTTTTTCTCCGAATATTTGAGAGTCTTTAAGAGAAACCGGAAAAATTTCAACAGAATTGCAGAAAACGAAATATCAAAAACTTGGCCTTTATTTTCAAATGTTTAGGTTTCATCAAATGATTTAGATCACACCAATCTTTTCCAACATATCCGATAGTTTTTAAAACTAATTTTAGAATTTTTCAGAGCTATTGGAGCATGTGGAGCAGGACAGGTGGATTCGCTTCTCGCCCTCGTCGTTTTTTTTTAATGTTTAACCTTTGTTTATTTTTATTTTTAAATAAATAACAAATGCTTTATTCCCTTTTCTATTGACTGTAACTTTATTATTAAAAAAAATAAAATGGAGTGACGAAGCCGTCAAAAATCTGCGTTGTCAGCTTCTACGTGACAGGCTGGTTAGTAATATCAGGGCAGATAGACGTAGTAACTAAATTAAACGCCCTAAATTGAGATTTCCACGAGAATATCCTTGTAAAATAATTTTTTTTTCAAGTTGAAAAAATAATTAAATTTGAATTCCCGCCAATTTTGCAAGTGCGGCGCACTTCCACAGGGCGGAGTCTCCGTAGAGCGCGGTTGATCATGCATTCGCCGACTGTACGTTTTTGAAAATTTTTGAACGTGATGGAGACGCAGAGAATGCGATAGTGCGTGTTGACTCCGCCCACCATTTTGCAAATGGCGCGCGAATTGGTTGTCAGTCCTAGTTTTGGTTGAGAACCTGTTACTTGTTTTTTGTTGGTGTTTCCAACCTATTTGTTGGATTTTTTCTTGTTTTTTGGTGTTGTTAGCCAATTTTTAATGTTTTTGCCTTTTTTTAAAAGCGATTTGTACCCATTTTTGTGGCAATTTTACCAATTTTCAAGGCTTCTACTTGTTTTTGCCCTAATTTTACACTTTTTGGGATTTTTTTTGCATTTTTTTCCCCATTTTTTGGTGTTTTTGTTCTCTATTGTTGTAATTTTGCGTTTGTGTTTGTTGTTCTGTTTTTGACCCTTTTTGCCATTTTCACCCATTATTGATGTTTATTTGCCCGTTTTTTTCTTGATGTTTACCCGTTTTGTAGCTCTTTTCCATCATTTTTGCAGTTTTAAATAGATCAACACCCGTTTCATGTGATTTAAAGGGGGTGCCAACTTTCTGGGGAAAGTTGGTTAAAATATACTCTTGGGTGGGGGATTTACGAATATCACATTGAAATCGCACGAAAAAAATTCTCTGATTTTTTATGATTTTTACAAAAAATAATAGAAGACCACGAGGAGTACACGAAAATCGTGGCCGTGGACTAGGAAAACCCGCGGCCGCGGCTTCTAGAAAGATCCATTTTCACCAGAATTACTTATTTTTCGTGCAGTTTTCCTCGTTTTTATTATCGATTTTCGATAAAACATGCTCTAATCGCTTATTACATTTTAGATAATCGCGAAAATACAGTTTAGTCATGAAAATCGAAAAATCGATATTCGCCTTTCGTTCGATTCATCGTTTTAAATAATTTCTTGTGAACATTTATTGTTCAAATAAAAACGTTACAGATAAAAGAGTGAACTTAATGCGGAATTGAGCAGGAAAAGGGACAAAAAACGAAGGTATGAGAATTTTTGTTCCGAATTTGTTTTATCGTTATTTTTGTGATCAAAACGCGTTAATTTGGTATTTTAAAACACGAAATAATTTTTTTACAGTATTTCCCCAAGATTGATGCAAAAAAATGCGAGAAAGAAGGGATAAATATGATGAAAAAGAAAAATGGCGTTTGAATTTCGCGCCAAATCGTGTACTCCTCGTGGTCTTCTATTTTTTTTTGTAAAATTCGCCAAAAATCAGAAAAATTTTTTCGTGCGATTTCGATGTGATATTCGTAAATCCCCCACTCAAGAGTATATTTTAAGCAACTTTCCCCAGAAAGTTGGCACCCCCTTTAATTAATTACAGCTGGCTATATAACCGCTATAGGAAATCGTTATGGCTCCAAAATCGGCCCGAAATGCTTAAAATTTGATTTTACAGATTTAATTCTACATGACCAACACCTGTACCCGATCAAATCAGACATGAATCGGCGAATGAATTTCTAATTTTTGCTTGAAATGAATTTACATTAATTAATTTACACTTACCTTTGCAAGTGTCCGGTTTGGTATACTCGGTATAAAACGCTGCAAACTCGCTCTAATCGAACAATGAATTTCAAATGCATTTGAGGTGAGGTTTAGAGAAATCCGAGCAAAACATCGGCCACGGTCTCTCAATTCTCCGCACTCTCTCGTCGCCAATGTGGCCGCGTCCACCAATGTGCGAAGGGAGCGCGTTTGCAGCGCTCCGTACTGAGAATACAAGAACTGATTTGGACATATTATGAAAAAAAAAAGTTGTAACACGGTGTTTGCTACTTTTAAAATTCAAACGAAAATGGGGACAAATCTCTTCATTTCCCATGCTATTTATTTCATTGCCGTTTGAATTTCAAAAGTATGCAAGCACCGCGTGGAAATTTCTTTGTTTTCCCAGATGCATTTTTCCTGTCATTTTGTAGCTAGGCAAACCTAAATTTTAATTCAGAAAAATTAATTAAACTTTAGGTTTGCGTAAGAATAAAATAGCATGAAAGAACTGTGTCACAAACTTGCAAAATTACCGTAAAACCTATAATACAGGCGCATGCGTCTGTATTTTCAATGCTCCCTTTTTGGTGCGGTTTAATTGCAAAAAAGGCTTCAATCTGAGGTGTTCACATCTAACTTTCAAACCGAATCGGTACAACTTTTAAAGCTTATTTTTAGTAGATAAATTTTTCAAAAAAAAATAATGCGAACAGTCAAAGTAATACCACATAGAAGGGCGCTTCTATTACACACGAAAATATTGAATGTACACTTTAATGCGAAGTTATGTTCGAAAAATGGTGTTTAACTTTGAAAATGAACTGTAGAGTTCGAAAATAGTGAATTTTTGCATTAGAGCGCGTTTCGGTTTTGTCAGGTTTCGTTTCCTATAATACCTTGGGAAACATGACACACCTGAAAATTGCCCTGAAAATTGAAAAAAAAAATTTTTTTGACCGTGTTTTCAAAAATCTCAAGGCTGTTGGAGCTTTTTACCTAAAGTTTGTCAAAAAAACAACAAATCTGTTCAAATTTTTCGCCTGATAAAGAATTATCTACCGCGAAAATTTTTTATGACGGTCATCAGACATGGGAAACTATCTACGCCCTTTTGCAAGTCTCCGGCACGAGTTCTGTAGGCCTGTTTTTGTCAGGGTGATAATAAGTGCATGCGAAAATAGGGCGGAGTCTGAAATATATTTCCTTTCGCTTACAATTAACACAATCTCAGTTCCAGGGTTCGGAAGAAGCATGGCAACTCGCCGCCATCTACTACTATTTCCTCTCAAAAGGCGTAAAACGACGTGGAAAACCGTCACGCATTCTGACCCAACCGATTCCAGTCTCAATGCTCACCATAATAGAAGCCTTTGACGTTTCTGTAATGGAAGTGCTCGACAAAACAGTCCGATTCATTGAAATTATCCATTCGCGAAAAATACGCCGATTCTTGGACTACATTCGACGAATCCAAGAGTCGCTCGCCGTTTCCTGTATCATTTTCAAAAAGTTTGTCGCCGTCTACTGTGAAATCTTCACCGAGATTCGCACTGGAACCTCCAATTGTCCGTCATCCCACGAGCTGCTCACACTGCTCTGGACGTCGTTCTTGGTGATGAAGACGCGACTGCCGAACGACGATCTCATTTCCAACTACCAGATGATGTTCTCAATGCTGGATCACTTTTACACGGAAATCTGCTCGATGAAGGACGGAATTGTGCATCATTTGAATCAAAAGTTTGTCAATCGGCTCCTCGACACGGACAGTACGATAATCCGCGCGTTGTGTCATCGATTCGGTGCTGGTGTGCTCGACACGCGTCACTTTTATGATCATGTGTACAAAAAAATGGATAAAAGCGGCCTGCCGACGACGTGGAATTTTCTGGAATTTCGGGATTCGATCATGTGCGGTTTGGTTCCTTTTTTTGTTTATTGGCAGTCGATGTTTGGAGAACTTAAGCCCCGCCCACTTTTTTATGGGTGGAACTTCTCGATTTTCACCCAAAACCACTGCAAAAAAAAATCAGGCAAAATGGGCGGGGCTTAGGTGTCTGGTCTGGTCCCAAACACCGAATTCCACGACACACTTTTCGTGAAATGTGGCGCATTGTAGGTCTCGCCACGATTTTGAACTTTAGTTGAAAATCGTGGCGAGACCTAGTAAATGGATTTTTTTTTTGACTTGAAGCTCCGCCCACTTTTTTAAAATTCACCAAATAAGGGCGGAGCTTACACAAGAAAGTCTGCAAATACTATTCACGATTTTGAATTTATTTTTGAATTATTTTTTTTTAGTAAATTTCCCCCAGTCTTATTCGGTTTTTTTTCACCTTTTCGGTGTTTGCGAACTCGAAGCTCCGCCCACTTTAATTTTTAATCACCAAAAAATGGAAACAAAAATTAAAGAAGGCGAAGCTTATTTGAGTTTTATTGGGTCTCACGACAGTGCTCCGCCCACCCAGAATTTTGCATGAAAATCAAAGTTTTCTAAAATAACGAAAAATAATTTACAATAAATTGAAATGGGCGGGCGGGGCTAGGGAGAACGAGTCTGCAAACACCGTTCGTAGGGTCTCGCCGCCTTTGGTGTTTGCAGGCTCGAAGCTCCGCCCACTCAAAATCAGAGTTTTGCCAAAATTCACGCAAAAATAACTTTAAAAAAGGAAAATCGTGGCGAGACCCAATAGCTATTCATATGATAAAAAAGGGTTTTTTCTACATCGATGATGCACGAAAAACGGCTCAGGGACGTTTCGAAAAATTTTCTGCATTTTGTCGTCGTGGTGTTTGCACACAATCTTTTTTTTTCAAAGCTTTTCTTGGAATTCTCCTTATGGACCTATTCAAAGTACTGTAGAAAAAAGGAAAACATGACAAACAGCTGGGAGAAATCTCGGAAAATGCTCCGATTGGTCTGAAATTTTGGGAGAAACTGTCAAAAATGCTTCCGAGGTTGCTCAGAAAGTTTTGGACCGAAATATCGATTTTAAAAAAATATTGATTTTTTTCTGAAAGCTTTTAAAATCGATATTTCGGTCCAAAATTTTTTGAGAAAGTCCGGAAGCATTTTTGACAGTTTGTCCCAAAGTTTTAGACCAATCGGATCATTTTCCGAGTTTTCTCCCAGTTGTTTGTCATTTTTTCCTTTTTTCTACAGTACTTTGAATAGGTCCATTAAAAAGATTTTTAAATAATTGTGTGCAAACACCGCGACGACAAAATGCAGAAAATTTTTCGAAACGTCCCATTTCCGAAGTGGCAGATTTCAAAACGTCTCAGAGCCTCGAAAATGAAACATTTTGCATTACATATTCCCATTCAGGACCACCACAAAAGACACGTACGACGAGTTTCTCCTATCGCGCGGCTCGATCGACGAGCGAGTCTTCATCCCGTCTGCGGACAACTTTAACTCAATTTTCCGCGTAACATACGAGTTCCAATCGTCGAACGCCCTAAAAAGATCACTCGCTACCGGAAAAGAGTTTATAGACGCGGAATTTTTGAATCAGATTCAAAACAAGCAATGCCTGGACAAAATCTCGCTATCCCAGCAAAAATCTGGCGCCGACAGGGTGTCGTTGGCTCGCGAGCATCCAAGAGTACCGCCCGCAGAGTTTAGCCTCGAAATTGGGTCCTACCCGGATGACGAGAACGCGTCGGAGACAAACGAAAGATTGAAGCGAATAATTGGAAATTGGGAGTTGGAAACGTCGCAGTTGACAAAGTGAGTACAGATGGGATGGGATGGGCGGAGTCTATTATCTGCAAATACCATATTTATTCAGAGTGTGCGAGCAAATGTCGGACAACCCAATGGCGACGCTACTGCTGAAACGTGACGTGATGACTGAGAAGTTTGAGCACAAATTGTCGACAGAACTCGGTGAACCCAGTGAACACTCGGTGCTCAATCGATACCATCACACGCTTCGATTGCAGCTCGAGCAGCTCTTTATGGTGTACATTGAGAAGATTATAGTGGCAGAGCTGAAGAAGAAGGTTCGAGAGGAGGATCTGCTGGTAAGGGAGAGAGAGTACTTTTAACCGATTTGTTCAACCATTCAGAACGTGGTCCGCCGCGAGGATTTCCTCGACTCTGTATTCTGCTTCTGCGTCGAGCTCATCCTCTTCTGCAACAACTATCTACGACCGTTCCCGTGGAGCGCGTGGCTCTGCGACATTCACCCGTTTCACTTTCACAAAGTCATCGACCTGATGATCAACCACGAGAAATCGCTGAGCCGCACGATGGTGCAGCACTTTAACCGCATCGAGGAGAACGTCATTGACTATTACGCGTGGAAAGAGGACAGTCCGCTGTGGCCGATGCTCGTCAGATGCCCGTTTTCGCATTTTCAAGAGTTTGGCGATGATTGGAATGATAAGTGTGAGTTGGTGTGGAGGGTGGGTGAGAGCAGAAAGAGAAGGGGCGCGAGGTGTAGTCGATGACGAACACAAAATATTCAGTGAACACGTACTCGCCGCTAAAATTCACGCCTGTGAAGAAGGACCAAGCTCTCCGTGACGAACTTGGCCGCCCACTAGTCCCCAACAATCAGTCTTCGAGAACTCTTCGTATATTTTTGAAAAGGGTGAGTTTTTTTTTTTTGTAGGTGGGTGCTTTGAATGCGGGGTATTCGTTTTTGGAACCGCTACAAAATTTAACTGTGCTCTTGAGCGCGGTCAAAGTTTTGTACAGTGGGCTTATTCATTTCTTGGCTCCGCGACGTTTCAAAACCGTGTATTTTTGAAAAATTCCTCTATAATTTTCGGGCAGTTCTATTCTGGCTCGCCAATTTTCAGATACTTGAAATAGCAGGTAAATAGCCGCCAGATAGAAGCCAAATAGCAGCCAAATAGCCGCCAGATAGCAGCCAAATAGAAGCCAAATAACAGCCAAATATCAGCCAAATAGCAACCAAATAGCCGCCAAATATCAGCGAAATAGCCGCCAAATAGCCGCCAGATAGAAGCCGAATAGCCGCCAAATAGCAGCCAAACTGCCGCCAAATAGCAGCCAACTAACAGCCCGATAGCCGCCAAATAGCCACAAAATAGCCGCCAAATAGCAGCCAAATAGCCGCCAGATAGCAGCCAAATAGCCACCAAATAGCCGCCAAATAGCAGCCAAATAGCTGCCAGATAGCAGCCAAATAGCCGCCAGATAGCTGCCAAATAGCCGCCAAATAGCAACCAAATAGCCGCCAAATATCAGCGAAATAGCCGCCAAATAGCCGCCAGATAGAAGCCGAATAGCCGCCAAATAGCAGCCAAACTGCCGCCAAATAGCAGCCAACTAACAGCCCGATAGCCGCCAAATAGCCACAAAATAGCCGCCAAATAGCAGCCAAATAGCCGCCAGATAGCAGCCAAATAGCCACCAAATAGCCGCCAAATAGCAGCCAAATAGCTGCCAGATAGCAGCCAAATAGCCGCCAGATAGCTGCCAAATAGCCGCCAAATATCTGCCAAATAGCCGCCAAATAACAGCCAATTAGCCGCCAAATAGCAGCCAAATATCAGCCAAATAGCCGCCAAATAGCAGCCAAATAGCCGCCAGATAGCAGCCAAATAGCCGCCAGATAGAAGCCAAGTAGCAGCCAAATAGCGGCCAAATAGCAGCCAGATAGAAGTCAAGTAGCAGCCAAATAGCGGCCAAATAGCAGCCAATTAGCTGCCAAATAGCCGCCAAATAGCAGCCAAATAGCCGCCAGATAGAAGCCAAATAGCAGGCAAATCGCAGCCAAATAGCCGCCAAATAACAGCCCGATAGCCGCCAAATAGCCACAAAATAGCCGCCAAATAGCCACAAAATAGCCGCCAAATAGCCACAAAATAGCCGCCAAATAGCAGCCAAATAGCCGCCAGATAGCAGCCAAATAGCCACCAAATAGCCGCCAAATAGCAGCCAAATAGCCGCCAGATAGCAGCCAAATAGCCGCCAGATAGAAGCCAAGTAGCAGCCAAATAGCGGCCAAATAGCAGCCAGATAGAAGCCAAGTAGCAGCCAAATAGCGGCCAAATAGCAGCCAATTAGCTGCCAAATAGCCGCCAAATAGCAGCCAAATAGCCGCCAGATAGAAGCCAAATAGCAGGCAAATCGCAGCCAAATAACAGCCAGACAGAAGCCAAATAGCCGCCAAATAGCCGCCAGTTAGCAGCCAAATAGCAGCCAAATAGCCGCCAGATAGAAGCCAAATATCAGCCAAATAGCCGCCAGATAGAAGCCGAATAGCCGCCAAATAGCAGCCAAACTGCCGCCAATTAGCCACCAAATAGCAGCCAAACAGCCGCCAAATAGCCACCAAATAGCAGCCAGATAGAAGCCAAATAGCTGCCAAATAGCTGCCAAATAGCCGCCAAATAGCAGCCAAGTAGCCGCCAGATAGAAGCCAAATAGCCGCCAAAATGGTTTCTATTTTTCTGCTTCTCGAATAAACCCCAAATCCCAATTTCCATTTCCAGACACTCTTCACGGGTGCCCGCCGCATGCAAGAGCTCACCGACCGCGTCTCAATGGGAGTACGTGCCAAATCGCAATGTTGGTCCCTCTTCGACTACCTCCTGCGCAACGAACCGCTCATCTTCATGGATCGTCACCTCGATCAGATTATTCTCTGCGCTGTGTACGTAATTCTCAAAATCAACGTGTCCGGCACCACATTTCTCGACCTGATGGCCCACTATCGTCGACAGGCGAAAGACGCCGTCTTCGTCTACCGTAACGTGACAATATTCTCGGAACAGCTCGAGGAGAATGGAAAGGTGTCGGTGAACACGAAAGAGACGGTGATGGAACGGCTGGAAGGGCCGCAAAAAGAAAAGGAGACTGTGAATTTGATCAGGTACTACAATTTGGAGTTTCGCGATCGTATCAAATACATCATTGGACACTTGGACCAGGCGTCTGACGAGGATTTGCTGGGAATGCCGCTGCCGACTTCGTATGGACTGCTACCGGTACGTGTGCACTTGACGGACAAATTGTCGATCCAAATGCTTCCGAAGACGGCGCACGGAACGACGAAACAGGAGAAGATTATTGCGAATTTGGAGGCGAATGGCGTCTCGTTTGAGCTGCAGCCCGGGCACAATGTTAACACTGTTGCGGCGGATTGATTGATTGGTTAAGTCGGACAAGACCCTACCGTAGCCCGAATGGCCTCTTTTTTGAATTTTGAATTTGCTTTTCTCGCTAGACTTGTCTTGGTTTGGGCGCCCTATTATTATTATTATTAATTTTCATTAATTCTTCACCCTCCAAAGTTGCTCGTTTTCCTTTTTTTCCCCCTAATTTAACTGAATTTATATTAAATAAACTTTACATATTACGAAAATTACAATAGATCTATCGCGAAACGCGAAAATTTGCAAAAAGAATTACGGTATTTTAAAAGTTGTGCATTTTTGCGTAAAATGTGTTGCAACTTGTGCAAACACGTTTTTCTTGAATTTTTCCGCTTTTCATCGATTTTTTTTTTTCAATTTAAGGCGCATAATAGAGCTATCGCGCTAAATGGATTACGGTATTGGGAAATTTCTGCATTTTTCCGTAAAATGTGATGTAATTTTTGCAAACACCGCAAACAATATTTGAATTATTTTTTAAATAAAAATCGTTTTTTTTTTTAGAATTTTTCCGCTTTTTAACGATTTTGTGTAATTTTAGGTGCACAATAGATCTATCGCGCTAAATGGATTATTTTATTATGGTATTGGAAAATGTCTGCATTTTTGCGTAAAATCTGATGCAATTTGTGCAAACACCGCAAACGATATTTGAATTATTTTAGGCGCATAATAGAGCTATCGCGCAGAAAATTAAAACAAAAGAATTCCTGTAAATATTTGAAAAAATGTGCGCTTTTGCGTAAAATCTGATGTTATTTCTGCAAGCACCGCAGATAGAAATTTAAACTATTTTACGAGTTTGCTTGATTTTTCCGCTTTGCATCGACTTTTTGTGACATTCTTCAGCTATAGATAAATTTGGGCTCGAATAAATATCAAACCCACAATAGATCTATTGCGCACAAAATTTCAAAAATTAATAAAAAAGATTACGGTGGTCCACATTTTATGCGTGCATTTTTGCGTAAAATCTGCTGCTAACTGTGCAAACACCACCCAGAAATTTAAATTAATTTTTAATTTAAACTCTTTTTTTCTTCTATTTTCCTTATTTTATCGATTTTTCAACCCAATGTTCAACTATTTCGACTCTAAAATATAAAATTGCTCGAAATTTAAACTTTCCCTTCCCTTAATGCTTAAAAATCCACCATTTTCAACATTTATCCCAATTTCGTCCTATTTTGCAGATTTGGCAGGCGTCTGCCTGTATACACATCACTCACTTACTAGGAATGGATCGAAACGACGATTCAGCACCCGTGCAAGCGGCTGCAGAGCCCGCCGAGCATCCTGGCGACGAGAAAAGCGGCAAGAGAAATGTGCCGCCAGCGCTGAAACTGGTGGAGAATGTTGTGGCGACTGGAGAGGTGAGATTTCATGGTTTTTGGGTTTTTTTTTGTTTAAAAAAAAAATTGAATTTTTTTTAGAAGTCTCCTGCCCCCGCATCCGTTTATGATCTCTTCAAAAAGTACCACAAGGGTGAGAAGAACGGCGAGGAGAACGTGAACGTGAACGTCGGCTTCGATCAACTGTCGTCGGACGAGAAGAGCGGATTTCTGCGGAAACTGCAAATGTTGACGGTTGGCAGCAAGAAGAAGGATGGAGAATCGTCTCAATCTCCAGCTGGACGACTTTTGAAGAAATTCGTGCCGTCTCGCCGGACAACGCCAACTGCATCTGCATCCACGGCAAAGACCACCTCGCCAAGCCGTTTTAGCGTTTTTGGACGGTCTGCGAAGAAAGTATCCGAATCGTTCTCCTCTCAGAAGCCAATTCATCGGAAGCAATCGGCACGTCGTCTTCAATTCACCGAGAAGGAAAACCCGCAGCCAGATGCCGCGAGGAACAAAGTTGTGGCGGCTATGACCCGCGAATACGAAAAACTCTCGAAAGAATGTGCCCCGGTGCCGATTAACAACAAACCCGCGCGAGTTCAAATGCAAATTCCACGTGGATCTTTGGAGACACCCACTGACTCGCCTGTCAAGAGTTTTAGCTCGACGACCACTTCTTCATCGCCGGAAAAGGAGAGAGAGAAGGAAAAGGAAAAGATAGAACAGCCACGTTACGGTACAACTCAACGGCAAAGTGTGAATAGTCAACAATCGAGTGCTTCTTGGCACGGAGAACTGCCGCCGAGAGACTACACGAGTCCCACGTTTTCGCGAAAGATCTTCGTCGGAGGTGTCCCTTGGGATATCACTGAAGCTGCTTTGAAGGATTCGTTCGGGGAATTCGGATCGTGCGCTGTTGAATGGCCTGGGCAGGAGGCGCGTTATCGCAGCGGACAGTCGAATGTGATGCCGCCGAATGCGAATTTGAGAGCTCATTCCAAGGTATTTTATTTTTAGGGGCGTGGCTTAAGTCACTTCGTAAATCGCCTTTTTCGGCTTTTGTTGAACTTTGTATTATTGCAAACGCGTTGATTTTTATGCAAATACAGCCCGGCAATGAAATGCGGTGCAGCACTTGAAAAATTCAAATTTCAACTTACTGTATTTCTCTGATTTCCCGGTATCTCTAATAGGCCGGTATTTTTACAATTTGTTTTTCTTTTTTCCAAACTGAACTGATTTTTTTTAATTTTCTTAATTTTTATTATTTATTGGTTTTACATAATAATTACTTCATACGTTGCTAATTAAAATTTAGCGATGATCGAAATGCCAAGTTTTCTTTTTGGCGGAAGGCGGAACGAACCGATTTTTTAAATTTATTTATTTAAGCCAATGTGACGTGTTAATATTGCGTGCACAGATACATTAAAGGTAGGTACAGAGAAATAAAGAGAGCAATAAAGAGTTGGCGTTGGCGAAAATAGAAACAGCGGAAGGCGGAATCTCGTTCATCTGTAATAATGCCTGCCTTTAGCAGTGTTAATAAATGAATAAATTTTAAATATGCAATCTTTCTTATATGGAAAATTTTAGATTAGTCTGTGTGTTTGTTTGTGTGTCTCACACACGAGTTTGCAGTCGACAAAACTCGATCCGGCGACCTATAGATTGACGTTCAAACGTGCTAACCACTATCACAGGTGAAATGCGGTGGATGCATATAGTGTCCGTATTTTAATCATGTCGTCCTTTTGGTCCATTGGACGGTATATAATACCTTTTTATTTATTTTTTGCATTAAAATAAATAAATTGAATGTATATACACAAGCCTGCTACATTTGGCGACTGCCCCTGCTTTTTTTTTTCACTTTTCTTACAAGTTTTTTTTTCTTGTAACAGAACTGATTTATGTACTTCAACTCTTCCAAAGTTCGTGATTTTTGTGGCTGAATTGGTAAAATGTGTAAACTTTAATCAAACGACGCGGATTTATTAAATATCTAGAGCCTAATTTACATAAATGCACGATATGATTCAAACACGGACACTATATGCATCCACCGCATTTCACCTGTGATACCACAAGGGTTGAAAGAAATAGGGAAAAGAAATGATTGCCATTTCTATATTAAAAAAAAAAAAACAAAAATCAGTAATGGACCTGTTCAGAGCAGGAAAAAAACCGATTTTCGCGTTTTTTTTTCCCTATGCAGGTTGTTTTCCAGGTAAAAAACCCATCGCGTCGAGACTCGGCAGTGAAAAATGCAATGCGCCTTTAATTTTCAATGGGAATTTGGTTGAAATTTAAAGGCGCATCGAGTTATTTCATCGGCCGGTCTCGACACGATAAGTTGTTTACGTCAAAAAACCTCCGAATACTGTAGTTTTTTGTCTTTTTTCCTCAATTTTGCATAGGGAAAAAAAACCACGAAAATCGGTTTTTTTCCTCTGCTGAATAGGTCCATAAATATAGATATTTGACGAAGGCGACTTAGTCGCCACAAGCTGCAAGCTTGTCGATAATAAAGTTTATTAAAAAAATTGTTCTATAATGCCGCGTTCAAAGTTCGAAAAAATTCCTGAAATCAGGAGTTTTTTGCAGTCCAAGGTTCCACAAAAAACCCCAGAAAAAACAGGCGGTGACAGTTGAAATCGGTGTTACCGTAGTCCCTTCGCTGCGAGACCTTCTGTGTTTGAACTTGAATTTTCCCGCAAAAAAAGAAAAAATTGAGCAACTTTGGGAAAATTCAAGTTTAAACATAGAAGGTATCGCAGCGAAGCAACTACGGTAACACCGATTTCAACTGTTACCGCCTGTTTTTTCTGGGTTTTTTTTTGTGGAACTTTGGACTGCAAAAAACTCCTGATTTCAGGAATTTTTTAAACTTTGGACGCGGCATTAAAAAACGAATTTTACGGTATTTTTGACATGGTTTCTCAAAATTTCACACCAAATTACGCATTTCCACTCAATTTGTTAGATTTTTCTGCATTTTTCGGAATCTCGATTACCATTAATATTTTACCGAACAATTTTACAGCGAAATTCACACAATTTTTAAATACACAAGGGACTTTCGAAATGGTAAGGGTTCAGAATTTTCTATAAATTGGCATACTAGTACTTTCGAACATCCTGTACACGAATATCATAGTGGTTATCTGCAGAGATTCCTCCAAGTCTGAAAATTTTCGGTCTGAAAATTCTAGGTTTTTCCACCACATTTTGCGCCTCGCGCTCTCCCATTTTCTTCACTGCTACCTTTGCAGTAGCTTCGGCAAGCAGGGATGGGAGAGTGGGTAGCGCAGTTGATGGTAATTATGGGTTCACGAGTTCGAACCCACCTTTCTTTTTTTATTTTTTATTTTTCGTTTTAAACTTATTTTTTGGTCAGATGTTGGGAAAAATAATTTAATTTTTTCAACATTCTTATTGCGTTTTAAATTGATTTTTTAAAGTTTGGAAATATTCAGGAAGTTCTTGAAAATTCTATACTGTTCAAGAAAATTCCAGAAAGTTTGAGAAATTCCCACATAATTCTCTGGGAGCTTCTTGTAAATTCTTCGAATTTTCTAGAACTTTATTTTCGATCAGTATAAATCGATCAGGTCAGCTATTGCTGATTATATCATTATGGTTTATGAGTCAGTCAAGAATGGAACTTATCAAATTTCCACGAAAGAATATTTCACAAGTTTTGAAGATGATATCAAAGATACAAGTAGGTTTCGTATTCAAACTAAAGAAAAACCATACTTTTGTTGCAGCCTGGTCTCCTGATTATGAAGATTCTCTCAAAATGGTAATCTATAAAGACGCAGTGCAGCTCTCTGGCAAGCCCAATCTAATCCGATTCTGCCATGGCAAGCTTGTTGAACTGGACAAAGTTCCAAATATGAAGTTTCATACATGAATATATTGAAGAACTTCCTGAATATTTCCAAACTTAAAAAAATCAATTTAAAACGCAATAAAAATGTTGAAAAAATTAAATTATTTTTCCCAACATCTGACCAAAAAATAAGTTTAAAACGAAAAATAAAAAATAAAAAAAGAAAGGTGGGTTCGAACTCGTGAACTCATAATGGTACGTCCAAAGTAGAAAAAAAGCGCAAAAAAAGACGAAAAAAGGCGTCCAAAGTAACTTTGTTTTTGCGTCCTTTTTCTCTACAGTATACCGCAGAACCTGCAGATCAAACAAAAAAAAACAACTAAAAACATGTTTCAAACAATCAAAAATGTAAACAAACATGTGAAATTCAAATTAATTGCTTCGCGCGTCCCTAAGATGTGCAGGTTTGGTGGGATACTGTAGAGAAAAAAGACGCAAAAACAAAGTTACTTTGGACGCCTTTTTTCGTCTTTTTTTGCGCTTTTTTTCTACTTTGGACGTACCATAATTACCATTCAACTGCGCTACCCACTCACCCATCCCTGCTTGCCGAAGCTACTGCAAAGGTAGCAGTGAAGAAAATGGGAGAGCGCGAGGCGCAAAATGTGGTGGAAAAACCTAGAATTTTCAGACCAAAAATTTTCAGACTTGGAGGAATCTCTGCAGATAACCACTATGATATTCGTGTACAGGATGTTCGAAAGTACTAGTATGCCAATTTATAGAAAATTCTGAACCCTTACCATTTCGAAAGTCCCTTGTTAATGCAAAAACTCTATTTCCAGTACTCTGGACAAGCGACAACCGGCTACGTCTACATGATTTTCGAAGACGAGCGCGCAGTGGCCGCCCTCCTTCACGAATGCTCTCAAGAAATCGGTGGCGCCGGCGAATGGTATTTTAAAATTCGTGCTCAACGCTCCAAGTCCACCGAAATCCGCCAAGTGCAAATAATTCCATGGGTCACTTCGGACTCTCTCTACTGTCATGAAGAATCAATTTTGGAAGTTGGAATAGAGCCAAAACGGACTGTATTCGTCGGCGCACTGCACGGAATGATGACTGCGCAAGTGCTTCATTCAATAATGGAGGACTGCTTCGGATGCGTGGAATGCGTTCAATTGGACACGGATAAGTTCAAATATCCTATAGGTAGTGGACGTGTCACGTTCCGCGAGCACGGCGCATACTTCAAAGCCATCGAAATCGGCTATCTGCACGTTCACACAAGCAAGTTCCGCAAACGTGTGCAGATTGATCCATTCCTGGAGAGCACTTCGTGCATGGTGTGCAATTTGGAGCCGGCTCACTGTTTTTGCCGTAATCGTAACTGTTTCAAGTACTATTGTCACTCTTGTTGGTCCATTGACCACGGAAAGGATACTGTTGTGGATGTTCACGTGCCGGTCATTGTACCATCGTCGGCCACAAAGGCTTATCAGGGACATGCTTCTCGTCATTCTCATCTCTCGAGCAACTCACCGTCGAAGGCAAGAGACGGGCAGAATAGCAATAACTCGCAGTTTTCTCAACTTTTATCGCCAGGTATTTTTTTTCTTTTTACTAGATTAAAGATTTTGGCGTAAATATTTGCGGGGAATTCGCTGCCAGAGCGTTTTTTTCCTTTTTGTGGCGTCAGATAATTTTGAAATGTTGCATGTGTCATTTTACCGTATTTTAAACATTTTTTTTCCGTTTTTTGTTCACATTTTGTTTTTTTTTTTTAATTCTGGTTTACGTATTTATTTTTCTGATATATTACTGTCGAGCTGTAATTCATAAAAAATAGCAAATAATTATGGAAATACTCGGAGAATGATCTGATTGGCCTGAATCTTTGGAAAATATGGTTTAAAAATGCTCAGAAAAATTTGGACCGAAATATTAATTTTTCTAAAAATTTATAAAATATCGATCGATTTTATACATTTTCAGAAAAAAAAATATTTCTGTCCTAAATTTTTTTCATGACATACATGTCCGAGACAATTTTTTTTAAACTTTGTTCCCGAAGTTTCAGGTCAAACGGAGAATTTTTCGAGTTTTACCTCTATTTTTTGCTTTTTTTTTGCGGTCTCGCAGCCAATACTGCGGAACGTAATATAGCTTCATAATCACCAATACAGATACCTTATTTACTGGCACGTCCTTATATTGTAAATTTTTTCGTAAAGTGCCGGGTAATTAGAGGCTGATGAACCAAGTTTGATTAAGAATTTTGAAGCCAAATATGCCAAATTAGACCCTAGAAATACGTGGAAAATTGATTAATTAGGTTTAATTGAACCGTATTTATGAGGTTATTCTCGGAACCAGCAAAAAATAGGAAAAACCAGCAAAAAAATTCAGCGAAAACTCGGAGATGCTCCGATCGACCTGAAAATTTGGGAAATAATTTAAAAAATACTTCCGGTCATTCACTGAAAATTTTAGACCCAAATATCGATTTTGAAAATTTTCAGAAATAAAAAAACGATTATTTTAAAAAACAGTATTTCGGTCTGAAATTTTCAGGGAATGTCCGAGATTATTTTTCAAATGGTTCCCCAAAAATTTCAGGCCGATCGGAGCATTCTCCGAATTTTCGATGAATTTTTTGCTTTTTTTGCTGGTTTCCAGAATAACCTAATTAGTCAATGTTTGTTAAATACTGTATCTAATTTCAGCATTTCCTATGATCGTCGGTGCTCCAACCCCAACCCTTTCCGCCCTCTACGGCTATATCCAGAACAATCATACGATGTCGCCGACCGTCTACGACGGTCCGTTGACCCCTCCATCCAGCGAAACCATGTCGAAAAGAGGAAGTCGCGAGTTCTCGAGCAACTCTAACGGCGGCCCAGTTTTCATAAGTCCAGCTCCAGTTTTGAGCTCACAGAAACGTGAGTTTCACTTATATTTGAAAAAAAATTTTGTTGAGTTTCCGTGCTCTAACCAATTTTCAGTGGAAACGCCGATCCCCAGCTATTTTGCCAACTCGACAGCCATTCTCACCCCGACATCCACCTACTACGGCTCGCCTTCCACTCAACAGACGTACTACGCGCCAAACGTCTACTATGGCTATATGCCGCAACCGATTCCCTATGATGGATACGTGTGCCCACCACCGGCGAATTACACGCAGTAATTAATCAATTCATTATCATTGCCAGAATATCCCTGTGTTTCTATTGAATCTGTGAATTTTTGATTTGTTGTCTTTGGATGTTGTCGTCTCTTGTGTGCTGTAAAGTTCCCCTATCTAAGTCCTTCTTTGGTTGTGTTTATTTTTTGTTAACCCCCTTTTGATTTTTGTTAGTTTCTAACAAATTGCATTTCTTTTCTTATACCATCCATCCTGTTATTTCCACCCATCTCCCATTCCCCCACAATGTTCTCTTCAATACGTTTTACCCCTTGTTTGATGTACACAAGCAGAATGTAAGGTAACGTTTTATCGTTTTTATCGATTTTCTTTCTTTCATAATTTTTGTTTAATCTCTCTATTAAAAAGTTTACAAATCTTTGTCTTATTGCCCCAGAATAAACTTTTTTGTAGTTTTTTTTTTGTTTCGTCTTCTTTATTAATCGGAAGAAAATGGAAAATGAACATGAAAACCGTAAGAAACCCGTGCGTCTATTAAGTATGTATGAGAGGAGAGTGAGAAAGTGACTATGGCAGAGGTAGAACCAAAAATTGAGAAGTGGGAGAAAAATTAAAAAGGCCGCCAAATGGTTGGTGACGATCCGGTTGACGAGGTTATCGAGATATTTCGGCGGCGCTTTGCGGGCACTGATTCTGGAGTCGCCTGGATCAGATTTATAGTCGTTGGGCTTTTAGAGGGCGGTGAAGTTGAACGACGTGCCGATCGGTCGATCGAGCTGAGCGTTGAGCACAGAGTTGGAGACGTGAGGCATGTTGAGGTGTTGAGTGATTCTGGAAAGTGGGAATTTTAGTTTGGCCAACAAACACGGCGAGTCTGGGTCTCGCCACGAACAAAAACCCTTTCTCGGTTCTCTAGACTACATATTGCATAACAGCTCTATTCCGTCCAATTTCTATTTCGTGGTATCGCCAAATTTAAGGTTTAGAAATTTTAATATGAGCAAAGCGGCTCTGGGACATTTTGAAACCTGTCACTTCAAAACTTTAGTGAGTTTTTAGCGCAAAATTTCCGGTAAATTTTGAAAAATTCACCGAATTTATCGATAAAAGATTCGATAACTATTTTTAGCAATCGCTTACCATTTTCCTGCTCCATTCGTATTTTCCCTGGCGTTTTCATGGCATCTGCGTGAAATTTCCAAAAGGCGGCTGGAAATTGTGCTCCGGGCGGGATGATTGGGAAGAATGAGGGTCTGGAAATGAAGCAGTTTTTAAATGTTGAGAATGGCGTGATTCTTACGGTAGGGTGGGAGTCATTGGCAGAGGCCACCACGGTTGAGGCACCATTGACATTGGCATCTGGAAATGAGTATTGTTCTGCTTATTTTTTTCCGAAATCGAGAAAACATTGTAAGCTTTGTTGTTGTAAGTGGGCGGAGCTTGCTAATTGAAATTCTAAATTGTTTTGGAGGGGACGTTAGGTTGGCTTGGTGTCAAGTGGGTTCAGTTATTTGGCGCGACATTTTGTCGTCGCGGTGTTTTAAATTCCATAAAATGCTTTGAAAAAATAAAAAAAGTAACACAGCAACGACAAAATGCAGAAAATCTTTCTAAACGCCCGAGAGCCGAGAAGATCATCCGCCACTTTTTTTCTAGATTTTTGTTGGTGTCAGTCGTCATATTGCTCTCGTCTCAGCTGGCGCCTACTGTGGCCTAGAAAATGTGAAACGATCTCTTCCACGAGTAAATTCAGCACGAACAGACACAGGTGAAATGAGTGTGACCGTAATCATCTCTTCAAATAAAATTTTGGCGATATAGAATGAGTATTTTTGCTCACTCTCTCGTTGAAATTTTTGAATCGATAATTACGGTCACACTCATTTCAGCTGTGTCTTATCGGGGTGAATTTACTCGTGGAGGAGTTTGTTTACCATTTTCTAGGCCACAGTAGGCGCCAGCTGAGACGAAAGTGATGTGATAACTGGTACCAACAAAAATTTAGAAAACAGTTGCGAACGACCCTTCAAAATAACCCGACTTACTGATATTACATATTTGCCACGTAGTGACGCCTCGCCTTTTTAGTAATATCTGAATCCACTTGGCACCAAGCCAATTTAACGTCCGTACGAAAAAATTCAGGCTTACAATTAGCAAGCTCCACCCACTTGGTTATAGACAGTTTATATTAATTTACTTGGTTTTTATGCGAAACAGTGGGCGGAACTTCCTGAAATAACCCGACTGACTGATACATATTACATATTTGACAAGTAGTGACACTTTGCGCTGAATTGTTGTCCAAAAAGTAAGCTAGTCACTATCTCACACTAAAAAGTGGATTATCACGGTTTTATACGAAGTCAAGAAAATTGTTGTCTCACAATTTACCGCAATGTGTCACTCCATGGCGAACACATAATAGTGCAAAATCGCTGTATGGCAAACTTCATACCTGTGGAGATTGCGTGACCACATCCGGCGGGAAAAGCGAAGGTGTCTGTTGATCAGCCGGTCGTTTTGTACACGGTTTCGGAATCCGAGCGTCACGAGGTCCATCCACAGTAACCTGAAATTGGAGATGATGGTGTCTTATTTGTTTTCCACATTTTTTTGTTGCTTGGGTTGCCAATGAAATTGCTGTGTTGTAACATTGTGTGTGTGTGTGTGTGTGTGTGTGTGTGTGTGTGTGTGTGTGTGTGTGCGGTAAAAGTGTGTATGTGAATCAGATAACATTTGGGTGGTGTCTACGGTAACTGGTGGCTGGTCCCGTCGGTCCTCACCTTGATCACGTTTTTCACGGTGGCCACCATCATCGGCGACGAGTGTACAACGATTGTCAAATGGAATTTTCGGCCTGCAAGCAAAATGGGGTGAATGAAATGAACATCTATAAAATGATATGGGGTTTTGTGTGTTTTATTGAGAGCCGCCAACTTTTGTTCACATAAAATGCGGCGCCGCGGCATTTGATGCGACGCGACACGACACGTTGCGCGAATCCTCTTCGAAGTGTTCCGCTTTTTTTTATTGCAAAAGAAATTGGCTCCGGTCAGGTGAATGGGTGTTTTGTTTTATGGGCGGCGGATGGATGGATGTCGCGGCCCCAATTTTGTGGGCGTGGCTGGATTAGCAAGGGAGAGAAAAATTAGAGCAGTTTGTTAGAAAATGCGGTGTCGATGAACACTGATTAGACGGAAGGAAAGTGATTAAAAAAAATGTTGTTGTCGTTGGGAAACAAAATGACGTTTTCAAATGAGGTGGAAACATTTTTAAGGGGAATGTTTGTAATGAGGTGATTCACAAAATAGCTAAAAGTTTGGGGAAAACTCGGAAAATGCTCCAAGTGGTCTGAAATTTTAGGAAATAATTGCAAAAATACTTCCGGACATGTTCAGAAATTTTCGGAGAAAAGTATTGATTTTAAAAAATTCTGATTTTTTTCAGAAAGTTTTAAAAATCGATATTTCGCTCCAAAAAATTTCTAAGCAAGCATGTCCGGAAGTATTTTTGACATTATTTCCCAAAGTTTCAGACCAATTGGAGAATTTTCCAAGTTTTCCCCCAATTTTCAGCTATTTTGTGAATCACCTCATGAAAATGTTTCCAACACATTTTTAATCACTTTCCTTCCGTCTAATCAGTGTTCATCAGTACCGTCTTTCCTGACAAATTGCACTAATTTTTAGGGCTTTTGGGAAAGCTGTTTTCGAGAGGACTACACGGTTCGATAAGAAAACAACAAAAAATCTTGTGAAAATTCAAAAAAAAAAAAAGAATGATAAAAATAAAAACCAAAACCGCAACTAAAGATACTGTAGAAATTCAAATTTCAAAAAAAATCGCATTATCGTTATCAAAATTTTCTTCCGCAAACATGTACATACAATGGTGTTTGAAAATTTTTGAAAATTAAAATTCACGCGCAAAAATGTGGGAGGGGTTTCAAGTTTTCTAGATTGAAAAAACAGTAAAATTATTATGGGCCTATGCAGAGTACTGTAGAAAAACGGAAAAAAATGGCAAACAACCAGGGGAAACTCGGAGGAAAATGCTCCGATTGGTTTGAAATTTTTGAGAGAAACTGTCAAAAATACTTCCGGGAATGCTCATTGATTTTTTTCTGAAAATTTTTAAAATCGATATTTCAGTCCAAAATTTTCTTTTGACAGTTTCTCCCAAAATTTCAGACCAATCGGAGCATTTTCAGAGTTTTCTCTCAGTTTTTTGTCATTTTTTCCGTTTTTCTACCTTACTCTGCATATGTCCATAAATTGAAACCCCGCCCACATTTTTGCAAGTGAATTTACATTTTTGGTCCATTAGAAAAAAAAAATAAAACAATTTTAAAATCCCCAAGAACGGGTTCACAAAAACTCCGCCCCTTTTTATATTTTCTATTGCAAATTTGCCACGAAATGACACTTTGCGGTAAATAAAAAATACAAGAGGATCAATAAAAAATGGGCGGAGCTTCCGCGATCGATCATGCATCACGTGCCAACAGAATTGAACTTAAAATGATGCTACACTACGTAAATAAAATACTAGTACTATTATCTTTCGTTTTTCCTCTTTTTTTTCAACCAATTAACACTCATTTGCCCACATTTCTTCAGTTACAGTATACCCTATAAGTGCCTCCCACTTCCACAAAGAGACAGAGAGAGAGAGAGAGAGGGGAAAGTAGAGAAAAAGAAGGGGCGCCTTTGTACTCACCTCGACCGGACCGGCCCACAAACCGCAAATCGTTGAATTTGGCCACCTGTCGGTGCACTTTTGCCCTCTCATTGCGTACCTCTTCGCACGGTTTTTCGTCGTTTCCAGCCCAGATTGAGACTGAAATTGGGGTTGTTGGAGAAAAGGGAATTTTTCGGCTACAAAGTTGGACTTCGTTGAAATTTTGAAATTGAAAATCGGAAAACACGGTTTTTGAGGCTTTTGGAAAACCATTTTTATTGATTTTATCATCCCAACCAGGGGTGCCGTTTTTTTTTTTTTTTTTTTTTGTTTTTCGCATTTTTCGCACCTATTGCGAAAAATTTTTTATTTTTTTTTCGCATAGATTTTTTGTTTCAAAAAATTTTCGCATTTTTTTGAAAAATTAAAGATTGGAAAAAAAAATTTGGAGTAAAGACTGGAATACGAGTGTTAGCGATGTCTCGAAAACGGTTTTCGCACATTTTTCGCAATTTTCCACCTTTCTGCACGAATAAAATGGGTAAATTTGATAGCATTTTGATAAAAAACGATAAATATAGGCGGTGAAAATGAAAAACATTTTTTATTTTTTTTTTTGGTTTTTTTGTTTTTTTTTCGCAATTTTTTTTGCGAAAAAAACTTTTTTTGTTTTTCGCAAAAAAATTTTTTTGTGGCACCCCTGATCCCAACATCTAAATCTAAATGCGACACGGTGATTGCGTACTTTTGAAAATGAAAATACCTTTTTTCATTTTCAAAAGTACGCATCACTGTGTCGCATTTAGCTGTTGGAATGATAAAATCAATAAAAATGGTTTTCCAAGTCTCAAAAAATCAGCCTTGCCCGAAATTTTAATTTCGCGTGAGGGGGTCAACTTTTCCTGGATTTGTCACGCTGGGTTACTGTAGATTTAGATAGACATTGATTTTTCTAAGAGATCAAAAAAAGTGCGTGGAAAATTCGCTTTGAAACCAATCGTTATGGCATATTTGGGTCTCGTAACGAAACATAGAACGGATTTGTTGTCAGAAAAAATGAGCATATTTTGGTTACGGGACTGGGAAAAAAAAGGTGAAAAATAGGGGGAAGAGAGAAAAAAAAATCAATTTTCCCTCGTTTTTTTTCCTGGACAGGGTCTTGACAATAATTTTTCACAATAAAATTATTCCCTGTGCCTTTAAAGCTGTGGGTACTGTAGAAGGTATTTTTCGTGGCGAGACCCTATGGGTTTTGGGGCAAAAAATCAAAAATTTCGTTAAAAAAAGTTTTTAAGACAAAAATTCAAATTTTCCTCATTTTTTCCTAGCAGGGTCTTGACACGAAAATATATACAAAAATATGCATGCGCCTTTAAAATTTGGGTACTGTAGAATTGAAGAGCTACCGTATTTTCGTGGCGAGACCTTATTTAGGGCAAAAATTACCGAAAACATGTTTTTTGCCCTATTTTCATGGACAGGGTCTTGGCACGAAAATAGAAAAAAATATAAGCTATCATATTTTCGTGGCGAGACCTTATGGGGTTTGGGGAAAAAATAATTTAAAAAAAAATGGTAGTGACATGAAAACCTCAAAAAAACCGTGGGTACTGTAGAAAGTTTATTTTCGTGGCGAGACCCTATGGGTTTTGGGGCAAAAATCAAAAATTTCGTAAAAAACAATTTTAAGACAAAAATTCAAGTTTTCGTCATTTTTTCCTAGCAGGGTCTTGACACGAAAATATATACAAAAATATGCATGCACCTTTAAAATTTGGGTACTGTAGAATTGAAGAGCTACCGTATTTTCGTGGCGAGACCTTATTTGGGGCAAAAATTACCGAAAACATGTTTTTCCTCTATTTTCCTGGAGAGGGTCTTGGCACGAAAATAGAAAAAAAATATATATAAGCTATCATATTTTCGTGGCGAGACCTTATGGGGTTTGGGGAAAAAATAATTTTAAAAAAATGGTCTTGACACGAAAACCTGAAAAAAAAGCTGTGGGTACTGTAGAAAGTATTTTTTCGTGGCGAGACCCATTGGGTTTTGGGGCAAAAATCGAAAATTTCGTCATTTTTTTTCCTGGATCGAAAATATATACAAAAATGTGCACGCGCCTTTAAAGTTTTGGTACCAAAAAGATGATATGGAAAAATATGTACCTTCCGTATTATCCGGCACCGGGGTGAGCAGTAGCACATAAAATGGCTCTTGAAATGACTTGTTGGATCTCCAGTGCTTTGGAAGTGCGGTGTATAGAATGTTGGGAGATGAGGACTTCTGCAAAGAGCGGCTTTATTTTGAATGTCTACCGTACTAGATAGGGGGGAAATGTTTTTAAACTTTTGAAATTCAAAAACATACCTCTAAAGTTTTCGCGGGTCCCGGTTGTTGTTCGATGAAGTTGCGCACGTGATGGTAAACGTTGGCCATCTGCCGCTGCTGCCGCTGCTGCTGCTGCTGGTAATGGCGAAAAAAAGTGGTGAAATAAGACGAATTTTCAAGCTTGCGATGCATGAAAACCGCAAAAGTAACATAAAACGAGCTGATAAACAGCACACGCTGCGACTGATAAAGCGGAAGTGTGTGTGTGTGTGTGTGTGTGTGTGTGTGTGTGTGTGTGTGTGTGTGTGTGTGTGTGTGTGTGTGTGTGTGTGTGTGTGTGTGTGTGTGTGTGTGTGTGTGTGTGTGTGTGTGCAGAAAGGGCGAAACAACAAGTGGTTTTTTTTTTTTTGGGGGGAATCGAATTAGAACTGCCAGAAATGAGTACACAACTATGCTTTTCAAACAAAAAAAAATGGGAAAAGAATTGAAATCGAAGCCAAAACGCGCGTAGAAGTGCGTGTGCGTGTGTGGCTTGAAAGGTGTTGGCGGGCGGTAGATGGGCGGCACAGATAAAGGACAGGTACTGAAAAGAAAGACGGGTGGTGGACCGCAAAAAAAAATGAGAAGACGAGTGAAATCGAAAAGTTGTTGGGAGGAGGGGCTAAAAGAAAGTGGGGAAGCGAAAGCAGTCGAGTCGGAGATATTGCGGTTTTCGGTTCGGAGATTTGAAAAAGTGATTTTGGACTGGGCTAGGAGGTCAAGTAAAGTTCATTTTTCCAAGTGCAGGGCGTTCAATAATGGGGTTATTCACGAAATATGCAAAAATTCAGCAAAACTTTGAGAAATCCTTTAAAAATACTCCCGGACATGACATGCTCAGAAAATTCGAGACCAAAATATTGATTTTAAAATTCATAAAAATCGATATTTTGGTCTGAAATTTTCTGAGCATGCCATGTCCGGGAGTATTTTTGACATTTGCCGAAAAAATGTAAAAAAGTTTCGAAACGTCCCAGAGCCCATTTTTCACTAATCTATCTTTGCGAGTCTAGTTGGAAATGGCTATTAGCCATGAAGACCCTGCTAGAGTCGGGGAACTAGCCCCGCCCCTTTTGTAAGTTTGCTGCGCCCTCAAAAAACGGCTAATAGCCAGCCAACTCGAAAACGACAGGAAATCGGTTTCCAGAGAATTTTTGTTTTCTCTTGTGTCTCTCACTACTTTTCGAAATTGATTTTCTGGAAAATCAATCTCAAAAATGCTGATTTTTGTGTGAAGAGGGTGAGAGACGCAGAGAAATACATATTTTTCTAGCTGCATGGATTTGGCTAGCTATTAGCCGTTTTTGATGGGCAACTCCGTCGGTACTACGAAAAACAGAAAAGGGTAATGCAGACTTGCGAAGGGGCGGGCTTGGGGCAAACGAAAACTGTAACAGAATCCAAAATCAGTGCCACGAAAAAAGTAACAGTGAGACTTTTCGGCTATTAGCTAGACAAAAAACCCCCGAGCCATTTACCGCGAAACTAGCGCCGATATTTGCCACTTTCAAAGGCTAATAGCCATATCCGGGTCAAAAATTTACTGAAAAACAGTGCATTAAGCAGAAAAAGTTTGATTTTGGAAAAGTTTTGCTCCATAATTGTTGGTTTTAGCAGCTTTTAGAATTATTAGAACCTTATTAGAAGCTAATTAATTACAGCTGCTGAAAAAAAACTTTGTTTTAATTTTTTAATTTTTTTTGCCATTTTTCCGCTTTTTTTTTTGTTTTTGTTTTTGGTAATGCATGCGCCTTTAAAATCTACAGTATACATAAATTTTTCAGTTTTTAAAAACCAAGAAATGCAAGTTGTTTCTCAATTTTTCTTAAAACATCAAATTTGCAGATACATCCCGAAAAATGCGGCTTCAAGACAAAATTGGGAGCGGAGCTACAGTAAGTTATTATTGATTAAAAAAAATAATAATTTATTGTGTTTTCAATCGACTTGCGACATGAGAACGCGAGACTCCGCCTACTTATTTGTGCGCGACCTGTCTGCGTCTCTTCAAATATCACTGTGTTCGCGTGGTCGCGCACAAAAAAAAGTGGGCGGAGTCCCGCGTTCTCATGTCGCAAGTCGATTGAAAACACATTATGCGCCTTTAAAATCTACAGTAGCGTTTGGAAATTTCATCTATGTTCAAATCGAAAACGCAGGAAATTTTCGGCTAATAGCCATCGGGGAATATCCCAAATCCATTTGGCGCACTTCCCGAATTAAATGGCTATTAGATGTTTTCCATGGCTATTAGCCGTTCCCTGAGAATGCCCAGATTTCAAAATGCAATGAAGTTCGAAAGAAGTTGAAGAGAGACGGCTAATAGCCATCGAAACCGACCAGTTTTTCCTGAGTAAGCTATTGGAAAGAATCGCTATCTAACAAAATGGCGTGATACTCTTGAAAGCGCCCTTCTATTAAAGGTTCGATTAACGAAAAATCACGAAAAAAGGAAGGCTATTGGAGGCTGCCCTTCAATTAGAGGAGCGTAAAACGAATGAAAAAGACAAACAACTCAAAACTTAAGAAATACGGCAAAACAAAACTACCAACAAAAGGACACATCCGACGAGAAAAGACACACGAAAATGATGGGTGTGATGGGCGATGTTTCGCGGTTGTTTTGAGGCGAATCTCACACGCAGATGGGTGACGAACGATAAGTGGTCCGAAGACGTTCCTCCGTTCGTTCGCAACGCACGATTTCAATCTCCTCTTTGCAGCTGAGAGATGATGATGGTGATGACAGTACATCATCGGAAGGACAAGCTGCGGCCGAGTGGATGAGAGATTGGGATCTGATGGATCCCCCCCCCTGGTTCGTTGTGGAAGGAGACGGCAATAAATCGGCTATTTTGAATAAGAATCCGAATCGGATTCTATTCTTTTATCCTGGAAATGGACGACGAAGAATGAAAGTTTGGCCAACTTTTAATTGTTTTTTTTTTGTTGTTGAACTTTTTCAAGAAATTAATTTGTTTTGGTAAATAAATCTTGGCTTATTTTTGTGGGAATTGTGGATTAAAATAACGAGAAGAGCCCCAAATATATGGGCTCTTTCGGAATAGAAATTCGACAAAATAGAAATGTAACGTTTTGGAAATCGCGTGAAAATTGAAATCCAGGAAATAGAAATTTAATAAATCAGAAATGTAACAAAATGGAAACGCGTGAAAACAGAAACGTAGCAGAGCAGAAATGTATCGAATTGGAAGTAAAATGGCGATGGAGCGCGTTTGCGAGATTCATTTTTCAAAATGACTTTTTCGATATTTTCCGCGTATTTTTGAATTTTTTCACGTTTTTTTTCGATTTAAAAATTTAAAAAAATTCAGCGTATTTATCGAAATCGAAAAAACGTGAAGAAAAAATCGAAAAAGTGTGAAAAAATCCAAAAATACGCGGAAAATATCGAAAAAAAAAGTGATTTTGAAAAAAGGAATCATTTCTGCTCTGCTACGCTTCTGTTTTCACGCGTTTTCATTTCGTTACGTTTCTGATTTATTATGGGGTTATTCACGAAATGGCAAAAAATTGCAAAAAACTGCGCGAAAAATCGGAAAATGCTCCAATTTTTTCCCATAGTTCCCAAAATTTCAGATCAATCGGAGCATTTTCCGAGTTTTTTGCCATTCTTTGCCACTTTGTGAATAACCCTATTACATTTCTATTTCGTGGATTTCTATTTTCACGTAATTTCCAAAACGTGACATTTCTACTTTGTCGAATTTCTATTCCGAAAGAGCTTCCAAGTTTCAATTATGATACTTTCAAAGTACAGTAAGACTTTTTCTAGCTATATATTGTCGACCCGCCACGTCGGTCAAACGCGCTCCACCGAATTTAGTACTTCGTGATTTTCAATTTGGAAAACAAGTACTGAATTCGGTGGAGCGCGTTTGACCGTCGTGGCGGTTCGACAAAAAAAAATGCCAAGAAATTCGAAAAAAGTGTCAATAAATTGCGAGGAAATGCTCCGATTGGTTTGAAACTTTGGAAACAAAAATAATGAAAAAATTCGCCCGGACATGACATGCTCAAAAATTGTGGATATCTCCACCAGGAGTATTTTTGACTTCACAAAGTTTCCGGTCAAATTGAGCAATCTTTTGTAATTTTTCAGTTTTTTAGGGAATGCCGTAGGGCCAGACTTTGGGCTATTTTGCCTCCTGAATCGATTTTTTATAGTATCCACCATGGTGATGAGCTCATTTTTAAGCTTTTTTGCGATTTATGCAGGAGACAAAATAACCCAGCGGTACAAATTTTAAGAAAATTTCCAAAACCTGAAGGCATTCCCTAGTTAGAAAAAGTTGTACCATATAATATGGTCCATATTTCACAACAAATTAATAAAACCCCTAATGAGGAAAAAATAAAGCAGCGAGCTACCGTAACCCAATAAATAGGGAACAATGGCCACACCCCCTTTTGCAAAGACAAGTTGAATTTTAAAAAATGTACAGATCAAGAAAAATGCCGGAAAAGGTGTGTGTGTGGTACACTTGCAGTTGGCTCCGCCCATTTTCTCGCGTTTTCGAAAATTTCACTCGATTTTTTCAAGGCGCATTGTCAAGAAATCTTGGCTCTCGATCAGTAACATGTGCAAGGGCGTTGAAAGTTTGAGGTGGGTGCGCCATATAGATTTTTAAAAAATGTCTCAGCAAGAAACGAACCGTCGTAAATCTACAGTAAACCCCTCCCCCTGAAAAAAGCACAAAGCCCCGCCCATTGGCGCGCCGCACCGCGCGGCGGCCGCCAGTGTGTCGCAAAGTAATGAATAATGACACGGCCACCATCATCACCATCATCTCGCCAAACTGTCGTCGTCGTCGCCTTGTTGTGTCGTCGTCGGTTATGATCCACAGACGGGGCTGATTGCCATCTCACACACACACACACATAACCATGTCAACCCCCCCCCCACGTTTTCTCTTTTCTTTTCTATGGGCGAATCGGTTTTTGGAGAGGGCGAAATGAGGGGGACCTAGACGCAAAAATTCATTAAAGAAATATTACTGTAGCTCATTTTAAAGGTGCGTAACTGAAAATCTGGGCAGAAAAAATCACGAAACTAGCAAAACATGCGACAAATTCAGCGAAAATTTGGAGAAATTTTGGTAAATAATCTCAAAAATACTCCCAGACATGTACAGAACAAATAGCCCCATTAATTTTGCGAGTCAAAAAATATTTTAACATCAATTTTTTGCAGAGAACATGTAAAAAAAAAGCAAAAAAATTCAAATTTTTTAATTTTTTTCCAAAAATTTATACTGTAGTTAATTTAAAGGCGTATACCAAAATCCGAACCAAAAAAATTTGTTTTTTTTTTAAATTTTTGCGAATTTATTTTTGGTTTTTAGACTCGAAAACAGCTAAAAAATTTGCTTTTTATAAGGAAATTACCGTGAGAAAAACGGGAAAACCACTACAAATTTTGAGACCCCACGAAAAGGGGGGAAAGTGTTGAAACGCAGGAACGAAAAGGGGGGAAAATGGGCACAGTTTGTCTGCAAAGTGCACGGTTTTTTCTGCATTTTTGGAGAATGAGCAATAGTGTTTTTTTTTCTGCTTTTTTTTGCCTGAAATTAGTTTTTTTTGGGTATTTATTGTCCATTCGCGACAAATGCAGGTGCGCTTCATTGAACTTCGTACTTTGTGATTTTCATTTTCGTCAACAAATTATTTTTCCTCTTTTTCTTCGATTTCTTGCTAAAATTCTCCGTTTTCCTTGATATTTATTTGTTAAAATGACTGATAACAAACAAACAGTAATATTTTGTGAAAAATTTCCCAATTAAGCCCAAATTTTAGTTAAAATTCGCCATTTTTCGAAATTTTCGCTGCTTTAAAAATTCCTAAATAATTTATTTGGAAAGCTTTTAGTTCAAATGATTTTATGACGATGTATTTCAATGTATTCTTTTTTTTTAGCACACAATGTTCCTATTTTAATGCGAAATCACCCGAATTTTCTCAAAAAATATTATTTTTCACTAAAATCAATAATTTTGTGGACCTCTCGCAGCTTTTCCGCTCCTTTTATTTTTTAATCGTTTCTATTTTGTATCCGCATTTTAAATACTAAATTCCAGCAAAACAAAGCAGGAAAAAAACACTATTTCTCATTCTCCAAAAATGTAGAAAAACCGTGCGGCACTTTTGCAGACAAACTGTGCCCATTTTCCCCCCTTTTCGTTCCTGCGTTTCAACACTTTCCCCCCTTTTCGTGGGGTCTCCAAATTTTTCTAAAGTCATTCGTCATACTGTAGCTCATTTTAAAGGCGCATACCGGAAAATGTGTGCACAAAATTTTTTTTTTCGATTTTAGGAATAAAAACAATTTTTAACTGCAGTTTCTTCTAATTAGACTTATTAAAAAACTATAAAAACAGCAAAAAAAATCCAGAAAAGCTCAAATGTTGTCCTTTTTTCCAAAAATTCCTACTGTAGTAAATTTAAAGGCGCATACCCAGATCCAAACTCAAAAAAAAATTTTTTTTTTGATTTTTGCGAATTTTTTTTTCGGTTTTTAGACACTAATTAGGCCTTAAAAACAGGTGAATTTTCATTTTGCACTTTTCAATGCAATTATAGCGAGAATTTGACAAAAAACATCCTACTGTAGCTAATTTTAAAGGCGCATAAAAAATATTTTTTTTGATTTTGGGAAAAAAAAACAATTTTTAACCTTAATTTTTTGCAGTTTTTGTCCTAATTAGACTCAAATAAAAAAAATTCGAGAAAAACAGCAAAAAATTCGAGAAAAGCCCAAATTTTCACATGTTTTCCAAAATTCCTACTGTAGTAAATTTAAAGGCGCATACCCAAATCCAAAATTTTATTTTTTTTTTAAATTTGATTTTTGCGATTTTTTTCTGTTTTTGGGCTCTAATTAGACTCAGGGAACAGCTTATTTTTGGTTTAGAAGAAAATGCAATTTATTGTGTTTTCAATCGAATTGCATCACCAAAAAGTGAAAAGTGGGCGGAGTTTCATTTTTTTTGTTCAAATGTCCAAAATCGATGCGATGCGCAGCAGGCTTGTACATAGATTAGATTAAACCAAAAAAAAGAAAAAAAACCCCAAAAGAAACCACCAAATGTCACCACACAGGTAATGTAGGTGACCCGGAAAATAAGAGGCACAGAAAAAAGTGGGCGTGGCTTGTTGCTCACTTCAAAGTGTCATAAAATTTGGCCACAACTCGTCGTCCTCGTCGTCGTCGCCGTCGCAAACCCAGTGTCAGTTGCTGCCGCCCGCTTTTCGCCTCCACGACGCATCGATCACCCGCCAACCGCTATCAGTGGTGACAAGCGGATTGGATTGGATTGGATAGGGGGGGGGGCTCGATGAGCTCTATACTTGTTGCTACTACATCCATCTATCCCTCCAGAATGAGTATGTCGTCGCGGTGATGGATCGCTGCGCGAGACGCTCTTGTGACTTGTCTTGACTTTTTAAAGGTGCATTGCTTTGAGCAGGTCGAACAAAAAACGTAAAAACTGTGAAAAACAGAACGCTCTGCACTGTAGAGACGCAGACATACGATGGGGCGTGAGCATTGGGAACAGCCCACGGCGTGCTAGACCCTGCGTAACGACAAACGAGCGCGCCCTGTGGCAATTCTCTGCGTCTCCACAGTGTAGAGCGTTCTGTGCAAAAGTGGAGACGTAGAGATGTGAGAAATAGCGCGCGGAAAATGAACACGCCCTCATGAAAGTTTTGACGTAGATACATGGCTACTAGCCATTGATAGAAAATACTGGAGAAGCTAGCGGCGGCTAATAGCCGAAAAATTGCTACTTAAAGCACATACCGTAAAACCTGTAATTGAAGTACACCTGTATTAGAAGTACACCTCTAATAGAAGTACACCCTCTAATTGAAGTACACCCTCTAATAGAGGTACATCATCTGGTGAATTATCTTTAAAAATTCTTTATTCCATTTTTGAAGCTTTTTTTTTCTGTTTTTCATTGGTTTAAAGAATTTTTGGATTGAAAAATCATTTGAATGCCCGCGACACAAGTGTGCAAACACGTTCATGGAAGCACATAATTGCAACACTTTAATCGACGAATGCAGATTTCGAATTTTTGAGACTCTGACAAAACCGGGGAAAATTTGCATGTCTGCAGCGCAGTTTTTCTAGAATTTTATAATTCTTTCAGTAAAAAACTCGTGCCGCACGTTTGCAATGGGCGGGATTTCTTCCTCGGTTTCGGAAATATTTTTCCCACTTTTGTCTTTCCCGGTTTCGCGTTTTTCCCAATTTTGTCTGGGTCTCGCATTGTCTTTCTTTTTTGTTATTTTTCTTCTGAAAATAGTTCGAAAACGATTCTCTCGACCCATCGTTGGAAACTGAAAGGCTGGAAGGCGATTCTGAAGCGGGTGATAGTTTGGGAGGGTACGACAGAATGGAACTAGACGAAATAGAAATTCTACAAAATAGAACTCGTGGTGCAAATTTGCATAAAGAAAAATTGAAAAAAAAAATTCAAACGCGCTCCATCGCACCACGAGATCTTTTTTGTAAAGCAGCAAAAGAGTATGGTGTCAGCCGACAATGTATTATTTGTTGGAAAAATCAGGAACTTAAAATGAAAGCGAGCCAAAACGATTTACAATTTGAAAAAAAAACGACTTGATAGAGCCGGATTTTTTGGTTTTGTTGCTTTGTTAAAATTAATTCTGTATTTCCTAATCGCGAGTGAGTCTAAAAATATGTCCGGGGGTGGGATGAAAAATAGAAGTACACCCTCTAATTGAAGTACACCTGTATTAGAAGTACACCCATTTGGGGGGTTTGAAAAATAGAAGTACATGTACTTCAATTACAGGTTTTACGGTAGATAGCTTTAAAAAATTTATAGAAGTTCTAAAAAATTCCGTGGAACTGTTTCTCTGGAACTGGTTAAAAAAGCCATGGAACCGTTTCCCTGAAACTGGCAAAAAAAATCCATGGAACTGTTTCTCTGGAACTGGTTTTAAAAAATTCATAGAACTGGTAAAAATTTCCATAGAAATGTTTTCCCTGGAACTGATGAAAAAAGTTAAATGGAACTGCTAGAAAAAATTCCATGGAACTGGAAAAAATCCATAGAACTGGTAAAAAAATCCATGGAACTGGAAAAAATGTCATGGAACTGACAGAAAAAAATTCCATGAAACTGCTAGAAAAAAATTCCATGGAACTGTTTCTCTGGAACTGGTAAAAAAATCCATGGAACTGCTAGTAAAAATTCCATAGAACTGGTAGAAAAAATTTCATGAAACTGGTAAAAAAGGTCATGGAACTGTTAAAAAAGTTTATGGAACTGCTTTAAAAATTAATAGAACTGGTAAAAAAATCTATAGAACTGTTTTCCCTGGAACTGGTAAGAAAATTCCAGTTCTGTAGAATTTTTCTGCCAGTTCTATGGAAATTTTGTTTGTGACCAATGTGCTCCACCGGTGGCAAAAACCGATAAAAACCGGTGTTTTTTAATACCGGTGAAAACCGGTAGAAACCGGTTTCCACCGGTTACAAAAAAACCGGTTTCCACCGGTGTGAAAAAAACCGGTTTCCGCCGGTTTCTACCGGTTTCCACCGGTGAAAACCGGTGTTTTGTGTGCAAACACAGCGACGCGCAATTGCGGACCAAAGTTGTTTTGTTTTTTTTTAATCTTAAATGTTCAAATCTTGCTTGCTTTTCTAGTTTTTGCTTCTTTTTTCCTCTATTTTTTTATAAATCTTTCCCGAATTTCGAATTTTTCAGCCAAATGACGTCTCCAGTATGCAAAGTATTCGATAAGCCGATTGATTCGAATCAAAAAATTGTGGCATGTTCAAATAAATTATCGCACTTAAAAAAACTCACCCAGATGAATACGCAAGAAAAACAAAAAGGTAAGCTAGGAAATTAATTTTTTGAAAAAAAAATATTTTTTTTATCGTCAATGGCTCGACAAGATTTTCTTGAAAATCAAGTTCACCAACAACAACGAGTACCGCATCACCCAGTCGGCTCCAAGGACGTCGCCATCACCCGTGCCGTCGAAGTGCCAAAGAAGGATAAGCCTTTCGTTTAATGCGCCCCAGCTCCACCTGACGCCCTGGCTGTTTTCGCCTTCGTCACCCCGGCCGGAACCCTGACCATCACCAGGTCGGTTTTTTTCGGAACTCCTCTCAAAAAGTAATATTTTTCCCCATGATGAAAGTTTGGATTATTTCATGCTATTTTTATTGCAGGTTTGATTTATGAGACGAAAACGAAGACCACGAAGACGACCTCGAGTACGATTACATTGATACGGATGATGTGGAAGATCCAGGAAAAGTCAGAGCGGAATCTTAAAATTCTGAAAACGAGGACGATTACTTTTGTTCGACTAGATTTAGCTGATCAAATTACTAAAATACATTTGTTTTTTTTTCATTCATTCGTTCTTTTTTTTTTTTGTTTTTTTTTTACTTTTTATTGAAATAAAACGAAATTTCTTAATTACCAAGAGAAATATAATTTTCAAAGATGAAAAAAACGTAAATTTTAAGATGAATGAAGAATTAATTATTCAGACCTTGTGGAGCCGCAAAAAAACAACTTTGCGCGTACTATTCAATGTATCTGCAATTGCGCGTCGCTGTGTTTGCACACAAAACACCGGTTTTTATCAGAATAGAAACCGGTTGTTTCGAATAACCGGTTATTCGAACAACCGGTTTTTTTCCACCGGTTTTTTGAATAAAAACCGGTGAAAACCGGTTGTTGGAAATCGGTTGAGCACATTGTTTGTGACAGTTCCATAGAAAATTCTTTTTACCAGGTCTATGAATTTTTCACCGGTTTCAGGGAACAGTTCCATGAATTTTTTTTCTACCCGTTCCAAGGAAACAGTTCTATAGATTTTTTTCCAAGTTCTATTAATTTTTTAAGCAGTTCCATTGAATCTTTTACCAGTTTCAGATAAACAGTTCCATGGAATTTTTTCTAGAAGTTCCATGTATTTTTGGCAGTCCCAGGGAAACAGTTCCATGGATTTTTTTACCAGTTTCATGGATTTTTTTAACAGTTCCATGGATTTTTAGCTGTCCCAGAAAAACAGTTCCATGGAATTTTTTCTAGAAGTTCCATGAATTTTTTTCTACCAGTTCTATCGAATTTTTAGCAGTTCCATGAAATTTTTTACCAGTTCTATGAATTTTCCACCAGTTTCAGGTAAACATTTCCAGTGAATTAGTTCCATGGAATTTTTTTTTTGAAAGTCTTACTGTAGTTTTAAAGGCGCATAATAGAAATTAAGAAAAGGGCCATAACAAATGTGAAAAATTTCATGTATTTCGCGCTCCACCCGTTAAAATCTCCGGCATGCCCACTGTCACCCATTAACCACCATTATTCGCCGCCGTGTAATGGCATTGCGAAACATCGAGCGGAGCCGCCATTAAAATGTCTTGCTGCTCAATCGGCAGGCGTGCTCCGCCTGTCGGTCACCTATCACATGTTGGTTGCCGCCGTGGCGGCGGCGGCGGCGGGGAGTGAAAATAGCAAATGTTGTGGTTGTTAAATAACGTGTATTTCCCTTCTTCCCTTCCGATATAAATCCACAGCTGATAAATATTTGAGTTTTTATCAAAATGGGGACAAACAAAATAAAAACGATAAAACTTGTAATCAATCAATCAGTATAAAAATAACAAAACTCAATTCCGACTCCTCGACGCTCTAAACTTTGAAATCTTTGGCTCGGTGATCACCGGCGCCGGATCCTTACTCGTCGACGGCAGACACACGTACGGATTCTTCTCGACAATCTCACCGGGGAAAGACACGGTGCTCATCGCCTGGAGCTCTTTCTGCTCGGGCTCTAAAACCGTACGGTCAACCGGTGTGGGAGTTTTGCTGACGAGTATGGATTTTGTGGTTTCCGGCGGGGAGTCTTCGCGTTTAACTTGCACTGTGTCCGATTTGAGGAACGTTTTCACGTGTTCGAGTTGTTTGGCAAATCGCAGTGTTTTTTTCGTCTTCTTTTTGATCGTTGTTTCGTTTGTCTGGAAATTCACAATTTCTGAGGTCGGAAAAAAATAGTTTTTTTCCTTTTTTTTCCTTATTCAAATGACGGAAAAAAAAAGAAAAAATCCATTGGAAGTAAGCAATGAAATACGATCAATTCTCCAAAAAAAAAATTTTAAATGTATTCGCCCGTAAATCGATATTTCGCAGGTCTCACAGCGGAGGGCCTAAAAAACTTTTGCGATGTCCTAGAAAGAGCCGAAGAATTTTTCTTTTTTTTTCTGTCGTTTGAATAATGGACCTATTCAAAGTACTGTAGAAAAACGGAAAAAATGACAAAAAACTGGGAAAAAAACCAAGAATGCTCCGATTGACCTGAAATTTTGGGAGAAACTGTCAAAAATGCTTCCGGACTTTCTCAGAAAGTTTTGAACCAAAATATCGATTTTAAAAATTATCGATTTTTCTGAAAATTTTTTAAATCGATATTTTGGTCCAAAATTTTTTGAGCGTGTACAGGAGAATTTTTTCCAATATTTCCCAAAATTTCAGGTCAATCGGAGCATCCTCCGATTTTTCCCGCACTTTTTTCGGTTTTGTGAATAGGTCCATTATGGGTTTTTTGCTACCTCTAAATATTCCATTACGTATTCGCCACGGAGCGTTTTTCCCCATTTTTATACAAAAAAAATGAAAAGACACGAAGTGTCACTTTTTGGCAAATATATAATAAACCAAATCTAGCAAGCTCCGCCCATTTTTGGTGGATTTCGAGGATTTTTCAACGAAAAAATATTTTTAGCGGTAAACAGGCATTCTTGACCGAATATTGTCAATAGTGCGAACACGGCGACGAAAAATATCACTAGTTTCGAAATGACCGGGGCGATCAAAAGCAAAATAAAGAAACGAAAAGACACAAAGTGTCATGGCGTGGCGAACACACAATAGGCCAAATCTAGCAAGCTCCGCCCAATTTTGGCGGAAGTTGAAGAATTTACGATATTTTTGAGCTTCTAAAAATGGGCGGGGCTTGGAATTTTTTTTTGGATATTCGTCGGTCTCGCCACGAAAATAATCATAGTTTATGGTCGAAAAACATACTTTTCTTAAATTTTTGTTAGAAAATCGTAAAATCTTGTGTCAAAAAAAAAAAAAATTTTATTCAACAGGTCTCGCCACGTTTTCCACAAAATGTCACAATTTTTAGGAATTAGGGTCAATAAAATGTGCATTTTTTTCAATTTCAAATCAAAAATTAATGAAAAATTATTTTCTGCATTAATCAACACCAAATCTTGGCGAGACCCACTGCCTACTGTAGTACCGCAAAACCGTAATTTTCGCGAGGAAAAATCAAAAAAATGTTGTCGATTTCCGCGAAAAAAAAACGATTTTTTTCCATTTTTTCCTCAAAAAATTGTCGATTTTCCGCAATTTTTGGCAGCTTTTTTTTTTTCGAAAAATCAATAAAAATGGGCATTTTTTGAATTTCCAAGTCAAAAATTATAATTTCGCCGTAAATAGTCTCCTAATCGTGGCGAGACCAGTATTTTACCTTAAACACACAAAAAAAGAAGAAAAATTACCTCAACAACCGTGACTTTTTGCACCGTTTTTTTCTCTTCAATTTTCACCCCTTTCTCCTCATCAGAAGCATAGTCATCTGAATCCAACTCCACCACTTTGTTCTCGTCGTTTTCTTCCCTTTCTTCTTCTTCTTCTTCCTCCTCCTCCTCGTCTTCCTCAGATTCCTCATCACACGCGTCCAAATACTGTAATAGTTTCTCCATTTCCTCCCGCGAAACACCTGGCTGCGCCAGCAACCGCTCGTTGACTATTTCCAGGTCCTCCTCGTCGAGTTCTTCGAGCTCTTCCAGCTCTACAAGCTCATCGGCAGGTAATTCAAAGGGTTTTGGCACGGGGGCATCAAGACTATGCACATGTTCATGTTCCTCCAGCTCTTCGAGCTCCTCGAGCCTCTCCATCATCTTCTCATGCTCCACATCCGCAGGTTTTGCCTCCGCCGCGTCAATTCCAATTTTCTTGCCCTCTTTCCGCAGTTTCCGCTTCTCGTAAAACAATTTCTCGGCTTCTTCGTCATACATCTCCACAATCTCCGTTTGCCCCTCCTCACCAGACTCCAGCGCCGAGAAATTCTCCTCGCAGAATTTGATCTTCTCACTGACCATTTTAATCGACTCCTTGCCATCTTCATGGCTCTTCCGCGCTTCTGCAACTCGTCGAGCTACAATTTTCCGGGCGGTGTGGAGGCTGCACTCGGCAAAGTACTCTCCGCCCATCGCCATGGTGACCTGATTGGTGCGCACCACATGTGAGTCGCAGAAATAGCCGGCGTCGCTGATTTTTGCCTGTAAGCATAAATATTTGAAATGATTTTTTTTGTACGTATCTCTGCGTTTCTATTTTTGCACGCTCTGTTTAAATTTTTAAAAAATCCCCACCAAAATCGGCGCCTCCAGTTTTTTCGAGTACTCTTCAATTTTCGCCATTGTTTTCTCGTAATCCTCTGCCAAAAGACGCTGGCATTCGGTTTCCACTTCTAGCCGGGCTTTTACCTGGAAATTTGATTTTTTTTTTTGGCTTTTCGTTTGAAATGCGTGAGTTGCATCAAATCATCAAAACATTAGAAAAAAAAACAAAAAAGAAAAAGAAAAAGAGGAGGATCTCACCGCATTGCACTCTGCCACGTACAAATTGCTCATTTTCTTCGACAACTCGTCATCCGGCTTGATTTTTGACATTTTTAGGCTGAAAAAAAAAGATGGAAAAAACCTGAAATTTTTTAATTTTTCCAAAAAATTTCAAGTCCGCAAACACCAAACACCATATTTTACGCGCAGATGTTTTTAAACATTTTTTTTTATTTCTCATTAAATTGACTTATGGACCTATTCAAAGTACTGTAGAAAATCGGAAAAAATGACAAAAAACTGGGAGAAAACTCTGAAAATGCTCCGATTGGTCTGAAACTTTGGGAGAAACTGTCAAAAATGCTTCCGGACTTTCTCAGAAAATTTTGGACCGAAATATCGATTTTAAAAAATATTGATTTTTTTTCTGAAAATTTTCTAAAATCGATAATTCGGTCCAAAATTTTCTGATCAAACCCGGAGGCATTTTTAACAGTTTCTCCCAAAATTTCAGACCAATCGGAGCATTTTCCGAGTTTTCGAGACCCTGACAAAACCGGGGAAAACCACGAAACCGGGGAAGACAAAACCAGGGAAGACAAAACCGGGGAAAAAATCGGACAAAACCTGGGAAGAAGCTCCGCCCCCTTTTGCAGCTGCTGCACGATGTTTTGTACTGGAAGTATTGAAAAAGTGCGCCGCAGACTTGCAACTGGACAAAACCGGGGCAACTGGACAAAACCGGGGAAAAGTTGCAAGTCTGCGGCGCACTTTTTCAACACTTCCAGTACAAAACATCGTGCAGCAGCTGCAAAAGGGGGCGGAGCTTCTTCCCAGGTTTTGTCCGATTTTTTCCCCGGTTTTGTCTTCCCTGGTTTTGTCTTCCCCGGTTTCGTGGTTTTCCCCGGTTTTGTCAGGGTCTCGAGTTTTCTCCCAGTTTTTTGCCATTTTTTCCCATTTTCTACAGTACTTTGAATAGGTCCATTAATTTCAGGCATATTTACATGAAAATTGTCAATTTTCAAGCAAAAATATAGAAAAAATCCTAAAAGAGCTCTGAAAATTGAGATTTTACGAAAAATTAGTCCGCAAACACCAGATTTGACGCGCAAATTCCATTTTTTGGAATTAAAAAATTTTTTTTTATTAAATTGCGAAATAAATAATTTGTTTGATTTTATAAATACATTTATACCTTTAAATTCAAAATTTCAAGATTTAAACAAAAAAAAATGAAAAACTGCAAAAATACTGAATAGAAATTCTAATTTTAAATTTATTTTTATATAAATAGCTAAATTTTAATGATTTCCACTTTAAAATGAACACATTTTAGGCTAAAAACAATAAAAAATTCAAAAAAAAATATCCAAAAATTCTAAAATTTTCACAAGTCCGCAAACACCAAGCACCAAACACGAAAATTGACGCGCAAATGCAGAGCAATTTTGAAATATTAATTTTTTTTTCTCGCAATTTCTATCTTTTTTTCTCCATTTTTTACCCCAAAAACACCCAAAAATTCAAATTTGCAGATAATGGAAGAAGAGCCACTAGACGAGTCAAACGACGGAATCATCGGTTGCCTTCCAAGCGCTGTGGATCCTTGTCACGTGGATGAGATTCAAAAGCTCATTGAAAACCTGCCCGAATTGCTCAAAAAAGAGCCGGAAATTGACGAAACTGCTGTGGAAATTGCCTATCTTCGATACACGCGCCTGCTGCATTTGTATCAGGAACAGCCACGGCTTTTGGATAAATGGATACCCGGATTTGTGGGCTCGCTGGTCAATTTTGTCAAGTTGGGTATGTTTTGAGCAAAAACCCAGAAAATTGAATAGATTTTCGAGAGAAAAATGACACAAAGTGCTGTCCAAAATGAGAAATCAACGAATTTTGTTTTTGGAATTTTCGGATATTTTCATGATTATTTTTGTCCATTTTGAGGACACTGGCCCTGATTTTCGGACATTTTTGGTATTTTTTAACATTTTAGATAATTTTTCCCAAATTTATGACATTTTTTTAAATAAGGAAAAATTCTTAAAAAATCTTCACTGAAATGTCTTAAAAATGCTAAAACTTAGGGCGAAACATTTTGTAATAGGAGATTTTCAATTTTTGAGAATAAAAAAATTGATTTTCTCAATTTCAATTCAATTTTGGACCCCAATTCCAAAAATTAGGACATTTTTTAAAACAAAAAATTAATTTTCAAGTTTTTTTTTTCAATTTTTAGGTTAATTTTGTCATTTTAAGGTCTTTGAAATTAAAAAAAAATAAAATGCGGGGAAAACATAATTTAAACAATCTGTGAAACAAAATTTTAAATCGAAGAAAAAAGCAAAAATGGTCCAAAATACGAAAAATTATGTGAAAAAAAAACTGGAAAAAATTAAAAAAAAATCGTGGAATGTACTGAAAATGGCTAAATCTGAGCAAAAAAAATTCTTAAAATGGCTGAAAAATAGGGCAGAACTGCTAAAAAAATGTCTGAAAAATAACAGAAATGGGGAAAAATCTCCTAAAATAGGTCAAAATGACAAAAAATAGAGAAAAATGCTTTACAAAATTTCTGAAAATAGGAAAAAATCATCAAAAAATGACCAAAAATTATAAAAAATCGAGACCAATCACCTAAAAATGACTAAAAAAACACAAATATGCGGTATTTATATGGCAGGCGGTTAAACTAGGCTGAAAATTTGGATCTGGGACGCTTTGAAACCTGTCATTTCGAAACGTTAGGACTGAAAAAATCGAAATTTAGGAGAAAATAGTTAAATTTATTTATTTGGGCGAGAAAAATGTAAAATTTCGGATTTTTTTGCTGGAAAATTGGTCAATTTTGGCAATTTTTGGCCCAAAAATTGTTTTTTTTTTTCGAATTTTTCAACGAAAAAACAGCTTGACATTATTACTTATTCGCCACGGACAGACACTTCGCTACAAACGAAAAAAAAAACGTTTTGCGATTAATTTTTTGTTTCCAGTTTCGAATCGCTAAAAATTCTAGAATTTTTTCATTTTTATTAGGAAAAAATGGGCGTGGGACGTTTCGAAACTTTTTGGAATTTTCGCGTAGCGGTTTTCGCCAAGTGACACCAAAACACACGCACCCAAGCAAAAATGCACAAAGTTTCGAAACGTCCCAAAGTCGAAAATGCTAGGCTATTCACGAAACCAGCAAAAAATGAAAAAAAATTCAGCGAAAATTTGGACAATGCTCCGATCAGTCTGAAATTTTGACAAAAAATGTCAAAAATACTCCCGGACATGTGCAGAAAATTTCAGACCAAAATATCGATTTTGAAAATTTTCAAAAAAATCGATATTTTGGTATGAAATTTCCTGGACATGCCCGGGAGTATTTTTGTCAAAATTTCAGGCTGATCGGAGCATTCTCCGAATTTTCGCTGAATTTTTTGCATGAAATGAATAAGGAAAATTTGACTAAAAATGCAAAATCCATGAAATGAATAACCCCATAAAAAAAAAAAACCCATAACCCCAAACCGATTTTTTTCATTTTTCAGTCCCTTCAACTGAATCCCAACTCTCCTGTCTAACCCGAGAAGCTCTCAAATACCTCTCCGATCTCTGTATAGTCCGTGGCAGCAAGACGATCGTCCGACTTTTACCCCACCAAGTACACTACCTCTACCCCCTCCTAGAGACCCTCCAATTCTACGAGTCCTCCCAACTCGCCGACCATTCTCAGCGAAACGTGCTGCTCATGTGGCTCTGGATAGTTGTCAGAAATCCATTTGACCTGCGACGCTTCGATCCGACAGGTGATCCGGATAATGTGATTAACAGGATTATGAGTATAGCGATGCACTACGTGAAATCTGATTGGAATCGGAGTCAGACGTCTGCGTCTCTTCTAATTGCACAGTGCCTCTCAAGAGCTGATGGGCTGCAGAAAGTTCCAGAGTTTTTGAGGGGTCTGCTCAATGATATAGAGGTTCATAATAAGGAGAACCGGAAGTTGTTGCTCGCAGACCTCCTGTTGCTGTTGGCAATTTTAAAGCACGTGGATCGGCGGGTCTTGGTCGGGTATTTGGGTGAAATTCGGGAAAAACTGGATTTCTTATACCCAATCGATGAGCAACGTGGATCTTTAATTTGCAAGTGCCTAGTGAAGGTGATCCAGCGATTAGGGCTAATAGCCTTGAAACCGCGATCTTGCAAGTGGAGTTATAGCAGAGGGAAGAGGTTGTTGGAGGGAGTGCTCGGAGAGCAAGAAGTAGGAAACGGTGAGGCTCCTGGTGGAGGTGAGGAAGACTGGAACGACGGAGCAGAAATGGAGCAACCGGAAATAGTAGAATGGTCCCTTATGCACATCCTCGAGGCTCTCTCCAACCCCGACACCTCTGTCCGCTGGTCAGCCGCCAAAGGCGTCGGCAGAATCACAGTACGCCTACCCGACGCCGACCTGGCCACCCAAGTAGTCACCTCCATCATATCCGGCCATTTCGGCGAAACTGCCCAATACTCGCCGTGGCACTCACACGGCGCGTGTATGGCGCTCGCCGAGCTCGCCCATCGTGGAGTTTTACTGCCCAGCCTTCTGGATGACGTTGTGCCGGCGCTGGAGTTGTCACTGGTGTTTGAAGATGTGATGGGACGGCATCAGAATGGGAATCAAGTGCGCGACGCGGCGTGCTATGCGGTTTGGGCGCTATCGAGGACGTATGAGCCGAGTGCGATGGCGCCGTTTTTGCAGAGGTTGGCGGATGCGTTGGTGAGTCTTTTTTGGTAATTTTGCGGGGAAAATAGGTTTTTTTAAAATTTATTTTCAACCTGCCACGAAGGTCAAACGCGCTCCACCGAGAATCGTGATTTTTGGCATTTTTAGATCTGGGTAATTTCCAGCAAATTTGCTGAAGAAAGTCGTGGAAATTCAGAAAAAAAATCAGTTGACGGCGTGCTGGCCGGAACGTTATTGACCATGCGCTCCGCTGAGTGTCTGCGTCTCTCCGACGAGAGTTTTCTACAAAAACAACAGTATCCTCGCACTCTGCTTGTCTGCGTCTACTCTTCGTATCATTTTAACGCAGAAAAACGCTGCACAGCTATTGTCGGCCCGATTTTCATTTTGGTTTCCAAATTATTTCATTTCACGTTGAATTTATTTAAAAAAAAATCTTTAATGGCAATACATTTTAGCCAAAAATCGCAATTTTCCAGCTCTAAAAATGTCGAAAATCACGATTTTTAAGCCAAAAAATTGAAAGAAAATTTACAAATAAAATTTTGCACTAAAAACTGCAAAATTTCAGCATAATAACAAAATAAAATGAGTCAAAAAATTAACAAATATCAGAAAAACCACGATTTTTGCCACTTGGCCACAAAAATCGTGGTTTTTCTGATATTTGTTAATTTTTTTAATTCATTTTATTTTGTTATTATGCTGAGATTTTGCAGTTTTCAGTGCAAAGTTTTATTTAAAAATTTTCTTTCAATTTTTTTGGCTTAAAAATCGTGATTTTCGGCATTTTTACAGCTGGAAAGTTGCGCTTTTTGGGCTAAAATTTATTGCCATTATAGATTTTTTTTTTGTTGTTGCCAAAACCATCATTTTTTGGTTCAATGCCAAATTTCGCTGAATAAACGCGATTTTCGATATTTTTTTTCGCAAGAAAATTGGTCGATTTTGGCAGAAATTTCAACAATTTTTTGCCCAAAAAAAAATTTTTTTAACGAATTTTTCAGGGCAAAAACATAAAATTCACACATTATGACGTATTCGCCACGTGGTGACACTCCGCTATAAATGATACATAAATTTTGAAAAAATAAAATTCGAGTTCTGAAATTTTCAGCATTTTTTGAAATGTTTTTTTCATAAACTTTAAAGGAGTGCAGTAAAAGCACAGCGATTTCATGGAATTTTTGCATTGATTTTTGAAACAATTGAAAAATGTTGATTTTGACTGGAATTTCCAGCAAAATTGCTGAAAAAATTTGGGAAAAATTCATCTAAAAAAGTGGTCGAAATTGCCAGATTCTCTGAATTTTATGCCCTTTTTATGGCAGTTTTGCATGGAAAGTTCGGGAAAAATATCAAGATAAATTGCCTTTGAAATATCCAAAGTTTTCCTCGAATTGTAAATTTTTTACAAAATCTCAATTTTTCTGTAAAAAACCTGAAATTTTTCGATTTTTGGCGGAAATTTCAAGAGAATTTTCCTCTATTTTTTCAGAGAATATGAATTTTTGGATGGAAAAAATTCGAAATCTCTGGAAAAAAATAAATTTAATCTCATTTTTTTTGCGCAAAATTTCGCTGAATACTTGCAATTTTCAAACATCCAGTTTTTTTTATCCGAAAATCCTTAAAAATAAAGATTTTTGGCTGAAATTTTCAGAGAATTTGACTTTATTTGTGAAAAACGATGTGGAAAAAACATTTCGCTCGAAAAATCGTGATTTTTATGAAAAATTCTGAAGAAAGGATCAAATTTCTAGGCAATTTCAGTTAATTCAAAGCAAAAAATCACCTTTTAACCCCAATTTTCCAGCTCTGCGGCTCCCTCTTCGACCGAGAAGTAAACCTCCGCCGTGCCGCATCCGCTGCCTTCCAAGAAATGGTCGGCCGACAGAAAAATGTGATCGACGGAATCCCACTCATCCAAATTGTCGACTATTTCGCCGTCTCGAACCGTCAAAAGTGCTACGAACAACTCTCCGTTCCTGTCGCCCAGTTTCCCACCTATTCCGCAGTTATTCTTGATCATCTTGTCACGAAAAAAGTGACCCATTGGGATGAACGGGTCCGCGAGCAAGCTGCATCCGCTCTAGAGAAACTTAGCGCTGTTCAACTGGAACGAATCAGCGATAATTACTATCTGGAAATTCTGAAAGAGTTTTTAACGGTGAGCTGTGAGCAGAAACCTTCGCCAGTTTTACGCCACGGGTACCTCTTGGCGATTGGCCATTTGGTGAAAGGATTGGCGTGTCGAGGGGGAGTTGATATCTCCAAAATGAGCCCTCAAATTGCAAAAGTGCCAGGGATTTTGAAAAAGTTCTGTGATAAAACTACAAATTCGGGTGCTCTGTCACGAAAAACGCTGTGCAAATTCATCGAACTAGTTTCCACGTCAAGAATTGTGCCCTTGGAGTCGTCGGAGCAGAAAGAAAGTTGGCTGGACGTCGTTCTCATCCTCCTCACCGATCCCAGAGAAGCGATTCGAGAAATGGCCAAGAACTCGGCTCAGGAATTTGTGAAGACGTACCTGGTGGGCGATGAAGAGCTGATTGAAAAGGTGAAGAGGAGGGTGATGAGCAAGTGCTCGGATGAAAACGATCGGATAGGAATGGGAATGATGTGCGAGGCGCTGCATCCGGAAGCTGTCGATGGGAAACTTTTTGACGCGTTGTGCGATACGATTCTGAGGTTGGTTATTGTGTTTTCAATCGAATTGCAGCATGAGAACTCGAAACTCCGCCCACTTATCTTGCGCGACCACGCAAACATAGTTCTGTTTGAAGTGACGCTGTTTTTTTTTAAATTTGTTTTATGCCGCGCACGGTGCCCAGGATTGGAAATGTGGGCGGAGTCTAATTTAAGCAAATTAGCATGGCGCACTTTCGGTGCTTGCGCATTTTTTTTTAATTGATTTTATTATTTTTCTTTGTAAAATGTATGTATTGTATCTTTTAATAACTGTAATATTTCACTTTGAAGCATAAAAAACCTCTTCTTACAGGCTGGAAAATTCGGGCGATTTTCGAGAAACTCACAATATTGGCTAACAATCGATGAAAATCAAATAAATTGCATTAATTTTTCATGATATTGTCAATTCGCGAAAAAAAACAAGTGCGCTCCACAAAACTTAGTACTACGTGGATTTCATTTTCATCGCCAAATTTTTTCAATTGACATTAAACGTATTGTGAAAACAAAAAAATGGCAACGCGGTGTTTGCGTACTTTTGAAATTCAAACGTCAATATTATGGATTCGTGAATGAGCGACAAAATGCGTTGAATTGGGTGGCAAAAGTTGGCTGGTCTCGCCACGATTTTTATAGACTACGGTTAGCGCGAAAATATTTTTTTTATTCTTTTTTTTTTTATTATAACGCATTTTCATAGTTTTTTTTCTCAATAAAATGTGTTTTTGAAACGAAAAAAAAAATATTTTTAGCGCTAGCCGTAGTCTGTCAAAATCGTGGCGAGACCAACCAACTTTTGCCCCACAATTCACCGCGTTTTGTCGCTCATGCACGAATCCATAATTAGCGAAATAGCATGGCAAGTGAATAGAAATGTTCCCATTTGCATTTGAATTTTAAAAGTACGCAAACACCGCGTTCCTTCTTTTTGGTTTTCACAATATTTTCAGCGCTTTTCGAGTCTCCAGTTTTTTAAACAGACAGAAGACTTGAATTTTGAGATAAAAACAATGCATACGATCTTGGAATTAACAAAACACCCGAATAAGACTAAAAATACACATCGAAGAGCGGTCATAGAAATTTTCTTCGTCAGACGGCGAGTCGGATTTTTTCAAGCAATTTTTGATTTTTTCCATAACCAAAGTGAATTGTTCCCTATAAAATTGCCCAAACTTTGATTTTCGTAAAGATTTATCCTGCCAAAACACCAAAAAACTCAACAAGATTTTTTTTAGTGGTGGCTGAACCAAATTCGAAGTTCTTAGGCTTTAAAAAATTTCTAAACACCTCAGCTATAATTCAGTCGGAGCACATATTTGAAAAAATTAAGAATTTATGCTTCTTTTTCCCGAAAAACATAAAAAATGCCTCAGAATTTGAACTTTGCGCGAAAAATTCAGTGAAGCGCGTTTGCTCGGCTCGTGCCGCGTCCAAAATTAAAACAACATTTCTAAAATTAGGAGTTTTTCTAGTCCAAAGTTCCAAAAAAACAATCCCAGAAAACCACACGCTCACAGTTGAAAGCGGCGTTACCGTAGTCGCTTCGCTGCGAGACGTTCTATTTTGTAGCAATTTCTATCATTTTTTTTTTGCTTTAAAACGCAAGAAAAAAAAGTTATTGGGGTTTTTCAGAAAATTTGGGGAAAAATATTATAAAAAATTCAGAAATCATTACCGGAATGATTTTTTTTGAAAAAACTTAATTAAAAATACGAAAATTCGTATTTTTCTTATGGGGTTATTCGTAAAACTGGAAAAAACGGAAAAAAAACTGCGGGAAAAATAGGAGAATGCTCCGATTGACTTGAAATTTCGGGAAATAATGGAAAAAATTCTCCTGTATATTATGAATTTTGGACCAAAATATCGATTTTTCTGAAAATTTTTAAAATCGATTTTGGTCCAAAATTTTCTGATTTACCGAAAAAAAAACAGGAGAATTTTTTCCAATATTTCCCGAAATTTCAGGTCAATCAGAACATTCTCCGATTTTTCCAAAAGTTTTTTTTTCGGTTTTGTGAATAACCCCATTAAATATCAAACTGTTGAAAATGGTTTTTTCTAAAAATTTTTTATCAAAATTTTGTTTTTTTTTTCTCGCAAAAACAATACGATTGTGCGTTTTCTAACGGTCCAAACCAAAGATAGATACAAATCGATTAAAAAAAATTAATTTCTGCATAAATCAACACCTTATCGTGGCTTGACCCTCCGCCTATAGTAGTACTCCAAAAGCCGTAATTTTTCGGAAAAAATAACATTTTCAAACTTGAAATAAATCTTTGGTGGTGGACGGGTAGAAACCAAAATTTCCATAAAAGTAGACGGGCCTCGCCCACAAAAAAAAAACAAAAATTTGCACCTTCTCTCCTTCATTACTCTAACTTCAGGCCCACCCCGACGGACGCGAAATGGGCCCTGGCCAGACAACAAGCCGTTCTCGCGATTCGTCAAATTTCCGTCACCGCCTCATCGGAAATGTTTGAACAAATTGGCGCCAAATGCCTGGAAACGCTCTACAAGGCGATGGCAGACTATACGACGAGTGCGAAGGGAGATATTGGACGATTTGTGAGTTTTTTTTTTTTTTTGAATTGATGTTTGAAATGCGCTCTATTGATACTTAAGCGCTCCTCTATTTTTCCAAATACCGAAGACAAAAATAAATAATTGAAAACAATTTTGGAATGTACTGCTCTTCTATTCGGCTACTAGCCGATGTATATGGCTATTAGCCAAGGTTATCAATCAAAATTTCAGGTGAGAGAGGCAAGTATGAGCGCCATGTCGGACATTCTCGTGTCTGGAAAAGTGGAAGACACGTTTCTGGATGAGCACGTTGTCAAATGTGCACGACATATGGTTCAGCAGAGCGCGGAACGCATTTCCAGGACCAGGGAGGTTAGTTTTTTTTTCTGTTTTTCGAAATATAGTATTCTATGAGAAAATTACGGGTCAATTTTGTGGCTCGCGGGCGTTTCGAAAACTATTCTGCATTTTGTCGTCGCGGTGTTTGCACACAATCATTTTTAAAAGCTTTTTATGGACGTTGCCTTAAAGATCTTCAAAAAAGGGATTGTGTGCAAACACGGCGACGACAAAATGCAGAAAAATTTTCAAATCGTCGCAATTTCGAAACGTCCGAGAGCCAGCTTACAAAAATCAATTTTTTTCCACATTTCGCTGTTCAGTCTGGCTCAAAATAGCCATCGAATTTGGGGCACTTTCCGAATTGAAAACGGCTAATAGCCATCCAATCGGGCCGTGTGCCAAATACGTTTGGAGAACGTCCCGAATTCGATGGCTATTAGCCTATACCCGCCACATACGAGCCGAAAATTCCCTGAGAATGCCCAAAAGTTGAAGAGAATAGCCATCGAATTCGGGGCGTGAGCCAAACTTATTTGGCAGACGACCTTTTTTTTTTTGGGTTACGGTAGTCAGTTTTTTGTTTCATTTTTTTGGAAATGATACGACTTTTCTTCACTAAAATTTTGAAAATATAAAGTATTTATCATTCTGAAACTCCAAAAATTATGAAATTACAAAAAAATTAGGAAAAATGCCTAAAAATGCTCAAATTTGACTAAAAATTTGGGAAAAAATGTCGAAAAATGCTCTAAAATTTTGGCTCTGGGACGTTTCGAAACTTTTGAGCATTTTTACGGCATGCTAGTGTGTTCAAATTCCGAAAATAATAGCAAATAATTAGTAAAAATGAAAAATAAAAACCAAAATGTGCGTGTTTTTTTGTGTCAATTGGCGAAAACGCTACGCAAAAATGCAAAAAAGTTTCGAAACGTCCCAGTGCCAAAATTTTTGGACTGCAATTTTTTTTTTAATTTTGAGCATTTTTGAAATTTTTTACCAAAATTTCAGCCCAATTAGAGCATTTTTTTCAGCATTTCTATGAAAATTCCCACGAAATATTGAAAAAAAATCCTTAAAATTACCAAAATGGACAAAATTTGCAATTGCCAATTTCCAAGTTGTCCAAAACGGCTAATAGCCAAAAATTCCTTTTCCAGTGTGCTTGCTCCTGCCTAAAACAACTGACCGACAACGAAGTGACCGGTCGACGCCTTCCACATCTCGACCTGCTCAGAAAAATCTACGCAGAGCCGGCCGACTTCATTTCAGATCGCACCGTCTTTCAGCTCAAACCCTTGTTGGACCTGGGTGATAACGAGTATTACGAGAATCTGATACTAGGAATAGTGGTGTCGGCTGGCGGATTGGCGGAAGGCACGCAGAAGACGGCGAAACAGGTGCTCTTGGAGCATCAGAGAGACGTTTTTGAGGATACGGTGGTTAGTTTGGGGGGGGGGGAGGGGGCTGGACTGGATTGGGCTGGGCTGGGCTGGGCTGGAATAGGACTCTAAAGAACAACAAAAACATCTAAATCCTTCCAGAGATTCGACAACTTCCTCGCCACATGCTCAAAATTGTTCCGAAGAGCCCAAAAAGTGGCCCGTATCGCCAACAGCTTAATGCAAGTCCTCCCACAGATCTTCGGCAACCTTGGAGTTTACGAATTCTGCCCAGAAGCTTCTGAATCACTGCTTGAAATGATTGAAATCATGAACTCGATCGCTGTGAACTCCACCCTAATCTCTCGACAACGATTATCGATTGACTCGCTGGCAGAGCTGTTAAAGTGTGGCAAAAAGAGCAAAGTGTACAAAAAGGCGTTGGGCATGGTGAGTATTAACGGGTGGGACAAAAACAAAATTTTCAACAAAAATATTACAAAAAAAAAACGTATTTCTGCCAGTTTTTGACAGAATATAACTGCTACAAAATAGAACTCGTGGTACGATGGAGCGCGTTTCCTTTATTTTTCGAAATTTCCGATTTTTATTGGGAAATTGACAGTGAATCTTTTGCTAATGAAGGAAAAAAAAACTGAATATTCGGTGAAAAACTGAGAAATTGAAAAAAAAAATAGTAATGCAAACGTGCTCCATCGCACCACGAGTTCCATTTTGTAGCAGTTATATTCCGCTCAGCACGGTGTCCAGGATTTGAAATGTGGGCGGAGCCGAGCAAACGCGCCCCACTGGATTTTTTCGCGCGAAATTCAAATTTTGAAGCATTTTTCATGTTTTTCGGGAAAAAAAGCATAAATTCTTAATTTTCTCCCACATGTGCTCCAACGGAATTATAGCTGAGATCTTTAGAAATTTTTTAAGCTTAAGAACGTCGAATTTGGTTCAGCCACCATTTCGAAATATTTGTTTCGAGTTTTTTGGTGTTTTTGCAGGATAAATCTTTACGAAAAGCGAAGTTTGCGCAATTTTATGGTATTAAAAGATACAATACATACATTTCACAAAGAAAAACAGGTTTTACTAAAAGAAAAACAATAAAATCAATATAAAAAAATGCGAGAGTCGAAAAATGCGCAAGCACCGAAAGTGCGCTATGGAAGTTTGCTGGCGCACCAGCAAATTAGGCTCCGCCCACATTTCAAATCCTGGGCACCGTGCTCAGTTCTATTTCGCCTAAAAAATGTTGTTTCACCCAAAAAACCCTTTCGTCGTCGCGGTGTTTGCACAAAAATGAATGTGTGCAAACCGACAAAATGCAGAAAAACTATCAAAACGTCAGAGAGCCGAAAAATGAGCAACAAATAACTTTAATTCTGTTTCAGATCCTTGAAAACCTGCACAGCCAACGACCAGTTTTGCGGAATTCTGCCGCCGAGCGGCTATTTGAAAATTTGTGCTGTGAGGAAGAGATGGACGAGAAGGTGGGAAATTTATTTTTTGACGGAAAAAAATATACCGTAAATTCTCTAATAGAACGACCGGCCGTTCTATTTTTCACTACCCTCCTAGGAGGGCCGGTCTATTTTAGGGGGCCGTTATATTATAGGGTTAGGTTTACTTTTCAATGTGTTTAAATTTGTATCAAATCTTGAGGATTTTCATAAAAATTACACAAATGTATGACGAAACAAATTTAGAAACCGGTCAATAAGTGACAATTGGAAAAATCTAACCAAATTATTGAAAAAAGTGTTAAATTCATTTCTATATGTGAGGGGCGGTCTATTTTAGGGGGCCGTTCTATTAGAGAATTTACGGAATTTACGTTATATCGCCGATTAAATGCCAACTATTGTTTTTTCAATCGACTTGCGACATGATAACGCGAAACTCCGCCCACTTATTTGTGCGCGACCACGCGAACACAGTGATATTTGAAGAGACGCAGACAGAACGGTGAATGCAGACTTGGTTTGCGTTTTCATGTCGAAAGTCGATTGAAAACACAATATCTGTAATTTAATTTTAGATGGCTATTAGCCATATGTGTCCCCAAAATTCCCCTTTAGGCTTGGCTACTAGGGCTTATCTTTTTCATTTCGCAACTCCACTAATTTCTTTCCAGGTGCTGGAACTGCTGGACACGACGAACTGGCAGGGCGACTACGATGACATTTTGAAGAAGACGGTGGACGAGATTTCGGCAAAACTCACTTGAAAAAACAAATGTTGGCTCTTACTTTTTTGAATTTTTGATCTCTGCTTTCTTTCTTTTCTTTTCTTTGTTTTTTTGCACCCCAATGAACATTTTAAAGCTCCCAAAATTTATTGACTTTTTTTTTTTAATTTTCATTCTTCAGTTATCATACTGTATTGTTATCGGCAATATTTCGGTGTTTGCGGACCATAGGCTCCGCCCACTTTTTGTGCGCCGAAAAAATTTATGCAAATAGTGGGCGGAGCCTGCTCAGAGGAATGATTTTTTTGCTCGGTGTTCGCGGACCCTAGGCTCCGCCCACTTTGTGCGCCGATAAAAATTGCTGCAAAAAGTGGGCGGAGCCTGCTCAGAATGATAATTTTGGCGATCGGTGTTTGCGGACCCTAGGCTCCGCCCACTTTTGTGGAATTTTTGTTGATAAAAATCTTAAACAGAAATTTATAAAAACATGGTTTTTTGCTCCAAAAGTGGGCGGAGCCTCGGTGTTTGCAGAACATAGGCTCCGCCCACTGCTACGGAATTTTTTTTTTCAGAAAAATCGATAAGGGAAATCTGTTTAAATTGCTCCAAAAGTGGGCGGAGCCTACTGAGAGGAAATATTTTGGCGCTCGGTGTTTGCGGACCCTAGGCTCCGCCCACTTTTGTGGAATTTTTGTTGATAAAAATCTTAAACAGAAATTTATAAAAACGTGGTTTTTTGCTCCAAAAGTGGGCGGAGTTTGCTCAGGGGAAAATTTTTTTTGCTCGATGTTTGCAGGCCTCAGGCTCCGCCCTCCAGGAAAATCGATATGGGGAATCAGTTTAAAAACGTTTTCTCCAAAAGTGGGCGGAGCCTGCTCACAGTTATTATTTTGGTGCTTGGTGTTTGCGGACCAAATGCTCCGCCCACTTTTTGATGTGGAAAAGTTTTTTACGCAAAAGTGGGCGCCAAAAGCCCACCTGCGGAATTTTTTTTCTTCAGAAAAATCGATAAAGGAAATCTGTAAACAAAATTGATTTTCTGCTCCAAAAGTGGGCGGAGCTTCCTCTGGGGGATAATTTTTATTGCTCGGTGTTTGCAGACCGCAGGCTCCGCCCACTTGTTTAAAAAATGTTTTCAAAAAAAATCGATATGGGGAATCAGTTTAAAAACGTTTTCTCCAAAAGTGGGCGGAGCCTGCTCAGAGTGTTTTTTGTTGCTGTTTTTGGCTAGATTTTTCGAAGAGAAAATGGGAATTTCCAGAAAATTTTCATTTTTTTAATTAAAAATGAGAAAAAAAAATTCGGCAAAGTGGGCTGAGCTTGTTTTCAATCGAGTTGCATCATCGAAAAATGAAACCACGCTCGCTTTTTTTACATTCGCGTGAACAAAGTGGGCGAGGTTTCGTGTCTTCATGATTCAACTCAATTGAAAAATCAATAAAACGACTAAAAATTGCTCATTTCAGTGATAAAATGTCAATACCACCGGACGAAATTGCGGCCGAGCTGCAAGGAAAAATGGTGATTGACGACAAAACGGGCCAAAAAGCGTACTACGTCGGCGAGCTGTTCAAACTCTACAAGTAATCACAGAAACCAAATCCACGTCTTCCCCCGCCAAAATGCACAATTTCAGCTCCACAGAAGGCGCGGACGCGCTGCAAAACAACCTGGCTGCGTGCGGAATGAGCCTCGCACAGCTGCTCGCCGAGTTCACCGACATGTTCTCGCGAGTCGGCGACAATTCGTGGCGCGCCGTGAAGACGGGACAGTTTCAAACGATTTTGAACTCGCAGGATGGTGGTGGTGGCGCCAGGAGGAAGACGAGAGGTGGTGCTTTTGGTGGTGGTGGTGGTGGTGGAAGAGGATATATGAGAGGAGGACGAGGGTCGAATATTCCGAGAGCCGGGCGGCCTGGTGGAGCAGGCTTTAAGCCGGGTGTTAGTGAGTTTTTTATTGGTTTTTTGGCTATTAGCCCTTCGTGTTTGGTGCGGAAAATCTGCGCCAATCGCCAATTTGGTGCCAGAAATTCTAGAGCCGATGGCTAATAGTCATCCATACCCACGTCAAAATGTCATATTAGATGGCTATTAGCCATATCCGTGCCAACAGCGGATAATGAGCCAACTATCTGCCAAAAATTTCATATTTTATGGTTATTTTCAACGGCTAATAGCCATATCCGCGCCGATCGCTGATTAAGAGCCAACTAGGCGCCACAAATATTATATTCGAGGACGGCTAATAGCCATATGTCTGCCATATCCGCGACGAAAAATCCCAAAAATTTGGAATTTTCTGAATTTTTTTTGGAAAGTTTCTTGAATTTTCTACCCTAGAAAAAGCCAATTAGGTGCCGACTATCTGCGAAAAATAACGGCTAATAGCCATATCCGCGCCGATCGCTGATTTAGTGCCAACTAGGTGCCACAAATATTATATTCGAGGACGGCTAATAGCCATATGTCCGCCATATCCGCGACGAAAAATCCCAAAAATTTGGAATTTTCTGAATTTTTTTTTGGAAAGTTTCTTTTCTACCCTAGAAAAAGCCAATTAGGTGCCAACTATCTGCCAGAAATTTCATATTTAATCGCTGTTTTCAACGGCTATTAGCCATAACCGCGCCAAACCCACACCGATCGCCGATTACGAGCCAACTATGCGCGAAAAAATCTCTGAAATTTTGTTTTTTCTGAATTTTTTCTGGGAAATTTTCTAGAATTTTCCTTCTTTTAAATTGGCGCCAAAAAGGCTATATTTTTTCGATGACTGACAACAATTTTGAACGGCTAATAGCCATATACGCGCCAATCGCCGATTAAAAGCCAACTAGGTGCCAGCAATTTTTATGCGATAGCTTATATTCTCAGTACGGAGCGCTGCAAACGCGCTCCCTTCGCACAGTGGCGGACGCGGCCGCGTTGGCGACGAGAGAGTGCACAAAATTGAGAGAGCCGTGGCCGATGTTTTGCTCTGATTTCTCTAAACCTCACTCGAAATGCATGCGAATTTCTTTGTTCGATTGGAGCGAGTTATCAGCATTTTATACCGAGTATAGCCAAGAATATCCCTGCCAAAGTTCTTTTTTTTTGTTGAAAAATATTAAAATTGTTCTCAAAATATTCTAGAAAGGCCAAAAAATCAATATATTGGGGTCCGAAAAGTGACAATTTTCCTTGGCACTCGGTGTTGGCAGACTACAAGCTCCGCCCATTTTTTTGAGCCAATTTTCCTGTCGTTGCTTTTTAATATTGTAAAAATGACAAAAATGCGGAGTTGGCGGTCTGCAAACACCGAGAGCCGCAAGATTCCAGTGAAAACAGTTTTGCAGAAAAATGAAAATCAATGGGCGGAGCCAAATTTCCGCAAACACCGTACTCTAACTTTTAGATCTTCTCCGCAATCGTAACCCATCAACTTCATCAAACTCGACATTTGGTTCGGCATTCCATCAGAATCCGCAGCGAGCCCCCTACGTTGGCGGACGAGGTGGCTTTCAGAACACGGTGTCGAACAATCAACGCGCGCCGGACAATACGTGGTTTTGGAATGGTGGAAATAATTATAACAATGACAATATGTGAGTGCCAACACCGCGACGACAAAATGCAGAAAAACATTTTAAAGCGTTGGACTTTTGAAATGTCGCATTTTCGAAATGTCCGAGACGACTTCGTGTACTCCTTTTGGACGTTTTCGAATTTTTTTGTTTTTGGAATTTTTTGTCATTCATTTTTATTCAAAAAATGATTAAAAATGTGCAAAATAGATTTAAAAAACGAAGAAAACTAAAGAGGATGAGCAATGGCCACGCCCCCTTTTTTAGGAAAAAAAAAACATTTTTTGGGGGGCGGGGCGTGGCCAAAATCTCTGTATATTGCAGAATTATGTTTTAGACAATGTCGTCGTTTTTTTTTAATTGGCACTCTCTTTTGTGTTTGCGTACTGGCGTTGCGTACGGATTTATTTACGAAGCTCCGCCCACTGGCTTGTTTTTTTTAAACATTTTTGTATGATTTTCGATTTTCGCCGGTTTTTAAATGTTTTTTTTTTGTTGAAAATTTTTTGATATTAAACAAGCCTGCAGCTTGTGGCGACAAAGTCGCCTTCGTCAAATATTTATTTTTACTGATTTTTGTTTTTTTTTTTTAATAGAAATGGCAATCAGCTGTTTTCCCTATCTCTCTGAAATTCTCGTGATCCTTGGGGTATAGTGGTTATCACGTTTGAACGTCAATCTATAGGTCGCTGGATCGAGTTTTGTCGACTGCAAACTCATGGGTGAGACACACAAACAAACACACAGACTAATCTAAAATTTTCTATATAAGAAAGATAGAATGGGAGAATTGGAAGAAAATTTGAGACCGCACGAAAAGGGGGAAAATGGGCGGAGCCTAATCGCGAGAGTTTACGGCACTTTTGCGGTTGGCTCCGCCCATTTTCTTCCCTTTTCGTGAGGTTTCGCTGATTCGTGGTAAATTTATATAGAAATCTGAAATCGAATTTTATTTTAATCAATAATTTATTTAAAAAAAAAAACAGAAAAAAATCCGCAGAAATGCTATTGTCCATTCGCGAAGAAAGCAAGTGCGCTCCACAAAACTTAGTGCTTCGTGGATTTCATTTTCATCACCAAATTATTTCACTTAACGTTGAATTTACACGTGAATTGAAATAATTTGGCGATGAAAATGAAATCCACGAAGTACTAAGTTTCGTGGAGCGCACTTGCTTTTTTCGCGAATGGACAATATTATTACGAAAAACAAAAACACGACGATGGGCGGAGCTTCGTAAATAAATCCGTCCGAGTGCCAATGGAAAGAAAACAGCGTTAATTTTTTTTTTTTTTTTGGAAACTTCTGAGACCCTGACATAACCGGGCAAATTTTGCAAGTCTGCGGCGCAGTTTTTCTTGAATTTTACAAATAAAATCTTCCCCGGTTTTGTTAGGGTCTCAGAATGCATGAATAACAAAAAAAAAGGAATTTGTAAATTTTCGAAACGGAAAAATTCAAATTTGTATCAACGCGTAAATCCACAAGTCTGCAAACACTGTCCGTGGCGAGACCACAATGTGCGTCATTTGACGCGGTATTATTATCAATTCAATATTCTTGCCGGCTACCATAGGCGCCCGCGAAAGTTTTATAATAGACGCAGACATAACGACACATGTCTGCTGCGACACACCCGCTCACATTTTTTGATCTACGTTCAGTTGAATTCAGTTGAAATCAGTTGAAAAGACCTGATGGGGCGGAGCCTCGATGTTTCGCGCCACTGCTTACTGTAGCCGGCAAGAATATTGAATTGATAATAGCATTCCAGTAATATGTAATAACTTTTGGTTTTTTTATTTACGCAAAAAATACGTAAACTTCTTTTCAGTGGTCGCCCTCAGCGTAACGATAACCGGTTTTTCAACGATGGTGGCCGCAGACGCTCACCTTCACCATCACCACCACCGCCACGACAAAGAGGATATTCTCCGTCACCGTCACCACCACCCACTCGCCAATCTTATGCCTCTTACGATTCACATGAGCCCGATTACAGACACCGCCGTTTCTCTCCATCACCCGAACCGTACGACAGTCGCGACAATTCCCGGCCACCCTCCAGGACGCGAACGAATCGAACGCGCGACGACGACAACTACGTGCACCGCCAACCGAATCGCATTCCACCAAACGAGCCGTCCAGAGACGATCTGATGAACATGTCGGAATTCTCGCGCTTCTCGTCTGACGATTCGTTCCACTCGATGGACCCGGATCCACGAAATCGATCGAATCCCCGGAATATTGAAGATCTGGCGAATCGATTCAACGCCGCCGTCGTTTCGGTACCCGTGGTGACGACGGCGCCACCGCCAGGTCTTCACCTTAATTTGAATGTGAATGCGTCTACACCCACACCCACACCTTCCACCTCAAAAGCGCCTCCTCCTCCTCCTCCTCCACGTCCAGCCCCCACAGACCTCCCCGCCCTCCAAGTCAACGAAATAACGTACCGACAGGCGAAAAAGTGCAAAAAAGCGTTTAAACGATTGGACGAGCCGCGCGTCCATCTCACTGAGCTCATCGCGGCCGTCGAGACGGAGATGAAAGGCGAGTTGCCCGGCGGCAACAATCGCGGAAAGACAGAGTACCTGGAGCGGTTGCAGAAATCATTTCCAGAGGTGTTGCGAGCGATTCGGATCAATAAAGAGGAGGTATGTACGTGGTGAGACCCTGTGGGATTTGGCATGGCTATTAGCCAGTTTTGGCGCGATTTCCCTGGAATGGGTAATTTCTTTTTAAAAACACATTTTGTTGAAAAAAAAACTATGAAAATGCGTTTTAATTTGAAAAAAAAAGAACAAATATATATTTTCGCGCTAACCGTAGTCTGTCAAAATCGTGTCGAGACCAGCCAACTTTTGCCCCACAATTCACCGCGTTTTGTCGCTCATTCATGAATCCATAATACGTAAATTGTTCTAAAAATAGAGAAAATAAAATGCCTAAAATTAAAAAAGGCTCGCGAAAATTCCATAAAAAGCTCTGAAAAAATTGCGTACAAACACCGCGACGACAAAATGCAGAAAAAATTACGAAAAGTCCACTTTTAAAGCCTCAGAGAGCCGATAAAACCCTGGAAAAATTCTTCAAAATCCGAGGAATAAGCCCCGCCCATTTTTGTTTAAAAATTTTAAAATAACTGTGCCGCAGACTTGCAAAAAAGTGAGATTTTTCCCCATTTCGTCAAGGCTATTAGCGGTTGAATAAAGCTTGCGGAAACCTTGTTCAAACCCTGGAAAAATCTTCAAAATGCGAGGAACAAGCCCCGCCCCTTTTACAAGTCTGCGGCGCGATTTTTTTGCTATAAACTTTAAGAAAAACTGTGCCGCAAACTTGCAAAGGGGGCGGGGTTTTTTCCCGGGTTTATCACGGCTATTAGCCACTAAAAAGGCTCGTGGAGACGCTGACAAAATCTAGGAACAAGCCTCGCCCATTTGCACGTCTGCGGCGCGAGATTTGTTGGAAAACCCGTGCCCCATACTTGCAAAAGGGGCGGAGTTTGTTTCCCGGTTTTATCACGCCTATTAGTCACTGAAAATGCTCGTGGACTTGCAAAAAAAGGTGGGGCTTTTCCACAGTTTTGCCATGGCAATTAGCCGTTGGAAAAAGGCGCGGAAAGCCTGACAGAACCTAGAAACAAGCCCCGCCCCTTTTGCAAGTTTGCGGCGCGATTTTTGTGCTATAAAATTGAGGGAAAACTGTGCCGCAGACTTGCAAAAAAAGGTGGGGCTTTTTTCCCGGTTTTATCACGGCTATTAGCGGTTGAAAAAAGCTCGCGGAAGCCCGGGAAAAATCTTCAAAATCCGAGGAAAAAGTCCCGCCCCTTTTGAAAGTCTGCGGCGCGAGATTTTTTTTTGGGAAAACCGTGCCGCAGACTTGCAAAAAAGGTTTGGAATTTTTTTCCCCGTTTTATCGCGGCTATTAGCCACTAAAAAGGGTCACAGAAATCCTGGTAAAACCAGGAGAAAACATTTCGAAATCCGAGGAATAAGCCCCGCCCCTTTTGCAAGTCTGTGCCGCGAGTTTTATTGGAAAAACCGTGCCGCAAACTTGCAAAAAGAGGTTTAGCTTTTCCCCGGTTTTATCAAGGTTATTAGCCGTCGAGAAATGCTCGTGGAGATCCCGGGAAAAAATCTTAAAAATCCCAAAAACAAGCCCCGCCCTTTTGCAAGTCTGGCGCGAATTTTGTGCTATAAAATTTAGGAAAAACCGTGCCGCAGCATTGCAAAAGGGGCGGAGCTTGTTTCCAGGTTTTATCACGGCTATTAGCCACTAAAAATACTCGTGGAGACCGCGGGAAAAAATCTTCGAAATCCCAGGAATAAGCCCCGCCCCTTGCAAGTCTGTGGCGCGAGTTTTGTTTAAAAACCGTGCCGCAGCATTGCAAAAGGGGCGGAGCTTGTTTCCAGGTTTTATCACGGCTATTAGTCACTGAAAATGCTCGTGGAGACCGCGGGAAAAAATCTTCGAAATCCCAGGAATAAGCCCCGCCCCTTGCAAGTCTGCGGCGGGAATTTTGTGCTATAAAAAATGGGCGTAGCTTGTTTCTCGATTTATGAATATTTTCCAATGGTTTTGTTGTTGTCAGCATGTCCAAGTTTCAAATATAAAAAACTCGTTTCCTCCAGGGAACCGCCACCAAAATCTCGCCGCCGTCCCAACCGCACGTGGAACCGGACGATGAAGTGACCGGCATCATCCGCCTCTATCTGGAGAACAAACGATCCACGAAGCTGATACAAACCAAAGTGCTCTCTGACCTTGAGATTCTCACCGAAAAGAGTGTCAGTGAACTGGTGCCGAAACTTTTGGCCGTGTTCGAAAGTGAGCCGGGCAAGTACACGTGGGTTGACGAGGTGTCTTCTTCTTCTACTTCTTCTGCTCCTCCGCCACCACCTTCTGATACAAACCTCCCGCAACCGTTCCGCACCCGACTCGAGCACTCGTTCTGCAGTTTTATGCTCGACACGAAGCAGCGAGAGGTGGAGATTACGAAATTCCGCAACTTTAGCCGCTTTTTGGTGCGTTTTGTGGAGGACCTTGACGAGTTTGAGATGATGGACAAGAAACTTCAGTGAGTTAACGTTTCGAAACTTGTGTGCAAACACCGTGACGCCACAAAAATACACCAAAAAGTGGGCGGAGCCTGCTCAGAATGATAACTTTGGTGCTCGGTGCTTGCGGACCATAGGCTCCGCCCACTTTTTGGGAATTTTTTTCAAAAAAATACTTTTGATTTTTGCTCCAAAAGTGGGCGGAGTCTGCTCAGAGTGATAATTTTGGTGCTCGGTGTTTGCGGACCATAGGCTCCTATCCACTTTGGGAATTTTTTTCAAAAAAAAAACTGAAAATCTGAAAAAAATACTTTTGATTTTTGCTCCAAAAGTGGGCGGGGCCTGCTCAGAGTGATAATTTTGGTGTTCGGTGTTTGCGGACCATAGGCTCCGCCCACTTTGGGATTTTTTTTTTGAAAAACAGAACTTTTTTTATTTTTGCCTTAAAAGTAGGCGGAGTCTGCTCAGAAGGATAGTTTTGGTGCCCGGTGTTTGCGGACCATAGGCTCCGCCCACTTCGGGAATTTTTTCTTGAAAAACAGAACTTTTTTTATTTTTGCCTTAAAAGTAGGCGGAGCCTGTTCCGAGTGATAGTTCTGGTGCTCGGTAATTGCGGACCATAGGCTCCGCCCACTTTTTGGGATTTTTTTTAGAAAATCTGTTTAAAAATTTTTAATTTTTGCTCCAAAAGTGGGCGGAGTCTGCTCAGAGTGATAATTTTGGTGCCCGGTGTTTGCGGACCATAGGCTCCGCCCACTTTTTGTGATTTTTTTTTTCAGAAAATCTGTTTAAAAATTTTAATTTTTGCTCCAAAAGTGGGCGGAGCCTGCTCAGAATGATAATTTTGGTGCCCGGTGTTTGCGGACCATAGGCTCCGCCCACTTTTGGGGGGTTTTTTTTTCAGAAAAAAAGAAAATTTGTAGAAAAAAACATTTTTGACTTTTGCTGCAAAAGTGTGCGGAGCCTGCTCAGAGTGATAATTTTGGTGCCCGGTGTTTGCGGACCATAGGCTCCGCCCACTTTCTGGGTTTTTTTTTCAGAAAAACAGAACATTTGTAAAAAAACATTTTTGACTTTTGCTCCAAAAGTGGGCGGAGTCTGCTCAGAAGGATAGTTTTGGTGCCCGGTGTTTGCGGACCATAGGCTCCGCCCACTTTGGGAATTTTTTTCAAAAAAAAATAGAAAATCTGAAAAAATACTTTTGATTTTTGCTGCAAAAGTGGGCGGAGCCTGCTCCGAGTGATAGTTTTGGTGCCCGGAGTTTGCGGACCATAGGCTCCGCCCATTTTTTCGGACTTTTTTCACAACCGGACAAAAAAAACTGCAAAAGTGTGCGGAGCCAATGCACCAGTTTCGAAATGTCGAGGTTGACAACCATTTTTATTGTTTGCAGAAGTGTCATGGCAGATCAGGAGCCAACGTTGCGACCGATTCGCCACGATTTGTGGCGTCCGAATCACGGATGCGTGCTCAAAGAGGCGGAGTCGGGAAATGTGGAGAAATGGGTGCGCGGCGTGGTGATGAAGGCGGCAAAAAGCGAGAATGATGTGAGTTTGTTTTAAGCGATCAAAACCGGGGAAATTTGCAAGTCTGCGGCACGGTTTTTTTTTCCTGCATTCTATAGCACTGTGTACAAAAACTGTGCGGCAGACTTGCAAATTTTCCCTGATTTTGTCAGAGACTCCTTTTTCATGTCTGTTTTTTTGCATTTGCATTTTTGCACCGAATCACGTGTTTGCGTATGGCACGCCTCCCCCGTCGTCTAATGCGCCACCAAGTTCGTCGGATAATGAAATTATTTTTTCACTCGAAAATTTATTTTTTTGAGAAATTCGAATCATTATCTGATTATTCAGGATGACACCATCATTTTAATCCAAAAACGAGGCATTTTTGTCAGAAAATGACCGAGCCTTACAAGTTGTTAGGGTTTAAAAATGCGCCAGGTATTGTCGGCCCGCCAAAATGTTCAAACGCGCTCTGCTGAACTCAACGCTATGCAATTTTCATTTTGGTTTCCAAATTATTTCATTTCACGTTGAATTTACACGTGAAATTAAATAATTTGGAAACCAAAATGAAAATCGCATAGCGTGGAGTTCAGCAGAGCGCGTTTGACCATTTTGGCGGGCCGACAATAGCGGTTTTGATTCTTTGTCTCTAACTTTTTTAAAGATAAAGTGAAAACTTGCGGCCTTTTGTGAAAACATTTTTCAAATTGGATGCATTTTATTTGAATTCGGACCGAAAAATGACAATAAGGAAAAGTGCAAGACCAGACCATAACGATCCCGCCACCATGTTTGACGGTCGGTAATTGATATTTGAGAACAAATCTGGTGCCAACAGGACGTCTGACATATGAAATTCCACCAGAACCGAAACTTGCTTTCGTCACTCCAGAGAGTCCAATTGAGATGAACTCGCGTCCAGGCCACACGAGCTGCTCTATTGCGGTCAGAGATGAAGAGTTACTTCACTGGACGTCTCTCAAATGATCCGGCTTTATTTTAACGCCGTCGGATGGTTCTAACACTAGGTGATCCACGAGGAGAAACCTGGTCCCGGACCTTTATGCTGCGCACAAAGTAAAAAAAAGCACGCGTGAATTTGCGAAACACGCGCACAAAGTGATGCGAGATTTGCGCGATTTTGAAGCGTCATTTTTACAAAAAGATGTTATGTCCCTTTAAAAATCTTGCTGTACACTTTATTTTTTCAGGCGGTGTAATCACTGTTTTTTCTTATTTAAAGTAAACCAGAAGGTTGTTGCCGGCTGTCGCCGTCAAAAACCTTCTGGGTGTGCTTGGGGACGCGCGAGTCTCCCTGAATATTAAAAAAAGTTTTACAGGAAAATTAGCAAACCACCAAAATTGAATTTATTAAAATGTAAATGTTATTTTGTTTCTATCTACCCATTTTTTAAACAATTCATTGCGTTAGAATTGTGTTACGAACCTATTCCATGCAGGAAAAAACAGTTTTTGGTAGTTGTTTCCTGATTCATTGCACAAAACCATCAAATAACCACCGTACTCTAAATTTTGAAAGAAAAAACCGCGCGGAGTACACCAAGTGGCGGGAAGTTCAGACTTCTTTCTCATTTCCACCATTTTTCCCTGACTCTCTCGCAAATTTTCCTAAAAATTTTTTTTCCAAAACCGTAGAAAAACCAAACGCAAACTGACGAAACTTTCTCGCTTTTGAATTCCCCAATTAAGTGTTTGCCCTCGGTTTTCAGAAGAGTTTCTCCTACTATTATTCAACAGTCTAATTTTTTAAAATCCGTTTCATTCCTCAATAGGCAGAGGAATTGCTCGTTCTACAAATTCCATTATGTTTTTTTGAGTAGCTTTATCATCTGTTTTTGATAAAAAATTTTATTCCGCATCAATTCAACACACCCCTGTTATATGATAGAAAAGGATGGCTTTCATTGGAAAATTCACGATTTCCATGTCTCCCAAAAAGTTGGAACTCTGAAAGATAAGAAAAAAACACTAAATTCCTATTGTCCATTCGCGAAGAAAGCAAGTGCGCTCCACAAAACGTAGTACTTCGTGGATTTCATTTTCGTCGCCAAATTATTTCATTTCACGTTGAATTTACGCGTGAATTGAAAGAATTTGGCGACGAAAATGAAATCCACGAAGTACTACGTTTTGTGGAGCGCACTTGCTTTCTTCGCGAATGGACAATAACAAAAAACTATTCTCACAAGGGAACCTTTTAAGTGGTACTTAGAACCGTGCAAAACCACCCATACAGTTTGAAAGAGGAGGTTTTGAAACCTATAATTCCGTTTTCAAAACCTGCTTACAAGACCTCTGAGGTGCTGAAATTTCAGTCCAAAGTTCGGCCATTTTTAACTATAGAATCCTTATTTTTACTGTACCATCTTCCCTTGGCCCCGCGTTTTCCCTTCCTCGACACACGCGTGATATGGCCGCTTCCGCTTACTGGTTGAAGGCATGGAAGCGTGGCGCAGCGGGTAAGAGAGATGGTTGTAGACGAGGTATTGCAAGTTCGACCCCCCACTATCATGTTTTCGTTTTTTTTTTCAATTTTTCAATTTTTGTTTTGAAAGTTTTACTATTGTGTTTTCAATCGACTTGCGACATGAAAACGCAAGTCTGCATTCACCGTTCTGTCTGCGTCTCTTCAAATATCACTGTGTTCGCGTGGTCGCGCACAAATATGTGGGCGGAGTTTCTCGTTCTCATGCCGCAAGTCAATTGAAAACACAATAGATGTTGCATGCCCATATTATGGGCAAATAAAGTTACCTGGAAGAGTCACAAGCAGGATTCAGACGTGGAAGAGGATGCGCAGACAACATTCAAGTCGTCGCGCAGATGTGGGAAAAGTGCACCGAATTCAAGATTCCGCTCGTAGCGGTCTTCCTGGATTTCACTTGTGCCTTCGACAACGTTAATTGGACGAAGATATCCCAAGTCCTGAACAATCTTCAAATCGGAAGAAACGTGATTCGGGCCTTAAACAACTCAAACTCTTCGGCGATTGGAGAGCTGAACGTTCTGAACAAGAAGATGAGGTTCAAGATCAAAAGAGGAGTACGTCAAGGTGATTCGTCGTCTCCACTACTCTTCGCGCTGGCTCTTCAGGCGATCTTGGATGAGCTAGACCCAGCACCTTGTGAGGATGATAAGACCGGAATTGACATCAATGGAGAATCAATTCACCGTTTGGAATTCGCAGACGACGTTGTTTTATTCGCGAGCTCTGTGAAAGAGGCAGAAGATAGAGCAAATCGGATTGCAATGGGATGTCCCAAGTACGGCCTCAATATAAACCCGTCCAAGACGCAAATATTGATGAATAAGTACGTCACAAGATCAGATATCGATATTCTGAACACGAGGATTGAAATCTCCCAAAAGGTCAAATACCTCGGAAGAACGTTTGCGGACGACGGATCTCTCACTGAAGAAGTCGCTAGAAGGATTCGCGCGGGATGGGCTGCTTTCAACGCCATTCGGCGGGAGCTCTTGCAGTCTCCTCAGAAGACAAGAATAAGACTTCTCACAACAACTGTCATCCCAGCGATGACTTATGGATGCGAGACATGGACTTCCAAGGAGGCAGACACGAAGAGACTACAGAGAGCGGTTAGCAACATGTTCGAAATTGCCGGATGTGACCCACCAGACATGGAAAAGCAAGTCTTACGAAGAAAACTGAAGTGGGCAGGACACGTATCACGCATGAAATACGACAGATGGGCGAAGATAGTATCAGAATGGGATCCTAGGGGATCAGCACGACCACGCGGTCGTCCTCCGAAAAGATGGGCCGACGACATCAAGGATTCGATCAAAATCTTCATCCACAATGAGGCCCTCAGGGGCAACCTCGGGCACGGCCGCCGAAGAATTGGCATACTCGAGGCAAGACGAGCATGGTCCACTGTCGGAAGGGATCGTGTAACTTGGCGCAGCTTGGTTCGCAGTATCCAGGATGGAAACTGAGGTCGAACCTCACAAGTATCACACAAGTAAGTAAGAGAGATGGTTGTAGACGAGGTATTGCAAGTTCGACCCCCCACTATCATGTTTTCGTTTTTTTTTTTTTCAATTTTTCAATTTTTGTTTTGAAAGTTTTACTATTGTGTTTTCAATCGACTTGCGACATGAAAACGCAAGTCTGCATTCACCGTTCTGTCTGCGTCTCTTCAAATATCACTGTGTTCGCGTGGTCGCGCACAAATATGTGGGCGGAGTTTCTCGTTCTCATGCCGCAAGTCAATTGAAAACACAATAGATGTTGCATGCCCATATTATGGGCAAATAAAGTGCGGAAAACTTTTTCGAGAATTGAAAAAGAAAGAAAGAAAAAAAAAAAAAACATGATAGTGGGGGTCGAACTTGCAATACAACGTCTACAACCATCTCTCTTACCCGCTGCGCCACGCTTCCATGCCTTCAGACGGTAAGCGGAAGCGGCCATATCACGCGTGTGTCGAGGATGGGAAAACTCGGGGCCAGGGGAAGATGGTACAGTAAAAATAAGGATTCTATGGTTAAAATGGCCAAACTTTGGACTGAAATTTCAGCACCTCAGAGGTCTCGTAAGCAGGTTTTGAAAACGGAATTATAGGTTTCAAAACCTCCTCTTTCAAACTGTATGGTTGGTTTTGCACGGTTCTAAGTACCACTTAAAAGGTTCCCTTGTCAGTACGGAGCGCTGCAAACGCGCTCCCTTCGCACAGTGATGGACGCGGCCACGTTGGCGACGAGAGAGTGCAGAAAATTGAGAGAGCCGTGGCCGATGTTTTGCTCTCATTTCTCTGAACCTCACTCCAAATGCATGCGAAATTCTTTGTTAGATTGGAGCGAGTTTTCAGCGTTTTATACCGAGTATATAAAGATAAGTAAGGTATTGATCCCCGGCCTACAAAACAAATCAAGAATCACAGCCAAAGCGTTCACCCACTTGACCACAGGCGCTCTCCAATCAATCGCCCTGGTGGAGTACATCCGGACGCGACTGGTAGACTTGAAAAAAAAAGAAGAAGATTGATACGTCACAAGTGTGAACTCGCGAGAAGTGGGAACCGAGAAAATTTTAAGTGCATACAGTATGCCACCATTCAAATTTGTTCGATTCTGAAAAAATCTTCGGCCGCCTCATGCCCCTTGTGTTTCAGTTTGGTGCAAATCGGTCCGCTAGAAGTAGGAGAAAAAGTTGGTGACATGAAATCTCACACACATACTGACAAACTTCAGTGCTTAATAATAGTAAAGATTTCCATTGTTTGGTATTGTGTTTTCAATCGACTTGCGACATAATAACGCGAGACTCCGCCCACTTTTTTGTGCGCGACCACGCGAACACAGTGATATTTGAAGAGACGCAGACAGGTAGCGCACAAATAAGTGGGCGGAGTCTCGCGTTCTCGTGTCGCAAGTCGATTGAAAACACAATAACTTTCCTGAATTTTTTTTGCTGTCTTGTCTGCAATTCAAACTTCCTTCAATTTTGTTTTATCATTTTCTGACTAATTTTGTAGCATTGTGTTATGGGGTTTTGCACGAAATGCAAAAAACTCGAAAAATGCTCCGATTGGCCTGAAATTCTAATTAATAAGGGCAAAAAATAATTCTGGATATGCTTTAAAAAATTTTGGACCGAAATATCGATTTAAAAAAAAAATTTCTGAACATTTTTTAACCGGTCGAGAAAAAACAGTGATTACATGACGCAAACCCTTTCAATTAGGGCTAAATTAATTTACTTTATCGAAAAATATCTTTAAAACTGCAGAAAACATCATTTGCCGCAAAATGTGTAAATAATCATCTGAAAATATAACATGTACCGTAAGAATTTTAAAGGGACATAACATCTTTTTGTAAAAATGACGCTTCAAAATCGCGCAAATCTCGCATCACTTTGTGCGCGTGTTTCGAAAATTCACGCGTGCTTTTTTTTTACTTTGCGCCACATTACGATGTTGCGATCATCCACATGAGATGTTAAACGAGCTCTGCCATTTTTTCGTTTTACTATTTGTCGATTTTGAGCATTCCAGCGCTTCAAAACGTTCCCAATCGTCGAACGATTGACGTTGAGCTGCTCAACCCGTTGCTTCGGAGTTCTGCCTTGCTCCCGACCTCTGAAAGAAAAAAACCGTGCCGCAGACTTGCAAAATTTCAGCCCGTTACAGCCAAAAAAACCAAAAGGGGATATTTCATTGGCCGCTACTGTAAATCAACCAATATCCCATTTTCAGTTGGTCCGCGTGCTCATTATAGACATTGGTCACTTTCAAATGGTCGACGCGACGCGCATATTCCCGCTACCCCCGCAATTCGCCGAAACGCCGCCATTCGCCGTTCCGTGCACACTTGCCGCCGAAGAGGGCACACTGGACGATCTGGAGAATGAGATATTCCGCTGGCGAACCATCTTTGCCGACAATTTGGCGGGAAAGTGCTACATTAAGCGAGCGGGCGGTGGAAGTTGTGATATTACGGTTAGTTTGTTTGGTTGGATTATGGGTGAAATTGGTCACACATATTGTTCAGGATAATGGAGTGAAAGCTTGTGGGGTCCACCTCTTCATCACGGTTCTTGGTAAGCCGAAGAGTGTCGTTGATGTCAACTTGTGATGATTTCTTGTTTCATCACGCTCATCCTCAAATCCCATCCCTATCTAAGACTTGCCGTCTTTCTTCATCCCATTCTTTACATTTTTCCGGTATCTTCATGTATGGTTAAATATCTTCCAAACTCTTCCGACTTGAATATGAGATTTATGGTAAAATGAAATAAAGTTCGAGATCTGATCGGATAAAGCCCCAAAATATGTGTAGCATAACAAAAATAAAGTGATTCTAGGTACTATGTACAAAAAAAAAATCAATACTCCTCATCATTGGGATCAAAAGAATCCACGCCAACCTCTTCGTAATCCTTCTCCAACGCAGCCATATCCTCTCTAGCCTCTGAGAACTCTCCTTCCTCCATTCCCTCTCCCACGTACCAATGAACGAACGCTCGTTTCGCGTACATCAAGTCGAATTTGTGATCCAACCGAGCCCATGCCTCTTGAATTGCCGTGGTGTTTGAAAGCATGCACACTGCGCGTTGGAGTTTCGCCAAGTCGCCGCCAGGCACCACCGTGGGCGGCTGATAATTTATACCAACTTTGAAGCCGGTCGGACACCAATCCACAAACTGGATTGCTCGTTTCGTTTTGATCGTTGAAATCGCCGAGTTGATGTCTTTGGGAACGACGTCGCCACGATACAGTAGACAGCAGGCCATGTATTTGCCGTTTCGGGGATCACATTTGACCATTTGGCTGCCCGGTTCGAAGCAGGTGGCTGTGATTTCGGAGACGGAGAGTTGCTCGTGATAGGCTTTTTCTCTGGAAAATTAAAACCATTGGCAGTTTGAAATTCACATTTTTTGCAAGAAGCCAGAGAAAAATTTTGAAAATGGTTCCATTTTTTAGAAACTAAATCGAGTCCTTAATGGGGGTATTCACGAAATGGCAAAAAACTGCGCGAACTCGGAAAATGCTCCGATTGACCTGAAATTTTGGGAAATTAGTGGGAAAACTTGCCCGGACATTCCCACAAAATTTCAGAGCAAAATATCGATTTTTAAGAAATATTGATTTTTTTTCTGAAAATTCTTAAAATCGATATTTTTGTCTGAAATTTTGGGGTAAAGTCCGGGATAATTTTTTCCCTTATTTCCCAAAATTTCAGGTCAATTGGAGCATTTTCCGAGTTTTCGCGCAGTTTTTTGCCTTTTCGGAATCTTTGTAAATGAAATTCCTAGCATTCTACCATCTGGCATTCGATGCAAACAATTTGCAGACGACATTAAAATCTACACGGCGATTCCAAAAAGTGATACGATAGAAGATCATGAAACTTTAATGCAAAGCGCGATAGACTCTGTCTGTAAATGGTCTGAAAATTCTAAGCTAGCTCTCAACGACAGTAAAACTCTAGTTATCTCATTAGGAAAAAATCCCCGAACCACAAAGTATCAGATAAATAATAACCCTATCAGAAGAGAAATAAGCATACGCGACTTAGGTTTCATAATAACTCCAATGCTTGATTTTACTGGTCACTGGAAAAAAGCCATCTGCAAAGCTAAGTTTAGCGTATTTCAAATATTCAATCACTACTGTAGTAATAACCCCCGCCTTATGACACTTCTATACAAAATCTTTATAAGACCCATACTAGAGTATGGCACAGAAATCAGCAACCCAACAAGAAAACTCGACTGTAAAGCCATTGAATCGGTTCAAAATGCATTTACGAGAAGACTATACAGCCGTATAAAAGGGAGATACCTAACTCCAAATGACCCCGACTACCTAACAGCCCCCCAACGTAACTCTTTTTTCAATCTATCATCGCTAGAATCGAGAAGGCAAACTTTTGATAGAAAACTTGTACTAAAAATGATTTGGGGTCAAGTAGACATTGACACAAGCCCCTTTTTCACCTATGAGAAAAACACTCGCACGCGCGCAAAAAACAAATTCAAATGGAACCACTGCAAAACTAAAATACGTAGAAACTTTTTTGTTAACCGCACGCTCTCTTCATTCAAACTATGACCACTGATGACCGAACGTTTACGCAAAATTTATCCTCTCTTTTCTCCCAAAATGTGTTATTTTCACGTGTACTCTAACCATATTTCCTTTTTCTTTTTTGCCACTTCGTTTTCTTTGTTTCCTCTTGTACATCTCTTCTGTATTATTTACTTTTCACGTACCGCAATGGGCGTATACAAATAAATAAAAATAAAAACCCCCATAACATTTTTCTCGAAATGTTTATGTTATTCAGCGTCGGTTCACGTGCCTGCTTACTCGCGATTTAACTTTACGACTTGAAAGAAACCCTGACAAAATCAGGGAACAAATCCCGCCCCTTTTGAAAGACTGCGGCACGGCACGGAAGTTTGTAGCCGATCAACAGAATTGTGCCACATTATTGCAAAGGGACGGGGCTTGTTCCCCGAATTTATCAAAGTCTCATTTTTTGGCCGTTAAGTTAATTGACGAGTACGCAGACACGTGAATTGACGCTCTATTTGATTCCTCGAAAATTTTCCGAGACCCTGACAAAACCGGAGAATATTTGCAAGTTCCAGTACAAGACTCGTGCAGCAGATGCAATTTTTTTTATTTGTTTCCTTAATCTCTTGTGTATAAGGCCGCTGACAAGGAAGTTGGCCGACATGGTGACGGTCCTATACACCAGAGTTTCACAGAATGAAATTTTTTAATGGAATCCGGAATTCCGTGCAACTCTGCTATGCACAAGAGGTTAGGCGAACCAGGCAAAACGAGAGATTGCGTTTTTTCACAAGAGATTAGGATATTTTTTAAAACTTGGGAGAGAAAAAAATAAACCTACGCAGAGATAATCGGCGCATAGGTGACAAGAGGGAAATGGATGCGAGGATACGGTACCAAATTGGTCTGGAATTCAGGTAAATAATAATCATATTGAAATGCTTTTTTTCCCTCATTTTAATGCAAAAATACCTGAAATTCGGTCAAATCCACATTCAATGCACCATCAAATCTCAACGAAGCAGTGATCGATGAGACGACTTGCGCCAACAGACGATTCAAATGGGTGTACGTCGGGCTTCGAACACCCAGGTTTACTTTGGTAATCTCGTAAATTGCCTCATTATCCATGATAAATGAGCAATCAGAGTGCTCCAAAGTTGTATGGGTGGTCAAAAGCGAGTTGTAGGGCTCCACCATGGCTGGAAAATGTTGATGACTATTATCGGCCCGCCACGTCGGTCAAACGCGCTCCGCTGAACTCAATACTACGTGGATTTCATTTTGGTTTCCAAATTATTTTATTTCACGTTGAATTTACACGTGAAATGAAACAATTTGGAAACCAAAATGAAATCCACGTAGTATTGAGTTCAGCGGAGCGCGTTTGACCATATTGGCGGTCCGACAATAGAAAATTCATCATAAGCTTACATGTACTAATCTGAGGCGCTGGGTAGATGCTAAACTCGAGTTTCGCTTTTTTGCCATAATCAATCGATAATCGCTCCATGACCAGAGAAGTGAATCCACTGCCAGTACCACCTCCGAACGAGTGAAAGATCAGAAATCCTTGAAGTGATTGACAGCGCTCTGTCAGCCGGCGGACACGATCCATGACCACGTCGATGAGCTCTTTTCCGATGGTGTAGTGACCGCGGGCATAGTTGTTCGCGGCGTCCTCCTTTCCTGAGATGAGTTGCTCCGGATGGAAAAGTTTTGCGTAGGTGCCGGTGCGGACCTGTCAAAAAATGAAGTTTGATTTTTGGTTTATTTTTTATTTTTTGAAATAAAAAAAACGTCCACTCCCTCGCCGTTTAACCACAACTTGCGTGACAATATTTATTACAAACAAAAACAAAAATTGCATTTCTTTTTTTTTCTGCAACAAACATGTTTTTGTCCCCGTTTTTTTTTTGGTGATGACCGATCACCCATTTTTTGTTGTTTGTGCGAAAGGATTGGATCGCTCAAAAAAAAAAAGAAATCCGGTTCGGTCTTTTGCTGAACCCAGGCCGTATTTTGATTTTGACCGCAATATACTGTTTGTAGTCTGCACATTTCGAAAGGGTGAACGTATTAGAGTGCAGATTATTACGCGGTGATCTTTGAAAATTTGGTTTTGGCACGTAGAGGGTGCTGACGATTGCCCTGGCGAAAGTGCGCTCCGTTGAACAAATCTTGGCATTGTGCCAATTTATGCGAATTCTCATTTTTTGGAATGAATTTTGAAGCAAAAAACGTGTAATCGACAAGAGGCAAAGGAGAGCAAGTTGGATTTCACGGCATGCTGGCACCTACGTTTCAGTCTCAATTTATGAAATTCGATTTTTTTGCGCGTTCATTTCGCTGCGTACGTTCCGCGAAAAAAAAAATTAAAACTTGTTTTTTTTTCCGCAGATATCCCTTATTTTTTGAAAACATTTGATACAGCAGAAGCGTTGGAAACGCCGCGAAGGAATTTTCGCTGAACACGCATGTCACAGTGTTTCATCAAACGTTGAGTGTGATTAGGGCGCGTTTGCACTGAGGTAGGTGCCAGCATGCCGTGGATTTCGACGTAAAAAAATAATTTGAAAAAAGGCAGTCACCGGTGAAATTTAGATTATGAAATCGAGGCGCACAGCCAAAGCGAAGTTGTTTTTTTGATTTTCGCTGCGAGACCTTTGTTTTTTGGGTTTTCTTCATTGTCAATCCAGCAATCAGAGTTTCCCAACATAAGGACATAAATTCAGAGAGGAGTATAAAAAGAAGGTCTCGTAGCGAAAAATTGCCTAAATTCCAGATTTCTTTTACATGGACCGCAGCACAAGAAAACCTAACTTCTTTAAATATTAAAAAAAAAAAATTGTGTTTTCAACCGACTTGCGACATGAAAACGCAAGTCTGCATTCACCGTTCTGTCTGCGTCTCTTCAAATATCACTGTGTTTGAGTGGTCGCGCACAAATAAGTGGGCGGAGTTTCGCGTTCTCATGTCGCAAGTCGATTGAAAACACAATATTGAGAAAACAAAAAAATTGCAACGCGGTGTTTGCGTACTTTTGAAATTCAAACGAAAATGGGAACAAATCTCTTCATTTCCCATGCTATTTCTCTCATTGCCATTTGAATTTTCAAAAGTACGCAAACACCGCGTTGCAAATTTTTTGTTTTCACAATAAATTTTGTCAATTTTGGAAAAAAAAAACCGTTTAAAAAGTCAAATTTGAAGGAAAATAAAATAAGAAATTAAAATTTGGTCCTGAAATTTAAAATACAGAAAATACCGTTCGCGTCGAGACCCACATGTTCAAAACAAGGCATGTGCCTTTAAAATTTGCTACAGTAGGACGAATACATTTTTTGCGCGTAAAATTTCTTTTCGAGCTGTTTTTTTTCCATTTTATTTATTTTTATCGTGTTTTTTCCCTATTTATATTTATTTAAGGGCCACCAAATTTAATTTTTTTTTTTTAATTTCTGACCAATTTTTAAGCCCTTGGTGTAGAAAATGCTATTTAATTTGCAAATTTATGATTCGAAAATTCGAAAAAAGCTATTTTCGCGAAAAAGAATCGAGAAAACAATGAATTTGGAATTTAAAAAAGGGAGAAAACAATTTTTCCCCTCAATTTTGAAAAAAAAAAGTTACAGTATGTCGTTCGTGGTGAGACTCAACGTGTCAAAACTAGGTATGCGCCTTTAATACAGTAGTAACCTTGAAATTATCGACTTTCGCTTTATTTTTTCTGAACTTTTCACATTTTTAATCAATAAATTGTTTTTTTTTCTTCAGAAATTCTGGAATTTTCGATGAAAATGCTACCACCCAGCTTTCCAGTAACACTGCACCAGGAAGGTGCTCAGGCACAGAAAGGTATTATTTACGTGGAATTTTAAAAATGGATCCAAAAATGACCCCGTCCGAGGATCAGCGCAGTGAACAACTAAAATCGGAGCTCACTTCATCCACCACAGTCGGCTCCAAATCCACAAAAATCGCGCGTGGCACGTGTTTCCCAGACGGTGTCTCCGAGAAAAACGTGTTATACGACTGATCCTCCACCCCAAAACTCGTGTCGTCCGGCATCAATCCGTCGGGCGTGATGCCGTGCTCCAGACAATAGAGCTCCCAGCACGCGTTGCCTATTTGCACGCCCGCCTGGCCAATGTGAATCGAGACGATCTCGCGCATCTTTCCGTTTGGCGCCATTTTTGGAAGAGGAGGAGGAGGAGGAGGTAGCTGTAAATCAGAGATCCCCTTGTGATCAAACCACTATAGTGGGGGGGGGGGGGGGGGGGGAGAAATAAGCACCGAAAAAATGATGTTTCTATGATTGTGGATTATCCGACGCCGACGCCAAAAATAAAAAAAATGGCAAAATGCACGTAGCCGTTTTGTTTTGGAACCAACTTTTGGGGAAAATAGGAAAGGATTATCATAGCTGCCAAAAAAAGGACTACAAAGGTGGGAATGGCTAGAAAAATGCAGCACAGATCAACTATTATTTATTCACCACCGAGTGGCACTTCGCGGTAACAAAGAAGTGTCACACTGTGGTGAATGTGTAATAGAAGAAATGTGTAGAAAAGTTGTGATTTTCACCGAAAAATCGATATTTTTCGCTGATATTTTTGCGAAAATATTAATTTTAAATTTATTTTGTTTTGCTAAAAGTTGGCACTGCAAAACCTCTTCCACGGCCATATTTGGAATTTTTTTCGTGGATTTTTGAAATTTTGAAAAAAAATTCAAAAAATGGATACGATTATTATACTAATAGACACACAATAGATCTATCGCGCTTTATTTTGGATTTTTGGACATTTTTTCGGCACTTTTTGTGTATTTAGTCGGGTTTTGACCATTTTTTGTTTTTGTGTGCGTTTTTTTTTTCGAATATTTAATTCTTGTAAATTTGAAAATTCAAAAAAAAATTTATTTATCGTTAATTTATTAGAAATTGTCTATAATATTTTTGCAGAGAAACAAATTTTCGGCATCCTGAGACACGGACATCAACAAATGCGCCCGAACGCACGAGAGAAAAAACCTTCTAAATGTTAAAAAAATTGTTTTTAAATAAAATTATTTAAATTTTTATTACTGGGTTATTCATGAAATAGCAAAAAAAAAACTGAGCGAAACCCTGAAAATGCTCAGATTAACCTGAAATAAAGGCAAAAACTCCCTTGGATATGCTCAGAACAATTTGAACCTGGAATTTTTTTCGTGGATTTTTGAAATTTTGAAAAAAAAATTCAAAAAATGGATACGATTATTATACTAATAGACACACAATAGATCTATCGCGCTTTATTTTGGATTTTTAGACATCGTTTCGGCACTTTTTGTGCATTTTTTCGTGTTTTGACCATTTTTTGTTTTTGTGTGTTTTTTTTTTCGAATATTTAATTCTTGTAAATTTGAAAATTCTAAAAAAATAAAATTATTTATGCACCTTTAAAACTACAGTAATAATTTATCGTAAATTTATTAGAAATGTTCTATAATATTTTTGCAGAGAAACAAATTTTCGTCATCCTGAGACACGGACATGAGCAAATGCGCCCGAACGCACGAGAAAACTACCTTCTAAATGTTAAAAATTGTTTTTAAATAAAGTTTTTCACATTTCCACTATGGGGTTATTCATGAAATAGCAAAAAAAAAAACTGAGCGAAACTCTGAAAATGCTCAGATTGACCTGAAATAAAGGGAAAAACTCTTTTGGATATGCTCAGAACAATTTGAACCGAAATATCGATTTTAAAATTTTTAGAGAAAAATCGATATTTAGGTCGGAAATTTTCTGGAAATGGGAGCATTTTTGCCCTTATTGTATATTCGCGAAAAAAGCAAGTGCGCTCCACGAAATTTAGTACTTCGTGGATTTAATTTTCATCGCCAAGTTATTTCAATTCACGTGTAAATTCAACGTGAAATTATATAATTTGGCGACGAAAATGAAATCCACGAAGTACTAAGTTTCGTGGAGCGCACTTGCTTTTTTCGCGAATAGACAATATTTCCCGAAAATTCAGGTCAATGAAGAATTTTCGCAGAATGTTGGCAGGTTTTAGCTAATTTTCGCAGAGTTTTTTGCTGGTTCTGTGAATAACCCCACAAGAAAAACTCTAACTGTGCACCCGGCGTTTGCTGACCCCTGGCTTATGCCCCTGTGCTAATTTTCCCCGAGTTTCAAAGCCCACTAGTCATTGCACTTTTCAAATCTTGTCATCACACCCACCACCCATAAAAGCTATGAAAGTTCACCGACCGTTCAATTTCGTTCACCTCATTATGACTAACAAGCAAATCAACAAAAAGTGCGAGACAGGCGGATTAAAGGGAACATTGTAGTTTGTTAGTGACACCAATATGCGATTTTTGCAAGACTTGTGTTAATTTTTGCACTCCGCAATTCAACAAAAATTGCTAGCATACAAAAGGAGTACACGACAAAGTTTTTGGTTGCAAAAATTTGTGCATTCGGTCTGAGAAAATTGACTACCGTATTTCCTCTAATATAGGCGCATGCGCTTCTATTTTTTCATTTCTTCACAACTGCTGGGTATTTAGAGGTTTGCACACCAAACTTCGGTTGTCTCATGCCTGCTTGGTCATGAAGTATTTTGGCGAGTTTGGTGTCCAAACCTCTAAATACCCGGCAGTTGTGAAGAAATGAAAAAATAGAAGATTATTTAATTCGTCATTTTATTGGGAGGAAATTGCAAATTGCAAATTAACACTTGAAATAGAATTCGATTCGCAGAATCGCCTACGGTAGTAAGTACATCATGGGAATTTCCATTCGTTCAGTTGCGAAACAAAACACAATGTACACATGACGAGACTGATCGTCCCCGATTCGTTCGTCAACAACCGTTAGTATCAACTTGAACCCCTCTCTAGTACATACTGTATAACGAAAAAGAGAAACAAGTATCAAATAGTCACGTAGGCACCATTTCTACAGTACCCCGCTGTCGTCGTCCATTTCTAAAGGTTTTGGTGTACTTTGAAAATGGTGATACTTTGGACACTTGATTCTTATTCTGTGTTCTATTGATCGCTTATCATTACGTTTGCAGACAGAGTTGATCTTAATTCTTTAGCCGAATGGGAAGAATTACACCACTTAAAAATGCATTAATGTTGTGTCATTGAAATTTTCAATTTCACGGTGATTATTGTTAGTCGGCGTTTTTGGCATTTTTGGGGGGGGGGGTTGGGTACAAAATCTGTCATATTAAAATTGTTGGTTGTATTACTGCGTCGCGAAAACCAGTCAGAGGGCTCGTGCCATGCAGCTGTGGTCTCGCCGCGACCAGCGCGTATACGGTAGTTTGTTTGCGAGAAAAAAAACGAAAACATTTTAAAAAAGAATGTAAACAAACTACCGTATACGCGCTGGTCGCGGCAAGACCACAGCCGCAGACACGAGCGCTCTGACTGGTTTTCGCGACGCGATTTTTTTTTTGAATTTCCGAATTTAAGATAAGAACGTTTGTTTTTTTTTGGTCAAAATCATCATTTTCAGGATCTAAAACAATTTTTACGTGAAGTGCCGGATAGGATTGACTTTTGGACACTCCCGATAAGTTTTAAATCTTATTAGATTGCAGAACCGATTTTTTGCACCCATCCACGTCATCACAGGGATAGAAAGGAAGAACTGCTCTATCGAGAGATCTTAACCGGAAAAAGTTATACTGGAAAATGATCAAAATAAATTTCAAGATTTTTGACTTCGCCAATGTTCGCCGGTTTTTTGTGGTTTTTTCTTGTTTTTTAATGAATTTTTGTTGAATTGTTTTTGTGTACTTTTAAAATAAATGAAGTTTTCGATTTTTTCGAACCAAAAAGTTTTTCACAATAATATTTGTGCGTCTCTGATGATGGGTGTACTACTGTAGAGAATTTCTACGGAATAGAACAGGCTGAAATAGAGCTGTACTGAAAAAAACCACTGAACGAAATATAACCAAGGGTTCGAGCGGTTCTATTCCGTAGCAGTTCTATACCGTAGTACCAAACTGTTTACATAGAACAAAAATCAGAGAAATGTCGACAATTTGAAAAAAGACAAAAAATTAAGAGAAAAATCGGAGAATGTTCCGATTGTCCTGAAGCTTTGGTAAATAATTTCAAAAATACTTCCGGACAAGCTCAAAAAATTATGACTGAACTACCGAGTTTTAAAAGTTTGGAAAAATCGATATTTTGGTCTGAAATTTTCTGATAATGTCTGGAACTATTTTTGAAATTTATTATCAAAGTTTCAGATCGAACCGGGCATTCTCCGAGTTTTCACTGAATTTTTGCAATTTTTTTTTCATTGTTCGATTTTTCTCTGTAATGGACCTATGCATTTGAATTAAAATGAATTTTTATGTCACATTTATTCAATGCAATACTACATATTAATTGATTAATCTGAATTTTCCTGAACCATTGAGTTTGAGCCTTCCTGCAAATCGCGCCTAGCCATCCTGGACAAATAAATTAACTTATTAACAAATAAATGCATGCGCCTTTAAACATTTACTCCGAGTACACAAAAATGATGACAATAAATTCATTTTTTGACCAGAATGGATTGGCGTGATTTGCAGAAAGGCCCAACCTAATGGTTCAGGAAAATTCAGATTAATTAATGAATATGTTGTAAAGCATTGAATAAATGTGACATAAAAATTCATTTTAATTCAAGTGAATAGGTCCATAAAACCCTAAATTGTTCTTATGGGGTTATTCACGAAATGGCAAAAAATGGCGAAAAAGGGCAAAAAACTGAGCGAAAACTGGGAAAATGCTCCGATTGATCTGAAATTTTGGGAAATGAGGGAAAAAACTCTCCCGGACATTCCCACAAAATTTCAGACCAAAATATCGATTTTTAAGAATTATTGATTTTTTGTCTGAAAATGCTTAAAATCGATATTTTGGTCTGAAATTTTGTGGGAATGTCCGGGAGAGTTTTTTCCCTCATTTCCCAAAATTTCAGATCAATCGGAGCATTTTCCCAGTTTTCGCGCAGTTTTTTGCCGTTTTTCGCCATTTTTTGCCATTTCGTGAATAACCCCATTATAAATTTATCGAATAGAATTTTTGTCCACCACAAACGTGAAAGCACAATTTGAAAAAAAAACGTCATCAAGGCCAATCCATTATCGAACGGTTTGAAACTACAGACAAATTTTTCGTAAAAGAAAGACGGAATCGTCTAGAACATTTGTCCAAACAACTAAAAATCATATGTCCTTAACATTATAGTTCTATTTTGAATTTGCCGGAGAGTGACATTTTGCGCTAAACGGTGAGTCAAGCTGACCTGATAAGCGTGAAAAAATTGTTTTCGTGGAAAGACACGGTTCAAATAGTGCCGCGAATTTGCGTGATGGATCTATTGTGTGTCTAGACAAGATAAGTTAAAGTATAAAAGAAAATGTGAAAATTTTGATACGACAAACGTCGGTTGCCATGTCATGTCATGCCATGCAAAATCGAAGCCGTACATACACCACACATGCGCTGATATTAATCAGTGGTTGTTTCCCACCCGTTTCCATACCAACAGCTCCATCAAAGTGCTCCACAGAGAATGAAATGAGCACATGCTTCATTCACCTGCCCCTGTCCACACAATCGAAATGACCAAGCGAAAGGGGGCGGAGAGACCCACCCGAAAAATGCGGCAGAAAAAAGAACAAAAAAAAAGTGGGAGGGATGTACGGTGTGGACACAAACTACGGTTTTTTCATATAAATAGGCGAACAAAATTTCAGAGAACATTTTTTTTTTTGCTGGTTTCCAATAATTGGAATTTGTCATTTTTTGTCCAGTTTACTCTGCCCACTTGACCCGCTGGTGATCTGTCAAACTTTGTGCATTATTTGTGTACTTTTTGCGACAAATAGGCTAGAGACTGTAGTCTGGTGGGAAAAAAAATCATGAAAAAACGTTAATTAACGGTAGACTGGACTGAAAAAGTCGGGGATCAAGCTCCGCCTCTTTTGCAATTCTACGGCACTAGTTTTGTAGAGAAAGTCCTATAACTGTGCCGCAGACTTGCAAAAGGGGCGGGGCTTGTTCCCGATTTTTTAATGACTTAAAAAAAAATTGTGCAGCCGACTGTCAGTTCGTGGCGAATGAGTAATATATTTTTTTAAAGTGGCACGGTGTCCAGGATTTGAAATGTGGGCGGAGCCGAGCAAACGCGCCCCACTGGATTTTTTCGCGCGAAATTCAAATTTTGAGGCATTTTTTATGTTTTTCGGGAAAAAAGCATAAATTATTAATTTTGTTCCCACATGTGCTCCAACGGAATTATAGCTGAGGTCTTTAGAAATTTTTTAAGCCTAAGAACGTCGAATTTGGTTCAGCCACCATTTCGAAATATTCGTTTCGAGTTTTTTGGTGTTTTTGCAGGATAAATCTTTACGAAAAGCGAAGTTTGGGCAATTATATGGTATTAAAAGATAAAATACATACATTTTACAAAAAAAAACAGGTGTTACTGAAAGAAAAACAATAAAATCAATAAAATAAAATGCGAGAGTCGAAAAATGCGCAAGCACCGAAAGTGCGCCATGGAAGTTTGCTGACGCGCCAGCAAATTAGGCTCCGCCCACATTTCAAATCCTGGACACCGTGAGTGGGCATTTTTTGACTGGAATATCGAAAAATTTGATTCTGGAAAATTCAGTTTTATTAGGAAAATGCAACAATTTTCAAAAAAATTTAAAAAAAAAAGGGGCGTGGCCTAATCAAGCTAGCCAATAAAGACGAAAATCTCATTTTTCCCAGGTTTTATGTGTCGATTTACGGGACGATTCAAAGAAACATCGAGAAATGCAAAAAAAAAAATGCCAAAAAATTGGAAAAACTGCTCCAATTGGTCTGAAAATTTGGGAAACATTGTTAAAAATGTTCACGGACATGTGATGCTCAAAAAATGTTTTTTCTGACTAAATTTTTTGAGCATGGCATTTTTCGGTGCATTTTTGACACTATTTTTCAAAGTTTCAGGCCAATCGGAGCGGTTTTCCCAATTTTTGGCATTTTTTGCATTATCCGGTGTTTCTATGAATCGTCCCGTAAATCGACACATAAAATTTGGAAAAAACCCGATTAGGCCACGCCCCTTTTTAGCGATGTTCTGGATTTTTTTCCCAAAAATTAGCAAAGTCTATTATGGGGTTATTCACAAAACCGGAAAAAAAGGAAGAAAACGGAAAAAAAACTTCGGGAAAAATCGGAGAATGCTCCGATTGACCTGAAATTTTGGGAAAAATTGGAAAAAATTCTCCTGTACACGCTCACAAAATTTTGGACCGAAATATCGATTTTAAAAATTATCGAATTTTTTTCTGATAATTTTTAAAATCGATATTTCAGTCCAAAATTTTGTGAGCGTGTACAGGAGAATTTTTTCCAATTTTTCCCAAAATTTCAGGTCAATCGGAGCATTCTCCGATTTTTCCCGAAGTTTTTTCCGTTTTCTTCCTTTTTTCCTGTTTTTATCGATTTTCGGCCTTTTTAAGGCATAAAAATGGGGGAAAAACCTTCAAATTTCGCTTGCGCGCCGATTAGATGCCAAATATGCGCCATTTTCAACAGCTAATAGCTATTTAACTGCCGTTTTTACCTGAGAAAATGTTTTGCTGCGCACTAATATCTATTTAATCCAAAAAAAATGAAAAATTGTGGGGGAGAAGCTCCGCCCCTTTTTGCAATTCTGCGGCACTGTTTTTCTGCATTTCATAGCACTTTCTCTGCAGAAATAATGTTGCCGGCTTGTAAAAGGGGCGGAGTTTATTCCCCGGTTTGCCAGGGCCTCGATTAAGATTTTCCAGAGAAAGAAAACAGTTTCAAAAAAGAATAGAAAGTATGCACTTGAGACAGACACTTTTCTTTTCTCCCCTTCCGCACAAAGAACACTCACCGCCACCAACGTAGTTGTGACCATTTACGTACTTTCAGCCCCGGGATTCCCCCACCCTTTTTTTGTCTTTTCTCTCCGCTGTAATCGCTTCCTGATTGAAACGAATTTTCGCGTTGATTCGCACGTACACACTTGCCTTTTTCTCTCTAGTTTTGTGCTCCCAACTCTTTGCTGCACCAAAAGGGGCGGAGCCTCCTCCTCCTCCTCCTCGAATGGTATATATACATGAAGTCGATGCAAAAAGAAACTTTCCCCCCATTCTTCAGAATGCTGTTCGCCCAACTCGTAATACTTGTGATAATACTGATGCTGTTAATGTGCCGATTCGCGAATCGCCTACGCGGCCTTCCGCCCGGCCCGACACCGTGGCCATTTATCGGTGTGAGACCCATGACGTTTTGTTGACCCTTTTTTGCATTTTTAAGGAAACACGTTTCAAGTACCCGAAGATCGGATTGATTTGGTGATAAACGAGTTTAAGAAAAAGTACGGTGGAATTTTTACGCTATGGCTTCCGTTTCCGACTGTCGTTATTTGTGATTATGATGTGAGTTTTCGTCTTGAGTTTTTGTATTGTTGCAAGCCTTTGTGCAGTGCTGCGCGGCAACGGTGCAATTCTTATCATTTAAATGTTTTCGTTTTTTTTTTTTGTTTTTCATGTTTCATTGAAATTATTTTATCGTAAGTAATTTTTCGCCAAAGAAGTCGAGATCAACAACAAACAACTCTGCGATGGTGAAGAAACGATGGCACTGATAATTATTATTTTTCTGATAAATTTGATAAACAATTTTTATTCAGTCTCTTATCATTCAGCCAACTTTGCGAAAAATCCACATTTGAAGACGATTTTTGCACTTGATCGTCGGTTCAGGTGTCTACGTACATGATGCCGTGTATGCAGACACATAAACCGACGAGCAAATGCAAAAATCGCGAAATATGTAATTTTACGGATTTTTCGCAGGTGGTTTTCCAATGATTTTTCAAAAGAACTTTGCTGGATTTCGAAATCGAAAGTACCGTAATCCTGAAGTTCTGCGAAAATTATGAGACCCTAACAAAAGCGGGGAAAACCACGAAACCGGGAAAAGTTGCAAGTCTGCGCCGCATTTTTTTCTGTTTTTTCAACTCTTCCAGTACAAAACATCGTGCAGCAGTTGCAAAAGGGGGTGGAGCCTCTTCCCCGGTTTTGTCAGGGTCTCAAAATTATTGGAATGATATATCACGTATTTCTCAATTTTCGCCACGATGGTGTATACACACTTGTCGATTTACGCCCAAAAATGAGTTTTTTCGTTTTCAATTTTCGCACATCCATGCACACTTGTTGATTTACTAAAATTCAAAACGAAAAAATTCTATTTCGCGCGTAAATTGACAAGTGTGTATGCACCGTCGCGGCGAGACCCGAATGCGCATCATTTGACGAGGTGTCTCAAATCGAAAAAAACCAACAAAAAAATGGAAAAATATGGAAAAATTGAATTTTGACAAAAAAAATCATTTTTTTATTGATTTTTAGGCGATTTTTAAATCATTTCAATAATTTTCGCAAAACTGCAGGACTAATGGACCTATTAAAAGTACTGTAGAAAAAAAACTGGAAAAAAAAACTCGGAAAATGCTCCGATTGGTCTGAAATTTTGGGAGAAATTGTCATAAATGCTTCCGGGCTTGCTGCGAAAATGTTGGACCAAAATATCGATTTTTAAAAAAATTGATTTTTTTTTCTGAAAATTTGTTAAATCGATATTTCGGTCCAAAATTTTCTGAGCAAGCCAAGCGCGGAAGCATTTTTGACAGTTTCTCCCAGAATTTCAGACCAATAGTTTGTCATTTTTTCCGTTTTTCTACAGTTCTTTGAATAGGTCCATAAGGAATTCTCGATTTCGAAATCAAGTAAAATAATTTTGAAAAATCAGTGGAAAACCAGCGAAAAATTGCAATTTTTGCATTTGCGTGACATTGTTTCGTAAGCACTCGAGTTGCGAAATGAACATTTGAAACCCCAACTAGCCCATTTATTTGCCCGCGTGAATAAGCACGATAAAGTGGGCGCTATTTCAATATTTCATATCGCTCCTGGCATATTTTTGAAAAGTTCAAGAATTTTCTAGAAAAATCTGCATTTCGCAAGTTCACCGAACGTGTAGCCTAGAGTGTGGGTGAGGGGGGTGGGGAGGGGAGGGGAGGGCGACGAAAGATGTTATCGAATCACTGATAGACGAACAAATGATAACACGAAGAAAATTCACCGACATCACACGTGGGGTCGAGTGGACTGGGTACACAAATGAAATAACTAGGGAGGAGAGAACAAAAATAAGAAGAATAGGGTGATTTTTGAAAAATGAATGATTCATTAGTGATAAGAAAAGTGTAAATAGAGGAGATAAGCGGGCGCGGAAAAAATAATCGTTTTCGTTGGAAAAGGAATTATTTTTGAACGAAAATATGTAAAATGAAATGACGAAAAATGATATTGGTCTGAAAATTTGGAAAATAAATTTAAAGGTGTATTTTTTTTACATTATTTCCAAAATTTTGCGACTAATTGGAGCATTACAAAAATAAGACATTGTATAGTCGGCGAATACATCATCAACCTCGCTCTACTGCAAATTCCTGTAAAACAGTGTTGCACTTGCAAGATTAACTCGAATTCTAGTGTTTATACTTCTTTTCAACGGAAAATGACGTATCCACGACGAGTTGCAGTTAAAACTTGATTTTTCGCTTCAAAATAGGCGCACTACACTGTTGAAAATTGAAAAATGCCGTAGAGCGAGGCTGATCATGCATTCGCCGAGTATATTCCGTGTAGTCCTTTTGGACCAAGGTTTGTCGCGCAAAATGGAAAATTGCCACGGAGTTTGGCAGCTATTTAGCAGCTAGACCGCAGTATATTGGTGAAATTCGGAAATCTGCCAAAAGTTTCCTGAGAAAATTTTTACGACGCTTGTTGAGACGAGATTAATTGAGCCATAATTTATCCTAATTAGACTCAAAATCTTCCAGATGCTAAAACGCAACATTGTCAAAAACGGCGAGGCGTTCTCCGGCCGCCCGGACACGTTTATCATGGACATGCTCGTGCAGGGCAACTATGGTCTTTTCTTCATGGAGAACAATTGGTGGAAGGCGCAACGCCGCTTCACCACCCACATTTTCCGCTCGCTGGGCGTTGGCCAAGCCGGCACCCAGGACACGATCGCCTCGTTGGCGTCTGGCTTGGTGGAGAAAATTGACGAGGAGAAGGGCGATTCGATCGAGTTGCGACCACTTTTGGTGCACGTGGTGGGCAATGTGATACACAAGCACATTTTCGGGTTCACCCGCGAGTGGGATGAGACGGAAATTCACGATTTCCACGTGGCAATTAATGATGTAAGTTGGTGGGAAAATTGCGGGATTTTTGGGGCCAATAACACCTGCCATCTTCCGCGGCTACTAGCCGTTTAGCTGCCGCATTTCATTTTTCGGATAAAACAATGTTTTTTTTTTCAAGAAAGGCTCCAGTTGACGTCGTTCATTTTCAACGGCTAATAGCCATTTAGATGCCTTTTTTCCGAAAAATGTGCAAATTTAATGAATGGTTATGATCAAGCCTGCTGCGCTCAGCCGTAAAAGTATGCGTTTTATGTTTCAAATTTAACAAAAAAAAATTCAGAAAATTCGGCGAATAAGCCCCGCCCCTTTGAAATTTTGCCGCGCAAAATTTTGGCTATTAGCCAATCGTTGTGTTAATTGCTGAACTCGAGCCGCATAGGCGCCGAACTCGAGCCGAATAGTTGCCAACATTCTGTAATTTTCAACGGCTAATAGCTGTTTGGCTGCCGCTTTTTTCAATTTTCCGAAAAAAAGTGCTAATTTAATGAAAATACAACGCATTTTCTTCATTTTTCTCGAGAAAAACCAAAAATTTGCCTTAATCGGAAAAAAAAAACGAAACATTCGGCGAATAAGCCCCGCCCCTTTGCAATTTTGCCGCGCAAAATTTTGGCTATTAGCCAATCGTACTGTTAATCGCTGAACTCGAGCCGCATAGGCGCCAAGTAGGTGCCAACTATCTGCGATTTTCAACGGCTAATAGCCAATTAACTGCCGTTTTTTTCGATTTTTTCCGAAAAAAAAGTGCTAATTTAATGAAAATACAACGCATTTTCTTCATTTTTCTCGAGAAAAACCAAAAATTTGCCTTAATCGGAAAAAAAAAACGAAACATTCGGCGAATAAGCCCCGCCCCTTTGCAATTTTGCCGCGCAAAATTTTGGCTATTAGCCAATCGTTCTGTTAATCGCTGAACTCGAGCTGAATAGGCGCCAAACTCGCGCCGAATAGGTGCAAACAATCTGCGATTTTCGACGGCTAATAGCCGTTTAGCTGCCGCTTAAAAAAATTGTTATCGATTTTTGCCAAGAAAGGCTCCAGTTGATATTTGTAATTTTCTACGGCTAATAGCCATTTAGTTGCTTCTTGTTTTCTTTAAAAAAATTTCTATTTTTTCATATTTTTCAAGCCTGCTACTTTTTTTGTCTAACAAACCGAAAATTTGCTTTAACCCGAAACAAAAAAAAAGTAAAATTTGGGCAATAAGCCCCGCCTCTTTCTATGAGCAGTTTCAGCTTGTTATTTGCAAAAATATCTGTTTTCGGCTATTAGCCGTTTTTTTAATTGCCGCCGAACTCGAGCTGTATAGGCGCCAAACTTGTGCCCATTATCGCCGATTAGGCGCCAGGCACACGCCGAACTAACGCCGGATATCTGCCATTTTTTAGCAAAACATCTCAAAATCTGAAACCACGCCCACTTTTGGCGTTTTAGAAATATCGAAAAAAAAAGTAATCATGCAAACACCACCGAAATTTTTTCAGGTTCTAGAGCACTTTACCTCCCCAAAAACCCAACTCCTTGACGCCTGGCCATGGCTCGCCTATCTCGACAAACCGCTGGCTCTCGGAATTCCACGAACCACCCGCGCCAACGACGCCATTATCCAGAATTTGGAGCAGGTATTCAAGTTGGACGAACAATTTTAATAACTTTGAGCTCTAGGCCCTAGCCAAACACAAATCGGGCATCAACTACGACGAGGAGCCGTCGAGCTACATGGACGGTTTCCTGAAAGAGATGAAGATCCGGGCGGCGGAGAACGCGCTCGAGGACGGATTCACCGAGAAGCAGCTGATTGTGGCGATTTACGATTTGTACTCGGCTGGCATGGAGACGATCATTATTGTGCTCAGATTTGCGTTCTTGTACCTCGTCAATCATCCGGAGACGCAGAAGAAGATTCATGAGGAGTTGGATCGGCATGTGGGCAGGGATCGGGTTGGTTCTGCTTTTTTCTTTAGCTAGAACTGATTGCGCCTGTGAAAACTAGTCCGTGTCGAAAATTCTAGACCATAAAAGGAAAATATTTATTTCAAAATCCGCCACGATTTCAAGACTCTCGGACGTTTCGAATTTTTTTCTGCATTTTGTCGTCGCGGTGTTTGCACACAATCATTTCTTAAAGCTTTTTGGAGACCCTGACAAAACCGGGGAAAACCACGAAACCGGGGAAGACAAAACCAGGGAAGACAAAACCGGGGAAAAAAATGGACAACACCGGGGAAGAGGCTCCGCCCCTTTTTGCAACTGCTGCACAATGTTTTGTACTGGAAGTGTTGAAAAAGTGGGCCGCAGACTTGCAACTTTTCCCCGGTTTTGTCAGGGTCTCGCTTTTTGAGAATTAAGACTCATTTGTTCGGCGCGAGCTATTACGTATTTGACACGAATTGGATTTTTGGCGGGTCTCGCCACGATTTTCGAGTTAAAATCGGAGAAAAGTGGAATTTTTCAATTTTTGTCATGTTTTAACGGGCATTTTTTTGCGGATTTTACTAAACCAGTTGAAATCGGGTCTCGGAAGCTTCGAAAATTGTTCTGCATTTTGTCGTCGCGGTGTTTGCACACAATCATTTCTTAAAGCTTTTTGAGGAAAATTCCATTATGGCCCTATTTTTTTTGTAGAAAAAATGACAAACAACTGGGAGAAAACTCGGAAAATTCTCCGATTGGTCTGAAATTTTGGGAGAAATTGTCAAAAATGCTTCTGGACTTGCGCAGAAAATTTTGGACCCAAATATCGATTTAAAAAAATATTGATTTTTTTCTGAAAATTTTTAAAATCGATATTTCGGTCCAAAATTTTCTCAGCAAGCCCGGGAGCATTTTCCGAGTTTTCTCCCAGTTGTTTGTCATTTTTCAGTTTTTCTACAGTACTTTAAATAGGTCCATAATGGAATTTTCCTCATAAAGCGCTAAGAAATGATTGTGTGCAAACACCGTGACGACAAAATGCAGAACAATTTTAGAAAATTCCGAGAGCCGATTTCAACTGGTTCAGTAAAATCCGCGAAAAAATCCCCCATGACAAAAAATTGAAAATTTCCATTCAACTCGAAAATCGTGGCGAGACCCGCCAAAATTCCACTTCGTGGCAAATACGTAATAGCTAGCGCTGAAAAAATATTGCAAATTTGTCATGAAAATTGCTATTTTTCAAAACACTTTTCAAGCCTGCTGCGCAGCTTTAAGCAACAACCACGAAGCTTTTGTGAGAATTTTTGGCTATTTGAGGGCTAACATCCATTTGCGAGCCGATTAGTTGCCACTTACTTGGCTAATAGCCGCCTATATTGGCAATTTTACCTCAATTTCTCTTCAGCGAGTAGTGATGGACGACCAGAAACACCTTCCCTACACGTGTGCGTTCCTCCAAGAAGTGTACCGTCTCGGCTACGTGCTTCCCGTCAATTTCCTGCGTTGTACACTTTCCGATGTGGAGGATTGTGAAGGATACCGGCTAAACGCCGGAACTCGAGTGATTGCACAATTTCAATCGGTCCACGTCGACAAAAAACACTTTGCGGATCCGGAGCATTTCAATCCGGACCGGTTTTTGAATGTGAGTTGTCTTTTTTTAGTGGGGGTACAAAGGGGCGGAGCTTATGTGATTATTGTTAAAAATCGCCGACTTTTTGAAAATCTGAAAATTTTGGGGAATAAGTCCCGCCCCTTTGCAAGTTTGCGGCACGGTTTTTTTTCGAAATTTTTTTTTTCCCAAGAAATGAGCGGATGCCAATTTCTTCATTTTCTGACATTTTTAGCCAAGTTTAATGATGAAATTCCAAAAAAAAAAAATGCATATAAAAAATCAAGATACGTCCATTAAAAATTACCGAACAATTTCGGGCGGACAAGCCCGCCCCTATGCAAGTTTGTGGCACGGTTTTTTGAAAAGGGCGGGGTTTCCTATTCCCCGGTTTTATTGTGCTCTCAATCGAGTTGCACCATCGAAAAAATGAAACCCCGCCCACTTTGTTCACGCAAAAATTCAAAATACACTAAAATTTAAAGTTTGCGTGAAAAAAGTGGGCGGAACTTCACGTTTCGATGTCGAAACTCGATTTAAAACAGAATAAGTTTAAAATCGAATTGCGACATCAAAACGTGAAGCTCCGCCCACTTTTTTCACGCGAACATTGAATTTTTCTGTGAAAAAAAATGGGCGGGAATTCATGTTTTGATGTCGCGACTCGATTGAAAACATCATAATATGTCTCAAAAAGGGGGCGGGACTTGCTCTCTCAGAGTCTGCAAACACAAATACCAATTATTTCAGTCAAAAGGCGAATACGTACGCGACGACCGCATCAGCCCGTTCTCGATGGGCAAGCGATCGTGCCTCGGCGAAAACCTGGCGCGAATGGAGGTTTTCCTCTACTTTTGCACCCTTCTCCAGAACTTTGAATGGCACACGGACGGCCCACGGGCTCCGCCCATCGATGTGATCACCTCGTCGCTCCGTGCGCCGAAACGATTTACAGTTCGGGCCACGCGGAGGTGATGACTGATGATGATGATATGACAAACGATCAAGAGACGACTTTAACGAAATGGGTAATTGCATTAAATCATAATACGTATGCACCGAATGTATTTATTTTATGTATCACAGAAGACCTCTTATTTTGGGGGTACTACGGTATAGAACTCGCACGGAATAGAACCGCTCGAACAACTCGAAGAATTATTTCGTTGTACATTGTGAGGCCCTCAGTTCTATTTCGTACAGTTTCATTTCAGCCGGTTCTATTCCGTAGCAGTTCTATACCGTAATACCCCCTTATTTTCCCCTCCCGATGAATTAATTAATTACAATTTAAGTACAAATACAAAATTTTTTTTTTTCAAAATACACAAAAATAAATAAAACTCACGAAGCCGTCAAATAGTTGGAGAAAAATTCAAAATCACGATTGGAGCATTTTGTGGTCAGTGGGCGGGCGCTTTTCGCGTAGAATCGCTCGGAATTTCCGCTCACTTCTGGTGGTTCTGTCTGCAAAAAAAAAATGGGAATTTTTACGTACAGTAATCCTGAAGTTCCGCCCACTTTGCGCGTCGGTTCACGTGTTTACGTACGCGTCATTAAACTTTGAGACGACCGAAAAAATGAGAAAAGGTGTCGTTAAGTTAAATGTCGAATACGATACGATACGCAAACGCCAGAAACGACGCGCAAGTGGGCGGAGCTTCAGGTCCGCAAACACCGAGTGGGCGTGGCCATGATTTTATGATTAAAAATCTCAAAAAAATGCCAAGAAACCATGTGTCTGCGTACTCGGCATTCGATTTTACGATTAAAAATGAAGTGTCGTAAATTTAAATGCCGATTACGCAGACACACGAGAAACGACGCGCAAATACAGTAATCGGGAAATATTTAATTTTTACCGATTTTGTGGGGCTATTTTCTGCTTCGCCAACTTTTTCAGTGTTTCGCCAAATTTTTACTCGATTCTATGGATATTGAAGAAAAAGGCGCTGAAAAACTGAGAAAAACAGAAAAATTAAAATTTTGACGAAAAAAGAATTTTCAAAAAGTGGGCGGAGCTTCAGGTCCGCAAACACCGTTTTCCGTAAAATTTTTTACTCGATTTCGAAAGTTTGGGAAATCTATGGAAAAATAGCTGAAAAACGAAGAAAAAATCAGAAAAATTAAAATTTTGACGAAAAAATGTTTTTTTTTTCTAAAATGGGCGGGGCTTGTGGTCCGTATATTCCACTGATTTTCCGTAAAATTTTCAAACCAATATTGAATATTTGACGAACAAAAAATTATCAAAAAGTGGGTGGAGCTTCATCAGGTCTGCAAACACCGTCAGTGATTGAAAATGAAAATCGTATATGCATTAAAAACCCCTAAAAATTACCCGATAACAGTCATCAGCGGTGAAAAAAGTGGGTTTCCTCGGCTCGACATCCGGATTAATCTTAAACTCGCTGAGCAACGTCGGCTTCACTTTCTCCCAGTCACGAACGTTGCATTTAAACGCACTTCTCGCGTACTTTTCATAGTATTTCCGTTCCTCCGGCTGCGTTTTCAAATGGTCCAGATGGTAAATGTCTTTGGCGAACAATAGTCCGGTTCTTAGAATTGATTGTCTGGCGGATCTGGATGGTGCGGCTGGGGGTTCACGTTTTTGTGTGGGGACAGCGGTGGACACGTTTCCGGGTTGACTGACCAGATCGTACCACTCTTTTTGCGCCTCTACCACGTCGGACCATTGGGTTGAGTTCTCTTCGTCGTCGTCTTCATCGTCTGATTCTTTCTCCTCTTTTTCCTTTTTCGATGGCTTTTTCGGCTCTTTTTCTTTGGTTTCCTGGAATTGTGTGTTTTTTTTTAATCGAGTTGCATCATTGTTTTTGCTTCATCATCACCCGCCCACTTTTTTGCGCGCATTCACGCGAGCACAGAATGGTATTTTTTGGAAAATAGTTTTACCTGTTTCTCTGCGTCTCTCTCTCTCTCTCTCCCATCATATTTACAAACATTAGTTTTCCCATAATTTATGAGTTTCATGGCTCTCAGTTTCTGAAATATTACACCCAAAAATTGTCCATTTCCCTAATTTGACCTATTCTATTCTATATATACCGTAAAACCTGTAATTGAAGTAGTTTGTCAAGATCTCGAAAATTCGAAATCTGCGATCGTCAATTAAAATGTTGCAAGTATGTTCCTCCAGGAACGTGTTTGGCCCAATGAAGAACGGAAAAAAGCTTCAAAAATGGAATTAAAAAATTTTCAAATTAATTCACTCGATGATGTTCCTCTATTAGAGGGTGTACTTCAATTAGAGGGTGTACTTCTATTAGAGGTGTACTTCTAATACAGGTGTACTTCAATTACAGGTTTTACGGTATATAATATTTTTGTGTAAATATCTATTTATCTATTGTTTGCGCTCTCTGTTGTTGAGTTTGGCTGGTTTTTTTCCGTTTCATCTGATTTTTGAGTTTCAGCCCTTCTGACTGCTTTTTTTAAAGGATGTTCCGTCTTTTTTTTTAAGTATTTTCAATTTTTTAAGGCATTTTTTTTCCTTTTTTCGTTATTTTCGGTGAAATCACATGTGAGAACAATGCAAAAAAAATGCAAAGTCGAAAAAATTACAGATTTTCAGGAAAATTTTGCAACTTTTATCTTTTTTTTTTCAACTTTGGGAAAATTGAAAAATGAAATAAAAATCGAAATTCTCATCGTTTTTTATGCTTCAATTTCGTGGTTTAAAAATGTTTTTATTTAAAAAAATATGAACTTTAATTTTCGTATTTCTTCTAATTTAAGCGCATGCCCTTCTATTGTTTCATTTCATCACAACTGCCGGGTATTTAGAGTTTTGCACACCAAACTTTTTTTTTCATAAAAAACTACCGTATACGCGCTGGTCACGGCGAGACCACAGCCGCAAGGCACGAACGCTCTGACTGTTTTTCGCGACGCAGTAATACCGAGAAATGAAACAATAGAAGGGCATGCGCTTAAATTAGAGGAAACACGGTATCATAGTAAAGTGGGCAGTTAATATCATCAACTTTCAACCAATAAATGTGAAAAAAACCGTTTTAAAAAATTACGAAAATTGAAAAAAAAAAAACTTAATTTTGACACCTTCAGAAAAAAAAAGGGCGGAGCTTGCTAAGTATTTCTCTTTTTCATCAAAACTTTCGAATTCTGACGGTTTTTCTTCATTTTTAGTAAAATGTGAAAAATTGTATTTTAAAAAGTCTAAAATTGAAGAAAAAAAAAAGCAAAAAATTTAATATTTAAAAAAAAAGTAGGCGGAAAATAAAATTACAAATATTTTTGGGATTTTTTAACGAATTTTCAGAAAAAAACAACCAAGGAACAAGCTCCGCCCCTTTTGCAAGTTTGCTGTACGATTTCGGTTGAGAAAGTACTACAAAATACTGAAAAAGTCCTCGATTTTTAACATTTTTTCCCCGGTTTTCATGAACAAGAAATACTCGCTCGAAAGTTTTTCTGCATTTTGTCGTCGCGGTGTTTACACATTATAATTTTTAAAATTTGCTTTTTTATGGACCTATTCATTTCAATTAAAATGAATTTTTATGTCACATTTATTCAATGCATTACATCATATTAATTAATTAATCTGAATTTTTCTGAACGATTGAGTTTGAGTCTTTGTGCAAATCGCGCCTAGCCATCCTGGTCAAATAAGTGAACTTATTAACAAACAAATGCATGCGCCTTTAAACAGTTTACAAGTTTACACAAAAATGATGACAAAAGATGCATTTTTTGACCAGGATGGATAGGCGCGATTTTCAGAAAAACTCAAACTCAATGGTTCAGAAAAATTCAGATTAATTAATTAATATGATGTAATGCATTGAATAAATGTGACATAAAAATTCATTTTAATTCAAATGAATAGGTCCATAAGGAAAATTCCTTCGGACAAAAAAAGATTGTGTTCAAGCACCGTGACGACAAAATGAGACCCCACGAAAAGGGGGGAAAGTGTTGAAATGCAGGAACGAAAAGGGGGGAAAATGGGCACAGTTTGTCTGCAAAAGTGCCGCAGGGTTTTTCTACATTTTTGGAGAATGAGAAATAGTGTTTTTTTCCTGCTTTGTTTTGCTGGAATTTAGTATTTAAAATGCGGAGACAAAATAGAAACGATTAAAAAAGAAAAGGAGCGGAAAAGCTGCGAGAGGTCCACAAAATTATTGATTTTAGTGAAAAATAATATTTTTTGCGAAAATTCGGGTGATTTCGCATTAAAATAGGAAAATTGTGTGCTAAAAAGAAAGAATACATTGAAATACATCATCATAATATCGTTTGAAATAAAAGCTTTCCAAATAAATGATTTAGGAATTTTTAAAGCAGCGAAAATTTCGAAAAATGGCGAATTTTAACTAAAATTGGGCATGATTGGGAAATTTTTCACAAAATATTACTGTTTGTTTGTTATCAGTCATTTTAACAAATAAATATCAAGGAAAAAGGAGAATTTTAGCAAGAAATCGAAGAAAAAGAGGAAAAATAATTTGGTGACGAAAATGAAAATCGCAAAGTACGAAGTTCAATGAAGCGCACCTGCATTTGTCGCGAATGGACAATAAATACCCAAAAAAACTAATTTCAGGCAAAAAAAGCAGAAAAAAAAACACTATTGCTCATTCTCCAAAAATGCAGAAAAACCGTCCGGCACTTTTGCAGACAAACTGTGCCCATTTTCCCCCTTTTCGTTCCTGCGTTTCAACACTTTCCCCCCTTTTCGTGGGGTCTCGACAAAATGCAAAAAAAACTTACCGTAGTCTTCCACAATTTCAAAAACTGCGCATGGCTCGTTGGTTCCTCATTGATCCCGTCCACTTGTATAGCCCTATTCTCAATACTAAACAGCCGTCCAATTCGATCATCGAGCGGTGTGAACTCATAAGTTTTGTGATAATCTCTAAAATCCTCGTGCGATGAGAATTGAAGAGTACGGTAGTCACTTCCATCGCTGCCACGTCGTTCCACCTCTTCTGCGACGGATCGGATTTCCACAAAGGATTCTGGGTCCGACTTGTCTTCGTCATAATCCAGAAAGACAAGTTCGTCCAACTCTTTTTCGGTCAACATCCACGCACAATAATCCGTGCGAACTTTCAATGGGTACGGAAAATGGAGATTATAGTCGCTGGTGAGGTCCCATAGATTTTTTATGCTTGTTATCTTTGGACGAAATACCCCGAGAAACAGGTTGATGGCCATTTGCTTATCCCAATCGTTAAACGTATTACTGTAATAACGAGACAGAGTTTGAAAGACGTCACGTCTTCGTTCCTGGAACGCCGCCGTCTTTTTGTACGTTTTGATCGAGTGTACGAGTTGGGAGCCGGCGTATTGGAGGGCCATAGTGTCACCGTGCTCGTCGAACATGTCTTCGAGGAGACGGCAAACTTCGCTTTGGAGAGTGAGGTTCGGCTCGTCCAGGATGCCCATTGCGCAGAGCTGACAGCCGAGGGCCACTTTTGCGATCACGAATTGAGCAACATTGGTTCGGTCGAGACAGTCGACGCAGTTGGTGCGGCAGATTCCGTGCTGTAGCATGAATCGACCATCCGCGCTGAATCGGGCGTCCAGGGTGTCGAAGCCTGGAAGGAAGTTTGAAAATTGTTCTGCATTTTGTCGTCGCGGTGTTTGCACATAATCATTTTTTAAACTTTCTTTTTAAGGAAAATTTTGAGACCCTGACAAAACCGGGGAAGACAAAACCGGGGAAAAAATCGGACAAAACCTGGGAAGAGGCTCCGCCCCCTTTTGCAGCTGCTGCACGATGTTTTGTACTGGAAGTGTTGAAAAAGTGCGCCGCAGACTTGCAACTGGACAATACCGGGGAAAAGTTGCAAGTCTGCGGCGCACTTTTTCAACACTTCCAGTACAAAACATCGTGCAGCAGCTGCAAAAGGGGGCGGAGCTTCTTCCCAGGTTTTGTCCGATTTTTTCCCCGGTTTTGTCTTCCCTGGTTTTGTCTTCCCCGGTTTCGTGGTTTTCCCCGGTTTTGTCAGGGTCTCTTTTTGTTCCTCAAATCTTTTAATGAAATTCTCTTTAAAAAGCTTTTAAAAATGAATGTGTGCAAACACCGCGACGACCAAATGCAGAAAAATGTTCGAAACGTCCGAGAGCCAAAAAAAGGGGCGGGGCTTAAGTTACGGAGAGAAATACGGACATTAGGCCGCAAAAATCGTCGAATAAACGATTTTGGGCGGATCCTGGTGTCCGCAAACACCATTGGCTGGGAATCGGGTGATTTCTAGGTAAAAAAAATGTCGAAAACAAAATTTATTTTTCGCTGAATTTGGGATCAAGGGTGTCTAATTTCTCGAAAAAATTCATAGATATTTTGGAAAAAATCAATAAAAACGGATTTTTCCTTATTAAAAACGGTGGTTTTCAACAGTTTTTTCCTTTTTTGTTTTTTTTTCTCAATATTGGAATAAGTCATTTTAAGCGCATCATCGCGCGGTGATTGTGGGCGGAGCCGGGTGTCCGCAAACACCGCGGAAGCAAAAACTAGCATAATCTCTTTGTGCGGAAATTTTTTTTCTCGGACGGTACTCGCTTTTAGAACTGTGCGGTTTAGAACTGCTAAAAATTAGAGAAATATCCTAAAAAGGCCATGAAAAAAAAGGCGCAACAAACAACAGTTCTATTTTGTAGCAGTTCTAACTAAACCGCGACTACCCCCACCCCCCCCCCCCCCCTTTCCTCCCATTTTGACCAACAATTTTGCCGCCAGCTCACCTTCTCTCGGCCGAATCTTGACACTCTCACTGATCACAAAACTCTGAAACCATCCGTTCTTCAGTATCGACTTCATCGACAAATCCTCCATCACATTGAGCACATTAATCGACGGCATCGAGTTGGCCGCCTTGTTGCACCGAGCCACATCGAACGACAGATAGCACAACTTTTCCGGCTCCGGCAAGAACTGATTCAGGTATTCGATATTTTTCAAAAACTGCGTGTGTAGTACACCTTCGTGCCGCCGTTTTTCGTTGCGTTTTATCAGGTTCATTATGAAAATTGGATTTCCATACTTGTTACGCACATCCCTAAAGTGTGTGGCAGCGGTTTGCGCGTGTGGCTCGTGATTATCAATGAGAATGAGCGGTTTGCCGACGACACCTCGGGTGGATGGGTCTTGTGACCAACGCATTGGCACCGAACCGCGCATTTGCACAAAACTGCTGAACCGGCCGTGAGCCGCATTGCCAGATGACGCCATATCCCACACGATTTGCTCAGTTTCCACATAGTTTGCCACGTGGCCCGACGGGTTGGCGCCTCGTTTTAAGAATCGGGTGCCTGCGTATTTGGTGGATCGCCTGCCGATCAGGGTGAGAGAGATTCTTCCGATGGGTAGAAAGATATATTCTTGACGCACATATCCATGCACAATTTCCACAAACCAGCGCTCACTGATCAAGTTTTTCCGCAGCGGTTCCAGCAGAAATGAGTTCCACACGAAACGATCGTCAGCTTCCAGCCTTCGCTGCCCATTATTATCCCAGTCGCTACGCAGCGCATTCTCCTGAAACGTGCGGCTCAGATCGTACGAGTAGGAAAAGTAGAAATCAGTGCTCAGATCGACGGATTGAAAGAGTCGCACGTATTTTTGCTCCTCGGAGCTCGTCGATACACCGTCCATCGCTATCGGGATCATTGCCACTTCGACAATTTTGTAGACGGGGTGGTAGCCGAGTGTGGCGACGGCGTGTGCGCGGGTGATTATCTGAAAAGGAGGGGTTAAAATGAGCATATGGGGGGGGGGGTTGTCTCACAATAAGATAGTATCCTTCGACGAATCGAACAACGCCCAGTATTCCAAAGGCGTTCGTCGCCCGCTCCACCAGTCCGCTTTTTGTGCCTTTTTTCGATGACGAGCGGTAGACCACTGGAAATTTGTGAATTTTCAAGTCTAATTAGACTGACATCAAAATTCTTATTGTCGTCAAATAGAGCGCATTTGGTCCGCAATCAGGTCTCGTCACGATTTGGGGCAAATTTCGCCAGAAAATGTATTTTTTCCAAATTTTTCAGCCAAAATCGGTCTTATTTAGATGGTTTTTGTGATTTTTTTTAAATAAAAATTCGCAACGATTTTTCCGGTTCAAAAATAATGAAAAATGCGCGTCAAATTGAGCAAGTTATTGTCCATTCGCGAATGGGCAATATGTACGTAATTGGGTCTCGCCACGAATTCATTATTTTTCGAATTTTTCGGGAAATCATGGTCGTATTTAAATGGTTTTTAGTGATTTTTGATGAGAATTTTCATTAAATTTTCCGGTTCATCAAATTAGCGTCAAATCGGGCGCATTTGGTACGTGATTGGGACTCGCCACGAATTTATTTATTTTTTCGAATTTTTCGATTAAATATACCATATTTAGGTGAGGCTACCCGAATCATAACTGTCCCAAATCAGAACTGTCCTGTATAAGAACTGTCCTTTATCAGAACTGCCCCAAAGCAGAACTGTCCCGAATCAGAACTGTCCTAAATCAGAACTGCCCCGATTCAGAACTGTTCGTATCAGAACTGTCCCGAATCAGAACTGTTCGTATCAGAACTGCCCCAAATCAGAACTATTCAATAAGCATGCTTACGGCCTAATATGTTGTTTTTTCATAATAAAACAAATTTTATTTAAAACTCATACAGGATAGTTCTGATTTGGGGCAGTTCTGATACGAACAGTACTGATTCGGGACAGTTCTGATTTAGGACAGTTCTTATACAGGATAGTTCTGATTTATGACAGTTCTGACCCGAACAGTTCTGATTCAGGACACGGTTCTGATTCGGGACAGTTCTGATTCGGGAACGTTCTGATTCGGGGTAGCCTCTATTTAGGTATATTCTAGAGATTTTGAACGATTTTCAAAGGAAAAATTAAAAAATGCGCGTCAAATTGAGAGCATTTGGTACGCAATTGGGTCTCGCAGCGAAATTTTTTTTTTTTTTTTGAATTTTTCGACAAATGAAAACTAATTTTGTGTGGGTTGTGTGGATTTTATCACGGATTTTGATCAAAAAATGTTTTTTCAAAAAAAAAAATTAAATACAAATGCGCGTCAAATTACGCGCATTGGGTACGTGATCGGGTCCCGCCACGAATACAGTTTTTTTTTTCGAATTTTTCAGTGAAAAATTGCACAAAATTTTAAAATATTCAAAGAATTTTCCATTTTTTGGTTAAAAAGTTTTATTTTTTAGATTAAAAATATTGAAAAATGCGCGTAAAATTGCGCGCATTGGGTCTCGCCGTGAATAGACTATTTTACGAGACGAAAAAACCCAATTTTTTCGCAATTATTCCTGAAGAGTTTATGGCTCAAAATTTGCTGCTTCACGGTGAGACCAGACCGCAGAAAAAAATCATGAAAAATACTCGTCAAATTGGGTGCATTATTGTGTTTTGAAAAGAGTTGCATCATCAAAAAATGAAACCCCGCCCACGCGACCACTCAAACACCGTGCTATTGGAAGAGACGCAGACATAACGGTGTTTGCGGACTCATGTTTGTTTTCATAATGCAACTCGATTGAATACACAATGAGAAACGCTCAATTTTAAAACCAGAATTATCCAAAAATGGGCGGAGCCACACCCCCCTAACCCCCACAAAAAAAACGCACCAGAACTGCCATCCGAAATCGTCGCCAACAGCTCCAAAATCTCGTCCCTGGTATAATCGTATTCTGGCTCGCCAGTAATCAGCGCTCTCGGGTCAATCCTATCGATTTTGAGCACATTGTACTTTGAGCCAGTGCTATCGCAGCCAATGATGTAGAAGCGACTTTTCGTCTCGTACACGGTGATTTTGCGGAGGCGGCATGGCATCTGACGTGCCAAGGGTGGAAAAGAAAAAAAACATGAATGGAGAGGTAATTTTCAAGCGTTCTCACGGCTTTTTTTGGTCGAAAATAGTTGAATTGTCGGTTAAAAAGGTTAAATAATTTCATTGAATCATGGAGAAAGATATTTGAAATAGGTACAATACACGCATATATTTATTCAAAGAGGTATTTAGGAAGGGTGTCGCCATGACAAACTTGTAATACAGTACTAAATGGGCAAGTGTTCGGTGTTTGAGGACCGGAAGCTCCGCCCACTTCAATTTTTGCATCTGAGCGTCGTTTTACGTGTCTACGTACACGCCATTCAATTTTACGAGCAAAAATCAATTTAAAAAATGTTTTTAACTTTAAAAATGGCAAATGCCTCTCATACAAATTCCTACAAATTCCAGAGAAAGTGGGCGGAGCTTTCAGTCCGCAAACACCGAGTTCCAGGGTTTTGCGCGTCGTTTCACATGTCTACGTATACGGAATTAAAGAGCCAAGTTTTTTAAATGTCGTAAAGCGAAATGCCGCGTACGCAGACACGTAAAACGACGCGCAAATTCTAGAAACTCGGTGTTTGCGGACCTGAAGCTCCGCCCACTTTTTTTTCGGAACCATTATGAATTTTGTCGTCGTTTCACGTGTTCGCGTATAAGACATTTAGGTTAAATTTGTTTGTTGAAAAAATGTCGTAAACTTAAATGCCGTGTACGCAGACACGTGAAACGACGCACAAAAACATAAAAATTTCGAAAATCAAAATTTCAAAAGTGGGCGGAGTTTCCAGACCGTAAACACCGAGTGCCAAGAATTTGCGTGTTTGCACAAACGGCACTTAATTTTACGACATTTTTCCTATTTTTCGATTAAAAAAAGGAAAAAATGTCGTGCGCAAACACGTGAAACGACGTGCAAATGCATACGAATTTCGAAAAAAAATGCAAAAGTGGGCGGAGTTTTCAGTCCGCAAACACCGAGTTCCAGGGTTTTGCGCGTCGTTTCACGTGAAAAAATTAATGGACCTATTCAAAGTACTGTAGAAAAACGGAAAAAATGACAAAAAAACTGGGAGAAAACTCGGAAAATGCTCCGATTGGTCTGAAATTTTGGGAGAAACTGTTAAAAATGCTTCCGGACTTTCTCAGAAAATTTTGGACCTAAATATCAATTTTAAAAAAATATTGATTTTTTTCTGAAAATTTTCTAAAATCGATATTTCGGTCCAAAATTTTCTCAGAAAGTCCGGAAGCATTTTTGACAGTTTCTCCCAAAATTTGAGACCAATCGGAGCATTTTCCGAGTTTTCTCCCAGTTTTTTGTCATTTTTTCCGTTTTTCTACAGTACTTTGAATAGGTCCATAAAGACTTTTTAATGTCGTAAAGTCAAATGCCGCGTACGCAGACACGTGAAACGACGCGCAAACTCGGTGTTTGCGGACCTGAAGCTCCGCCAACTTTTTTTCCCGGAATTCGTATAAATTTGCGCGTCTTTTCACGTGTCTACGTATACGGAGTTCAAGATTACAAACCAATTTTTTAATGTCGTAAAGTTAAATGCCGTGTACGCAGACACGCGAAACGACGCACAAAAACATAAAAATTTCGAAAATCAAAATTTCAAAAGTGGGCGGAGTTTCCAGACCGTAAACACCGAGTGCCAAGAATTTGCGTGTTTGCACAAACGGCGCTTAATTTTACGACATTTTTCCTATTTTTCGATTAAAAAAGGAAAAAATGTCGTGCGCAAACACGTGAAACGACGTGCAAATGCATACGAATTTCGAAAAAAAAAGCAAAAGTGGGCGGAGTTTTCAGTCCGCAAACACCGAGTTCCAGGGTTTTGCGCGTCGTTTCACGTGAAAAAATTAAAGACTTTTTAATGTCGTAAAGTTAAATGCCGCGTACGCAGACACGTGAAACGACGCGCAAATTGTAGAAACTCGGTGTTTGCGGACCTGAAGCTCCGCCAACTTTTTTTCCCGGAATTCGTATAAATTTGCGCGTCTTTTCACGTGTCTACCACGGTGTGTTAGAACCTACGTAAAGGCAAACGCGCTCTGTTTGATTTTATCTGCGTCTCGATAGTCACATTCTGCCAAGTTTCGTCAAGTGCGTGCAAAACTAGGGATGCAGAGACTTGAGAGAGATGACCTCCGAAATTTCATTTTCAAAAATATTTATAAAAACGTAGTCTCCAGCACGCCGTGGTCTACGTATACGGAGTTCAAGATTACAAACCAATTTTTTAATGTCGTAAAGTTAAATGCCGTGTACGCAGACACGACGCACAAAAAATAAAAATTTCGAAAAAAAAATTCAAAAGTGGGCGGAGCTTCCAGAGATATTTTTTTTTGCGTGTTTGCACCTCGGTAGGCTACTCAACCATAACAACGAACTGGAGCCGGAACTTCACCGAAGACGCCGAGCAGCATGGGCTGCGTTCAACAACATCAAGAACACCACAGATGCCCTGTCTTGCCCGCGAATCCGAGCTCAACTCTTCGATTCCATCGTTTTACCGGCTCTCACGTATGGCTCTGAAGTCTGGACCTTTACGCAGGCACGTTCCGAAAGAGTCAGAGTGACCCACGCAGCATTAGAAAGACGATTAGTCGGAATCTCACTATCGGAACAACGTCAGAGGAATCTGCACAGGGAAGATATCCGAGCACAATCGGAGGTCCGAGATCCCCTACTAGTCATCAAGAAAAAGAAGCTTGGATGGGCCGGACACATAATGCGAAGAAATGATGGAAGATGGACGAGGCTAGTGCAAGAATGGTATCCCATAGGAGAGAAGCGACCCGTTGGAAGACCACGGATGAGATGGAGCGACTCCCTAAAGGAAGAAATATCATTATTTGATGGCAATCATCTCAAAACACACTGGTCAACAATCGCCAAGGACCGAATGGCTTGGAAAGCTGTGATCCGCGACCACATCAGGTGATCGAAGAACGGATCGACTAAGTAACTAAGTAAAGTAAGTGTTTGCACAAGCGGCACTTAATTTTACGACATTTTTCCTATTTTTCGAAAAAAAAAAAAAGTAAAAAATGTCGTACGCAGACACGTGAACTGGCGCGCAAATCCATAAACATTTTGGAAAAAAAAATTCGGAGCGGAGCCTATGGTCCGCAAACACCAAATGCCGAGGATTTGTGCGTAGTTTTACGTGTTTGCGTACGTGAAAACGTCGTAATTTATAATGCCACATACGCAGACACGTGAAACGACGCACTTAAAAGTGGACGGAGCTTACAATTCAATCAAACGTAGGTATTAATCTTGTTCGGATCCAAAACTTCTCCACTCGGCGTCGGTTTCCACTGAATGTGCGACGCCTCGACAGCTCGCCTCCTGCACTTTGACAATGGAAATTTCAGCGCCCGCTTGCCAATTTTAATCGAGTAAATGCCATGCTTGAGCACTATCAAATTGTCGAGCATCAACTGATTGACGATATCCACCGGCGCAATCCGCGTGGCCAGACAAATATCCTTAAGGTTGACCCGTTCAAGATGCCGGTTACTCCGCAGATAGCAAAGCAGGCTTGACCGCCAGTAGCCCCTATATGCCAATATTCCAAGGTCTGACAGGGGATGCTCGGGGTGTCCGATTCGGTGCTCAATTCTCGACAGCTCATAACTCATGTCAATTAGCAATCGTCCGTAGCCCATTTTTTGAGCCATGGGGAGGACCAGTAGACACGAAAGGTTATTATTTTTGGATGGATTCTTCTCCTTGGAAAAGTACCCAACTATCACATATCCTTCCGGCTGAATCTCACAGAGCACGTAGAATATAAACGTCTCCACTTCATCGTACAGCGTCTTCGAGGCGATGAACAGTTTGGCAATCTTGCACAAAGCCTGGCAGTACGTCTTCTGATTCGCGCCGTCCACCTCGAAGAAGGCCAGCCCATCGTACCGGTATATCTCGTTGCCGGGCGGAAAACGGGCGGCACAGTGCTTCCAGTGTACCATAAAGTCGAGTTTGTTGTGCGTCGTGTGTAGGCAGAATTTGCAGGCGTAGAGGCGTGGAGCCGAGTAGAGGGGCTCTGCGTAGGCGGACGGGTATATTGCTTTGCAAGCTTTTCCGGTGCCGAAATGGAGCCATTGGGTGTCTGGTGGGGCGGTGGTGTTGGTGGTGGTGTTGGTGGAAGAGGTGGAGGAGGAAGTGGGCTGCGGTGAATAAGCTTTTTCTTTCGTCTCGGAGTATCTGAAAGCAGATTACTGTAAATTTGTAATTTTTGGGATATGCAAACGTGCTCTACTGTAATTTTTTGAAAAAAAAGTTCAAAAATTTAGAAAAATACTAAAATTTCGTCAAAAATAACAATTTTAGAAATCGAAAATTCGAAAAATTCCAAATTGAGACTGAAATTAAAGGGGGTGCCAACTTTCTGGGGAAAGTGGCTTAAAATATACTCTTGGGTGGGGGATTTACGAATATCACATCGAAATCGAACAAAAAAATTTTTCTGATTTTTGGCGAATTTTACAAAAAAAAATAGAAGACCACGTGGAGTACACGAATTGGCGGGAAATTCAAACGCCATTTTCTTTTTCAACATTTTTCTCCCGTCTTTCTCGCATTTTTTTGGCATTAATCTTGGGGTAATAATGAACAAACATTATTTCCTGTTTTAAAATAGCAAATTAACGCGTGTTGATCAAAAAAATAAGGATAAAACAAATTCGGAACAAAAATTATCATACCTTCCTTTTCTGTCCCTTTTCCTGCTTAATTCCGCATTAAGTTCACTATTTTATCTGCAACGTTTATATTTGAACAATAAATGTTCACAATAAATTATTTAAAACGATGAATCGAACGAAAGGCGAATATCGATTTTTCGATTTTCATGACTAAAATGTGTTTTCGCGATTATCTAAAATTTCAATAAGCGATTAGAGCATGTTTTATCGAAAATCGATAATAAAAACGAGGAAAATTGCACGAAAAATAAATATTTCTGGTGAAAATGGATCTTTCTAGAAGCCGCGGCCGCGGGTTTCCTAGTCCACGGCCACGATTTTCGTGTACTCCTCGTGGTCTTCTATTTTTTTTTGTAAAAATCATAAAAAATCAGGGAAATTTTTTCGTGCGATTTCAATGTGATATTCGTAAATCCCCCACCCAAGAGTATATTTTAAGCCACTTTCCCCAGAAAGTTGGCACCCCCTTTAAAAATTTAAAAAAATTCCATTTTTTGCTTTTTCACTTACTTTTTGCTTCAAAAACCACTAGTTGCATTCTTTTTTCTAGTTTCTGTAAGAAAAATATCCAAAATTGAATTTTTCTGTTAAAAAACATGAGAAATTCACTAAAAAATAAGTTTTTTTTTATTAAAATTTGGTCGAAAATTGAATTTTCTCGAATTCTCCGAATGCATAGGAAAAATTGGGTAATTTCTAGATTTTTAAAAATTTATTTTCGGTCAAAAATCTGAGGGTTTTCTTAATTTTTAAACTCAAAAATTACGATTTTGCTGCAAAATATGCTTTTTAAAAAAATTTAATTTCAGTCTCAATTCGAAGCATATTTTGCAGCAAAATGCTGGAGTTTAAACACAAAAATCGCAATTTTTCAGTTTAAAAAATAAGAAAACCCTCAGATTTTTGACCGAAAATAAATTTTTAAAAATCCAGAAATTACCCAATTTTTCCTATGCATTCGGAAAATTCTAGAAAATTCAATTTTCGATCAAATTTTGAAAAAAAAAACTTATTTTTTAGTAAAATTTCGCATGTTTTTAAACAGAGAAATTCAATTTTGAAGTGGTTTTTGAAGCAAAAATAAGTGAAAAATCGAAGAAAAGGAATAAAAAATCATGGATTTTCGTCCAAAAATGGCAATTTTCTCGGTTGAAAAACTCAGAAAGTTCCAGAAATATTCAATTTTCGACCGGACAATTTTTACAATTTTTTTTTTTTCATTTCTAGTGTATTTTGCATGTTTTTTTTTAAGAAAAATCTCAAATTTAGTCGAAAATCGTAATTTTCTTTTCCTTTTTTTTCTGTATTTTTGTTTTTGTTGTTGTATCCAACTTTTCCGATGCATATTTTGCAGAAAAAATCCGGATTTTAGCCTAAAATCGTAAATTTCGAGTTCAAAAATTCAGGAAATGTCAGAAAAATTCATATTTTAAACTTAAATTAAAGAAAAATCTCTAGATTAGTGATATTGCCGTTAAAAAATGCAAAAATTGCAATTATTTGGCATCAAAATTTGAGTTTTTTTAGAAAATGTGAATTTTTGTGGAATAAAAAAGTGAAATTTTGTCAAAATTACAATTTTATGGCGCAAAAAATCTGAAAAACTCAAATTTTTATCGAAATTTTAATGGACCTATTCACAAAACCGGAAAAAATTGCGGGAAAAATCGGAAAATACTCCGATTGACCTGAAATTTTGGGAAATATTGGAAAAAATTCTCCTGAACACGCTCAAAAAAATTTTGGACCAAAATATCGATTTTAAAAATTTTCAGAAAAAATCGATATTTTGGTCCAAAATTTTTTTGCGTGTACAGGAGAATTTTCTCGAATATTTCCCAAAATTTTAAGTCAAGTTTTTTTTCCGCTTTCTTCCTATTTTTGAGTTTTTTGAATAGGTCCATAAAAAATTAGACATGTTTTCTGTTTTTTCCACTTTTTTTTGCATTTCTTTCAAATTTTTCCAAATATTTTCGATTTTTGTCGAAAATTTCAATTTTTCTGTTAAAAAAATCAGATTTTTCACAGTAAAATATTTGAAAATTCAGTTTTTTTTTGTCAAAATTTTTGAGCGAAACTCGAATTTTATGTCATTTTTAGTGCAAAAACTCAGAAAAATCCCAATTTTTGATGAAAGCATGTTCGGGACTATTTTTGACAAAATTTCAGATTAATCTCACAATTTTTTGCCATTTCGTGAAAAACTCACATTTTCTCATCATACGGCGTAACAAACTCCACATCCGATCCATCTCCAGAATACGACGAGCTTGACTCGGTTCTCTTCTTTTTGCCTTTCTTCCTAACAAGCGGAATTTCCTCTTCCACTTCCAACGGCGTAGGTTTTTCCGTTGCAAGTCCGGCCTTGTACGCCAAAGTGTCCCACACGTAATCGCGATGCTCCATGAGTTTTGTGAGCTCTTCCACGTCGCCCTCGAATTGCATCGTGTCGTTGTCGCCTTGATGATGCTGACGCCTTCTTCTCAAGCGTGGTATGACCGTGGGCGTTTCAGTTGCAAAAGATGACGTTGGCACCGTCACATAATTGTCGCGCTTGTGCCGGTAATTACCTCGATTGCAGAAATTGCAAATCCAGTCCGAGTCAAAGTCGTCGGAGAGATAGAGACCTTTGGGCTTGCACGCGCCGTGCCACGCTCGCGTACATTCTAGACATTCGGTGTTGCCAGGATCGTCGATGAATTGGAGACACGCGGCGCAGAGGGAGCACTGCAATTTTTTCAAATATGTAAATATTTCAACAAAAAAATTTACGTACTCTAGCACAATTCCAAGCCTCGTTGTCCCATATCCATTTGGCGGCCAATTGTTTGTATTTTAAACATTTTACGATGTGATCTTTAAATATTTTATTTTTCTGCCTCGATAATTTAAAAAAAAATTAACAACTCACAATAAGCCTTACACGTTTCGCACTTTTTCAACCGCTCATCCGTCTCCTTTTGCTCCTCCTTGCAAAAACAACACAGAGGCGGCGCAGCTTCGCCACTGAAACGATAAAAATCAATACTTTATTATACTTTTTTAACGTACTGCTTCAGCGTCCGCCGCCTTCTCGTCTTTTCCTCATCCAACGCCACCGGCTCAACTTCCAGCCGATTTTTCTTCACGGGCAGCTCGCAATTTGCGTTTATTCGGGAGGATTTCTGAAGGGATTGCTAGATTTTTGAGGCCACCGGGGAAAAAAACTTACTTTTCTGGTGGGTGTATCTGTCTCTGAAATTTTTGCTCTTCTAGGTGATGTCAGGCTTTCCCCCTCTCTGGTGGTCTAAAAATCAATTTATCATAATTTAGTTTTTTTTTAAATTAATGTTAAAAAACCTACTTTTTGTTTCCTGGGGCTTGAGTTTTGCGGCGTCACTGCCGGGGAGCTTTTTGATGATTTTTGTGGCTTGCTAAAGGGATCATTTTTCATATTTTAATGCATTTTATGGACCTATTCATAGGAGAAAAAAAACAAAAAAAAACGTTTTTTTTCCTATTCATAGATGTAAAAAAACGACAAACAATGTCGAAAAACGAATGGTAAACAAGTGTTTATTGACCATGATAGACCATTGATAGTGAGGAGGCGCAGAAAAGGGGCGGAGTTTTCATGAACTAGTAAACAAGTCCGTTCCCACGGGGTTGTAAACATCTCTGTGCCTCCTCACTATCAATGGTGTATCATGGTCAATAAACACTTGTTTACCATTCGTTTTTCGACATTGTTTGTCGTTTTTTTACATCTATGAATAGGAAAAAAACGTTTTTTTTTTGTCTTTTTTCTCCTATGAATAGGTCCATTAACAACAAAAAAAACCAAATTTACCTCCGCGATTTGCCCATTTTTGAAGAAAATAGGCGAAAAATATGTGAAATAAAAATCAATAAAAAATATTTTCAAATCGCAATTCTCAATGGAGCGCGCTTGCATAGGGCGATGCAAGTGCGCTCCATCGTACTTTTAGAATTAAAATGCATTTTTCTGTCATTTTTAGGCCATTTTAATGGATTTTTATGCAGAAAAATTATAAGGAATTAATTAAAATTGTATAAAAATGCACAACTCTTTTTGGATTTCGAAAATATGCATTTTAGGCCGTTTTAATTAATTTTTCTGCTTTTTTATGGTTTAAAATAACATTTTTGGGCATTTTAATCTGTTAAATACATGAAAATGCTGAAAATTTTATAAAATTGGCAGAACATTTAATTTTTCATTCGAAATCTGAAGCTACGGTATGCAAACGCGCTCCATTGAGAATGACGATTTTTAAAATTTTTTGGAAAAAAAATTATCCTATTTTTTGTGTTTTTCTGCCATTTTTATTAATTCTTCTGCTTTAAAATATTTGAAAAAATCATAAGAATGGCAGAAAATTAAATTTTTTTTTGCAATTCGAAGATACGACATGCAAACGCGCTCCATTGAGAATGACGATTTTTAAAATTTTTTGGAAAAAAATTATCCTATTTTTTGTATTTTTCTGCCATTTTTATTAATTCTTCTGCTTTAAAATATTTGAAAAAAATATCATAAAATTGGCAAATATTCAAATATTTCAATTCGGAGCTATAGTATGCAATCGCGCTCCATTGAGAATGACGATTTTTAAAATTTTTGACAAAAAAAAAACAATTTTTAGGCCATTTTTCTTTTATTTTTTGCATTTTTCTGCCAAAATGTATTTAATAAATTTTATTCATTATACAGAAAGTTTTCAGCGAAAAAAAAATTTCTCACAATCAAGCAGAACAGGCAACGATAAAAATAGCAAAAATCCAAAAAATTGCAAAATTCCCGCGTCCAAAACTGTTGATTTGTGGCGACGGTGTCGGCAGCGGGACATCTGAGCAAGCAGTGTTGCAAAACGGCGAGTTGCACGCTTTAAGAGCGGTTTGAACGGAGCCAAGGTTGCTGGAAATTTTTCATTTGAGATAAAATGCATTTTAATGCAAAAAAAATGTAATTTAAAGGACAAACCTGTACTGACAATGCCCAATGTCGGTGTAGGCAGTGTTGTTCGGAAAACTGAGAATCGAGGTGTTGGCGCACGATTTTTTGACAAACGTTTTGGACGGGTCGAGCTGCGATTTTGAGCGTTCTGTAAGAAAGAACATTTTTTATAAAAATGGTTGCAGAAAAATTTATTGAAATTACCAAAAATACAGAATCGGCCCTGACACGTCCCACCGCTGCAATCGTCCGAATTCGTGGCAGTGCATTCCGTGCAGGTTACTGTAGAAGAAATATTTAAAAAAAAAACGGCACAAATTTATTGTCACAGTTAAAATGAGTGCGACCGTAACCCATTAAAAATGTAAACAAGTTAAAAAAATAACGAAAAAACAATAGGACATGTTTATTGTGTTTTCAATCGACTTGCGACATGAAAGCGCGAGACTCCGCCCACTTTTTTGTGCCGTTCTGTCTGCGTCTCTTCAAATATCACTGTGTTCGCGTGTTCGCGCACAAATAAGTGGGCGGAGTCTCGCGTTCTCATGTCGCAAGTCGATTGAAAACACAATAAATACATATTTAAATGGGTTACGGTCATACTCATTTCAACTGTGTCGAAAAATTCGCTTCATTTCGTGGGAAAATTGACCATTTTCAAAGCCACGGTGTGTTGAAGCGTACATTTTTTCAAAAATAGTAAAAAGTACGCAAATTGCCGTCACATGCGCTTTCAAATTATAACGTTACAGGTTTCTGTGCATGCGCCGAAACTTACGACAATTCAAAAGACATTTTCATTGAAAACGCATGAAACACTTCTGTTAATTCAACGAAAAGTGTTTCTAATCGACTCATTAATTTTTTCTTATGCGGAAGAGTACAAAAAAAGTAGAAAATCACGTCAATTTATTGACTAACCGTTCAACACACCGTGAAAGCTATTACTCATTCGCGAGGAGCTGACAATCGGCCGCCCCCATTTAGAAAAAAGCTCAGAAATCGAGGAGACGCAGAGAAAAAACGAGACCGAGAAGAACAAGCGCCGCCCATTTGTAACGCAGAAAAACTATGCCGCAGAATTGCAAATGGGGCGGACTGATTATTCTCCGGTTTTTCGGGCACGGTGATTCTTTTACTACCGAGCACACTATTCTCGTCCACCGATTTGTTTTTTCTGTCGCGATTTTCTAAATGACTTCGGATCGAGAAGTTTTTTGTCACATTACTTCCTCTCATTATGGCGCATATTTAAAACCGGAATTGGTCTGATTTTTTACGTACAATTTCAAATGCAAGGCGATTCTTTTACTGCCGGCCACGCATTTCTAGTCCCCCGATTAGGTTTTTCCTGTCGCGATTTTGTAAATGACGTCTGATCAAAAAGTTGTCTGTCACGTTACTAGATCTCATTAGGGCGCATATTTTAAGCCGGAATTCGTTCGTTTTTATACGTACAATTTCAAATGAAACTGGTTTTCCGTGGTGGTCGAACTGATTTCCGCAAATTTTTTTGCCGCATTTTGCAAAAAGGGGAGGGAACTCCGCCCACTTCATGTGATGAGAGAGTGAGAGAGTGCGAGGTGAAGAGAGGAAATACTTGCGACCGGGGGACTAGAAATGCGTGGCCGGTAGTAAAAGAATCACCGTGTCGGGGTTTCAAAAATGCGATGGCCGGCTGTCAGCTACTGGCGAATGAGCAGTAGAACGTAGTGGCACACGGTGTTTGCGGACCGCAAGCCCCGCCCATCTTCGGGGCTGCTTTCGCAATTTTTTTTAAATTATTGATTTTAGTGCAATAAAATGCGAAACAAAATTGACTTTAAAAATAGCAATACCTAGAAATTTATTGATTTTTCTTGAATAGGCAACAATTTCAGGGAATTTTTGGCGAGTATAGGCAGCTGAATTTAGAAAAAAAAAAAGGGAAAATTTCTGCATTTATGGCCACCTTTTTTCATTTCTGGCCGCGCCATAAGGGAATAAATCGGGGGATAGTGGGCGCCTTATTGGCGGGAGTTTGGCACCCGTTCGGCGCCCATATGGGAATTTGAAATATTGAAATTTTTGAAAAAAAAAACAATGTTTAGGGCATTTTCTCCTATTTTTTGCATTTTTCTGTCATTTAAATGCTGAAAAATGCAACAAAAATTATTTTCATGACCTAAGCAAACGCGATTAATTGAGAATGACGATTTTCAAAAATAAACAATTTTTAGGCCATTTTTCTCCTAATTTAATTGATTTTTCTGAGTTATAATGGTTAAAAAACGTCCGCAAACACCATGAGTTTTCAAGGTTTCTCTGCTCCGTGTACCTGCCGTCGAGTCTCCTGTGCATTGCGCATTGCACATGTTCCCCGAATTGCACACCTTCACGTTGTACTCGATGTCATTGATCACTCGGGTCTCGCAACGATTCTCGTCTCCCGAGTACGAGCCGTCCGGATATTGAGCGTAGGCGAGCGCCGAGCACGATTTTCGGACATATGTTCGCGTGGTGCCGATTCGGACTTGTTTTTCTGGAAAAGTGACTGATTTTCAGTCGAATTTTTGGTCAATAGTCGGCAAATTTACCGAAAATACAGAAATTTCCCTCGCAAGATCCTGTAAAGCAGTCGTTGTTCGACGTCTCGCAATCGTAGCATCTGACCAATGGTTCTGAAGGAAAAATAAATCGTTTTTTTTTTCTCGCTTGCTTTGCGAGGAACTGGCAGGTCCTGGCAAATGAGTAATCCATGTTAATCTCACGTTTCTGCGGAACCGGTGGCGCCTGTCCCGGGTTACAGTAATTGTTGCAAAAGTCCACATCGCTGCAGATTTTCACATAGTATCGGCTGCTCGCCGTGTTGCGAACTTCGCAAACGTCCATACTTTGGACGACGGTCTCGTCGTCGAGCTCGACGGCAGGCTCAGACAGGCACGTCTTCCGCAACGTCATTTGATTGTTGACAAGGCGCCGTTCTGGGTTATTATTATTATTTATTTTTTTGCAATATCTTAATACGACGTCAACCGATTTACCATAAAGACAATACGCTCCTTGACACGTGTTCGTCGTACAATCCGTCCCATCAGTTGTCAAGCAATCGTAACACGTCATAACTCCCAGTGGAACGTTCGGCGGCGGCGGCAGCGTAGGCTGCACCGTCTCGGTGCGACAATCCATGTTGCAATAGTCGCCGGTCGTGCACAATGCCACGTAATATTTGCCTTGACGTGTGGTCCGCGTGACGCACTGATTCGTGTTGCTCATGGTGGCACCGTCATCAAATTTGTAACTTTTGCCTCTGGTGTAGCATGTTCGCAGCATATGCGTCACACCGTTCGCCGCGTTTAGTTGTTCTGAAATTCTGGGTGGTTTTTAGCGAAGAGGTCATGGCGAAAATTTCAGGAACCGGGGAATTTCGGGAAAAACGGGAGCTTTTGGTTTTTGAAGTAGTTTTTGAGTTTTTAGACATTTAGACACCAAAAATCGAGGTTTTATGGACCTATTCAAGAGAATTTGTCCTGTTCGGGGCTACGTTTCTGTGAACTTTTTTGAAGTCAAAAATTCTCGCCTCACTGCAGAGGATGTGATAGGGCGCGTTTGCCTTTACGTAGGGTCTAGCACGTACCATTTTCCAGGAATTTATGACATTTTTGGCATAAAATTCACGTTAACAGATCCATTATTCACAACAAAATATTTTTCAAACTAAATTTAAAAACTCACCATACAAACAAACATCCGACTCGCAATCCGGCGCACTCACACACGCCTGACCATTATAGCTGTAACAACTGCGGCATCGAATTGCCAATGAACTGCCGAGCAGCACAAAAAGTAGAGCAAAAAATCGTTGGTACATGAATTTTTTTGCGAATGACGGTGTGCGTTTCGAGACGATTGCGCGCGACGAAAAGGATTAAAAAATGCTTGGAACCGTCATTACTCATCGAGCATGATGATACACTCGGCCTTTTCTGGAAGAAAAGAAGAATAGGGTGTGGAATGTTTGCGAAAGAGCTTCGCGGATAATACTTTGAAGCTCACCTTTCATGGCCTCCATGCCTTCAACAAGTTTGGATGAAAAAGTAGATTCCGGGAGGTCGAGTCGAGTAAATATTTGTTTTCTTTTTTGTTTTTGCATCGCCTTGTTTTCTAGCATTTGCTGCACAAAACGGAAAATTTAAATACTTTTTTTTAAATTTAAATTTTTAATGCAAAAAAAAAAAAACAAAAATCTGCAAGAAATGAGATAAAAATCAAAACAATAATCCCAAAAATCCTAAAAAAAGAATTGAAGTATTTTTTAAAGGCGCACAAAGTTTAAAGGAGCATACTCGTCGGAAATACAGTGGGTCCCACCGCGAGCCCATTTACAGTAACCCAATCCTAAAAAAAATTTTGCATTTTTAAATCCTAAACTTTTTCGCGAGTTTTCCGATTTTTCCGTTGTTTTGATGCCTTTTTCTTTAAAATTTTGCTTGAAAAAATATAAATTATGTTTCTTTTGCTCGTTACGCCACATTTTGCCGGTTTTAGGATTATTTTTCACCTTCGACAAATTTCGAAAATGTTCCTCGAAAACGTATTTTTCGCTTTCACCAAGTTTTTCTCCGAAAATTTCCGTTCCACTCTGTCGCCAATTACGGTTGTCCTTTTAAAACCTCAACAATTGTTTTGCTATTTTTTTTCCCTGAAATTTCGTGTGAAAAGTAGAAAGTCTGTTTTTCTGTAAATTTTGTTTTATTTCTGCGGTTTAACGCTGAATTTTCACTTCGGAAACACCAGAATATTTTATTGTCGAAATCAACTTGTTCGTCCTTTTCTCATCGTATCCGCCGACTTTGTCAGGATTTTCATTTATTGGACCGAGCAAAGCAACATGCATTTCTTGTCATTCGCTCTCATGCAAACCTGAATTTCAATGCAGAAAAATTTATTAAAATCAATGCTTGCACTGAATAATGAATGAATTCGACAAATTAAGAATTTTTCGCGTCAATTTCTGCTTCGTCGCTGCACTTTCCCCTTCGCACAGAGTCTGCGTCTTTATAACGTTTCGTCCCATGCTATCGTTTGCTGACGCAAACGCCTCGTTCTTTCTCTGCACCCTCTCCCCAGACTAATGATATCTCTTTTTACATTCGGAAATTTGCGTATTTTGTGGCCTAAAATTCATCTTTTTATGCTATTCTTTCGCTTTTTTTCATGTAATTTTCAACACAAATAATTTCCAGACATGGCTCCGTCGTCAAACAAAGTGGGAAAGGCTATTCAAGCCAAGAAGGCTGTCGTCAAGGGAAGCAAGACCAACATCAGGAAGAATGTGCGCACCTCCGTGCACTTCAGACGCCCGAAGACCCTCGAGACCCCGAGAGCTCCAAGGTAAGTATTTCTGTTCGTTGCATCTGATTTCTATTAAGTTTCTCTGCAGATACGTTCGCAAGTCCGCTCCAGGCAGAGACCGTCTCGATAACTTCGCCGTCATCAAGGCTCCACACACCACTGAAAGCTCGATGAAGAAGATCGAAGACCACAACACTCTTGTCTTCATCGTCGACGAGAAGGCCAACAAGCACCACATCAAGAAGGCTGTGCACGCCCTCTACAACGTCAAGGCCGTCAAGGTTTGCTAATGTTTCAGCAAAATTCATATGAAGAACTAATCGAGTTTCAGGTGAACACCCTCATCACTCCACTCCAGCAGAAGAAGGCCTTCGTGCGACTCGCCTCCGACTACGACGCGCTCGATGTTGCCAACAAGATCGGATTCATCTAAACCCTTGTTGTTGTTTGTTTATTACCGTTATAATGAATCTCTTCATTAAAACTCCTGTGGTAAGCACTTGGAACAAAAATTTGTAAAAAGCAGTTTATTGTATAAAAGAAGATCAGAGTGGGAGAGCTTATGTATGACAGTACATTGATCGATTAGTATCTAGTACGGGCTAATGGGATTCAGAAGAAAATGAGCGCTGCTCCTCACCTCTGAATCTGTCGCGTCGCTTCCAAACGCTCAGCAGCAATAATGCGGTAAAAATTCAAAAAAATATCGTAAAAACTATGAATAAGGTGTGGCTCTAATCCAAGTTTGGTAAAAATTTCCGAGTCTCGTTCGAAAGCGTTCACCAAGTCGCCCATTGTTAAGATTCCATTTCTCATGAAGTGTGGTGAGGAGGACGATTTGTTTAATGAATTTAGCCAGGCTTCAACGGACATTTCACACGTGATGTTAGACTGCGCCATGTACGGATGGATTTGACTGCGGATGGCTCGAGCGGCGTTGTCTCGAGCTTCACGGGCTCGTGCCGCCATAAATGCAACGAAATCATCGTATTCATCGTCTCCAATCTAAAGGAAAACGAGGAATTGAAGTAAATTTTTTAAAAACTTACAAAATGCATTTTTCCAGGCACTGTGTTAACTCGCAATCGTTTCGCCGAGTTTTTCACGTTTTCATCGACGAAATAATCGCTGTTTTGGCCAATTTCCATGTCTTCAGGAGCTCGATAACTGGAGCCGAGCATCAGTTGCCGCTCGTAGTCATTTTTGCGATAAGTGGTGGCAGTTGTGGTGGAAATTGAAATTTCTCGGGCTTGGCGTTTTCGGCTAGGCGGTGGAGTGTGCATCTAGAAGTATTCTGCATTAAATTGTAAAAAAAAATGGCAGAATTTAGACAAATTTCAAAAAAAAATAGAGAAAAAAGCTCAATCCATTGTTTCCAATTCATCTCATAGAGAGCATCCGGAGTCAAATTTCATTGGAATTTAATTTTTTTTTCTTCCATTTTTCCCCCCAAACCGCTCCGGGACGTCCTGCAGCCGTTATGTCGAAAAAAACTCACCAAATTGGACGTATTGGCGCCGTTAAACATGTCGACGTGGCAATTTTGAAGACGTGCCGGCGTTTTTTTCGTCTCTGGATACTCGCCGTCAGCCTTTAGACAGAAATTCTTGTAGTCGCGACGTGGATACGCGACAACTCGCACCTCTTTGAGCACGCGGTGATTGATTGGACGGCTGGAGAAATATCGATTGATTCGGGGGAGGACCAATAAAGATTTTTGGCTGCTACGAGGCCGGTTCTAGGACGTTTCGAAACTTTAGCGCCCATTTATTTTACTCGTCGCCGTGTTCGCACTATCGAAAAAAGATAAATTCGGAGAAATGTTCAAAATTTAGCGCTAAAAATGCACAAAAGTTTCAAAAGTTTTTCGAGAATTTTTAGTCGATCGGAAATTTAAAAAAAAAGATCAAGTAAATATGATAGTTTTCAAAAGTTCAGAAGGATAATTAGACATCCAATAAAACGCTTTGGACATGCCCTTCTAATAGGAAAATACCGATTTTCTTGGAAAAAGTAGAAAAAAAAATCGTTAATAATAAAAAAAGAGCCCGAAAAATGTAGGAAAAACTGTTTTTTTTTCACGCGTCTGAAAATTTGATGGTTTTTTCCACTTTAATTTTAATTTTTTTGACAATTTTTCTCCATTTTTCAAGAAGCAAAAATAGAAAAAAATTCAGCGAAAATTCGGAGAATGCTCGGATCGATCTGTAACTGGGAAATTATTTAAAAAAATACTTCCGATCATTCTCTGAAAATTTCAGACCAAAATATCAATTTTTGAACATTTTCAGGAATAAAAATCGATATTTCGGTCTAAATATTTCAGGGAATGACCGGTGAGTATTTTTTAAACGATTTCTCAAAGTTTCAGATCGATCGGAGCATTCTCCGAACTTTTGTTGAATTTTTTGCTTCTTTTGTGAAAAATCGCTGAAAAATGGAGAAAAATTGTCAAAAAAATTAAAACTAAAGTGAAAAAAAAACGATAAAATTTTCAGACGCAAAAATAAAATTTTTCAAAGAAAAAGTTTAAAAAAAAAGGATTTTTTTCTACCTTTTCCAAGAAAATCGTATTTTTCCTATTAGAAGGGCATCTCCAAAGCGTTTTATTGGATGAAAAATGTGAATATGGTAATTTTTGTTCAAATTTTTTATAAAATGGAGAAAAATTAAACAAAAAAAAAAAAAAAATAAAAATTTCTCGAAAAAATTGAAAAATACATTTTTTTTTTCTTCTTCTTATTTTTTGAGCCTCTTACTAAACGTATCCCACATGAAAATATGCATGAAAGAAAAATAAATAAAAACCGTTTTTTTGGTCATTTTTTAATGGATTTTTAGATTTTTTAGACGGTTAATTATTCCTTTTCATGGATCTCTGAAAAAACAGCACACAAAAACATTTTAATTCTTTCTTTTTGCGTTTTCAAAAACGATTATTATTTCCAGCGTATTTACATAAAAACTTTAAAAACATGTTTTTTTTTAAATAACGCCAAATTTCCCGCATTACCCCCCCCCCCCCTCTCTCTCTCCGCGGCCTAGAAAACGCGACGCGCGACCCCCGTCCTCCACCCCCCTCTTACCCATTTTCATCCTCCAAAAACACCACCAAACACATTGTTTTTCGTTTCTCGTCCAGTTCCATACACTTTTCCTGACACGTAAATCGCAAGTCAAAGTCCAATCCGTTTTTTCCGGATGGCACGACCGTACGGAATGAGTGTCCTGCAATGTGAGTGTTTTATATTTTTCCAGTATTTTTTTTCTAAAAACGTACCTTTTACGATCTTCTCTGTAACGGACGCGTGCGTCCAATGGGTTCCCGAGTTGAGAATGTAGAAAAAGGATTCGGCCGGCACGCCGTCCGCCTCTTTCATTGTATGGTCCCGGCACTTTTTCACGTCCGTGTTCGCCTTGTGGATCGCGTTTTCTATTGGCAATAGTCTGTCGTAGTGGACGAGCTGTAGAACGTAATATTAATTGGTTTTTCTGCATTTAAAAGCCTTAAATTCGCCCAAAAATTTTTGCTAAAAATAACCCAAAAAAAAAAAATTAAAAATCAATAAAACTTCAGTCCAAAATGACAAATTTCGACATTTTTTTCTCCAAAATTTGAGAATTTTTTGTCATTTTTAGGAAATTTCCATTATTTGGAGCATTTTTAAGCCAACTGTTATGAAAAATTGTCATTTTCTTCATTTTTTAAACGAAAGATTCAATTAAAAGCGGTGTTTTTGAAATTTTAAGGCAATTTTTGAGCAAATTTTGAGTTAATTGGTCCAATTTTAAGCCAATTTTTATGAAATTTTGCCATTTTCTTCATTTTTTAAACGAAAGATTCAATTAAAAGCGGTGTTTTTCGACATTTTCAGGCAAATTCGAGCATTTTTATGAAAAATTCAATTATTTGGAGCATTTTCGAGCGAATTTTGAGTTAATTGGAGCATTTTTAGGGCAATTTTTATGCAATTTCGTCATTTTTTGACGCTTTTCTTCATTTTTTAATGAAAAATCCTATAAAAATTAATTTTTTTCTTTACATTTGAGCTATTTAAAACATTTCTGACCCAATTTTTGTAAAGTTTTTATTGTCGGCCCGCCAAAATGGTCAAACGCGCTCCTCTGAACTCAACGCTATGCGATTTTCATTTTGGTCTCCAAATTATTTCAGTTCACGTGCAAATTCAACGAGAAATGAAATAATTTGGAAACCAAAATGAAAATCGCATAGCGTTGAGTTCAGAGGAACGCGTTTGACCATTTTGGCGGGCCGACAATAATCATTTTTCTTTATTTTTTCACGAAAAATCTTAACCAAAACGGCGTTTTTGACAGTTTTTAGCGATTTTCTTTGAATTTTCAGCATTTTTACAAAAAAATTCATCAAAAACTGTGTGTTTTCCGTCATTATTAGGCGATTTTGAGCATTTTTATAAATAATTCAATTATTTGGAGCATTTTTGCTTATAATGTGACCAGTTTTGGGCAATTTTAGCATTTTTTAAAAATGAAAAATCCAATAAAAACGGGTTTTTCAACATTTTTAGGCAAATTCGAGCATTTTTATGAAAATTTGCCCATTTTCTTCAACTTTTTAATGAAAAATCCCATAAAAACGGTTTTTTTTTAAACTTTTTTAGGCGAATTCGAGCAATTTTAGGCATTTTTAAAGGAAAAATTCAATTATTTGAAGTATTTTAGGCCAATTTTTATGAAAATTTGCCATTTTTCTTCACTTTTTAAATGAAAAATTGCATAAAAAAGGTTTTTTTTCGACATTTTCAGGCAATTTTGAGCATTTTAAACCTTTTTTTTTTGGCAATTTCGTCATTTTTAAGAAATTTCCATTATTTGGAGCATTTTCGAGAAAATTTTGAGTTAATTGGAGCATTTTTAGGCCAATTTTTATAAAAATTTGCCATTTTTCTCCAATTTTTAAATGAAAAATCCCATAAAAACGGTTTTTTTTTCGACATTTTCAGGCAATTTTTGAGCATTTTTATGAAAAATTCAATTATTTGGAGCCTTTTTGTTTATAATGTGACCAGTTTTGGGCAATTTTGAGCAATTTTTTTACTTACTTACTTACATTTTAAAATTCCGGCTATTTTTAAAATTTTTTTTCTGCATTTTCCACCAAAAAATTTTTATCAAAATTAATGGTTTTTCGACATTTTCAGGCAAATTTCAGCTTTTTTGACCTTTTTTTTTTACATTTTTTTTGGGAAAAATTTTGCTCTTATTTTTTCCGAAAAGTTGCGTGGATTTGAGAATTTTAAACCTAATTTTGGCATTTTTTTTTTCACTTTTTTCACGAAAAATGCAATAAAAGCGGAATTTTTCTCGACATTTTTGACCTATTTTTGGCATTTTTCGTCATTTTTTTTAAAGGAAAAATTTCATTATTTGGAGAACGTTTGCTCTTATTTTGACCAGTTTTGGGCTATTTTAGCTTTTTTTTTAAATGAAAAATCCAATAAAAATGGGTTTTTCGAGCATTTTTGCCATTTTTCTGAATTTTTACGAAACATTTCGTCAAAAACGGTTTTTTAACGATATTTTTTTTTAGCTAATTGGAGAATTTTTAAGCCGATTTTATGTAAAAATGTGTCATTTTTTGACATGTTTTAAACGAAAAATCCATTTTAAAGCGGTTATTTTTCGACATTTTTCGGCAATTTTGAGAATTTTGCAAATATTTAATTCTCCACCGCATTCTCCGAGTTTACCTTAATTTTTTAGCCTTATCAATTTTTTTTCTATGAATAACCCAATTACGGTGATTAAGAAATTCCAGCCCTGGCCTAGAAAAGCCTCAAAAAATGCCAACTCACCCTGACCCTCAACGCCAAATTGCTACTATTCCCAATCCGCGCCTTATCAACCTTCCATCGCACCTCAATCGGCACCAAAACGTCCATTCGGGTCCACAAGTAGGCGTCACCGTTTGGCATTTGTTTCGACACGAAATCCGAGATTTTCTTGGTTTTTGCCTCGTTCACTTGCATCGTCAAAAAGTCGCCGTCACCGGGTTTTTGCACGGTTTCCGTCAACTCGCTGCTCAGCTCGTATTCTTCCATTCTGTAATTTTGGGGTTTCAATTGTTCTGGTAGTTTTGAATGGCAGAAATATTCGTGAAGTTCTATACCCCTATTTTACCCCTAAAAGCCACTCACTCTTGCTCAAAAACATCTTGCTCTCCCGTATCATTTAACGGCGGCTCCTCCACCATCACGTGAGACTGCTCCACGTACGGTATTTGCTCCATGAGGTACTCTTTCGGTTGCTCATCGTCTTCCGTTTTAGCGGTTTGCTTGATCTTGATCTTTACCTTTTTATCCAACTTGTGCTAAATCAAATGTTTTTTTTTTGCAAATTCATGGGAGGAGGGTGCTACCGAATAGAACTGCGCGGAATAGAACCGGCTGAAATGAAGATGTACTAAAAAAGCAATTGCACGAAATAGAACTCAGGGCCCCACAATGTACAACGAGATAATTCTTCGAGTTGTTCGAGCGGTTCTGGGTCGGTACAGCGCAATTTCAGCCGGTTCTATTCCGTAGCAGTTCTACTCCGTGCGAGTTCTATACCGTAGCACCCCCACCTGTTAACTCTAATTGCCCGGCAGTTAGAGTTAATATTTAAAAAAGTTAATATTTAAACAAAAAACGAAAAATGAGAAAACAGGCCTAAACATTTCTGAGCATGTCATGTACGGTATCATTTTTGACAATATTTCGCAGAGTTTCAGGACAATTCTCCCAGTTTTTTGTCATTTTCCCACTTTTTACGGTAAATTGAATAGGTCCATATTGTGTTTTCAATCGAGTTGCGACATGAGAACGCGAGACTCCGCCCACTTTTCTGTGCGCGACCACGCGAACACAGTGATATTTGAAGAGACGCAGACAGGTAGCGCACAAATAAGTGGGCGGAGTCTCGCGTTCTCATGTCGCAAGTCGATTGAAAACACAATAAATGAAAATAGCAACAAAAAATGGGGAAAAAATACCCAAAAATGGTCAAAAATGCTCCGTTTAGCTCAAAAATTGCAGAAAATATGGCAAAAATGTTCAGATTGAATAAAAAACACTGTTTTTGATGGAATTTTTCGTGAAAAATCGGTAAAATCATCAAATTATCACAAAAGTGGTCTGAAAATACCGCAATTAGCTAAAAATTCAAAAAAAAAATTGCCAAAAATATGAAAAAATTCTCGAATTTGCATAAAAATGTCAAAAAAACTTAGTTTTTGATGGGATGTTTCAGAAAATTCCTAAAAATTGGCCAAAATTTTTACAAAAATTAGCTAAAAATGGTCAACTTTCCTGAAAAAACAGGCCTAAAAATTGAAAAATCTCTATTTGGGTCCAAAAAGTTTCTGAGCATATCATGTACGGTATCATTTTTACAATATTTCACAGAGTTTCAGGACAATTCTCCAAGTTTTTTGTCATTTTCCCGCTTTTTACGGTAAATACCAAAAATGGTTTAAAATGCTCCATTTTGCTCAAAAATTGCAGAAAATATGGCAAAAATGCTCAAATTGAATTAAAAACACTGTTTTTGACACGGTGTCCAGGATTCGAAATGTGGGCGGAGCCTAATTTGCTAACGCGTCAGCAAACTTCCATGGCGCACTTTCGGTGCTTGCGCATTTTTCGACTCTCGCATTTTATTTTATTGTTTTTCTTTTAGTAAAACCTGTTTTTATTTGTAAAATGTATGTATTTTATCTTTTAATACCATAAAATTGCCCAAACTTCGCTTTTCGTAAAGATTTATCCTGCAAAAACACCAAAAAACTCAAAACGAATATTTCGAAATGGTGGCTGAACCAAATTCGACGTTCTTAGGCTTAAAAAATTTCTAAACACCTTAGCTATAATTCCGTTGGAGCACATGTGGGAAAAAATTAAGAATTTATGCTTTTTTCCCGAAAAACAAAAAAAATGCCTCAAAATTTGAATTTCGCGCGAAAAAATCCAGTGGGGCGCGTTTGCTCGGCTCCGCCCACATTTCAAATCCTGGACACCGTGTTTGATGGAATTTTTCCAGAAAAATAGGGAAAACCATCAAATTATCACAAAAGTGGGCTGAAAAATTTCCAAAAATATGAAACAAATGCTCGAATTTCCATAAAAATTTCGAAAAACCATAATTTTTGATGAGATGTTTCGGAAAAATTCTAAAAAATTGCCCAAAATTTTACAAAAATTAGCTAAAAATGGTCAATTTGCTCAAAATTTCAGTGAAATTATCAAAAAAAAAAGTCGAAAATTAAATCCTGGGTCAAAAATAGTGAAAAAAATCTCGCTCGAATTGGCTTAAACCGCTCCATTTAGCTCAAAAATAGCTTTAAAATGGCAATAAAAGATGAAAAAAACTCGAATTTGCCTGAAAATGTCGAAAAAAGTTTTTTATGGGAGTATTCATTAAAAAATGTTAAAAATTATGAGCAAAAATGCTCCAAATAATGTGCTTTTTTGGAATAAAAATGCAAAAATGATCCAATGGGCTTAAAATTTTCGAAAAAATTGGCCTAAAAATGCTCAAATTGAAAAAGAAACGCCGTTTTTAGTGGATTTTTCGTACAAAAATAAGGAAATTTTGAAATTTTCCCAAAAATTGGGCTTCGATTGCCCTGAAACTTTGGAAATAATTTTTTCCGAAATATCGATTTTTCGATGTCATACGTTCTCCGGAGCATTTTTGACATTTATTCCCAGTGTATCAGGCCAATCCTCTGAGTTTTCATCCTTCTTTCTTATATATATTTTATTCTCAGTACAGAGTGTTGCAAACGCGCTCCCTTCGCACAGTGGAGGACGCGGCCACGTTGACGACGAGAGAGTGCAGAAAATTGAGAGACCGTGGCCGATGTTTTGCTCTGATGTCTCTAAACCTCACTTCAAATGCATGTGAAATTCATTGTTCGATTAGAGCGAGTTTTCAGCGTTTTATACCGAGTATAAAATGTCAAAATGTTTACTTTCTCCTGCTCTTCCTCAGTTCGCTCCCGCAAGTAGACGATAGGTGACTGCGAGTCGATTCGGCTCTGCGTGAACGTCATGACCTGGAATTTGGGGTATTCCAGCGGGGAGAGAAAACTCGCTGCGCTCATACCGAATCATCGTAGGTCCTATCCATAATATTGTCCTCTGGAGACGTTGGCGGGCTGAACAAGTCCAACGAACTGTTCAGCTCTGTAGGAAAATTGAGCAACGGTCCGGCCTCATCAACTTTTAAACTTTCATCACCAGCTTCTTTCACCGTTGGCGCAGTTTTCGGTGCGGTTATTCTGAAAATAAACATAAATTTCTGCGTTTTTTCCGATACTAACGACTCCAAAACAATCCGATTGGTCCTCTTCTTCAAACCGGGCTGTCGCATGCCTTTTGAGCACGCTGGAAACGTGTAGAGGCTGAAATTCGAGATTTTCACCAAGAAATACCTACATAAAAGTGTCGACTTACGCTTGCTCGAACGATAAACTCGGTTTTGCTTCGATCGCCTGCATCACTGTTTCCATGGCTCTGAAATTTTCTTATATTTATTTTACTTTTTTGACCAACCAACCCCTTCATATCTTTTTCAATCTCATCGACACCGCCTTGACTCAGCCCGGGCAGCAGGAATTCGCCATTCTGAAATGGAAAAAATGAACATTTTCGCCTTTTGAATACCTGTATAAGCAATTTGGTGTTTTGACTAAACTCGTCGAACGTTTTATTCGATTCGGTGCTCTGCGAATAGTTCATTCGGCCTTCTGGAAGTGGGAAATTAGTAGAAAAATAATTTCTTTGCTTTAAGATTTTTGGGTTTTACTCACCTTTTATTAAGTCGCTTAGCTGCGAATCGGTCACTTCCATGATTGATTATTAATTTTTATTATTGTTTATTAAAAATTTCTGCAGAAAAACCCTGAAATAACAAAGTTTAACGCTGAAAAACTGAAAATTCTGAAAAGAAAAAACTCTAAAAATTCCAAATCCGGTGCTGCGCCTTTAATTTTGTAGAAATCGTTGCGAGACCCTTTAAAATTTTGCCATGTCCCTTTAAAGTTTTTTTTTATTTTTGAACCAATTTTCTCTTTTTTTTCCTCCTTTGTTTGCTCCGTTTCTTTTAACTTTTTCCTCTATTTTTTCTCTTATTTTTAAAGAATTTTATATTTTCAGAATATGATAGTCTCAACCAGAAAGGTAACACTCCGAAAAGAGCAAGACGAGGGCGGTGGGTGAGTGTTAAATTTTTTTTTGTTTTGAAAAATCTTTATGGACCTATTCATTTGAATTAAAATGAATTTTTATGTCACATTTATTCAATGCATTACAACATATTAATTAATTAATCTGAATTTTCCTGAACCATTGAGCTTGAGTTTTTCTGCAAATCGCGCCTATTCATCCTGGTCAAAAAATGCATCGTTTTTCATCATTTTTGCGTACTCGGAGTACATTTTTAAAGGCGCATGCATTTATTTGTTAATAGATCAACTTATTTGACCAGGATGACTAGGCGCGATTTGCAGGAAAACTCAAACTGAATGGTTCAGGAAAATTCAGATTAATTAATTAATATGATGTAATGCATTGAATAAATGTGACATAAAAATTCATTTTAATTCAAATGAATAGGTCCATTAGTGAAAAAAATACTGCAATAATTGCTCAGGGGCAGGGTTTTTTTTTAAAGTTTAGAATTAAAAAAAAAGCGAAACATGCTTGCTCACTCTAAAATTTTGCTTGCTCATTTTAAAATTTAAATTCTTTTTGAAAAATTCCAGAGATTTTTTCGATTTATATGGGAAGCTGCATTAAAAACGCAGTTTTTCAATTTTTGAGGTGTGTTTGACAATTTTTAGGATTTTTTTGTTTGAGGTAATTGGAGCATTCTTATACCAAATTGTATGCAATTTTGTCATTTTTTGACATTTTTCTTCATTTTTTAATGAAAAATCCTTTAAAAATTAACTTTTTCTTTACATTTTGAGCTATTTAAAACATTTCTGACCCAATTTTTGTAGAGTTTTTATCATTTTTCTTTATTTTTTCACGAAAAATCTTAACCAAAACGCCGTTTTTGACAGCTTTTAGCGATTTTCTTTGAATTTTTAGCATTTTTACAAAAAAATTCATCAAAAACTGTGTTTTGCCGTCATTATTAGGCGATTTTGAGCATTTTCGGTCTTTTTTCAAAGCAAATTTTCAATCCTTGAAACATTTTTAACACGTTTTTGAGCAATTTTTGGAATTTTTCAATAAATTTGAGCCAATGGGGCCTGTTAAAAAGTTATAGAACTTCTACAGACTGTTTGCAAAAGAGCCGTAGCAGTTCTACCAGAAGGTTGTTGACGGCTATCGCCGTCAAAAACCTTCTGGGTAAGCTTGGGAATGCCCGAGTATCCCTGATTTTTCAAAGAGTTTTAATGTATGCCAAAAGAAACATTGAGTAAATACCCAAAATTGAATCAATTAAAACCTCAAAGTTTTTCTGTGTGCCTGTGAATCCGTTGTTGTATATTGCCTGCGAAAAGAAATATGTCACAAACCTATTCAGTGCAGCAAAAAAAAAAGAGTTTTTGATGTTTTCAACCCGATGCATTGCGCAAGAAATTTTGAAAAAATAACTACCGTACTCAGATGTTTTCAAACTGAACACAATTCTTCAGGTCGAGTACTGGCATTTGAGTATTCTAATTCGTCTTCCAATACTATAATGGATTCGAGGAGGAATGACACTCGAATTCACGTTTTTATTCGAAAAAAAAAAAGTAACCAAAAAGATTTTTTTTTCTCCCAATTTCACGTGAAATTTCTCTCCGTCACGAATCCATTATAAAAACTCATATTGTCCATTCGCGAAAAAGGCAAGTGCGCTCCACGAAACGTAGTACTTCGTGGATTTCATTTTCGTCGCCAAATTATTTCATTTCTCGTTGAATTTACACGTGAATTTAAATAATTTGGCAACGAAAATGAAATCCACGAAGTACTACGTTTTGTGGAGCGCACTTGCTTTTTTCGTGAATGAACAACAGAGCAAAGTCGCCTTTACTCTTTAAATTATCTGGAATCGTTATTTCTCCCATTATTTATTTTCCTCTGAACCCGATCTCAAGTTAAAAGTTCAATTCTTCATTACACTTGTTCTGTTTTCAACAAAATTTTGGGTTGAATGGAGAGTTTCGAAATGATTACCAACTGTTTGGATTTTTATTAAAAAACATATATATTGGCGCAATTTTGTTCATTATTGCTCAGAAACTAAAACAAATAGTATGAGTGAACATAAAATATGCACTTCAAACGACAAATCAAAAAAAGAAATATTCAAAAAATAGCTCAAAAATATGAAGAAACGTACTTGAATCTAACTTTGTCGGCTAAATTTCCACTATCTAAACAAAAAATCCCTAACAAAAAAGAAAAAAACCACAGTAAAACTCGAACTCGCGACCTCTCGCACGCCAGCCAAGATTACAACCACTTGAACATCACAGGTTTTGCGCGATAGGCCTATAATAGGTTGAGGCCAAATATAGGCTTATTATAAGCTTATAATAGGCCTATCGCGGGCGGCAGCGCCTACCCTCCTTTAATAAGCTTATCGCGGACGCGGTGTGCGGCGACCGCGGTAGGCCTACTTGTAGGTCTTGCGGCATGACGTCAGGGCAGTGCAAACACGCTCTATGGCTACACTATATCGGTTCACAAAAAAAAAACAATTCTTTGGCCTAATTAATTTTTTTTGCCGGCGCATTTCAACTGTTTTCCGTTTTTTTTTACATTTTTTTAAACCTTTTAATAAACAAAAATTTTCCTGTTTTTTCCCTATTATGGCGCATTCGCAAGGATTGACACTTCGCGATAAATTGTGAGGCAAGAATTATCTTCATTTATTTTGCTATTTTCTTTATTTTTGTTTCAAAAAAGCATAATTTTGTTTACCAAAAGTGTCAATCTTTGCCATTAAAGCCGAACAAACTCGAAAATTACGTTTGTAGGCCAATCAGGGGGTTTAAATAAAAAAAGTTTTGTTTATTGTTGCACTCACTCGTTATTCTCACAAATCTTGCGTAATTTCATATAAATAACATTCAAATTGTTCATTTTTCAGGTGGCTTTGCTATCAAGGAGCATGGATTTTCGCGAGGAGCGGCGAAAGGAAATGCAATGTAAGTATTGCATTTTTCTTGGCAAAAAACTGCGCGAAAACTTGGAAAATGCTCCGATTGACCTGTAATTTTGGGAAATAAGGGAAAAAATTCTCCCGGACATTATAATGGATTCGTGGCGAAGTGACAAATTTTTTCACGTTTTTATTCGAAAAAATGAAGAAATAACTGAAGAAATGAAGAGATTTATTCGTCTCCCAGTTTCACGTGAATTCTCACTCCGTCATGAATCCATTATAACACAAAATTTTGGGCCGAAATATCGATTAAAAAAAATATTGAATTGTTTTCTGAAAATGTTCAAAGTCGATATATTGGTCTGAAATTTTGTGGGAATCTCCGGGAGTTATTTTTGACCTTGTTTCCCAAAATTTCATGTCAATCGGAACATTTTCCGAGATTTCGCGGTGTTTTTTGCCATTGAATAACCCCATTAAAGTGTCCCGTAAAACATGTTCTCAGAGAATGTTCGGCGATTTCCGGCCTTAATCGGCGCGTCTGATCACTGACAGTTTTCAGCACGTTATAATGGATTCGTGGCGGAGTGACAATTTTTTTCACGTTTTTATTCGAAAAAATGAAGAAATAACTGAAGAATGAAGAGATTTTTTGTCTCACAGTTTCACGTGAAATGTCACTCCGTCACGAATCCATTATAATTTCGTCGGCAAATTACCGTTGAGATTCGGCCGGTACTTTGATTTTGGCGGCAATTGTTCAATTTTTGCTGCAATTTGCCGAGTTTGAGACAACTTTCCGCAATTCGGCGGGGCGATTTTTCCTAAAATCGGCAGTTCGCTGCAAAAATAGGAGCGCTGGCCACCCCTCAACGGCAATTTGCCGTTGAGGGGCGGCCAGCACGAACTTTTGCGAATCTTTTCTCACAAATCTTTTGCTTCCTTTCATATAAATAACACTAAATTGTTCATTTTTTAGGTGACGATGCGATCACGGAGTGGAGCATGGATCTTCACGAGGAGCGGCGAAAGGACATGCAATGTAAGTATTATGTTGTCTACATAATAGAAAAAGTTTTCTACATCGCCAGAAAAAAAAACACGGAATTCCATATTTCCTATAATGTATTCGTGATGACGTGACATTTCACGTCAAACGGGGTGACGAGAAATCTCTTCATTTTTTCGATTAAAAACGTGAAAAAATTGTCACTCCGCGACGAATCCATTATACTGAAAAACTCCAGAAAGTAAGAATTGTTTCTTAAAGCACCACGTGAATCATGTTCTCATAGAATTTTTTGAAATTTTCCGCCTAAATCGGTGCGTATGGCCACTGATAGTGTTTAGAACGCCGATTTCGACGGAAAATTACCGTCGAGATGTGGCCAGCACACCGATTTTGTCGATTTTGTCGGCAACCTTCCGATTTTTGCAACAATTTGCCGAGTTCGAGGCAACTTGCCGCAATTCACCGGGGCGATTTTTTTTTCTAAAATCGACAATTTGCTGCCAAATTCGGCAAACGATCATTTCCCACTGTTCTTTTCTTACTTTTGTTCATTTCGTACCTTTTTCCAATGAAAATATACTCGTATATTGGCCGAAAATGATCCGTTTCCCATTTTTTAATAGGTTCTGGTGAGAAACGATTCATAATTTGATTTATGTGGGAAATGATTGTTTGCCCCAAAATCGGCAAGTTGCTGCAAAAATATGTGTGCTGATCGCCCCTTAATATTCCTCCGTTTTAGTCGAGCACTGAATAGGTTCATGACTTTTTTTGGTCATTTTCATCATCAATTTTTATTTCAGATCGAGGCGAGGGACCGAAAGGAGACAGTGCAAAACGTGGATGCCATTGGACAACAATTATATTTTGTAAGGTTTCAAATTTTTCTAAAACTTGGCGAACACAACCAATAGTTTCGTTTTACTTACCTTTCTTTTTAACAGTGCGTTCAGTTTAAAAATTTCGATTAACGTTCAAACCGTTTAAGCACTTCACCACGAGGGACGAAAAATTAAAAAAAAAAGAATAAAAAAAAGGCGAGTAGTCACCAAAAGTAGCAGGCTGTGTGAAGTAAAAAATATGACCAAAGTTCGAATAAAATATTCAGCTCGGCGATGTACAGCCGCTAGTTCAAATTTGCCTGTTTCAACACCAATTCGTGCATAGGAAAACGTATCAAATGTATACCTTGATTACTTTAGAATTCTTCCAGTAACGCACACTATTGTCGGCCCGCCAAAATGGTCAAACGTGCTCCGCTGAGCTCAACGCTACGCAATTTTCATTTTGGTTTCCAAATTATTTCATTTCACGTTGAATTTATACGTGAAATTAAATAATTTGGTGACCAAAATGAAAATCGCATATTGTCCATTCGCGAAGAAAGCAAGTGCGCTCCACAAAACTTAGTACTTCGTGGATTTGATTTTCGTCGCCAAATCATTTCATTTCACGTTGAATTTACACGTGAAATGAAATAATTTGGCGACGAAAATGAAATCCACAAAGTACTAAGTTTTGTGGAGCGCAATTGCTTTTTTCACAAATGGACAATAGCGTTGAGTTCAGCGGAGAGCTTTTGACTAGATTGGCGGGCCGACAATATTTGCAACGCAGTAATAGAACTTCAAAAAACTTGCAAAATAATCGCGATTAACTGTAAAAATGGAAATATGCAATTGTATCATGCAAACTTCAGTTGATTTTTTGTTTAGAGAAAAATAGGAAAAAACAGCACTATGTATAGGTATTCTCCAGATAAGCTAGTCCCCATGGTCCCAGAGACAAAAACTATTTAAAAACGAACTACGTGTTAGCCAACTTTTAAAAACTTTGAAACCCCAAATTAATGTTTTATTTTCCTTTTCTGATATATTTTATGCCCAATCTTCTTTTTATTGTTGTTATTCTATTCGCTTAAATTGCAATAAATTTTATTATTTTTTAACAGTGTTTTGTTCTTTTACAAGAAATGGCTTGAGTGCGAGCACTTTTGAGCCTATAGGGGGAGTCTGTAGACGTTTTATAGCCCTATTACGAGCCTACCAACGATTTTTGAATGACCGCGAAAGGCCTATTTATGGCTTACAATTGGCTTATTGGTGACCGCGATAAGCTTATTGTAGGCGAAAGTCAACCGCGATAAGCCTATTATAGGCCTATTATAGGTGTCGGGCCGCGATAAGCCTATAATAGGCTTACTATAGGGTCCTTCGCGGGTACTCGATAGGCCTATCGCGCAACCTATTATAGGCCTATCGCGCAAAACCTGTGATCGCGCCGGCTGAAAACCTCGACAGTGTGTGATGTCACATTTCAAACGACCCCGGAGTTTTCCGCCGGATTTCATTTCGACTGTAGAAATGCAAAACGCGCAGAAGAAAAAAAATAATGATGACGGACCTAACAGTAAAGTACCCTTCAAAATAACGATATCAAAATTTGAAAAAGACGGGCATCATCGCGGGACTCAGGAGAGTCAGATTTCCAAGTTTGGGCCCCTACGGACTTCTGGGGTCTGCGCGAGCAGTGCGAACATACCGATGCACAGACAGACTTACACACAGAAAAATTTTATTAGTAATAGTAAAGATTCTGTAGAATCTCTATCAGTTCTATCGAGTAACGGTTCTAAGCCGCCGTATTTCATAGTTTTCTTTTGCATTATCACCCAATTTTTCGCCTTTTCCAGCTTCAAAAACGCTCGCGTCCTCCCCACTGACAGACGACACCTTGAACAACAAGCAAAAAACATTATCAAAAACTTCATTCGCTCCGGAAACTCGACCGAAGTCCTCCCGCCAATGCCAAATGATCAGCGAAAGGTCGTGCACGAGTACGCCCAGAAAAACGGAATCTTGACAAAGAGCCACGGAAAAGAGCCGAATCGCTACATGATGCTATCTCTACGACAGCAACAGCTCACACGTGCCAACCTCACGCTCACCGAGCCCATTATTCCCAATTTTAGAAGTCTGGAGAGAATAGACTCTTTTATAGCGGCACATCCGATTCGACGGGCTGATATGGTTGCGAGTTATCGTCAGAGCGCGTCAGCATCATCAGCTTCGTCTTCATCTTCAAATCGATCGAAAACCTCGATTCCCGTCAAATCAAAATGCTCGGCCGCCATGAAAAAGTGCAGAGACACCCTGCCTGCCACAAAGTACCGTGACACGGTGATCCACGCCATTGACACATGCAATGTGGTGATTATCAGTGGCGGCACAGGATGCGGAAAGACCACACAAGTCCCCCAATTCATTCTGGAAAATGCCTGTGATAAGGAAGAAAAAGTCCGAGTTATGGTGACACAGCCACGTCGAATCGCCGCCATCTCTATTGCGGAGCGAGTTGCTAAAGAGCGTGGCGAGCCCATTGGGACTACGGTAGGATATCATGTTCGATTGGAGAGCAAACTGTCCGAACGAACGGTTCTGACCTACTGTACCACTGGAGTGTTGCTCCGCACGCTCACAGCGAATCCAAACGCTTCTGGTATCACGCATATTGTGGTGGATGAGATTCACGAGCGAGAGATCAACACTGACTACTTGCTCATCGCGTTGAGAGAGTGTCTTAAACGAAGAAATTATCTGAAACTGGTCCTGATGTCGGCCACTATTGAGGGAAATATGGGATTGTTTGAGAAGTATTTCTGTAATCAGTCAGTGGATATTATTCGGATGGAATCGAAGCTTTTTGATGTGAAAGTGTTCTATCTTGATCAGATCCTTGCCATGTGTGGATATGAGCCGCCCGTGTCGCCGAATTTCTTTGCGCCGTTTGCGTTCAATCCGGAAGATTGGATGGAGGAGATTGAGGAAATTCGAGGAACAAAGGTGGAGTCGAGTTTGGCTTGGTGAGTTGATAAATATTTGAATTTTATATTTTCAGTACGGGGCGCTGCAAGTTCGCTCCCTTTGTACAGTGGAGGACGCGGCCACCTTGGCGACGAGAGAGTGCAGAAAATTGAGAGAGCGTGGCCGATGTTTTGCTTTCTTTTCTCTGAATCTCACTCCAAATGCATGCGAAATTATTGTTATATTGGAGCGAGTTTGCAGCGTTTTATACCGAGTGCATACTAATGTGGTTATTCACAAAACCGGAAAAAAAAGGAAGAAAACGGAAAAAAAAACTTACCTGAAATTTTGGGGAAAAAAAAAACTTACCTGAAATTTTGGGAAAAAAAAACTTACCTGAAATTTTGGGAAAAATTGGAAAAAAATTCTCCTGTACACGCTCACAAAATTTTGGACCGAAATATCGATTTTAAAAATTATCGATTTTTTTCTGAAAATTTTTAAAATCGATATTTCGGTCCAAAATTTTGTGAGCGTGTACAGGAGAATTTTTTCCAATTTTTCCCAAAATTTCAGGTCAATCGGAGCATTCTCCGGTTTTTCCCGAAGTTTTTTTTTTCCGTTTTCTTCCTTTTTTTCAGGTTTTGTGAATAACCCCATAACTTAGCGCTCCACCGCTACTAATAGCCATTGAATTTGGGGCGTGCGCGCAAAGCGGCGCCGTTTTGCGTTTTTCTGTAAATTTTGCAATTTTTTTTTGTATTTTGTAAATATGTATGTATGTTTTTTTCCTCATTTTTCTGTTTTTTTTTTCATACTTTCGATGCTTTTATATAATTTAGTTTAATTTCGCATTATCGGAGAGAGAAATGAAATCCTATCCAAAATTTTTCGCGCGCTTTTTTTTAGTCCTTATTTGGATGCGTTGCGTGTGTGCGTCCGGGCGCGTTTACTCACTCTTTCCTCATACCCCAGTGAATTCTTGAGATTTTTCAGACTTGCCAAAAAATTTCAAGACGAAAGAAACAATAATCGCGAGAACTGGGGGGTAAAAACGGATAAATAATATTTATTTTAGGAACTCTCATAATCGATAGCTTGACAAATCACTGGAAGTACCGATTTTCTATAATCGAGATGACGCCATCCTGGAGAACAACCTTGTTGACAGCTAGGCACTTCGGATTCTTCAGGAACAACTATAAGGAAATTTAACTTTCAGTATTCCTGTTGAGATTCAATAAAATTATATTTTTTTCCATGGCCTGGACCTTGGAATGGCTAATCTCGCGAATAAGTCGCGCCCGATAAGGCCCAAAAAAATTAAACATTTACGCGCGAATAATTTTGGATATACTCGGTATAAAACGCTGCAAACTCGCTCCAATCGAACAATGAATTTCGCATGCATTTGGAGTGAGATGCAGAGAAATCAGAGTAAAATATAGGTGACGGTTTCTCAGTTTTCTGCACGCTCCAGTCGCCAACGTGACCGCGTTCTCCATTGTGCGAAGGGAGCGCGTTTGCAGCGCTCCGTACTGAGAATAGTATTTTGTAGTTTTCACGATTTTAGTTTGGTTTTTCTCTCCGATAATGTGAAATTGTTCGCGCGCCTTTTTTATTTCTTGGGCCTCCATTGGATGCGTTCCGTGTGTGCATTCGGGCGCATTTACTCACTCCCTACTCATGTCCCAGTGTGATATAATAGATTCGTGGCGGAGTGACAATTTTTCACGTTTTTATTCGAAAAAATGAAGAAATAACTGAAGAAATGAAGAGATTTTTCGTCTCACAGTTTCACGTGAATTTCCACTCCGTCACGAATCCATTATAGATATTGTCGAAAAAAGAAATCTGCGACCTACCGTAACCCGTACAATATATAAAACGGCTCTGGAACGTATCGAAACAAGACTTTTCGAAATTAGAAAAATTCAAAACTGATTGTGAGAAGTTTCGAAACCTGTCACTTCGAAACTGGGACGTTCGCAGTATGGACAAAGTTCGGCCAGGATAAAATAATTGTTGAAGCTTTTACCTGTAAATTCCGATTGTTCAAAACGTCTTGTTTCGAAACGTCCCAGCGCCTAAAAAATGGGCACGCAACGAAAATGTTTTTAATTTATCATTAGTTTATATATTGTCAACCCGACACGACAGTCAAACGCACCCGTTGAATTTAGCGCTTTGTAATTGTCATTTTGGTTTCCTAATTATTCAATTTCACGTATAAATTTTACGTGAAATGAAATAATTGTTAAACCAAAGTGAAAATCATGAAGTACTATATTCGGTGGAGCGGGTTTGACCGTCGTGGCGGTTCGGCAATACCTTTGAGACGTGGCTCAATTGTGTTATCTTGGGTTACGGTTGGTCGTTGCTTTATTTTTTCGACAATGAACTTACTTTCAAGGTTCCCCGTAGCAGCTCGATGGAAAACACAATATTACCAGCAATCCTCGAAATTCGGTCATTTCTCATAGTTTTATCTTTAGTGACGCGAAGCAATCACAATTCCACTGTCAAGAAGAGAATAAAGTGTCAAATGACAACACGCACGATGAATGGGTGTCGGGCGAATACCAGACAGCCGATGGAGACATTATAGACGGTTCCACGATGAATCATTTTATGTCAGCTGTCGGCGAATCGTCCACTCGTCCTATAATGCACAGTCAGACCAGTTCGAACTCTCCGCTGGTTTCGGATTCGACTGAATTGAAAAAGGGATTTGGCAGATTTACGGCGAACAAGGAGGTTGGATTCGGATTTGGGGTGGGTGAGCGGTGAGTTTGCTCAGATAGAGAGAGATGGAGTAACTTTAGGAAAAGCATGGCATGGCTGAGACTATCGAGAGGAAATTTCGAAAAGAGATGAAAACAGTGCTGAGCAACCGACAGGGGTATTATCACCCGGAAATTGATAAACACGTGGCCAACACGGATTTCTCGAAACTTCGACTTGGTGAAAAGTACAATGTATTCTTTGGCGGCGACTTCAAAGCTTCCATTGATCATCACCTACTTGACAGTGTCTTGAAGTATATAGCCGATAGTCCAGTTTTTGGTTCTATTTTGGTTTTTCTGCCGGGCTACGATGATATTCAGGAGATGATGTACAGGGTTCGTGAATATTTTCGTTGAGATGCGATCACCCATAATTCAGATCGATCAATGGAGAGGAAGTCTGACGAATTACCGAAACACTTTGGTGATACCGCTGCACTCGCAGATGCACAGCATTGATCACAGCGAGATTTTCAAGCCTGTTGCGCAGGATACTCGGAAAATTGTAAACTACCTCACGGTGTCCAGGATTTGAAAAGTGGACGGAGCCGAGCAAACGCGCCCCACTGTATTTTTTCGCGCGAAATTCAAATTTCGACGCATTTTTTATCTTTTTCGGGAAAAAAAAGCATAAATTCTTAATTTTTTCCCACGTGTGCTCCAACGGAATTATAGCTGAGGTCTTTAGAAATTTTTTAAGCTTAAGCCACCATTTCGAAATAATCGTTTTGAGTTTTTTCGTGTTTTGCAGGATAAATCTTTACGAAAATCGAAGTTTGGGCAATTTTATTTTACAAAGAAAAACAGGTTTTACTGAAAGAAAAATAATGAAATCAATAAAAAAAAAATGCGAGAGTCGAACAATGCGCAAGCACCAAAAGTGCGCCATGCAAGTTTGCTCGCGCGCCAGCAAATTAGGCTCCGCCCACATTTCAAATCCTGAAAACCGTGATACCTCGTCTTTTATCATTATTATTTTTGTATTTTTCTTTAGATCCTCGCCACCAACATTGCCGAAGCATCCATCACCATTGAAGACGTAATTTTTGTGGTCGACACTGGAAAAGTGAAAGAAAAAGCCTACAATTATGAAGCCAAACTGAGCACGCTCACAGTTAGCCCCATCTCTAAAAGCAATGCAAAACAGAGGTCAGGACGAGCTGGACGCGTCTCCAATGGCTACTGTATCCGCCTCTATTCGGAGCAAGAATTCGAGAGCATGCCAGAAACACAAGTTGCGGAAATGAAACGCGTGGCGATCTACGATGTGACGCTCCATGCAAAACTGTTCGCCCCGCGCGGCACTCGCGTCGTTGATTTCTTGTCGCTGGCTCCGGAGCCACCGTCTGTCGAGGCGATCTCACAGTCCATTGCGTTTTTGGAGCAGGTTGGAGCGTTTTACTCGCCGAGCAGGCGCAGTGAGGCTGATGATGAAGACATTGAACCCGAGCTGACAGACCTGGGAAGATTGATGGCAAGGCTGCCGCTGGATCCACAGCTTTCAAGAATGCTCTTGTTTGGTCTGGCGCTGAAGTGTCTGACACCGATTGTGAATTTGGTAGCGATGCTTGCAAATCGAGATCCTTGTGAGTGACGCACTTTCGTCTCATTCTCAGATTTTGAAAATAGCCAATTTTCTGCCCACGAAATATCTCGGAGCGCGTTTTTTGCCGCCACAGTTGAAATGAGTGCAACCGTAACCCATTGAAAAATGTAATGGGGCTATTCACGTAAACCAGAAAAATATGCAAAAATTCAGCGATAATGCGAAGAATGCTCCGATCAGTCTGAAATTTGGACAAAAATACTTCCGGGCATGTGCAGAAAATTTCAGACCAAAATGTCGATTTTAAAAATTACCGGTTTTTTTTTGAAATTTTTCAAAATCGATATTTTGGTCTGAAATTTGCTGCACATGCCTGGGTGTATTTTTTTCCAAATTTCAGACTGATCGGAGCATTCTCCGAATTTTTTGCATATTTTGCTGGTTTCTGTGTGAATAGCCCCATTATGGACCTATTCAGCGCAGGAAAAAACCGATTTTTGCGGTTTTTTCCCTATGCAGGTTTTTTCCGGGGAAAAAAAACCCATCGCGTCGAGACCCGGCAGTGAAAAATGCAATGCGCCTTTAATTTTCAATAGGAATTCGGTTGAAATTTAAAGGCGCATCGAGCAATTTCATCGGCCGGTCTCGACACGACAAGTTTTTTACGTCAAAAAACCTCCGACTACTGTAGTTTTTTGTCTTTTTTTCTCAATTTTGCATAGGGAAAAAAAAACCACGAAAAACGGTTTTTTCCTCCGCTGAATAGCCCCATTACATTTTTCAATGGGTTACGGTCGCACTCATTTCAACTGTGTCAAAAAAGCGCTTCGAGACCTTCCATGGGAAAATTGGCTATTTTCAAAGTTTATGATCAGCTGCTGAGACGAGAGTAATACCATGATGCGAATTCTTTACCGGGAATTACATTTTTCGCCGTTTTTAAACCGAAAAACAACAGAATCGGGAGGGAATCAGAGCATTTCTGCCGTAACTGAACGAATAGTTGAAGCGGAATAGGCGAATATAAAAACAATTGATTTCTGATTGCACCGTGAATTATTCCAGTCATCCTCACCACCAGCGAGAACCGGGACGCGCAAACCCGCATGAAGAACCAGGTGGCCAAAACCGACTTTTCCGATCATCTAATGCTAATCCGTCTCTGCACGGAATTCTGCGCCAAAGGATTATTCAACCAACAAGGAAGTTTTTGTCGCGAACACTTTTTAAACTTTTCCACGATGCGAATGGCAAACGGAACGCGTCGGCAGCTGCTTCAAGAGCTCTTGCGAGCAAAAGTCGTGTCGATTTCGGGAAATCGTGATTTGATGACGGTTCTGCTCGATATAAATTATAATTCGAACGCGGAGAGCTGGCCGATGATTCAGGCGGCGATCGCGGCAGGCTGCTATCCGTCTGTGGGTGTGATGCCACCCGGCTCGAGGTTGAAGAAGGTGCAGACTTTGTGGGTATTTTATATTTATTTTTTGATAATATTATGGATTGGTGACGCGTGTAAAGTTATGCGTCAGTAATTGTTGGGTCTCGCCATGATTCAGCTCTTGGCGGCTTTTTTTTTTCATTTTTCAGGCGTAGCCAATTTTTCCACGAAATATCTCGGAGCGCATTTTATGACACAGTTGGGGGCTACTACGGTATAGAACTCGCACGGAGTAGAACCGCTATGGAATAAAACTGTACGGAATAGAACTGTACGGAATAGGACTGCTACGGAATAGAACTGCACGGAATAGAACTCGCACGGAATAGAACTGCTACGGAATAGAACTCGTACGAAATAGAACTCGTACGAAATAGAACTCGTATGAAATAGAACTGGTACGAAATAGAACTGGTACGAAATAGAACTGGTACGAAATAGAACTCTTACAAAATAGAACTGTTACGAAATAGAACTGGTATGAAATAGAACTGGTATGAAATAGAACTGGTACGAAATAGAACTGGTACGAAATAGAACTGGTATTAAATAGAACTGGTACGAAATAGAACTCGCACGCAATAGAACTGTTACGGAATAGAACCGCCTGAAATGGAGCTGGACCGACACAGAACCGCTCGAGCAATTCGAAGAATTATTGAGGTATATTTCGTGCTGAGGGTTTCTCAATACAGCTCCATTCCAGCTGGTTCTATTGGTTCTATTTTGTACCAGTTCTATTTCGTACCAGTTCTATTTCATACCAGTTCTATTTTGTACGAGTTCTATTTCGTACGAGTTCTATTTCGTACGAGTTCTATTTCGTACGAGTTCTATTTCGTACGAGTTCTATTTTGTACGAGTTCTATTTCGTACCAGTTCTATTTCGTACCAGTTCTATTTCGTACCAGTTCTATTTCGTACCAGTTCTATTTCGTACCAGTTCTATTTCGTACGAGTTCTATTTCGTACGAGTTCTATTTCGTACGAGTTCTATTTCGTACGAGTTCTATTTCGTACGAGTTCTGTTTTGTACGAGTTCTATTTCGTACCAGTTCTATTTCGTACGAGTTCTATTTCGTACCAGTTCTATTTCATACCAGTTCTATTTCGTACCAGTTCTATTTCGTACCAGTTCTATTTCGTACCAGTTCTATTTCGTACGAGTTCTATTCCGTACGAGTTCTATTTCGTACGAGTTCTATTTCGTACGAGTTCTATTCCGTACGAGTTCTATTTCGTACGAGTTCTATTTCGTACGAGTTCTATTCCGTACGAGTTCTATTCCGTAGCAGTTCTATTCCGTGCAGTTCTATTCCGTAGCAGTTCTATTCCGTGCAGTTCTATTCCGTAGCAGTTCTATTCCGTATCAGTTCTATTCCGTGCAGTTCTATTCCGCGCAGTTCTATTGCATATCCAGTTCTATTCCATAGCGGTTCTACTCCGTGCGAGTTCTATACCGTAGTACCCCCACAGTTGAAATTATTCTCAAAGTCTTAAATGGGTTACGGTCGCACTCATTTCAACTGTGTCAAAAAATGCGCTCCGAGATATTCCTGAGAAATCTGACTAGCAGCTGTTGAGGTAAGAGTAATGGACTTATTCATAGGAGGAAAAAAAAACAAAACTTTTTTTGTTTGTTTTTGTTTTTTTCCTATTCATAGATGTCAAAAAATGTCAAACAATGTTAAAAAAGTTTAAAAAAAATGCTAAAAAATGTCAAAAAACGTATCCTATGAATAGGTCCATAATCAATATAATGAATTTTTCTCAGCAATGAACGCCCCGCCGGCCTCCACCCCTCGTCAATATTGAAAAAACAAGTGATAAAACTGTCAAAGTCGCCGCGAGACCCACGTCTTGAGTACGTGGCGTTCCAAGAGCTCTATCAGGCACCGTCCGATCATGCGCTGCTCATGAAAATGGTTACTGTAATTCCATCAATCACGGCACTTCTTTTCACTGGACCAATTCGGCTCAGCGAGAAAATTGTTGAGGAGAATGATATTGGTGAGTTTTTTTTTAAAACTTTTTTATTAATGAAACAAAACAAAACAAAATATTACAGTCAGCGAAAATGGAGAAGTGGGTAGACGAAAATCGCAAACCTGGGACGAGAATAATGGCATATTCGACACTAATTTGAGCTACTTTGAAATCGACACGTGGTATGCAGTACGAATGGAGAAACGGGTAATTTTAGGGGAATAGATTGAGCAAGGCAGCCAGGCTTGGCTCCATCACGTCCTGTTGTTGCTCCGTCATGTTCAACGGCTCCTCATTCTTTTGCACGGAGCGCACCGGTCTCTTGCCCTTATTCTTAAAATGCACACCCTCCATCTCGGGAAAACACTTTACCACCATCCGACGCAGCTCCTCCTCCTCTTCCGGTCGCAAACAGTTTACGATCGAGAGCTTTGGGGCGCCCGGATGCGCGGATTTCATGTGCAGGCTCATTTTCGGTCGGTGACGGACCTTGAAACCGCATTGGTCGATCGGGCAAATGTATCTGAAAAAAAAGAGGGATTATTTATTTGCGCAGTTCTATACCGTAAAGTATTTTCTGCATTTCGTCGTCGCGGTGTTTGCACACAACGCGGTAAATTGTGGGGCCAAAGTTGGCTGGTCTCGCCACGATTTTGACAGACTATGGTTAGCGCGAAAAATATTTTTTCTATTTTTGTTTTTAATAAAAGCATTTTTCACTATTAAAATTTTTTGTGTAACCTGGGATGGGTAATTTATTTTCAAAACACATTTTGTTGAGAAAAAACTATGAAAATTAAAAAAAAATATTTTTTCGCCCTAACCGTAGTCTGTCAAAATCGTGCGAGACCAGCCAACTTTTGCCCCACAATTCACCGCGTTTTGTCGCTCATTCATGAATCCATAATAAGAATAATTCCATTGCTCACACAGATTTGAGGAAACGCGGTTGTTACTTATTTGAAACGGTTTGGATTTTCAAAAACGAGGCGCTGGCGGAATACGTTCTCTGCATAAAATAAATGGGGAAATATTGTTTAAATATTTAGAATCATGCAAAAGATATGAACCCACAAGAAAAAAATATATAAAAAATTTCTGTGGCGCCGCAGTAACGACATTTTGAACACGCCATTTCGCGCGCTTTTTTCTCGCGTGACGTGGCAACTTTCCCGCGAAATTTAAATTAAAATTATCATGTTCCTCTCAACACCCCGTGAAACAGCTGAAAAAAGATTTTGTGTAAACACCGCGACGACAAAATGCCGAAAAAATTTCGAAACGTCCGAGAGCCGATTTCTAGGTCATCGGCCACGCCTCGTGTACCCCTTTTGGACGTTTTTGATTTTTTTTTTCGAAAATTTTCAAAAAGTTGGACACAACAGCAACGCGTGGCCGTCGACGGCAAAAAAGTTTTCAGGATCTTCAAGTCACACTGAATTAAACTAACTTTTGAAACGGCGTGTGCGTGATTGCATGATTGCTCCGCTCATAAAACTCCAACCCCGGCACGCGAATCATCACACCGCACATTTTACACGCGCGCAACTCTGTTTGCTTTCTCTGCGAAGTGCTCGACCGCGGCCGCCCTTTTTGGCTAAATATCGGTGGCGTTTCGTCAAAAATCGTCGTGAAAACGCTCGACTCGTGCAGAGTACGCTCCATGGAAAACATTGGATTCTTCGCGTTCCAATTATTCATCATTCCATAATCGTCGATATCGTGCACGGGCTCTGTTTTGGGTATGAGAACTGCCGGTTCTGGCTCATTACTAGAAACCTCGGCGGTATTGGTATCTTTCAGAAACGGTGGGGGTGGGAGTGGCTCTGCGAATTCTGGCGATGATGGCCCTGAAAATTCGGGTGGTGGGTTAGAAATAGAGAAGGATGGATTGCCGCTCACGGATCGAAGTTTTCTGTTGGCTGGTGGCAGTTGCTAGTCTTTTCCGCTCGTCCACATACTCTTGGAGATTCTGAGTGACGAAGAAGCGAGCGTCGCTGTGAGTCATCTGAAAATTGGTTTTTAGCTATTAGCCGTTGTCGCTGAACTCTCGTGCCGGCTCTGGGACGTTTCAAAACTGGGACGTTTTAAAACGTTTTTGCATTTTTGCGGGGTACTAGTGTATTTAAATTTCCATAAAAATACAAATAATTGATAAAAGCAAAAAAATAAAAACCTAATGAGCGTGCGTTTTGGTGTCAATTGGCAAAAAACGCTACGAAAAAATGCAAAAAAGTTTTGAAACGTCTGAGTTGTGAAACGTCTTGTTTTGAAACGTTCCAGAGCCCTCGTGCCAATTAGGCCAAGCCAATGAAAATGCAATCGAAAAATCCCCCGGATCAGGCATGTCGAAAATTAATCCAACAAAACATTGAAGAGGGTACGACAGAATAGAAATGAGCGAAATAGACATCGGTGCGATGGAGCGCGTTTGCATTATTTTTTCAATTTCTCAGTTTTTCGCCGATTATGAATTTTTTTCTGAAACTGTATTGATTTTATACTTTTCTTCATTTTCACTGTTGTTAAGTGCGTAAAATATCTGAAAATTACGGGGGTACGACAGAATAGAAATAGGCGAAATAGAAATGCTACAAAAAAGAACTGGAAAAAATAGAACGGCTACAATATAGAAATGAGCGAAATAGAACAGCGCGAACTAGAAATGGGAGAAAATAGAAATGGGCGAAATAGAAATCGGTGCGATGGAGCGCGTTTGCATTATTCTTCGAATTTTCCGATTATTATAGGGTTTTTCAGTAATTTTACGCTGCGTTAATTGTACAAGCCGAATCGCTCACTTGTGCTGGAGCGCATTTGCTGACTCTGGGTCTCTCTGTTTCTAATGATATTTCTTCTCTCTCCATTTGCACACTTATTTCTTTCAATTTTAAATGTTTCTCTCTCATTTTTCTAGCTAAAACTATTGAAAAAATATATTTTAAGCCTGAAAAAATGATACGGTCCAAAAATCTTCTGAGATTCTTCTTTCGGGCAGATGTTTCACTATCTCACTCATTTATTAGTGTTTTTGAGTTTAAAATAGAACTCAGAACGTATTAAATACACCAGAAATTGTGAAAAATACTTTTTTACATTAAAAAAAATAATTTTAAGTGGTCCGAAAAAACAAGAGAAAATTTTATTTTTTAAATGCCCTCCACCAACACGCATAACTTCGAAAAATGATTTTTTCTAATGGTATTTATAGCCAAATTCTATTATTTATTCTGATATGATATGGGTCATCACAAGAAAAAAAAAAGAAAAACATGAGGAAGGATTCGAACCCCCACCTCCAGATCGTCGGTGAGAAGTGCACACCAGTACAGGGTGCGTCAAAATTACGTGCACTAAACTTTCACGCTATGGCAACGCGTGCTGATGCACTTTTCGTGCGCACAATATTCAATTTTTATTTTCATTATTGCATCATTTTTCTATACCAGGAAGACGGAGCGTCTCCTCACACGGAAAAGTACACCCAGGACTGGTGCAAACCCCACTTGCCGGCGTTCATAAAGAAGGATAGATGGCCTGTATCGTTTCCGGATCTAAATCCGCTCGACTTCTCCATCTGGAGAGTACTTCAAAATATAGTATGTGCAAGACCCCATTCTAGTCTGGAAGCTTTCAGAAAAGACTTTTGTCGAAGAATGGGACAAATTGAGTACCTCCGTGCCACGGTGGAATCTTACCCACGACGTCTTCGTTCTGTCATTGCCGCCAAAAAAGGCCGAAATTAATAATCTTTTGGCATTATATTTCTAAACTATTGAATAAACTTTCTGTTGATTTTCATGTGTTTTGGACTTCCACTTTTGTCATGATGCGCGTTTGAAGTAGTGCACGTAATTTTGACGCACCCTGTACACCACCGATGCACACTTTCACCAACCCCCGGAGGCCGCTTATATCATCGGCGGCCCGCAGTGAGCTGCTATGCAAGTGCGCTCCACCGAAGTGAGCGATTCGGCTTGTATAAATAACGAGACCTAGTAATTTTCAGATATTTTACGCACTTAACAACAGCGGAAATGAAGAAAAGTATTAAATCAATGCAGTTTCAGAAAAAATTTCATAATCGGCGAAAAACTGAGAAATTGAAAAAATAATGCAAACGCGCTCCATCGCAAAATGTTTTCTATTTTGTAGCATTTCTATTTCGCTCATTTCTATTTTTTCCAGTTCTTTTTTGTAGCATTTCTATTTCGCCTATTTCTATTTTGTCGTACTCTCACATTGAACAATTTTTTTTGGCAAAAATAGCAGAAAAATGAATTTTAATAGGCCTTGGCCAAAATAAACAAATTTCTCCCAACTCACCAAAACGTTCATCACCTCCAACGCGCTCTCCTTTCCGGGCACCTCTATTATGATGTACGTCGACATTTTCTTCCTCGCAAAAATCGATGGAAAAGTAGAAGAAAGTAAGGGGAAAAATGAGAGTTGGAACGGGCGAACACACAAACCGGTATAGGACTGCTGCGAAATAGGACTGCTGGAACTGGTACGCAGACGGCGAGACGGCGGGCGCGCTCTCTGCGAGCTGCACGCTCTCTCGCCCTCGCTGTCTCACCGCTTGCGTAGCAGTTCTACAACGTGGAGAGGGGGGGGGGGGGCTTGGACGAAATAGAACTGCTACGAGTTGTATAATCTCTTGTGTATAAGGCCCAGGCCCCCCTATACGCAAGAGGTAGGGAAAGCCAGAGAAATAAAATGATAGAGTGTGTCTCTCTTGGAGAACCTGCAATGAAATAGAACCGTCTTAAGTTTTCTAATTTTTTGTGTATAAGGCCGACTTATTTTCGCAATTTTTTTTTATTTTGAGACTCGGAAAGAAGCAGTTCTATTTCGATGAAAATAGCAGTTCTATTTCGAATTTTTTGAGACTCTGGAAATAGCAGTTCTATTTCGATGAACGGTTCTATAGGTTCTATTTTTAACAGTTCTATTGGTTCCATTGTTTATAGTTAGCAGTTCCATAATTCCCATTTTTAACAGTTCTATAGTTTCCGGGTACTTAACAGTTCCATGCAGATGCAGTTCCATTTTTTGGCAGTTTAATTTTGAACGGTTCTATTTTTCACAGTTCTATATCGTAGCAGTTCCATTTCTTTGCAGTTTTATTTTTTAACAGTTCCAAAAGTTGAATTTCGTAGAAGTTCTAGACTTTTTTTTTGGCATTTCTCTTTTTAACAGTTCCATTTCTTTGCAGTTTAATTTTTAACGGTTCTATTTTTCACATTTCTATATCGTTGCAGTTCCATTTTTGGCAGTTTCATTTTTAACGGTTTCATTTCTTTGCAGTTTTATTTTTTAACAGTTCCAAAAGTTAAATTTCGTAGAAGTTCTAGACGTTTTTTCGGCAATTCTATATTGTAGCGGTTTCATTATTAACAGTTCCATTTCTTTGCAGTTCCATTTCTATGCAGTTCCATTGTTAATAGTTTCATTTTTAACGGTTCTATTTTTTACAGTTTTAATTTCTAGCGGTTCTATTTTTAATCAGTTCCATTTTTCACAGTTCCATTCCTCAATAGTTCCATTTCTTGACAGTTCCATAATTTAAACAGTTCCATTTCGTGGCAGTTCCATAATTTAAACAGTTCCATTTCGTGGCAGTTCCATAATTTAAACAGTTCCATTTCGTGGCAGTTCCATAATTTAAACAGTTCCATTTCGTGGCAGTTCCATAATTTAAACAGTTCCATTTCCCGCAGTTCCACAAGTCTCACTTTTCACCATTTCAATGCTTAGCAGTTCCATTATTTAACAGTTTCAATTTGTGGCTGTTCAATTTTTAACAATTCCATTAATTTTCAGTTCTATTTTTAACAGTTCTATTTCGAGGCAGTTCCATTATTAACGGTTTCATAGATTCCATTTTTAACAGTTGCATTTATTCGCAGTTTCATAAATAGTTCTTAATCGTAGCAGTTCCATTTCTCAATAGTTCCATTTTTTGGCAGTTCCATTTCGTGGCAGTTCCATTACTTGACAGTTCCGTTTTTCGTAGTTTTTTTTTCTAAACGGTTCTGTTTCGTAGCAGTTCCATAAGTTCCATTTTTAGCAGTTCCAGTTTTTGACAGTTTGATTTTTTAGGAGTTCCGTTTCTTATCAGTTCTATTTCTAGCTGTTCCATAGATTTCACTTTTAATAATTTTTTGCAGTGCTATTTTTAAAGGTTCCATTTACCGTAGTTCCATTTCTTGGCATTTTCATAGGTTCTGTTTTGTAGCAGTTCCATTTTCAACGGTTCCACTTATCGCAGTTCCATTTCTAGCAGTTCCATATCTAGCAGTTCCATTTCTTAGAAGTTCTATAGGTTTTTTTTGTAGCAGTTCCATTTCCAACGGTTCCATTTAGCGCAGTTCCATTTCTCAGGAGTTCCGTTTCTTATCAGTTACATTTCTGAGCAGTTCCATTTCTAGCAGTTCCATTTTTAACGGTTCTATTTTTCACAGTTCTAATTTCTAACGATTCCATAAGTTCCATTTCTTCGCAGTTCTAGTTTTATGACAACACGAAACGGGAGATTGCAAGGGGGCGGGGTCTATTCCCCGAATTTTTTTTTTTTACATTTTTACCAATAATTCCTCCAAATTCTCAGACGCTCACCCACTTGCTCCGCCTCCGTCACAAATTTATGCACTTTTTCCTGAAAGGAATCCAAGATCCGGCCAAATTCCGTCAACACACATTGCCGATAGAAGAGCAAATGCTGCATATTGTCCGCGAGCTGCTCGAGTCGGAGCATGCCCGATACGGTTTTTCGAAAGTCGTCATGCCGGAATCGGCATTCAGAGGATTCGCGGCGGGTTATGAGAACTCCAATGGAAGTAATCAGAATCATAATAATAGTAATCGACAAGGCACGAGGGCACCGAATAATTGGAGGGCGCCCGGTAGAGGTGAAGCGAGAGATTTTCGAGGAAAGGTGAGTGAGGTACGAGAGGAGACGCAGACAAAAATATTGTTATTATCGATTTATTTTCGCGTCGAAAAACTCGATCAATAACTGTTTTTTTCTCTGCGTCTCCTCTTTCGATTTGAGATTACAAATGGCCGTGGCCTAGAAACAACGCGTGACCCACTTTCAGCCCAATTTGGCGGGAGAATCATCGAATCGTCAGTCAACGTCAATGCAGCGGAATTTTCAACAACAATACCAGCCGCCAAATCCAACACTGAATCCACAACACGAAAATTCTGGAAACAATAGACCTTTCAGAAATGGGCACCCCCAACAAGGTGGCTATAATCACTTTGAGCACACCAATTTTCCTCAACGCATCAATTACGGTTATGGGCGAAATGCGGAAATATGGACGCCACAGGTGAGCGGTTTTGAGACGGGAATCAAAAAAGAATCCTGGGGAATAGGCTCCACCTCTTTTTGCAAAAATGTGGCATGTTTTTTACGCAATTCCCTCTAGAAAAATTTCGTGCCGCGGTCTTGCAAAAGGGGGCGGAGCTTGATCCCCGGCCTGGCGAAATCGGGGAAACACACGAAACTGGGGTACAAGCCCAGCCCATTTTGCAAGGCTGTGTCACGGGTTTTCGGCGGCTTTCACTTAACAAAATTTCGTGCCGCAGACTTGCAAAAAAGCGGCGGAGCTTGTCACCCACGCCTGGCAAAATCGGTGGAAAAAACGAAATCGGGGAACAAGCTCCACCTCTTTTGCAGTTCTGCGGAACGCAATTTTTCTAGGGGAAGTTCTTAAAAACCGTGCCGCAGAATTGGAAAATGGGCGGGGCTTATTCCCCACTTTCGAGCTTTTTCCCAGATTTTGCTATGCCGGGAACAAGCTCCGCTCCTTTTGCAATTCTGCGGCACACAATTTTTCTACCGCAGCCTTGCAAAAGGGGGCGGAGCTTGTCTTCTGGCCTGGCAGAAACCCGGGAAAAACACGAAACTGGGGAACAAGCCCCGCCCCCTTTTGCAAGGCTGTGTCATGAAGTTTTCTTACGTGAAAGCCGCCAAAAAACCAAGCCGCAGACTTTCAAAAGAGGCGGAGCTTATTTCCCGCCCTGGCAAAAAGCCGGGGAAAACACGAAATCGGGGAACAAGCTCCGCCCCTTTGCAATTCTGCGGCACGAAATTTTTTTAGAGGGAGTCTCCTAAAAAATCATGGCGCACTTGCAAAAAAGGGGCGGAGCTTGTCACCCACGCCTGGCAAAATCGGGAGAAAAATACGAAATTGGGGAAAAAGCCCGCCCCCTTTTGCAAGGCTGCGGCACTGTTTTTTTAATGTAACTCCCTCTAGAAAAAATTCGTGCCACACCCTTGCAAAAAAGGGGCGGAGCTTGTCACCCCGCCTGGCAAAATCGGTGGAAAACACGAAATCGAGGAACAAGCTCCGCCCCTTTTACAATGCTGCGGCACGAAATTTTTCTAAATGGAGTTCCGTAAAAAACCACGCCGCAGACTTGCAAAAAAGGGGCGGAGCTTGTCACCCACGCCTGGCAAAATCGGTGGAAAACACGAAATCTGGGAGCAAGCCCCGCCCCTTTTTGCAAGGCTGCTGCACGAAATTGTTCTAGGTGGATTTCTGTTAAACACGGCGTTTTTTTCACTACCTGTCGTTGAAAATTTATTCGTGGAGAGGCCACCAATCAGCGTGAAAAGTGGGCGGGAAAAGGGGCGTGGCGTTTGCAAAAACTCCGCGCAGTTTTACATCTTACATTTTTTGAGTCTCTGTTGTGAACATTTTTGAGTCTCTGCTGTGAATAAACAATCAGATTTTATTGATTAAATAGAAACTAATTAATTGAAAAATAAAATAGCATAATTATTTATAAATACAATTTAAAATAACCAGAATCAATACAAAAACAAGTATACCGAGGCTGACATGACTGATAAATAGACAGAAGAATACAAATTCAGGGGTCATACATAAGAAGTAATAAAAATATATTAAAAAATACAAACAATTATGAAAAAATGGGCTGAAACCCCCGATCGGCCTGAAATCTTCTAGAAAATTTTTCACAACTTTCAAACAAGCCGAAAAGGTGGAAATTGACTGAAATATTGAATGTAGAAATTATTTACCAATTTTCTATGCTCAGTTTTTTCATTTTATAAATTTTGAAGCAAATTCGTGAAAATTTTGGACACTATTTTACAGTTTTTAATTTATTGAAAGGCAGTTGCCTCCCTGACATTTCGTTTAATTTATTTTTTTTTTTAGAAAATTACGGATTTCAAACGACTGATTTTGAAGAATTATTGTGGCAGGGTGAGATTCGTAAACTGCCTCAAAAGATTCGTAAAATATCTCATGAGATTTGTAAATTTCCTCGTGGAACCTCGTGAGAATTCACAAATCTCTCGATGGCATTTACGAATTTTTTGAGGCAGTTCGCAAATCTTACCCATCGAAACAGACCAATCGGTGGTATTTTTTCACAATTTTAACAAGTTTCAATTTTAAATAAACAAAACAACTTAATTTTCGGTTGAAATGTAGATTTTGCCCAGTCGTTCGTCCACGCCCGTTCAGTCGTCCTCGCGCTCGGCATTCTTGAAAAATTTCCCTTATTTGCAATTGTATTCTGAAATTAAAACATTTTTATTTTATTTTAGCTAAATTAAAAAAATAAATGTGAAAAAAGAGAAAAAAAAAAACCAAAAAATAGACGGATAAATTAATTTCGAAATTAATCTCGACATTTACGTTTTTTCGGTGACCGAAGAGAATCCTCGACCCCCAGCCCCCTCAGTTTTAAAAAGTTTTTCAGCCTTACTGAACGTTTTTTTCGCTATAAAAAGGTGCGCAAAATGTAGGAAATTAAATTTTGAACAATCGTATCAGAAAACATTTGAGGTCGAACAGAAAAATTTTGAGAAAACCGTAAAAAACAGCGTTTGGTCGCCAATACGACATGGCCGTGGCCTGGAAAACTCCGTTACTGGTAGTGAAAAAAACGCCGTGGTTAAAAATCGTGCCGCAGAATTGCAAAAAGGGGCGGAGCTTGTCACCCACGCCTGGCAAAATCGGGAGAAAAATACGAAATTGGGGAACAAGCCCGCCCCTTTTGCAATTCTGCGGCACACAATTTTTCTAGAGAGTTCCGTAAAAAACCATGCCGCAGTCTTGCAAAAGGCGGCGGATCAATAAGCTCCGCCCCTTTTTGGCATGACTGATTTTTTGGCGGTTTTCAAGAATGAAAATTTTATGCCGCTGCTTTGTAAAAAGGGACGGAGCTTGTCCCCTGGCCTGGCAAAAACCCGGGAAAAACGCGAAATTGGGGAACAAGCCCCGCGCCCCTTTGAATTTCCGCGGCATAAACGTTTCGTACGTGAAAGCCGCCGAAAAACCATGCCGCAGACTTGCAAAATGGGCGGGGCTTGTTTCCCGGTCTAGAAAAATCGGGGAAAACACGAAACTGCGGAACAAGCTCCGCCCCTTTTGCAGTTCTGCGACACGCAATTTTTCTAGAGGAAGTTCGTAAAAACCGTGCCGCAGAATTGGAAAATGGGCGGGGCTTATTCCCCACTCTCGAGCTTTTTCACCAGATTTTGCTAGGCCGGGAACAAGCTCCGCCCTTTTTGCAATACTGCGGCACGAAATTGTTCTAGAGGGAGTTCCGTAAAAAAAATGCCGCAGACTTGCAAAAGGGGCGGAGCTTGATCCCCCGCCTGGAGAAATTGGGGAACCAGCCCCGCCCCTTTTGCAATTCTGCGGCACACAATTTTTCTAGAGAGTTCCGTAAAAAACCATGCCGCAGCCTTGCAAAAGGCGGCGAAGCAATAAGCTCCGCCCCTTTTTGGCATGCCTGATTTTTCGGCGGTTTTCACGAATGAAAATTTTATGCCGCTGCTTTGTAAAAAGGGACGGAGCTTGTCCCCTGGCCTGGCAAAACCCCGGGAAAAACGAGAAATTGGGGAACAAGCCCCGCGCCCCTTTGAATTTTCGCGACATAAACTTTTCGTACGTGAAAGCCGCCGAAAAACCATGCCGCAGACTTGCAAAATGGGCGAAGCTTGTTTCCCGGCCTAGAAAAATTGGGGAAAAACACGAAATTGGGGTTTTGGAACCGACTTTTAACGAGCTCCCTTGTCTTTCGCGACGATTATCGCCAAGCTCGCCCGATCGCCATACAAGTGCCAACTATGGGCCAGAAGAGGCTAATAGCCACATCGCAGGGCAGGCTTGAAAATCACCTAATTTCTTCAGAATTTCCCCCACAATGCAAATGCGACTGGCCCGAGTTTCCAGGGTAGATCAAGTCATGAATAATTTTTCGGTGCAATTGTATTTTGTTTTTGGTTTTTTTTTTTAATTTTTCTCCATTTTTTGTTTGTTTTTGTGTCACTTACAGATCCTCGATTAAAGCATCCTGTTATTGACGAAATAAGCTTGTTTTTGTTTTGCCACCAAAGTTCCTCATCTTGAATATCTTTTTTCCTAGACGTATTTAACACGGTGTCCCGGACTGACGGGAAAGCGCCTCTTTTTTTTTTGATTTTCAGCAAAACTAGACCACTTTTTGTAAATCTGTCGTTATTACAAAAACAGGGCGATTGGTGCAGAATTGACGGAGGAGATGCATTTTAAAGAATTTCTAAAGTGCTAATTCGGTTTCTTTTTTTCAAAATGCATCTCTTCGGTCAATTCGGCACCAATTTGTAATAAAAACAAAGAAAAATTTCCAAAAAGTGGTCTAGTTTTGCTGAAAATCGAAAAATAAAGATGGTGAGAGAAAAAAGAGTGCAGGCAGTGACACTTAATTACAGGAATGGACAGATATGAGCCCATCGAACTGCTCCGAGTCAGCTCAAATTCAAAGGTGTACATAGCAATAGAAAAGGCGACGAAAACAACGGTGATCGTCAAAAAAGCGCTAAAAGTCCCCGTGGGGAGCGTGGATAGCGAGGTTAAAGTCAACCTGAAGCTGTCGCACGAGTCGATTGTCCGCATGCTTGAATGGCTTCCCAGCACCGACGGTCATCAGTTTATGATATTTGAGAAGTGCCAGTGCGATCTGTTCGACTTGATGCAAATGGTACCGATTCGAGGTCCACGTGTGCAGCACTTTATGAGACAACTTTTGAGCGGACTGGAATATGTTCATTCGCGCGGATTCATGCATATGGATATTAAGGTAATCATTTCAAAAATGAGTTTTTTGGCACACTGCCAAGATTTTTTTAACGGAGCGGACCGCACTTTCGCCAGGGCAATCGCCGGCAGACCCTGGCATACGTGACCTACAAAAAAAAGACAACAAAAATTTTTGTCGCTGAAACTGAATCCGTTTTTTCTATGCCATATAAGCACACGGGGTAATGGCGAGTGCTCTGGTGAAAACGTGCTCTATTGATAACACGCGCCGCATTCGTCGGCAAAAAATTTAGGCACTGTGCCACACGGCGTATTGGAAGCTACGTTTTTGAATTATTTTCCAAAAGCGAATTTTCGCGCGCTACTCTACTCTCGCGTCCCTGCGTCTCCTCCGCATAGACTTGTGTCGATTTACGAGATTTTATTGTTTCTTTCTTACTTTTCTTTGTTATTTTTTTTTGCTCATTTATTATTATTTTTTTGTATCTCATTTAAAAAAATATGTTTTTAAAATGGTTGTTGTTGAGATTAATGTGATAAATTTTTTTGTTGGAATATTGATTTTAAGTCGGTTTTTTCGTAAATAAAACAGTTAATTTTAATTTAATTTAAATTCTGAAAAACAAAATACGAAAATTAGGACTAAAAATGCGAAAAACGTTATATTAAAAAAACATATTTGGCAAGGCGCCATAGATTTTTGGCAATACTCCAAGAGAAATATATGAAGGCGCAGAGAAAAACGCAAAAGTGCGCCAGGGCGCGTTTGCACTTTCGTAGGGTCCAGCATGCCGTGTGCCAATGGAAACATTTAGAAAAGAGACGAGGCGGAGAAGACGAGAGATTCGAAACGCGTCACGCGTGTTTTCGCGCCAAAAAAAATCGTTTGAAAAAAAGACAGTCGCCAGTACCCGTGTGAGCACCCAGCCGTCACTGGGGCATAAGGAGGGAGTGAGTAAACGCGCCCGAACGCACACAGGCATGGCGTGCTAGACCCTACTTAAAGGAATTCGCGCCTTTTCGCGTGTGTCTGTGTTTCGACAGTGCCGTTCTGCCAATTCTAGCAAAAAGTTTGCAAAAATGGAGACACAGAGAAGCGAGAATTGGCGCTCGAAAATCTGATCTCAAAAAAGTTTTCTGAAACGTATTGTGTTTTCAATCGAGTTGCGACATGAGAACGCGAGACTTCGCCCACTTTTTTGTGCGCGACCACGCGAACACAGTGATATTTGAAGAGACGCCGACAGAACGGCACAAAAAAAGTGGGCGGAGTCTCGCGCTTTCATGTCGCAAGTCGATTGAAAACACAATAGTCCCCTACACGCCGTGACACGCAACGCATCCAAACGAGGCCCAAAAAAGAAAAAAAAAAGGCGCGCGAATAATTTCACATTATCGGAGAGAAAACCAAGCAAAAATCCAAAATCCAATATTATTCGCGCGTAATTTTTAAGCGTTGCGGTTTATGCGTTCGAGCGCGTTTGCCCCAGTTCCATACGCGATCCCAACTTGCGTCATTTCAGGCCGAAAACCTGATGATCACTGAAGACTATAATTTGAAAATTGGCGATTTCGGTCTGGCGAAACGAGTGAATATAAACAAAAAACGGACGGGAGAGATGGTGTCTCTTTGGGTGCGGCCCCTCGAATTGCTCCTCGGCTCGACAGTACAGACGACGGCTATCGACATGTGGTCCGCTGCATGTGTGATGGCGCAAATGTACAGGAGATATCCGCTCTTCAAGTGCGATACCGTTTTTGGAATGGTGGGTGCTTTTTGTATTGGTTGTCTGCTGAAATTTGGATGAGGGAGGGGTGGGGGCTTGGCTTTACTGTAGAAAAGAAACAAGAAACAGTGCCACCCCACGGTGTCCAGGATTTGAAATGTGGGCGGAGCCTAATTTGCTGGCGCGTCAGCAAACTCTCATGGCGCACTTTCGGTGCTTGCGCAGTTTGCGACTCTCGAATTTTTTTTATTGATTTTTTTATTTTTCTTTCAGTAAAACCTGTTTTTCTTTGTAAAATGTATGTATTGTATCTTTTAATACCATAAAATTGCCCAAACTTCAATTTTCGTAATGATTTATCCTGCAAAAACACCAAACTACTCAAAACGAATATTTCGAAATGGTGGCTGAACCAAATTCGACGTTCTGAGGCTTAAAAAATTTCTAAAAACCTCAGCTATAATTCCGTTGGAGCACATTTGGGAAAAAATAAGAATTTATGCTTTTTTTCCCGAAAAACATAAAAAATGCGTCAAAATTTGAATTTCGCGCGAAAAAATCCAGTGGGACGCGTTTGCTCGGCTCCGCCCACTTTTCAAATCCTGGACACCGTGCACCCCGCAGTTTTTTTTTAATGGTAGAAAATTTTCTAATGGACCTATTCAACAGTGTGCATTATCGACAAAGGGCCGACAAATTTGTCAAAATTTATCGACAAAAAATCGAATAATTCGACAAAAAAATTCGACAAATTGGCTGAATAATGCAGCGCGCAATTTCGAAGTGTTGTTTTAGAACTTCAGAAGACATCAAATTTTACAACTCTATTTCGGATAGTTGTATTTCGAGCAGTTCCTTCTATTCTGGATAGTATATCTGCCAAAAGGAACCCAAATAGCCGCCAAAGAGCACCCGAATAGCTGCCAAACAGCCGATAAAAAGCCGGCAAACAGCTGCCAAAAAGCGGCCAAATAGCTGCCAGGTAGCTGTCAGGTAACCGCCCTATTGGAGAACGCGCTATCGCTACCGGCTTTACATATTTTCTTGTACCGACGCATCACTGGTTCCGACGTTTGCTATAATTTGCATGAGAGCGGCGTGGCAACCGATGTCGACTAGCAAGAAAATATATTGTGTTTTCAATCGACTTGCGACATGAGAACGCGAGACTCCGCCCACTTATTTGTGCGCTACCTGTCTGCGTCTCTTCAAATATCACTGTGTTCGCGTGGTCGCCCACAAAAAAGTGGGCGGAGTCTCGCGTTCTCATGTCGCAAGTCGATTGAAAACACAATATTTTGTCGAAATTTTTTGTCGATAATTTGTCAAAAAGGGGATTTGTCGACAAATTTTTTTCGATAAGGCACACTGCTCTTCAACACGAGAAAAAAATTTTTTTGTGGTTTTTTCCCTATGCAAAATTGAGAAAAAAAAGACAAAAAACTACAGTAGTTGGAAGTTTTTTGACGTAAACAACTTATCGTGTCGAGACCGGCCGATAAAATAATCGGATGCCCCTTTAAATTTCAACCGAATTCGCATAGAAAATTAAAGGCGCATTGCATATTTTTAACACCGTGTCTCGACGCCATGGGTTTTTTTCCTGGAAAACAACCTGCATAGGGTTGAAATACCACGAAATACTGTTTTTTTTCATGTATTGTCGGCCCGCCAAAATGGTCAAACGCGCTCCGCTGAACTCAACGCTATGGGAATTTCATTTTGGTCTCCAAATTATTTCATTTCACCTTGAATTTACACGTGAAATAAAATAACTTGGAAACCAAAATGAAAAACTCATAGCTTTGAGTTCAGCGGAGCGCGTTTGACCATTTTGGCGGGCCGACAATACTGATAAGACACATTACATGAGAAGGTTCGAAAAATTGTAAAAATCGATCAGGAAAGTTTAACTCGATACCATGGCTTGCCTCTATTCCTGCCTTTTCAGCTCAACAAAATCATCGACGTACTCGGTGTGCCCACCTTTGAAACGTACCCAACACTCAACGATCTTCCCCACATGCAAAACCTGGTACTGGAAGGACAAACCGAGTTTCGGCTCGGCGAAGCGTGTGAACACGCGTCCGCACTGAGCCTGGAGTTGATGCGAAAAATGTTTGCGTTTGATCCGGCCCGACGGATCAGTGCTACAGAAGCGTTGGCTCATGAATACTTTCAGACGCCAGATGAGTCGGGATTCCAGGCCGAGTTGGAAACGTTGACTTTTCCTTGAAATTTATGTACATATTTAGTTCGTTTATTCTTGTTACACCGTTTTTCATGTTTGTTTGTTTTTTTGTCTGTAAATCGTTGAAATCAATCAATACGTTATGCTTTTTTGTCTGAAAATTTTAGCAGAGAATTTTAGCTTCTTGAATGTCCCATCCATCGACATAGCTGTTAGAGCCTATGTATAGGCAAACGCGCTCTGTCGCAATGGCTATTTGCCATGTTCGGTATTATTGGCGCCGAAAATTCCATGAGCCAAACCTTGCGCTTTTTAAAAAATTTCGTTTTTTTTTCACATTCTTGGGGTTTTCTGAAATCTTTTTCATCGAAAAAAACCCCCTTGAATTCCTAGGAAAACTGAGATTTTTGAATTTCCGAATGACAATCTACTCCGCCCGCTCGTGGCGAGATCCGGCATATAATTCGTAGTTTACAATGATTCGGGGGTACAAAATGCATAATTTTGAGTGATAAATTCACGGTTTTATACCTCTGAATCAATTGGTTTGTACTCTTGATGCATTTAAATAGTTTATAATCACGTAATTGTACTCAAAAAAGGTGGTACCACTAAATTTATTACCCTAAATTATGCATTTTGTACCCTCTGAATTATATGCCGCGAGACCCGAACCGCCACCTGAAAACATGGGGGCTGCAGAATGCCAGCTACTCAAAAATGAGTAATACCTGGATTTTGCGAACGGAAAAAATGCGAAAAGTTGACAAATTTTAAATTTTGAAGACCTATTTTTAACTTTATTTATTTTCAATTTCATCACTGGTTTTTTTTTTTAGTTTTTATCTCCATATTTGATTATTTTACGAGTTCATTTTCCAGGATTATCCAATTTTTGGATCCGCAGAACTCAAAATTGACTCTAGCCGTTTATTTAAAGTGCTTTTCGTTTTTTTCGTTTTTCTAAAATGATTTTTCTTCCAGATTTCGAAATCGGAGGCCTAATCTATGAAGCTGGAAAACGAAATTTGGAAATTGATGAATTTCATATGATGATAGCGAAAGACCTACAGTACCGGACAAAAAGATCTTTTTTTGGTTTTTGGAGTATAACTTTTGAATGGAGAGGGTTATGATTCTGAAAATTTGCATGAATCTGTCCCGTAATGTTTTTGACAAGCTCCAAAAAAATGGGTTTGGTCATTTTTAAAAACTGCAGATTTTTCGAAAAATTTCAGATGCCAAAATTTTCGACCCAAAAATATTTTTTTTTCAGATTTTTCTAGACTCGAAATTTATTTTTAAAATGAAGTTTAAAAACTAAAAGTATGATTTTAGTTGACTATGGGTCGATCGGACAATTTTCAGCTGACTTACAGCACTTTGAGTATCAGGGTCCACATGGTTAAGTCAACGACAAATTTTATTGAGGATCACCAAAACCAAAGAAAATTAAAGCAAATTAAATAGAAACTGTTAAAAAGAAAATTTTTTGATTTTTATTCAATAAAATTTGTCGTTGACTTAACCATGTGGACCCTGATATTCAAAGTGCTGTAAGTCAGCTGAAAATTGTCCGATCGACCCATAGTCAACTAAAATCATATTTTTAGTTTTGAAACTTTATTTTAAAAATAAATTTCGAGTCTTGAAAAATCTGAAAAAAAAATATTTTTGGGTCGAAAATTTTGGCATCTGAATGTTTTGAAAAATCTGCAGTTTTCCGAAATGATCAAATCCATTTTTGGAGCTTGTCAAAAACATTACGGGACAGATTCATGCGAATTTTCAGAGCCATAACCCTCTCCATTCAAAAGTTATACTCCAAAAACCAAAATATGATATCTTTTTGTCCGGTACAGTAGATAAACAGATAAGCCCATTTCCCGGACTTTTCACTAAAATTCGGTTGCCTCATGCTACGTGTAATTTGGCACAGATTGTTACAGTAGGAGCTGAGGAAACACTGCGAATACGGATGTTTGCGGTGAAAGGAAGACGCTTGAAGAAAAAGAAGCGAGCACCAACACTCAAGGCCTCCCCTTTCACAAATTAAAAACGGCCGGATGGATCAACGACCTACAATTGTCCCAAGATCAGGAAGATAGTTCTCACTCACTGAACCTTTCGCCGAGGAGTACGTCAAGGAAATTCGTCTTCTCCACTACTCTTCGAGCTGGCTCTTCAGGCAATCTTGGATGAGCTAGATCCAGCACCTCTTGAGGATGATAAGAACGGAATCGCATTCAATGGAAAGTCAATTCACCGTTTGGAATTCGCAGACGACGTTGTTTTATTCGCAAACTCTGTGAAAGAGGCAGAAGATAGAGCAAATCGGATTGCAATGGGATGTCCCAAGTACGGTCTCAATATAAACCCATCCAAGACGGAAATAGTTCTTCTTCGAGATAAAAAAAAAACACCGAACACAATTAAATTCTGAGATGAGCGAAAGCCAAATTTAGAGTTCCGGAAGAAGGAAAGAAGTGTAGATTACGGAACACTGGAGACGGAAGGGGGAAGAAGATGCATTTTTCGGAACTCGAAAAACGGAAAAAAGGTCTTCCAATTTTACGTGAAGTGCCACTCTGTCAGGACTCCATTATAGACGTTAAAAATCCCAACAACAACACGCAAAATAGTCACACCCAACAAGCTTGACACCAACGTGAACCCTTCTTTTATATTATCACAACTTGCTCAATCCCCTCCACATCCTCCGCATTACTAAAATTACCAGTATTCGTAGTAACAAACGGAGTCATGGGGCCCATAGAAATCGCTCTTATCGTTTTCAACCTCTCGACGCTATCAACAATCTACCTCTTTTGTGGTGGAAAGAAGCCGGCGAAGGCAGCTTCCTCCATGAAACCTCGTAAGACTCTTCTTTGAACTTTTAATATATTTTAGCTTTTGCAGCTGCGGCAGGAGCGGCGGCTCCAGCTGCCCCAGCGGCTCCAGCAGCCCCACCAGCTCCTCCAGCAGAACCTGCGAAACCGGCGGAAGGGGAGAAGAAGGATGAGGCGAAACCGGAGGAGAAAAAGGATGATGCGGAGAAGAAGGATGAGAAGAAGGAGGATGAAAAGAAGGAAGAGAAGCCGGAGGAGAAGAAAGAAGGATCAAAGAAGGAGGGATCGAAGAAGGAAGGATCGAAGAAGGATGAGAAAAAGGATGAAAAGAAGGATGAAAAGAAGGATGAAGAGGAGAAAAAGGACGAGAAGAAGGACGATGAAAAACCAGAGAAGCCAGAAGATAAAAAGGAGCCATCAAAGAAAGATGAAAAGAAAGAAGGGTCGAAAAAGGATGAGAAGAAGGATAAATCAAAGAAAGATGAGAAAAAAGATGAAAAGAAGGATAAGTCCAAGAAGTCCAAGAAGTCAAAAAAGTCAAAAAAGGATATTAAGAAGTCGTCAGAAGAGAAGAAGGAGCCTAATAAGGATGCACTGGTCGAGAATCCTATTGTCACGGAACAGTCTGATATTAAATCGGTGAAGGACGAGAAAAAAGATGAGAAAAAGGACGAGAAAAAGGAGGCCAAAAAGTAGCCAAGTGAACTCGGATTTTGATCAATAAATGAACATTTTGAATAAATTATGAATTAAAATGAATTGCTTGAAAGGTGGTATTATTATTCTCGTCTATACTCAGCGAATGCATCATCAGCCTCGCTCTACGGCACTTTAATTTTCAACAGTGTGCGCCTCTTTTGAAGCGAAAAATCAAATTTTAACTGCAACTCGTCGTGGATACGTCATGTTTCGTTAAAAAGAAGTGTAAAACTAATTCGAGTTATTCTTGCAAGTGCAACACGGTTTTACAGGAGTTTTGCAGTAGAGCGAGGTTGATGATGTATTCGCCGACTATAACAATCAGCAAGAGGCCATGATTTCGAAAATGTACCTTTTTCGTTCTTGTCGCGAATTTCGACACAGCCTAAATGAGTATGACCGTAATCCATCAAATGAGAGAGTGAGGGAAAATGAGAGAAATTGTTTTTATTTTATTCCTCACTTTCTCGTTAAATAGACTACTGTCGCACTCATTCAATTCCATTGAAAATCGTATCGACACTTTTCGTGAGAAAGTTGCCATGGTCTTTCTGGGACGAGAGTAATAGATACGGTAAATTGGTTTCCGGATGGTAATGAACTTTGAGTGAATTTTACGGCATTACTCATTTATAAGCGGCTGACAGACGGCTGCGTGAAGGATACCGCGTCGTGGAACGTGTCTTCCTGCCTTATTTGATGTTCAGTTATTTAACAAAAATCAAAATACAAATTTAAGAATTCGCACGAATGAGATTCCCTACGGCTGTTTTCTACTCCGTTTGTTTTTGAAAATTGAACATAAAATGAAACATCGCAATGATTTCAACAAGACCGTTCTTGCGCCAAAGCGCGGCGACGTGAAATCTGTCAAATGTCAGATCATCACGAACGAGTAATACCGTAAAGGTTGATGGCGTTTCACTTATGGACTTATGCAGATGAATTTTCCTGCCGTTTTATTCCTATATTTATCTGAAGCCGAGCTCAGTTGTACGGAATGATATCCGAAGTATTGTGAAAACAAAAAAATTGCAACGCGGTGTTTGCGTACTTAAAAAAAAAAACGAAAATTGGAACAAATCTCTTCATTTCCTGTGCTATTTCTTTCATTGCCGTTTGAATTTCAAAAGTACGCAAACACCGCGTTGCAATTTTTTGTTTTCACAATATCTTTCTTATTATTGTTTTAAAAAATTTGTCACCTGGCGAGAGGCGCGAATTCAAAAAATAGGCTCCGCCTCCTCGCCGAAATATTTTTGCAACTCTGCGCGCGCCAATTTGCAATCGCGGTGCACGCGATTTTATGCGTTGAATTTCCGTTAATTTATTAACAAATATCGATCGAAAACAATTAAAAACTCACTTTAAATCAACAGTTGCCGAATTCGCTTCAAAATAACAATTTTTTGAAAGGTTTCTGGGAGAAATTGAAAGGCACTGGACAAAAATTCGACGCAGAAAATCGCGCGCACCGCGATTGCAAATTGGCGCGCGCAGAATTGCAAAAATATTTCGGCGAGGAGGCGGAGCCTATTTTTTGAATTCGCGCCTCTCGCCAGGTGACAAATTTTTTAAAACAATATCTTTCTTATATATAAAAACCCAGATCGGGATGTCTGTGCGCGTCCGCACTTGCCTTTTTGCAAGAAAATGCAGTGGACAAAACACGAACCCGTGACATTCACAGGTGAAATGCGGTGGATGCATATAGTGTCCGTATTTCAATCATGTCGTCCTTTTGGTCCATTGGACGATATATAATAACTTTTTATTTATTTTTTGCATTATAATAAATAAATTGAATGTATATACACAAGCCTGCAACATTTGGCAACTTTGCCCCTGCTTTTTTTTCACTTTTCTTACAAGTTTTTTTTTCTTGTAACGGCACTGATTTTTGTACTTCAGCTCTTCCAAATTTTGTGATTTTTGTGGCTGAATTAGTAAAATGTGTAAATGTTAATCAAACGACGCGGATTCATTAAATATCTCACAAGTATCATTAAATAACTCACAAGTATCATTAAATACGAGTATCATTAAACAACTCACAAGTATCATTAAATATCTAGAGCCTAATTTACATAAATGCACAATATGATTTAAATACGGACACTATATGCATCCACCGCATTTCACGTGTGTTAGGATTTGCATTCAAGCGCACTACCGACTGAGCCACAGAGGACAGAAGTCTTCCCCAAACAGAGTGCGTAATGAATGAGAAAGAGTGGAACGTAAAAAAAATAGAATGTGGCGACGAAGTCGCCAATAGGCTGCGTCAGCAGCCGCGCAGGACTGCGCAGCAGGCTTGTAATAGCTTAAAACCCATACCAAGCAGGTTCACCAAGCCAAGCTCCGCCCACTCGAAGTTTTTATTTAATTTCCAGTTTGACTTTTTTTAAAAAATTATTAACGTGTATTGGTTTTAGACTAAATATTTGTGGTTTTTTTTTTCCTCTTCCTTTTCACTTTCCGTATCCACTTTTTTTTTTATTTCTAAATTTCACACCTGCGTTTTCAAAAATGCAAATTTCCTTGGATTTCGCAATAACAGAATGTCTTCCATTTCTCACCACTTCATTTTTCACCACACTTATCCTTCTCCTTTTCGGATGTGCTCAACGAATTCCGGCAGTCAGGTATTCCCCTTTTCCCACTTCTATACTCAATTTTCTTACAGGGAACGAAAAGCAACAAAACGAGACACTGAAAAATCGCTGAAATCGCTAAAATCCTCGCGATCGGAGAAAGCGACGACGAAAAGCGAGGTTCGTAAAGTTCCGACTAATAACAATAATGCGAGTGCGAAAAAGTCGGAGAAGAGCAAGAAAAGTACTACAAAAAGCCAGAAAAGTCAGAAGAAACAGACGTAAGTTAAAAGACATCAATCATCATTAAAAACAATGGCTTACCGATTTTTTTGCTAGCGCCGATTCAATAAAAATGATAAAAAATCAAAAAAATGTTCGAAAAGTGGCACCGGAGGACAAAAAAGCCCGTTCACCAGTCAACGATAGCGATTCGCTGCCCACTGAAATTATAGTGGTACCGCTGGGCAAGGCGGGAGAGTAAGTTCGCTCTATTGACAACCTTGTATCTCATTGTCCCCTAGATCGTCTGCCTCACTTCCATCAATGATGACGAATCAAGCTGACCGAAAAGTGCAAGAAGAGCCTGGTGCGGAAAAACGGAGGATCCAGTTTGCGGATCAGCTGGTCAAATCGAACAAGTCGGTGAAGAAATCGATGAAAAGCGCGAAAAATAAATCTGGAAAGGGTTGAATTTTGAATTTTCTGTTGTGTAATGTGCTAACATAAGGAATGATAATGTTAAATATTTAATAAAATTTTATACAGGGTGGCCGATAAGTATAGGACGTTTTGAAAGTGCTCCCATTTTTTCAATTTGAGGATTTTTCGAGAACAACCTTTATTAAACAACAAAAAATAAGCAGAAAATTTGATTTTACAAGAGAATTTCGAAGTTGGATCCACGAGCTTTGACACAGGCTCTCAAACGTTTCTTCACCGAATTGACAGTGCGCCGCAGGTATCCGTCGTCGATCGAAGCCCATGCTACCTCGAGAGCGGCCTTCAAGTCATCGACAGTAGCAAAAACTTTTCCCGCGATCTTCCCTTCCAACATGCCCCAAACGCTGAAATCCATCGGATTGAGATCCGGGCTGGAAGCAGGCCACAAGTTCTTGTCCAGGAATCCAGGGAAATGCGCCTCCAAGACGGCCAATGTCGATCTCGAGCCATGGGACGGTGCCCAGTCTTGTTGAAGGATAAATGGACCACCAGCAAAGTGCCGTCGAAGAATTCGAACCGTCGAAGACGAAATTTGAAGGCGTCGAGCGATCTCAGCACTTCCGAGGCCTCTCTTGAACAAGAGTTCAATGGAAGGACGATGAGGAGAACTTTTCATAGCTCGGCGATATGGAGAAGTGAGAACAAATGACTGAGAAGCTTACTTATATAGTCTCTGGACTTTCGAAAAGTTTCGAAATTTTTCGAAAATATCCCTTGGCACCGTGCCAGGGAACGCTGAAAGCGAGCGTCCTATACTTATCGGCCACCCTGTAATGTTGGAAGAATATTGATTGTTTTTCATTGGAAAGTATTGTGATTATCACTTATTTCCCACGTAGTGACAGCTCTCTGACAGTTTGTCGCCAACTGGTTGGTGGGTCTCACCTAGTTTATTTAGCCACCCGTCGGGCTGCTGCCCGGTGACTAGCGGACAATGGTGAAAACAACAAGAAGATGTGGTTGAAAGTATTTATTAAGGAAAACTCGTTGCTACGGGAGGAAAAACCTTATGGGGTTATTCACGAAATGGCAAAAAATGACAAAAAACTGCGCGAAAACTCGGAAAATGCTCCGATTGACCTGAAATTCTGGGAAATAAAGGAAAAAATTCTCCCGGGCATTATCCCAAAATTTCTGACAAAAATATACATTTTAAGCATTTTTAGAGAAAAATGCAATATTTCTTAAAAATCGAAATTTTGGTCTGAAATTTTGTGGGAATGTCCGGAAGAGTTTTTTCCCTTATTTCCCAAAATTTCAGATCAATCGGAGCATTTTCCGCGTTTTCGTGCAGTTTTTTGCCATTTCGTGAATAACCCCATTAACATTGAGAAGTGGCGAGAGTTGATTTACCCGCCATGGAAAATCATTTCCTGAAATTGCACTCGCCGTCTTATGCAACCCTGAAATGTCCGTTGCTTATCTGGACCTAATTCAACGCTTGAGCTTCATCTGAAGCTCGACTCGTGTACTGAGTCGCTTTGAGTGCTCAGTTCAGTCGATTCTTTGACTGGGTCAGCGGAGCTGCCGACCTGAGCTCGTCGATCTCCAGAGAGATCGACGAAAAGGCGACGAGTGCGAGAACGAACTGCTCTCTCACAAAGTATTACGTATTTCCGAGTACGTGAGATGTCGTAAAATGTGTCTAGCCACGATCGGTGTATGCATACTTGTAAACATTCTACAGTACTTCGGATACTGTAGATTTTTTTTTACATTTTTCGACATGCGTAAATTGGAAAAATCGTGTTATTTTTATACATGAATGGCCCCCTATTTATAAAATATAAGTTTTAAAAAGCAAAAAAATTAATAAAAATTTTAATTGAAAAAATTCGAAAATAAATATTATGGATTCGTGAATTACCGATAAAACGCGGTGAATCGTGGGGCAAAAGTTGGCTGGTCTCGCCACGAATTTGAGAGACTACGGTTAGCGCGAAAATATTTTTTTTTATCCTTTTTTTTAATTAAAACGCATTTTCATAGTTTTTTATCAACAAAATAAGTTTTTAAATTGAAATTACTCATTCCAGGTTACACAAAAATTTTAATAGTGAAAAAATGCTAGTCAAAAGGCAAAAAATCGGGTTTTTATTTAAAACAAAAGAAGAAAAAATATTTTTCGCGCTAACCGTAGTCTGTCAAAATCGTGGCGAGACCAGTAACTTTTGCCCCACCTCTGGTAAATCGTTTGGAGTTTAATCAGCTATGTTTGGAGTTTAACTCGAACAACGGCCGATTTCGGGTTTAATCAGCCAGGAGTGGAATTTAAACCGAGTCAGGCACATTACTGACGCGCCCGCCTTTTGCGTCAACATTAGCGCACTTTCGGAAATCTTTAGGATAATTTCGAAACTCCTGTTTTTTTTTCAACATTTTCTTTATTTTTTTCATTTTTGTACGTAAAAATTCAATTATTTTGTTGTTTTTTATTTAAAAAAAATTCGCACTCGCCAAGGAGTAATATTTTGCGGCACGTTGTGAAACAACGGGTTTTTTTTTTAAAGTTACCAACTATACTATTTAACATTTGAAGAATAATAATAAACACCTCGAACAATTGTTTCGGATCACAAGTTACCGCAATGATTCGATTATTTTTTTTTAAGGTATCTTTCACACCGGTCGTTCCACGTTGCGAAATCGATGATCATATAAAAAAAGAAAAAAACAATCTACTTTCAAGTGCCAGTAGGGACATAGGAATATAATTACGGTATGTTTTCATGGAGAATTTTATGAGCCATTAAAAATGGAGCTACAGCGGAATATAACATGCACGGAATAGAATTGCAACAACAATAAGTCCCCTGAATAGAACTGTTTGAAATTGAGCCTTATAAAGAAAATAACTGCTCCAAATCGAACTTAAATACCAACCATGGACAACTTCCATGTCAGTACAGTTCTATTTCGGAAACTTCTATTTTATTTCATTTATATTCCGTTGTATTGTCGGTCTGCAAAATAATCAAACGCGCTCCGCTGAACTTACTGTTAGTACTTCGTGATTTTCATTTCGGTTTCCAAACTATTTCATTTCACATTGAATTTATACGTGAAATGAAATAATTTGGAAACCAAAGTCGCATAGCGTTGAGTTCAAAGGAGCGCGTTTGACCGTCTACAATACCGTATTAAAAATGTTTCTCTTATTGTCCTTAAATATATAATGGATTCGTGGCGGAGTGACAATTCACGTGAAAATGATCAAAAATTTGAAAAATCAAAAATTCAATTAAATCTCGGAAAAAAAAGATAGTTAGTCTTCTTTATTTTTTACAATTTTTCAGCGAGTCCTATGAATTCCCTGCGTGACATCGATGCCTGATTTGGGAATATCACCTCGTCTGGGATCGAGTGATTTCGCCAAAGCTCAACGACAAACGCAGGAAAATAAGAACATAATCTTCTCAATATTTTATTTTTTTTTAGTATTTTTTTATTTGCTACTGTGTGAAATTGCGGTTTAACTTGAATAAAATTGCCTTTTTTCCAGTTTCTGTATCGAAATAACTCGCTCTTAAAATACTAAACGCAGCGCACAACGACACTCCGCACTCAGATTTTGGTGCCTGATCAGCTTCCATTCGAGTCTGATCAGCTACGAGTCGGCTTTAATCATGCACCGTCAGGAGCTGATTTTACCCAGATTAAACTCCAAACCAATCTGATTAAACATCAAACGATTTACCAGAGACAATTCACCGCGTTTTATCGCTAATTCACGAATCCATAATATTCAAATCCACAAGTGTGCAAACACCGATCGTGCCAAGACCCATTTTACGACATCTGAAGTACTCGGGAATACGTAATAATAAAACGAAGAACAAGAATTATAAAAATAATGAAAAGGGCGCTCCAAAATCACAGCATAGACGAGCAGAAGGCCAACGAACTGAGCGAAACGACGCAATCACTGAGGAAAACTCTGAAAACTATTTTAGGATTAAAGGGAGGCGCGGCCCTACGATAGACAAGCGGGTCTCACACGGCGTGTTGGAAGCTACGTTTTTGAATTATTTTTCAAAAGCGAATTTTCGCGCGCTATTCTACTCTCGCCTCCCTGCGTCTCCTCCGCAGAGACTGTGTCGATTTACGAGATTTTATTGTTTCCTTTTTAATACTTTTCTTTGTTATTTTTTTTCCTCATTTATTATTTTTTTTTGTTTCTCATTAAAAAAAATTATGTTTTTGAAATGGTTGTTTTTGAGATTAATGTGATAAATTTTTTTGTTGGAAAATTGATTTTAAGTCGGCTTTTTTCTCAATAAAAACAGTTAATTTAAATTCTGAAAAACAAAATACGAAAATTGGGACTAAAAATGCGAAAAACGTTATATTTATCCAAAGAAAAAACATATCTGGCAAGGCGCCAAAGATTTTTGGCAATACTCCAAGAGAAATATATGAAGGCGCAGAGAAAAACGCAAAAGTGCGCCAGGGCGCGTTTGCACTTTCGTAGGGTCCAGCATGCCGTGGTCTCTCAGGCATTTCATTTCTTGAATTATTAGAAAAATTAGAAAATATCAGAAAAAATGGGAATAATATTAGGAGACCCGAGTAAATTTAGAAAAATTAGAAAATATCAGGAAATTTAAAAATCTTAAACAGATCTTGTAAGATTCGTATCGATTTCGCAATAAGCGCATATTATCAGGAAATTTACGGATCTGATCAGATCTTATTTTACTCCGATCGCAGCGCGTTGGGCTGCGTCGCGTGTCGCTAAACGAGAGTTTGAATGGCACTTTTCAGTATTCTGGCCTAAATTATTTTTTCGTTTGTTTTAATTTAAATTTTTTATCAACTAAATAATTGATATTCCTTTATTATTGATTTGAAAAATGTGCCACTTCACAATCCGCGATAGCTTTAAATTCAGGCTTCGCATCTTTGCTCAATTTTCAGGTGATCTTACTTTTACTTTATTTTGCCCGTGGAAATTTTGGAACAAGGTTGAAATTTGGGGAAAGAAGCGGTGCCTAATTTTAGGGACTTATTGACAAAAGTATCCAAAAAAGGAAAAAATGGCAAACAATTGGGATAAAATAGTGTTCAAAATTTTTAACATGTTTCCCAAAATTCCAGACTTATCGAAGCATTCTCCGGGTTTTCTCCCAATTGTTTGTAATTGTTTTCTTATTTTTAATAATTTTTTGAATAGTCTCACTAAAGTTCACGCTGACGAGTTTTTTAAAACAATACAATTTTTTTCAGAAGTGAGGTCCATCGTATTCGTGTCATGAACCAATGACCAATCGAAAACAGAAAAAGGTAACGCTTCTTCTTTCAATTGTGAAAAAAAACAATTTAATTTTAGACCTAAATCGTTGTGTCGTACCACGAACCAGATTCACGTTTTCATTGATGATCACGCTGCGTTAATTGCACAAGCCGAATCGCTCACTTGTGCTGGAGCGCACTTGCTGACTCTGGGTCTCTCTGTTTCTAATGCTATTTCTTCTCTCTCCATTTGCACACTTATTTTTTCAATTTTAAATGTTTCTCTCTTATTTTTCTAGCTAAAATTATTAAAAAATATATAATTTAAGCCTGAAAAAATGATACAGTCCAAAATCTTTTGAGATACTTCTTTCGAACAGATGTTTCACTATCTCACTTATTTATTAGTGTTTTTGAGTTTGAACTAGAACTCAGAACGTATTAAATACACCAGAAATTGTGAAAAATACTTTTTCACATAAAAAAAAATTTAAATGGTGCGAAAAAAACAACAAAAACAACAAAGAAATTTTTTTTTATGCCCTGCACCAACACGCATAACTTCGAAAAAAGTGCTTTTCTAATGGTATTTGTAGCCAATTTCTATTGTTCTGATATGTCTTATGTGGGTCAAAACCAGTGTGCCTTATCGACAAAGGTTCGACAAATTTGTCGATAAATTTGTCAAAGTTTTTCGTCGAAATTTATCGACAAAAAATCGACAAATTCGACAAATTTGTCGATAAAAAATTTTGACAAATTTGTCGAAATTTTGTCGACAAAAATTCGACAAAAAATTTCGACAAAAATTCGACAAATTTGTCGACAAAATTTCGACAAAAAATTTCGACAAATTGTCGACAAAAAATTTCGACAAATTGGCTAAATAATGCAGCGCGCAATTTCGAAGTGTTGTTGTAGAACTGCAGAAGACATCAAATTTTACAATTCTATTTCGGATAGCTGTATTCCGGGCAGTTCCTTCGGGGGTGCTACGGTATAGAACTCGCACGGAGTAGAACTGCCACGGAATAGAACTGCACGGAATAGAACTGCTACGTTTTAGAACTCGTGCGAAATAGAACTCGTACGAAATAGAACTCGTACGAAATAGAACTCTTACGGAATAGAACTGCACGGAATAGAACTCGTACGGAATAGAACTCGTACGAAATAGAACTCGTACGAAATAGAACTGGTACGAAATAGAACTCGTACGAAATAGAACTGGTATGAAATCGAACCAGATAGCTGCCAGACAGCTGCCAGACAGCCGCCAGACAGCCGCCAGACAGCTGCCAGACAGCCGCCAGACAGCCGCCAGACAGCCGCCAAATAGCCGCCAAATAGCTGCCAAATAGCTGCCAAATAGCTGCCAAATAGCTGCCAAATAGCTGCCAAATAGCTGCCAAATAGCTGCCAAATAGCCGCCAAATAGCCGCCAAATAGCTGCCAAATAGCTGCCAAATAGCTGCCAAATAGCTGCCAAATAGCTGCCAAATAGCTGCCAAATAGCCGCCAAATAGCCGCCAAATAGCCGCCAAATAGCTGCCAAATAGCTGCCAAATAGCTGCCAAATAGCCGCCAAATAGCTGCCAGGTAGCCGCCAAATAGCTGCCAGGTAGCCGCCAAATAGCTGCCAGGTAGCCGCCAAATAGCTGCCAGGTAGCTGTCTGGTAGCTGCCCTCTTGGAGAACGCAACCGGCTATACATAGTTTCTTGTACCGACAAATCACGGGTCCGCGATCGCTATCATTTGCATGAGATCGGCGCGGCAACCGATGTCGACTAGCAAGAAAATATATTTTGTCGAAATTTTTTGTCGTTTTTTGTCGAAAATTTTTTGTCGATTTTTTGTCGACAAATTTGTCGAAATTTTTTGTCGACAAATTTATCGACAAAAACGACAAATTCGAATTTTTGTCGATAAATTTGTCGACAAAATTTTGACAAATTCGACAAATTTTTTGTCGATAATTTGTCAAAAAGGGCATTTGTCGACAAATTTTTTTTCGATAAGGCACACTGGTCAAAACAAGAGAAAAAAGTCTGATATGGGTCATCAAGAAAAAAAAAAAGGAAAAAACTGAGGAAGGATTCGAACCCCCGACCTCGAGATCGTCGGATCCGAGAGAAGTGCACACCAGTACACCACCGATTCACACACAGCAGAAATGCGATCTATCTATTACAAATGAAAGTCTATGGTGAATGCACGATACACCAACCGCAGCTAAAAATCAGCTAGTGACTCGCTGATAGATCTATCTTTGCGCAGCCTTGCGATAGCTCGATAGTGAATCTATGGCCGGCTCATGTCACTAGAGCACGTTTGCATTAATTCTATAGGTAGCGAATTTTTGTTGAATTTTGTGTCCTATTTTTCTTATTTTTCTTCAAATTTTATCAATATTTTACTAATTTTTTTTGTTTTTCAGATGAGGAGACCGATTGCGAATCAGTGCGACAGTGAAAACTGAAGAAGGTAAGCTAAATATAACGGATTCGTGTCGGAATGACACTTCACTTAAAATTTTTGTTTACTTTTTCAAAAAACAAAACGTGAATTCAAGTTTCGCTCCGTTACGAATCCATGATAAAATTTAAAATACACATTGATTTTTGCAGAATCGCTGCTCGTCACAGACGCGTCAAAGAAGATGGAAAAAAGTTGGTGAGTTGTTTCAATAATTTGAAAAGGCGCAAATATAAAAAATAGGAATTGATTTCGAACTCTCTCGGTAATCAAAAAAAATTTTCGCGCAAAGATGTAAAAATTTGTGTGCAATCGCTTGATTTGGCTTTACAAGAAAGATGGTTTCGTATCTATTTATTTCAGAAGTTCCGTTCAAGCGATTTTGAAATCTGGAAGGTCCCGCGCATTCCCCGAAGATGGAACAAGTGGAGTAATGAGGATTTGTAGAAGAAATAATTCTAAAATATCTTTTTTTATTTTATATGTCAGTAATTTTGTTTATTATTGACCTATACACTATTGTTGATCTTGCTTTTCATTTTTCTTTGATTATCTCGCCCCATATTTTTTTCCGCTTTAGCTTTACGTGTATTTAATCTTTGACTGATAATAAATAAATCCTAATCAATAAATTCGTAGCAGCTCGCAAGTAAAGAATGACTCGTTAATAATAGAGCGATGGAAGTCGAACGCCTCACCTACTGTGAATCCATAACACGCCGAAAATGCGTCAACGATGCGTCAATGATGCGCCAATAAATGCGATAGATTCATTACGCGTACACGATGACACCCTTGCAGTGCCCCCATGCCATTTGCGCGCGAGTCACCAGCGAGCTGTAATGCATGTGTCGCATTTCACCTGTGCATATTCAAAAACCCCCGGAGGCCGCTCATATGATCGGCGGCCCGCAGTGAGCTGCTATGCAAGTGCGCTCCACCGAAGTGAGCGATTCGGCTTGTATAAATAACGAGACCTTTGATGATCTCGAGGATTTTTAAAGCAAGATTCCGTCAAAACTGCTTTTCACCGTGACGTGGTCGCTTCGGAAAATTCGATGTAATTAATTTTTTTTTGATTCTGAATTACAGTCATTATTTTCAGCGCGACCGCGAAATCCAGACAAGCTGCCAACATAATGAGTAGGGCCTTCTAGGACCAGAAAGACATGTTAAAGAAGGCCCTGGAAAAAACTAGGCCGCACTCAAGGAACAAACAAAAACGTGGAAAAATGTGAAAGGCGCGACTACGACTTGGATGCGGCGCGATTTCGCTGAGACACCGAAATTTCTTGTACCGCCGAGCATGAAGTCGTGTAATTTCAGCATTAATTTCCCAATAATTTTCATGCATTTATTACATTTTTTGATTCAGTTTGCTAACACTGTATTTTATGGTTTTATAATATTTTTCAATAAATAACAAATATTCAAATGGTAATTTATCTATATTATCGCGTTGCTACGAAAAATCAATAAATGTTCGGTATTCGACGGAATCTTGTCAGAAACTTTACGAATCTTGTCAAAAAAATTACGGATCTTATCAGAAAATTCACGAATCATTTTAGTAAATTTACGGATATTATCAGAAATTTTAAGGGTAATATTAGGCGATGCGAATCTGATCAGAAATTTTACGGATATTATCAGGTATTTTATGAATCTTATCAAGCCACAATATAATCTTGAATCGTTTGTTTAAAACCCGTAAATTTTCTAATAATTCAAGAAATGAAATGCCTGAGCTCACCGCGACCGCGAAGTGCTTGCACACAGCGCAATGCGCGCGCCGTTTGAATTATATATTTGAGGATTTTCTTTTCCTCAGTTGTTTTCAATGGAGAAAACTATAGTTTGCGTCTTAAAATATGGTTTTTGGGAAAAGCAAGTCGATTATTAATGCTCTTGGACATCATTTATCGACACATAGATCCTAGAAGAGCACTGCTGAATAGAGTGACCTTAATGAACTATTAAAAAATTTTAAACAGAAAGAGGGAGTAAAAAACAGTTTTCTGGTTGTTTTCTTTAATTTTTGAGTGTTTGATTAGGGGGTATAGTACCGCTACGGTATAGAACTGCCTGAAATGGAGCTGAACTGACACAGAACAGCTCGAAAAAGTTTGCGCTGTACATTGTGGGACATTGAGTTCTATTTCGCACAGTTATTTTTTTTTCAAGACAGCTCCATTTCACTTTATCAAAATGATTCGAAAATTTGTGATAAAATCTAAAAATTTCGGTAAAAAAAATGCCACAAAAAAGCGTGCGAGGTGCTTGCAAGAAGGGAGTGTATTCTATAAACCAAAAATCTTTCCAAAAAAAAAAAATCCATTGCGATTGACAAGCCCATTTTTTCGCTCCCCCAGGGAGGCGACGTTTCGAAAAGTCCAATTTTTCGTGTTTTTTCTTCTTCTTCTTTCATTTTATATCTTCTTCTTGTGGCAGCCAAGACGATGACGTCGTGAGGTGAAACTTGGAGCAAGCAAGAAAAAAAGGAAACGAAAAGTTATGGGGGTACATGCGCGTGTGGAACAAGAAAAGGCTTTTTTCTTCCATTTTTTTCGTCGTTACTTTGTTTGTTGTGCGCGCAAATTTGGTTTTATTCAATTTTCATTGTTTTTTTTTTGTTATTTTTTGTCTTGTGGAACAAGGAACACGAAACAATTAAAAAAAACACTGAAAATGGCGTCCGCGCCCCAGACTTGCCAAATACCGTGCGCTGGTTGCTAAAGGGGCGGTGCTAGCTTATATTTAACACATTTTAATCAATTTAATCGCATTTTTAAAATTAATTTCGCTGCGTAGCGGCCAATGTTGTAACAGAAGGGAGCAGATTAAAGTGCAGTGTAAAGCGCTGTGCGAAAAAAAAATGCAAACATTTTTTTTTCGATTCATATTCCGCTCTTTTAAGTCTTTGATTTTTGCACGTTTCCACGTTTTTTCTTGCCACAATTTCCCACGTTTTTCGCTCGGCTGACCAAAAATGCAAACTTTTTCATTTTTTGGCCTAAAGCGTTATATGATCAATAAACAATTGATGGAGCTCATAAAAAGTAAGAAAGCCGTGGGATAAATATTTATGCAAGCCAGCTCGGCAAACAGTTTAGTTTACAATTCGCCAACTTTGGCTGCCGCTCGTTTGGCCAGTTATTAATCGATCCGAGTGTTTATAAATCTATTTTTCGCGCGATTTTCACATTTTTCTTGTCTTATGGAGCAAAGTCGATGTTTTTTTTTAATCTTGTTGGCCAGTTTTTGTCGAAAAATCGGGATTTTCGGTGTTTTCTCCTCGTAAATCGACACTTCAGCGGCCAATTTTGCATTAAATGTTTTAATTTTATGATAAAACCTCTTGTAAATCGACGAATTGCCCAAAACTGCGAAAAATCGGATTTTTCGGTATTTTCCCCTTAAATCGTCACAAACTTGGCAAAATTTGCATAAAAAACATTCTTTTCGATAAAATTCTTCGAAATTGAACAAAAAAAAATCGTAGAAATGCCCCTGCAGTGCTTCCCGCAGTCACACCCCTTTTTGCAAGCACCGCGCGCGCTTCTTTTTTTCGTTTTTTCTTGCGAAAATTTCGAGATTTCGCATGTTTTTCGACGGTTCCAGGTCAATTTTAAGAATTTTTTGCGTTGTAAACTTTTTTGGCATTTTATCTTAATTTTATTGAGAATTTTTCACATTTTAACTTTTTTTCAATGGAAACCCGTGGTGTTTCAAAAACAAATTGTAGATGCGAAAAGATGTTCCCTCCCCTTTTCTTTCATTTTTTACCGAAATTTTGGAATTATTAGTTTGTTTTTCGCGACTTAAAAATAGCTAAACTTGTCTGTTTTCAGCTCCAAAACGTATATTTCCTCAAATATTGTGCCCGAAAATCGAAAAATTCGTTGAAATGTCGAAAACTGCAAAAAAAAAAATGTTCGGGAGCATTTTTGAAAATGATTTTCACAGTTTTACACATTTTTTTGACATTTATCGAAAATTCTAGGTTCAATAACTCGATTTATAACTGTATTTTTCTCTGCGTCGCCTCTATCGCTGCAAGACCACCTGGCCGCGGCCGAGGAACGGCACGTGGCCGACTGACAGCTTTTATGTTTACAGGCTGTTTTGTTTTGTACATAATTCGCGCTCTGAAATCCGACACCCTGAGCGGGGGTACGACAGAATAGAAATAGGCGAAATAGAAATGCTACAAAATAGAATTGCTACAAAAAAGAACTGGAAAAAATAGAACGGCTACAAAATAGAAATGAGCGGAATAGAACAGCGCGAAATAGAAATGTGACAAAATAGAAATGGGCGAAATAGAAATCGGTGCGATGGAGCGCGTTTGCATTATTCTTCGAATTTTCCGATTATTATAGGATTTTTCAGTAATTTTCAGATATTTTACGCACTTAACAACATCGAAAATGAAGAAAGGTATAAAATCAATGCAGTTTCAGAAAAAATAATGGAAAATCGGCGAAAAACTGAGCAATTCAAAAAATAATGCAAACGCGCTCCATCGCCAAAATTTTTTCTATTTTGTAGCATTTCTATTTCGCTCATTTCTATTTTGTAGCCGTTCTATTTCGTAGCATTTCTATTTCGCTCAGTTCTATTTTTTCCATTTCTTTTTTGTAGCATTTCTATTTTGTAGCATTTCTATTTCGCCTATTTCTATTCTGTCGTACCCCCCCCTGAGCAGAGTAGGGGGAGACGGAAGGAGACGAAACAAAATCGAATTACACCTCGTGAAAAAAGATCTTTTTTTTTTCAAAAAAAAAAAGGCAAAGAGAGGAGCCACTCAACATTTTATTGCTTACTCTTTGAAGTTTTGCCCCCCACAAAAAAAAAGAAAAAGTAGACTTGTATTTAATGATGAAATTGGAGCCCGGCTGTCTGCAGGTATCTAAATAACAAGTATTGTTCGAAAAAAAAAAGTGCACAATTGAAATCGGCGGTGGTCGATGGTGCCATGCGCTTTGTATGGATGAGAAATTTACGATTTTTGGTGTACTGTTGGATGGGGAAATGTCAAAAATTTTCCCGATTATGGGATCCTTTAAAATTTTGGGGCAGGCATTCCTCTTTCGCTACCATTTCTCAAAGTTTCAGGCTGAAAAATTGGCGAAATTCGTCTGAAACTGACAGCGAAATGTTGAGAGCTCGAAAAATTCGAAAAATCGCCAAGAATCTCGTCTACGCCCCCGCCTTGCAAAAAAACTGTGCGTCTGTTACGAAAAGGGGCGTGGCCTGCTTTTCGCAGAGTGACAGCTTTTTTATCTCACTATTTGTGAAATTTCTACGTAATTTTTGGTGATTTTTGACATTCTCACGATTTTTCTGCTTTTTTGGGTTAATCCAGGAATTTTCACCCAATTTTTGGAATTTTCAACTGTTTCCGGCAAAGCTGAGCGTTTTTAGGCGATTTTTTGGAGTTTTTCAACATTTTTGGACAGTTTTAGGGAAGTTTTACGATTATTGAACAACTTGATGCAAAATTGAGCATTTTTTGTAAATTTTTAGTTTATTAAAAATTTTTTGCCCAATTTTTCGGGATTTTTGAGCATTTTTGCCCATTTTGGACTCTTGGAACATTTTTACTCCAATCTAGGCGTTTTTTACCGAATTTTTGGGATTTTTCGACATTTTTGGCGAAATTTATGATTTTTCTACTTTTTTTTGACAAATCTGGGCTTTTTTGCATAATTTTTCAGGGTTTCTAACTTTTTCGGCGAACTGGAGCATTTTTTCGATTTTTTCAACTTTTTTAGACAAATCTAGGCTATTTTGCGCAATTTTTGGGATTTTTCATCATTTTTAAGCAAATTCTGGGATATTTTAACTTTCAATGGCAAATCGGGGAATTTTTGCAATGTTTTGGTGATTTTGGCCACGCTAGGCATTTTATTGCTCATTTTTTGGGACTTTCATTGATTTTCCATGAAAAACTGACAATCGGCCACGCGCTGTTCCTAGGCTGCGGCCACTTGTGGTCTCGCAGCGACCGAGGAGAAGAGGCGCAGAGAAAAATACAGTTTTTTTAAAAACCATTTTTATAGCCTGTTGGTGTGCCCGGGGTGCTGGCGACTGCCCTCGCGAAAGTGCGCTTCATTAAAAAAATTGCAGAGAACGTTTAAGCGAAGAGACGCAGCTTGGCGACGCGACGCAACCGCAGCGCGTGGCGTCGGCGGCAAAAAAATGCGTTTGAAAAAAGGCAGTCGCCAGCACACGTTTTTTGTCCAAACTCGCCAAATTATTTATAACGTTTGAATTTAGCTTGGCGGAAGTTTTTTGCCGTTTGAAAACCAAAATTTAAACTTCAACACACTGCGATTTAGCTTTCAAAGTCCAGAGCATTACCAGTTCTTGACATGAGCAGTTGCCGTCTGGTCGACTTTTCCACGCCCCTTCTCAGCCCCCTCCTCCTCCTACTTGTCCTCCATCTTCTTCTTCTTCTTCTTCCGAGACAACTTTTAGTGGTCGCCTACTCCTCTTCCTCCTTCCTTCCTTCCATCTCCACCCCTTTTTGCTCCTCAGCGGGGTGGGCCTGCTCTGTGAGCGCCCACTTTTGCGCGCCACTCGGTCGCCGCCCAAAACTAAGCTAACCCGAAAAAAAAAACAGACTTGAATTTTTCATGATGTTTCCTTCTTTTTTTCACACATTTTTCCATTCTGCTTTTTCCAGACGTGACGAATGTGCGAAATTTTCTGACGAAGTGCCACGCGGAACGAAGAAGAAGAAGAAGGAAAACGGATAACGAAGAGCAAGAATGTCGCATTCTGTGTGAGTTTTTTGTTGTTGCCTAGAATCGAATAATATTCGTCGTTCGTTGGTGCGAGCTGCTCTTAGCAGAAAAGGAGGAAAACGAATTAAAGAGAAGAAGGCGTGGTGTGTGTATTCTATGCTTCTCCACCCTCCTATCCACACGGATGCAGAAATTGAGATGAACTAGACGAGGCATAGACGAGACGAGACGCAGAACGCACCGCCTATTGATTCTGTTTTTGGCTCGGCTTCATTCAAACAAACCGCACCACGCCTTCTGAAAGAACTTGCTCATTCGTATTCCTTCTTTCATTCTGACTGACTGAAAGCAGCTCCATGGCCCGAATAATTGCCCCCAACGACCCAGAACCATCCGGCGAAGAACCGGACGGCGAATCACCGGCGCGAATCGCGCGCTCGCGATCCTGTGAGCCACCCGGCTCCACGGGTCGCAGTCGCGAATCGCGCGGTTCCCTATGGATGTCCATGGGTGTACACGTTGAGAATTCCAGAAGACGTCGAATGTCGAAGGCGCGTCGCGAGTCGCAGAACATTGAGCTGTCATCGCTCGGTGAGTCGTTTTTCTTTAAAATTTTTAAAATTTGAAGTTATAGGGGTTATTCATGCCGAAAAATTGTTCTAGTCATGAGTATCCCCGAGAAAATTTGTTTGAAAAATGGGGATATTCATGTGGAAACATGAATATCACCGAGAATTTGAAAAAATAAATTCTTGAAAATGGGGATATCTATCTCGCGGTAAATATCCCCGAAAAACCGTAAAAGTTGGGATATTTATATCGAGAAAAAAGCTGATTTTTTATCGTCGTAAATATTCCCGTAGAAATCTAAATTTAAAACAATTGAAATTGGGGGTTTTTTCACTTAGCGAGGAAAATCCCCGAAAAAATTTCTAAAAATTAAAAAAAAAAGGATATTCATGTTAAAACATAAATATCCACGAAACAAATCGTTAAACCTCTGAAAAGTGGCGATATTCATTCAACCCGTAAAAATCTGCAAAAACTCTAAAAATTAGGCTATTCATTGCAATTCTCAGCCCCGTCGTAATCTTTCAAAACAATTTTCGGCCTGCCATAATCCTTAAAATTTCTTGGGCCAGCTATAATCTTTAAAAATCTGAAAAAAAAATGAGGCCATTCCCAATAAAAATTTTCCTCAATTCTGTGAAATTTTGAAACCCAGGGAACCTCCGATCTAGCGGTAAATATCACCTTGAAATCTGCAAAAAAAAAATACTGGAAAACATTTTTGCCGGTAATTTCCCCCAAAAATCTGAAAAAATTTAGAACCTCGAATCTCGCAATAAATATCCCCGTAAAAATTTGCAAAAACCTTTAAAAATTTGGAAATTCATGCCGAGAAACAATTTCGCCGTAAATCCCCCCCCCCCCCAAATCTCAAAAACTGGGGTTATTCATTTCGACGTAAATTTCACCCAAAAAATCTATAAAATCTGCAAAAAAAAACCTTTAAAAATTTGGAAATTCATGCCGAGAAACAATTTTCCCGTAAATTTCCAACTAAAATCTGCAAAACCCTTGAAAATGGGGAAATTCATGCCGTAAATTTCCTCCGAAAAATCTGCAAAAATCTTTTTAAAAAATAAGTTAGCCTTTCACTACCGTAAATTTCTCCGACGAAATCAGTAAAATCTGAAAAATGGGTCTAAAATAGGTAATCCAAAATCATTACGTACTTGCCACGGATCGACACTTTGCGGTAAATAAATGAAAATTCCTTTTTATTCAAAAAATTACAGGCGCCTCATAATTTACCGGGAAGTGTCACACTGTGGCGAGTTCATAACATTCCCGAGACAATGTTTTCCTTCGAAAAATTTTGTAAATGACGTGCAATTATCAACAAAAAACCCATTGTTTTCTAGACATTTTTTCTTCCACCCTTTTTCTCCCTCCTCCCTCCGATAATTACACACCTGAAAAGGGATAAACTCGCGCGTATCCTAGACGACGGTGTTTGATTTTCGGTTTATTCGTCTTTAATTTTTGAATGCTCGAAAAGCTGAAAGCAAAAAGAAGAAAGCTGAAAAGATGTGTGTTTATTTACAAGGGGGGCTTGTGGAAAAGAAAGAAAAGATGGATGCCAATTATCTCTTCCATTAAGCTCCATACTCGATTCTCTTTTCGAATTTCTTTCCCACTAAACTCGGAGTGAAAGTCGGTTGGTCCTCCTTCACTTGCACTCCACGTGAAATTCACAAGCGAAACTTTGAATAGAAAGTGAAAAAGAGAGAACGAGAGACGGAGACGTTACCCTCCTCACCTCGAAAGAGCCTTTCGGATGAGACTGGCCGGATAGACGGGTGCACACACGGGCCTCTTCCCTCCGCGTACACAACTGCTCCGCGCACATGTACACGCAGAAAGCACAAAAAGCATTCGCGTAGTAGCCGCACTCCTCTCGAAGAATCTGAACCACGGAGCCGGGTGGAGGGAGGAGGAATAGAGAAAGAGAGGACCAACTGTTCTGAATGCCGACGTGCCCGACATTTGTTGATGTGAAGGAGAATTGGAAATGAGGAGGAGGAGGAGGAAGGTGGAAGATAAATAAAAAATAATAGGAGAAAAAGAAAGCGTGACGCGTCGAGATAAATGAGTAATAAGGAATTTGAAAATAGAAAATTTAATGTGGAATGGGATCGAATCGAAAATGAAATTTCTTGTGCTTTGTTATTTAACACTGCGAAATTTCGGAAAAAAAAACGTCGGAAGGTACCGTACCCAGAGGTTATGCCGTTGAAATAATCTAATTGTGTCGTTTTCCTAGTTTAAAAAAACTAAACAGGTTTGAATAACACAAAAATGGGTTTCCCTGTCCTAAATATCTCCATAAATAGTTAAAAATTGGTTAGAAATGAAATGAGAACGCTCGAAATGTGTCAAAAATGTTATCGGGCTGGCTGGCTTAAAAAGTTTTGGACTAAAAAATTGTAGTTTAAAATGTGATTGACAAGTTTTTCTTGAACATTTTTAACGCAATTTTCCAAATTTTTGGTCCAAAATGGTGCTACCCCGTGCAGCAGTTGCAAAATGGGCGGAGCCAGATGCCCGTTAACACCGATACTACAAAATAAAGTTGTCAAAACTGGGCTTGGTGGGTTTAATTGAATTCACAAAAAAAATGGGAAATTCTTTAAAAATGACAAAGAAAAAGGCAAAATTGCAGAGAATGTTTGAATTTAGCTGAAAATTTGGGAAATTAAATCAAAAGTGCCCTTAAATTTTTTTTACCGAAATTTTGAATTTTAAAATTAAAAATTGCAGCATTTTAGACGCAATTCTGCAAATTTTCAGTGAAATTGCAGCACCCTCTGCATTTTCGGCTTATTTTTTGTTGTTTTATGAGTTTTTCGGCGTTTTTAAAAATAAGAATCCCAAAAAATCAATTGACCAATAAATTGTGCAATTAACAGTTTCAACGGTGTGTGTCTTACGTATTCCTGGAATGGTGATACCGCGTAAAATTGTGTACATTGTGGTCTCGCCACGGACGGTGTTTGCAGACTTGTGGATGAGCTTACGCGCAAATTTGAATTTTTAAGTTTCGACAAAATTTTCCGGACTAGCGCTTAAATGTTTTATCGCACCAGCCCGAATTCGTTAAAAAAAAAAAAACGAAATTTATTTGTCAAAACATTTCGAAACGGAAAAATTCAAATTTGCGCGTAAAGTCATCCACAAGTCTGAAAACACCGACGCGGCATCACCATTCCAGGAAAAAAAAAATATGGCAAAGTTTGAGAATCTTCGGAACTCCTCAAAAATCATTTTTAATGGCCCAATAAATCCCAAACTTTCATAAAAACCTTGAAGAGAAAATGGGCCCTTTTCCCGTAAAATTATGGCTAGGGTACGACGGGTACAATTTGAAAAACGATCCTGTTCACCCGGAATCGCCTATTTCTAAAGCGATCAAAATTCCAAACAATCCAAGCAGTCCACTTTGTTCTATTTTTACTTGAAAAATGTCACTGGAAATGCTAAAATTATCTGCGACAATCGCATCACGCCCACTATCAATCATCATGACCATAAAAGTTTGAGTGCTGATAATCTGAAACTAAGCTGATGTGAGAGCGATTCGTGATAAGAGTGTTACAACTTCGTACTCGTCGCACCTTTGTCCCTAATTATTCTTCTTCTTTTATTATTATTCCAAATATTGGATGATCCAAAATGTCGATAATACCAATGTTGCCAACGTGCGCCAGTTGTGAACACATCACCCGGCTGAGCAAGAAGAATGCCGATCATTTTTGTAGGGGTTTTAATAATTAAATATGTAGAAAAATTATTAAAAAAAAAACACTTGAATTGTCTAAAATCCCCGTTTTCCAGCCCCCGGCACTCGCGTAATGTTCCTGCTCAAAGAGAAGGAGAACACGCCGGCGCTGTTCACCGAAATGGGCGAACTAACCCAGGATGAATGGCGTGAGACGGCGCGCTGGGTGAAGTTTGAGGAAGACGTTGAGCAGGGCGGAAATCGGTGGTCGAAACCGCACGTGGCCACGCTGTCGCTTCACTCGTTGTTCCAGCTGAGAAGCTGTCTGATGAACGGGCTTTTTATGAACGATTTGGTGGGCAGTGATATTCCCACGATTTTTAGTGAGTTTTTGGGACCAGGAGACTGCAAATGCGCCCTCATATTGGCTTTCGGGCGTTTCGAAAATTGTTTCTGCATTTTGTCGTCGCGGTGTTTGCACACAATCGGTTTTTTCCAAGTTTTGTATGAAAATGATTGTGTGCAAACACCGTGACGATAAAATGCGAAAAAAGTCGAAACGTCCGAGAGCCAATTTTCAAGTGTGCGCTAGGGCGCATTTGCTGATCCCTGTGTGGGAGGTGTTGGAATCGAAAAACAACTGTATCTCCAGACACTGTCATCGAGCAGTTGGTGAAAAGTGGCGATTTGCTGGCGGAAAACAAGGAGGAACTTCGTGAAATTCTTCTCAGAAAGCACGTACATCAGTATGAGCAGGTCAGTGTTTTGAAAATTGCGGGCTTGGGCTGCAAGCGCGCTCGACTGAACTCGGTGCTTTTCATGTTTATTGGTAGCACTTGAATCGTCCTAGTTTCGAAACGCAGTTTCGATTTACTAGGCTCCGTGTCGATTTGCCAGAATGTGTAAATCTACACTGTGGATTTACTAGGTCTCGTAAATTTACAGTGCCGTTTTACTTGCCTGTGTAAATCTACAGTGTTGATTTACTAGGTTTTGCTAATTTAAATATGCAGTGTCGATTACCACCGCTTCGCAAATTTAAGTCTACAATGTCGATTTAGTAGGCACCGTAAATCTGCACTGTCGATTCACTTAATTTTGTAAATTTACAGTGTCGAGTGTCGTCTTACTAGGCTTCGTAAATCTAACTGTCGATTTACCAGTCTGCGTAAATCTACATTGTCGATTTACTAGGTTCCGTAAATCTACAGTGTGGATTTACTACTCTGCGTAAATTTACAGTGTAGATTTACTGGTATGCGTAAATCTACAGTGTGGATTTACAATTCACTAGGCTTCTCAAATGCTCAGTGTCGATTTACTAGTTTTTGTAGACCTACACTGTCAGTTTACTAGGGTGCTTAAATTTACAGTGTCGATTTACTAGGTTCCGTAAATCTACAGTGTGGATTTACTACGCTGCGTAAATTTACAGTGCAGATTTACTAGTCTGCGTAAATCGACAGTGTGGATTTACGATTCACTAGGCTTCTCAAATGCTCAGTGTCGATTTACTAGTTTTTTGTAGATCTACACTGTCAATTTACTAGGCTGCTTAAATTTACAGTGTCAATTTACTATGTTCGGTAAATCCACACTGTCGATTTACCAGTCTGCGTAAATCTACACTGTCGATTTACTGGGTTTCGTGAATCTACAGTATCGATTTACTTGAGATTTTTTTTTCGAAATTGACTCTCTCGATTTACTACACCCCGTAAATTTACATTGTCGATTTACTAGGCTTCGTAAATCTACACTGTTAATTTGCGGGCTGTAGTAAATCGACACTTTCAATTTATCAGGCTGCGTAAATCTACACTGTCGATTCACCAGGATTCGTGAATTCACAGTGTATATTTACACGGCTGCGTAAATCCACACTGTCGATTTACCAATTTGCGTAAATCTACACTGTCGGTTTTTTTAAATCGAGTCCAGTGGAGCGCGTTTGAGCGTCGCTGAAGAGAAGTTAGACAGTTAGACAAACGCAAATTAGGAGAGTGATTTGATGACTTGTTTCTTTCCCTCCCCCTCTTTTTTCTTTTCTTCTAGCCGCCCTTCTGGGCCTTCTGGTTTAACGAGCTGTCCACGTCGCGCAACTCAAGCTTTTCAAGTCACTCTCAGGTCTTTTTTTTGATGTGTGAGTGTGTGTGATGATCTTTGTCATAACCAGCCAAACACCTTTTTCTCTCTCTCACTGTCTCGCGTGAGCATGTGTTTTTCTTTTTTTTTCTTGTTCGATAAGCGTCATGCGATGGGGGTGGCCAGAGAAGTATGATGTCAAGAAAAAAAAACAGCGAAAATCGAGATTTTCGTTGAAAATTTATTACATTAAGAATCGCGCGGCGATTGCCAAAAACTGTGCCTCATGCGGAACATTGGAGCGTCGTAACTAAATACACATAATAGCGCCCGCCAAGCCACTTGATGTTTGCTCTCGGTGTGTGCGCCTCTTTTGCAAAAAATGCAACACTACCTTGCCGTCCGATTATAGTCCATTATTACAAAGTGCGGCGCCAGCTGATAGGCTCTTATCAGCGCGTGTCGAGCGTTTTCCGAGAGGTCATGACGTGAAGCGAGCGAAAAACCAAGAAAAGCACACGAGAGAGAGAAAAAGCTGATATCTATTATTTATTTTTTACACTTTTGAACTTTCATCTCTTACAACACACGAAAAAAATTGGATTGAATGAATGAGAATGAGAATGAGCGATTTGATTTAACACGGGGCCGGAAATGGAGCTGTACACCCAACAAAAAAACCAAAACGGACTGAAAAATTTTAAATTAAAACCCTAAAATGTTCAGGCGAAAAAGAATGGCACCGGCACGGAGAAGAGCGGATTCCTCAGCACCGTCCGCTCCATTTCGGACATTGGAAAATCGTTTTCGCACGGAAAAAACTTGTCGAAAATTGAGGAGAAGCCGGAGGGACCCACAGCGAGTGCTCCCGGAGCCGCCGGATCGTCTAATCAGCTTACGCTGCCAAAGGTGAGTGATACAAGGCTATTAGCCGTGGAATATAATGGCTATTAGTTTTTGAGAATGGAAATGGCACCTAATCGGCTATCGGCGGAAAATAAGGAGTAAGCCATCAAAAACGGCTAATAGCCGATGGCTTTTCCATGGCTAACTCTAATTCCCCACTTCCGATTTTCTAATAAAATTAATATTCACAGCGAAAAAATAAAAAAAATCGAATTTTTCGTCGAAATTTAACAAAGATACGAACCGCGCGTCGATTGCCAAAAAGTATGCACCACTTGCAAAGTGGGCGGAGTCAGGTTTGCTGCAAACACCGCAGTCGCAGTTTTTTGGCCGAATAGTGTCAGAAATGTTTCCAAAAGACCAAAAAATCAATATATTGAGGAAACGGTGTTTGCGGACTTTCGAATCCGCCCATTTTTGCATTTTTTGCATTCGCTATGTGTAAATTTGGAATAAAAACAATATTTGCAGCGAAAAAACGGAAAAAAACCGCCGAAATTTGATATTTTCGCTGAAAAGAAATTTTAACAAAAAAATTGCGCGGCTATTGCAAAAAAGTGTGCACCATATGCTAAATGGGCGGAGTCAGGTTTGCTGCAAACACCGTTGTCGCAGTTTTTAGTTTAAAAAAAAAACTGATGAAACGGTGTTTGCGGACCTTTGACTCCGCCCATTTTTTTTGCATTTTTCGAAACATCCGCGCAAGAATCTGAAATAAAATTGATATTCACAGCGAAAAAATCGAAAAAATTCGAATTTTTCGCCGAAATTGAACAACGATACAAACCGCGCGGCCATTGCAAAAATGTGTGCACCACTTGCAAAGTGGGAGGAACCGGATTTCTGTAAACATCATTCTCGCAATTTTGGCAAAATAGTGTCCGCAATATTTTCAAAAGACAGAAAAAAAAAATCAAAAATTGAGAAAACGGTGTTTGCGGACATCTGACTCCGCCCATTTCTGAATATTTTGAAACATCAGCACGATAATTTGTAATAAAATTCATATTTGCCGGGAAAAACGAAAAAAAATATCAAAAAATTCGGATTTTTCGTCGAAATTGAACAACGATACAAACCGCGCGGCCATTGCAAAAATGTGTGCACCATATGCTAAATGGGCGAAACCGGATTTCTGTAAACATCATCTCGCAATTTTGGCAAAAGAACGAATAATTCAAAAAATTGAGAAAACGGTGTTTGAGTTGCGACATCAAAACGCGAAACCTCGCCGACTTTTTTTCACGCAAAATTTCAAAATGCACTAAAATTTAATGTTCGCGTGTTAAAAAGTGGGCGGAGTTTCACGCTTTGATGTCGCAACTCGATTGAAAACACAATAAAATTCATATTTGTAGGGAAAAACAAAAAAAAATATCAAAAAATCGAATTTTTCGCCGATAAATCACAAAATGAAAATCGCGCGACACTAGCCAAAAAGTGTGCACCATTTGCAAAGTGGGCGGAACCGGATTTCTGTAAACATCATTCTCGCAGTTTTTTGGCTTGAAATTCCGAACTGTGGAAACTGTGTTTGCGGACCTCTGACTCCGCCCGTTCCACGGTTACGCAGCGAAAAAACCACAAAATTCAATTTTTTGGAAAGTATTTTTTACCGCTAAAACCACGCTGATTAGGTGCCAACCTTGTGCCGAAATCACGCTGTTTTCGATGGCTAAAGGCGCCGAAAATTCTCGGATTTAGCCATGGGAAAGGGCTAATAGCCATTTTCCAAGGTTAATAGCAATTTTGTAAGGGCCAAGAGCCAAAAATTCCCAGTTAGCCATAGCAAGCGGCTAATAGCCAACATTTGAATACATTATCCCATTGACCCCACAATTTCCAGGTCGAATCCGTCCCCAAAGACATTTCAAACGAAGAATCGTCCAAAGGAAACATGCATTTCCTCAAAAAACTGCCCGCCGGCGTAGAAGCCTCGAACGTTTTGATCGGAGAAGTCGACTTTTTGACTCGTCACATCTGCTGCTTCATCCGCCTGAAGACCGCCCACCAACTGGGCGATTTAACCGAAGTCCCTGTGCCAACCCGCTTCATTTTCCTGCTCCTCGGCCCCACTGGTCATGGACAACAATACCGTGAAATTGGCCGAGCCATTGCCACCCTCATGGCCGATGAGATCTTCCACGACGTTGCCTACGGAGCACGTGACGTGGACGATTTGTTGGACGGAATCGACGAGTTTCTCGACCAGGTCACAGTTCTCCCGCCCGGTGAATGGGATCCCAACATTCGTATCGAACCGCCCACGAAACTTCCATCGCAAGAGAAAAGAAAACAGATTGGTCAGGAGCTGTTCGTGGAGCCGGCTGCACAGAAAAGTGCGAAAAAGGTGGTTGAAGAGGAGGATGAGCATGCTCATGGAAATGACCCGGCGCTGAAAAGAACTGGAAAACTATTCGGTGGACTTATACTGGATATCAAGAGAAAAGCCCCACACTATGTGTCTGATTTCACTGACGCCTTCAATCTCCAATGCCTCGCCTCGATCTGCTTCATGTACTTTGGCTTGCTGGCGCCCATCGTCACATTCGGAGGGCTTCTCGAAGAGGCGACACATCAGCGAATGGCGGCGATGGAGAATTTGTTCGGCGGCGCGTTGTGCGGTGTCATCTATCACTTTTTCGCCGGACAACCGCTCACCATCGTCGGATCGACCGGACCGGTGCTGGTTTTCGAGACGATCGTCTTTGATTTCTGTCACCGCTTCCACATTAACTATCTGAGCTTCCGATTCTGGGTGCACGTGTGGACTGCTGTCATCATTTTCATCATGGTGGTCACTGACGCGTCGTCGTTGGTGTCGTTTATTACTCGTTTCACGGAAGAGTCGTTTGCCACGTTGATTGCTGTCATTTTCATTTATGAGGCGATTATGAAGTTGGTGAAGATCAAGGGACAGCTGGACATGATTAATTATTCGAGAGATTTTGTCGAGGGAGGATTTTGTTCGTGTGTCACGCCGACCGGGAAACGTAGGTTTTTTTTTAAAGTCTTTTGACTGTTTTGCTCCATGGGCACAGAAGCCCCGCCCTTTTGCAAGTCTGCTGCACAACTTCAGGGCCGCTAACTTGTTGCAAAAGGGGCGGAGCTTGCTCTACGAGAATCTCTGAGCAAATTGAGGGTGTTTGCAAAACTTTGACTCCGCCCTTTTATTTGAATAAAAACCCAAAATTTTCTCTGCGATCCTTATCTTTTTGGAGCGAATTTTGGCATATAAATGGCTGTTAGCTATTGAAAATTGTTCGACGATCGGCCTGCAAGCCTGCGTTTGCAATCTAAAACGGCTAATAGTCGCTAAATTCCCTATTTTTAATCAAATTGCGATGAAGCAGAACAATTTGAAACCACGCCCACTTTTTTCAGCACAGTTTTTTTTTGAATTTTGGCTGCGCAATTACTCTTTTCTTTAATTTTTTTCTATCAATGACGAATTTTTGAAAAAAAAAACCATGGAAATTGTAGAAATTCACTAAAAATTCCAAATTTCTATGAAAAAACTGTTTGCGGAAGTCTGGCTCCGCTCATTTTTGCCGCGAGATTGAAACAATTTTCAGTTTTCTCTCCATTTTCGAATTTTTATAGATTAAAAGAAGTAAATGGACTCTGTGCGGTAGTTGCAAAAAAAACCGCGCGATATTTGAAAAAATCCTGAAAGTTTGATAAAATTGCGAAAATGTTGAAATTTTCGCAGAAATTTTGTTTTAAAAATAAAAATAAAAAACTGTGCACGACGTTTGCAAAAGTGGGCGGGGCTCCAAATTTTCTTGCGGCAGTTGCAAAAAATTTCGCGCTAATTGAAAAAAATTAGACCAAATTCTTTTAAATTTTGGTTTTTTTTTTTTTTAAATAAAATCTACAGAAAAAAACCCTGGAAATTTGATAAAAACGCCAAAATTTTGAGTAAAACAAAGAAAAAAAGGTGCCCGACGTTTGCAAAAGTGGGCGTGGCTTCCCTATTAATGAATACAATTTAAAAATGCACAAAAGTTGGTAAAAACTGGACAAAATGCAAAAGTAAAGTGGGCGGGGCTTTTTAATAAAAAAAAATTCGATGAAAATCTTTTTTTTTTGCGTCCCCTCTTCTCTATCGCTGCGAGACCACATGGCCGCGGCCGAAGAAAAGAAACATCGCGTGACAAAACCAATTTTTATGCCATTTCCAGCCAGCGTCTCGCCAGACCACGCCCGCCTCGTCATCAAATCCACCGGCCTGCCGATCCCGTACAACGACACGTTCATCGACTATTCGGCCGCCAATCTGACCGACTGTCGCACCATTGGTGGCACTTTTGACGGCACCACATGCTTCCCACTCTACGATAAACTTCTCATGTCGATTCTGTTGACCGTCGGCACGTTCTTCCTGGCCACCACGCTGAAAAAGATGCGCAACTCGTGCTACTTCCCGTCAAAAGTCCGCCAACTTCTCTCCGACTTTGCTGTCATGATTGCGATTGGAACGATGACGTTGGTGGATATTAGTGTAGGAGTGAACACGCCGAAACTCAATGTGCCGAATACGTTTAGAGTGAGTTTTGGGTGGGTAAGATTCGGAACTTTAGTGCATTTTTGAGTTTACTTTGGGAATTTAAATCCACTAGTATGGCGCAAAAATCGAACAGGCAGGTTTCGAAACGTCACAGAGCCAGAAAATGCGCTCCGATGCACTCAGTTTTCATTATCATTTTTTCAAAAAATATCGTGATTATCGCTAAAATGTGTCGATTTTTTCGATGATCTGTACAGAAATTTCGAAAATTCCAAAAAATTGATTTTTTTTGTCAAAAAATTTATTTGAAATGACCAAAAATGGCTCTCGGACGTTTCGAAAAATTTTTCTGCATTTTGTCGTCGCGGTGTTTGCACACAATCATTTTTCAAAGCTTTGAAAAAAAGATTGTGTGCAAACACCGCGACGACAAAATGCAGAAAAATGTTCGAAACGTCCGAGAACCGGAGTGCGATGGAGCGCGTATGCCAAGTTATTCGACACTAAAAAATTGAGGAAAATTCCAAAAAATGACGAGGAATAAGCCACGCCCCTCTTGCAAGTCTGCGGCACGGGTTCTGTAGTGTAAATTTTACAAAATGCACTAAAAGCAGTGCCACAGACTTGACTTGCAAAAGAGGGCGGAGCTTTATCCTCGGTTTTATCAGAAAGTTTTTTCTGCATTTTGTCGCCGCGGTGTTTGCACACAAGCATTGTTTTCAAAGCTTTTAAAAATGAATGCAGAAAAACGTTCGAAACGTCCGAGAGTTATTTTATCAGTGTCTCATTTATACTCGGTATAAAACGCTGATAACTCGCTCCAATCGAACAATGAATTTCGCATGCATTTGAAGTAAGGTTTAGAGAAATCAGAGCAAAACATCGGCCACGGCTCTCTCAATTTTCTGCACTCTCTCGTCGCCAACGTGGCCGCGTCCATCACTGTGCGAAGGGAGCGCGTTTGCAGCGCTCCGTACTGAGAATATTAAAAAGCCAATTTGCAGCCAACATGGGAAGGCCGTGGCTGGTTCATCCCGCCATTCGCCGAAAACGAGTGGTGGACCGCCCCGCTCGCCATCGTCCCCGCCCTTCTCGCCTGCATCCTCATCTTTATGGATCAACAAATCACCACCGTAATCGTGAATCGAAAAGAGAACAAGCTGAAAAAAGGCTGTGGCTACCATCTGGACCTCTTCGTCCTCTCCTTCTCGATCCTTTTAGTCGGATTCCTAGGCCTTCCAATCTACGTGGCCGCCACCGTACTCTCCATCAATCACATCAACTCGCTGAAAGTCGAATCAGAGTGCAAAGCGCCTGGAGAAGTGGCCCAATTTGTCGGCGTTCGCGAGCAACGTGTCACCGGAATCGTCACATTCCTCATTATCGGACTCTCGGTGCTTGCCACAAATGTGCTCGGCCGAATTCCGATGCCGGTGCTCTACGGAGTCTTCCTCTATATGGGCATATCGGCGCTCGGCGGAATTCAACTGTTCGACCGTACTCTTTTGCTGTTTATGCCGATGAAATATCAGCCGGATACGATTTATATTCGCCACGTGCCAATACGCAAAATTCACTTGTTCACCGCGTTTCAAATTGGATGTCTTGCGCTTCTCTGGGTCATCAAATCCATTAAATCCACGTCGATATTGTTCCCGATTATGGTGAGTGTGTATTTACTAGGTTGCGTAAATCTACACTGTCGATTTACTATTACGAACTTCAATTTTTATCTTCCAGTTGGTTGTGATGGTCGCTATCAGAAAGGGCATGGAAAAAGCGTTCACCACGACGGATCTCAAATATCTGGACGATCCTATGCCAGATTTCCACTTGAGGAAAAAGGAGGACGCGAAGCGACGACAGAGCGAGGTTCGTGTTTGGCTCCGCCCATTTTTTTTTTCGCAACCGCCGCACACTATTTTGCAATGGCTGCACAATTCATGATTTTACAGTTCTGAAAATGTCCATTTGGGGAAAAACATTTAAAAAATCGCAAAAAAATTTTAAAAGTTAGTGGGCGTGACCAAAAATAGCCCCGTCCATTTTCGCAATCGCCGCGCACTTTTTTTTCGCATTGCGTGCAAATTTTTTTGGTGAAAAATTCGGCCAATCACGAAAAAGCCAAAAAAAAAAAAAGTATTTTCGGGCACGTACATAATCTGACTCCGCCCACTTTTGCAATCGCCGCGCACTTTTTTTTCGCATTTTCCGCACAATTTTTAACTCATTTATAATTTTTGAGCGCTAAACATTTTTCTATTTATGAAAAAAGCAACAAAAAAATTGCAGGAAAAATTTAAATATCTGGTGGGCGTGGCCAAAAGATCTGGCTCCGCCCATTTTTGCAATTGCCGCGCACTTTTTGTTTGCACTTTCCACACATTTTTAAAAGCAATTTACGGTTTTCCAATTCAACATATTCTGTTCGTGAAAAAAAAACCAACTTGCCAAAAAAACCGTGGAAAAATTTGGCCCCGCCCACGTTTACAATTGGCGCACACTTTTTTTCCGAAATTCTTTCATTTTTTGAACCAATTCTTGATTTTTCTCCACAAAACATTAGGCTATCCGTGTGAAAAAAGGCGAAAAATCGCGACAAAAAAATTAAAAGTATTTGGGGAGCGTGGCCAAAAAACACAGGCTCCGCCCACTTTTGCAATTGCCGCACACTTTTTTCTTCGATTTACGGATGCTTTTTTAGGGTTTTTCACTGCGAAATTGCCAAAAATGTGGAAAAAAAATGGCTCCGCCTATTATTTTTTTTTCCAATTGCCGCGCACTTTTTTTTCCCATGTTTTTGAACCATTGTTGTTGGTTGGAAAATTCAAATTAGCAAAAAAAATCCTGACCTCGTCTTTTTTTGCAACTGCCGCAGACCTTGAAACAGTGGTGGGCGGAGTCATATTTCTGCAAACACCAAAGCATACCCACCCTTTGCAAATGTGCGGCACGATTTTTGTACTGAACATTTTATAAAATGTAGGAAAACCCGTGCCGCAGACCAGGGGCCGGATCCTTGAATCTGGAAAACAAAATTTGGAAATTGATGAATTTTGTATGCTGGTGGTGAGAGACGCAGAGAAACAGACAAGATCATTTTCCGGAAAATACCGTTTTCCTGTTTCTTGAATTCTAGCTGCGACTTGAAAAATGTTCTCCGGTTCCTTCAAAATCCCAATTTCAGGGCGAAACGGTCGAAATCGAGTTTGACAATGAGAACCAGGCAACAATACACGCTGTGAAAACCGAAGCCCACCTTCACATTCCCATGGCGTCTGGAAACGTGATCAAAATCCCGCTGGCCGCCATTCAAGAGCCATCGCACTCTATAAATCTCACCAAAGAGGTGAACAATAGCGGAATGTGGAAGCACATTTCGTCGGCAGACTCGAAGAATTCGCTGGTGCGCGACGTGCCGCCCGCCACTTCGGAGCCGACGACGAGCCGCGGTGAGGTGGCGCCGATCGAGCAGCCCGAGGAGGATGATGATCCGATTATGATTAAGGTATGAGGGCTCATTCAGCGGCCTTATATCGAGAGATTCCACCGTTGACGTTTTCAGGTGATCCGCCCATCGCCGCACAATTCTACGTCAAATTTGACGGAAAACACGCCGCTCCTGAAGCAGGAGAGCGCGAAGACGACGTCAGAGGAGGAGGAGCCGAAAGTGTGACCTCTTCTTCTTCTTTTTTGATTTTTCGTCGTCATAATATCTAATAATATGTATTTCCATCATTGTTTTTGTCCCGACATCGTGTTCCGCAGAATGCTTTCTTTCTTTCTTTCTTATTGATCTTTTTTTTCAGTTTTAAAAATTAAAATATCGTTTCAAAAAAGCCCCCCCCCCCCCATCCAGGGCTGTCAAAAATCCGGCTGGCCGCCGCCGGCCGAAAAAAGCCGCGGCTCACGGCCGGCTTCGGCCGTGCGCTCTCAACAACAAAAAAGCCGCGGCCGGCTGGAGGGCCGTGGGTACTGTGAAAGATCGAAAAATTGCACTGATCTGCCACAGAATTTTTGATCTCTGAGAAATCTTGAAAAAAGAACACGAAAAAGAGAGAGATGTTTCATCACACTCGGCCTTAAGGCCGGCCGCGGCCGGCCGCGGCTTTTTTGTCATTCACGCTCGCGAAGCCGGCCGCCGGCCGGCCGACAGTTTTCTCGGCCGAGGGCCGGCCGCGGGGCCGTTTTGACAGCCCTGCCCCCATCCACTAACCTATTAGCGCCCCCAACCCATCCCCCCTCCAATTTTCCCTTTGTAAGGGTCCCCCCACCCTAGTTGAAAAAAAAAAGAATGAAAAAATATTTACGTCAAGTTAAAGTCAAATTATAGGTACAGTTCATGGCTGATTGTGTGTGAGTTCCCGACGAGAAAATACAATAAAAGGTAAAATATATATTGTACATGAAAGGTGAGATCTTTTCTTCTCTAGAAAAAAGTGCCAAAGAGTCAATCATACCGCGCCAAACGTGTCACACCAATCCTTGATGGTCTTGACGCGATCCGCGTCCACGCTCGGCGAGATTGCTTCCAGGGCCGCCTCGAAATCGATAATTTGGACGGGCTCGCGTTGCAGAGATTCGATGGCGGCTTTTAGCTCACTGCCGCGTAGTTCGGTGGTGTCGAATCTGGAAAAAAAGCGATAATTTTCAATTTTTGAGAAGGCATTTTTTATTCTCAGAAAAGGAAAAGGAGCGTCGTATAGAAAATTATTTACCTATTTCTAATTAGACTCAAATAGGAATTTTTCAGTATATTTTTTCTAATTCGACTAAGATTAGACCATAGTTGATGCTAATTAGATATTTTAGACAAAAAATCGATACAATCACGGCGTGCTAGAACCTACGTAAAGGAACTCGCGCCATATCGCACGTGTCTGTGTCTCGACAGTGGCATTCTGCCAAGTCTATCAAAAAGTGTGCAAAAATGGAGACACAGAGACGCGAGAATTGGCGCTCGAAAATTTGATCTCAAAAAGGTTTTCTGAAACGTAGTCCCGAACACGCCGTGACAATTTGCACAAAAAAGCCAGAAATATGGGAAAGAATTGGCATGCGCCTTTAAAAAACTACAGTAAGATTTTTTTTTTTGGAAAAATTGCAATTTTGAGCATTTTTAATGGACCTATTCAGAGACCCCACGAAAAAGGGGGAAAGTGTTGCAACGCAGGAACGAAAAGGGGGGAAAATGGGCACAGTTGACTGCAAAAGTGCCGCACGGTTTTTCTGCATTTTTGGAGAATGAGCAATAGTGTTTTTTTCCTGTTTTTTTTTGCCTGAAATTAGTTTTTTTGGGTATTTATTGTCCATTCGCGACAAATACAGGTGTGCTCCATTGAACTTCGTACTTTGCGATTTTCATTTTCGTCGCCAAATTATTTTTCCTCTTTTTCTTCGATTTTTTGCTAAAATTCTTCGTTTTCGTTGATATTTCTTTGTTAAAATGACTGATAACAAACAAACAGTAATATTTTGTGAAAAATTTCCCAATTATGCCCAATTTTAGTTAAAATTCGCCATTTTTCGAAATTTTCGCTGCTTTAAAAATTCCTGAATCATTTATTTGGAAAGCTTTTAGTTCAAATGATTTTATGACGATGTATTTCAATGTATTCTTTCTTTTTAGCACACAATTTTCCTATTTTAATGCGAAATCACCCGAATTTTCGCAAAAAATATTATTTTTCACTAAAATCAATAATTTTGTGGACCTCTCGCAGCTTTCCCGCTCCTTTTATTTTTTAATCGTTTCTATTTTGTCTCCGCATTTCAAATACCCAAAAATACTAATTTCAGGCAAAAAAACAGAAAAAAAACACTATTTCTCATTCTCCAAAAATGTAGAAAAACCGTGCGGCACTTTTGCAGACAAACTGTGCCCATTTTCCCCCCTTTTCGTTCCTGCGTTTCAACACTTTTCCCCCTTTTCGTGGGGTCTCAAATTTTTAATTTTGAGCGATTTTTAGCGTTTTTATGGGAATTTATAGGCAAGCCTACTGCGCCAAAAAATCCGCAATTTTGAGCGATTTTTCTCTTTTTAGCAGTTTTCTGTCAAGCCTGCTGCGCTACAGAATCTTTAATTTTCGTTTTATTTTTTCAGTTTTTTTGACGCAATGCAATCCTGCTTCGGAACATAAAGTTTAAAAAAAGTGAACATGCAAAATTTCCGGATATATTTTTTTAATTTAGACCGACATTTGTGCATTCTTGCGTAAAAATTACAGGAAAATTTCGGGATTTTTTTTTCGTCAAATTGGATTTTCACAATTTATTCGGTCAAAAATATGTAAAATTTTCAGAAGTTCTTTTTCCAGTTAAAAGCAAAAAAAGAAACAAAAATCGTGATTTTTGCTCAAACTCAATATTTTCTGAACTAAAAATACTAACCTCCTCAGCACATTATACGCTGCAGTTCTGCACAGCGACACCAAATCAGCGCCCGAAAATCCCTCTGTCCGCGCCGCCAAATCATCATAATCAATCTCATCGGAAAGCGGCGTCCCGTCCATCGAAGTCATCATCAACGTCTTCCTCGCCTCCAAATCCGGCAACGGCACGAAAATTCGCTTCTCAAATCTGCGCCGCATCGCCTCATCAATCTCCCACGGAAGATTCGTCGCGGCGAGCACAAAAGTGCGACGCTCATCGGACGTCGGACCGTCCATCTGCCAGAGTAACTCGGTTTTCACGCGACGACTCGCCTCGTGCTCTCCATTATTTCCACGTGAGCCCGTGATAGTGTCAATCTCGTCGATGAAAATGATAGATGGAGCGTAGAATCGGGCGAGCTGGAAGAGCACACGGACCAGTTTTTCAGAGTCTCCACGCCATTTACTGCACAGGTCCGTGGAGCAGATTGCGAAAAATGTGCAAGCTGATTCGGAGGCGATCGCTTTGGCGATGAGAGTTTTCCCGTTTCCAGGCGGCCCGGCGAGACACATTGCTTTCCAGGGAGAGCGCAGACCTTTGAAAAAGTCTGGAGCCAAAAAGGGTAGAGTTATGGCTTCGCGGAGCACTTGTTTCACATTTCCCATGCCTATGACGTCATTCAGCGACATTTTGTTCTCGGTATGGAGCACCATGGTCTCGCGAATAGCTCGTATGATGTTGGCGTCGAAGAGCGAGGCGTCAAAGGTCTCGCCAGCCTCATTTGGTGGGAGAATGCCTTGCGATTGATTGGCGTCTTTTTCATCGTGAGGATTGGTGGCAGCTGACGCTGTTGGGTTTATAGAAGAAACGGAATTTACCGAAATCTCACGTCGTCGTCCACCGGCTTTTTTGGTGGTCTTTGTGGCTTGTAGAGGAGGGGATGGCTTTGACCAGACGTCCGGATCCGCCGGCGGTTCTGGACTTCCTGTCTGTCGCTTGAACTGCTCCGCAATCTCAGTTTCAAGCCTGTCGTTTGCCTGCGCCATTTTTAGCTGCTCCTCGAGCATTTTTAGGAGCATCTGATGTGAGAGCAAAAATTAGTATTATCTATTTAATATCTAAATTTTAGAAACTACAAAAAAAGGCGCCCAAATTAACTTTTTTGAAAAAATGGTGATACCTTGGACGCCCTTTTCGTCATAAAGCGAAAAATCAATAAAATCTCACCGCTTTCCCATCCTGATCCTCCTTCGACGGCGGCACACACTTTGCCACGTCGGCGATCAGCTGACGAAACTCCTGAGCGCTGTCACCCCATCGACAGTGCACAATGTGCTGCTTGGCGACGGAAATTCGCTCGTTGAGGCCCTGGATGACAGTTTGAAATTCATCCGACATTCCTGTAATAACGGAAATTGACGAAAGGAAAAGAAGATATAATAAGGAGATAAAGGTAAAGAGACAATGCGAAGGAATTGAATCAGATAAAAATGAGAGATATTTCTCGGACGAAGGTGTCCGGAAGAATTAATAATGAATTCTGGACACGATTAAATAAAAACTCTTGAAGAACGGAAATATAGTAATGTCCAACACGCTAAAACCAAACTCGCACACACAGACGATTTATTGGGGCAAAAGCCCTTACTACACTAAAATGGGGACAATTAAAGCGGGGAGACAGATAGGGTCAGAAAAAAGTACAGAGAAACGGGGGCAAGCGAGAGGAAAATCGGAAAATGAACGAGTAACCTCAAGTGAGGTTTTTGGGCCCTTTTATGGACCTATTCATTTGAATTAAAATGAATTTTTATGTCACATTTATTCAATGCATTACATCATATTAATGAATTAATCTGAATTTTTCTGAACCACTGAGTTTGAGTCTTTCTGCAAATCGCGCCTAGCCATCCTGGTCAAATAAGTGAACTTATTAACAAATACATGCATGCGCCTTTAAACATTTACTCCGAGTACACAAAAATGATGACAAAAGATGCATTTTTTGACCAGGATGAATAGGCGCGATTTTCAGAAAAATTCAAACTCAATGGTTCAGGAAAATTCAGATTAATTAATTAATATGTTGTAATGCATTGAATAAATGTGACATAAAAATTCATTTTAATTCAAATGAATAGGTCCATTATAGCCTTTTCGTGAGCGCCTTCGCGTGCAACGAAAAGGCGGGAAAGATCTGAATCCGGGCGCGAAAAAAAAATAATATTTATTGTCGGCCCACCAAAATGGCCAAACGCGCTCCGCTGAACTCAACGCTATGCGATTTTCATTTTAGACTCCAAATTATTTAATTTCACGTTGAATTTATACGTGAAATGGAATAATTTGGAGACCAAAATGAAAATCGCATAACGTTGAAATCAGCGGAGCGCGTTTGACCATTTTGGCGGGCCAACAATAATCAATCAAAATTTTTATGAAATGAGAAAAATCGAAAAAAAAAATTGGCAAAAAGCCGGCTTAAGCCGAAATGCCGTCATTTTAAATGTCAGGTACGCAACACACCTCGTACACCGTGACGACAAACTGCGGACTTTTTGGCATTTTCAAAATTTTTTCGAATTTTTTATTTCGTTTTTAATGTTTTTTTACCTAAATTTTGCTGAAAATCACCCAAATTTTCCAAAAATATCGATTTTCCAGATGGCAGAATTTGGCGGACGGGAATACGGAATCGCTGTCAGCGACTCATCCACTGTCTTCGCCTACCTGGCAAATCCCAGCAAAAGCAAGGAAATTGATATGATAATGGTGGAAAAAGAATCACAAAGTCGTCAAATCCTGGGCACACCGAACCTGCGAAGGCTTGTCATTGAGATGTTCTCCGTCTTTGACCGATGCCAGCGAGGATCCTCCCCCGACAAACCACTGGACACTGCCTCGTGTTGCACATTCTCCACCGCTTACCGATCTGTGCTATACAATGCAGCAGTCTCTCACAATAGCACCGAGTTCATGACGGATTTTGCGTTATGGTCCCTGTACGAGAAACTTTGGTTTTCCCCGGGCAACAGCTCAATCTGCGCGGATCTGATTTTGTGGGCGAATCAGAGCTTTAACTTTGTCAAAGAAGCCGTGGAGAACGCGGCAGACGCGCTGGACCCAGTCTCCGGTATCGCAGAAGAGTTTTGGAAGGGCGTGGCGATTACCCTGCTAACGTGCAACTTTCAAGAGTGCATAGAGCTCCTCTCGCTTCTGGAGCGAACCCCGGAGATTGAGGCGTTTGTTAGTATGCTCAACTTTTTCGACCATGAAAATCTATCAGATGAAGCGATGGTGGATCGGGTGAACGAGTGGAAGGAGCTGATGCGAGAGAACATGGCGAATGGAAGTTACGAGAACAATGAGAATCTAAAGTACATGGCGAAGCTGTTGCTTGGCGAGGAACGATATTTGTGCTCGATTGCTCCGCGAGTTTTGAACGAGTGGTGGCAGTACTTGCCATTTTATGTGCTGGTCAAGAATCCGTTTGCCGGGCACTCGGAGTTGATCGAGTTGGCCAGCGAGTGTCGTTACACGTTTTTGGGGGATGAGGTTCCCGAGGAGCAGGATGTTTTTTGGTGCCTGGTTGCGAAAGATGACACTAATTTTCAACAGGTTAGTTTTTTTGGGGTTTTTGGTTGAGGCAGAGATGGGGCGGTGGTTACGACAGTCGCCTATTCAAGGCTAACTAAAAAATCAATTGTAAAAATAGAAGGGCACTAGGGTAACGTCGGTTTCAACTGTGATCGCCTGTTATTTCTGGAATTTTTTTTGTTTGGAACATTGGAATTGAAAAAATTCCTGATTCCATAAGAGATACTTTAATTGGCTCCGCGACATCTCGAAACCGCGTTAACAGTGGAGGGAGGTGAAAAGTGAAATAGTAATTAAAAACAAATTTTTTTTCAGAAGCAAATTTAAAAAAAGGACCAAAAAGTAATAAATTACTTTTAAGAACATTAAAAGCGACCAAAAAATCACAATATTCTTTTTTCAAAAGGAAAAAATTTAGTATGCCTATGCAGATTAATTAACCTGCATTTTCCTCCGTTGAAATATAGGTTTGCATGAAATATGACAGGAAAGTTCATCTGATTAGGCCCATAATCATTTTCAAATTTGATTTTACTCACTAGGAAAGTACTTTTTGGTACATTTTGGAAAATTCTGAAAAAAATCAGGATAATACTAGATTTTTTGGTGAATTTTTTAAGATATTAAAAATCCGCAAAATGTTTTCAGAAAAGTTTTTATGAGCCGTCAAACTTTTTAAATATTTTTCGAGTACATTTTTATCTGTAAAATCCTACATTCCACACGGTCGCCTTCGCTACACCAGCTGAAAAGTCTACCAACACGCAGGTAGCTAAAAAATGTCGACGGGTGGCGCAACTGGGTGCGCTCCGAGCGCTGATACAAGGAGGCTGTGGGTTCGCTCCCCAAACCTAGTAAATTTTTTTTGCAAAATTTTGATCTGTATTTTTCGGAGCCGTAATACAGTCCAGAAATTTTTAAAAAATATTTTGAGTGTATTTTATAGTCCTCCTCATCCTAATTAAAGGCCTGAACTCAAAAAAAAAAAATTTTTTTTTTCAAACTTTTTTCGAATTTTTGTCCACCAATTGCATGGCATTTTTTTTCCAAAAAAACGAAAAAAAAAATTTTTTTTTTTTGGATTTCAGGCACTTCCTTGGGTCGAAGCGTACTAGAAAATACACTCGAAATATTTTTTAAAAATTTCTGGACTGTATTACGGCTCCGAAAAATACACATCAAAACTTTGCAAAAAAAATTTACTATGTCTGGGGAGCGAACCCACAGCCTCCTTGTATCACTGCTCCCAGCGCACCCAGTTGCGCCACCCATCGACATTTTTTAGCTACCTGCGTGTTGGTAGACTTTTCGGCTGGTGTAATGAAGGCGATCGTGTGGAATGTAGGATTTTACAGGTAAAAATGTGCTCGAACAATAGAAAAAAGTTTGACGGCTCATAAAAACTTTTCTGAAAACATTTTGCGGATTTTTAATATCTCAAAAAATTCACCAAAAAATCTAGTATTACCCTGATTTTTTTCAGAATTTTCCAAAATGTACCAAAAAGTACTTTCCTAGTCAATTTTTTCCCTTTTAAAAAGAATATTGTGATTTTTGCTCGCTTTTAATGTTATTAAAAGTAATTTACCGTATTTCCTCTAATATAAGCGCACCTCTAATAAAGGCGCACCCGGAGAGGTACTTCGAAAAATAGAGGCGCACCCTCTAATTGAAGCGCAGCCTCTAATAGAGGCGCACTCACTGGCTGTTTATTTTCTTTTCATCTGTTTTTGCGGATTTTTTTCTGTTTATTTTTCGATTTTTTGCAGTTGTTCTTAAATACAGTGCGCGTCATAAAGATACGCCAAATTTCGGGTTTCCGCCAGAACCGGAAATTTTTGAGAAAAACTGTTAATGCCATTGAAATCAGCGTGCGAAAAAACCTACATGCACAAATTTTCAGAGTATTACCTCAAAAAATACAGCCCCACCACCAAAAAGTCACTTTTTCGACCGCGTCATAAAGATACGCCACCCTTCAAAAAAGGGGGAAATTTTTTATTTTTTTCAACTGTTTGTTCATTTTATTCACGAATTTTGTTGTTTTTATTATTGTAATTCATTTTTCACGTTTTTTTGTTAATGTTTTCCACATCGTTTCAACATTTTTGGTCATTACTTTCTCTTTCAGCACAAGATTTTGAACTTTTGAGTCTACCGTTCTTTGATAGCACGATAGCAGTTAGATGTGCATAAATAAGAGACTGTTTGATGTTCAGGTACAGCAATCTGAAGTTTAGATCCAACAGAAATTAAAATTAGGAACTCTACTTGATATCAATTGATTCATTATCAACGCTTTTATCTATGGGACGGTTCGCATCCAAAAAAGTAAAGATTTCGGAGTGGCCAACGAATTCTCCAGATCTCAACCCCATCGGGAATGTTTAGAATCTTTTTTCTAGAGCTATTGGTCACAATGGTAAACAGTTTCAAACAGTTGCAGAGTTGACGAATACCAATGAGACACGATCAGGCCATCCTTCAACTCTGAAAATGTTTGAAACTGTTTACCATTGTGATAAACAGCTCAAACATGAATACCCCGAACATTTTCGATAGGGTTCAGATCTGGAGAGTTCGCAGACCACTCAAAAACTTTGACTTTCTTGGTTGCCAACAGTCCCATGGTTACTAAATCGTTGATAATGAACGAATTGGTATTCTTGCGTCGCGGGGAGCAGGCAGAAACGTGACAGAGATGCGTGGGTCTTGCCGAGACGGCTTGTCAATTCACGATTTCTTTTCCAACTTACTAAAAATTGTAAATTCAGAGCGTAAATCGACACACACACTATCGCGGTGAGACAAACGCGATGCTGCCACGTTTCTGCCTGCTCTTCTCGACACTGTAATAGGAAGTAGATTTCCTAATTATAATTTCTGTTGGGTCTAAACTTCAGATTGATGTACCTGAACATCATACAGTCTCTTATTTATGCACATCTAACTGCTATCGTGCTATCAAAGAACGGTAGACTCAAAAGTTCAAAATCTTGTGCTGAAAGAGAAAGTAATGACCAAAAATGTTGAAACGACGTGGAAAACATTAACAAAAAAACGTGAAAAATGAATTACAATAATAAAAACAACAAAATTCGTGAATAAAATGAACAAACAGTTGAAAAAATAAAACATTTACCCCTTTTTTGAGGGGTGGCGTATCTTTATGACGCGGTCAAAAAAGTGACTTTTTGGTGGTGGGGCTGTATTTTTTGAGGTAATACTCTGAAAATTCGTGCATGTACGTTTTTTCGCACGCTGAATTCAATGGCATTAACAGTTTTCCTCAAAAATTTCCGGTTCTGACGGAAACCCGAAATTTGGGGGGTGGCGTATCTTTATGACGCGCACTGTATTTTAATTTCCTTGCTTACTTTTTCAATACTCAGTGACGATCGAAGAGAAAAATAAACGAAGACGGTACCGCCAAGAAAATTTATGTTGACCAAAAATGTATGCAAAAATATTGTCGGCCAGCCAAAATGGTCAAACGCGCTCCACTGAACTCAACGCTATGCGATTTTCATTTTGGTTTCCAAATTATTTCAGTTCAAGTTGAATTTACACGGGAAATAAAATAATTTGGTGATCAAAATGAAAATGGATAACGTTGAGTTCAGCGGAGCGCGTTTGACCATTTTGGCAGGCCGATAATAAATTAAAAAAATCAATGATACGCTGAAGTCTGCTTTTGATGCGTCGACGAGAAGAACGAGATATGGATGATGTCAATGATTTTCTAGAAATGATGGATTTTGGAGAACATGACAAAAGCGACAACTAAAATGTTTCTTTGCATTTTTTAAATATTCTTTGTTATTTGTTGATTTATATTGCTGTGTTCAGAAATATTGTCCATTCGCGAAAAAGGCAAGTGCGCTCCACGAAACTTAGTACTTCGTGGATTTCATTTTCATCGACAAATTATTTCAATTCAACGTGAAATGAAATAATTTGGCGACAAAATGAAATTCACGAAGTACTAAGTTTTGTAGAGCGCACTTGCTTTCTTCAAGAATCGGCAATAAACGTTTGAAAAATAGAAGCGCACCCTCTAATTGAAGCGCACCTCTAATAGAAGCCCATTTGGAGAAGATGTTGAAAAATAGAGGCGCATGCGCTTAAATTAGAGGAAATACGGTAATTCTTGGAAAAGCTGCGGGAAGCAATTTTTTCGACGAACTGGCGTTTGTGCACTTTTTGATTCTGGAAAAAAAAAATTTTTTTTGACTTTCTATTTCACTTTTCACGCGATTTCAAGATGTCGCGGACAGGCTTTCTCGGAAATTTCCTAAAAGTCGGAATTCCGATGTCGGAAATTTCCGATTCCGGTTCCGAGGCAGTTTCACTTCCGAAAAAATTTCCGATTTCGTTCCGAGACCAAATGATTTCCGAAAATAATTCCGTTTCCGTCGGAAATATTTTTTTTCCGATGTCGGAAAAAAACATGTTTTTCTGTCGAAATTTGGTACGAAAAATCTTTTTTTTTTTTTTTTTTTTGGAAAAATTCTACCATGCCCGTGACACAAATTTCCTATTTAAAACACGAGTCTACGTATCTTTCCTCAATTTTCTAAACTTTTTCGTGGATAATTTAAGATTTTATGGGGAATTTTCAATTTCGGAATTCCGACGGAAATTCGGAAATAAAAATGAAAGTTTCGGAATTCCGTCGGAACATCGGAAGAGTAAATTACAAAATCGGAAATTTCCGACGGAACTCGGAAGAGAAATTTTCATTTCCGAGAAAGCCTGGTCGCGGAGCCCTTTAATTCAGTTTTAATTCAACCTACATAACCCAGTTATAATAAAACCCTTTTCAGTTAGTCGCCTCTAATCCATGGCTCGCCGTGCACCTTGTCGATCTTATTCACAAATCCACCCAAGACCCGGAATTTGCATTGATGAGACGAATTCATATGCTCGATTACGCCAGTGTCCTTATTATGCATTCGCCGTAAGTGGTTCCCAGCAATAAAAACATTTTAATTCCAATTTATCAGACTCTGGGAAATCGGAGCTGGCTACCTGGCTGCCTGTGGGATAGAAGGACTCCTCCGCCTTGAATCGCACATTGAAGGAATCTACATTGAAGACGACGAAATGGCAGAACAGCTTCTTGAATTGTGTGAAATGCATCGGCTGGAAGACGCGAAAAGCTGTGTGACGAACACGATGACAATCCGATATCTAAAGCAGAATGAGTGGAGCGCCGCGCTCGCGTGGGCTCTAAAAACTGGCTCCAAGAAGACGATAGATATGACCGTAACCCGGATCGTGAGCTCTAGCAGTAAAGACGAGCTGGCCGCGCTTCGAGTACTCGGCTCGATCAGCAGCAATTCGGTGCTCTCGTTGCCCTCGCTCACCTTTTTGTACTCGTATCAGCGATTTGTGAAGATGATGCAAAGCGGGGACGTGTTGGGTTGTGTGCAACACTTGATTCCGTTGATTATGATGCCAGGAGTGCCGACGCAGTATTATTACGATTTGTTTGATTATCTGATCGCGATTATTAAAGAGGACGGGGTGAGTGGGTTTTTGGTCTAAATTTTTTTCGCTTTTGTGGACGTTTTTGTTTTGAAAAAAGTCGAGACCAGGGGTCCCGTTTTTTTTTTTTATTTTTTTTCGCATTTTTCGCACCTAGTGCGAAAAAATTTTTATTTTTTTTCGCATAGATTTTTTGTTTCAAAAAATTTTCGCATTTTTTTGAAAAAATCAAAGATTGGAAAAAAAATTTGGATTAAAGACTAGAATACGAGTGTTAGCGATGTCTCGAAAACGGTTTTCGCACATTTTACGCAATTTTCCACCTTTCTGCAGGAATAAAATTGGTAAATTTTATAGTATTTTGATAAAAAACGATAAATATAGGCGATGAAAATGAAAAACATTTTTTGTTTTTTTTTTGGTTTTTTTGTTTTTTTTTGTTTTTCGCAAAAAAAATTTTTTGTGGCACCCCTGGTCGAGACCCTGACAAAACCGGTGAAAAAAAACGAAACCGAGGATGATTCTCCGCCCCCTTTTGCAACTACTGCACGAGTTTTGTACCGAGAGGGTTGGAAATTTCAGGAAAAACTGCGCCGCAGATTTGCAAATTTTCCCCGGGTTTGTCAGCTTCTCAAAAAGTCTGTAATTGAAATGATGATAATTAAATATTACGTATTTACCATGGATTGACATTTGGTGGTCTCGTCACGATTGGCGTGAAAAATATTTTTAAAATTATTTTTGATATTACGCATTTTCCACGGGGTGACACGCGATATATTGTGAGGGAAACATTTTAACTGGTCTCGCCACGATTTTTTGTTTGTTTTTGATTTTACTAATTTGCCACACGGTGACACTTCGTGGTAAATTTTTAGCAAAAAAAAAGAAGTTGGTCTCACCACGATTGACGCGAATTTTTCATTACGAATTTGCCATGCGGTGACATTTGGCGCAATTTTTTATGTTACACATTTGCCACGTCGTGACAGTTTTCAGTAAATTTGAAGCCAAAAAGTAAGCTGGTCTTGCCAAGATTGGCGCGGAATTTTTTTGGATATTACGCATTTGCCACACGGTGACACTTCGCGTAAAAATTTGTTTTTTTTATATTACGAATTTGCCACGCTGTGACATTTTTCAGTAAATTTTAATTCAAAAAGTAGACTGATATTGCTACGATTGACACGAAATTGTTGCTATTACTAATTTTCCACACGGTGACACTTGGCGGTTAATTTTTATTAAAAATTAGCCTGGTTTCGCCACGATTGGCGCGAAAATTTATTTTGTGGTATGAGAAATTTGCCACACGGTGACACTCCGTTGTAAAATTTTTAGCAAAAAAAATTATATAAAAAACTGATTATAGAAAAAAACTGTCAAAGGTTCAAAATGTCACCCTATAAATATACGTAATAGAACTTTAAATGTTTTTTTCAGCGCACCGGAATCCGTTTCTCGAAAGAAATCCTCTACGAGCTGTCCACCTTCCTCTCCACGTTTTCTCTGGATAAAAGTCGAGAGTTGAATGCGAATTATGTGAAAAAGGTATTTTTATGGGTCTTTTAAAGTGCATTTTAATGAAAAATGCAGAAAAATTCAAGAATTTACTGAATTTTTCTTCATTAAAACGTTTAAAATGACGGAAAAATGTATGAATTTAACGATTCAAGCAAGTTTTTGTGAAATTTTTATAGAAAAAATGCAGGTAAAATTCATTAATTTGCCTATTAAACTGAATTATCGTGTCATTTTTATGAAAAAATGCATTGAAATGTTTAAAATGTAGAAAAATTCACCCTATTCATCTGAAATTATCTTCCCTTTTCAGGTAAAAGTGCTGAAAAAGATGGTGATGCTGAAAATGGCAGACTCGATTGCGAAGGGTATTGCGTGTAGCTAAATAATTGTGGATCTCGCGGCTATTAGCCACATAAATTATTGTTTTTTTTGTCCCTGTTTGCGTTAATTTTGTGAATAAGCAAGTATCTCAATTTTTTGTATTGTTTTTTGTTGAATTTCACTCGTTTTCCAACGAGTTTATCATATTTACCCATCAATCGATATCCCAGGAATGCGTGTGCAGTGACGCTCCACCGCACACTCGTACACTCTCATTCGTCTTCAGTTTTTTGACAGGTTTTTGTCCAACTCTAAATACCTTTTTCTTCTCATTTTCATGGTTTTTTATATAATGGATTCGTAACGGAGTGACATTTTTTCACGTTTTTGTTCGAAATATGAAGAAATAACGGTAGAAATGAAGAGATTTTTAGTCTCCCAGTTGCCACCTCGCCACGAATCCATTATATCAGATTTTCCGTTCCCCACTCGCAAAAAATCGTTTTTCAGGCAGGTTGTGTGTGCCCCGCCGCGCGCGCAACTCGGCTCAATTATCGACGTGAACGCCACGGCTTCTGCTCGCTGGCGCCAACTCGATTGTACATCGGTAAGCGATATTTTTTGAATTTTTAAACGTTAATTTAAAAAAATGGATTTTTTTGGAGAATTAAAATGTAAAAAGTTGAATTTTTATGCAAAAATAGGCTTTTCGGGCATTTGGAGTGAATGCCTTTTGTAAAATTTGTGTTTTTTTTTTTCACAAAATCGCAACATTCAAATTTTGGAGCTAAAACCACAAAAGTGCTCAATTTTAGTTCACAAAAATGCATTTTGTGGCAATTTGAGGGTGAATCTACAATTTTTACGACAAATTTTCTTTAAAACAGGAATTTTCACGAAAAAATGAGTATTTTGCAGCTCTTCCACTCCAAAAATCGAAATTTTAACATAAACAGTTAATTTTTGTGTTTTAACGCGAAAAACTGATTTTTTGTGCAAAAAATGCAGTTTCTCATATTTTTGAGCTTAAAATTTGAATTTTCACCAGAAAATGGAAAATTTGCAGATTTTTGAGGCTAGAAATCAAATTTTATGTAAAATGATCCGTTTCGTGGCATTTCCGAGGCTGAATCTGAAATTTCAAAGACAAATTGTCCTTAAAATTTGAATTTTCACGAAAAAATGAGTATTTTTGACATTTCCCATGTTAAATTTTAAATTTTTATGCAAAAAAAAAGAATTTTCAGCAGAAGAAAAATTTTCACGTTTCCCATGTTAAAATTTAAATTTTTGTGCATAATTATGCATTTTGGTACAATTTAGATTTAAAAATTACAAATATTACAAAAACACGCATTTTTGAAGTTTTATGGTGTTATTCACGAAATGCCAAAAATCTCGGAAAAAGCTCCGATTGACCGGAAGTTTTGGGAAATAATGGAAAAAATTTCAGACGAAAATATCAATTTAAAAAATTTTCAGAAAAAAAAAACGATATTTTGGTCTGAGTTTTCCCCCTCACTTCCCAAAATTTCAGGTAAATCGGAGCATTTCCGAGTTTTCGCACAGTTGTTTGCTTTTTTTGTCATTTTTTGCCATTTCGTGAATAACCCCATTAACGACGATTTCAGACATTTTTATGAAGAAAACAAAATTTTCTGCCGCCCGATGCAAAAATACACATTTTTATTGTTTATTTGACCCTAAAACAACATTAAATATTATTTTTATTCTGCATGAAATGAACTAGAAGATTTGTGCTGACAAAACTGCCAATTTTGGTTCAAATCGAACCGCTAGAAACACTATTGTGAAAACAAAAAAGTTGCAACGCGGTGTTTGCGTACTTTTGAAATTCAAACGGCAACGAGAGAAATAGCATGGGAAATGAAGAGATTTGTTCCCATTTTCATTTGAATTTCAAAAGTACGCAAACACCGCGTTGCAATTTTTTGTTTTCACAATATGGGCACAGAAAATGAATAACCACATAAGAAAAACGAAGAATGTATAAGCTCGTTTCCAGTTTTCAGGCAGAGTCTGGTTCCCAGTCGGATCAAAGCCCAACACTGTCGGGATCGCACGAGATGAGTAGCTCGGAAGAAGTGTCGTGGATCACGTGGTTCTGCGGTCTGCGTGGCAACGAGTTCTTCTGCGAGGTCGACGAAGAGTACATTCAGGATCGTTTCAACTTGACCGGTCTCAATGAGCAGGTGCCCAAATATCGACAGGCGCTCGACATGATTTTGGATTTGGAGCCAGGTGATACCAGAATTCGGTTTATTAATGCTGTGTTCAAAGTGATTAAGATGGAGAAATATTGGTGTCCAAAGTGAAGAGAACATTTTTCTATTTTTTACGCATAAAAATAATGTAACCGTACCCAAATCGTGGCGAGACCTCCCATTTTCGTCGAAAAGTTTCGTAAATTTATATAAAAAGAGGTCACGCCACGATTGGGTACGGTTAAAATATTTTTATGTCGAAAAAATAATAAATTTATTTTTCACTTTGGACACCGAATTTTCTCCATCCGTATCACTTTGAACGCAGCATGGTGACGACTTTTTGGGGAAACGATTTTCACATTGAAATTGCACCAAAAAAATTATTCGCGGCCAGAATTTTTTTTTAATGTGCGATGTCGATATGATATTCGTAAAAAGCAGTTTTCCTGAAAAGTATTTGCTATTGAAAACACAGATAAAATACGTATCCGCAATGTACCATTTTCTAGAAGATGACATTGAGGACAACGCGACGAACACTGATCTGGTCGAGCAGGCCGCCGAGATGCTCTACGGGCTCATTCACGCCAGATATATTCTGACGAATCGCGGAATCTCGCAAATGGTCGAAAAGTGGCGTGATCACGATTTTGGCGTGTGCCCCCGTGTCTATTGTGAAAATCAGGCAATGCTGCCGATTGGTGAGTTTTTTTTTCAAGGTATTGGGATTATGCACGAAATTTTGGAACAAAATATCGAGAAAAAAACCAAAAAAAATTTGCCCATTTTGGCGGGCCGACAATATGAATTGAACAATTTTTGAGCGCCCAATAGGATTTTTAAAATTAGTCAAGATTAGTCCCCCACCCCCCATCGATTCCAAAATAGTCCACCAATCTAGTTAGAACTGTCCACGCAGTAAGATAAGATGGGCGGATGGGACAAAAAAATTTACCAAAAAAATTCCAAAAAAATACGTATTTCTGCCAGTTAAAAAGAAATTTTCCGAGTTTTTGTTGAAAATTAGAGGTTTTTGTCAAAAACCGGAACTTTTTTCCGCCTCCGTGGCTCTAAAAAAAATTTTTTGCCTACGGCGCATCATCAAAACAAAAAATTTTTTTGTCTCATCCAAAAAAATCGAAAAAAAAAAATGTTTATGGTCCCACCCCTGGCTGGGACCTATAATTGTACAATTATATCTACCACAAAAAAAAATAAAATCCACCAAGATTAGTTCCACCCACCCACCACGAATTTAAAAATGGCTGAAAATTGAATTGGTGGGGATTTATTAGTATGGGTTACGTGAGAAATGCCGGTGTGGGGCGGCAACTATATGAATTGGTTTTGTAATGGACCTATTCACAAAACCGGAAAAAAAGAAAAAATCGGAGAATGCTCCAAATGACCTGAAATTTTGGGAAATATTGGAAAAAATTATCCTGTACAGGCTCAAAAAATTTGGACCAAAATATCGATTTTTCTGAAAATTTTTTAAATCGATAATTTGGTCCAAAATTTTTTGAGCGTGTACAGGAGAATTTTTTCCAATATTTTCCGAAATTTCAGGTCAATCGGAGCATTCTCCGATTTTTCTCGCCATTTTTTTTTTCCGTTTTTTTCCGGTTTTGTGAATAGGTCCATGAAAACCGCACATTCCAGGTCTCTCTGACGTTCCCGGCGAGGCGATGGTAAAACTTTACTGCCCACGCTGCAACGACGTGTTCGTGCCACGCTCCTCTCGTCATCAGCACACGGACGGCAGCTATTTCGGCACTGGATTCCCTCACATGCTCTTCTTTGTGCATCCGGATTTGCGTCCGCGCAAACCCGTCACTCAGTTTGTTCCAAAGTTGGTTTTTTTTTTTTTTTTTTTGGAAATGTTTATCTTAAAATTGCCAACATATCCATAAAACACATTTTTGGTGCTTTTCCGCTCAAAATTATCAGCAATTTCTCTTCAAAATTTGTGTAAATTACTGGAAAAAAAAACCATTAAAAATGGTAGGTTCTTATTCGGCTGGTTATGATTCGGGCTGCGCCAAAAAAAAATATATTCCAACATTCCGAAATTTCGCAATTTTTTTTTTATGTAGAAATGTCAAAAAATGCTCCACTTGACCTGAAAATTTGAGAAATGCTCAACTATTTTTGGGCACGTCCTGGAGTATTTTTGGCATTATTTCCCAAAGTTTCGGAATTGGAGCATCAAAATGGATGAAAATATGAAAATATTGGAATCATTCTATGGTGACTCTGAGCGAAATTGACGAATTTTCAATATTTTAGAGCAAAAATTTGTTTTAAATTTGACTTTTCTGAAAATTATGGCCAAAAATGTGGAAAATTTTCTCAAAAATTAAAAAAAATTATGATTTTTGGCATTATTTCCGAACGTCACTGACCTATCGGACCATTTTCTCTGAATTTTTCTAGAGAAATTTTGCATTAACTGACTTTTTGGCCAAAAATAAAGGTTCTAATTGAATTAAAATTACCGGAAAATTGGGCTCTGGGACGTTTCGAAACAAGACGTTCCGAAACTGGGATGTTTCGAAACTTTAGTGTATTTTAAAGGTAAATTTTCCGGTAAATTTCGAATAATCCTCGGAATTTACCTGTAAAAGGTTCGAAAACTACTTTATCGTTGGCCAAAATGTGTCAATAGTGAACACGGCGCCGAAAAATAGTACTAAAGTTTCGAAGTGGCAAATTTCCAAATGTCCCACAGCCGAAAATTGCGAGAAAAACTGAAAACAGAGCTGAAAACACGGAAAATTACGTTTTCCAGCCTTTTTTCTTGTGGGTTTATGCGCGAAATGGAAAAAATCTGCGCGAAAACCCGAAAAATGCTCCCTTTGACCCGAAATTTCAGGACAATCGGAGCATTTTCCGAGTTTTCGCGCTGTTTTTTTTTGACATTTTGTGAATAACCCCTATATGATTGTCAAGAAATGCAAACATCCAAAAACTTGGGCTGAATAGCCTGAAAATTGACAGAAATGGTTTTACAAATCCAAAAAAATAGATTAAAATAACAAAAAGTTTCACCAAGTACGCAAAATTCTTTGAAATATTGCCAAAAACTTCTAAAATAAGCTGAAATTCGTATGAAATTGTCTGAAAAGGCCCTTAAACTGTCCAAAAAAATCAAAAATTAGGTCAGAAAATGCCTCAATATGGCAAAAATTTTCAAAAAATGTCAAAAAACAGAGCTGGAGCAAAAAATAGAGCTAAAAAGTTCATTTCCAGACTCTACGGTTTCAAAATCCACCCGGTGGCGTACGGAGGACAGGACGGAAATGTGGTGGTTGCGACGAATCCGGCAAGCGCTGCGCCGGCCTCTCAGAGCAATCCGGCTGCTGCTACGCCAGTCGCAGGGCAATTCAATAATTATGGCCTCTAATTACTCGGCACGTCCATCTCTCTCCCCACTCTCTCTCTCTCTCTCTCTCCCTCTCAAAATTCCGTTTTCTTTTTATTATTTTTTTTTGTTTCTTTCTCTTAAAAAAAACCAATTTTTTTCTCTTTTTCTCGCCCCCATCCTTTTTTTTTTTGTTGAAAACGCTCCAATCGATACACGAATAAAAGTGGCCGTCTCCTCACAACTCGCCTTTTTATCGACCGTCGTCACGCGCGTGGGCATTTGCGCTCTATCGCACACACTTATTTGAACCCTTTTTTTCACCCCCCACCCTCCTCCTCCTCACGTGGTAAAGGGTGGGGGCTATTGTTTATATTGCATTATGATTTTTTTTTCTTTTCTTTTAATTACCCTAATTAGATACCTTCAGCACTGCCAAAATGAACGGAAAACACCACCAAATCACGAAAAAATCGTCGATCGATGATGATTTGAGCTTTACGGTGAGCTAGAATTTTGCTCAAAATTTATAAAAAAAAATTTTCTTGCAGGTAGTACCAGACGTTGGTCTTAAAAACTCACAGCTCGAATTTCTGCTCGGCATGCCGATAAATCAGTGCATTGCGATGATGCAGCAATTCCCGAGAATGCTGACAAAAGTCGAGTTGAAGTACAGCAGGAAGGTTGGTGATTTTGCTTTTTTTGGCACAAAAAATGCGGTTTTTATTCATGAAAATGGCTATTACGCATTTGCCACGAGTGACACTTCTGGATAAATCAATGAAATCACGGGTTTTTGACCGAAATTGAAGAAATTATGATGATGTCACACGTGGCGAATACGTGACGAAACGAAATAGAACTGTACTGGAAAAAACTGTGCGACATAGAACTCAAGGAACCGTCATTTCTGTTATTACCTATTTGCTAGGAGTGACACTTCTCGATAAATGGTTTTTTTCAGCAAAAAGTGAAGGAATATAGAGCTTTTTTTGTCTCACAATTTACCGCAAAGTGTCACTTCATGGCGAATACGTATATATAAAAATTTGGTTTCAAAAAAAAAAATCAATAATAAAATACATAAATGTTTTGCGCTCAAGACGGCATTTTTCGCTTTTCCAAGTCATTTTTCATTTTTTTTTTTCCTCAAAATTGTTATTACCCATTCGTCAGGAGTGACACTTTGTCATAAATTGCTGAACGGATCGCTTTTTTGACGAATAAAACACTGAAAAAACCATATTTTATCGCGAATTGTCACTCCATGGCAAATGCGCAAATTGTATTTTTGTGGTTTATTTTTATTTTGGGAAAGCAGAAAGATAATGACCAATTTTTCGCGAAAAATGTTGCTTTTTGTGTTTCTTTCTTGCCAAATTTGTGCTAGAAATAACCAAAATCTCGATGGAACTTGTATTTTTCATCCATAAAAATGGTGGTTTTCTCCCTACAGAAACATGTATTTTTGCGCAGCAGGCTTGCCGATGTTTAAAAATTTCACGGAACCAGCAAAATATGCAAAAAATTCAGCGAAAATTAAAACAAAAAAAAAATTTCAGACCAAAATATCGATTTTGAAAAATTTCAGAAAAATCGATATTTTGGTCTGAAATTTTCTGCACATGCCCGGGAGTATTTTTGACATTTTTTGTCAATATTTCAGATTGATCGAAGCATTCTCCGAATTTTCGCTGAATTTTTTGCATTTTTTAATGGTTTCCGTGAATAGATCCATAATAGAACTCACGAGAATATAGAATTTCCATGAAATTGCAAAAAAAATCCTATTTTTTGTATAAATTGCGTCTTTTTCAACAAAAAATGAAGAAAATTTACCGAAAAATGTCACTCTATGGCGAATACGTAATAAGGACATATCAACGTTCAATTTTCTATTTTTCTAATCCGATAGAAATTAGCCATTTAATTTATTTTTTTCTTGTTTTTGCATTAAATTTCTGATTAAAATGACAGGAAAATTTGATTAAATCGTCCAATTTTTCGTAAAAAATCATTGAAAATGGCTGATTTTCAGGGAAAAAATGCCAAAAATGTGGATTGCTGTGTTTTTTTTTCTTGGCAAATTTTTGCTAACCTAGCTGAGATCTTTGCGCAGCAGGCTTGTCGATATTTCAAAATTCCGAAATTTTTGAGTTTTGCATTTTTTTTCTGGTAAAATTGGCTGATTTTTCGATTTTTTTTCCAAATTTTAATTCAGCAGAGCTAGGATCCATGGTATGTCTGTTTCTCTGCGTCTCTCACCATCAGCATACAAAATTCATCAATTTCCAAATTTCCGGAAAAAGGTTTTTCAGATTCATGGATTCGGCCCCTTGTCAGAGAGCTTGAGAAATGCGTAGCAGGCTTATCGATATTTAAAAATAGTATTATCGGCTCGCCAAAATGGTCAAACGCGCTCCGCTGAACTCAGTACTACGTGGATTTCATTTTGGTTTCCAAATTATTTCATTTCACGTTGAATTTACACGTGAAATGAATTAATTTGGAGACCAAAATGAAAATCGCATAGCGTTGAATTCAACGGAGCGCGTTTGACCATTTTGGCGGGCCGACAATAAAATTTTTGGTTTCTGCAAGTTTTTACCCTGAAATGCACTTTTTTGTCTGAAAACAAGTCTGAAAAAGCAACAATTTGTGATTTTTCTTTTATTTACAAATGTCCATTTTTAAAAATTTTTATTTGAATTTTTATCGTTTTTTTTTGCGCAGCAGGCTTGTCGATGTTTAAAAATTCCGAAAAAAATTATCCTAAAATTTCCAATTTTTCACTGCCAGCAAAGTATTTTTTAAATTAATTTTTGATAGATTTTTTCTTTAAAAAATATGTGTTTTTTTTTACTGAAAAATTGAAAGAAAAATAATTTTTCATGGTGAAAAAAGGCCAAAAACTGCCGGAAAAACCGAAAAATTGGATTTTTAAAGTTTTGCAGTGTTTTTTTTGAGACCCCACGAAAAAGGGGGAAAGTGTTGCAACGCAGGAACGAAAAGGGGGGAAAATGGGCACAGTTGTCTGCAAAAGTGCCGCACGGTTTTTTCTACATTTTTTGGAGAATGAGATTTGCTGGAATTTAGTATTTAAAATGCGGAGACAAAATAGAAACGATTAAAAAATAAAAGGAGCGGAAAAGCTGCGAGAGGTCCACAAAATTATTGATTTTAGTGAAAAATAATATTTTTTGCGAAAATTCGGGTGATTTCGCATTAAAATAGGAAAATTGTGTGTCAAAAAGAAAGAATACATTGAAATACATCGTCATAAATTCATTTGAACTAAAAGCTTTCCAAATAAATGATTTAGGAATTTTTAAAGCAGCGAAAATTTCGAAAAATGGCGAATTTTAACTAAAATTGGGCATAATTGGGAAATTTTTCACAAAATATTACTGTTTGTTTGTTATCAGTCATTTTAACAAATAAATATCAAGGAAAACGGAGAATTTTAGCAAGAAATCGAAGAAAAAGAGGAAAAATAATTTGGTGACGAAAATGAAAATCGCAAAGTACGAAGTTCAATGAAGCGCACCTGCATTTGTCGCGAATGGACAATAAATACCCAAAAAAACTAATTTCAGACAAAAAAAGCAGAAAAAAAAACACTATTGCTCATTCTCCAAAAATGCAGAAAAAACCGTGCGGCACTTTTGCAGACAAACTGTGCCCATTTTCCCCCCTTTTCGTTCCTCCGTTGCAACACTTTCCCCCTTTTTCGTGGGGTCTCTTTTTTTTAACACTCAAAACTATAAGAAAATATCAAAATTGTTGGAAAATGTATCGGTTTTCCTCTTGAAATCCAAGTTTTTAATACGTATTCGCCATGGAGTGACACTTTGTGTTAAACCAAGAAATTTGCGACACAATTTACCGCCAAGTGCCACTCTGTGGTGAATATATTATACCGAACTTTGAAACTATTCAAATCGTACTGACACAGATTCCACAGTAGCTCTATTATAAGAGCATGCCCCAAATCTTAAAAAAAAAACACCCGCCAACCCCCTGCCAGTATTTTCAGGATCCGTGCTGCCGTGACATTGTCATTTACATTGGCTCGACGGGCATCAAACTCTACTTTGACGGCGTCACACAGCTCGCCAAGCTCATTGAAGTCGATGATCTTTCGAAAATTACACTCACCTACAAGTTAGTTGTTTCTTAAAAATGCGCTCCGCCCTTTTGCAAGTTTGCCTACACAACTCGCGCCACACTTGCAAAGGGGCGGGGCTTATTCCCCCGGTTTCTCAGAGCCTCTAAGAATGGTTTCGAAACGTCCCAGAGCCCCAAAAATTTCCATAAATGTACGTTTAGAGAAAAAGTGTTCTCCGCACCGGCCAACGAGGCGACTATGGAGCGAGTGAACGAGATTTTCGGCTCCACACATCCCGGATCCTACGACGACAAGCACAACATTTATGTGCAGAGCTGGCCGGGACTCTCGTTTTGTTTTCCGACCACTGCTGCTGGCGAGAATTTGGAAGTCAGGGTAGGCGTTTTTGAGGAATTTCTGGCTATTAGCCGTTTTCGATGTCCTGCGACAAATCCGAACCGATTAGGTGCCAAAACCCGCTTTGAATACTGCTAAATTTTTGCCAAAATCGCGCCGCCTATCTGACATTTTCTATGGCTGTTAGAAATTTTGAACGGCTAATAGCCATGTATCCGCCATAGCCGCGCTAACTACTGCTGATCATCGACAAGTCGGCGCCAATTATCGCCAGAACAGTAATTTTCAACGGCTAATAGCCATTTAGCCGCCATAACCGCGCCAAACTAGCGATGCCTACCATTTTCAATGACTATTTAACAGCAATTTTCAACGGCTAATAGCCATGTAGCCGCTATGACAGCGCTGATCGCCCTCTGCTTGGCGACTTTTTGGCTATTAGCCGTTGTTTGGCTAATGGTGATGTAGCAAGGGGTGAGCCAGGAGTTAGCAAACGCGCCCGGATGCACAACTGTAATTGCTTTAAAATATAGAAAAATGGAAAAAATTCCGTCGATTTACGAGCTTTTACACTTCAAATCTATCTCATTAGACTTGAAAAAAAAAAACATTTTGTCCAAATTTACGATTTTTCAATTTTTAGAGCAAGGGAAAGTTGTCTAGAAAATGCAGAAAAATCACAGAAAATTTAAAAAATTGTTTAATTTTTGACCCTCATCTTCAACGGCTAATAGCCATTTAGCCGTCATATTCGCTCAAAAAATTCCCCAAAATTGGTTTTCCTCTATTTAATCACGATTTTGCCCCTTTTCGGGTCTCGCCACGACATTAGCTAATTTTTCTGTTTTTTTTTTGCATTAAACTGGCAGAAAAATGCATTTTTTTTTTCTACAATAGGTCCAAAATGGATTAAAAAAAGAGATATTTTTGTGATTTTTGTAATTTTTTGTGTGAAATTCGAAAAAATCGCTGAAAATTTAAAATATTGGAGAATTGTGTATTTTTTTGAATTTTTTTAAACAAAAATTAACAATTTTGACAAAAAATTGATTTTTTTTTGGTCAAAAAGGGCCCAATCAGAGCCGTCAGTGGCCTTATACACGAGAGATTAGGGTAGATCAAATATCGTGGCGAGACCAATACGATCCTCATGGTGAGAGGCATCACCAATAGATTTGTACAGTGTCTGGGCCTCTCTCTATCTCTCCCTCTCTTCTTAAAAAATACCTGAAATCCCCATTTTCAGCCCGGATTCGGCCCGAACCTTCGTTCGCTGAAATATGACGCCAACTCGCAGCCAAAACTCACCAAAATGTCCATTTATCGAGGTCAAAACCCGTTGGATACAGAGTATGTTCCTTTAAATTTACAAAAAAATACGAGAAAATTGCCATTCCAGAGCCGTGGACACGCCATTCTCGTGCTACTGTGGCCAGAATCGTACGCGAAAAGTGGAGGCGATCTGGGAGAATGGCCAGATTGTCGGGCTCGACGTGCAGTTTGATGCGCAGAGTGAGTTTTGGAAAAATGGCTCTCGGAAGTTTTTCTGCGTTTTGTGTGCAAACACTGCGACGATAAAATGCAGAAAAGGTTTCGAAACGTTCGAGATTTGGAAAAAATCTGCATTTTGTCGTCGCCGTGTTTGCACTATCTTCTTTAAAAAACTTTTGTGTGCAAACACCGCGACGACAAAATGCAGAAAAAGTTTTGAAACGTCCGAGATTTGAGACCCTGACAAAACCGGGGAAAACCACGAAACCGGGGAAGACAAAACCAGGGAAGACAAAACCGGGGAAAAAATCGGACAAAACCTGGGAAGAAGCTCCGCCCCCTTTTGCAGCTGCTGCACGATGTTTTGTACTGGAAGTATTGAAAAAGTGCGCCGCAGACTTGCAACTGGACAAAACCGAATCTTCGGTTTTGTCCAGTCTGCATTTTGTCGTCGCCGTGTTTGCACTATCTTCCTTAAAAAAGCTTTTGTGTGCAAACACCGCGACGACAAAATGCAGAAAAGTTTCGAAACGTCCGAGAGCCTAAAATTTTAAATTTTCAGACGGCTCTGTCGTCGACAACGAATTCGACGTGGAGACGTACACGCGGCAGATTTATTTTGGCGACTCTGTTTCGGTAGGCTCTCATTTTTTCGATTTTGGCGCCAAATCTCTCACTTTCAGGATGTCCAAACGATCCTCGGCGCGCCGTCCAAAGTTTTCTATCGATCCGACGACAAAATGAAGTGAATTTGCCCACTTTCAGCAATTTTTAAGCCATTTTCTATTCCAGAATCCACCGCGGACTGCACAAGGAGACGCTCTACGGCCCGCCAAACTTTTTTTTCAACTATTTTGTGATGGGATTGGTGAGTTTATGGTGGAAGTCGGGGAAAGTGGGGAATTTTGGGCTAATAGCCGGGGAGTTGGGTGGTTCGGCTTAGATGCCATTAAAAGAGGGTCAAACTAGCGCCCAGTACCACCGAACTATAGCAAATTGTATTGCCAATTAGGTGGCAACTATGCGCCAAACTATAGCCCAATACCGCCGAAATAGCGCCAAACACACGCCAAATCTCTCCAATTGCCAACTACTCGCCAAATTAGCGCCAAACTGGCATCAGATTTCATTAGTTCCCGCGCCAAACTCGCGCCAAGCTTCTTCAATTGCCAACTATGTGCCGAACCGGCGCTGATAAGGTACCAAACTGGCATCGCATTTAATTAATTCCGCGCCAAACTAGTGCGAAAGCCGAGCCAATGAGCTACCAAACTTCCGTCATTTAATTAATTCCCGCGCCGAACCTCTGCCAAATTAGAGCCAAACTAAATTCCAATGCCGCCAAGCACAAGCCAACACACGCCGATTAGGTGCCAACTATGCGCCAAACCCGCGCCAATCTAAAGCCCAATACCGCCAAGTCGCTCCAATGACTAATTAGATGCCAACTGCGCGCCAAACTCACCCCGAAAAGGTATCACACTGACATCCAATTCAATTGATTGCTTGTGCCAAATTTGCGCGAAATCAGCGCCAAGTCTCTTCAAATGCCAACTATGCGCCGAGCCCGCGCCGATACGGTGCCAAACTGGCGTCAAACTTTCAAGTCGCGCGCCAAACTCCAGTCAAACTAAAGCCCGAATAGCGATATAGCTGCCAATCCCATAGAGAACTCGTGCTGATAGCCGATTAGGTGCCAACTATTCGCCATTAATGGCTATCTGCCATTTTCGAGGGCTAATAGCCATTTAGCTGCCATATTCGTCTTACCCCGTCATGATCAAACGCGCTTCATTGAACTCGTTTTTTCCAAATTTTTACAAAAACCAAAAATTATTTTTTTTCACTTTTTTTGCTCAAATAAAATATATGTATTACGTATTCGCCACGGATTGACACTTTGCGGTAAATTGCTCAACGAATCGCCACAAGTTTGAAGACACAACTACTTTTTTCTATCCACTTTTTATTAATTTTTTGTCGAATAAAAACATTTTTTCATTTAAAAGAATTTTCCTGAAAATCGGTGATTTCCCAAAAAAAATGCAAGAATTTCAAGTCTGTCGAAATCGGGGCGAGACTATCTAACTTTTTAAGCAAGCTCCGCCCTTTTTTGCAAGTCTCGGGCACGAGTTCTGTGAGAAAATGCTGTTCCGCGTACTTGCAAAAGGGTTTTGTCAGATTCTCTTTTGACTCATAATTTACTACAAGGTGTCATGGAAAATTCCAAACTAGTGATGATTTATGTATATTGCATCCAAAAATAAAAATGAAGAGTTCAATGAAGAAGAGCGTTTGACCCCCCCCCCCCCTCCCTTTTTGTTACATTCTTATCCATGTCAAACAAAATTTGGGGGGCTAATGGGCTAAACGACGATGCACACGCAATCCGCGGGCTCCGCATATGATAATAATCTGAGCCCCCATCCCTCCCCTCGTACTGCACCATTGCGTCCGGAAAGATTTACGACCGCTCGGCTCATCTGAATCCCGCATGCGGACAAAGCGCCATGGAGAAAACGATTGGTTTGACACTTGTACGAAAAGGAAGAAAAGAAATTTTGGGAGGTCTTCTTCTGCCACATTAGACACAATGAGTGGCTACTGAGTGACCTCTAGCGCCTAGTTCATCAGGTGTCTTTTGAGGTGAAATGAAATGAAATGAAGTGGCGCTCTAATGGGATGGAAATGGCTTTGAGGGGTGTCGGGTGTTCGCCTGGCTAACTTTCCTACAGTACTCTGGGGTGGATTTACGAGCTGGTTGTTATCTGATGAGTAAATTCAGCTCGAACAGACACAGCTGAAATAGGTGTGACCGTAATCTATAAAACAATTTTAACAAGAGAGAATCCTTGAAACTAGCTGCGGACATGATGCCGACTATCTGCGGACTTAGTGCCACAGACAAATTGTCATTTTTGCCAGCAATTTGTCATGCCAAGCTTGCGCCAACTTGATGCAGAAAATTACTTAATTTTTTGTGAATACTACTCGATTTCATACCAAAAATTCTATTTTTTCTCATTTTCCCACTAATTTCCCGTAAATCACTCTCAGATCGCATTTTAACGTTTTAAAAAGATGAAAAAATACACTTAACCACTAAAACACGAAAAATCGATAATTCCCAGTCGTGTTATGCAAAATTTTGAACAATTTCAAGTGAAATTTTATTTTTACCTGAAATTGTACAAAATACTGCGTGAAATGACAGAGTGTTATCGATTTTTCGTGTTTTAGTGATTAGGTGCATTTTTTCGAATTTTTAAACGTTAAAATGCGATCTGGTGGTGATTTACGGGGAATTTTTGGGTGAAATAAGGGAACATTGATTTTTTGATGTGAAATTAAGTAAAATTCACCAAAAATTATGAACCTGGCAATTTTCTGACAAAAACGACAATTTGTCGGTGGCACCAAGTCCACAGCTAGTCGGCAGCTCACCAGCTGATTTCCTGAGCAAGTTTCTCCGGAAACTAGACACTCAAATCGGCATCAAATCCGCAGGTAATCGGCACCAACTCCGTAGCTAATTGGCACCAAGTCCGCAGCTAATCACCAGTTTTTCGGCTAATTGCCGATTGTTCAATTTTTTTTGGGCTAATTGTTCAAGTTTTCCGGGAAACTAGGCACTTTAATCGGCATCAAATCGGCGCAAATTCCGCATCTAGTCCGCAGATAGTAGACATCTAGTCTGCAGCTAGTCGGCAGGTCCGCGGCTAATTGCCTGAACAAGTTTCTCCGGAATCTATGTACTTGAATCGGCATCTGATCCGCTACTACTCGGCACCAACTCCGCTAATTACCTGGTGAAGTTTCTCCGGAACCTAGGCACTTAAATCGGCCTCAATTTCGCATCTAGTCGACAAAAGGCTAGACGGAACCACGTCCGTAGATAGTCGGCACCAAGCTAGACGGCACCAATTCCGCAGCTATTCGGCATCAAGTCCGCATCTACTCGACAGCTCATCGGCTAATTGCAGGAACAAGTTTCCCCGGAAACTAGGCACTTTATTCCCTCGAAGATTGATGATCATGTTTACACGTGTACCCGTCCAATCTTGCCCATCTGATCCGTCATTTTTCACGTCGAAATTCATGACTTAATTGCGATTGGCGTGTGTGTGTGTGTGCGGAGGAGGAGGAGGAGACGACGCGTGTCATAACAGATTGCACAATTGACATCCCCCCAACCACCAATAATTAATTATTCGCCAATGTGCGGGTTTGTGGGAATCGATAAATTTGTCTACTGTCACCCGTTCCTCACCAGAACTTGGTGTCGTCTTGGTGTGCCCACGTGTTTTCTTGGCTCCCCCTGCTCAATTATGCATTTGTTTTGTCTGTGGTCGACGAGATTTTGCGCGCGCGCATTTGACAAATGGGTTTTCCTCGGGTGTCAAAGTGGCAGTAAAGAAGAGGTTTACGACGAGTTGAATGGGATATTTGGATGTAAATACATAGATATGGAAGAACACACTTTATTTATATACAAACAGTTGTCATTAAAAGAGGAGGAAACACCGTAACTTTGAAGTGGAAGAAAAAAAAAAGAAAGAAGGAGGAAAATAATGCACAAAAAGGGAAACATTGAGATCAAGAGACTAGAAATTCACACGGATGAATAAGAACATATTTGGAATCAGTGACGCAGAAAAAAACAGTCTAAATCCCGAAATACGAAGATCCAGGCTTGGGAGGCGCCGGAGGGATCAGCGGCGGAGTCGCCTTGAAAGTGTCAGTGCTCACCAAAAATGCATCAAACGGCGGTGACAGCGGCCCGTGTGTCTCATTGGTGCTCGATGAACAACTATGAGTGTTCGCCATGGTCAGCGGAGTTCGAGAATGTTCGCGAGTCACGTAGGATCCCTTGTACTGACGCTCGCGGAAGAAATAGATGCATCCGAGGACTACCAATAGAAGTGTCGCGAAAATGAGCACACCGGCTAGCAGAATGAGCATTTCGGAGGTCTGGGTGAGACCGTACCGCGCGCCGAATAGCACGGCGCAGTCGTTTACCTGCAACAAGAAGGATGAAATTAAATTTTGGATTTATAAACTCACATCCGTAATCGCTAGCACAGCATGACCTTCGACGAGTGACGGTGTCGCGCATCGCACGTCTTCATAGTTGAGAATGTGTCGCATCGCGTAACGATCTCGCATATGCACCTGGAGACAGACAGACATAACGTCGTTAAATTCGTCAAAGTCGTAGAGTTTTGTAATTTAAATGAAGTACCTGTAGACCTTGAATGGCGCACGAACAATCCCACGAATTGGCGTCCAGAAACACGCGATCGACACCATTGAGAAACGCCAAATCGGTGTGCGAAAGGGTGGCAAAGTGGTTGGCGGAGATGTCGAGGGTCTGAAAAAGGAGAAGACTCGCGGGGTGCCGGGTGTCGAATTTCGTACACGGACTCACTTTGAGATTTGGCAAAAGTGTTGCAATGTTGTCGGGCAAATAGCTGAGCGTGTTGCCCGACACGTTGAGTGACACCAAGTGATAGTAGCGAGCCGGAAGGTGGACGGGAATGTGAGCAATGTGATTGTACGCCATTTCTAAGTGTTCCAGAGATTTGAGAGTGAAAGTTAGGGATTCTTCGAAGTCTGAAAGTTGCGAATTTGTGGAGGAAGACAGGGTTTGTCGGTCAAATTTACGTTTTTTTCGTATGAGCGATGAGACGGTTTTTGGCGGCAAAAAAAACACATTTTTTGCCTCCAAAGCAGGTCGAGTCGCGTGACAGCGCGAAAAATGTGAATTCACATAGTTTGGCACTCTGCCAAGTCATTTTTACGCGAGTTCAACGGAGCGCACTTTCGAAAAAGCCGACTTGCCCGACAAACACCTATCATGCAAACAGGAAAGGAAAATCAAAGAACGGTTTCATGAAACTGGAAAATGACAAAAAAAAAACCGTTTTACGGAAAACAAGGAACGCAGAGAAACAGACACGCCTATTTTCCGGAAAATGACATTTTCCTGTTTCATGGATCCTAGCTGAGGTCAAACGAGAAAACGACAGAAAACCCGTTTTCCGGAAGAAGAAATGAGGAAAAAGCAAGGATGAAAGATGCAGATAAACAGACATCCCCATTTTCCAGTTTCATACAACCTCAGAAATATAAGACAACTCACGTTTCAAAAAATTGCCCGAAAGAGCAATCGACGTCAGCTCCTCCTGCGCCAAACCCAACCACTTTGAATCAAAATCATTCATATGGTTGAACGAGAGATCCAAATGGCGAAGTGGCACATTTCGAAACGCGTCCACATGGAATGGTGAATCTTTCGACACCCCAAGCAAATTATTCGAAAGATCCAACTTCGTGAGATTATTGGCGCAAAATGCACACGCCCCAATTTCCTGAATCGAATTGTGCGAAAGATCCAAAACTGCCAATTGGGGAAGAGATTGTAGCTCTTTTGTTGGCACCATTCGAAGATTATTGCCACCAACACCAAGGCTGCGGAGCTGAGAGATTAGATCCAGAGAAAGTTGGGAGATTGACGAGAGGTTGCAGTGGTTCAAATAGAGCTCTTCGAGTTGCGAAACATCTGAGAAAAGGTCATTGATCTGCTCAATTGGGATTTGATTCCCGTCGAGCCGGAGAACTCGCAGAGAACTGAGCCCTCTGAGCAAATTGGTCGACAAATCGGTGATAGAATTGTTGGAAAGGGTCAACGACCGTAACGAGCGAAGATAGGTGAACACGCCGGTGGGTAGAATGTTGAGATGGTTTGACGACAAGTCGAGCACTCGTAGTTTTGGCATCCCGCCAAAGTTGCTCATTGTGGCGTGCTCGATGCGGTTGCCGGCCAGATCGAGCACTTCTAGCGATGGAAGGCGGATGGAGCGGGACATTGCGGGTATCTGACAGTTGATGAGACGAAGGACACGGAGTTGTGCGAAGCGGTTGATGTTGTCGTTCCAACGGAGTTTGTTTAAGCCATTGGTGCGGGTAGAGGACGAGGAGGAGGAGGAGGAGGGAGGCTGAAGAATTTAGAAAAGTTAGGGTTTCGCAATGTTTTTGGACGTCAGGAAGTCTTGAGACGCTAGGAGATTCGACGCCGTCAGATAAACAAAGAGCACAGGGGTTTTGGATGGTTTTTCATAGTTTTGGAATCAGTTTTTCGAGCGAGTTCTAGACGGTTCTGATTCGGTAAAACCGTAGATATTTTTTGAGTCTCGGGGTTCTGTGTCCCAGGAATCGGTCAGAAAGGGTTAGAGAAATGAAGAAATCAGTTTTTTGGATTCTAGACGGTTCTGATTCGGTAAAACGCTAGATAGTTTTTGAGTCTCGGGATTTTGTGCCCCAGGAATCGGTCAGAAATTGGTCATAAAGGGTTAGAGATATGAAGAAATCAGTTTTTGGGTTCTAGACGGTTCTATCGATGCCCCAACTAACCTGAATGTGCAGCGACCGCAACGTTAACGGCAACTGATTCAAAATCTCCGCATACACGGTATCATTGATCACCGCCTTCCGACAGTAGACGTTCCACGAAGCCTCTTTTTGATCGCACTCGCAATAGGACGGGCACGACGGCATAGACGCCACATAGACGCCGAACCATAGTAAAATTAGAGTGTAGGAGAGGAGCATTTGGCTGGAAAAAAAAATCTAGTAAAAAGAAGAAGAAGAAGACGTGAAAGAACAAAAGAAGCAAATTCTGGGTGGTGGTGGTGGGGGGTGGACAACAACAAAACGCAATGGAAATGGAGGAAAAAGAGAAGGAGGAGAGGGAGGGACGGCTTGCGGATAAATGGGCGGGGCTTGGCGAGAAATGGAGGCGGACGAAAGAATGGAGATGGTGCAGGGTGCAAGGGACAAGGTGCAGGAGGCAAGGTGCCAATTATCGCACGTTTTTTTATTGCTCTAGGCTTTTCGATTAGGAGGAAAGAAATTTCGAAGTGGGTCCGAGCAAACTGGAGAAGGGTTATCAGTTATTCATGAGATTCTGATGAATAGGCGTAGTGCTGCAGCTGTTCCTCTTGGTTTCTTGGTTTCCTGGTTTGGAAGTGAAATGAAGTGAATTAGCACTTTCTTGGCTCAGCTCAGGAGCAAATTGACGGAACTGCGAAATTATAGGTGTTGGAAAATAGGGAAAGGGATTTCAAAAAAATGAACGCTTGTGACCAGCCAGATGGACCGACCGCCCGTCTTTTTATTGCCCACGAGAGGACAATAAAAGGTGACTCCAGACGGCCCCCACCCCCAGATAATTGAGCACCATGGAAGACTGGTGAAGCATCGGAATTGTCGACGACATATGGTTGTTGTTTTCCGCACAATTCGAGTGGGAGCAATCGAGAGGTGTTGGTTATTTTGGGGCGTTCATGCGAAAAGATGATAGGGGGTGTACGGTAGTCGATTCATTTCGTCTTATTTCATCTCGTCTCATTTCCGTTTGAGATTAAATCTGGACCCCCGGCAACCCAAAGTTGAACGAATTCCTAGCTGGGCGGCCAATTAAGATGGTGTCAACCTCGTTGTTGTGTTGTGATGAGCGGCTGTCACCAGTTGCACGGAAGTGTGTGCGCGTGCGTGCACCACACCCTGAGCAATTTATCCATCCCCGCCGATTGACACTTTTCGCACGCCGTTCCGTTCGTTCATTTATCACGCTGGGCGATAGAGGCGAGAAGCCCAAAGCCAAGTTTTTGGCTGACGGGATGGGCAAACTTTTTGACGTATCATTTGGTATGCAGCGTCCGTCCGTCCATCTAACCTCGAGTTCAAACTCTCTGGAGAGTGGTCGACAAGTTGTCCGTCCGGTGGTCCGTCTTGTTTTGGTTTGTCCAGCTTGTCTTGGTTCGTCATGCAAAATTTTGACCTACCACTCGAGATCTATTTTGGTGCAAAAAAGACGTGGCCACGCCCCTTTTTGCAATTGCCGCGCACTTTTTGTTATAGTGCCTTCGATGTAGAGAAAACCCCCAAAAAAGCGTTCAAACAAACTCTGTTACTGCGTTGTTTTGTTCTACAGTATCCCGCCTAACCTGCACGTCTTGGTTGCGTGTGAAATGAATAATTATGTTCAAATTATTCACTTCACGCGCCACCAATATGTGCAGGTTAGGCGGTATACTGTAGAGCAAAACGATGCAAGAACAATGTTACTTTGAACGACGTTTTTTTTTTTGCGTTTTTCCTCTACATTGCACTCACCATAAAGGTGCGCGGCACATGCAAAAGGGGCGTGGTCATTGCTATCATCGTCACGCAATTTAACAAAAAAAACTTGAAAAAACCAATTATTTGGGTAAATTCGGAAGTTTTGTCGGCGAAAATTACGAGAAAATTGAGAAAATGAGTAAAAACACAAATGTGCGGCACTTGCGATAGGGGGTGTGGTCATTGCAATCAGCACCATGCAATTGGAAAAGCCAACAATTATTTGAAGAAACTTTGCATTTTTTTTTCGGCCAAAACTCCGAGAAAATGAGTAAAAACCCAAGGGGCGTGGCCATTGCAATCAGCGCCACGAAACTGAAAAAGCCAAATTTTTTTGTGAAAATTCCCATTTTGTCGGCGAAATTCCCAAAAAATTGAAATCAAAGCTGATTTCAATGGCCACGCCCCCATTTGCAAGTTCCGCGCACTTTTATTTTTACTCAATTTCTCATTATTTCTGTGGACAAAAATGTGGATTTTTACCCAAATGCTAGCAAGGAATCATGTACACGCCATGTCCAATCCAAGCAACGGCCAATCTAACTGCCTAGATCATCCATATCCATTCGAAACAACGGCTATCAGCCAAAAACTCACGCTCAAAACAATGGGCCTCTCCTCCTCTCTCTTCCTCTTTTTGCGCCATAAAAGACTCGGGATAAACGAGGCAGCGACGGCAGGCGAAATTGAATAAACGTGTACAAAGATATTCTTTCTGTGTCTTTTTGTTTCTTTTCGCCACTGCTCATTCAATCTCAACAGAGTTTCCCTGCTTCGTAATAAAGGGCCCCTAAAGTGTCGAGGCTGGCGAATAGATAAACGGCTAAACGGAAATACGGATGAACAGAGCAAACAAATGGGTGAAACTGGCAAATCGAGGCCGGTCGGTCGTCGTCGCGTATCACATTCTCAAAAGGCAAACAGACCAAGACGTTCGGGCAAACTTTGGGGATGGATTTAAATTGAATCAAATTAGATTCAAATTCCATATAATCGTGGGACCCAAAAGGAGATACATAGATACCATCTTCTTCTCATCGTCTGACCCAAATTTGCCTCGTTTTTCTACACACTTCCCTGCCAGTTTTCCGATTTCTGTCACTCATTTCATCATAATCCATTCAAATTTCAAAATACGCGCCGCCCGTCCACCCAACCAGACAGATAGTCGCATTGTGCGGTACGGCGCAGCGCGGTTCGGTTCGATTCGGTTCGGGTCGGTTAAATTGGGTGGCTAAACACGGCGGTTAATAATAGGTATTATTGTGAATTGGTCGCCGCGGACAAATTGTGTTGCCGCATTGTCCTGCTTGGATTCATCCGCATCCGCATCAACGTCCACATCATCATAATCATCGTCATGCTTGCCATGGACGTTGATTAATTGCGCGCATAGCCGGCAGAAAAGGAGCAACTAAATGCTCCCAGCGGATGGATGAGGCGGCGGCGTGCCAATTCGATAATCGCCGGCGCTTTCAACTTGCCGCACGTTGCTTCACGCGCATCCCAACACATTTAGAGCTCATTAGAGCCGAGGATTAGCTTCTCTTTGTGACACCCTTTGTGACGACACCTGGATCCATTCAACTCTTGAAAAGTCTTGGTCGGACAAGATAGGACACCCCACACCTGGCAGATCCATTGAAAACACATTTTAATGGACACACCATAATGAAAATTCCCAGAAAATGGCGAAACTTTATTTAAAAAAATGAATAAGTACGCGGCACTTGCAAAAACGGGCGTGTCCATTGCTATCAATTAATTGTGGAAATTGAGGAAATTGAAAAATTCTAAACAAAAACCTAAGTGCGCGGCATTTGCAATAGGGGCGTGGCTATCAGAGTTGCATGGAAGCGAAATTTTCTAAAACGGAAGTCGGAATTCAAAATTAAAAAATTGGGAAGGAATGCTTTAAAAACAATGTATTTAAAAAAAAACAACGTTTTGAGCCTGAAAACAGCCCTCGAATCGTACTTTTCACGCCATTTTGTCTGCAAAAATCACGAGAAAACTGCGCGGCACTTGCAAAAGGGGGTGTGGCCATTGCTATGCCGATTTTTCCAAATAACTGGATTTTTCAATTTTTCCATTTGCGTCACGTTAATAGCAATGACCACGCCCGCTTTTGCAAGTGTCGCGCACTTGTGTTTTTATTCATTTTCTCGAGATTTTAGCCCACAAACTTGCCGATTTTTTTGGATACATGGCTATTAGCCGATATTTGCCGTGGATATGGAGGATCTAGGTAGTTTTTCTAGAATAAGCAGCTATCTGACAGCTAGTTGACACCCAATAGGCAATTGGCCCAAATTTGACGGAATTTGGCACTCATTTGGCGAAATAATCAGAAATGAGCTTTCAAAAACGGCTATTAGCTGTTGAATATGGGAAATAGCTAGGAAATTGCTGTGCGAGTTTTTGGCGAAACTATGGTCGTTTTAGGCTATCGGGCATTGGCAAAAATCGGCGCCTAGTTATTGTGGTACGTCCAAAGTGAAAAAAAGCGCAAAAAAAGACGAAAATAGGCGTCCAAAGTAACTTTGTTTTTGCGTCTTTTTTCTCTTCAGTATACGGCCTAACCTGCAGATCAAACAAAAAAAAACAACTGAAAACATGTTTTAAAACAATCCAAAATGTAAACAACATGTGAAATTCAAATAATTTGTTTCGCGCGTCGCCAAGATGTGCAGGTTTGGCGGGATACTGTAGAGAAAAAAGACGCAAAAACAAAATTACTTTGGACGCCTATTTTCGTCTTTTTTTTGCGCTTTTTTTTTTACTTTGGACGTACCATTACAGCCGCCTAGTTTGCACCCTATCGGCGATCAGCTCGAGTTTGGCGGGTATTGGCACTTTTTTGGTGCGTATCATCTGCGATCGATTTTAGCGGCATTGGAATGTTCAACATGCAATTAAAAAAAACCGGATATTAGTATACGGCTAATAGCCAAAACTCGGCTAATTACCATTTAGTGGAGACCAATTTGTCAGTGTCGCCACCATGATATATAATACGGGCCCAGCCAGCCACTATTTTGCCTATATTTGCCCGATGACATATGTCTGCACGTACTTGACATCCCTGAACGACCGTAAACGGCCGACTACGACGACGACGACGACACCCGGCCCACCGACGCACACATGCACCTGTTCGTGTTGTTGAAGAGGCGCTTACGAACGCCTATCATGGCATTAGTAATCTGGCCAAAAGCTCGCCATGTTTGTCTTCTTGTCTCCTTTGCTCTCTTAATTAACATGGTCGGCGTGCTCTTTCGAGTCGCTGGTGGGGGAGACGTCCCGCTGACTCTGGGTAAGCTCTCTCCTGAAGACGTGCAGGGTGGCAGTGTGGGCTCGATGACACGGGAAATGACATCTTCAGTTTCAAATCCTCCACCCCACGGCGTTTTAAGCGGTTGAGTACACATTGAAGAGCCTGGGGGAACGCGAGGAAATGACGGAATTCTGCGGGTGGTCCGTGTGATTTGTGTGAAAATTTGAAACTCTGGCTGGGAGTTGTCGGCTATTAGCCGTTGAAGAGGCACCAAATCCACGCCAAACTAGCGCTAAATGTGCTTTATTTATTTTAACTGGCTAATAGCCATATAGGCGCCGAAAATGTGCCGATTATCGTAACATTTGTGCGCCGATCGCGGATTAGGATTTTCAAATGCACGTCATCATAAATGACTATCTGCTAAATAGGCATTGTCAACGACTAATAGCCATGCATTCGCCATATCCGAGCCAAACTCGCGCCGTTGGAGGATTAGGAGCTAGCTATGCGCCAAAAAAGGCTAATAGCCGTTTAGATGGTTATCAGGAATTTTGAACGGCCAATAGGCATGTCGGTGCCTAAATCCGTCATATCTGTGCGGCATAGGCGCCAAACTAGTGCCAGTCCCGAGTAGACGCCAAATTTATGCCAATTATTGCCAAACCGAGCATTTCCATCGCCTAATAGGCATAAAGCTGGCTTTATTAGCTATATCCGCGCCGAATAAATGCCAATTAGGTCCCAACTACGCGCCATAAATGGCTAGCAGGAATTTTCAACGGCTAATAGCCATAAAGCTGCCTATAAAAGCTATATCCGCACCGAATAGGCGCCAAACTCGTGCCGATCGCCGATTAGGAGCTAGCTATGCGCCAGTACAGGCTGATAGCCGTTTTTAATGGCTATCAGGGATTTTGAACGGCTAATAGCCATATACCTGCCTAGCTTCGCTATATCTGCGCCTAATAGATGCCAAACATGTGCCGATCGCCGATTAGACGCAAAATCTGTGCCAAATATCGTCAAACCAAGCATTTTAATCGGCTAATAGCCATAAAGCTACCCTAGTTAGCTATCCGCGCCGAATAGGCACCAAACTCGTGCCGATCGCCGATTAGGAACTAGCTATGCGCCAGTACAGGCTGATAGCCGTTTTTGATGGCTATCAGGGATTTTGAACGGCTAATAGCCATCTAGGTGCCTAAATCCACCATATCCGTGCCATATTGGTTCCAAACTTGCGCCAATCCCCTTCTGCGAAATGCTAAATACCCGAGTCATTTTTTCCGCGAATTTGCGGCTATTAGCCGCCCCAATATTGTGGTTAATAGCTGTCAAGTTTTGGGTATATTCCAAACTAGCGCCGATTACCGCTAAACTTGCGCCGATCGCAATCGCTGCTTAGGTGCCAACTATGCGACATTTTTGGCAAGTTCTAGGGCTAATAGTTATTTTCTACGGCGCCTAGATGCCAAAATCGCACTAGCAACGGCTAATAGCCATATCGGGAAAAAAATCCTTGAAAAATGTTTGTCAAAACTCTTTAATTTTCAGGACATTTTGTTCGACTTTATGTCAAAGCGTGTCGTCAAATTTGTGCTGCACACGAACGCGCCGGGACACTGTGATTTTGGAATGTGAGTTTCGAGTTTTTCACATTTTCGTGTTTTCCCAAAACCCACCAACCAGCCGGCGACGAAACAATGGGATTAAACGTTTGGGGGAAGGAGGAAGGAAATGAGAAATCTCTTTGTCGCCGCGCTTTGTGTCTGTGTGTACTTTGACAATTTGATTGACGCATAATCACAGTTTGATTGAGTCACCGATTGATCGATTACAGATACTCGCGATGCAACTTTTCGATCACGCTCGCCGACAAGCAACACGAGATTCGCACCGATTCGAAGGTAAGCGAGATGACAGGGGGGAGAGAGAGAGAGAGAGAGAGAGAGCAGCCGCTGCCATGAAAACGGTCCTATACACGAGAGATCACGAAAAATTTGAACATTTTACTCAAAAACAAAAAAAAATTAACAAATAAACCAAAAAACGGCAATATTTGATTGTATTGAGAAAAGGAAAAAACAATTGCGACTCGGTGTTTGCGTACTTTTGAAATTCAAAGAGCACTGAAAGAAATATCATAGAAAAAAACTCAATGGCACAACAAAAACAGTGCCGCAAAATTGCAAAAGGGGCGTGGCTTATTCCCCGTTTTTTTCTGTACCATTTTTTGGGTTTTTATTGGCTCGAATTTGCGTTTTCAACCGTAATTTTTAATAAGCTCCGCCCACTTTTTAAAGCAGTTTGGTGTGAAAAGTAGAAATTTCAGGTAAAATAGTGAAATTTTCGTCAAATATGGTGCCCACAGACTGTAACATGTGCTCTGCTACAGTAATCCCGGAACACTTTTTTGGATGAAAATTCAGAAAATCCCCAAAAATCAGGGTCTGAAAAAATCGAGGATTACTGTATTCGTATCCCTCGAATTATGGTTTTGAGGCTCTGAAAAGGAACAAGCTCCGCCCCTTTTCAATCTAGAATGAGTTCTCTAGAGAAAATTCTATAAAAAGAAGGCCGCAGATTTGCAAAAGGGGCGGAGCTTGTTCCCCGCTACAGTAATCCTGAAATGTTTTTGTGACTGTGCGAACGATTTCAAAATTTAAAAGTCTATTACGTATTCCCGAGTACGTGAGATTTCGTAGAATGGGTCTTGACACGATCGGTGTTTGCACACTTGTTGATTTGAATATTTGTTTTCGAATTTTTTCAATTAAAATGTTTCTAAATTTTTTCTTGTTATTTTTTTGTTGTTTGAAACTTTTATTTTATAAAAAGGGGGTCATTCATGTATCAAAATAACATGATTTTTCCAATTCACGCATGTCGAAAAATGTAAACAATCTACAGTATCCCAAGTACTGTAGGTTGTTTACAAGTATGCATACACCGATCGTGGCGAGACTAGTGTGCGTTACCGGTAAAGATTTGACGATTTTACCGGTAAATTTTCAAATCACGTTTTACCGATAAATATTCGGCAAAAGAGAAACCATTTCTAAAATTTTTTACCGGTAAATCTGGCAAATTTTGTCGATTCTTTACCGGTAAATTTTACCGATAAAAGTTTCGGCAAAACTTTTTATCGGTTATTTGCCGGTAAATTTACCTGTAAATTGACATTATTTATACACGAAGAAGTGGGACAGGCCACGTTACAATTATAGTCTTGGTATCTTGGTCGGTCACGCTTTAATACAGATGAAATTATAAAAAAATGTGTAAAAGACGTGATTGTGCAAGGCCGAGGTCGCGCCACGTATCGTCTGCGTATCTTTGTTTTTCACGATGTCTTGTTTTTGTAATACGTGAACTTGACCCAACGTTATTATAAATTCAATCTTCTTGCCGGCTACCACAAGAGTTCACGCGGAAAATCTAAAGCCACAGCCCCTCAGTTTTTCTTTTCATTTTCAACTGAATGCAATGAAAAAAAGTTGAGTGAGTGTGTTGACACGTGGCGCTCTCATTTCTCAAAATAACTGTGGTGTTTGCAGAATTTTCACGTGAAATCCTATTGTAACCGGCAAGAATATTGAATTGATAATAAGTTTTGCCGAAAACCATGTTACCGGTAAAATTTTCGCGAAATTTCCGGTAAATTTACCGATAAACTTGTCGAATTTACCGTGAACTTCGGTAAATTACCGATAAATTTACCGGTAAATTTTCGGCAAATTTACCGGTAAATTTACCGGTAAATTTGCCGAAAGATGCGTTTACCGGTAAAAAATTTTTCGGTAACGCACACTAGGCGAGACCGATTTTACGACATCTCACGTACTCGGGAACACGTAATAGGTGTGGGTCTCTGGGATTACGGTACATGTCCGCAAACATTTTCAATTTCAAATTATTTCAGTTTGACGACTTTGTGGAGGCGTTCAACGTGGCAAACGTGCCACCCCGTCCAGTGGTGCTCTCGCGCCAAGAGCAACAGCCGTTTGGCTCCACGTTCTGTTATGGAACGAAGCAGGTCATCGTGGAGGTATTTTTTCACTTTTTTGGAAAGTTTTAATCTATTTTTTGTACTTTTAGGTCATGGAGAACAACTACCTGTCATCGGTGACGATTTTCGACGCTTCTAAGGAAAAGTAGTAACTTTGAAACCTATTTTGTACATACCTACATGTTTACATAACTCTTTCTCTCTTCCCCACCCTCTAGACATGTCTAGACCCCGTTTTATTTTTTACAGTAACCCCGGCGCCCTACGTGGCAACTTTGGGTTGTGCGGTGCGCAGTCCTGGTCCGGTTTGGTGTGGTTTGGATTGGCGAAGGCCCGCCCACTCCCACCCCTCACCATTTTTTCTTCCACGTCACTTTTAAATCCCCGGGTCGACTTTGCTCGAGAAATTGGCACCAATTTGGGATCTTTTCACCTTTTTTTTCAAGTTTTGACGCCTTTTCTCAGAGGTTTTTACCCTGTTTGGGATGAAAATTGAGAGCGTTTGTTCGCTTTCTTGGGCTGGTTGGAGAAAAGAGAAATTTTGATTTTGCTGGGAAAATTGGAGGTTTTTTGAATTTTTGTATCCAAATTTTGGACCAATTTTCAAGAGATGACATCCTGGATTGTGGGCGGAGCAAATTTGGGTTTTTTTTTTCGCTTGAAGTGAATTATTGGAAGGAATGAGGGAGACATTGGATTTTTATTTGGTATTTTTGTGGAAAATGGTCCAAAAAAAATTATTTGAATTACCGCGAAAATTAATGAGCTTTTCATCGAAAATTTGGAATTTTTTCACATTTTTCTGCTGGAATTTTCTTCTTTTTTGTCTAGAAATGTCCCACTTCTCACTTTTAGACACTGAAAAATTATCTAATTAGATTCTTACCAGCTTTTTTTAATTTTTGTCACGTATTTCAGGGGGGCTTTATCATGAGTTTTATAGTGCCGAAAAACGCCATTTAGAGCGGGTTTTTAAACGCCAATTTCAATGGCTTTGAAGTGAAATTCTAGGCTTTGATGCGGCGCGAATTTTTTATTTTTCTTTGATTTTCAATTTTTTTTGCATTTTTTAAACATTTTTCTCCTTCAAAACACTACATTTTCAAATATTTTCATGTTGCTATTAGAGTTGTCAGAAATCTAAACTGCTCGATTTTTTCGAAGATCGGTGCTCTAGAAAATCTATCAATTGTCTTATTAAATGCTCGCCACGCAGTGACACTCTTGGTCACTTTGGGGCGAAATATTGTTGCTGGGAATGGCCATTTTTTCATCTTCAAAATCTACCGTAATCCTGCTCCTTCGATTAACAATAAGCAACGAAGAAGGTACGACACCAAGAGGTTGAAAAAATCAAGAACAACCTGAAGAAAAAATGATGGCTCCTTTGTGCTAAATTCTGGCTCAAAATGTGGCTTGTCTAGCAAGTGACAGTCATGTTTTATTGGAATTCACGATGAGACCTCCTGAAAAAAGCTGGAAACCGTTTTTCTGGTAAACTAGGTTCTCCACTCGGATCATGTTTTTACGGAAATACAAAGTTCATCAATTTCGTTTCCCGGAAAACAATTTTCCAGTCGTTTTCAGTTTTACGACTTGTCCAGTCGTCCAATCTGTCTCCTACTCGGATCTGATCTTGGCTCGTTCCTGGACGGCTAATCATCAATTTTCAACACGTTCAAATCGTCAATCTGCTCTTCTTGATCCGTTGATTCTCCGATTTTATCCATTCTGCTACATTTGATCGTCTTCTCGTCTTCCTTGTTTCTGCCACGTCAACACGTCTTTTTTTAACGATTTTCCAATAAATTTGATGATTTTTTTTGCACAGTAAACCTAGAAAATTGCCTCAAAATGGAAAAAAAAAGATTTAACACTCACCTCAATCTGATCAATTTTCTCCCCGAATCGAAAATCGCCAGGTTTTGACGACTCGAAGTTTATAGAAAATGTATGAGAAGAAGTGCTTTTGAAGGAAAAATAGTGTTTTAAAATGCCAAAAATTGCCTCAAAATGGCAAAAAAATGCTTTTGAAATTGAGAGATTTTTTAACACACTAAACCTAGATTTTTGACAACTCGAAGTGTTTTTTGAAGGAGAAAATATTGCTTAAAAATTGCAAAAAATTTTAAAATGCCAAAAATTGACTCAAAATGAAAAAAAAAACATTTTAAAATGGGCACACCCTCTCATAATCGCGCAGGAAGTACCATTTTGGCCAATTTCCATTGCCTGCGCCAAACGTTTCACCACCTTATTAAAAAAAATCAGCACAAAATCCTGATTCTAGACACCCTAAACCTCATGATAAATCTCCCTGAAAAACGTGACAAATTAATTGGCTGGTTGGGATCCAATTGGATCGATTTTTCAGGTTTCGAAGCCATTTTTAAAAAATCGATTTTTCCATTCTTACCCGTTCAAATAAAATTCAAAATTTTCCTTAATTCCTTCCAATAATTCACTTCAAACGACACAATCCAGGATGCCATCTCTTGAAAATTGGTCAAAAATTTGGATGCAAAAATTCAAAAAACCCCTCAATTTTCCCAGCAAAATCAAAATTAAGAGAACGAACGAACGCTCTAAATTTTCATCCCAAACAGGGTAAAAACCTCTGAGAAAAGGTGTCAAAACTTGAAAAAAAAGTGACAAAGATCCCAAATTGGCGTCAATTTCTCGAGCAAAGTCGACCCGGGGATTTAAAAGTGACGTGGAAGGGCGGGCCTTCGCCAAATCAAACCGGACCGGACCGGGACGGCGCACTGCACCGCACCAAAGTTGCCACGGAGGGCGCCGAGGTTACTGTAAAAAATAAAAAAATTTAACAAAAAAAAAATTTTTTTTTGGCAACTGGATTGCGTCTCTCGATTGTATTTTTGTCACTTTTATTCACTTTTCGCTTCTGTAAATTTCAAACAATAAATGAGTTTTCTTCAATTTTCTCGCGCAATCTCGGAAAATACGGTTTTTCAGGAACTGCGAAACTTGTGCCGAAAAATGAATTTTTCATACCCCGACAAAACCGGGGAACAAGCCCCGCCCATTTTGCAAGTCTGGGGCACGGTTTTCATTCATTTTTATGGGGTTATTCATTTCATGCAGAAAACGACATTTTCTGCAGTAAGAAAAATCCCATAAAAATGCATAAAAACCTTGCCGCAGTTGCAAAGGGGGCGGAGCATTTTCCCGGTTCTGTCAAGGACTCGAAAAATGATGTAAAAATGTGCGAAAAATGCTCCAATTGGTTTGAAATTTCTGAATTTTCTGAAATATTGAGTTTTTTTTTTTGAATTTGAGCGAGCTTTTACTGAATGTCCAAAGTTTTCAGAACAATTTGAGCATTTTATTGTGTTTTCAATCGAGTTGCAGCATGAGAACGAGAGATAAAAAGACATGTTTTCTCTGCTTCTCTTCGAATCGAACTGTGTTTGCGTGGTCGCGCGAAAAAAGTGGGCGGAGTCACGCGTTCTCATGTCGCAAGTCGATTGATAAAACAATAGCACAAAATTCGAACACATTTTTGCATTTTTTTTCTGCACATTTCCATGATAATTTCATGTCAAAAAATGCAGAAAATCGAAATTGTTCAAAATTATAGGGGTAAAAATCTTAAATTTTCTGCATTTTTCGACATGAAATTTTAATTTTTGCAGTACCTGAAAAAACGTAAGCCGACGGAATTCCCAGCCGCCATGAAAATAATCGGGCAACCATTTATTTATTTTTGGGGCGTGGCATAGCCGAGAATTCCGCTGTGGAGCCGCATTTTCCGCACAGTCGAGTTTCATCATCAAAACATCAAGCCCCGCCCACTTTTTTCAAATAAAAATTAAATTTTGCATTTTTGCGTGAAAAATTGCTCTGGAACGTTTCGAAACTTGTGCATTTTTGCGGTATGCTAAATAAAAACAAAAAATTGAAACCAAATGCGCTTGTGTTTTGGTGTCAATTGACAAAAAACCCAACGCATAAATACAAATGTTTCGAAACGTCCCAGTTCCGAAATATTTGGACGGGATCACAAGACTTGATGACGCAACTCGATTGAAACACAATATCCACGTGATTTTTCAGCCATTTCAATACAAAGCAAACCTGTGTTTTAAACATTTTAATGCAGAAAAATTAATTAAAATGCCATTTACCGTAAAGCATGTAATTGAAGTACACCCCCAAGAGGCCTTTGAAAAATAGAAGTGCACCCTCTAATAGAGGTACGTCATCGGGTGAATTGACTTGAAAAAATTTTATTCCAATTTTGAAGCTCTTTTTCCGGTAATTTTTCAGAAGCGCCCCCATACGAAAAATAGAAGTACATGTACTTCAATTACAGGTTTTACGGTAGTTTGGTTTGCATCGGTTCAAAATATTATGGATTCGTGAATGAGCGATAAAACGCGGTGAATTGTGGGGCAAAAGTTGGCTGGTCTCGTCACGATTTTGACCGACTACGGTTAGCGCGAAAAATTTTGTTTTTAATAAAAACGCGATTTTTTGCCTTTTGACTAGCATTTTTTCACTATTAAAATTTTTTGTGTAACCTGGAATGGGTAATTTCGTTTCAAAAACACATTTTGTTGAGAAAAAACTATGAAAATGAGTTTTAATTTAAAAAAAAGAAAAAAAAATATTTTCGCGCTAACCGTAGTCTGTCAAAATCGTGGTGAGACCAGCCATCTTTTGCCCCACAATTCACCTGGTTTTGTCGCCCATTCACGAATCCATAATAGCAGAAAAATTCCCATATGGGCGTGGCCTCAGTGTACAAAACTTCGCGCCAAAGAGCATACCATAATCTGCAAGAAATTGAAGAAAAAAAACACAATAATAATAGTAACAATATCAGGAAAAAATAATAAATTACGAGGAATACAGAACTTAAAATGAGATGTTATCGTACCCTGGACACAAAGAATTGGAGAAGGAGAGAGGAGAGGAAAAATGCAAAAATTGTCAGGAAAAATTGTCGTCGATAAGTCACGAGGAAGATTCAAAGAAGCGCTTTTGAGCATACTGGAACTGCTTCGAGATGGGCGTCGTGTCGCCCATCGGGGAACCTGTAAATTACAAAATCCAGATATTTGGCTTCAAATAAATCAGACATTTTCGGCAAAATGCCGAAATGTGCGTCAGAGCGCGCTTGCTGACTCACAGAAAACTAAACCCCCCCCCCCCCAATTTTTGTAAAATAAGAATTTTGAATTTTTTTTTTCTCAAATTTCACCCCCACTCACTCTGACTCTTCAATCGAATAACCAAGAATCCAATGACGGCCAAAAGCGCCGAGCACAGTGCTCCGAATCCGGCAAACATTGCCAGCAGGCCGTCTTTTGAGATGGAGCATTCGGACGATGTGGATTTGCGAGTTGACATGGGTGCTGGAATTAAAAAAATAGATGGAAAAAATTCGCGCTGCCTTACTTTTCAACGTGTCACTCGGTGGCTCTTCATCCAGATCGAAAATCAAAAGTTGTCCAGCAATCATGGGCTTTTCGTATTTGTTGCTTCCGTCCAATTCGGGGATCGACGGTACGTCACGTCGGCGGGTAGACGTCCAATCCACCTTTTTTTTTTGAAATTTTAATTCAGAAAACTGGGAAATACTCACCTCAATCTGATCAATTTTTTCCCCGGATCGAAAATCTCCAGGTTTCAGCTCCCGCAGGTTCCTGGATCGATACTTGTGCGACGAATCATTCTTCGCCTTCTTGCTCGCCATCAATTTGCCAAACTCGGCGAGCAACGCTTTCGGATTGTCCACAGAGTCTCTGGAAAGATGGAAAATTGAAAATAAACGATTGAAAAGTAGAGTAGAACAAACCTCAACATTTTCTGGATACTGTCACTGGAAATGTCATCGGGAAGGTTGGCGAGCAAGTCGGTCAGGTTCGGCGGGATTGTCACCTCGTCATAGTCGTTGTAGTCGCCGCCTGCAATATTTTCCGGATATTTGCAATTCTATGAATAGTTTAGAATTTTTAAGCAAGAAAATCAGACTCTTATAGAGAGGCGCTTGAAAAATCAATTAAAAAAAAATTAAATTTTAGAATTAAAAATCAATAATTTTCTAAATCCGGGATTACGGTAGTCTAATGTACGCAAACACCGCACGACAAAATTCACCATTTCAATTTTTTGTTTCCTTTTATGGGGTTATTCATGACAAGAAAAAAAGGAATTTTTCCGTTTTTTTCCTTATTCACGAGAGGAAAAAAATGGAAAAAAACCGTGGCCTCCAGGAGTTTTTTTCCGCTCGTTTCTTAGGCCACCGCGGCCCTCCGCAGCGGGACCCATCGCTTGAAGAAAATGCACGCGCCTTTAAACTCGACGAATTTCTTCGGGATTTTTTTCATTAAATTTCAATTTTAATCTATTTCTCTCCATTTTTACTCAATATTTTTCCAATTTGTTTGTTAAAATAATTTGTTTACTACATTTTTTTATCAATTTCCCATATTATGTGTGTAGTCTCCAAATTTTTCTCGTCAAAAACGCATTTTCCTGAATTTTCTGATTTTATAAAAATAATTCTAACAACGGCTCATTCTTCTTTTTTTTTCAATACTCTCAAATTGTAGATTCTGTTGAACATATTCTCTTTTTGACATGAAATTTGTTTAACGAATTATAGTTCAGAATGTCCAATTCTGGCGCAGAGCACTTACGAAGACGACGCAATCAAAGCGGAGTCTGCCATCGTCAACATCGAATTTTACTTTTTCTCCCGATTCGCTTTATCTCCTGACAATTCTGCACTTTCATCTACCACAATTAGGATTTTTATTAATGTGTATTTTCTTTTCTTTTTTCTTTTTTTTTAGAATTTTCCTCTTTTTTGGTTTTTTTTTCTCAGCGTTTTCTTGTTTTTTTCAATCAGATGTTTTTAAATGTCTATTATTGTTACTTTAAAACTTTATTTCTGAAAATATATTTTTGTACTAATAAATGTACTTTGCGAAATGGATTCGTCCAACAGCCGCATGTGCCAACGAAAAAAAAAGCGAAATCGTGTGAAAAAAATGCTATCGGTCCCTTTGAATTTTTATTCAGATGATTTGTCAATGGCATCTAAAAATTTAGCTCTTCAGTTAAGCTATAAATTATGTTCCAGTCCTGAAGACGACGATCTCGTTGTCCTTAAGCGCAACAGTTTCAACTTCTGCAAGTCGAAGGATACCAGTCTGTGGGAAAATGGTAACATTGAAGTAGGAATTTACAAAAAAATTTGGAAAATAATGAGGAAAAATGGAGAGAAATAGATTAAAATTTAAATTTAATGAAAAAAATCCCGAAGAAATTCGTCGAGTTTAAAGGCTCGTGCATTTTCTTCACGCGATGGGTCCCGCTGCGGAGGGCCGCGGTGGCCTAAGAAACGAGCGGAAAAAAACTCCTGGAGGCCACGGTTTTTTTCCATTTTTTTCCTCTCGTGAATAAGGAAAAAAACGGAAAAATTCCTTTTTTTCTTGTCATGAATAACCCCATTAAAAATTTGGTAAAATTACAGAAGTGCACCCCCAACATTACAGTTCAGGACCCCACGGGAAACCCCCAGAAGAGCCCCCCTCAAGTTTAAAATAAAGTTTCACGTAAAAATATTTTATTAGAGAGAAATATAATATAAACGTGACATATAAATGCGTGGCAAGACATACACGTATTTTCATATTCCTTTTTTCTCATTGATTTCTCATTTTACCAGCGTACGTGGCAAAACGATGCTTCTCAATTTTATGTGCGGCCCTATAAAGATCCATCTATATCTATATAATATCTATACCAATTGATCCATAAATGTGAGCTTATCGCCAGGGAAACATGTAAGTTATATTTAAAATAAAAAAAACCCAGCAGATTTATGAAATTTTCATGAAATCCGTGGTGGGGGCTTCTTCTGTAATTTTCCTGAGGGGGGCGGAAATTAAATGTTGTGGGGGCGCTTCTGAAAGATTACCTATGCTTTCAGAATCGACCCCCCTCTCAGTTATGGGGGGATACTTCTGTAATGATGACATTTCACAAGCACCCCCCTCACACAAGTGCCCCCCACCCTGAGTCGGGACTAAAAATGAACTGATGGGGGGCCTATTCCAGTTGTGGGGGGAGAGTAGTGGTGTGGGGGGCGCTTCTGTAAAATTACCAAAAATTTTTCCCGAATTCCGGCCAATTTTAGTGTTATTTTCAATTGTTTTCAATTACAAAAAAATAAACAAATTATCATCATTTGCTTGAAAAATGACACTGAATGGCGTTTTATTAAAATAATAATGGAAAAAAACTGAAATGAGGACGTTTTGAGCATGGTATAAAATTAGTTTGTTTTTTTTTTTTGCAAATTTAATGTTCTTGGTAAAAAATAATGACGAAATACTCAAAAATATCCTGAAAAAAGCTAAAATTTAGGATTTATTGTGTTTTCAATCGACTTGCGACATGAGAACGCGAGACTCCGCCCACTTATTTGTGCGCGACCACGCGAACACAGTGATATTTGAAGAGACGCAGACAGAACGGCACAAATAAGTGGGCGGAGTCTCGCGTCTTCATGTCGCAAGTCGAGACCCTGACAAAACCGGGGAAAACCACGAAACCGGGGAAGACAAAACCAGGGAAGACAAAACCGGGGAAAAAATCGGACAAAACCTGGGAAGAAGCTCCGCCCCCTTTTGCAGCTGCTGCACGATGTTTTGTACTGGAAGTGTTGAAAAAGTGCGCCGCAGACTTGCAACTGGACAAAACCGGGGAAAAGTTGCAAGTCTGCGGCGCACTTTTTCAACACTTCCAGTACAAAACATCGTGCAGCAGCTGCAAAAGGGGGCGGAGCTTCTTCCCAGGTTTTGTCCGATTTTTTCCCCGGTTTTGTCTTCCCTGGTTTTTTCTTCCCCGGTTTCGTGGTTTTCCCCGGTTTTGTCAGGGTCTCCGCAAGTCGATCACAATAAAAATCTTTTTTTTTTTAAAGGGTTACGGTAGCCAGTTGTCCGCAAACACCGCATGACAAAAGCCACACAATTCATTTTTGTTTTTTTTTGTTTGTTTGTTTTTTTTTTTTTTCATTTTTTCACTTTTTTTCCAATTTTTCTGCTAAAATTCGGTGTTTTTGTTGCTATTTTTCCATTAAAATGAAATAAAAATTCATAAAAAACTACTCAAAATATGCTATTTTTCCGTATTGCGCTTCGCCACAGTGACACTCGGTTTTAAATAAATTTTGGGTCCAGCTGGTCTCGGTCGCGCCAGGATTTGCGAAAATATTCCTTTTTTTGCTGTTTTTCCGTTTTTTAATAATAATTGTGTTTAACCTTGATAAAAAATTATGTGGACATGCTGTGTTCGCAGACTCTGTTAGCTAATTTCGTCAATTTTGATGAGCGATTGCCGAAAATTAAAAATTTCACAATAGCTCTCAAAAATGGATTGCAATCAACAATAGTACTCAATTCCCCCCCCCCCCCCTCCCCACTCATCATCATAATTTCCCATCCAAGCCATATATAACAGACATAAGCCAATTTGCTTAGTTTGACCTAGATAAAAATTGAAAAGAACAGCGACAAATTGTCTCAACAACCATGAAGAGACTGGACCGGTCCCGTCGCCTCTTAGCCCCCCCCCCCCCCCCTTCATAATTGGTTAGCCGTCTCACCTTTCGAAATCTTCTGACTTTTGGGTATTGATGATGACGTCACAGACGGTGCCAAGTCGTCCTCAGTTTCAAACGTTTTTGAGACGCTTTCTTGGGTGGTCTGGAGGAAAAAATGAGGGATAATTAAATAGCGATATAAAAAGATAAAATAGGGACAAACTGTTGCCGGATTAAATGGCGGCGAAAAGGCGGTGAGGGTGACCGTGTCGTAGTCCAGTGGCGGTGTAACGCTGTTGTACGTGTGAGAGTTGGGGCTGTAAAAAACGGTCTATTGCAGTCAAAAATGGAATCGCATAAATAGTTTTCATGTGAATTTTTCGGTTTTTTTTTGTTTTTCTGTGATTTTTCCCTTTTTTTCTGCCAAAATTTCGGACCGTAATGTCGTTTTTTTCCGAAAATGTTAAAATCGATATTTTTGTTCGAAATTTTCTGAGCATGTAATGTTTGGGAGTATTTTGGACATTATTGCCCAAAGGTTCAGACCAATCAGAGTATTATCCGAGTTATTCCCTCAAAAAAATGGTAAAATATTGCTCAAAATCAGTCAAATATCGAGTTTTTGCTTGAAATTACTTTGGTTTCCATTTTAATTTGTTTCGTTTTCATTAATTTTCGGCTCTGGGACGTTTCAAAACTGGGACACTTCAAAACTGGGACGATTCAAAACCTGCCACTTCAAAACTAGGACGGTTCAAAACTTTGAGTGCAATTGTGCGTCACGGTGTACGCACTAGTGACACCAGAACACACGCACATTAAATGTTTATTTTCGTTTTGTCATTGTTTTAAACTCTTTTCACGTACTATTCATTTTCTTTTTTCGTTTTGTCATTTTTAACTCTCTTCACGCGTTTTCCTCTCGTTTCGCATTTTTTAAAATAATTTTTTTCCGGTATTCACAGTGAATCTTTTACTACGTGCCGATGCGGATCCTAGGCCATTTTGAGAAATTTTCTCTTCCATGAAAGAAATCCTGGAGCTATTTTGAAAATAAAGGCCAAAATGAAAAATCGGCTCAATAAATATTGTTCTTCGTTTAATTTACTACCTTTTAAAAAAAAAGTTGGCTCAAATCGGTTCACCACCGGCTCTAGCAAATTTGTTAAAGGTGTCGCGGACTAGTAAAAAACTATCGAATTTTCTCTTCCATTTTCAGTTTTTTGTACTTTTCGGAAAAATAAAGGCCTAAATTAAAAATCGGCTCAATAATTATTTTTCTTCATTTAATTAGCTACGTTTTAAAAAAAAAGTTGACCTGAAACGGGCTGCCACCGACCCCACAAGATTTGTTTAAGGTATGGCCTAAGTTTCACCATAAGCGAATAGAGACCTGAAACTTGTCGCATGACTGTTTTCAACTGTCATTTATTTTTGCACGTTCTTTTATATGTTTTCCTTCGAATTGTATATAATTTGTTCGTAAAATTGCAATTTATTCACCAGGCACGGTGTCCAGGATTTGAAATGTGGGCGGAGCCTAATTTGCTGGCGCGTCAGCAAACTCTCATGGCGCACTTTCGGTGCTTGCGCAGTTTGCGACTCTCGAATTTTTTTATTGATTTTTTTTATTTTTCTTTCAGTAAAACCTGTTTTTCTTTGTAAAATGTATGTATTGTATCTTTTAATACCATAAAATTGCCCAAACTTCAATTTTCGTAATGAGTTATCCTGCAAAAACACCAAAAAACTCAAAACGAATATTTCGAAATGGTGGCTGAACTAAATTCGACGTTCTTAGGCTTAAAAAATTTCTAAAGACCTCATCTATAATTCCGTTGGAGCACATGTGGGAAAAATAAGAATTTATGCATTTTTTTTCCCGAAAAACATGAGAAATGCGTCAAAATTTGAATTTCGCGCGAAAAAATCCAATGGGGCGCGTTTGCTCGGCTCCGCCCACTTTTCAAATTCTGGACACCGTGCCAGGTAATTCGAAAACGAAGCCAATAGAAAATCTGTGCCAGCTTTTTGCCACTAAATCCCGCCCATTTTTTCGCTGATTGGTGGACTTTTCGTCGAAGAAATTTTGGCTTGACGTAGTAAAAGATTCACTGTGGTATTTAAATTTGGTCAAATTCGCCGAGCTCATGAGAAACGAGAGGAAAACGCGTGAAGAGAGTTAAAAAATGACAAAACGATAATAAACATTTAATGTGCGTGTGTTCTGGTGTCACTAGTGCGTACACCGTGACGCACAATTGCACTCAAAGTTTTGAACCGTCCTAGTTTTGAAGTGGCAGGTTTTGAATCGTCCCAGTTTTGAAGTGTCCCAGTTTTGAAACGTCCCAGTTTTGAAACGTCTTGTTTTGAAACGTCCCAGAGCCTAATTTTCGCGTTATTTCAGAAAATGCTCAATTTCAGCCCAAAATCGGAACGTTTTGAATTCAAACTGCGAAATCGCGATTCGTGTCAAAAAAATGTCAAATATAATCAGATTGTGTTAAAACTTAATAAATAATTGTTTAAAAGTCACTGAAAATAAGCTGATTCTCAAGCTGTAAATTTTCAATTTCAGTCAAAAATCCCAATTTTCCGAATTTTTGTCCTAAAACCCACTTAAACAGGACTTTTTAGTGCAAAAAATGGAAAATTGCGATTTTGGCATATATATCACAATTTCTGTCTGAAAATGAATTTTCATGCAGAAATTGTTTAAAAATATTCGTCCAGAAAGAGAAATTTCATGAAAAACGATGAAAATTTTTCTGAGTTTCAGCCAAAAATTTTGAATTTTTGCTTTAAAATCCATGAAAACTTGAATAATTTTTTAGCCCAACAATGAGAAATAATGTGCTTTTCGGCTGAAACGCCGGAGACATGAAAATGACTATTAGCAAGAAGTTAGGCGAGTCCGAGAGCCTCTTTCTTGAAGAAATGAAAACGGCCTTGTAAGAGACAAGAGATTATGCGCAAACCTGTGCAACTTCGGCGACTCGTTATCATAATCATAGTCATTGTTCGCCGACGGTGTCGTCCTCGTTGGCGCCTTTGTCGGTTTCGGCTTCTCAATCTCGTAGTCATAGTCTTGAACGGGCGGTTTTTTGGTCAATTTTCTGGAGGGCTTCTCCTCTTCGATTTCTTCCTCGAATCCGCCGCCATTTCCAGCGGAAAGCACGCGAGACATGGAGCCGCAGGATGGAGGCTGAAAGGCGTTTTGTCGTGCCATAAAAATAAAACAAACCACCTACCGTAACTCCGTCGCACATTCCATGCTTCTTCATACACATTTGCACTTGACAAAAGAACCAGACACCCGGTTTGTCGGCAAATTTGAAGACTGACGACTCGGCGTACGCTCGTTGCAGGTCAGACGAGTATCGAATGCCGGTGATGAGTATCGGATCGATAGGGCAGCCTTTGCCGTCTATCACGTCCGCTTTCTTGCCGAAACCGTCTGTCACGTAGCAGTTGTTGATGAGTACGCCGTACATTTCTGAATAGTTGGCTATTAGCTGTCAAAATCAGGAAATTAGGTTTTTTCTTTTCTTCAGCAACAATTTTAAGAGTTCTTGCAATCAAATAGATAGAAAAATAAGGAACGCTTGACGGAAACTTTGTCGTTTTCTGCCGAGTTGGCGATTGGCGTAGAAATTTTAATTTTCGAGGAAGTCATGACCAAAGGCTAGTTTTCGCAGTTGTGACAGTTCGAGAAATTACACAAAATTACCTTTAATTTAAAAAAATTTTTGAAACTGTTCAAAAACATCTAAATTATTCTCAAAATCTCCTAAAATTGACGAAAAATGGCCAAAATTATTCCGAAATACATGAAATTGCTCAAAATTATTCAAGAAAAACCTAAAATTGTTCAAAAATGTCGGAAATTTTTGAAAATTGCCTAAATATACCTAAAATTGTTCAAAATACCTATTGTCGGCCCGCCAAAATAGTCAAACGCGCTCCGCTGAACTCAACGCTATTACTCTCGTCTCAACTGATGCACATCCTTTTTCAAAAAATGGAAAAAATAACACAGTTGAATCAAGTGCGACCGTAACACATTCAAAGAGAGAGAGTGAGCGAAAACAAGAGACCACATTGCTCACTCTTATTCATCCCTCCCTCTTTCTCACACTCTCATATTGTGGCATTTATTCAAATTTGGCAAATTCGTGGCGAAACGCCCAGATTAATCGTGAGTTTTTCCAATTTTTTGAAAAAGGATGTGCATTAGCTGAGACGAGAGTAATATGCGATTTTCATTTTGGTCTCCAAATTATTTCATTTCACACGGTGTCCAGGATTCGAAATGTGGGCGGAGCCTAATTTGCTGGCGCGTCAGCAAACTTCCATGGCGCACTTTCGGTGCTTGCGCATTTTTCGACTCTCGCATTTTATTTTATTGATTTTATTGTTTTTCTTTCAGTAACACCTGTTTTTCTTTGTAAAATGTATGTATTGTATCTTTTAATACCGTATAATTGCCCAAACTTCGCTTTTCGTAAAGACATATCCTGCAAAAACACCAAAAAACTCGAAACGAATATTTCGAAATGGTGGCTGAACCAAATTCGACGTTTTTAGGCTTAAAAAAATTCTAAAGACCTCAGCTATAATTCCGTTGGAGCACATGTGGGAACAAAATTAAGAATTTATGCTTTTTTCCCAAAAAACATAAAAAATGCTTCAAAATTTGAATTTCGCGCGAAAAAATCCAGTGGGGCGCGTTTGCTCGGCTCCGCCCACATTTCAAATTCTGGACACCGTGTTTCACGTATAAATTCAACGTGAAATTAAATAATTTGGAGACCAAAATGAAAATCAAATAGCGTTGAGTTCAGCGGAGCGCGTTTGAACATATTGGCGGGTCGACAATATTTGAAAATGCTTGAAAAGTCTAAAAAATGCCGAAAATTTTTCAAAAATCCATAAATTGCCCAAAAAAACCCAAAACTCACGATCATTGCAATGCCACTGATGCAGCACTCGATCACCGACTCGGGCGAATTGAATCGGCTGTCCGGCCGGTTTGCCAGCGTCCAGCTCATCGATGCTGGACGAGTGAATCGAGTACGAGCAGCCGGGAATTCCGTGTCGCGCTTCGAGCTCCGTGGTGGGTATCATACTGACGCCCAACTCGGCCGTCAATCCTTTGTTCGCCTCTTCGAAGAAGCATTTCACGTGGTAGGCTTGGTCGACTTTGGTGATGAATAGCGGGTGGAATGAGACGACGATGGTGATACCGTAGTACATTCCACGTGGATCCACCTGGGATCAGGATTGTGTTAGCGGTTCGGAAAAGTGGTGGCTTTTGAGTCAGGTTTTCAAATTGGGCTAGGTTCGACTAGTTCTTTCTATAATTGATCTATCGCGAAAATAATCTACTGCGCAGCTTCTCACTATTGTCTTGCTTTGAAAGTTTCGAAAATTCCAAATTTTCGCTAGTTTGCTCAGGCAATGTTTTAGCTAAAAGCCATCGGGCCGCGTTTGGCGCATGCCCCGAATTCTATGGCTATTTTCTTCAATTTCTTTTGAATTCTCAGGGTATAGGCAGATATGTGGCTAATAGCCATCAAATTCGGTCCGTGCGCCGGGCATGCATTTGGCACATGGCTCGAATTTGATGGCTATTAGCTAAAAATTTCCTCAGTTGGCTAGGACTAGGAAAGTTCGTTCGTCCGCCTAGTTTCGTCTATAATAGATCTATCGCGAGTCGCTAGACTACATAGATAAGCCTACATCCCTCAAAGTCTGTAGTTTCTCGTAGTTCTCCGGTTAAAAACCACGTCTACAATAGATTTATTGCGCTCCACTTTCCTAGTCTTGCAGATACCTAAATTTTCGGCTCTGGGACGTTTCGAAACTTTTGTGCAATTCTTCGGGCTCTGGGACATTTCGTAACCGGCCACTTTGAAACTGGAACGTTTCGGAACTGGGGCTTTACGAAACCGACCATTTCGAAACTGGGAGGTTTCGAAACTTTCGTTCAATCAATTTTTCAGACTCTGGGACCTTTTGTAACCGGCCACTTTGAAACTGGAACGTTTCGGAACTGGGACTTTACGAAACTGACCATTCCGAAACTGGGACGTTTCGAAACCGGTCACTTTGAAACTGGGACGTTTTGAAACAGGCCATTTCGAAACTGGGACGATTCGAAACTTTCGTGCAATCAATTTTTCGGACTCTGGGAACTTTTTTTGGCACGTTCTTCGAATTCGCCACTGACAGATCAAACAACTCTTGTATCCATGATCGAATTTTGTCATCAAGTTGCGAAACGTCCCAGAGCCGAATTCCCGCCCCTTTGCTCACCGATCTCAAGCTCTTCATTCCGCACGCGCCAAACTGTAGATCAAAGTGCGGTTTGCGCGTCTTTTGATTCGCAAAGTCGTCCTTGTAGCAGTCCTCCAACTCGGCTCTTCCCTTCGCGTAAATCCTTCCTAAATAGAGCGGGAAGTTTCGGCTAATTTCCATAGACACACATACCGGCAAAAAGCTTTCTGGTCTTTACCCAAATGCGAATTTCGTCCTCGAGACACTCGATGTCCGGTTCGCCGATGATCTCATTGTCGATGCTGATCGCGTTGGTGGCAGCGCGCCAACCCTATTAATAATTGCACCCGTAATTATTTGTTGGACTTTCTTCTTTTCTTTTCGTTTCTCTCTGACCGTTTTCCGGTTTTTTAAGAATAGGGGAAGGAGATTCGTTTTGAGACCCGTACTTGTGGAAAAAATTGTCTTTTTTCTGTCACTGGATGTGCATTGAGCTAAAATGCCAGAAAATTCTACGTGCATCGGTACTTCCAAGCTAAAAATTGACAATTTTAGCCGAAAATTCCTATTTCTTCCACAATTTCGGATCTCGAAACGAATAACCTTCCACTATTCTTAAAAACTGGTGAAACGATCTGGAGTAAACGCGCATTTTTTTTGCGATTTTGTGGCGAGACTCAGCGGGCCAAAAAAAATTGAAAATAAAGAATTTTCCTGTCATTTTAATCCAGAAATTTAATAAATTTTTCTGCATTATTATGGATTCATGACAATGTAACTCTGCGGTAAATTGTGGGGGGGGGGGGGCAAAACTTAGTTGGTCTCGCCACGATTTTGACTGGTTCTCGGATTTTTCAAAAAAATTTACTGCATTCTGTCGTCGCGGTGTTTGCACAAAATCATTTCTTCAAAGCTTTTTATGGAATTTTCCTTGAAAAGTAAATATTTAAAAATGATTGTGTGCAAACAAACACACCGCGACGACAAAATGCAGAAAAATTTTCGAAACGCCCGAGAGCCTTTTGCCATACTACGATTAGCGCGAACTTGTATTTTTTTTAATAAAAACGCGTTTATTGACTGAAAATTTAATATTTTTCTGAGAAAACGCTTTTTTATTTAAAAAAAATGAATAAAAAAAATTTTTTTTTTCGCGTTAATCGCAAATAGTCTGTCAAAAACGTGGCGAGACCAACTAAGTTTTGCCCCCCCCCCCCCAATTAACAATTTACCGCAGAGTTACATTGTCATGAATCCATAATAATGCAGAAAAATTGATTAAATTGCTGGATTAAAATGGCAGGAAAATTCATGAGAATAGGCCCAGGGCTATCTTTAAAAAAATTTCGCCAAAAATCTTATGAAAAGTGTAATTATCGTGAAATTTATCGTTTAAATGTTCAATATGGGCGAATCACTTTAAAGGTTTGTAAAACTTCCAAAAAGTTCCAACTGACTCTAAATTTAGGGAAATAATTCCAAAACTACTCCCGGGCTGAAAAATTGATTTCAAATTCTATTTTAAAATCAATAATTCAGTCCAAAATTTTCTTAGAATTCCCGGTAGTATTTTTGACATTATTCCTCGAAATTTGAGGTCACTTTTTTGCATTTCTCTGATTAACCCCATAAAAATCCAAAAATTTAAAAAATCGACCAAAAAATGAGCGGATCACGTTGACCCAATACCGCCATTTTTTCACCCAGCGAGTTTTGGCGCGTAAATTATCTCAGGTAAAAATATGCATTAAAATGCAATTTTCATCCTCGAAAATGACCCAATTAAAACGCGAAAAAATGAATTAAAATGGCATTTTAACAAAGTCTATTCACGTGAATTTTTCTGGCATTTTAATTCAATGCAACCCTGGTGTGCATTTAATTGCATTAAAAAACAGGGTTGCCCTGGATTAAAATGCCAGAAAAATTCAAGTGAATAGGCTTTGTTAAAGTGCCATTTTAATGCATATTTTTGGTGTTTTAATGTGGGTTATTTTCGAGGAAAAAATTGCATTTTAATGCAAAAATATGACATATTTTTTGCCGTATTTTTCAATGGGAAGAAGCCTTTTAAAAGTGGCAAAAAAATTGGATTTTTGTAAATTCTTGGGCTTGAAGACCCGGAACTTCAGAATTATTTTGGTTTCAAAATAGTCTCCGCCCACTTAAATATTGTTAAGCGGTACTAAAAATTTTGGAAAGTTGCTAAAATTAAATGAAACACTTTTTTTCAATTTTTATATCGTTTTTTTTTTCTAATTTTCGATGTAATTACTTTGTCAATTCTTCGCTAAATATGCTAAATATTAATAATAATTATTTTTCAGGTGGTCCCACCGCGAATGGCTAAAAACACATCATATGCGCCTTCAACCAGACCTATATGAGAAATGGTGTAATTCTGGATTGTATATATTGTATTACGAAATCACGAAAAGCCGTTAACCTTGTAAGGTTAATGTGGAACTTGGTGTAAGTTATTGCGTTTTTTTCCACTTGTGAACAATCGAAGGTTAATGAGCAAAACTCAGTTACGACGCTCCGATGTTCCGCAGGTTCTTCTCGTTCGTCATCAATTTTTACAAGATTTAGGAAGCCAAACTATCATGTTTCAGAAAAACAAACAACTCACAGTCCAAGCGATGATAAGAATGCGTAAAAAGTGCATGGCGTATCGAAATAATCCAACTCTCTCCAAACAACAAAAAAAAGAAAGGAAAACAGGCGTGAAGGTTGGTGGAATAAGCAATGCAGAAGGTGAAAGGGACGAGAAGTATGACCAATTTGAGTAGGGTGAAAACGGAGCGGCCCTTGGCTTCGTCTCAACGCGAGGGCGGTCTTCTTCTCCAAGTTGGTGTTGTCCGTACGGTAATTACCGTGAAGCGAGTGAGTGAGTGAGTAGCCTCGCCGTGAATGGACAATATAGACACACGTATAGCCGAGAAGCCGTTCACGACCGGAAATTTCGTTCGTTTCGGTTGCACCGGTTGGGTTGGGTTGGGTTGCAAAAGTTGTACAGTTCATTTCGAGAAGACGCTCGCTCACTCGCCATTCTTCTTCCAATTAGACGACGTTTCGGGCGGTTGCCAGCCAACAATGAGCGGGTACTGTACGGTAGAGTTTGCCGCCCAGCAAAATCTCGTGTCGTGGAAATTGAACGAGAGGCCTGATCCATGAAACTGGAAAACGAAATTTGGAAAACGTTGATGTTTACATGATGAGAGTTAGAGACACAGAGAACCAAGCACTGGAAAACGGTTTTCCTGTCATTTTCCACTTTCTTGCATTTGGCCTTTGGTTCGGGAACTTTCCGGCATCGAACCCGTGACCTCCAGATCACAGAGAGAAGACACTTGGTATTTCAACCGCGTCTACACCGGTACATTACCCACTTGCGTATAAGACCGGAATGCTCTGACTGGTCTGTTTACTTGCAACTCACAATCAGGGCAGTTTTGTCGCGGATACAGACGGCTTGAACCACATTAACTTTGTCAATAACTTTCTAGGCGCGAAATTCGTCCAGCCACTATTCGGAAAACCGCCAAACGAGTGGTACTGGAGGAGTATAAGGCAAAGGTCGAAAACCGAACGGCATCATGCAGTGTAAAGGATTACACATGCTCTCATTTTCCAATAAATGACTTATTTTTGATAAATGACCCAACTTAAATATATAGTCCCTGGACTTTCGAAACGTTTAGAAAATATCCCCTGGCTTTTCGGCTACCCTGTATGTGGTAAAAATGAGGTTGATCTTAATCAGGCTTGGTCGGAGTCGGAAAACGGAAATTCCGATTTTCCGAATTTTCCGACTTTTTTCGGAGAATTTTTCCGACGGAAAATTTTCCGAATTTATTTTTCGGAAAAATTACCCGTCGGGAAATTTTCCGAATTAATTATCCGGAAAATTTTCCCGTCTGAAAATTTCCCGAAAATGATCGGGAAAGTGCAGTTCTTTTAGATGCCGCTTCTAAGTACCAAGAACTTCTCAAAACTGAATTTTTTTTAACTTTTTGATTTTTTGTTAAATTTTTGGTTAATTTGTTGATTTTCGTATTTTTTCAAAGATATAAGATGAGCCAATTGTTAAGAATCTTTTTCGGAAAATACAAAATTTAAAAAAAATGCAATTTTAGTTTCGAAAATCGGAAAAAATCGGATAGCCGATTTTCCGAAAAATAAGATCGGAAAAAATGTCGGATACCCGATTTTCCGAAAATTGAAGTCGGAAAAAATTTCGGGTATCCGATTTTCCGAAAAATTATTTCGGAAAAAATATTTCTTTTCCGATGTTCCGAAAAGCATTTTCCGAACAAGCCTGATCTTAATCATCTACTGAAGTGCTTCCCCGATCAGCCACTGCCAATATCGAAACTATGGAAGGACCCGATTGGGACAGCCAGAGCGCTAGGCCTGACAATCACACAATTGGATCCTGGCGAAGCTCCATGACTAAACCAAATAGAATGTTCTAGTCGTTGCGCAACTACTACTATACAGGTGGCTACATGGCTATCAGCCGTTGAAAATGGCTGATAGGCATTAGGCACACACAGCTCGCGGCTAATCAGCGGATTTGCCACGTAGATGGCACGAGTTTGGCTGCCTTCGGCACACAAGCGGGAGTCGTACATCCTAAACGATTAATAGCCGTCAAACTTTTATTTGGCGCCTGCGACACATACTTCTACCATACGCCTTGACATGGACGGCTATTAGCCGAAAATTCCCTGATGCGAAAACGCGCACATATGTACAAGAAATTGGGCGAGAGCAGGCTTGTTCGGAAAATGCTTTTCGGAAAATCGGAAAAGGAAATTTTTTTCCGAAATAATTTTTCGGAAAATCGGATACCCGAATATTTTTCCGACTTCAATTTTCGGAAAATCGGATATCCGACATTTTTTCCGATTTTATTTTTCGGAAAATCGGTTATCCGATTTTCGAAACTAAAACTCGATTTTTTTCTTAAATTTTGTATTTTCCGAAAGATTCTTAACAATTGGCTCATCTTATTTCTTTGAAAAAATACGAAAATCAACAAATTACCCAAAAATTGAACAAGAATCAACAAATTAACAAAAAATTCAACAAAAATTTCAGTTTTGAGAAGTTCTTGGTACTTATAAGCGGCACCTAAAAGAACTGCACTTTCCCGATCATTTTCGGAAATTTTTCCGACGGGAAAATTTTCCGGATAATTAATTCGGCAAATTTTCCGACGGGTAATTTTTCCGAAAAATAAATTCGGAAAATTTTCCGTCGGAAAAGTTTTCCGAAAAAAGTCGGAATTTCCGTTTTCCGACTCCGACCAAGCCTGGGCGAGAGAGAGAAAGCTTTCCTTGCAAAAATGAAACCGGTCTTATACACAAGAGAACAGGGCCTGGCCTCGTCACGAAGGATTGTTTTCTGTTAAAAAAACCTTGTTTATAAACCTATTCATAGGATTCGTTTTTTGACATTTTTTAACGTTTTTAAACATTGTTTGACATTTTTTGACATCTATGAATATGAAAAAAAAAACATTTTTTTGTTTTTTTTTCTCCTATGAATAGGTCCATTACTGATGTTTTTCCGGAATTCCGAGCTATGATCCATGAAACAGGAAAACGGCATTTTTCGGAAAAAGGTGGTTGTCTGTTTCTCTGCGTCTCTCACTACCATCATACAAAACTCATAATATTCCGAATTTCGTTTTTCAGAAAACGGCTTTCCAGTTTCATGGATCCGGCCTCTGCACGGGGTTGAAAACAAAAAAAAACCAAAAAGCTCAACCGTTAACAAATACTCGAATAAAATTGCACCATTTCACATTCTTCTATTAGAGCAGTTACTCTCCAACTCTAATATCAGGCCACAGACATCAAAAAAGGCCCTCTCTGAGCGGTCTTATACACAACTGACCCCCCATTCCCCCTAAAATTGAGAAAATCCGTCTTCCTCTTCTTCTTCTTCCTTTCATTTCCTTCTGCTCATGTATGTGTGTGTATGTGCAAACACGTGTTGAGCATAGCGTGTACGTACGCGGACACGATTCATGTCATAATAATAAGAAGAATAATATGATATTTGTTAATCAAAAGCATCCTCCTCGCTCGCTTGCTCGCTCGCCTTTTGTTGATATTTGTCGTAAACGTAAACGTACACGTAATCACATCGTCTGTCGTCTTTTGTATTATAATGTACAAACGAACGCGACCGCTATCACAAAGAATCAATTAAAATTTGTGCAAAAGTGCTCTGATAATGTAGGAAGACATCACGTATCAGTGAGAGAGTTCTTTTTCATCCTTGCACGTAGCGCCTGGGGCACGAACCCGTGGCCTCTGGATTGGCAGTGCCGACCACTAGCCACTAGACCATGCGTGCATAGCGCTGCGTGATGGCTGGAGGGCAATGAAGAGAGTGCGGTGGCGGCGGCAGGAGAGAAGGGGTGGTTGTTGCGAGAGGAGTGTGTGTTAAAAAACGCATTTTTTTTTCTGAAAATTTATAGATTTCGGCGTTTTTCTTGGTTTCTATTGATATTATTATACTTCTTCTTCTTCCTAGCTAAATAGACAGCGTCTCATAAACAGATTGGCGTGAGCGGAAGCATCTGCCCTAATCTGTCAACACATTTACCGCGTGCCGTGCTAATAAACTTTTGGCAGGACCCATTGAGCAAACATGGGCTCTCGCACCTATGGGTGGAGCCAGTATTCTTTCGCTAGAAACAGAGCTGCTTTCTTTTCTTTTCATTTTTATTCTTTTCTTCCTTTTTTGGTGAAATTGCATTCATTCTTTGGCGCTTTGTTTCTTTCTAGGAAATTCAATTTGGAAAGTTTTTTTGTTGAAATTAACGTCAATTTGTCACCTTTTTTTTGTCGTCTTTTCTTTAGCAACGCATCATTTATAGCTTCCTCACGCCCATTGCATGATTTCGGCGTTGGTGGCGCAGTGGTAAAGCGGTCTCTTTTCGATCTGGACGTCGCGAGTTCAATCCTCCCAGTGGAAAATTTTTTTGCTGTCAAGTGTCAGCTAAATTTTGATGTCTAATCCATCAAAGCTTGTCACATTTCCCAAAAAAAGGTCGTCGATCCCATTTTGTTGGATTTTTCTTTTTCTGTTAGTCACGCCTTCACAAATTAGATCCGCTTGTGTTATTTTTGTTGTTTTGTTGCTCCTTCCTTTCCCAACGCATCAGATTTCATTTTGTCTTTGGTGGCGCAGTGGTAGAGACAATCTTTTGGATCTGGATGTCCCAGGTTCAATCCTTCCAGTGGCAAATTTTTTTCGCTGTCATCTTTCGGTCAGTTTTGGAAGTTTAATTGTTTTTTCTCGTGCTGGGGGCTTCAAAGTTAATTTTCGCCGCATTTTGACGTCGATAGCGCAGTGGTAGAGCCCTCTATTTTCGATCTGGAGGATCCAGGTCCGATCCTTCCAGTGGCAACTTTTTTTGCTATCAGTTTTTGGCTAGTTTTTCATGTTCACTCTTCAAAATTCTTGTTTATCTCATGTTGACATTGATAGCGCAGTGGTAAAGCTCGTACTCTTCGATCTGGAGGTCCCAGGTTCGATCCTTCCAGTGGCAACTTTTTTTTGCTATCAGTTTTTGGCTAGTTTTTGATGTTCAATGGATTTTTTTCTTGCTAAGCGCTTCAATTTTCATTGTTTTCCTTATTTCGACGTTCATGGCGCAGTGGTAGAGCCCTCTCGATCTGGAGGTCCCAGGTTCGATCCTTCCAGTGGCAACTTTTTTTTGCTGCCAAGTTTTGCCTATTTTCAATGTCCAATCCATCAAAACTTGTCACATTTTATCAAAAAGCGGCTCTCTTTTGGGACGGCACCATTTTTTTGATGTTTTGCGCGAGTAAAAATGAAAACAATCTTCTATTTTTCGCTTCTTATCCACACCAAGATTCTCATTCTCGCCATAAAAATGTTGCATTTGTATTCGTTCCCCCCTCCCTCTCTCGTTTTCCGTTCGTGTAAAAGTCGCAGCTCGCCGCCTCTTTTACGCCCGGCTCCGCCCACTTTTTTTGTGGTGGCGGCGGCTCACGCCACACTTCCTGGCTCTTTTTGTGCCGTTTCTTTTTCTGTTCTCCTCCCGCCATCTTCTCTACAATTCCAGAATGCTATGTGCTCGAATTTTGCACGTCTTCTGGTGGCTCTGGCTGGTCGACGTGGCAGTCGGCTCGAATATGAGTTGTCTGGTGATGAGGCCAGGTATGTAAAAGTTTTTGTGTGCGCAGGGAAGAGCATTTATGCTCAAATTACACTACCACCGCAAATAAATAAATACGTAGGTGCGCAACGGATGAATAGAAGTCCAAATCTGACGGCAAACACATTATTTACCCGCGCGCGCGCTCCTTTATCAACACCGTGCGCCCCACTGCGCGACGTGTCCGCGTGGCGCAGTGCGAGCGCATCTGCCTCTCGATCAGAAGGTGCAAAGTTCAATGCCGGGTTTTGCAAAACCACCTTTTGCTCTCAACGTGCAAACGTACCAGTTTGGAAGCGGCACGTCCGCCGACTTTTTTTGCGGTGTGTTGTGTGTTGCCCACGCACGACGACACTCGATATTCTCTGATTCATGCCCTTTATTTGCCTTCTTTATTCAGTCTTTCATCGCATCAGTTTTTGGTTGCAAAAAATTGGCACGAACAGGGTCACCCCTAAACCTCCCAGAGGGCTTCAGAGTTTCAAACAAACTCGATTTAACGCGACGGATCTGAGAGCGCCAAAAGCCAATTTTCGCGCGAATGTACGACACTAACGACACAAAAGGACGGGCAATCAGCGAGTGTTTCGACATTTTTGTTAGAAGCCGAGTGAGCGCGGGCGAAAAAAAAACCGAAAATCTATGTTCTTTTCTTTTAAAATTGAAGAAAAAGAGCGAGGGCACTTGAGAATGCAATCAGTGCGTTTTTTTGGTGAAAAATTCAATTTTTGCAAAAGCAAAAACAAATTGCCACAGTGGGGATCGAACCGACCACAAATTTCTGTGCGCCGGGCAAAACCACTACCATTGAGCCATCGCGCCGCGCGCCGCTTTAGGTGAGATGGTAATGATAAAGGCGCGGATTTTCGGCGGGCGTAGGGGAGCCATTTATCATAATATCAACACGTACAAGGCTCATTTTTCAAGCTCTACTTTTTTAACACCCTTTGGGACCCGTCATGTGGTAGGTATCAAAACGAAAAAAAAAACCACTCAAGAGTACTCGTCGGACCCATCTGTTCGCATTGGGGCCGAATTGAAAATGCATCACTGTTATGCATTCTGAAGGGATAGACAAACTCGCCATTTCCCTTCCCCGCGACTCTTTTTGCACCAACCACCCATACACCAAACAAAAACATGGCTAATTGCAATAGTACGAACTGGCAGAGACATGCACTTGCTGCGATTGAAAGGATGTGGCAATTTAGATGTCAATGGATACGAAACATTTTGCATGGCACTTCTGAGCTAGAAAAGCGAAAAAAAAAACGAAAAAATATTTTTTAAAAATGCGCCAAATACGCAGCCAAATTTGAAAGTTGCACCGCACCTTTATAAACGCCACTGGCCCGGAAAGAAGGCGCGTCCCTGTAGCACAGTGGTAGTGTTTTTCCCGTTGAAGCTGGAGGTCCTGGGTTCGATGCCGGTCCACTACAAAATTTTTTTGCGATTCTCAATTTCGCTCTAAAATGTGATTTCGATCCATGGTGTCTCTATGGCGCAATGGTAGTGCTTTCCCACTTTAATCTAGAAGTCACAGGTTCGATCCCGGGCTGGACAATTTTTTTGTTATTCCCAATTTTGCCCTAAAATATGATTTCAAAACGGGGAGTCATTATGGTGCAGTGGTAGTGCCTTCCGCCTTTGATCTAGAGGTCACAGGTTCGATGCCGGTCCACTACAAAAATTTTTTGCGATTCTCAATTTCACCCCACAATGCGTTTTCTATACGCGGTACCTTCATGGCGCAGTGGTAAGGCCTTCCCCTTTTAATCTAGAGGTCACAGGTTCGATGCCGGGCTAATACAAAATTTTTTTGCAATTCCCAATTTCGCTCTAAAATGCTTTTCTATACGCGGTACCTTCATGGCGCAGTGGTAAGGCCTTCCCTCTCCGATCTAGAGGCCACGGTTCGATGCCGCTGTAGTACGAAATTTTTTTGCAATCTCTATTTAGCCATAAATGTGTGTTCGTAAGATGAAAAGGCGGATAACTGACGCACGCGCACGCGCGCCGTCTATTATCGCATGTTTTGTGTCGAGGGACCCTTGACACTTGGTGGGAGGGTGGTGAATGCACAGCTATACACTTCGAGGGGAAAACAGAAAACAAAAACAGATTACTTCTAGATATGAAAAAACATTTTCAGGCTACGGTTTGGTGACTGAAGAATGTCCATCGCATGCTGTGGGGTGCAGAATCCGCGCCAAAAAGGATCATATTGGTTAGTTAAGAAATGAGCTCGTAAATCTAAAAATCATGATTTTTCCAGAATGGTACGAGCTATCTCGCCTCTACGACCGTAATCAGCTAGTGTGCGTTTATCCGGAAGAATACAAGTCTTTGACCGGTAATGTGTCCTAAATACCAAACAAAACTAACCATTTTCGTCCAGGCTGCATGCGAAAACCGTCCGGAAGTGTACGGTGTTGGTGCGGGGGCCGTGAAAACTGCAACGATCCGGAGACGAGTCGAGATTTGTTCGAGGCGTTTGCAGAGGGGGATAATGAGGCTGTGGACAAGATTTCCGAGTGGTTAAAGTCTGAAAAGGAGGAGAATTGTGAGTAGGCAAGGGAAAACAAATCAGCTAACCTTTTTGTTCAGCCTGGAAACGTTTCACCACTACCGAGGCTCCGCTTTCAACAACGACGACTTCAAGACGAACAACCACCACCACCACGGCGCGAAGGAAGATCACGACTACACGACCACCTACTACGACTAAAAAGTGAGTAAGAATACTAGGTTTATAAAAAAAAAATTAGCACCCGAGGAGGTTCGAACCCTTGACCTCCAGATCAACGATAGAAAGCGTTGGCGCTGCGCCAGAAGAACAGCCCGTATCGAAACCACATTTTAGGACAAAATTTGGAATAACAAAAAAATTTTGCACTCGGCCGGGTTTGAACCCTTGACCTCTAGATCGAAGGGAGAAAGCACTGGCGCTGCGCTATGGGGACGTGCTGTTTTATTCTCTGCGTCTCTTCGCGCGTTGTGCTCTTTTTCTTTTATTATGTATTGAAGAGCGAAATTCAGTTATTTACGACTCTCCGATGTTCCGCAGCAAAGGTCTCGCAGCGAGAAACTGCACGGTGCTTATCGTAACTGCGGAGCGTCGTAAGTGAATTTCGCTTGGGAACACGTAATCGAAAGAGCACGAAAAGCGAGGAGACGCAGAGAAAATGCAGCAACGCGCGTCCCTATAGCACAGTGCCAGTGTCTTCTCCCTTCGATCTGAAGGTCACGGGTTCGATGCCGGTCGAGTGCAAAATTTTTTTGTCAACCTTTTTTTCGTTCCAAAATGTGTATTATCGTCATAGATCAGTGCGAGAATGTTCTCACTTTGATCTGGAGGCCACGGGTTCGAACCCGACCGAGTGCAAATTTTTTTGCCACATAAAATCGCTGATTTTTTTCTTTTTTCAGACCTGTCACTACAACTAGTACCACCACCACCACCACTACTACCACGACAACTTCTAAACCAGTTCCAACAACTTCCCGACCAGTAACCGCTCGAAAAATCATTGTGGAAAAGACGAAGCCCTCGAAAGCAAAGACGATAAATATTGTGGATATACGGGAGAAGGTGAGCGGTGAAAAATCGTATTTTTTGTTGTTAAAAACCCGTAAATCACCACTAAGATTTGTAGGGTGTTGTCCTGCCAAATGACGAGATTTCTCTGGACGACACTTTCGAGGAGACGCGAAGGAAATTGGTGAGTTTAGGCTATTAGCCGAAACTTGTTACATATTTTATTTACAGGAAAAGGAGATGCGAGAAGAGGACGAACGGCTGAAGGAAATGTTGGCAGATGAGGAGGAGGAGCAGAATTCTAATGGTACGTTTTAAGCCTTACGCCCGCGCCGCGCGCCACCTATATCATTACCATCGCACCCCTTCGCTTTCCTGGCCCTGCGGCCGAGTGGCTAGCACCCTCGACCGCCGCGCCAGACACCAGGGTTCGGGTTTTGCGCTGGTAAAAATTTTTTTTTTTTACAATTTTGTCTCTTCAAGACATTGACGAAGAAGAAGGCGACGAATACGTCTCCGCAGAAGGTCAACGCGAGGAGGAGCGCGAGAAATATCGAATGGAGAGGTTCGCCCATAAAATTGGAGCTTTTCGCAACTTTCTTAATTCCAGAAGACGTGCTGAAGAACGTCGCCTCCAAGAGGACAAAATTCTGCGTCGAATCGAGGAGGAGGAGATTCGCGAGGCGGAAAAAGATGGTGAAAATGCAGAGGATGACGACTATTATGGAAATGGTAGTTCCAGGTGGAACGTGGTGTTATTATTGATTTTTTTGTTGGTAATTTTTGGTTATTGATTTTTTCTTTTGTCTGCATCTCTCTTCCTCTCTTAACGCTCAGATCTCACGTTTTTTCACTTCTTTTTTTTCAACGAATTGCTTCTTTTCTCTCATGATACTGGTGACTTGCTTTGTTTTTGGACAAATAAAGAAAAGCTTTGCGACATCCGAATGCCTACGGATCGAAAATTATCTTCAATATATTATTATTATTATTAAAAATTTATCAAATCAAATACAAGAATATTACATGTATAAACTCTGGAATTCTGGACAAAAATAACGCAAAAAAAATGAAAAAAAAAACGGAAAAAAATTGTGTTATGTGCAGGAGACACCGTATGAATAGATCGAATGGCAAATTTCGTGGGGGAAGAAAAAATAATAAAAAAAAACATTCAAACTCTCACAGTGTTGCGTTTGCGGGTCCGACGAGACGGTTGACGCTTAATTTCCTCGTAGAGCTCATCGCAAGAGTCCTCGTCGCCGTGCTTCGCGTGATCGTACGGAGCCGTAATGTGCTCGGCACGTTCGTCCCAGAGCCAGACTGACGTCACACCGTCCCACTGAAAAATTAGAGCGGTTTTATGATGATTTTCTTGGAATTTTCTAATCGGGGAACAAGCCCCGCCCGTCGGTGCCGCAGACTGCCTACAGTTATCATGTATTTACGATCGAAATTCAGTTACGATGCTCCAATGTTCCGATACACCGAGCAGTCTTTCGTTGCAAGACCTGCGAAACCAGTGGAACATCGGAGCGTCGTAACTGAATTATACTCGTGAACGCATAATTAAAAAAAAAGAGCACAACGCGCGAGGAGACGCAGAGAAAGAGCAGATGCGAGTGTCCCCATGGCGCAGTGCGAGTGGCTTCTAACTTCGATCTAGACGTCACGGGTTCGATGCCGGGCTAGAACAAAAATTTTTTGTAGACTTAATTTTGTCCTAAAATTTTGCTCCTATAGTTGAATTTCGCTGAGAGTAGGCTCCGCCCTTTTTGCAATTTTCCGACTCTATTTTGGTTCATTATCGAGAAACATTCAGTGCCGCAAATTTGCAAAGGGGCGGGGCTTATTTCCCGGTTTTTTCAGACAGCTTTTAACCAGAAATTTAGTGAACTTTGGTGAACGCTACTTTTTTCCTTTCAGAATTTTCAAAAAACAGGAAAAATCCTACCATAATGCAAGTGCGCTCTACCGGATAAAAATTATTTTTTGGTGTTTTTCAGGGAATCAGAATTCAGCTTGAGCAGTCAAAATCGTGGCCAGACCCAAAAGAATTATTGTAATGCAAGCGCGCTCTACTGTACAAAAATAAAATTTTCTTGTTTTTCGGGGATTTTTTCGGGGAATTTTACTGTATTCCTTCTAATGTAAAAGAATGTGCGTTTTTTTTTACCAAAATAGTTCAAAATAAAAAATAATTTTTTTTTTGGCAAAGTCAGATTTTTTAGGGGAATTCCCATAAAACTCGAAAAGTTTTTCTAAGGTTCCTACACGGTTTGCGCCAAAAAAAAAATAGCAACATAAGTTTTTTTTTTTGCTAAATTGAAATCGCAAAAAAAATTTGCCCTAGCCTGGAATCGAACCCGTGACCTCCAGATCAAAAATAGAAAGCTCTAGCGCTGCGCCACGTGTCTACCCATTTGAGGCTCACATTTTATAGTCGGCGAATGCATCATCAGCCTCGCTCTACCGCACTTTTCAATTTTCAACAGTGTAGTGCACCTATTTTAAAGCGAAAAATCAAATTTTAACTGCAACTCGTCGAGGATACGTTATTTTCCGTTGAAAAGAAGTATAAAAACTAGAATTCGAGTTAATCTTGCAAGTGCAACACTGTTTTACAGGGACTTTAGCAGTAGAGCGAGGTTGATGATGTATTCGCCGACTATAAGACAAAATTGGAAATAACAAAAAATTTTTGCCATAGCCCGGACTCGAACCTGCGACCTCAAGATCCAAGGGATAAAACACTAGCGCTGCGCCATGGAGACACCCATCGTTGTATTTTCTCTGCGTCTCCTCGCCTGTTGTTCTCTTTCTCTTCTATTTTGTTTTTTTTTCCTCTTATTCTTTCTGATCAGACTCGAAATTCTTCAAATTAGATTCAAAAACGTCAAAAAAGTGTTTTCTGCTCAACTTATTTAATTGCACTTTCATTTTCAGTCTCTTTTCAGCCCCTTTTTATTGCCGATTGGTGTGATCTAAAAGATCAAAAAGGCGAGAAGAAAAAGAGCGATTGCGAATGAAGAGTGGGCAGTGAAAAAGAGAAAAATGATGACAAATAAGAACAGACTCTTGCAAAAAGAGGGGAAAAAAGTAAAACATCAGCGCCAAGCAATCTGTGGTCTCTTTGAGCTCGGGAGGTGACAAATCTGGGAATTTCGGGTTGTTAATGGCTAACTGCCGAAAGGAAAATGGCAAAACTGTGTGGGGCAGATAGTGGGCAGCCAATGGGCATCTAGTGGGCAAATTGCCAAAAATCCCCTCAGAAAAGGTGCAAAAAAAAAATTAAAAAAAACTCACCGAACTGCTGACAATCTCATTCTCCTCCGGATGCCAATCGCATTCGCGAACCACACCAACGTGGCCCTTCAGACGCCGACTCACCATTCCTGTCAGAATGTCGTAGACTGGAAAAAGGAAAGAAGATTAAAAATATCACGTTACGACGCTCCACTGTTCCTGCGGCGCGTCGTAACTAAATTTCGCTCGCGAACACCTACTCAGGAAATTTTTTGGCTAATAGCCATTGAAAACGGCTAATAGCCACCGATTCGGGGCGTGTGCCATATGTATTTGGCACACTCCCCATATTCGATGGCTATTAGCCGTTTTCCATGGCTATTAGCCGTTTCCGTCGGCTATCATTTTCAAAATTTTTCCATTTCAAATTTCGGTCATGTTGTGGCTGGAAAAAGTCGCAGAAGCACTGAGTAAGCGCGAAGACTGTTTCCTCTAGTTGTTGCAAGTAAACATTTTATAGCTGCGTTTCCAACAGACGAATTTTTCATAGGCGGTGGTATTACCCCATAATGGCTAATAGCCCTTTTCGGCGCCTAATAGCCATATTCGACGGCTAATAGCCATAATGGCTAATAGCCAAATTCGTCGGCTAGTTGCCATTATCGCCCGCTATTAGCCTTTTCAGGCGGCTATAAGCCACCTAGACGCCGAATCTTGCCATAACGCGCCAAAAATTTCCTGAGTAATATCAGAGAAAGTGCACAGCGAGCGAGGAGACGCAGAGAAAATCAGCGACGGCTTCCCCATGGCGCAGCGCTAGTGATTTCTCTCTTTGATCTAGAGGTCAAGGGTTCGAACCCGGCCGAATACAAATTTTTTTGTCAACCTTTTTTTAGTTCTAAAATGTGTTTTATCGTTATGGAAAAGTGCGAGAATGTTCTCAATTTGATCTAGAGGTCAAGGGTTCGAACCCGGCCGAGTGCAATTTTTTTTTGTTCACGAGCGAAATTCAATTACGACGCTCCGCAGATTTCGCGGCGAGACCACTCACCAACAACTTCGCCTCGGGCGCATCCAGTATAAATGTATCGTCTTCCGGTCCGTTCTGGCGAGAATTTGGCGCGAACGAGCGTGTGCAGAACGCTGTGTCCACGGAGGGTCATCACAGACGTGTCACCAGGTACTGCCTGACAGAGGCCGGGCGGCGCCGGTTGCCAGCGATAGTCCCAACGCTGACTGTGAACGCACCGGCGGGTAGCTTCCTGGGAAAAGAGAAATCAGGCGGTTTTGGGGGGGGGGGGCTATTCTAGACCCAAAAAAAACGTTCAATTTAAAATGTTGGGGGTTAAAATTGAATAGATAAAAATGCCAAAAATTCCAGGGGGCTATTCTAAATCAGAAAAATCCTTCCAATTTAAATGATTGAGGGCTAAATTTTAATAATAAATCCGAACAATTCCAGACTTTGGGGGCTATTTCGGTGCTGGTTCGGACCCAAAAATGCATTAAACTTGTATTTCGGGGGGTAAAATTAAACAAATAAAATATGGTTTTCAAATTTTATGGATAATTTGGAAAAATATCAGATTGTGGGTGGGGGGTTATATCGGTATGGGTGGGGGCTATTCTAGACCCAAAAAAACCCCTAACTGTATATTTTTGGGGAATACATTTTCATAGATAAAACTTGGTTTTCAAGTTAATGGGATAATTTTCAAAAAGATCAGATTGTGGGGGGGGGGGGGGCTATATCAGTATGGGTGGGGGCTATTCTAGACCCGAAAAAACCGCTAAATGTATATTTTTGGGGAATACATTTTCATAGATAAAACTTGGTTTTCAAGTTTATGGGATAATTTTCAAAAATATCAGATTGTGGGGGGCTATATCAGTATGGGTGGGGGACTAATCCGTATTCAAAAAATCCTTCCAATTTTAATTTCTGGGCGTTAACCTTGAATGGATAGAATAATGAGTGGGGGCCAATCTTTCCCAAAAAAAAAAAACTCACCACTCCCTCCCCGCTCGAAAATTTTCGCAAATCCCACAGCTTGACCGTCTGATCTTTACTGTTGCTCAGCAGGTAGCGCCCATCGTGTCGCGAGTCCACATACGTAATACCATCTCGATGACCGGCAAAAACACCGGCCGGTTCCCGGTCCGACCACGATCGCTTGTCCCACACTTTCACCAGTCCATCATCACCAGCCGAGTAGATCAGGTTGGAGCCACGTTCGGCAAAGCACACCGTGTTCACGTCGTCTTCGTGCGCATTGTCAATCGTGAGAATGCGGCGACGTCGTTCCACGTCAAAGACGTGAATCTCGCGGTCAGACGTGCCGCAAACGATTTGCTCGTTGTGGTCCGAGAAGCGAACGCAGAATACGGCTACTTGGCTGCAAGAAAGGGAACAATCATTTTTTGTGGCGCAGAATGATATAGTCGGCGAATACATCATCAACCTCGCTCTACTGCAAAACTCCTGTAAAAAAGTGTTGCACTTGCAAGATTAACTCGGATTATAGTTTTTATACTTCTTTTTAACGGAAAATGACGTATTCACGACGAATCGCAGGTGAAATTTGATTTTTCGCTTCAGAACAGGCGCACTACACTGTTGAAAATTGAAAAATGCGGTAGAACGAGGCTGATGATGCATTCGCCGACTATAAATGACGCGAATTCGGGTCTCGCCACGATGTTCTATGCACAGCTTTCGATTTACGCACAAAATTTAATTTTTCCGTTTTGAATTTTCGTCAATCCACATGTGTTCATGGATTTACAAAAATTCAAAACGAACGTAATAAATAGACATTTCGCGCTCCATCAGCCCAATTATTGTCAGATACGCAAAACCGAGGAAAGTTGACATGCTCACGCGAAGTTTCGTACAACGCTGATTTTCAGACTTTTCTAGAATTCCATTAGTGTTAGTAGCATTCCAGTACCTATTGGGATGAAAAACCCATTAAAAAAGATCTTCGAAAATTTGAAAATCCGCATTTTTCGCAAATTTCGCGTGATCGGGTCATCTTTTCGGGGCTCTTTCGGAATAGAAATTCGACAAAATTGAAATGTCACGTTTTGGAAATTGCGTGAAAATAGAAATCCACGAAATAGAAATGTAATGCCGCGTCCAAAGTTCAAAACATTCCTGAAATAAGGAGTTTTTTGCAGTCCAAAGTGCCACAAAAAATCCCAGAAAAAACAGGCGATCACAGTTGAAACCGACGTTACCGTAGTGGCTTCGCTGCGAGACCTTCCATGCTTGAACTTGAATTTTCCCGTAAAAAAGAAAAACTGAGTAGATTTAGGAAAATTCAAGTTCAAACATGGAAGGTCTCGCAGCGAAGCAACTACGGTAGCGTCGGTTTCAACTGTGATCGCCTGTTTTTTCTGGGTTTTTGTGGCACTTTGGACTGCAAAAAACTCCTGATTTCAGGAATTTTTTGAACTTTGGACGAGGCATAATAAATCAGAAACGTAACAAAATGAAAACGCGTGAAAACAGAAACGTAGCAGAGCAGAAATGTGTCGAATTTGAAGTAAAATGGCAATGGAGCGCGCTTGCGAGATTTATTTTTCGAAACGACTTTTTCGATTATTTTTCACGTTTTTTTCGATTTCGATACGTGAAAAATTATTTTAAAAAATCGACAAAAAACGTGAAAAAAATCGAAAACGTCGTTTTGAAAAATAAATCTCGCAAACGCGCTCCATTGCCATTTTACTTCAAATTCGACACATTTCTGCTCTGCTACGTTTCTGTTTTCACGCGTTTTCATTTTGTTACGTTTCTGATTTATTAAATTTCAATTTCGTGGATTTAAATTTTCATGCAATTTCCAAAACGTGAAATTTCAATTTTGTCGAATTTTTATTCCAAAAGAGCCCAAAGGATGACCCGATCACGCGAAATTTGCGAAAAACGCGGATTTTCAAATTTTCGAAGATCTTTTTAATGGGTTTTTCATCCCAATAGGTACTGGAATGCAAAAAACTGCGCAAAAACTCGGAAAATGCTCTGATTTACCTGAAATTTTGGGAAATAAGGGGGAAAACTCTCCCGGACATTCCCACAAAATTTCAGACCAAAATATCGATTTTTAAGAAATATTCCTTTTTTTCTGAAAATACTTAAAATCGATATTTTTATCTGAAATTTTGGGGTAATGTCCGGGAGAATTTTTTTTCCTTATTTCCCAAAATTTCAAGTCAATCGGAGCATTTTCCGAGCTTTCGCAAAGTTTTTTGCCATTTTTTGCCATTTCGTGAATAACCCCAAAACGTTTCTGATTAATTACATTTCTGTTTCGTGGATTTTTATTTTAACCCAATTTCCAAAACGTGACATTTCAATTTTGTCGAATTTCTATTCCAAAAGAGCCTTAAATTAGACAGTTAGACAAATCGAGACAGTGTGAAACGCAAAGCCATTTTTTTTGCCGCCGACTCACTCTTGTTTCAGCTCCCCCAACGCCAATGGTGTCCACGTCATAGTCTGATTCTTCCCACCATCCAACCGTCCCAGGAAAATCTGATCCCGCCACGTGGAATAGCAAATCAAACTCCCATCCGCCGACACAGCCATGTCAAGGATCGACCAACTACACGCGTCGGCCTTTAGCTCATTGCACTGAAAGTATCGTGACGTGTACTTTGATTTCCGCGTGTTCTTCTGATAGAATCGAATCTTCTCGTCCTGGCTCGCCACCACGAGCATCCGTCCATTTTGCACGTATTGCGCGCAGAACGATTTTGTCGGCACTTTGTCGACACGTTTTTTCCGATTCGGTAGGAAGGTGTTTACGATGGAGGCTTCTGTGCGATCTGTGGTCGGCCGGGCGCTTCTTCGGGCAATGTCACGGTTTAGAAGGATGCGAGTTGTCGAGGTGGATGGACCGGGGCCGCATCGGGCGGTGATGTACTCGCGGAGTTGTTTGCAGCTCTGTAAATGGCAGGTGTATGATTATTAGCTGGGGCCATCAGTAATTTTGTTAAAAAAAAAATGTCACTAATTTTTGGTAAAACTGATTTTCGACCAGATATTGTGAAAACAAAAAATTGCAACGCGGTGTTTGCGTACTTTCAAAATTCAACGAAAATGGGAACAAATCTCTTCATTTGTCATGCTATTTCTTTCATTGCCGTTTGAATTTGAAAAGTACGCAAACACCGCGTTGCAATTTTTTTTTGTTTTCACAATAGCCGCGCATAGCCGAAAATGTGCCCATTTCATTTCCATCTTTAATTTTCAGCATTAAAACACATGTGAAAACGTCCAAAAAAGTCCAAAAAATTTTGTCATCACTACACTTGGGTCACTCAATATTTGTCATCATTTTCGATGATGGTGCTGGTAGTCATGGAAGGAAAAACATGTGTTCAAACCATCATGAAAAGCGTGTTTCGTTTCGGATTGGCTACAAAGATCATTGCAAAAAAAAAGAAAAGTTGTGCAGTTTGTGACCAAACCGGAAGTGAAATTTTCAGTGAAAATGATCAAATTATGGAATCGAAAATTGCAAGAAAAGCCATAAAAATAATATAATGCTATTTAAATTTATTTTTGTTTGCAATTGTTATGGGGTTATTCACGAAATAGCAAAAAATGGCAAAAAACTGCGCAAAAACTCGGAAAATGCTCCGATTGACCTGAAAATTTGGGAAATATGGGAAAAAATTCTCCCGGGCATTACCCCAAAATTTCAGACAAAAATATCGATTTTAAGCATTTTCAGAGAAAAAGCAATATTTCTTAAAAATCAATATTTTGGTCTGAAATTTTGTAGGAATGTCCGGGAGAGTGTTCCCCCTTATTTCCCAAAATTTTAGGTAAATCGGAGCATTTTCCGAGTTTTTGCGCATCTTGCCATTTTTTGCCATATCGTGAATAACCCCATTAATTTTTTTTCCAAAAATTGAACTTTTACTATTTTTTTGAATCAAAAATGGGCATTTATGATTTTTTTTTTGACATTTTTCAAAAATTTGCATTTTTCACTATTTTCCCAGATAAAAAAGGGTCTTGTTTTTTTTTTTCAAAAATTCCATTTTCACGTTTTCAATTTTAAGAAATTTGCATGTTCATTGCATGCTCAATTTTCCAGATTTTTCCAAAAAGTTGAAAATTTTTATTTTTTTGAAGTTTATTTTTCGAAAACCATGATTAAAAAACAATTTTAAACTTTTATTTCAAAAAATTGCATTTTTCACTGTTTTTGACACGTTTTTTTCTAAAAACTGGTCGTTTTTAACGTTTTTAAGTCAAGAAAATTACATTTTTCGGAATTTTCGACATTTTTCTGAATTTTTCAATTTTTTTTTTCCAAAAATTGAATTTTTAAAAAAAGATTTTCCGAATTTTTTTTTAATTTGCATTTTTTTACTCGAAAAAAGGAGTTATCTTTCGAAAAATTGCAGTTTTTACGTTTTTTTATTTCAGTAAATTTGAATTTTTCTGAATTTTTCAATTTTTTATGCAAAAAAATGAATGTTTCAATTTTTCATTTGTTTTCTTCTCAAAAAACTGAATTTAACATATTTTTTGACGTTTTTTCCCGAAAAACTGTAAAAAATATAGAATAGAACCATTTTAAATTTTTGTCTCATATTTTTAAATTATCCAATTTTAATGGGCCTATTGTGTGTTCAATTGACTTGCGACATGAAAACACAAATCAAGTCTGCATTCACCGTTCTGTCTGCGTCTCTTCAAATATCACTGTGTTCGCGTGGTCGCGCACAAATAAGTGGGCGGAGTTTCGCGTTCTCATGTCGTTAGCAAGTCGATTGAAAATACAATATTAAGATGCAAAAATTTGTGGCATTTTTATTCAAAAACATACAAAAATTAATTAAAATAGCAAAAAAAATGCATTTCAATATGCTTATATTGCTTAAAAATTAAAAAGTGTTTTTATGCTGAAAAATGCAAAAATACCTCAATTTGTTCGCGATTTTAATTTTTTTAATGCATAAAAACTAATTAAAAGAGCCAAAAATCCATTTTAATGATTTTTATTCAATTTGTTTCAAAATGGAACAATGTTTTCTTTTCGAGAAAAAAATGTGCATAAAAGCCACTCCTACACTCTGTATTGCGTATTCGCCACAGAGTGACCCTGTCAATGAAAACACGTTTTTTCGTGAATTTTTCTGTCATTTTAATCGGAGGCGAACCTGTATTTTAATGCAATTTAGAAAAAACTCACATCCGGATCGCCAATTGTGCACCTTCCACTGAACGCAATTTGCTGCTCTCGCTCAAACATCCGCCTCTCCTCCTGCACCGTCATCTGAGGACACTCCTCATCGTCCGAGAAGTCCGAATCCGCGTCGTCATGGTTCTGAAAATCAATGGTTTTTGGCTGGAAATCAGGTGGGGGGCAGATCATTTGTTCTCTTATTGTTTGTTTTTTCGTCTTCGTCGTCCCAGAATCTCAGAGACTTAGAAAATAAAGCAAATTTCAGCGGCTGCTCACCAATAACCTAGACACACATCAATGAGTCTGAAATGTGTGGAGGGGGAGGGGGCGGGGCCAATGGTACTGTAGGATGCGGTGGAATTGTCATCAAAAACGGAAGAGTGTCATCGCAAAGAACACACAGACTAGAGAGAGGGAGTGGGCGAGAGACACATTATTGTGACTTGTACACACATTAAAAAAACGAGGGAAATTCCAAAACATTTGGGTCAAGCGCCAAACCCACGCCGAACCCGTGCCAATCACCGATTAGATGCCAACTACGCGCCAGTACTGACTATCTGCAATTCTCAATGGCTAATGGCCAACTCTGCGCCAAAGCAGCACCGCCGATTAGGTGCCTTCTATGCGCCAGTAATGGTAATCTGCAAATTTCGATGGCTGCCATTTCGGCCCCAAAAATCCCACATTACACATTGCTCAATTAAATGTAATCAGGGATTTTTGGCGCGGAAATGGCAGGTAGTTGGCTGTTAGCCGTTGAAACTGAAAAGGCACCTAATCGGCGATCGTCAAGGGTTTCTCGGTAAACGGTTCTGCTTTGACGCAGATTTGGCTATTAGCCATCGAAAATTGCATGCAGATAGCCAATACTGGCGCGTAGTTGGCACTTAATCGGCAATTGGCGCGTTTTTCAGCCCTTAATTCTCAAGCCTTGAAGAATTTTGAACTCTATTTTCAAATTTTTAGACATGAAAAATGCGATAGATCTATTATAGAGCTCCGTTTGACTGCACAGAGAACTCCTTTTTTTTAAACAATCTTCCACTTAACGCGATAGATCTATTATAGAGGTTAGTCTAAAAGCTCATTAGAGATTTACCATAGATCTACTGCGTTTCTCGAAAAATCTAAACCAATTTTTTCAATTTTTCTGATGCAATCACACCAATTTTTTCGTCATTTTTTGGAGTTTCTAGCACCATCAACATGGGAAACGCGATAGATCTATCATAGAGGTAAATCTATCATAGAATCATAATAGGGCCATCGCGTAGCACATGCCATCATAGATATATCGCGTTTCGTAAAAAAAAACGCCCAATTTTCTAAAATTTTCTGACGCAATGACACCTATTTTTCCGTCATTTTTTGGAGTTTCTAGTCTCTTTAACATGGGAAACGCGATAGATCTATTACCAGCCTCGTGAAATACAAGTGGCATTTTTTTGTCATTTTTAGTCTTTTCCGCAGTTGAAATGAAACTTTACGGAATAGATCTATTGTAGAGGTTAGTCCTAAATGGCTTTTCGCCATCTACAATAGATCTATCGCTTACCGACACTATTTTTTTAGCTTTTCATTTTTCAAATTTTTCAGCTATTTTTTTTGTTGCGAAACTAGATGCGATAGATCTATTATACAAGTGTATCGTAGATGGGTTTTCGTATTTTTACATTTTTACAACCCATTTTGCCAATTTTTATATCGATTCGAACTTTTTCGCTTCGCAAGGCCGCACCTCACTCCCCCCATTCCTCCCAATCAATCAATAATTTTGTTGACGTCACGCACACACACACGCACACACAAACCCAAATTTTCCTATAAATTCGAAAAACTCACTCGTTTCAGACAATCGGTTCGTTTGAAAGGCATCAAAATCTATTTGGAAGAACAAAAATTCGAAAAAACGACGAAATAAATGTTGACGAAAAGTGTATGAATGTGAATGTGAGAGAGAGGGTAACGAGAAGAGTGTCTTGTCGTCTGCGTCTCTCTGTCTGTACGCTTGGCGCAACAGCGAAAAAAAAGAAAGAGAACAAGACCGCCCTTTTTCTCTCGTCACTCTCACAAAAATCATTTGATTCCTGTGTGTGTGCGTGTTATGATGACATTTCAACACACACACTCACAAATGTTCAGTCATCAATTCGTTTATTCATTGATCGCATTTTTCAAATTTTGTTACCAAAACAGAAATTCCCGAGACTAGAGAAACTATAGTTTTGTTGGCGACAGATAATAGATCTATCGCGCATTTCAGTTTAGTCAACGGAAAGTGGGTGCAAAATCGGAAAAAAAATCATAGAGTCCGCAGACTGTTAGTGGACAGTTCAACATTGATTGAAGTGTCCGCAGACTGTCAGTAGACAGTTTAGACACATTTTAACTATTGCAGACTGTTTCTAGACTTTCTGGTGACAGTTTCGATATATTTTAACTGCATGCAGACAGTTTCTAGACTATTTGACATAATTTTAACTGCCTGTAGACTGTTTCTAGACTTTCTGTAGACAGTTTAACTTCGTTTTAACAGCATTTGGACTGCCAGTAGACCGTTTAACCTCAATTTAACTTCTCGCAGACTTTCCATTATTTTTATCGAGCAATTTAATTTAAAAATTGAAAAAAACATGTCTCAAAGTGGAGTTTTACGGTTTTTTTTTCCGTAGCAGATTCCAGATCAACAATTTCAGCCCTACAGTTAACTCTAAAATTTCACAAAAATCCTGCCGCCCAAATTTGCTAGATTTTCCATTCCGTACATCTCTGCGTCCCTCTGGATTTTCTATTTTCTGCTCAAAACAATGAACACGATTTCTTTATTTCTAATAAACCTATTTATGGAAAAAAATGCTAGTTTTTTGTGTTTTTTTTCCTCTAGAATTGCGAAAAACAGTGTTTTCGAAATTTTAGAACAAAAAAAAACACAAAAATGAGCATTTTTCTTCATAAATAGGTCCATTGGAAACAAAAAAAGCGTGTTCACAGTTTTGTGCAGAAAATAGAAAATTCAGAGAGACGCATAGTTGTACGAAATGGCAAATCTAGGAAATTCGGGAGTTGCACTGTATGGCAACAGTCTGCAAGCAGTTAAAATAAGCTTAAACTGTATACATAAAGTCTACAGTCCACAGGCAGTCAAAACAAGGTCAAACTGTTTCCTGGCAGTCTAGAAACAGTCGGCAGATAGTTAAAACTTGACTAAACTATCTAAAGAAAATCTATAAACAGTCTGCAGACAGTCAAAATGAGGTTAAACTGTTTGCTCACAGTCTAGAAACAGTCTGCGGACTTTTGACGCTTTCTATGGCTCTTGGGGTATAATTGGCTTTACGGCAAGCATGCACTTGCCTGCCAACAATTTTTTTAAAGTCCGAAGAATGTGGTTAGACTTTCTGCGGACAGTTTAGCCTTGGTTTAACTGTCCGCAGACTGCTAGCAAACATTGTAAACCTATTTTAATGGGGTTATTCACAGAACCAGGAAAAAAAGCAAAAAATAGAAAAAAACTGCAAAAATTCGGATAATGCTCCGATCGATCTGAAACTTTGGGAAATCATTTAGAAAATGCTTCCGGTAATTCCCAGAAATTTTCAGACCGAAATATCGACTTTTATTTCTGAAAATTTTCAAAATCGATATTTTGGTCTGAGATTTTCAGGGAATGACAGGAAGCATTTTTTAAATGATTGCCAAAGTTTCAGACCGATCGGAGCATTCTCCGCATTTTCGCTCAATTTTTTGCTGGTTCTGTGAATAACCCCATAACCGTTTTAACCGTTTTTCACACCACTGAATCGCGGATTCCCAAAATATTTATTTTCCAAAATCTAAATATAAGCACTCACCGTTTTCATCCTCTGCAATGCGACAATCTCGGCAGCTGTGCGCAACGAGAGCGACGGATTTGCGGCTTGATCTGAGCACCAAAAATTATTTGGAAAAAAAAAAACAAACATCACAAAAGTGTAGTCTTTGTGACTTGTAGTCCCCTCACCTCTTCTATGATACTCGATCGACGAATATTGTCGTTGTTTGTAGGCGGACAGAAATGTGTCGAATCGGAGAAACGTCGACGTGATCCAGTTGCCCATTCGCGAGTGGCTGGACAGAGAAGAGCAGTGAAGAAGAGCACAGCAACTATAGTCTGATTAGAAGGTTAACATTGTCAGCAACACAAGACTACAGACACAAAAAGAGGATCGTCTCATCTCATCAAAACAAAACGTTTTTGATGACAATACGACAAGTGGTGCAGATTTCTGATTAGAGGGTTTTGGAAGTTTCTAAATCGCCTAATTTGATTCAAAATTAAGGAAAGATCTGTCTCTCTCTCTCTCTCTCTCTCTCTCTCTCTCTCTCTCTCTCTCTCTCTCTCTCTCTCTCCCTCCCTCTTTGTCTCTGATCATATGATCGTATCGTCGGTCGATAAACAAGAACGTGACTTTCTTTTTTTTTTTCGGGCGGAATGTACAATTACAATTATGTAGAGATGTAGAGAAGAGGATCCAAAAAGTGTCAAAGACGAGGCGAAAAATCAATAACTAAACTAGAAAAAACGCAACGTAAAAAAACAACTTCAACCATCATGTATTCCAGAGGTCGACAAGTCGACAAGAAGCAAAAAAGAACGCGTAATCAGTGTCTAGGTCTCTGCAAACGTCAAACTCTCTAATCGGTGCATGATGACAATTCGAATTGGTGGCTAACTGGTGAAGAGTGAGGCGGAGAGACAAAGTGGCCAGAAGGCTAGAGAAAAACCAGGAACGAGAGAACGTGCGAAACGAGGAGAGGCTACAGCGTAGTCGAGTGGATAGTGAGGAAGACACGACTTCTTCCGCTTTCTTTCCTTCTCCCACAAAAGGGATCGAGATGGAAAGTTTGGTGACGTTCAAAATTTCTTCCGAGATCAAAAGTTCAAGAAAATGCATCGATGACCAAAAATTCACGTGTTGTCAGATCAAAAGTAGAGAAAAAGTACAAAATGTGTGGTGTTTGGCGTGTAGTAAATTTATGTGTTTTTCGTGTTTTTTGTTGCTCAATCCAGAATTTTCTACAAATTTCTTAGAACCTTTATTTATAGCTGTGTTAGATCGTTGAACATCTATTTTTGGTTTCTGTTGTTAAACAATTTTCATTTGTCTTATTTTTAGAGCACAACAATTAAAATTTTTCCTATATGTGACAATTCGACAATCTAAAAAATATTGCTTATTTGCCACGGATTGACCCCGTGTTTTCATTTACAGAGCAGTGGCATTCCGTGCCGAATACGTAATACAAATTTACAAAAACGATAATATTAAAAAAAAAAACGACACAAAGAAAACCAAAACACAAATTTAAAGGCGCAAGCGACGCTAATTTGGTGGCTATTTGGCCATTAGCCATCGAAAACGGCAGATAGTCACTAATGGACCATAGTTGTTATCAAACCGGCGCGTGTTCAGCTTCATTCCTGAATTTTTTAGATAAGCCAAGTGCGAAAACGAATCGCTGTCTGATATATGTATTTTTCGAGGATTATTCAGGAGTGGAATTGCTTCATTATAAAAATATTTAAATTATCAACAATTAACGATGTTTTCCCTTCTTCTAACGAAGCCACCCTGGCCACAGCTCGTGATCACTTTCTGGCGTACCCTTTAAATTTATTTGGATGAATATTTGTATTTTTTGATGTTTCTTAAAAAATTACAGTATTTACTCTATTTTCCCGGAATTTAAATGTTTAGTTTTGCCGTCAAAATTTTTCCAAAACCCCAGGAAAAATTCGGGTTACCTCCTGTTTAAGATAGAATTTTCTGGACGCAAAGCGTAAAAAAACCAAAAATAAAAGGAAAAATGGCTGTTTTTCAGGGAATTTCAGACCATACCTGTGTCAAGGAATTGTTTTCATTTTTTCTCTTGTTTTCGTTATTTTTTAAATTTGTTTACATTTTTAATCGTTACTGTCGCACTCATTTCAACTGTGTCCATAAATTTTTGCGTTTTCAAAGTTTATGAGCAGCTATTGAGACCAGAGTAATACGGCAAAAAATCCGTTTTCCGGAAAATAGAAAAATCGACATTTTCCCAATTTGATTTTCCGGAAAACAGAGGCCATATGCAAGAAAGTGGAAAACGGCAAGAAAACCCCTTTTCCGGAAAAGAAAATTCGGAAAACGCTGATTTTTGCATGATGGAGGTGTCCTTTTCCAGTTTCATTAAATGGGACAAAAGAAAAGAAAATAACAGCAAATAATTCACCAAAAAATTAAAAATTAATGAGCTTCCAAGGAATAATCGCTCTAATTGCCACCGTCCCATTGATATGCCAATTTCTTCGAGGATTTCAATAATTTTATCGTATTTCTCGCAGATTCGACTCCTCCACTGTTCCTCATCAATTTTCCTGTCCAACAACCGTAGCAGACAAATTTAAAAAATAAAAAAATAGCATGAAAGTGGTTTTAAAAAAGTATTACATATTCGGTCAATAACTTGTGAAGATACGGGGAATACACACTGTTTGCGGGAGCCTACCGCTGTTAGTCTCGGGATACCTCTTGACTGCCAACTGCTCTGTCATCCATCCCGGATCTGCTTCCGAAGACACGTCCGAATAACTCCTTGTCAAAGGGAATATCGGTGAGCTCGACGAGTCCGGAGAGGCTGGACATGCCTTTCTGATCGAATCCGAACGGCGAGGGCTGAGATCCGTGTGCAGTACTAGATCTTCTACTTCATCATGTTTCTCGGACACTCCTTCGTTCCAGTCATTTCTCCGAAACATACGATAACAACCCGACCGACGTGGGAGCCTACCCAAGAGCCGATGGATCTCTGCTCCATCCACCTTGCTTCCCAATCAAGGGATTTTTAAAGTTTGAAAAAAATGTTTTTAATGCGTTCTAGCACTTCGGGTTTTATTTCGAAGTGGTAGCCTTCTCTTGACTGAGTGTGCTAATTTACAAAACAAGAGGCGTTATTCAACAAACAATTTATTGATTAACTGGGGATAAATTCGGGATTTATCGCGAGGAGCGGGATTTCTTTGGAAATGAAGGTCTGCGACGGCGCTTGCGAGGGACGCCAGCTCCGGGCTTCTGAGCCTGCAATCCGTTGGAGTTGGTTTGCGAGAGAGCGGCGCCGCTGGTGAACGCCTGAAAAAAAACTGGTTGCGAGTATTAACCCAGTTTTTTCCGTTCACCTGTCTTCTCGATCTTTTCTTCCTCGATTTCGACGCGGCGGCCTTGTCCCGCAGCTGCCTAGCTGCGATCACCTCTTTGCCATATCTGCGGTGGCAGAGCGCGTACATGTGGCGATTATTTCCACATGCACGGCAAGCGCGGGTCTGTTCCTGACATTCGTCAGGGTGGGACTGTCCACACCTGATGCAGAGCTTGAGCGAGAGGAGTCGCTCGTACCTGGCTTCCGCGTGGGGGTAGACGTGACATACGTCGATGGAGTGCCCAAACTCCTCGCAAGCCTCGCAATAGCTACCTATCTCTTCGAGGAGATCCTTCTCGCGAGGGATCCGCGGTAGCTCGCTATTACCCCTAACCTGGGTCACTTCGCTGGCGGAGTCTTCTGCGGGGGCACTCTCATCCCTGGCCGGCTCTCTTTTCCTGAGCTCTCTCATCTGAGTTCCGCGCGATTCCGAGGGGCGTCGGCTTGCGGGGTGCACTCTTCTTAGGTCTCCACGGGGTCCTGCTCCTCTTTTTCCACGTCCGCGGTGCTGTCCTCGGACTCGAGCGTTTTTTCCTGGCTCGGGACGGTGGTCGGTTGAATTTTCGGCATGCTGCAAATAACAACCGGATTATTGAGTTACGAGAATTTATGTACGAAAGTCAAAGGCATACGAGAGGCGGTGGTTCGCCATCGTAAATGTTCAGGAAATCTCGGTTGACGAAAATTCCGAGAAAATATTAGAAATATACTGAATCTCTGATAGTTTCTCTTGCTGCTTTCCGCACTCCGAAGAGTGCTGAAGGCAACAATAACCACGTGCGAATTTGAGCATTTTTGTCTAATTGGCACGAAAAAATTGCGGAATTTCAGCGAATCTGTGACATTTAGAAAGGAATTTTTAAAGCGGGGGATTTTCGAAATTGTTTAGATTTTGGCGTTTTTCTATGAACCCGATCCCAGAGACGGCGTCTGGGAGGGAGAACCGGGCAACTTAATGCCCTGGTATACCTATACCATGATACGCGGTGGAACAGCTTATATAGAAATTATATACTCGGTAAACGCCTTCAACTGTTACGCAGATCTAAGAGGCTATAGCAGCTTTTGCGCATGACTTGGAGCTCCTTTCAGACTTTAAACAGACTTTAAACGCAGTAGCAGATGTTACGCAGACATTGAAGATCGCAACACATGTTACGCAGATCTTAAAAGCGGCCGCAGCAGCACCCAAGTGGCTGCAGATGTTACGCAGATCTTAAACGCGACACGCGCCGCACCTGGCGACGACACGCGCCGCACCTGGCGACAAAATATCGTGGCACCGCCCGTCTGTTCTCTGCTTGTTTTTTTCCGTTTTTTCGTCGGTATTTTGCTTTTTTTTGCAATTTTTTTATCATTATTTTACTCCGTGGTAAATTAAAAGATGAAAAAAGACATTCTCGTCACGAATTCCACATTATATAGCGCAAAATAATTATTTTTTTCTTCCATTTTTTCAAATAAAAACGCGTTTTGTGTCTTTTTGTTTTCAAATTTTTATGTTTTTCGGAAACGTGGAAGGTTCATTTATTTTCAAAAAATATTTTCGAGGAAAAAAAAAAAGAAAATGTGATTAATAAATAATAAGAAAATCATTTTTGCGCGAATATTTACTTCGTCGCCACCAGGCTTGTGCGAAAACGGGGTGATCGAAAAAGTCGAGAACGAATTTCATTTTCGATTTTTTTTTTTTTTGAAAAAAAATGTCGAAAAAATTTTCGTCGAAATTTTTTTTCGAAAAATCTTGAAAAAATCGAAAACTTTCGTTTTCGTTTTCGCACAAGCCTGGTCGCCACTATTTCTCACGTTACACTCTTAATCATTCATTTATAAGCACTCAGTTCTGCAGAGATTTCTGTCCTCTGTGGCTCAGTTGGTAGTGCCCGTGATTACAAATCCAAATGTCGCGGGTTCGTGTTTTGCCCAACCCAAAAAAACTTTTTTTTGCTCGTTTTTTTGTGCGGTTTCGCATCGCTTTTGATTTGTTTCATATATTAATCTAATTCTGCATTGATTTTTTGTCCGGAAAGTTCAGCGGCAACGCGCCGGAAGCATGTGTGATGCTTTTCAAATATGCGACCGGAGGGAGATGGGCGGAAGCTTGCTTTGTGACGGAATGTTTTGTGATTTAAAGTCTAAAGGCTTTTACAGTGTTTAATCGGCTCCCAGTAACCTTTTTTTTTTATCTTTTTAGGCTCACCTTTAAACTTTTAATCACAAAAACTCCCCCCGCAAAGCATGCTTCCGCCCAGTTCGGTCGCCCTTTTGAAAAGTGTCACAGCATTTTTGCGATTCAAATGCACCCGCGCGGCACCGATGACGCGCCTCGTTTTCTATAACCGTCTAACTTCTTTCTCTCTCTCTCTCTCTCTTTCCCGAGAGCGCCAAATAAATTCCTAATTTCCAGAGCAAATGGGTAGAGACAGAGAACCCGTCGACCAACAACACCATCCACCATCCGCCACGTCACCGGCGCCCAGCCAACACCCGAGAGATCCCAAAATGCAGGCGCCACGAGTTCGCCTGCCGGATGGAGTTTACAAGGAGTTTGAGGTTAACGTAAGTTGTTTGGACGGGCGTAAAACTTAAAATAACAAAAATAAAAAAATATATCGTTCAGCGCGGCTCCGAGGGTGAAGCATTGTTCCGTCAGGTGACGAGCGACTTGTCGATCGAAGAACGCTAGTACTTTTCTCACTGCTTCTACGACAAAGGAAGGCATCAGACACTGGTTGTATAATGATAAGCAATTGAAAAGTTGGTTTTTTTTTTTTGGTGTTCTGATGATTCCCAGTTGACTTAAAAGCCCAAAACAAACTTTACAGACCTTCCTTGGGAGTTCTCTTTTGAGGTCAAATTCTACCCGACCACACCCACCACTATTGTCGACGATCACGCACGATACTACGTCTTCCTCCAACTTCGCCGTGACATTCTCACAGGACGCCTTCCAGCCACCGCCGACACTCATGCCCTTCACGGCTCTTTTGTTGTTGAGATGAAAATAATGTGTATTAAATGCTATTTCTTTTTTTAAATAAAAATAATAATTATAAAAGTATGTTTTATTTACTAGTAGAAAAGAGAAAAGGAACGAAAAGCAAAGTGAAAGCAGTAGCAGCCCCTTAGTTGCGCAGCTTTTGAGCAGATCTTTAGCAGAAACCCATAGCGCGTAAATTAACAGTTGCGTAAGAGCTGCGTAAAAGTTGCCAAAGTCTGCGTAACAGTTGCAGGCGTTTACCGAGTATTTATTAGAGGAAAACCCGGCGTGTGCGGGGGAAAAACCTCTATGGACGCACCAACGGGGTGCGTCCATCATCCTGTGGCCCAACTACGCAGAGCGGGCCAGAACAGGGCAACTCGGGGAAAAGCGAGCTCGTATGGAGCTTTTCCGCGAGGAGATCAGAATATCAGTAGCTGAATAGCAGGCTTCGACGAGCACGGGTGACATGGAGCGGCTAGCACGGACACGAATTATCAAAGTGCCATCCTGTGGCGAATACGTAATGGCAGACAACTTTTATTTTTTTAACGTGAAAAAGTTAATAACAAAAAGCTATGAAAACGTTTAAAAAAATGGAAAAAAGCAAAATAAAAAGGATTACTGTAAATAAATGCGCTGCTATTGGAGGCTTCCGGGTAATTAGAGTAAATACTGTAATTTTGCACTTACCGGATTAATTTGGTAGATTTGGGGCGCTGAAATTGAATGACGAGCTCTTTTTCGCTTTTTCTTACTCTTCTTTTCTTCTGGCTCCGCGATCTGAACATGAAAAAATGAAAACTAAAGAAAAAACTTAAATTTCTTGTGTATAAGGCTGGTTTCTTTTTTTTAAGTGAGACGCACTCACTGGCTCTCCTAACCAATGTGTGCTCCCGGGAAACACAATCCCGGGAAATGGTAGGATTCCCGGGAAATTCCCGGGAAAAATTACTATTGCTACTTGTAGGAGGACTCATGCATCCACTCCCGGGAATTCCCGGGAATTCCCGGGATTGCTTTTGAAATCCCGGGAATTTTATAGTATTTCCCGGGAGTGGGTTCGGGACTCCCGGGAATTTTTCGGGAATTCCCGGGAGTGGGTTCGGGACTCCCGGGAATTTTTCGGTAATTCCCGGGAGTCATTTTCGGGACTCCCGGGAATTTCCCGGGAGTGTTTCCCGGGAGTGAGTCGCGCAGAGTCTTAGGAGATTCCCGGGATTCCCGGGAATTCGTAAATGAATTTTTTCATTAAAAATAAGGAGTTTCTGTTTTTGAAATCTAGTTTTTGTTGGTTTAATTGATACAAATAGTGTGGATAAAAGAGTAGGCTGTTTGTCTGTTTCCGGATTTCTCATCAATAGGGAATAGTGTGGATTTTCGAAGCAGTTTCGATAAATTCTTACTATTAGATAAATTTTTCGATAACATTATCGAGGAATTATCGAAAAAACTTTCGATGATATAAGAAGAACATTTGAGATGTCGGCTATAGAAATGTTCCTCATGATTGGCTGATGTTTGGATGCTTATTGGCTGCTAATTGGCGGCTATTTGGCTGCTGTCTGGCGGCTATTTGGCTGCTATTTGGCGGCTATTTGGCAGCTATTTGGAGGCTATCTGGCGGCTATCTGGTGGCTATATGGAGGCTATTCGGCACTAGATGAACCGGAATAGAACTGCCCGGAATAGAACTGTCCGGAATAGAACTGCCCAGAATATAACTGCCCGGAATATAACTGCCCGGAATAGAACTGCCCGAAATAGAACTGTCCGGAATAGAACTGCCCGAAATAGAACTGTCTGGAATAGAACTGCCCAGAATATAACTGCCCGGAATATAACTGCCCGGAATAGAACTGCCCGAAATAGAACTGTCCGGAATAGAACTGCCCGAAATAGAACTGTCTGGAATAGAACTGCCCAGAATAGAACTGCCCAGAATAGAACTGTCCGGAATAGAACTGCCCGAAATAGAACTGTCCGGAATAGAACTGTCCGGAATAGAACTGCCCGAAATAGAACTGTGCGGAATAGAACTGTGCGGAATAGAACTGTCGGGAATAGAACTGTCCCGAATAGAACTGTCCGGAATAGAACTGTCCGGAACAGAACTGCCCGAAATAGAACTGTGCGGAATAGAACTGTCCGGAATAGAACTGTCCGGAATAGAACTGCCCTTACAAGGGAACTCATTTTACATAAGCGTTGAGAATTTTCTGAAAATTGGTGGGCTGTTACTTCACATCATTGGCTATTGCGTCCCGCAAAAATTAGCTGCCCGTATGCAGAAAGCGGCTGAAAATTTCATTTTGAAAATTATGACCCAAATTCTTATTTTCATTCTTTATCACTAGTCTTATCAGATATCCTTTTTGCCTCGCCACCATCCGTTTTGCTCTATTTTGTAACCTGCCTCTTGAAAGACTGTCGATGTGGAATTCGTAGCCGAGTGGTGGGAGGCGGTGTTATTAATTGGGTGGTCTATAGTTCGAACCCCTTTGTGGACAAAGTGTTTTTGCTTGTCGTTTGAAAGACTCACAAAAATCCTACAAGTTTATGGAATTAAAACTTGGCGAAAATCTTAAAAAAAGAAGTCCGAAAAATGGCTAAACAAGTTTCACTTTTTAAAAAAATTAAATCGTGTTTTCAATCGAGATGCGTCATCAAAACTGAAATCTCGCCTACTTTTTCACGCGAATGTTAAATTTTAGTGCATTTTGAATTGTTGCGTGAAAAAAAGTGGGCGAGGTTACAAGTTTTGATATCGCAAGTCGATTGAAAACACAATATTGTTCATTCGTGAAGCAAACAAATTTTCATTTTGGTTTCCAAATAATTTAACTTCATGTGTAAGTTCAACGTGAAACGAAATAGTTTGGCGACAAAAATGAAAATCAGGAAGTACTAATTGTAAGTTTTGTAGCCGTTTCCCACATGCATTTGGCTATTCCCCATTTTTAATTTGGCGAACGCCCCGAAATTAATGGCTATTAGCCGTTTTTCATAGTTACTAGCCACATAGCTGGCAATGTCCGCCATATATGCGCCAAAACTTCTCTGAAAACGCCCTGATTAAAAAATGCGAAAAAAAATTTTACAAGAAAAGCCATCGGAAACGGGACTTGCGCCCAATGCATATGGCATGCCGATGCCGAGATTTGTCCAGATGATCTTCGAATTCCTGGTTCTTCAAATCTGAATCCAGATGATTCAAAACGTAGTAAGTTGACGGAAATTCGGCATGATGATAACAGTAAAAAGCAAGTAAAATTACAATTAGATAGAAAAAAAAAGTGAAACTTGTTTAGCCATTTTTCGGACTTCTTTTTTTAAGATTTTCGCCAAGTTTTAATTCCATAAACTTGTATGATTTTTGTGAGTCTTTCAAACGACAAGCAAAAACACTTTGCGAAAATCTTAAAAAAAGAAGTCCGAAAAAATGCTAAACAATTTTCACTTTTTAAAAATTTTCCATCGTGTTTTCAATCGAGATGAGTCACCAAAACGTGAAACCTCGCCTACTTTTTTCACGCGAACATTACACTTTTGTACATTTTGAATTATTGCGTGAAAATAAGTGGGCGAGGTTACAAGTTTTGATGTCAATTTTTTTCGCATTTTTTAATCAGGGCGTTTTCCGAGAAGTTTCGGCGCATACATGGCGGGAATTGACAGCTATGTGGCTAGTAACTATTAACAACGACTAATAGCGATTAAAAAGGCTAAAAGCCATTAATTTCGGGGCGCTCGCCAAACTAAAAGTGGGGAATAGACAAATGCGGGAAACGGATACAAAACTTACAATTATTGTCTTTTTAAATAAGTTGTTACCTCCGAAGCCGCGTGAACTTTAAAATTAGGCTCCGAGGTGACAACTTTTATAAAACGATAATAGTACTTCATGATTTTCATTTTTTTTTTCGCCAAACTATTATCGGCCCGCCACGTCGGTCAACACGGCATGCTGGACCCTACGAAAGTGCAAACGCGCCCTGGCGCACTTGCATTTTTCTCTGCGCCTCCATATATTTCTCTTGGAGTATTGCCAAAAATCTTTGGCGCCTTGCCAAATATGTTTTATTTTTGGCAAAATATAACGTTGTTCGCATTTTTATTTCCAATTTTCGTATTTTGTTTTTCAGAATTTAAACTAAATTAAAATTAACTTTTTATTTACGAAAAAACCCGACTTAAAATCAATATTCCTACAAAAAAATGTATCACATTAATCTCAAAAACAACCATTTTAAAAAAATAATTTTTTTAAATGAGAAACAAACAAAAAAATAATAAATGAGCAAAAAAAATAACAAAGAAAAGTAAGAAAGAAACAATAAAATCTCGTAAATCGACTCAAGTCTCTGCGGAGGAGACGCAGGGACGCGAGAGTAGAATAGCGCGCGAAAATTCGCTTTTGAAAAATAATTCAAAAACGTAGCCTCCAACACGCCGTGGTCAAACGCGCTCCGCTGAACTCAATACTACGTGGATTTCATTTTGGTTTCCAAATTATTTTATTTCACGTTGAATTTTCACGTGAAATTAAAAAATTTGGAAACCAAAATGAAAATCGAATAGCGTTGAGTTCAGCGGAGCGCGTTTGATCATTTTGGCTGGTCGACAATATTTCATTTCACGTTGAATTTACACATGAAGTTAAATTATTTGGAAACCAAAATGAAAATTTGTTTGCTTCACGGGGGGTACGACAGAATAGAAATAGGCGAAATAGAAATGCTACAAAATAGAAATGCTACAAAAAAGAACTGGAAAAAATAGAACTGAGCGAAATAGAAATGCTACGAAATAGAACGGCTACAAAATAGAAATGAGCGAAATAGAAATGCTACAAAATAGAACAAATTTTGGCGATGGAGCGCGTTTGCATTATTTTTTCAATTGCTCAGTTTTTCGCCGATTTTCCATTTTTTTTTTCTGAAACTGCATTGATTTTATACCTTTCTTCATTTTCGATGTTGTTAAGTGCGTAAAATATCTGAAAATTACTGAAAAATCCTATAATAATCGGAAAATTTGAAGAATAATGCAAACGCGCTCCATCGCACCGATTTCTATTTCGCCCATTTCTATTTTGTCACATTTCTATTTCGCGCTGTTCTATTCCGCTCATTTCTATTTTGTAGCCGTTCTATTTTTTCCAGTTCTTTTTTGTAGCAATTCTATTTTGTAGCATTTCTATTTCGCCTATTTCTATTCTGTCGTACCCCCGCTTCACGAGTGAAAAATATTGTGTTTTTAATCGAGTTGCGACATCAAAACTTGTAACCTCGCCAACTTATTTTCACGCAATAATTCAAAATGTACAAAAGTTTAATGTTCGCGTGAAAAAAGTAGGCGAGGTTTCACGTTTTGATGACTCATCTCGATTGAAAACACGATGGAAAATTTTAAAAAAGTGAAAATTGTTTAGCACTTTTCGGACTTCTTTTTTTAAGATTTTCGCCAAGTTTTAATTCCATAAACTTGTAGGATTTTTGTGAGTCTTTCAAACGACAAGCAAAAACACTTTGTCCACAAAGGGGTTCGAACTATAGACCACCCAATTACACAGGTAGTGCGCGTACAGCTTATAATAGGTTGCGCGATAGGCCTACCGAGTACCAGCGAAGCACCCTAAAGTAAGCCTATTATAGGCTTATCGCGGGTCGACGTCTGTAATAGGCCTATAATAGGCTTATCGCGGGCGACTTTTGCCTATTATAAGCTTATCGCGGCTATCAAAAGGCCTATTGTAAGCCTATAATAAGGCCTTTCGCGGTCATTCAAAACTTGCCTGTGGGCTTATAATAAGGCTGCCACAGGTCCGGGCGCCTCAAATGATCCCGAATCGGAGCCCATATTATATGGGCCATATATCAAAAAAAAAAAAAGAAAAAAATTTAAAAAACAACAGATTTATTACAAATGTAAAAATTAAATAACAATCTTCAGCGTTTGAAGTAATTGGAATACATAAAAAAAAAAGGGTAAAACGTAAAATAAACAAACAATTAGCCACAAAAGCGAAAAATTAAGTAAGGTTTTTAGGTTATTTTTAATTGGACCACATGTAATTCGGCTTTCGGACGTTTTTTTTATCTGTATTTTTTCGTCGCGGTCTTGAAACACAATAATTTTTGTTAAGTTTTTTAATGGAATTTTCCATTGAAATCTTTTAAAAATTAATGTGTGAAAACACCTCGACGACAAAATGCAGAAAAAACTTTCGAAACTTCGCATTTTCCAAAAGTCCACCTTCGAAACATCCACTTTCGAAACATCCACTTTCCAAATGTCCACCTTCGAAACGTCCGAGAGCCTGTAATTCATTGCTATTAAATGGGATTATGCACGAAACGGCAAAAAACTGCGCGAAAACTGGGAAAATGGTCCAATTGACCTGAAATTTTGGGAAATGAAGGCAAAAATGTTCCCGCACCTGTCCACAAAACTTAGGACCAAAATATCGATTTTAAAACATATTGATTTTTTCTAAATTTTATTAAATTCGATATTTCGGTCAAAAATTTTGAAGGTCCAGGAACCTTTGTGCGGCAAACAATGATTTCCCACTGTTATTTTACTACGTTTGTTCATTTCCTACCTTTTTCAAAAAATAATATGTCAATATAGATCAAATTATCGAAACACTGGGGTCTAAGGAGGGAGTGAGTAAACGCGCCCGGACGCACACACGCAACGCATCCAAATGAGGCCCAAAAAAAAAAAAAGGCGCGCGAAAAAATTTGCATTATCGGAGAGAAAAACCAACGCAAAATCGTGAAAATTACGAAATCCTATCCAAAATTATTTCGCGCGCGTTGATTTTTCTCTCCGATAATGCGAAATTTTTCGCGCGATTTTTTATTTTTTGGGCCTCAATTGGATGCGTTGCGTATGTGCGTCCGGGCGCGTTTACTCACTCCCTCCTGATACCCCAGTGTCGAAATAAATTAATGTCTTCTATCTTGAAGAATCGTTTCTCACCAGTATCTATTTAAAAAAAAATGGAAATGGATCATTTTCGGCCAATATACGAGTATCTTTTTATTGGAAAAAGAAAGCAAATGAACAAACGTAGGAAAATAACAGTGGGAAATGATCGTTTGCCCCATTGTGCTCTTATTTCCCAAAATTTCAGGTCCATCGGACCATTTTCTCAGTTTTCGCGCAGTTTTTCTTGTTTTTATAATAAATTCAAAATTTTTTTTCAAGGGTAGCTCGGTATTTTTTCTAATTCAGCGTTCAAAATTTAAAATAGTGCTGAAATCATGTAACTCTACGTGAATTAAGACGTTCTTGAAATAAATTTGGTGAAAGCATACTTGGGCTCCGAAAATATATGCTATTATGGATTCGTGACGTAGCGACACATTGCTGCAAGTTGTGCGCCAGCAAAATGAAAAAAAATTGCAAAAAAATGGTTTCCTCTCACGCTGCCAAGAGCTGAATCGTGGCGAGACGCAACATTTGCTGAAGCCTAACTTGCCACGCTGTCTCGCTACGTCACGAATCCATAATAGCCCATTAAAAAAAATTTTTAAAACAATTACCGATTTATTATCCCAACCATTGGAGTATCTGCTTGACATCATCGTCGCTAGTATTGATTCCTGCGTAATTCCTGACTGCCGACATTCCACGAACTGAAATTTATAGTAATTAGCAAAAATTACAGTTAATGAGGATACTCACGGGAAAGGAAAAAAAGAAACAAGAATTATCTTTTGTTTCCCCGTGAATAACATCATTACGAAAAAGATATCAAAAAGAAACAATGAAAGAGGACAATTTTTTATCAGTTATGGGGTTATTCACGAGATGGCAAAAAAAAAAATTTTTGTTGTTATTTTTGCTACCCCGTGGGGCCCCGTGAATAATCCCATATACTTTTATCGATAAACTTTTAACCATTCATGAAATCTATCGATAAGGAACACTGAACGCAAAACAAACCTGTGATTGGGGTTATTCAGCTGAAGTATAACATTATTAGTTTGCCTTGTACCGCAGTATTAGAGGAAAAAGGATAAAATACAAATTTTCACACGCTTAATAACCCCCAATCAAATGAACAACTAAATTGAGAAATTGTACTATGGAAAATTCAGACGATGTTACGATATATATTGTATTTTCAATCGAGTTGCAATATCAAAACGTGAAATTCCGCCCACTTTTTTCACGCGAACATTAAATTTTAGTGTATTTTGAATTTTTGCGTGAAGAAAATGGGCGAGGTTTCACGTTTTAATGTCGCAACTCGATTGAAACACACAAATAAACAAGGAGGAAGAACCAGAGAATGACTTTAAAACAGAAAGTTATAATGGATTCGTGGCGGAGTGAAAATTTACGTGAAACTGGGAGACAAAAAATCTCTTCATTTCTTCAGTTATTTCTTCATTTTTTCGAATAAAAACGTAAAAAAAAATTGTCACTGCGCCACGAATCCACTATAACAAAAAAGAAGGATAAAAATTAAAATTTAAAAATTAATTAACAGTAAAAGAATTCCGAAAAGCCGTCGGAACTTGAAAAAAAAAGAAAAATTCTCGAAAAATTTAGGCCGCCCAACAAGACAGCGTCTGCTTCTCTGCCGCAATAGCGTAGCCGGCGAGCGCGTTTGCTGCGTCTCACAGCTAGACGGCGAGTGGCTTACGATAGGCCTAACGCGGTCGCCGCACACCGCGTGCGCGATAAGCTTATTGCAGGAGGGTGGCCGCTGCCACCCGCGATAGGCTTATTTTAAGCTTATAATAGGCCTATTTTTGGCCTCCACCTATTATAAGCTGAACGCGCACTACCTGTGTAATAACACCGCCTCCCACCACTCGGCTACGAATTCCACATCGACAGTCTTTCAAGAGGCAGGTTACAAAATAGAGCAAAACGGATGGCGGCGAGGCAAAAAGGATATCTGATAAGACTAGTGATAAAGAATGAAAATAAGAATTTGGGTCATAATTTTCAAAATGAAATTTTCAGCCGCTTTCTGCATACGGGCAGCTAATTTTTGCGGGACGCAATAGCCAATGATGTGAAGTAACAGCCCACCAATTTTCAGAAAATTCTCAACGCTTATGTAAAATGAGTTCCCTTGTTAGCAAAATAAAGCATTCCATTTTCGATAATTGTCGATAATTATCGATAATGTCAAAAATTATCGAGGAATTCATCGAAACTATTTTCGATAATTTTCGATATTTTATTATGGAAAATTATCGAAAAATTTGACGAATTGGTCGATTATCGAAAAACAGTTTTCGACAATCCACACTATAGTTAGGGACCGCAACGAGTTATCCAAAACTCAAAATTTCCGAAAACTTGTTGCTGGAATGTGTTTCTTGGCTCAATATGAGTACGCTGTCAAATTTGTTTCAAAAAATGTTCGGTATTTCTCGAGTTATACCATCCCAAAGTATCCCAGTTTCCTCCCAAGATTTGCATGAGGCGGGCCGTCGAGACGCGAGAAAAGAGACGCCGACGCAACGAGAGTGAGCGAGAGACAACAGGAAATGGAGAGAGGCGAGGGAGACTATATCCTCCACCGCTATTGTGAAAACAAAAAAATTGCAACGCGGTGTTTGGGTGCTACCTCGGAATAAAACTCGCTCGGAATAGAACTGTAGCGATATTGAACTTGCTTCGGAATAGAACTGTTCGGAATCGAACCGTTCGGTATAGAACTGTAGCGAAAAAGAACTGTAACGAAGTAGAACTGTTTGGAATAGAACTGTAGCGAAATAGAACTGTTTCGGAATAGAACCGTTTCGGAATAAAACTGTAGCGAAATGGAACTGTTTCGGTGTAGAACTGTAGCGGATTAAAACTGTTGCGAAAAAAAAACTGTTTTGGAACAGAACTGTCCCGAAACAGAACTGTAGCGGAATAGAACTGTTTTGGAATATAACTGTAGCGAAACAGAACTGACTGAAATGGAGCTGTAAAAGAAGAACCGCTGCGCGAAATTGAACTCAATAACCTACCATGTACAACTGAATACTTATTCGAGCTGCTGTAGCTTTCCTGGGTCACTACAGCTCCACTTCAGGCGGTTCTGTTTCGCTACAGTTCTATTCCAAAACAGTTCTATTCCGCTACAGTTCTGTTTCGGGACAGTTCTATTTCGCTTTAGTTCTATTCCACTACAGTTCTATTCCAAAACTGTTGTATTTCGCTACAGTTCTAATTCGCTACAGTTCTATACCGAAACAGTTCTATTCCGAAACAGTTCTATTCCAAAACAGTTCTATTTCACTACAGTTCTATTCCGATCAGTTCTATTCCGAACAGTTTTATTTCGCTACAGTTCTATTTTACTACAGTTCTATACCGAAACAGTTATATTCCGAAACAGTTCTATTCCAAAACAGTTCTATTCCGAGGTAGCACCGGTGTTTGCGTACTTTTGAAATTTGAATGGCAATGAGAGAAATAGCATGGGAAATGAAGAGATTTGTTCCCTTTTCCATTTGAATTTTAAAAGTACGCAAACACCGCGTTGCAACTTTTTTGTTTTCACAATACTTGCGAGATCAGCATTTTCAACAGAAAACGGTATTTTTCGCACAGAAATCGGCACGAACAAAAAAGCGGAAACCAGCCACAATATTAATTTTTACATGGTTTTGTAGCAAATTTTACGCTGAATCTGTATATGAAAAATTAGCCGCGTGCTCCATATTTGCGACCTTCAAATCCTCAAAAAACTAAAGTTTTGGGCGAACATGCTTCATTCAAATGTACATAAAATTGCTCAAAGTGAGTCAAGTGCTCTAAATTTTTGTATTTGAGCTCTAAGAGGGTTTATCTTTGTATTGCACAAATAAAAAACTAGGGTCATCGCTGAAATTTTTCTAGAATTTTTCCTTGAAGTTTGACAGGCTTTAAAAAAAATCGGAAACTAGCAGGACAGAAACTGATTTCAGAAATGAATTCCCCACATCTTAAACTATCGGTATACTCAAAATTAGCCGCGTGCCCCGGTAAAATCGACCACACTGGTCAAAAAAGCGAGCTCCATTTTTGTTTTCTCCTTTTTCTGAGAAAACTATGCATTTTCATATAAACTTTTTTCTTATCGCGAACCTTCTTTATACCGAATATTTTGTAAAGAGTAATTACTAGATATTTCAAAATAACCAATATTTACCAATCTAATAATACTTTAATGCTCAAAAAATGAAAAAAAAATGTGAAAAATACAAATTCGCATTGTTTTCTGAATAAAAATTTGATTTTTTTTTAATTTTCTACTGTTTCCGAAAATTTCCCGGGAGTTCCCGGAAGTCCCGGGAATTTTGAAATACCACTGCCGGGAGTCCCGGGATTCCCGGGAATCCGAAAATACTATTCCCGGGTTTCCCGGGAATTCCCGGGAATTTGAAGCGACTACTACCAATAATTCCCGGGAATCCCGGGAGTGGCGGTCGGGATTTATTTTCCGGGACTACCCGGTAACTAGTACCGGGAGTCCCGGGAAGACTATATTTTCCAAAATTCCCGGGAATCTTCATTTTTTGGTCCCGGGAGCACACATTGCTCCTAACCTCTCATGTATATCGCCGTTGCTCACTTCTCACTCACAAGGGAACTCATTTTACATAAGCGTTGAGAATTTTCTGAAAATTGGTGGGCTGTTACTTCACATCATTGGCTATTGCGTCCCGCAAAAATTAGCTGCCCGTATGCAGAAACCGGCTGAAAATTTCATTTTGAAAATTATGACCCAAATTCTTATTTTCATTCTTTATCACTAGTCTTATCAGATATCCTTATTGACTCGCCACCATCCGTTTCGCTCTCTTTTGTAACCTGCCTCTTGAAAGACTGTCGATGTGGAATTCATAGCCGAGTGGTGGGAGGCGGTGTTATTAAGTGGGTGGTCTATAGTTCGAACCCCTTTGTGGACAAAGTGTTTTTGCTTGTCGTTTGAAAGACTCACAAAAATCCTACAAGTTTATGGAATTAAAACTTGGCGAAAATCTTAAAAAAAGAAGTCCGAAAAATGGCTAAACAAGTTTCACTTTTTAAAAAAATTAAATCGTGTTTTCAATCGAGATGCGTCATCAAAACTGAAATCTCGCCTACTTTTTCACGCGAATGTTAAATTTTAGTGCATTTTGAATTGTTGCGTGAAAAAAAGTGGGCGAGGTTACAAGTTTTGATATCGCAAGTCGATTGAAAACACAATATTGTTCATTCGTGAAGCAAACAAATTTTCATTTTGGTTTCCAAATAATTTAACTTCATGTGTAAGTTCAACGTGAAACGAAATAGTTTGGCGACAAAAATGAAAATCAGGAAGTACTAATTGTAAGTTTTGTAGCCGTTTCCCACATGCATTTGGCTATTCCCCATTTTTAATTTGGCGAACGCCCCGAAATTAATGGCTATTAGCCGTTTTTCATAGTTACTAGCCACATAGCTGGCAATGTCCGCCATATATGCGCCAAAACTTCTCTGAAAACGCCCTGATTAAAAAATGCGAAAAAAAATTTTACAAGAAAAGCCATCGGAAACGGGACTTGCGCCCAATGCATATGGCATGCCGATGCCGAGATTTGTCCAGATGATCTTCGAATTCCTGGTTCTTCAAATCTGAATCCAGATGATTCAAAACGTAGTAAGTTGACGGAAATTCGGCATGATGATAACAGTAAAAAGCAAGTAAAATTACAATTAGATAGAAAAAAAAAGTGAAACTTGTTTAGCCATTTTTCGGACTTCTTTTTTTTTTAAAGATTTTCGCCAAGTTTTAATTCCATAAACTTGTAGGATTTTTGTGAGTCTTTCAAACGACAAGCAAAAACACTTTGTCCACAAAGGGGTTCGAACTATAGACCACCCACTTAATAACACCGCCTCCCACCACACAGGTAGTGCGCGTTCAGCTTATAATAGGTGGAGGCCAAATATAGGCCTATTATAAGCTTAAAGTAAGCCTATCGCGGGTGGCAGCGCCTACCCTCCTGTAATAAGCTTATCGCGCACGCGGTGTGTGCGCCGACCGCGTTAGGCCTATTACAAGAGGCGCCGCGATGGCGGCAGGACGATGCAAGCGCGCTCGACGGCTACGAGACGAGACGCAGCGTACGCAGAGACATTTTTGAGCTTCCTAATTTTTTGGGCCTTTTTTCCTTACTCCGTCGCTTTTTTGAAGTACTTTAGAGTTTTATTTATTTTTTTGCTAATCTTTATTTTTTAATTAATCAGATGTGATTTCAATCGATTTCCATCATCAAAAACTTCAACTGTGTCCACTTTTTTCATGCAAAAATTCAAAATACATAAAACATTTAAATTTGCGTGTGAAAAAGTGAACGGTGTTTAATTTTTTGTTGACGCAACTCGAATTAAATCAAAAAAAATTTTTCAAAACGACATTTATCGATTTTTTCAATAAATCACATCTGCGCCATTTTTTGAGGAATTAAGGGGCACTCAAAAAATTGTTTCAAATGTATATTCAAAGCGTGAACGACAAAAGAAACAATTTTTTGGGTGGCCCTCACGAACCCGCATAGCACCGTTTTTTTCCTTCCAAAATTAATTTTTACTTTCAGGCTGCCCGACGTCGCCTGCTCAACCGCTGCTCGACTACCCGACTCGGAAGAATGTGAGTTTTTAATTTATAAAGTAAAAAGAGTTTTCGGCAAAATGGCTACATATTGACATCGGCAAAAACGTCGATACTGCCAGAAATTGACCGATTTTTACGGTATTTTGCCGATTTTTGCGGCATGTTGCCTGCTCGCGGTGGCAATTTGCCGTCGAAATTCTCTGAAAATTGGTTACGATATTTTGAAAATAGGCGAGAAAAGTCGGAGAGAATCTTGAAAAAAGTTTTAATGTGTCTTGAGTTAGTTTCAAAAAAAAATTATTTTAGAAAGCTTGAAAAAGTTATAAAATGGCTCTAATGTTGCACAGAAAAGTTCGACTTGATGCCTGAGAATTATCCGGGCTGGATGAAATTTGTGAATTTCCTTAAAAGATTCGTAACTTTTTTTGCAATATAATTTTCATCGTGAGATTCATGAATTTCCTCGCGAAATTTATATTTCGAGGTCTTACGAGGAAATACACGAGTCTTTCGAAATTTTATGAGTTTCATCCAGCCACGATGATTATCCGAGTTGGCCGTTCGAGCCTCGCATTAATCATTACAGAGCGAATTGCCGAAAATTCTATTTTGTGAGAAATTACGGCCTTGATGTTTTCCGTAAACTAATTTACAAATCAAAAATTTCAGATTATGACGGAACCCAGCTCGGACGAGGAAGAGTATCGACGACGGCGGGAACAACGACTTGTTTCAAAGTTGGAATGACTTGGCGTAGACTCGGTAAGGTTTTAAGAATGTTAAAAAATTGGCCAACGTGTATTTTTGCATTCAAAAAGTTGTCATCTCGCTATTATGAGTTCACGACGGAATTGTGCTGATGATGCTCCGACATTCCACAGTTTTTCACTGCGGTCTCGCAACGAATATTGCGTAACAGTGAAAACTGCGGAACATCGGAGCGTCGTTAGCACCATTCGTTCCTGATTTATCATAATTTATTTTTTCGTATGTCGCAGTTGTGGGATTATTCGTGGAAATGTTGCAAATATTGAAAAAGTTTCAAAAGATTTTGAGAATTCTCCGATTGGTCAGAAAGTTGAAAATAGTGTTAAAAATAGTATTGGAATTACTTTAAAATTTGAAACTAAAGAGTATGCTCGGAAGAATTTTCTGTACTAGGCAAGAAAAATATACGAACTACACGTTGGTCAATTTTAAAAATGTTCTGAAGGCTGAACCTGTTGATTTTCTAAGTATTCTTATGTATTTGTGTATTTAATGTTTTATTCAACGTTTGTTGTATGTTAATAACTTTGTGAAATTTATAATTATTCTGTACGTTTAAATAAATCTTTATTTTCAAGGAAATTGTTTAGTAAGTGGCTCAAATGTAAGCACATTTAAGCCAAAATGCGGTGTGATGACATGTGGCCGCCCTATTATAAGCCCACATCCTAGTTTTGAATGACAGCGAAAGGCCTATTATAGGCTTACAATAAGCCTTTTGATAGCCGCGATAAGCTTATGATAGGCGAAAGTCACCCGCGATAAGCCTATTATAGGCCTATTACAGGCGTCGACCCGCGATAAGCCTATAATAGGCTTACTTTGGGGTTCTTCGCTGGTACTCGGTAGGCCTATCGCGCAACCTATTATAAGCTGAACGCGCACTACCTGTGCACTCGGCTACGAATTCCACATCGACAGTCTTTCAAGAGGCAGGTTACAAAACATAGCAAAACTGATGGCGGCGAGGCAATAAGGATATCTGATAAGACTAGTGATAAAGAATGAAAATAAGAATTTGGGTCATAATTTTCAAAATGAAATTTTCAGCCGGTTTCTGCATACGGGCAGCTAATTTTTGCGGGACGCAATAGTCAATGATGTGAAGTAACAGCCCACCAATTTTCAGAAAAATCTCAACGCTTATGTAAAATGAGTTCCCTTGTCAGCGGGGAACATTTCGCAAGTTTGCGGCACTGTTTTTGTCAACAAAACTTTTGCCACAGTCTTACAAAGGCGGCAAGCTCGATTTTGTCAAGGTCTCATGGATCATGGCAAACAAAAAGTATTCCTACCCTATTCGGAATCCCCTTTTGTTCCGGCTCTTCCACCACCGTTTTCCTGCTTCTTTTCTGCGAATAACTGAGCCGAATATTTGGCGCACACGTCATCCATCCACCGCTGATATCTTCGATCATCCTGTTGATTTCCACAATGTCATCCTCCGAGAATCTCGACAACTCCGCTGGCATTGTCTGGAAGGCGTTGTTGAACAGAATCGATTGGTTCCGGTTGAGCGATTCACACTTTTGGAACATTAAAAGAGTTCGCATCCAGTGCATTATCTGCTCGATTGGCATACTGTTGTAGAATTTGAGCTGCGAGTCGAAATTTGCGAGCGCCACTGAGCGAACTTTTTGCTGGAAGAAAACAAATGTTGGAAATTAAGCATTTCTATCAAACTTCTCCCTTTCACACTTACATGAACTCTTTCATTCAAATGCTTATTATCGTTCATATTTTTCAAAAATTCCAGGGCTTTTATGAAATATGGCGAACGTGTTTCTCGGCTTCTGAAACCTTCCATTATTTCATCAAACTGAGAGTTTCCTACATTTTTTCCTGAATGTTCGGCGCCCATTTTCTCATAATCGTTTTATCGAGGCGCCAAGCGGAGGCTAGATGGCCGAGAAGGAGCTGATTCATGTATCTGGTGGCAGCAGTGTCAAAGTGCACGCCGTCTTTTCTGAAATTGGGTGTTTTTGGAAAATATTTTGTAGGATGTTCGTTGCTATAATTGTTTTTCATAAATGCATCATTACGAATTCACAACGGAGTGACATTTCGCGGTAAATTGTGAGTCTTAACTACTCGGCAGAAACCCTAAACAGTCTGCGAGCAGCATGCGCTCATAGAACTGTCTGCACGCAATGAACACGAGTCGAAGCTGTCTAAACGCATTCCAACAACAGTCAGCACACAATATCTCGCAAAGAGGGGGAAAACAAGAGAACTGTCCGTAGACTGTTGTTTGCCTCGAGAGAAATCAACTGCTCGCGCCACTTATTGATTATTCGTAGTGGCGTTTCCGTCTCATTTTCATTATTAATTTCTCATTTATTGCGGTTAAATTTCTATATAATTGTTCTCGTCTGTTTAAAATTACGTTGTTGTCCAAAAAATTAATTTCGCGATCTGTCGTACTCGAAACAATCCAATTTACGGAGCATTTTAGGGTAAACTTTGAAAATTGTTCAATTTTCCAGTCTCTTTGCATATTTTTGAGACAAATATCATAATTTTAATTTTCTCATGATTATTTGATTTTTTTTGAATAGAAAAAAATTTGTTTGCTTTTTGGAAAATGCATTGAAAATCCTCATCGAAATTATCGAATTTTCATTTTTAAATGCCAACAATTTTCTTTGCTCTTTTTTAATTCGGTTACGATGGCTCGCTATTATAATTTGTTCTTTGAGAATGTGGTTATCCCTTTTGTGCAACTTGAATTGGAATAGCCCCATAACCTTTTTCGCTATTTTTGCCACGGAGTGAAACTTCACGGTCAATTTTAAGACAAAAAACTTGCCAATTTCTTCAGCTACCGTAAAAACTGTAATAGAAGCGCCCCTGTATTAGAGACGCACCAAAAATGGCAGGTTGAAAATAGAGTTGCCTCTATTACAGTTTTACGGTATTCCTTCATTTATTTTGTATGAAAACGCGTATATTTTATTGTGTATGTATATTGTGGATTCGCGACGGAGCGACAATAAAATAAAAGTTTTTATTCGAAAAATGAAGAAATAGCCGAAAAAATAAGGTGATTTTCCGTCTCCCAAGTTTACGTGAAATGTCACTCCGTCACGAATCCATGATACCACAAAGTATCACTTCGTCACGAAATCGTTATACCATTGTATTGTGTTTTCAATCGAGTTGTGACATCAAAATGTGAAACGTCGCTCACTTTTTTCACGCAAAAATTCAAAATTCACGAAAATTTAATGTTTGCGTGAAAAAAGTGGGCGGAGTTTCACGCTTTGATGTCGCAACTCAATTGAAAACACAATAGTTCTGAAGTTTATTTTTAATCTAGGAATGAAAAGACATTGGAAGCCGCTTAAGATGAGTACAAGCCCATCACACCCATGTCAAAAAAATGCAATGCAAACTCCGCGGAGCTGTGGACGACTAAGTTATAGGTAATATTATTTATATTTTTTGCTTTGTATGTGTGCCTTACCGATATTACTGCGTCGCGAAAAATGTATCCACAAATCTGTGCAAACATTTGGTAATGTTCCAGAAATGGAAAAAAAAAGTTATCTGATTTTTTATGATCTTTGCAATAAAATAGAAGACCACGGGGAGTACACGAAGTCGCGGCCTACGAAACCAAACTATTTTTTGAAATGGACGAAACCTATGCTTCCGGTTCAATTTTGGAATAAGACTGTTGCGAAATAGAACTGTATCGAAATTGAACTCGCTTCGGAATAGAACTGTAGCAAAATAGAACTGTAACGAAATAAAACTGCATTGCTTGCTCATTCGAACTGTGGCATTTCTCATGCGCTTGCTTTTTTCAACAGTTTTATATTTGAGTTGTTCACCAAAAAGGGTTTTTTTTTTGCCTTGACGGTCAAGTAATGCAGTCGCGCCCAATTTCTTGTTTCGTTCTATTTTGCTACAGTAATATTCCATAAAGTTTTATTTCGTCAGTTATATTTTTCTACAGTTTTTTGCCGAATAGTTATTCTAATCAGTTCTATTACGAAGCGAGTTCTATTTCGCTACAGTTCTATTTCGTGCGAGATCTATTCCAAAATAGCACCATATTTCCGCTTACCTGATTTTGGTCGATTTGTGAGTAATTTATCAAAAGAATAGTGAAAAATGAAAACAGAAGAAAAAACCGATTATTGCTGAAGACAATACAACTTTTGAAAAGACGGACGGGGTCGGTCTTCGTGTACTACCTGTGGTCTTCTATTTTTTATTTGTAATAATCATAAAAATTAGAAATTTTTTGTGCGATTTCGATGTTTTAAAACAGTTTCCCCAAAACGTACCTCGTTTAAAACATAATTTTTTCGATAAGGCACGTTTAGTACTTATATAATTCTCATAATTTACTGATATTAAATGTTATTTCAGATCGAAACCAGTAGCCCGTTCTCCCAACGCCGCCTTCACCTAATTTCGAAATTAATTGTTTTATTCAGATTTTCTGATTTTTCTATTTGAACTTTTTTTTTCTGGTGCACATGTTCTTCTTCTAATAAATGTATTGTTTTCAGTCCAATATACCAACAGTATGAACTATCCGCAATGCCAACGGCCTGTCCAAAATTGACAAGCTGCGCGCAGACTGTTTGGAACTGCCGGCAGAGAACTGTCTGCGCGCAATCAAACAGCTGTCTAGTAATTCTCATCAGACTGTTGTTAGGTTGCGCGCAGACAGTTTGGCAACTGACCGCAGACTGTCTGGGGTTTCTGCCGAGTATGTAACATCGTGGTCGAGACAACGTTTATGAAAGCGAGTTTTCGCGTGGCGTTGCTCGCTTCTCTGCCTCTCCATTTTTGCACGCCTTTAGCTAAACTTAGCAGGACACCACTGTGGAGACGCAGATAATGCGATAGGGCGTGTTTTTTTTTTTCAAAACGTTGTTTTATGGTCAATTTTTTTTGGTATACACTCTTTTCTCACTAAAAATCAGTATTCTGGGTATTTTCAGGATAAGAGTCCCATGAGCAGAAAAGGTATAATTTTTTCTGAATTCGTTAGCTAATAGCCAAAAATTCTTTATTTTCCCACTGGTCTCGCCCCGATTTTGTCAAAATTTGGCGCCAAAAATGATAGTTCTTTTTTTTTTTAACTTTTTTTAATGGACCTATTCATTTGAATTAAAATGAATTTTTATGTCACATTTATTCAATGCATTACAACATATTAATTAATTAATCTGAATTTTCCTGAACCATTGAGTTTGAGATTTTCTGCAAATCGCGCCTAGCCATCCTGGTCAAATAAGTGAACTTATTAACAAATACATGCATGCGCCTTTAAACATTTACTCCGAGTACACAAAAATGATGACAAAAGATGCATTTTTTGACCAGGATGAATAGGTGCGAATTTCAGAAAAACTCAAACTCAATGGTTCAGGAAAATTCAGATTAATTAATTAATATGTTGTAATGCATTGAATAAATGTGACATAAAAATTCATTTTAATTCAAATGAATAGGTCCATTAATAAACATGTGTTTTTCATGTTTTATCTTATCAAAATCGTGGCGAGATCTAAAAAACTGCCTCACAATTTATTTACCGCAAAGTGTCAACCCGTGGCGAATACGTAACACAAAATTATCAAAACAACACACTTTGGAAATACAATAAGTTGAATACTAATTTTCAGCGGAACTCAAATAAAATGAGATGCAATGCAATTAAAAGGAGCATGGCTTCCCATGGCAAAATGTTCATTTTTATATACATTTTTTGGACCCCATTTATGAACGTTTGAAGCTATGTCCCTCTGATAAAAGGAGCGTGGCTTCCCGTGGAAATTCACTTTAAAATACACTTACACCCGAAAAACATGATAATTGGACAATCGCATATGAAACGACAGGTCCAACACATCAAATCCAGCTTCACGAACAATCTGCGCGGCGCGTACGTTCACCTCCAACAATCGCATTCGGATTTCATCGAATCTCAAATGGTTGTACGAGAAAAATCCACGATTAGACTTTGAAGCACACGACGGAGGCATGAGAAGCCAGACTACGGTAGAAGTGGGCGGAAGAAGCACTCGCATTCGGCGGCAAAACATTGCGATTCGATTGTAATACTCTTCCGCGACGTTTATCTCCTCTACGAGTTCGCTTGTCGCGTCGCTCGCGTTTCGTTGACCATGTCTGGCCGGATAGCGGGACACGTCCCAAATCGCAGAGTTGATCACGACAACGTCTGGCTTTTCGTCAGTGGCTTCCATCATTAGGCACGTTTTTTCGAGATCTTCACGCATTGCGCGATTGGTGAAAAAGTACTGGATTAGGTGACGATTCGATTGGAATTCACGAGCCTGACGGAATACTCGATTCGCGTCCAGGTCGAGGAAGTCGATCTGATAAATGGTAGAAATCATTGTTTTTCCTGATTATAACAGGGTTTTTGTGTAGTTTTTTTCCTATTTTTCCCTAAATTATCCATCCTTGAAAGTTTGGCTCTGGGACGTTCTGGCATTTCGAAACTTTGCATTTTTGCATAGCTCATTCGGTTTTTATTTTTAGTTTTTATAAAATATTTTTTTGGGAATTTAAACCAACTAGTATGGTGAAATAATGCCGCGTCCAAAGTTAAAAAAAAATTCCTAAAATGAGGAGTTTTTTGCAGTCCAAAGTTCCGAAAAAATACCAGAAAAAACAGGCGGTAACAGTTGAAATCGGTGTTACCGTAGTTTCTTCGCTGCGAGACCTTCTATGTTTAAACTTGAATTTTCCCACAGTTGCTCAATTTTTTTTGCGGGAAAATTTAAGTTCAAACACAGAAGGTCTCGTAGCGAAGGAACTACGGTAACACCGGTTTCAACTGTGATCGCCTGTTTTTTCTGGGATTTTTTTTTCGGAACTTTGGACTGCAAAAAACTCCTCATTTCAGGAATTTTTAACTTTGGACGCGGCATAATGCACAAAAGTTTCGAAAAGTCCCAGAACCGAAAATTTTACCAGCCGCACATAAAACCTAGGCCATGTCCTACCAGTTATTTCGAAAATCTTGCGGTTACGTGGATTGACCATGAACTAGGTTCTCGTGTGCGGCTGGTAAAACTTTCGATAATAATAATCCCATGATCCCATTAAAACTAAAAACTAAAATTTTTCACAAAAATTTCCAGATGTTTCCTTTGAAATATCCGGAACCCGGATTTTTAGGACCATTTTACGGTATCTCGATATTTCCTCGAATATCCGCGAATGCACCCAAAGTTAAAAAAAAAACACAGATGTCGGATCCATGAAACTGAAAAACTATAGCAAAACCGGTTTCCAGAAAATATTTCTCTGCTTTTTTCACCCTTGTCTTATGAAAATCAGCAAATTTTAAATTTCGATTCCCGAAAACGGATTTCTATCATTTTCCTGACTGTTTTCCGGAAAACAAATTTCGGAAAACGCTGATGTTTCCATGGGTGAGAGACGCAGACGAAAACTTTTGGGAAACGGTTTTCCTATCGTTTTCTAGTTTTTCGCATATTGAATCAGATTCATGGATTCGGCCCTCGGGAATTTTTTTAATTCCAGAGTTCCAAAAAAATCCCAGTAAAAATTGGCAAGCGGGCATAGCTGAAAACAACGGTACTGTGGTGCTTTCGCAGCGAGACCCCTACGGTACCATCATTTTCAACTGTGCGCGTCTTTTTTTTCTGAGGTTGTTTGTAAAACTTTATGTAACTATTCACAAAACCGGAAAAAATCGGAGAATACTCTGATTGACCTGAAATTTTGGGAAATATTGGAAAAAATTCTCCTGTACACGCTCAAAAATTTTGGACCAAAATATCTATTTTTCTGAAAATTTTTAAAATCGATATTTTGTTCCAAAATTTTTTGAGCGTGTACAGGAGAATTTTTTCCAATATTTCCCAAAATTTCAGGCCAATCGGAGCATTCTCCGATTTTTCCCGCAATTTTCTCCGTTTTTTCCCCGGTTTTGTGAATAGGTCCATTAGACAGTCAAAAACTTCTGCTTTTGTAATTTTCCTTTATTTTGGACAATAAAACACGAACATAAACATGATTTATTGAAGATTCATGAATAAATGTGTAATAGCTTCAAGAAAGGCAAAAATTTTGTCAAAAATTGAATTTTCAAGAAGTGCGTTTGAAGTTCCCGGCGAATTCGTCTACTCCTTTTGGCTTTCTAATTTTGATGCTGTTGTCGTAAAATTTGTAAAAATTCCTGAAAAATCGGAGCTAGATTAAATACAACCGAACGAAAATAATGAAAATAATAGTCAATGTATATATTTAAGAAAAACGAAAAAATAAAAAATAAAAATACGTGGCCATGTACCTTTAAAGATATCATTTTTCCAAAAAAAAAAAAACCAAGCCTGCTACGCATTTCTGCGACGTATAAATGTCAAAAATTGGAGTAAATCCTTAAAAATCTGTGTAAAAAAATTCGAAAAATCGGTTTTCCTTATTTTTAGGCCAATTTTCATTTAAAAAACAAGCCTGCTGCGCAATTTAGCGCCGAAATGTCAGAAATTCTGAAAAGCAGCTTTCCCGCTCATTTTTTTCAGCAAAATAATAAAGCCTATTGCGCATTTTCCCGCTGAAATGTCAAAAATTGGCGGAAAATCGAAAAAACCGGTCAAAAATCCGGAAAAAGACATCCCATTTCCCGCCTACTGCAGCGTTTTTTACCCATTACCTGTCTATCTCCGTGAATTGTGTCCTCGTTGGGCACTCGCAAACCGATTGCATCGCACAAATTTCCAGTTTGAATTAGAGAAAGTAGGTCTTTGTACATAGCACGGACCACTGAAAGAAGATCAAACAAATTTTTTGTTTCTAATAAGATCAAACCCACAAGAATCTCCAATAAATACGACATGCTTGTCTTTGAGCAAAGCGCGCGTGATACGCGAATTGTAGGGCAGGTAGAGGCTATGCAGAAGGTCTCGATTGGCGAATCTGCTGCAAAAAATCAGAAATGTAAATAATGTGTTATTTTTATAGTCGGCGAATGCATCATCAGCCTCGCTCTACGGCACTTTTCAATTTTCAACAGTGGTATAAACACTAGAATTCGAGTTAATCTTGCAAGTGCAACACTGTTTTACAAGAATTTTGCAGTAGAGCGAGGTTGATGATGTATTCGCCGACTATATTTTAGGTTTTTTTTCACGCCTACTTTTGCTGCCATCGATGCGCATTCAAGAGCTCCAAAAATTCGTCATCTGGAAGGTCATTTTTTGGGTTCATCTGAATGTTAAAAAAAAAAATAATAGTAATAATAATAACATTTCAAATAAATAGGCAAGAAAGAAAATCTCAACAAAAATACGTTCCAACGCAACAATTTACCCGTAAAAACGTGTTTATTAAATTAAAAAAAACTAATTTTCCGGAACATTAGTATTAGCAATTCGTCGAATAGCTTGCTCAGTTGAGAGCAACATAATGGGGCACACGCCGGCGCGATCCGATTCCAGATATGATTTGAGCTCAAAATATTCATTTTTATAGCAAAAAAATTTTTTAAAAATTGCAGGAAAACTCGAAAAATACGATATTTCGGTCTAAAATTCGAGTTTTCCCCCACAATTGTTTATTTCGTACCTCCGAGCAATAAGTGACAACTTGCTGAACATCTTGTTCAAAATTGTGCAAAGTGGGCGTTTCTGAGCACATGTCCATTACACGATTGACACTTTCGTCCAACTCGACGCCCATCTCGTCCAGTTTCTCCATTTTTCGATTCACTGCTTGGTCCAGTTTTATCTTTAAAATAAAACAATTATGAAATTTTAGCCATAAATTAAAATTACCAGCAAATTTTCAGTGAAATTCGGTGTGCTTGTCACTTTTATCCCAAGTTTTATCGCTTTCTGTGCAGATTTTCTGGCCTCTTCCGCTTCTTTGAGAACATTATCGATTTTTTTTATTTCCTGCGCCAGTCGGAGCAATTCCAGCATATTTTCTCTCAAAAATTGCCTTAACAAAATAAATTTAAATTTAAAATAAAAGATAAAGAAAACAATTCAGTGCGATTGAGCGCGTTTGCATCGAATTGGCCGGTTGTGGTGAATGGCTGGTTTATTATGGGAAAAGTAAATACGAATAAATTTCGGTGAGAAGGCGGTAAAAAATGTAAAAAAAAACAATGTTTAAATAAGTACAGTGTTACGGTAGATGAGTGAGCTGAAATTAGTGGTTTAAAGAAAAAAAACCAAAACAACGAAAAAACTCACAATAAGCTTCAAATTTTGCATGGAAGCATCGCGAAACTTGTCTGGAAAACATTTTTTGGCAACCGTGAAAAATTTGAGCATTTGGTCGTCGGAGCTGAAAAATTTAGCAAAATGCAGAGCCAGGCTTGTCTGTTTTAGCAACAAAAAAGCTGATTTTTGGATTTTCTTTGCCAATTTTTTCGAGAATTTTCCAAAAAATAGAAACCAGGAAAATCCACCATGAAACTGAAAAACGGCATTTTCTGAAAATATGTTTCTATGCGTCTGTCACCAACCCCATGTTTTCCTGTTTCATGGATCCTAGCTCAGTTTCACGGATCCGGCCTAACAATAAGTTTGTACATAATGCCGCGTTCAAAGTTTAAAAAATCGAGAAATCAGGAATTTTTAGCAGTCCAAACTCTAACTGATAGTCCTTACTGGCGCACAGTTGGCACCTAATCGGCAATCAGAGTCAAAGTGGCGTTGTGGAATTCGGCGCGTACGCCGAATTTGACGGCGCCACACCAGACCTATTCACAAAACCGAAAAAAAATTGCGGGAAAAATCGGAGAATGCTCCGATTGACCTGAAGTTTTGGGAAATATTGGAAAAAATTCTCCTGTACACTCTCAAAAAATTTGGACCAAAATATCGATTTTTCCGGAAAATTTTTAAAATCGATATTTTGGTCCAAAATTTTTGAGCGTGTACAAGATAATTTTTTTTTTTAATATTTCCCAAAATTTCAGGTCAATCGGAGCATTCTCCGATTTTTCCCGCAATTTTTTCCGGTTTTGTGAATAGGTCCATAACTGACATATTCATTGGCTAATAGCCGAAAATTCTATGCACATGTTTGAATCCATACTTGGCAAAAATTGTCAATATTACACTACTGTGACCCCGGCCCGTCCCGTGCTTGTAGTTCCCTTGTTATCTCTCTGACATTTCCCAAGGCTAATAGCCATATCCACGCCGTAAAACCGCTGATAAGTCAGAATTTTAATTCGTTTTCCGCCTACGCGACTAAAACTTACATTTCTGAAGAGAATGAAGCCACGTTTTCATAATGTTTATGCTGCATTGCATTTCTCGAGTCTAGAAATCTGACGGCACACGTATCGCACTTGAAGCGCAAGCTAAATAAAACGATTAAAATAACGAATATTAAAGTTGATATTGTGTTTCCAAGCGAGTTGAATCATGAAAACACGAGTCCGCAAACATCGTTGCGTCTCTTCAAATAAGTGGGCGGGGTTTCATTTGTTATGGGGTTACCGTAAAACCTCTATTAGAAGGGCCGGCCCTTCAATTTCTTGAATTTGAGGAACCCTTCAATTAGAGGGGGCTCTTCTATTTTTCGTTAAGTCGCGTGGGGGTTCGTTCTATTAGAATGGTATTTTTTGTTCTTTGTAAAATTTCAGATAGTCCAGAAAAAACTTCACAAAAATCCACAGATTCAGAGAAAATTCTACAAAAATCAATAAGTTTAAAATAAAATTTTACAAAATTCAACAAAACTAGAAAAAAAAAACATATGCATCATTCCTCACATCGATTGAAGTGTCGATGTTGTAATACTCCTGGTCAGAATCCTGAAAATTATCTTTGACTTCAACGTCTTCAAACTGATCTAACTAATCGTATTCCAGCACGTTATTCAAACCCCGTCTGTAATTCAGTCTTCTTTTCTTGCTGATAACATGCTCTTCAGCAAATTCTCCTTATCTTCTGTCGACAAACTACCTTAAATTTCATAGTTCAAGACAGGAACATGTAAGTCTGAATTTGAACACAAAACGACAAAAAATAAATGAATATTGAAATTTGGTCGTAATTCCGCTTCGCTCTGCCTTCGGTCAAAGTACTTTCGCTAAAGGGGCCCTTCTATTAAAGGGACCCTGTAATTAGAGTGGCCCTCCAAATACAGTTTTTACGGTATTCATTTCATGCATTTTGCATTTTTTGTCAAATTTTCCTTATTCATTTCATGCAGAAAACGACATTTTCTGCAGCAGAAAATGTCATTTTCCGCATGAAATGAATAAGGAAAATTTGGCAAAAGATGGAATGAATAACCCCATTATGCAACTTGATTAGAAACACCGTATTCCCTTACATATTCATATGAGCCTCCAGAATGTGCTCACAGTATTTGGCAAGGCTGTCAAAATCGGTGATGATCCAGCAAATTGAGCACTGCTCAACATCCGAGAATTTTATTCTCTTTGGGGAATAGGGATATGTTGGCTCCGATTTGACTTTTATTGGTTGCTCATTTAGAGAGCCATCGGTACTGTTTTGAGTTGAATTTTCTTCTGGTTCCTCTCTTTTCACCTCTTTGTGCTGATAACCGCTTGGATCACGTTGAAGAGTGCAAAGAAACTGTAATGTTTCAGATAACGTATATGCTCTAATAGCCCGGCATGCCGTTATTTTGCGTTCTTTTCATCTAAACTGCCGGCTAATTAGGCGGTGACGCTGCCTATTTGATTCTCGCCGAGTTTGGTGCTTCAACCTCCAATTACCCGGCAGTTGGAAAGAAAAGTAAAAATAGAACGGCATGCCGGACACGGTGAATTTTACGGTGAATTTTCAAGCAATTGGGATCTGGTAGTGTAATTTTAACCGGTAATAATCGAAAAATAGTTTCATCGATTCTACCACTCAAGTTTTGACCCAATTTTTGGAAAATTTGGTGAAAAACTTCAAGAAAAAAAATCTGAATCGGCAGAAACTCCAAAATTCGGACAAAGAACCCGAAAGTGAAACCAAAATTGGTCAATATCCTATTTTGCCGAATTTTGGGTATTTTTTCCCGAATTTCAAAAATTTCGACCGAATCGTGGAATTTTTTAAAACCGATTTTTGGGTAATTCGCTTTAATTTCAGGCTTTTTGACTGCCTTTGGGGCTTTAAGATTGAATTTTTCTAAAAAAAAAAAAAAAACGGCGAAAATTTCTGTGATAGACCCCATTTTCTTTATTTCGTCAACACAACAGTCGAAAATTATTTTTAAAAAAACTCACAATCACATCCTTGTCCACATCTTGGTCTGGAACCTTAACTGGGAGCTCGCTGATGGCCATCTCCTCGGATGTCTGCGTAAAATTATCCGCCACAGTGCAAGAATCTGTCTGAACTTGCACGTTATGGCCACGGCAACTCACCTTTACATCGCTCTGGCATTGAGCATTGGTCATTTCGGGCGATATCTAACGGTTAAAATGATAAAAATAACAATTTCAGAGAAATTTACCTGCGTGGCAACACTTTTCTGCTCTTTTTCACTGGTCCGGAGCTTCTGATCGATGGAGACGAGCTCGTTGAACGAGGTGTGCACCAAGAAAGTTGGACGGACGTCAAACTAATAAAAAACGGAAATAGGGGGGTGAACAAGCCTGATGCGGATGCGCCTCTGCGAGACCACAAATAAGAAAAAATAAATACGTACCTTGACTTGATTTTTCAAGCGATAAAACTCTCGTTGTTGGAGAATGAAGACAAAAGAGAGGTTCTTGAAGTAAAATACGTTATTTTGCATGAAAATAAGGAAAATACTCACACAATCATCATTTGGACACCGCCAGCATCCTTTTTCGAGGACATACGTGCCAAAATTATAGTCTTCCTGCACGTAAAATTAAAAATAAATACATTTAAATATTAAAAAATGTTTCGCACCAATTTTTCCGCCAAACTCGCATTCGCCTGTCGACAGTCTGTGCATTTGCCGTGCGTCAGGCTTGTGAAGTAGCGATTTGGAGGAATTTTTGCCATCTCTGAACTTGAAAAAATTAATTTTAAGCAAATTATTCTGCCGTTTAAACTAATTTTTCTGCACTAAATAAAATAAACATAACCTTTGATTAATCAGGTAACTTGTGAGGTTCAACTGAGGTCGAACCTCACAAGTATCACAAGTAAGTTTGATTAATAAATAGGCCAATAAAAGCGATAAAAATAGAAAAAAAAGGCATAAAAACTGTCGAAAATTTAAATTTTAGGAAAAAAAAATTACAATTAAATTTAAAAAATTAAAGGCGCAAACAATTTTTTCTTGTTCCGAGTCTCGCCACGAACCACGTTGCTACAGTAATTCCACGCTTTTCCACGTGAAAAACACGTTTTTCGGGCTTTTTCTTGCTCGTTTTTCATTCATTTTTGGTTTAAAATTTTTTTAAAATTAAATTTCATGAAAAAATCATTTTATTTTCTTTCAATTCAAGCCTGTCGAAAAATGCAAAATAATAGGTATACGGTAGATTGTTTACATTTTTTGGATTGCAGAAAAAACAAAAACTTTGTTTTTCGTGAATTTTGGTCCTATTATTTCTTGAATTAAAGTGCATTTTTCTGGCATTTGAATGCAGAAAAATTGATTAAAAGGATATTTAATAGACCCATTATTGATTTTTCTGTTTTTCTACTATTTTCACGAGTATTTTTCATCATTTCCCTTTATTTAGAAATGAGCGGCGGCGTAAGAGGTCGTGGATCCGATGCCAACAACAGCGGAGAACGGCCCAGCGGCATGTTGGGCACCATTCAACCCGATTTGTTCGTCCGAAAACCCGGAGTGTCAAAGGTCGGCAGCAGTGGACGGGCTCAACGGTGCTTTGCAAACTTCATTCCTATTGAGATGGACACGCCCGACTACGCCATCTTCCAGTATCACATAGAGTTTCAGCCGAATGTCGATCACAAACACTCAAGGTACGTGTGCTCCGATTGCCGCCAAACTCGCGCCGATTAGGCGCGAGCTGTTTTCCTGTGTAATGTCTCGTTTTGCCGTCGGCAGAGCTGAATTGAGCGGAGCGCGGAATACAGTAAATTTAAACTCTACATTTTGCAGAGAGCGAATGCTTCTTCACGAAAATGTAGTTTCGGAGGTTGGAGAATTCCACGTTTTTGATGGAATGATCATGTACATCACCAAGGAGTGGGAGGCTAATGTATGTTGACAACGCATTCTCGCAAAATTTTTGCGCTCGGTGATTGCAGACCACAAGATCCGCCCCTGACTTTTTTGTTGCCATTTTTCATTCAATTTTTGACAATTTGTTATTTTTTAAATGTTTTTATGTGGTTTGTCATGAAATAGCAAAAAATTGTGTGGAATATTCGGAAAATTATCGTGAATTTTCTTCGAATTTGTTGATTTTTTGTAAAGTTTTTTTTGGATTTCCCGAAATTTTCAAGCACCTCTAGTGCCCCTCTATTGTGAAAACAAAAAATGGCAACCTAGTGTTTACGTACTTTTGAAATTCAAACGGCAATAAATTTTGTTCCCATTTTTGTTTGAATTTTAAAAGTAGGCAAACACCATGTTGCAATTTTGTTTTCACAATAGAAGACCGAGAGCGTGACAAAACCGGGGGGAAAATGTCAAAAACCGGGGAAGTCTAACACTGTCACGTAAAATTGCGGACAACGCTGAATTTCAAAATTCAGCATTATTTTTTCAGAGTTCCGAAGATTTTTTCGTTGAATTTTTTATCCATATGACAAGCCTGCTGCGCAGTCCTGCGCGGCTGCTGACGCAGCCTATTGGCGACTTCGTCGCCATATTCTTTTCTTTTACGTTCCACTCTTCCTCATTCATTTATACGCACTCTGTTTTGGGATGATTTCTGTCCTCTATGGCTCAGTCGGTAGTGCGCTTGAGTACAAATCTCAATGTCACAGGTTCGTGTTTTGTCCACACTCCATTTTCTTGCAAAAAGGCAAGTGCGGACGCGCACAGACATCCCGATTTGGGTTTTTATATATAAGAAAGATTACTGAAATGACAACAAAATTATTTCAATAATATAATTGATATGATATTAAAAAATCTCAAAAATCTGGAAATTTTCTCCAATTTGCGCGGAAAATCAGAGCCATCCGCAATTTTACGTGACAGTGTTGTACTTCCCCGGTTTCTCGTTTTTCCCCGGTTTTGTCACGCTCTCGAAAGACGTCCCACGACCCCACGGAAATTAGAACGGCAGGCCCTTCTAATATAGTTGTTACGGTATTTACATTTTGTTAAATTGCCGTTGCCGACTGGTATTGTGAAAACCAAAAAGTTGCAACGCGGTGTTTGCGTACTTTTAAAATTCAAACGAAAATGGGAACAAATCCCTTCATTTGCCATGCTATTTCTCTCATTGCCGTTTGATTTTTCAAAAGTACGCAAACACCGCGTTGCAACTTTTTTGTTTTCACAATATCCTCCCCCTCCCCACTAATGGAGTTATTAATTTCATGCAGTTTGCATTTTTTTTTTGTCAAATTTTCCTTATTCATTTCATGCAGAAAACGACATTTTTTGCAGCAGAAAACTGCATTTCGTCGAACTGCAAAATTCACTTTTTGTCATGAAAAATGCAAGAAAAATGGTGGTGTTATTCATTTCATGCAGAAAATGACAAAAAGTGAATTTTGCAGTTCGACGAAATGCAGTTTTGTGCAATTTGCAGTTCGACCGAATGCAGTTTTCTGCTGCAGAAAATGTCGTTTTCTTCATGAAATGAATAAGGAACATTTGACAAAAAATGCAAAATGCATGAAATGAATACGTGCCGATTCTCGCCGAAACCTGCCAAAATGGCGGAGAGACCACCAGAGAGCCTTCAAAACAACACACGACACCCTGATTTTTTTGATTTTTTCCAGACTGCTAGCTTACTTACTAGGGAATGCCGTAGGGTCAGGCTTTGGGAATTTTCTTAAAATTTGTACCTGGGGGTTATTTTGCCTCCTGAATCGATTTTTCATAGTCTCCACCTGCACAAATCGCAAAAAGCTCGAAAACGAGCTAATCAAAATGCTCACGGCGACCACCGTTTTTATCACCGCTCTTGGCAAGCACTGTTCGGCAAGCAGCGGTGGTCGAGTGGTGTGCAGTTGCGATCTGAAATCTGATGGTGGGGGGATCGATCCCGCACTAGGTGAATTTTGTTTTTTTTTTCTTGCTAGAGTAAAGTTTATGGAATTTTCTCACAAAAAACATGAAAAGAAGAATTAGAAATGTTTTTATTGAATTAACATTTTTGAAAATAATACTCATCTTCTTCAAAAACATATAACTTTTTTTGTGCTTATGATAAGGATAGGTGAAGGAACTCGTTATCCACTGCTGTAGACAGCCGACTCCGGAATAGAAATACTTGAACAAATTATGTTTCCTTGATGTTATGATTTGCGGTTTTAATCTACAAAGTTTCAACCATGGAAGAAAGTGACAACCGAATGTATCGAAAAACCCCATTGAAAATATCAAAAACCATGTTGGCTATCAAACACATGACATTTTGCTGAAAAAAAAACAAATGCACAAACTGTTTGAAATGATGAAAAACCAAAAAAAAGTTTTGAATATGTAAAAAATTTTCTTCTTCACGAATAATCTTCTTTTGTGAGCAAATTTCATAAACTTTACTCTAGCAAGAAAAAAATAACAAAATTCACCTAGTGCGGGATCGATCCCCCCACCATAAGATTTCAGATCCCAACTGCACACCACTCGACCACCGCTGCTTGCCGAACAGTGCTTGCCAAGGGCGGTGATAAAAACGGTGGTCGCCGTGAGCATTTTGATGAGCTCGTTTTCGAGCTTTTTGCGATTTGTGCAGGTGGAGACTATGAAAAATCGATTCAGGAGGCAAAATAACCCCCTTGTACAAATTTTAAGAAAATTCCCAAAGCCTGACCCTACGGCATTCCCTAGTTAGTGCCAACTAGCTGCCGAGTAAGAAACATCGGCAAATTGCTACTCAATGCCAAAAATTACCTGACTCATGGACCTATTCACAAAACCGGAAAAAGAGGAAGAAAAAGGAACAAAATTGCGGGAAAAATCGGAGAATGCTCCGATTGACCTGAAATTTTGAGAAATATTGGAAAAAATTATCCTGTACACGCTTAAAACATTTTAGACCAAAATATCGATTTTTCTGAAAATTTTTAAAATCGTTATTTTGGTCCAAAATTTTTTAAGCGTGTACAGGAGAATTTTTTTTCCAATATTTCCCAAAATTTCAGGTCAATCAGAGCATTCTCCGATTTTTCCCGCAATTTTTTTCTTTTTTCTTCTTTTTTTCCGGTTTTGTGAATAGGTCCATACCGAACGCCAACAAATCAAATCCACAATATTTTCAAATCCAATTCTTTCAGCAAATAATCGAAGTTCCCCACCCGACCACCGGTGTGCCAATTGCTGTCGTCTTCAAATTCACAAATCGCTTCCTTTTGGACAATGTCCAGACCATCAACATCTTCAACACTATCATCCGACGTTGCTTCGACGAAATGAACCTGACACAACTCGGACGTCATTACTACAATTCTAGGGGCGGTCGCAGTGTTCGCGAGTATAACATGAGCATCCTGCCGGGTTTCGAGACTGCTATTCGCATGTACGAGGATAAGTTGATGTTGTGCGTGGAGAATCGGTTTAAGATGGTTCGCAAAGATTCCATGTTCCAGTTGGTAAGCTGAAATTACATTATATTTAAATTCAATCGTTTTGATTCCTCAGATTGCAAATGAGATGAAAGTGTGTCAGCACAATCGTTTGCGAGTCCAGGAAAAAATGAACGAGATGTACGGAGGCAGCACAATCATCACACTGTAAGTTTAGAAACCAATTTCGCCAATTCAAGGACGGGGTTCATTTCAGGTACAACAACAAGCTTCATCGTTTCACCCGCCTTGATTGGAACATTAGCCCAATGACTGAATTCGAGAAGGATGGTCGACCGATTACTCTGAAGGACTACTTCAAGACACAGTACGACAAGGATATTTTCATCGATGATCAACCGATTATTGTGAGTGTAGATTTACGGTGGGGTTAACAAAAAATACACGGCCATTATTCATTTTATGCAGAAACCTCGAGATAGAATTTTACTGAATACGCTGGACACTACGTTTTTGAAAATATTTTTGGAAATGATTTTTCGCGGCCCATCTCTTTCGAGTCTCTGCGCCTCTATTTTGCAAACTTAGCAAGATGTAATTGTGAAGACGCAGAAAAAACGCGACAGGGCGAGTTTGCTATCACATAGTCTAACGCGCTTTTTTTAAGTAGTTCTATTTCGGGGTAGCATCATTCTAATATTGTCCCCCACAAGGCCTGCGACCGCTAATGCAATTTTCTAAAATTATTTCGGTTTTTTTTTTCATAATATTCCATTTTTCCGTTTTAGACCTATGAATAGGAAAAAAAAAAGTTGTTTTTTAATCCTACAAATAGGTCCATTATTCTGTCCACTATTCGGTTTTTTTCATAAGTTTTGCAATAAACGGAAACGAATAATGTATGAGAAGCTACAAAGTGAGTTTTTTTTAAACAAATAGGAAAGACATTGCGACTAACTTTGAGTATTGTCGGCCCGCCGAAATGGTCAAACACGCTTCGCTGAACTTCCTTTCTGAACTTGTTATACTCGGTAGAAAACGCTGATAACTCGCTCCAATTGAACAAAATATTTCGCATGCATTTGGAGTGAGGTTTAGAGAAATCAGAGAAAAACATCGGCCACGTTCTCTCAATTTTCTGCACTCTCTCGTCGCCAACGTGGCCGCGTCCTCCACTGTGCGAAGGGAGCGCGTTTGCAGTGCTCCGTACTGAGAATAGTACTTTGTGATTTTCATTTTGGTTTCCAAATTATTTCATTTCACGTATAAATCCAATTTGAAATGAAATAATTTCGAAACGAAAATGAAAATCAGCGGAGCGCGCCGACAATAATATACCAAATGAATAACGCATATTTCTCTAGATCTCGGAAGGCAAGCCGAAGCAACCAGGTGAGCCACCACAAGTCAACTACCTCGTTCCGGAACTGTGCTTCCCAACCGGATTAACAGACGAGATGCGAAAAGACTTCAAGATGATGAAGGAAATTGCTTCACACACTCGTCTGTCTCCACAGCAGAGATTGGAAGAGACCAGACAACTTCTCCGACAATTCCATGAAAATGCAAGGGTCAGCGCTTGTCTAAACTATTGGGGAATCCACATGGGAGACGATCTTGCCAATGTGTCCGCCAGAGTTCTTCGTCCGGAGCCACTAATTGGAGAGAAAGCCAAAAAGTACGAGGGAAGGAATGCCGAGTGGGCTCGTGGTGTGAAGGATGGAGGTATCTACCGTGGTTCCAACATGAGAAACTGGATAGTGGTTGGTCCTAATACCGGTAACTGTGGACTGCTCATCAGGAAGTTTATCGGTGAGATTTTTGCATAATACAATGTATGCATATAACGTTGCAACTTTTTTTTTTACAGAAGAGGCTAAACGTCTCGGAGACGTTCTGAAAGTGGAAATCGGTGATCCGCTGCCAAGCCCTATTGATGGAATCTCGCCAAACGATTACTTGGAAGGCGTGAAATCAGCGATCAGGAAAGCCGGAAATGAAACCGTTCATATGTTGGTTGTGATGTTGGCGGACGACAATAAGACGAGATACGACAGTTTGAAGAAGTACCTCTGTGTGGAGTGTCCAATACCGAACCAATGCGTCAATCTTCGCACACTCGCCGGAAAAGCCAATGATGGAGGAGAAAACAAAAACTTCGGCTCGATCGTTTTGAAAATTTTCCTACAGATGATCTGCAAAACTGGTGGTGCTTTGTGGAAGGTGAACATCCCACTGAATGACACAATGATCGTCGGATACGACCTCTACCACGATTCTACCCTCAGAGGAAAGACGGTTGGAGCATGTGTGTCGACAACTACCACCGACTTTACCAAATTCTACTCCCAAACGAGACCACACGAGAATCCGACACAATTGGGAGGAAATCTGACGCACTTTATCAGAAGTAAGTGATTATTTATGTAATTTAAATTCTTTTTTTTGTTGCTCAGAAGCCCTAAAACAATACTACGACGAGAACGGAAACACGCTTCCCACTCGTTTGATTCTGTACAGAGATGGAGCTGGTGACGGCCAAATCCCCTACATCCGTACTACTGAAGTCAAACTAGTTCGAAATGCTTGCGATATGGTGACAGAGAGAGCATCTAAACTTAGCAACAAAGAGCACCAGCGAATTAAACTTGCATTCATCATTGTAACGAAACGTGTCAATATGCGTATTTTGAAGTGAGTTTAAATATTTTGAAAAAATTTAAGCTAAATATTTTGTTTTCAATCGAGTTGCGACATCAAAACGTGAAACTCCGCCCACTTTTTTCCACGCGAACATTAAATTTTAGTGAATTTTGAATTTTTGCGTGAAAAAAAGTGGGCGAGGTTTCACGTTTTGATGTCGCAACTCGTTTGACAGCACAATAACATCATAGGCGAAAACACTGAACTTTTTTCTGTTTTTATTTTTCCCACTCGGGCGTTTTGAGAGTGCGATGTTTCGAAAATACTTCTGCATTTTGTCGTCGCTGTGTTTGCACAAAATCATTTTTAAAGCTTTTCAAGGAAAATTTCATTTAAAAAAATTGGTTGTGCCCAAACACCTCGACGACAAAATGCAGAAAAATGTTTCAAGTGCTGAATTTTTCGAAATGTCCCAGAGCCAAAATAACAAGTTCAGTAATATGAATGTAAGCAAACGCGCTCTGCTGCGCAAAAGTTATATTTTTAATCGGGGCTCTTTCGAAATATAACTTCGACGAAATAGAAGTGTCACGTTCTGGAAATCGTGTAAAATAGAAATGTAAAAAAATGGAAATGCGTGAAGACAGAAACGTAGCAGAGCAAAAATGTGTCGAAAAGGAAGTAAAATCGCCATGGAGCGCGTTTGCATCGGGCCTTGCAAGATCTATTTTTTCCATGATTTTTTCACATTTTTCATTGAAATTTCAATGAAAATCGGGAAAAGTTGAAAAAAAAACGTGGAAAAGACCGGGAAAATCATGAACGCGCTCTATTGCGACTTTAATTCCATTTCGACTCATTTCTGCTCCGCTATGTTCCTGTTTTCACGCGTTTCCATTTTGTTATGTTTCTGATTTGTTAAATACATTTCTATTTTCACACAATTTCCATAGCGTGACATTTCTATTTCATGCCTGAGGCCGGATCCATGAAACTGGAAAACCACAGGAAAACCGTTTTCCGGGAAACGAATTTCGAAAAACTCCACAATTCGATGTTTTTCCTGTCAATTTCCGGTTTCATGGATCCGGTCTCTCATTAAAATGTCACCTGACTATAATGGATTCGTAGCGGAGTGACATTTTTTCACGTCTTTATTTGCAAAAATTAAGAAATAACTGAAGAAATGAAGAGATTTTTCGTCTCCCAGTTTAACGTGAAATGTCACTCCGCCACGAATCTATTATATTATTTTTCCAGAATTATCAATCAGTTACAACTAATTTCCAGGCAAGGAGCAACAGCAAATTCCGCCTCGAATCCAGACCCTGGCACCGTCGTGGACAGTACTGTCACTCGTCCCGAAAGAATGGACTTTTATTTGGTCCCCCAATTTGTCAACCAGGGTACCGTAACCCCGGTCTCTTACAATATAATCTTTGATGACACCGAACTCGGCGCTGATAAGCATCAACAGGTAACTAACTAAATAACCTTTCAAATGCACATGTGCTAAATAGGATCCTTCTTTATTATTTTTTTTAAAGCTCGCCTTCAAACTGTGTCATTTGTATTACAATTGGCAAGGAACCGTGCGAGTTCCAGCTCCATGCCAATACGCCCACAAGCTTGCCTTCCTTACTGCACAGTCACTGCACGGCGAATCGGACGAGAAGCTGCGTGACAAACTCTTCTTCTTGTAACAAAACAAATTGTTCAACGAGTTGTCCTACAAGGGCCAACACTGTTTTAACCGTGTGTTGTTAATCTATTTAAGTATTATCTTTCTTGTTGTTAGAACCATTAGAACAATTGCTATAGAGCGCATAATAAATGCTTGTAAAGTTTGATAGAATAGTGTCAGTTCCCTCATCTTGCTAGCAGAATTTTAGGTGGTGGTGTTTTTTTTCTGGTTACACCCATCCACCCAAATTGAATAATTAGATCAACACTGAGCCAGCCACTGCTGCTGCTTCTCGTTTTTTTTTTTTGGTTTCAAGGGTTTTTTTTAATGTTTCGGTCGGGGGTTTGCACATGATAGGTAACAATAAAAAAGTTATGAAAAATATGTAAATGCCATTCGATTAAAAATCCAAAATAACACCATGGACCAATTCACCAACTGAAATTTCTCGTTATGTGAAAAAGAGCCGAAGCGCTATCCATTCGGAAGGAAACTCCGCGATGAATGTGAGTTTGTAACCTCTAAATCACACTTAATTTTTCTCATCTTCAGATATTTTTTCGGTCGAGAAGAAATGGAATCTCAATTTTCCCGATGGAAATCGTAGTTACTGGAGAGCAACTTCGGCGGTGGATCCTTTATGACATGGATTGGTTTCTGCCATGGGAAGACTCGATTTCCTACCAACGCACTCTTCAGAACTCCATCGTTCAATTCTTCCGAAACAGAAGAAATACCCGACTGTTCCAGCAAGACAATCCATGGCTTGGTTCCCGCAAAACGGATCAAAATTCTCCAAGCCCGGATTTAAATCCGGTCCAGCATTTGTGGGGACGTCTTGCTCGCCGCGAAGCTTTCCATCCCGGGCGGGCCGTCCGAAATTGCCCGATACCCGTCCGGACAACGGGCAACCGCTGCCCGTCCGCATTGCCCGGTCTGCGATTTTAAGTGACGGTGCTTGGACACACCGTCACGGTACATTGCACGTATTTCAATTTTCGATTTTTTATGAATTCCCAATTGTATTAAACATGATTTTTATTGTTTTTTTTTCGTAATTTCAACTATCAAAATATTTTTAAGGAAGTCGAAAATGATTAAAATGGAGAGAAGCTGTAGTGAGGATAATAATATTGAGGAACCATTGGGAAAAAAGGAAAATCAATATCGCCATTTTCCAGCGTTTCGCGGAATGAAAAAGCTGCGAGGCTTCAAAAAAAAAAATTAGAAGATCACGAATATAAAGAGGTTCGCGGAAAATAAAACAATAATAATAATTCAAGATTCCTTTTAAGATCGAGTGGAAAACAAGTTTCAATCGAATTGCTGACTCCGAATTTTTTTCACTAATAAACATTTTTCTAATTACCATTTTTATTAATACTGAAGAAATAAAAAACATTTCACGCGGGCGTTTTTTTTGCCCGGGCATCGGACGGCCCTTTACCCGGAAGCTTACTCGCCGCGTATACCAGATAAACAGTACAACAACACACAAGATGGAATGCAGTCAATTTTGTTTCCACCATGCCCAACAGATTGTTCGAGGTTATTCAGAAAATGATTCGACAGATCACCAAAAATCAGAGGGGGGGTCCTATTATTCATCCCTGTGAGTTCCACCGCTCGAAAACGCAACGTCTCTCAATTTCTCACGTAGAAAATACGTATTTCGCCGTTGGCCTTGTTTTGCATGGCCTAGGTTCCGATGTGCCTCCGGTGGAACTTTCTGGGATTGATAATATTATTGGATGAAGTTTAGAAGTACCGTACACCTAAGAGTGTCATCAGAAATAATACTAATAATGGCGAGTGTGTGCCCCTGTTAATCCGGGGTGGCTCAAAAGTGGTATTAGCTGGGAGGAAGGAAGGGGGAGTAATTTTTTTCTTTCCTTTTTTTTGGGGTTCGTGTCTCCGAAATAAATTTCCTGTAGGAGGAGGTGGAGCACCGGGGACGAAACAAAAAAAGGAAGAAAAAAAAAGAGTCACGCACAGGGGACGGAAAAAATACGGAGAGCGAGCGGGAGGAGGAGTGGGGACACCCACAAGTGTTTTAGTGTCTCTTCCGCATAACAAGTGGTTCTTCTTCTTCTGCTTCTACGTCTTCTACATCGGTGACAACGAAGAAGAAGAAGAAATTCCATTTTATTTCATTTTTGTTCTCTTCCCTTCCGTTCTCTTGGCGTTTTTTTTTTGCCGCGCGAACATGTGTTCCTGTCCATCGTAGGCGGGGCCAAAAGTTGCAAGTGTGGTGTACGGTATTTCCTCGTTTTTTTTTCCTTTTTTCCATTCTTTGATTTGACGTTTTTCTCAATTTTTCAACGCTCAAAATTCAAAATTTTCAGATCCATCCTCCCAAATGGCTACTGCCAAACACATGTGCTGCGGGTGTCGGAAGGTGGTGGTAAGCTAGTTTTTTTTTTGGGCGAAAATTTTCGATGTTGGACACGCCCCCAAACAATACCCTGGGGACCGTTTCTCTTTATCAAACTTGTCGCTTTGTGTGCCATTCATTCGCGCGCACCCACCAACCCCCTTGCCTTCACGCATTCTTATTCTTATTCTTTCTCTTCATTTTCTTAGTTTTCCTTGCTCTTTTTTTTCTCCGCTACAGGCTGCAATTGCGCTCCATCGAACCCTACCGATTATAGCGCGTTGGCCTCATTATTTTACGTTTATTTTTCTCGAAGCGACTCCGCCCCGTTTGTCTTCCGTAGTTTTGTTGGTTGGTTGGTTTTTTTTTCGGTTGGCCCTCGAAAAAAGAAGCTCCCCCGAGAGTATTGTTGTGAGCTGCATCCACGAAAAATGAGCAGAAGATTTTGAACCAGAAAGACGGATTGGAAAGATAACAAAAGGGCAAGAGTCAATCACCCGTTTAACATTATTATGTAAACACGCTCCAGTGCACTCGCTGTACTCAATTTTTGGCTGATAGCCGGCGATATCGTGAATGACTGAAAGTCATTTTAAACGAACGACTAATGGCTAGATACCAGCTTTTGGCACTGTGCCAAGTTTCCGGGGTGGATTTACGACCATTTTAGTTTTCACAACGACGTTCCGCCAGATAATTAAGGATTTAGATTTTTCCTTGAAATTGACTAGATTTTCAATGATTTTTGAGCTCGGTTGATCAACTTTTTTCTCAATTTTCGTGTTGTGGAACTGTTACGCGATAGAACGGCGAGATAGTGTCTCCTTTCTCTAGATGCCTTCCTTAGCGGCGCACACTTTTGTCCGGTTCTGTCTCATCGTCGGCGCCACTTTTGCAGTTCTATTTCGTAATGGTTCTATTTGGTAACGGATTAATTTAAAGTGGCAGTTCTGTTTCTATTGACGGTTCTATTCCGTAGTGATTCTAATTTGAGAGGCGGTCCGGTCCGTAACAGTTCTATCGAGTCTCGCTTCTATTCAGTAACAGTTTCATATAGTAACAGTTATATTTGCCCAAAGTTCTATTTTAATCATCAGTTCCATTTCGTAGCAGTTCTATTTCGTATCAGTTTCATTCGGTAGAAGATCTATTCTGTAGCAGTTTTATTTTGTAGCATTCCTATCGAGAATCGGTTTGAATTTGTAACAATTCCATTTCGTAGCAGTTCTATTCCCTAACAGTTCCATTTCTAGTGATGGTTCTATTCCGTTACAGTCCTATTTTATAACGGTTTCATTTTGGGAGACATATCCGTTTGGCAGCAGTTCCATTCCGTAGCGGTTCGAATCCTTGGCAGTTCTATAGAATGGCTGTTCTATTTCGTGGAAATTTCTGTTTGCCGAAAATTCTATTTTCTCGCAGTTCTGTGGTGTAACAGTTCCATTTGATAGCAGTTCTTTGCTGTGCTAGTTCCAGATGTGCCAGTTCTAATTCGCAAGAGTTATCTTTGGTAACAGTTCTCTCGCTTGACGGTTCTATATGATATCAGTTCCATTTCTCAGCCGTTTAACTCTATGGCAGTTCCATTTGGTATCAGTTCTGTTTTGAATGACAGTTCTATGTATTTCAAATGGTGGTTTTATTCCGTAGCAGTTCCATTCTTTAGCTGTTCTAATTCATAGTAGTTCCAATTCGTAGCAGTTCAACTTGATAGCTACTTGATGACAGCTCCATTTGGTAAAAGTTCTAACGTTTTAAAGTTAAGTCGCGGTCCGGTTCTATTTCATAGCAGTTCTATTTTATAACAGTTCTACTTCCATTGACATTTCTATTTCATAACATTTCTAAATGTCAACAGTTTTACTCCATGGCAGTTTTATTTGGTACCAGTTCTATCGTGATAACAGCTATTTTCTGTGGCAGTCCCATTTCCAGGGGGCGGTTTTAATTGTTAATAGTTTCATTTCGTAGCGGTTCTCTTTGTAGCAGTTCTACACTTTAACAGTTCCATGACGGGACTCCTGTTTTGTAACATTCGGTAGTAGTTTTCTCGCTTAACAGTTCTATTCCATAACAGTTCTATTCCGTAACTGTTCTATTTCGTAGAAGTTCTATTTGACAATGGTTCTAATTTTAGAGGTGGTCTGTCACAGTTTCATCGACGGTTGGTTCTATTCCATAGCAGTTCCATTTTGCAGCAGTTCTAGATCGTTTGACGGTACAATTTCCTTGCAGTTCTTTTTTATAACAATCTCAATCCGTATCAGTTATATTTTTTGTGTTTAGTTCTGTGCTTAACCAGTTCCAATTTAGTAACAGTTTTAACAATTCAAAGTTAAATCGCCGTTCGGTTCTGTTCCATAGCAGTTCTATGACGTTTAACCACCAACTCTTTTCCCACTCTCTACTGTAGTGCCGTTCCCCCTTCTTCGCCATTTCAAAAAGTCGTCCACTTCATCTTCCACTTCTCCTCCTCCTCCTCTTTCCTCGCCTCCTTTTGGCCCGTCACGCTTTTGGAATGGAGTGGAATGGCAGAAGAGGAGCACAAGTTGGCGGGGGAATTTACATACATATCCAGCCACAAGTACCGCCGCCGCAGCTTTTCCATTCTTTCTTCCATCCTCTTCCACCACTTTTCTTCGTTTTGTCGATTCGATTCGATTCGATTCGATTCGATTCGGTTCCATTCCCACCCAGACTAGAAAATTAGCGATTTTAAATAAATCTCTGCGCGGGGCGGGCGCTCAAAAACGGAAATATGATATCGTTCCCCGGCGTGGTGTCCCATGGGCGTAATTGTGGTCCGCGACGCTCTCTGTTTGTCCATCTTTTCTCCAAAATGCGCTTCTAATTGTGAGAGCCAGTGATGGATGAATTGGTGTGCGGATGGCACCGAGATTGGATTGGAATAACGCGGACAAAGAGAGAGAGAGAGGAAAAAAAATAAAATAAATGTCAAGATGAATTAATGGTGGGAGGAGGGAGGTACTATAACAAATTGCTCGTCTTTTTTCCTTCACGTATCGAGTTTTTTTTTTGCTGTATCACACATGAAATGGCGTGCATGCACATAGTGTTCCTTCGTAAATTTATGCATGCTATCGGCATTTCGCGACCTTTCTGGCTGAATTATTGTGTGTTTCAATCGAGTTGCAACATCAAAACGTGAAACTCCGCCCACTTTTTTAATGCCAAATTTCAAAATGTACTGTCCATTCGCGAAGAAAGCGAGTGCGCTCCACAAAACCTAGTACTTCGTGGAATTCATTTTCGTCGCCAAATTATTTCATTCCACGTTGAATTTACACGTGAATTGAAATAATTTGGCGACGAAAACGAAATCCACGAAGTACTAAGTTCAGTGGAGCGCACTTGCTTTTTTCGTGAATGGACAATACCAAAATTTAATGTTTGCGTGAAAAAAGTGGGCGGATTTTGGATTTTACGTTTTAATGTCGCAACTATATTGAAAACACAATAGTAAAATGCGTTAACGTTAATCGAACGATGCGGATTTATTATAAGCACATTTAAATAGAGTTTAATATGCATAAATAAACGCCCGATACGATTGAAATACCGACACTATATGCATCCACCGCATTCCATCTGTGGTTGTGCAGACTTTCCATCATTTTTTCCGGGCACATCTGCGTTGGGACTGTGCTCCGAGGTGACTCATCCGTTCCAGCAGACCCGCTGAGCGAAAACTACTAAAAAGCTGGGTGCACATGTCCGATCAGATAGTTGTCAAAAAGAGCCAAAAAAGAACATTTGCGTTTCAAATTTCCCGTAACTAACTCTTCTTTTCGGCGCCTCCGCCTCTTCTCTGCTCTTTTCGCGACTTTTACCCCCGTCTAAACGCTTCTCTACGTGTCACGCCGACAATATGATTTGTCGTCGGTCGTTTCCGTCCGCCCGTCTTCGACTTCTTCGCCGTCTTATCCTTCGTCTTCTATTTCGACTCGACTGGCTGTGTGCCATGTGCTCCGTGGCTCATCTCACTTTTCATTCCTAGTTCGTTTTGCTGTTTTGCCATTTTGCAAATGTTGGCAGGCACGCGGAGCCTGTTGCCGGCGGCCACATGGCCCGGCTACTCGTATACCCAATTTCTAGATCTGTTTATTTCGTCGGTAAGTCTTGTTTTTTCAGGCTACCGTAGTCAGAGTCAGCTAGCCCGCTGCTCATTCTGATTCATCATTAGTGACGAGGGGGAGACATGAAAATGAGAAAAACAATTAGCGGGTCAAAATCATTGGGCTGCATTCCAATTAGAATCGAATGGGGTGGAAAATGGCTAGGGCTGGCTAATAGTAAGTCAGTCATCAAGCTCGAGCCGCCAGAGTCAAGTCACAAGCGGCTCCGTCCCTCTCTCTCTCTCTCTTTCTTTCGATCCACCAAATCGAGTTACGTCCGTCCTTCTCTTCCTCTCTCTCTCTCTCTCTTTGCTTCCAAATACTGGCAAAGAGGGAAATGGGTAGGTCGGTCACGAACGGAAAGTGAGAATGGATAATGGAAGGAAAAGGTAGTAGAGTTGGCAATTGCTCTTCTCTTTTCGACTCTTGGACCAAAATACGGAATATGCCTCTTATATGCCTCATCACAGCTCCACCCCTCACAGGCCACCGGCCACCACCGCCTTACCACTGCCCTTGCGCCCGACGGCACAGCATGGCAGTGTGGCCGAGTGGCTAGCGCTACTGGACGATGTGCAAGAAGTCAGGGGTTCGGGTTTTGCACCGGGCAAATTAGTTTTGTACCACTTTTGTAACTGCAGATGAGCCGTGGACGTATTAGAAAGCTTTCAAAAGTTGATGGCCAACTAGGGCAACACCAAAATGCGGCCGGGATGGGTGACAATGAAAAGACCGGAAGAAAAAGAAGGAGGAGGAGTAGGCGCTGTTGATGGTGGTGTCTTTTCGCACATCTCTTCCTCCTCTTGTCTTGTGGGTCTCCAGAATCTGCTCAACGTCTTCTTCTTCTTCTTCTTTTTTTTCCGTTTTTCTTCATTCTTCTTCCCTTCGGTGTCGACAATTCGATTATCCCGTGAGCCACGACGTCGGCGTCGTCGTCGCGTTTCGTCTCGTCTCCCACACATATCATCATCATCATCATCATCAACACACACACCCCGACACCGCCTTCGTCCTTCCGGCAGGCAGGGCCCAGTCTTTTTTGACACACACATACATTTTACATTTTCCCTTCTTCCTTCTACAACTATAGTATGAACTGTGCTCATTGTGCATTTCACCAGCAGCAGGCGCAGCAACAAAGAAAGCAGCACGCTCAGAGCGTGTTGCGGGTTGACGCCGAGTCCGAGTACTTTGAAGGTGTCGAGAGTACGGTAAGCAGGGGCTGATATGGACGAAATGTGGGTTTATGGCTCTAATATGCCTCATCTGACACCCAGATGGGCGACATGCCTTGTGATGGGTTATGTGCCTCTAGAGAGACGGCCGCCTTCGCCTTATTACGACCCTAGCGCGCGCTGGCAACTTGTGGCGTTGTGGCCGAGTGGCTAGGGCGTTTGCTCACCGCCCACAAGACCGGGGTTCGGGTTTTGCTTTCGTCAAATTTTTTTTGCTGCTTTATTTGAACCGTATTATCATTTCTTGCAGATGGAAGGCGGTTCCGGATGGACCGAATCGCTGGAAAAAGACTTTGACAAGGCATTCGTCTCGCTCGATTTGCTCCTGGGCGAAGTGGATTCCGATCAGGTAATTTTCTACTAGTAGCTTCCCCCCACTCCTTAGTTTCCATCCACTCGCACATTCTAACCAATCCAGGTTGAGATCACGTATGAGGGCCGTCAAAAGATGACGTCACTGAGCGCCTGCTTCGCACAAATGATGCACAAGTGTCAGTTCATGATGCACACGATTGGGAAGCAGGAGAAGGTGAGAAGACGTCCAAAAGGAGTACACGAGGCCTGCATGATTTTTGTACAAAAATTGGCTGAATATTGATCGCTTTTTGTTTGGGCATTGCAGGCAATCGAGCAGAAGCTAGGCCACACCTCGTGTATTTCTTCTGGGCGATTTAAATATATCTTTTGGTAGTTTTTAATACAATATTGGTACGGTAGTTGACAGTTTTTCGATAATCGAACATTTCGAAGCTATAAAACTTTGAAAATTGCATTATTTTCGATAAAACAGCGTCGTTTTCTTCCGAAAATAACGATGCTCCAAATTAACGCTTTGCTCACTCATTGTTTACAAACGCAAAATTTTCGTAAACCGCAATAACGCCGCTTTATCAACATGAAAAAAAAGGTAGTAGAGTTGGCAATTGCTCTTCACTTTTTTACTCTTCCTAGGGTAGGTATCGCAATGGGTCGAAATACGGAATACGCCTCTGATATGCCTCTAATATGCACCACCGCAAGCATAAACCCAATCGGCACCACCCCTCACAGGCCACCGGCCACCACCGCCTTATCAGTGCCCTTGCGCCCAGCGACACAGCATGGCAGTGTGGCCGAGTGGCTAGCGCTGCTGCACGAGGTGTAAGAGGTCAGAGGTTCGGGTTTTGCACTGGGCAAATTTGTTTTGCAACATTTTTGCGACCGTAGACGAGTGGTGCAGAGCTCATCAGCAGTAAGAGAGACAAATTTCCGATGAGAAAACATCAAAAGATGTGCTTTGTTTACACACACAAAAAATCGAAAAATTTAGCGAATAAAATGCAAAAAGCAAAACAAAAAACGTGTAATAAAATCAGGAAATGGTCTCGATACGAAACGAGGTCGTAGAGGCGCGCGCCGCCCGTCAGAGCATGGAAAAAGAGGTGGAGCAGTTGATGATACAAGTGCACTCGCTCCAATGCCAACTTCACTCGAAAACCGCGCCCCACGAGTCGGATATGATAAAGAAAAAGCTGGTAAGTTTTTTCAGCCTTTTAAAGCACCAATTATCTACTTTTAGGAATCCCAACTCACCCAATTCCGCTCAGAACTAATGCAAGGACTGAGCACAGTCTGCGAGCTGGAACTGGCTAGAAAAGAGTGTGAGCGACAAAAGAAAACGATTCAAGCGTTGGAAACTGAGGTTTTTGGTGCAAGGTTAGCCGCCAAGTACCTGGACAAGGAGTTGGCGGGACGGATACAACAGATACAGCTTCTCGGCAGGAATATGCGAGGGGTGGAGCACGATCGGCTATGGAATCAGTTGGAGGCGGAGATTCATTTGCATAGGCATAAGACTGTCATTAGGGCTTGTAGGTGAGGAATTACGTGGATTTTGGGGATTGTATAATTGCCTACCATGTTCTTTATTACCTCTTAATCTCTGCCCAATAATTGTTTTTTAAATTTTGTTTACCATCGCACCATTTTTCGCGTCACTGCGTCTCCATTTTTGCGCGCGTTTAGCTAAACTTGGCAGAACGAGACTGTGGAGACGCAGAGGGGGCGCGTTTGCATTTTTATAGGGTCTAGAGTAAAAAACTGAGCTAGTAAATCAGGTAGGATCCGCACAATTTTCCCACCCACCCACCCAACCACCCAACACCAACCAATTCTCGTTCAGAGGACGCGGTAACACGAAGGGATTAGCGGCGCCACTTCGTCACAACTTCAAGAGCCTTCGAAAACGAAATGGAGTGGGAAAGAGTCGCAAAGTGGTGTTGTCAAAGCATCCGCACGAGGGTCTCGGCATCTCGATTACGGTGAGGGAGCGAAAAAGGTTTTGTGTGTTGACATGAACATTGTCTAAAGTCGGGGCTAATTGCCGAAAATGCCCTTTAGGTGCCCAAAAACTGCCCCTGCCAATCAGCTGACCATTATCTGCCCACTATCTGCCAATCAGCTGCTCATTGTCTGCCCTCTAACTGCCCATTATCTGCCCACTAACTGCCCTCCAGCTGCCCATTAGCTACACATTAGGCCGTATTCATGAACATTTACCGTACGGTAAATGGAAATGGTAAATGATCTTTTTGACAGAAAATTTAAATTCTGCAATGTGCACGGGGTTCATGACACTATAAACAATTCGTGAATTGTTTTAGGAACAGCAAAACTTATTATTTCCGTCAGAAACTCCATTTCCTTTTTTATTTACGGTACGGTAAATGTTCATGAATACGGCCTATTATCTGCCCGTCAGTGGCCCACCAGCTGTTTACAAGCTGCCCATTATCTGCTCAATATCTGCCCATTAGCAGCCTATTTATCTAATCGCTCATTAGCTGCCCCTTGTCCACTAGCTTCCCAATAGCTGCCCATTATCTGCAATATCTGCTCATTAGCTGCCCTCTAGATGCCCATCAGCTGCTCATTACCTGCTCTCTAACTGCCCATTTGCTGCCCACTAACAGCCCACTAGCTGCCCATTAGCTACACATTATCTGCCCGTCAGTGGCCCACCAGCTGTTTACAAGCTGCCCATTATCTGCTCAATATCTGCCCATTAGCAGCCTATTATCTGCGCTCTAATTGCCCGTTATCTGCCCACTAATCGCTCATTAGCTGCCCCTTGTCCACTAGCTTCCCAATAGCTGCCCATTATCTGCCCAATATCTGCTCATTAGCTGCCCTCTAGATGCCCATCAGCTGCTCATTACCTGCTCTCTAACTGCCCATTTGCTGCCCACTAACAGCCCACTAGCTGCCCATTATCTGCCCATTAGCTGCCCAATATCTGCTCATTAGCTGCCCTCTAGCTGCCCTCCAGCTGCCCATTAGCTGCCCATGCCCATCAGCTGCCCATTATCTGCCCACTAGCTGCCCCCCAGCTGCCCAATGTCTGCTCGTTAGCTGTCCACTAGCTGCCCCTTGTCCACTAGATGTCCACCGACTGACCATTTTCTGCTCATTAGCTGCCCACGTTCACTAGCTGCCCTCTAACTGCCCGTTAGCTGCCCATTATCTGTCCATTACCTGCCCTCCAGCTGCCCATTAACTGCTCACTAGCTCCCCAATATCTGCCCACTAGCTGCCCCCCAGCTGCCCAATGTCTGCTCGTTAGCTGTCCACTAGCTGCCCCTTGTCCACTAGATGTCCACCTACTGACCATTTTCTGCTCATTAGCTGCCCATGTTCACTAGCTGCCCTCTAACTGCCCGTTAGCTGCTCATTATCTGTCCATTACCTGCCCTCCAGCTGCCCATTAACTGCTCACTAGCTCCCCAATATCTGCTCATTAGCTGCCCTCTAGCTGCCCACAAGCTCTCCATTTTCTGCTCATTACATAGCTACCCATGTTCACTAGCTGCCCGATATCTGACCACTATCTGGCCCAAAAGTCCGCAAACAACGTTGCCAATGTTTTTATTGCTCTCGCCGATTTTATAAAAATCTAGCGCCCCCAAAAAGGACAAAAATCAAGGTCCGCAGACACCATTCTTTCTTTCAGGGCGGCTCGGAACACGCTCTACCCATCGTGATATCGGAAATTCAGCCGGGACAACCAGCCGATCGGTGCGGTCAAGTTTTTGTGGGCGACGCGATTCTGTCGGTGAACGGATACGATTTGCGGACAGTGAAACATCAAGAGGCGGTGGATATTTTGAGCGAACAGGTAACTATAACTATTTTGTTCTCTGCATTTTTCAAATATCATTGTTTTTCGATTGCGTTTTCGCGCATAAAAAAGTGGACGGGGTTTCATGTGTTGCTGTATTTAGCACATCGATTTAAACCCCAATTGTTGGTTAAAGCAACAATACAAATTATAATTGCATTTTCAGGTGCAACGAGGAGATCTCGACTTGGAGCTGGTGTTCGTGTGTCCGGATGAGGACAGTGATGACGATGGGACTGTTATGATTGAGCATGGGGATGGTTCAATGTGAGTGTAGTTACAGTAACCTAATCGTAGAAATAAAAGGAGGCAGTTTCAAACTCGCATTTTAATTTATTTTTTTTCAATTTTAGACCAAAAGTGTTTCCTTCTGAAATCAATACTTTTACACATCATTCGATGTAGAATTTCATGCCGATTAAGATTGTCTCTTAAAATTTTGCATGAAAATTTGATGGAAACTGTCAAAAAGTCGAAAAATCGTCAGAGGTGAGAGAGTGAGATACGCAGAGAAAACATATTGGAATTTGAACGAAAAACTGGATTTTTGAAGAATTTTAGGCTATTTTCTTGGTAATAATTGATCAAAAATAGTAGAAAGCACATATTTTAAGCAAAATTTCCTATTTTTTTTATTTAAAAAAAATTTAGGTCCAAAATTGTTTTTGGTAAAATCAAATTTTTTTTTGTAAAAAAATCAATAATTTAACACATCATTCGATAGAGAATTTTACGCTGATTGATATTGTTGCTTAAAAGTTTGCATGAAAATTTGGTTAAAACCATGAAAAAGTCGAAAAATCGTCAGAGGCGAGAGAGTGAGATACGCAGAGAAAACATATTGGAATTTGAACGAAAAACTGGATTTTTGAAGAACTTTTGGCTACTTTCTTGGTATTTATTGATCAAAAAGTGTAGAAAACACAAATTTCAAGCTAAATTTTCAATTTTCTTTTAAATTTTAGGAAAAAATTAAAAAAAATTGAACATCGAAATTTTTTGTACTCAAAAATCAATAGTTTTATACATCATTCGATAGAGAATTTTTCGCTGATTAATATTGTCTCTTAGCACTTTGCATGAAAATTTGGTTAAAACTAAGAAAACGTCGAAAAATTGACAGTGACAAAAGAGTGAGAGACGCAGAGAAAAATATCGAATTTTAAGCGAAAAATTGGATTTTTAAAGTGTTTTTGACATCATTCGAAGGTGAATTTTACGCTGATCAATATTATCCCTTGGCATTTTGTATGAAAATGTGGTTAAGAACGTCAAAAAGTAAATTGTAGAGCGCGAGAGACGCAGAGAAAAAATATGCGATATTGAGCTAAATAATGACCATTTTCAGCTACAACCTGTACAACCTGGAAGAGCCCCCCACGTCGAGCCGTTCCTCAAACAATTCTGATGAGTCACGTAGCACGTGAACGCCACGTCACATAGCTCCGCCCACACACACACTTATACCGGTTTCACGCTTCTTATTTCTTTTCCATTTTCTTGTATTTTTTGTATATTCCCGTGACCTTTTTTCGTTGTTTTCCAACCATGTGCCAACACTCTGCTTTTTCTCCCGAGCGTTTAGATGAATAAATCTACAGAACATTAAACTGTTATTTTTGGTTGTGGTTGTGCTCTTCTCCCGCCAACAATGACGTCACCATCCACCGAGCAACAATTGAATCGGCTCACCGCCACGTTCAACTTCGCCATGACCAAAGCGTTGGCAGCCGATAGCAAGCATGATTGGCTGACGCATTTGAAGGCCATGTCGAATGCGTTTACGCAGGTATGCTATGGGGAAGGTTTTCAGGCGTTTTGCAGACTTTTGGGCTCATCACGGTGTGTTGAAGCGTACATTTTTTCAAAAATAATAAAAAGTACGCAAATTGCCGTCACATGCGCTTTCAAATTATAGCGTTCACGGTGATTCTTTTACTACCGGCCACGCATTTCTAGTCCCCCGGTCGCAAGTATTTCCCCTCTTTCTCTCGCACTCTCTCACTCTCTCATCACATGAAGTGGGCGGAGTTCCCTCCCCTTTTTGCAAAATGAGGCAAAAAAATTTGCGGAAATCAGTTCGGCCACCACGGAAAAACAGTTTCATTTGAAATTGTACGTATAAAAACGAACGAATTCCGGTTTAAAATATGCGCCCTAATGAGAGCTAGTAACGTGACAGACAACTTTTTGATCAGACTTCATTTACAAAATCGCGACAGGAAAAACCTAATCGGGGGACTAGAAATGCGTGGCCGGCAGTAAAAGAATCACGTAGAATTTGAAATTGTACGTGAAAAATCGGACCAATTTCGGTTTTAAATATGCGCCATAATGAGAGGAAGTAATGTGACAAAAAACTTCTCGATCCGAAGTCATTTAGAAAATCGCGACAGAAAAAACAAATCGGTGGACGAGAATAGTGTGCTCGGTAGTAAAAGAATCACCGTGGCGTTACAGGTTTCTGTGCATGCGCCGCAACTTACGACAATTCAAAAAACATTTTCATTGAAAACGCATGAAACAATTCTGTTAATTCAACGAAAAGTGCTTCTAATCGACTCATTAATTTTTTATTATGCGGAAGAGTACAAAAAAAAGTAGAAAATTACGTCAATTTATTGATTAATGCGATATTTCAAAAACAGTGACCTGCAGCTGTCTAGCGTAGTCACCAAAAAAAAATCATACTTCTAATTAGACTCAAAATCTATCTTCACAGGCCTGCACCGCCGTCACCAGCGAAGAATCGTCCAAGAAAATGGCCATGCAGGAGCGTGATGCGGCTCTCGAGCAACTCGTTCAGGTCAACGCCAAAGTCGCCGCGTCTGACAATCTGATTCAGCAGATTCACGTCCTGTTGGCGGCCAAGAATCGCAATTCGACGGATCTCGCGTCGCAGAACATTTTTGATAGACTGGTCAGTTTCTATCAATCAATTTTTGGCTATTTTTCTAGGAAAGAGGTCAAAAACTAGTCATAAGAGCAGAAGAAACTCCAAAAATTCTGTCGAAAATCCTAAAATCTGCCACCAACCCCATAAAACGGTCAAAAACTCGATGATAGGCGACCTTTTTTCCGGAAATAATCGAGGGTGCTGAGAAATAGAAATTGGACAGAATAGAACCGCGTATAATAGGGCTGAAACAGGGCGGATACGGTAGAGCAAGAATACAACTGTTGCTCTGCTGAATAAGCTATAGGCATATAGTTTGGCGATTATATTTAGTCCAAGGTTCTATTTTATGGTACCACACGGTGTCCAGGATTTGAAAAGTGGGCGGAGCCGAGCAAACGCGCCCCACTGGATTTTTTCGCGCGAAATTCAAATTTTGACGCATTTTTAATGTTTTTCGGGAAAAAAAAGCATAAATTCTTATTTTTTCCCACATGTGCTCCAACGGAATTATAGCTGAGGTCTTTAGAAATTTTTTAAGCCCAAGAACGTCGAATTTGGTTCAGCCACCATTTCGAAATATTCGTTTTGAGTTTTTTGGTGTTTTTCCAGGATAAATCTTTACGAAAATTGAAGTTTGGGCAATTTAATGGTATTAAAAGATACAATACATACATTTTACAAAGAAAAACAGGTTTTACTGAAAGAAAAATAAAAAAAATCAATTTAAAAAATTCGAGAGTCGCAAACTGCGCAAGCACCGAAAGTGCGCCATGAAAGTTTGCTGACGCGCCAGCAAATAGGCTCCGCCCACATTTCAAATCCTGGACACCGTGTACCACCAAAAAAAACGGTTGAAACCTCAAAAATCAGTAAAAATTTCAAATTTTTTATTAAAAAAAACCCAAAAAATCGCTCAAAAATCCCAAACGGACCTGTGCGGTAGAGCGCGATTCTATAGTTAGGGACCACAAAGTGTTTTTCAAAACAAATATTCTCTGAAATGTTTTCGTTGCATTACATTCTACAGCCAATTCTAAGACTTTTGCCAAAAAATCAATCCAAAAGAGCTATTCGCTGTCGAGTTACAGCCGTTTTTATGCTCATTTTCAATGTACTGATTTTCGGCCAGCCCAGTGGGCGGGGCGATGTTTGCAAGAATCCCGCGCGAGATAATCGGTCAATTTGAAGCTCACAAAAGGAAAACGCCTCATACACTGATCGCGAATCAAGAGTTTTACCACTGCCACAGGTAGTGCGCGTTCAGCTTACAATAGGTTGCGCGCAAGGCCTATCGAGTACACGCGAAGGGCAGCGAAGTAAGCCTGTAAAAGGCTTATCGCGGCTAGATGCCTGTAATAGGCCTGAAATAAGCTTATCGCGGGTTAATTTCTCCTACAATTTGCTTATCGCGGTTGTCAGAAAACCTATTGCACGCCTATAATAGGCTTTTCGCGGCTATTGAAAGTTCGAACTTGGGCTTACCGCGACACATTAAAACTGAAATATCTTATTTAAAAAACTTGAAATTAACCATTTATTTAAAAATAAATTTATTTAGAAATCATTAAAATAATATATTAATACAATTTAACAAGAGAAAACAATAAAAAGAAAACATGTAAAATAACAAAAGAGCATCACAGAGAAAAATAAGACGGTTAAGGAAAATTTTGGCTGCCTGGAGAATGTTTTACTTTTAAAAAGACATTCGAATTTTCAAACCCGTATGAAATTTTGTTTATGTCGTTTTAAAAAAGTTATCACCTCCGAGGCCGCGTGAACTTTGAAATTAGGCTCCGCCTCTTCACGCGAATTTCATAAAATTTTTATTTTCCTTCTTTTTTATGCCGCGTCCAAAGTTCAAAAAACTCCTGAAATCAGGAGTTTTTTGCAGTCCAAAGTTCCGAAAAAAATCCCAGAAAAAACAGGCGGTGACAGTTGAAACCGGTGTTACCGTAGTTGCTTCACTGCGAGACCTTCTATGTTTAAACTTGAATTTTCCCACAGTTGCTCAATTTTTTCTTTTTTGCGGGAAAATTCAAGTTCAAACACAGAAGGTCTGGCAGCGAAGGAACTACGGTAACACCGGTTTCAACTGTCACCGCCTGTTTTTTCTGGGATTTTTTCTGGAACTTTGGACTGCAAAAAACTCCTGATTTCAGGAGTTTTTTGAACTTTGGACGCGGCATTATGTTCATGAAAATTTAAAAAGGTAGAAATTCGCGTGAAGAGGCGGAGCCTAATTTTAAAGTTCACGCGGCCTCGAGAGTGACAACTTTTTTAAAACAAAAATATCAGGTACAAAAGGCGATACTTGAGTTCACGTTTTTTTTTGGAAACTGGGGTTTTTCACGATATGGTTAAAAATAAGAAAAACGGCAAAAAAACTGCGCAAAACTCGGAAAATGCTCCGATTGACCTAACATTTTGGAAAATAAGGGAAAAAAATCTCACAAAATTTTGGACCGAAATATGGACTTTTAAAAAATATTTATTTGTTCTGAAATTTTTTACAATCGATATTTTGGTCTGAAATTTTGTGGGAATGTCCGGGAGTATTTTTTCCCTTTCCCAAAATGTCAGGTCAATCGGATTTCCCGAGTTTTCGCGCAGTTTTTGCCGTTTTCTTCCTTTTTTGCCATTTCGTGAATAACTCCATTATGTAATGAATTCGTGGCGGAGTTAAAAAATTTTGCCCCAGACAGCCGGTAAAAAAAAAGGAAAAAAACTTATAATATTGATCCTGTCCAAAGTGACCATCGCTCGGCTGGGCTCCATATTGTCGCCAGACACATACACAATCTGAAAATTTGTGTACTTAATTGAGTTCCTGAACCTTCAAATAAAACTCTAATCAAGAAGCAACATGTCCACAAACACGATTTTTTTTTTCAATATTTATTCTTCGATCACTATTTTGGAAAGGAATTAAATGCGGTTTTTAAGTTATCATATTAATGCGCCGCGAAAAGTGAGAGTCACAGCCGAGTCCCACGCTCCGCTGTGACATTTGCAATTTTTTGAAGCAATGATTACTGGTTACATGAAAAAGCTTGAAAAAAGATCAGAAAAGTTTGACTCGCTCGCTAGCTGCGTTCTTCGAATCGGTAGGGGCAGCAATTGTACGATTTTTGCGGCGAATCGCCGATTTTGGCAGGGAATTTTAACTGCAAATTGCTACTGCGAACAGGCAACTTCCCGCAAAAATCGCCAAATACCGAAAAAAATCGATCAATTTTTGCCAGTATCGACGTTTTTTGCCGAAAACTCTGTTTCTACTCTTGTTCTACATAAACTAAAAACTCACATTCTGCTGAGTCGGGTAGTCGGGCAGGGTCGATTGAGGAGGCGGCGTCGGGCAGTCTGAAAGTAAAAATTAATTATCGAAGGAAGAAAAAACGTCACTGTGCGGGTTAGTGAGGGCCACCCAAAAAGTGTTTCATATTTTTTGTCATTCAAGTTTTAAATATGCCTTTGAAACAATTTTTTGAGTACCCCTTCCCTCAAAAAATGGCGCGAAATTGCTATATCGAAAAAATCGATAAACGCCGATTTAAAAAATTTTTGTGATTTAAATCGAATTGCGTCAACAAAAAATTAAACGCCGTCCACTTTTTTACACGCAAATTTTAAATTTTTATGGATTTTGAATTTTTGCATGAAAAAAGTGGACCCGTCGAAGTTTTTGATGATGGGTATCGATTGAAACCATATCTGATTAAGGCGCTATGCGGGTTGGGGGGGGCCACCCAAAAAAAATTTTTTTTTTCGTTTTTTTGTGCGGTTTCGCATCGCTTTTGGTTTGTTTCATATATTAATCTCATTCTGCATTATTTTTTAGCCAGGACAGTTCAGCGGCAACGCGCCGGAAGCATGTGTGATACTTTTCAAATATGCGACCGGAGGGAGCTGGGCGGAAGCTTGCTTTGACCCTTTTGAGTGTTTAATCGGCTCCCAGTAACCTTTTCTTATCTTTTTAGGCTCATCTTTAGACTTTTAATCACAAAAAATCATCCCGCAAAGCATGCTTCCGCCCAGCTCCCTCCGGTCGCCAATTTGAAAAGTGTCACACATGCTTCCGGCGCGTTGCCGCTGAACTTTCCAGGCATCGATAAATGCTCAGAAACGAATATTCAAAGCGTGAACAACAAAAAAAGTGCAAAAAAAATTAGTGAAAAAAAAAATTTTTTTGGGTGGCCCCCCTCAACCCGCATAGCGCCCTGATTAATTAAAAAATAATTATTAGCAAAAAAAATAAATAAAACTGTAAAGAACTTCGAAAAAGCGACGGATTAAGGCAAAAAGGCCCAAAAAAAAATTAAGCAGCTCAAAAATGTCTCTGCGTACGCTGCGTCTCGTCTCGTAGCCGTCGAGCGCGCTTGCATCGTACAGCCGGCGTGGCGGCGCCTCTTGTAATAGGCCTAACGCGGTCGCCGCACACACCGCGTGCGCGATAAGTCTGTTGCAGGAGGGTAGCCGCTGCTACCCGCGATTGACTTATTTTAAGCCCAGAACAGGCCTATATTTGGCTTACGCCTATTATAAGTTGGGTAATATCGGAGAATCACCCCCCTACACGTTGCACTATAACCCCCCGCGGATAAACTATGGAATAGCCCCCCCTCATATTAAAAAATAAAAAGCGAAAACATAAATTTATTTTTCGTTTAATTTCATATCAAGCATCAAGATCGAAAAAAGCTGATCAACGTGACCTTTTGACTGTACACTTGAATTTCATTCCCTTTTGTTTAACCATTTCTCGGATTAACAAAGCGAAGGGATAGCACATGCAGTGAGTTAAGGGGATGTTTCTGTAGTTTAGCGCTCTAGAAGCTTGTGTGTTGCCTATCAATTTTGCGCCTCCAGGCGCTAGGGGTGGGTGAAAGCCGTTTAGACCCTCTCTTTCAGTGATCGCCACAGGCAAATTTTGAATCTCAGGGGGACGGGAGTAAATTTTCTCCAGATAATGGGAAAGTGGGGGGTGATTTTAAGATTATACCGTGGGGGGTGATTCTAAGGCCTGGAGGGGGACGATTCTTGGAGATTACCTTAGAACTTACAATCGCCCCCCATTTCTACTAGTGGGGGGCCATAGTACGATGTTGACACTATAGAATCACCCCCTAATCACAATCACCCCCCACCCCGTTTCGGGGTTCAAAATGTACCCAGTGGGGGGCGATTCCCTGGGTTGGGGGGCAATAGTGATGTGGGGGGCGATTCTGCGAAATTACCATAAGTTGGACGCGCTTTACCTGTGGCGCCACACCGCCACTCTAGCGCGCAGCTTCTTTTTCCTACATATGGTCGCCGCCTCACTGCCTCCTAGCTGTCGCTGCCAGATGAAATTGATGCTGATTCATGCATAAAATTTACAAAAATTACCCAGAAAAGTGAAAAAAACCTAAAAGGGGGATTATAACTTGAAAATCTGTGAAAATGATTTAGTCAAAAAAAGGGTGAAGAAGCCGAATCCGTTATAAAAACAGTGGGACTCGACCGGCATCACCCTCAAAATTGCAAAAAACCAGAAAATTGGTTTTGAGCCGATCACTTTAGGAGATAGGAAAGTACTTTAAAGTCGATCAATCTCTCTAAATTTTTGGCCTTGACCTTATAATTGATTGTTCTATTGGTTTCTAAAATAAAAAAGATAGGTCATCACTTAAAAAATCGAGATAAATTTCCTCCCACTTTGATTGAAAAAAAAACCTAAAAGGGGGAACTAAAACTTAAAAACCAACTGCATATTCGAATTCAGCACATAAAAAACTATAGGAATCAGTAATAAAAAGAGTGGGACTCAACATGGAAAGACCCTAAAACTTCCATTTTCTAACTTTCGCTTCATTTTTTTTTTCGATTTCGGGTGGAAGTACTGATTTTTCAGCAAATCTGATATCACCAATCGATTCCTCGTGGTCGATTACATAAGGGAGCATCTTAACATTAATGGTTATACCAGTAGTATCCGCGTTCCAGAATCGCAATATTGCACCACGATCCAAAAACGCGCTGGGGAGAAAAATCGGAACGCCCCGCCCACCACTCTTTGTGGTCCCTATCAGGGCTGTGCGAAAAATTTTTCGGACGAAAAATTTTTTCGGTTTTTTCGGTCATATTTCGAAAAATTTTTCGGCCGAAAAATTTTCGGTCTGAAAACTTCGAAAAATTTTTCGACCGAAAAATTTTCGAAAATTTTCGAAAAATTGGGATGTGTTCAAGACGCGGAGTATGTGCGCAGAATAACCAAATTTTGTATAAAATGTTTTTTTCACCAATGTATTTTATATTTTTGCACCTATTTCAATTAAAGGAGGTGCCAACTTTTTGGGAAAGTTGCTTAAATTGTAGTATTGGGTGAGGGATTTACAAACATCACATCAAAATCGCACAAAAAAAAATGATCTAGTTTTTTATGATAACTCAGGAAATTTTTGGCTAATAGCCATGGAAAACGGCTAATAGCCACCGATTTGGGGCGTGTGCCATATGTATTTGGCACACGTCTCATATTCGATGGCTATTAGCCGTTTTACATGGCTATTAGCCGTTTCTGTCGGCTATCATTTTCAAAATTTTTCCATTTCAAATTTCAGTCATCTTGTGGCTGGAAAAAGTCGCAAAAGCACTGAGTAAGCGCGAAGACTGTTTCCCCTAATTGTTGCATGTAGACATTTTATAGCTGCGTTTCCAACATACGAATTTTTCATAGGCAGTGGTATTACCCCATATGGGCTAATAGCCCTTTTCGACGGCTAATAGCCATATTCGACGGCTAATAGCCATAATGGCTAATAGCCAAATTCGTCGGCTAGTTGCCATTATCGCCCGCTATCAGCCTTTTCGGCGGCTATTAGCCATTTTCAGTGGCTATTAGCCACCTAGACGCCGAATCTCGCCATAACGCGCCAAAAATTTCCTGAGAATAGTCATCGAATCGACCCGTGTGCCATATGCATTTGGCGCACGTCTCAAATTCGATGGCTATTCGCCATTTTCAAGCGGCGCACGTCCCGAATACGATGACTATTAGCCGTTTTTTATGGCTATTATCCGTTTTCCATGGCTCTTAGCCACACAGCTGCCAATTCCTGCCGAATACGCGCCAAATACTCTAGGAAACCGGCGACCAGCATTTTTTCCAAAAATATTTCCTTTTTGAAATGGACAAAATGTATATCCCCTCTTACCTGGCGCAATTTTGGCCGATTTGAAAATCATCCTTATATATAAAATTCCGTTTGGGTCTGTAACTGAGTTTCTTGGTGTGTCTGTTTCCAAACTGCATGGCGGAAGCGAACTGAGCGCCCGAGACCAACACAAAAACTCGAACTCGCGTCGTTCGCTTGAAATGCAAGGGCTTAACCGTCTGCGCCACAGGGCACACGCAAAAAATGAATGCAAAAGAAATTTAAAAGAAAGTGAAGAAAAAACATTTTAGAAATGAAAAGAAATCAAAAGTAGCTTTTGATGCAGCCAGGCTTGTAATTTATCAAAAAAAAAATGAAAGAAATCGAAGAAAACAAAAACCGATTATTGCTGAAGGCAATACAATTTTCGAAAAGACGCGGTCGGCCGCCGGCCTAGAAAACCGGGCGCGCTAGCCTAGCAAATCTCGACTTCGTGTTCTGCCCGTGGTTTTCTATTTTTTTTATTTTAATTTTGTTGTAAAATCCGCCAAAAACCAGAGAAATTTTTTGTGCGATTTCGGTACGATATTCGTAAATACGTCACTACTGATTTTGTTGAATGTATTAAACGAATAATCTGTTTTTAACTGAATTTCAGGAAAAAAACAACATTTTTCGAAATTTTTCGGTTTTTTCGGGAAAATAAAACCGAAAAATTTTTTTTCGGTTTTTTTTTCGTCTTAAAAAACTCGAAAAAAAAATTTTTCGAAAAATTTTCGAAACTTTTTTTTCGCACAGCCATGGTCCCTATCTATAGTGTTTTTTTTCAGGCGGGTATTTTTACCACTTTTTGGGGGGTTTTTGACTGATTTTGTAAGTTTTTTGTCCGTGCTTTGGAGATTTTTGTCTACTTTTTTTTGTTCGAGCTTTTGACCGGGTTTTTTTGATTTTTGATGGTCTTCTGGCTTATTAAATGGTTTTTTAAAATTATATTTTTATCCGATTTCTAAGCATTTTGACTTTGTTGGGATTCTGGACCAATTTTTGGGGGTTTTGACCGTAATTTTTTGGGATTTTTCCCGCAAAAACTACTCTGTATGTACCTTCCATATACGCCGTGCTAGACCCCACAAACGCGCCCTAACTTAATCTCTGCGTTTCCACAGTGGCGTGCGTTCTGCCAAGTTTAGCTGAACTAAACGCGTGCAAAAATGGACACGCAGAGACGGGAAAATTCGCCTTCAAAAAAGTTTTCATAAATCTGAGACTATTCCAGTGCGAACAAGTCCGCCTGGACATGAAAGACATTTACAACTATCGTGTGCTCGAGGCGCGTCTCAAGGTGGAAAAGTGGCGCAACTCGCGAATGCTCAAGCATATCAACTCAATATCGAAGCAATCTGTCATGCATCTAATGGCCACCAGGTTCTATGCAAGGGTACATACCATAATTTCATTTCCTTTTTTATTTTCTCCTATCCCCTTTCAGGAGCTCGCCGCCATGCGCCAAATGATGGACTTGGTGCACAATACGTCGTCAATAGAGACTGCCGTCAAGTCAAAGCTGTGGGACGAGATTGAGACGGAGAATCGGCTACTCCGCCTCAACACGCTCTGGCTCATCAATCGCATCAATTCGGCAAACTTGGAGGATGCGCCGTTTGAGAACGGCGACAACTCGCACAGTCCGCCTCGCCTGGTGATTCTTATGCGAGAGCATATCAATCAGGGGCTCGGACTTGAGATTACGGGCGGTTGCGATCAGTTCCGTCCCGTTGTGGTGACTGGAAAGTTGCAGAGATCGATGGCTGATGATGATCAGTTGCTGATCAATGATCGCATTTTGGCCGTCGATGGCACTTTTGTGACGAACACGACGACTCATGAAGATGTTATGCAAATGTTGCAGACTGAGGTGAGCGACTATCAGCGGTTAATTTCCCTACACTTAACAACTGTGGGCTTTTTGAGAATGAGTACCGGGGAATAAGTCCTTTTGTAGGTGTGCGTCACCAAATAGACAAAGTTGAAAAGGGGCGTGAGTTCCATTATTTGGTTGTATTTATCCTATTTTTTCTGGTTTATCAGGGCCTATTTTGATTAAGGTTTAATGAATTTATCAAAAAGTTGGATGAAATTTTCGAGCAGAAATTTCAGCCAGTGTTTCAATAATTTGGACTAGATTTTAACGGTAAATTATATTTTGCCAAAGTTTACAGAACTTGATAATATTTGCATTGAATTCTTTCATTATGCATTCGCCACGAAGTGACATTTTGCGGCAAATTCGGATACACGGAAATCCACATTTCGGGGCGTGGCCTAAATTTCCCCGTAAATGACATTTTTTTACGGTTAGGGCACAAAAGGAACTTTAGAAATTCTCTAACAGCAATACTCCAAAATAGCACCAGTGCCTTTTTCAGTGAAGACTTTTTTTTGATGAATTGTCCCGCTATTTGAATTTATTGTCCATTCGCGAAAAAAACAAGTGCGCTCCACAAAACGTAGTACTTCGTGGATTTCATTTTCGTCGCCCAATTATTTCAATTCACGTGCAAATTCAACGTGAAATGAAATAATTTGGCGACGAAAATAAAATCCACGAAGTACTAAGTTTAGTGGAGCGCACTTGCTTTTTTCGCGAATGGACAATAACTGTTTGGAAAATTAAACAGATTTTTGAATTTATGCATTTGCGCGTCGGTTCACGTGTCTGCGTACGCGGTATTTTACTTTAATACGATCTAAAAAATGTCCTAAAATTACCGTAATATCTGTGTTAAAACGGCATGCCATTCTGATACAGTTTATAGGATAAATGCCGGGTACGTAAACTCGCAACCTGACGCGTGAATTCATACTGAAAAACTCCGAAAAAAGGTTGCATTAAAATCTCAAAAAAAACAATTAGAAGGTTTCCAAAAGGAGTACACGAGGTTTGGCCTTAAAAAAAACCGGGAAAGATCACGAATCCGGAGAAAAGCATTTAAAAACCAAGCCGCCCTTTGCAAGTCTGCGGCATGAGTTTTGTATGGGAACTGCGGGAAAAACCGTGCCGCAGACTTGTGAAAATTTTCTCTGGTTTTCCTAGTTTCCTTATCGCAAATTTGTGCACATTGGACTCTGTATACATCCACGTGGATCATCCGTGCGTATTATACGAAAGCACATAGCATGCGCGTTCCCGTGGATACTCTAAGAACCTGTGCACAGGGTCATTAGAAGGGAGTCAGAAAACGCACCCGGACGCACAACTAGAGACGCTTTTCGAGACCCTGACAAAACCGGGGAAGAGGCTCCGCCCCCTTTTGCAACTGCTGCACGATGTTTTGTACTGGAAGTGTTGAAAAAGTGCGCCGCAGACTTGCAACATTTCCCCGGTTTTGTCATTTTTTTTTTCACCGGTTTTGTCTTCCCTGGTTTCGTCCTCCACGGTTTCGTGGTTTTCCTCGGTTTTGTCAGGGTCTCCGCTTTTCCTACGAGCAAATTTACCAGAGTGTATACTCGGTATAAAACGTTGCAAACTCGCTCCAATCGAACAAGGAATTTCGCATGCATTTGGAGTGAGGTTTAGAAAAATTAGAGCGAAATTTCGGCCACGCTCTCTCAATTTTGTGCACTCTCTCGTCGCCAACGTGGCCGCGTCCACCACTGTGCGAAGGGAGCGCGTTTGCAGCGCTCCGTTCTGAGAATACCAAATCACGTTTATTCGCGCCCTAGTGCAAACCATTAGCGAATTTTCAGCAGCTAAATCAGTCCAAAGCCGGCCATTTTCTCCCTGTAATCCTTATTTACAAACCCTCGTCCTATACCACCCCAAAATCACCCATTTTTCAGTCCGCCAAAGACTTTATCGCCCTGATCGTCTCACAATTCGACCCGACAAAACATCCAAACGGCCTACCGAGTCCACGTCACATTGTCACCCCGCTCGAAGACTCGTCCACCCAATCGTCAATGTCGATTCGAGAGGATTGAGATTGTCCCCCCTCCGCTGCCCAACGGTTTATAGTCTTGTTTGTCCTTTTTTGATGGCTTTTTCGCGTTTTCTTCTGTTTTTCGTCGTTTTTTCCCCCTCTAACCATTTGTGATTTGTCGCTGTCTTTGATGTGTGTGTTTTTTTGTTTCGTTTGAAGTAGATTAAATGAAATAAAATGAAATCAATTGAAAGTCGGGGAGGGATGGATCCATCTTCTTCTTCTTCTTCTTCTTCTTCACAATAAAATTAGAGTGTGGGTTTTTATGGGTTTTTTTTCTTCTCTCTTGCTTTTACTATTGGTGCCCTCGTTTTCTGATTTATTATATATCTATCCAGACGTTTGTTTCCATTTAAAATTTGTAATTTAACTGAACTGATAACTCGTCCTCCTCCTCCTCCTCCCCCTATTCTTCCTTATCAACACCAATTTCGCCGTCTCTTTTCTTTGAAGTGTGCGGCGGCATAGATCAAAGGCTTGGCAGCCTCATAGATGGCCAAGTCCCCGCAGATGAGAAAGTGGTGGAATTTAGGCGGGAAGAAGAAGAAGAAGAAGAAAAAGAGAAGAGAAGAGAAGGGGACAAAATAATAAATGAGGTTGGGAAGAAGAGTGGCGTTTAGGTTCTTGACTTTGTCCCCCGGTCTAGTCGATCAATGCCTGTTCATTTTCATTTTGTTTTCTAGCTCTGAGTTTCTAAACACAGTGTTCTTTTATTATAATTACATAAAGGTTGAATTTTGAAAATTCGAACCCTAAAAATCCACAGAGACTATATAAATTTTGGAAAAAGTTTGGCTCCGCCCACATTTTTTGCACTTTTCTCGGTTCGCCAATTAAAAAATTACGCGCTTTTGGATGATTCCCACATTAAAAACTTTAAATTCCGGTTAAATTCAAATAAAATCTTGACTCCGCCCATTTTGCATATGAAGCGCACTTTTTCTTGTTTCATTTTTTTTCCAATCGCGCCAAGACATTTTTTTTCGCAACATTTTTTTTTCGAGAATTCATATATTTTAACGTTAAACCCAAAAACGTGCGCCATATGCAAAATGGGCGGAGCCAAGGTTCCTCCATCTCTCTCAAGTCTCTGCGTCTCTACTTTTACACGCACTTACAAGGGAATGGTCCAAACTTAACTTGGCATTTAGAAATGAAACCTATATAGGGTGAAAGAGCACTTCATGGGGAGCTCAAATCACTTTTCAATTTTTGCAATAAACCATTCGGAGCCGAGCAGATGAGCTCCAAAGTTTTAATTTTCACGTGCGAATTTATCACCGCAGTTGAGAGTCAATTTCAACAGTGGCCGGGTGGCCGAGTGGTTGGTGCAAGAGAATAGTAAATGGAGGATGCGGGTTCAATCCCTCGCGTTAAAAAATTTTGTATTTTGATTTTTGCGTTCACTTTTTCAGGTCCTAGAACTTTTTTTAACCAGTTTTTTTCGCATTGCCAACCTCTTTTCCGCGTATGATGACGATTGCATGTTTGTTTCTTGTTTTTATTTCGTTTTAACTGGAGATGACACTTCGTGTGGCAAGTGTTCTGTCGTTATTATCCAAGAAGTGTTTGGTTTCGAACTCGGATCCCCTCCACCAATGGACACAAGCTTACCGTCCTTGACACCTTCGGAGTTCCGTTTCGGACAAGTTGGCGCAGATGATTGCTTCCAGACGAGCTGTACCGATAATGCGTTCATCAAGTGTGCGAGATGCACCAACACTATTTGTTTTCCCCATTTCATAACTGTTGATTAGCATCCCTTATTTGTGAAATGTTACTACGAATTAAACACAAAAAATTGAAAAAAAAAATTGGTCAAAAAAAAAAGTCCTAGGACCTGGAAAAGTGAACGCAAAAATCAAAATACAAAACTTTTTACCGCGAGGGATTGAACCTGCGTCCTCCATTTACTATTCTCTTGCACCAACCACTCGGCCACCAGGCCACTGTTGGAAATGACTCTCAACTGCGGTGATAAATTCGCACGTGAAAATTGAAACTTTGGAGCTCATTTGCTCGGCTCCGAGTGGTTTATTGCAAAAATTGAAAAGTGATTTGAGCTCCCCATGAAGTGCTCTTTCCCCCTATATAGGTTTCATTTCGAAACGCCAAGTTAAGTTTGGACCATTCCCTTGTTAGCTAAACTTGGCAGAATGCTACTGTCGAGACGCAGATAAATGCGATACGATAGGGCGCGTTTGACTTTAGGGCCTACTTTTCGCGATTTTATATTAAAAAAAGTTAAAAGTTCTTTTTCAAGTTTTCGTGGTTTTGCACCGAAAACAACACATTTGACGCGCAAAATGAATTTTTTTTTTCAAGCTTTTCCTGCATTTCCAAATTTTTTTTACCGAAAAAAACGTGTCAATTTAGAAAATTTTCCCACACTTGTTAGTGCAATAAATTTGGATTTTTTTCCCATTTCTGTTCAAATCGCGCAAAAAGAGCCAAAAACATGCGCCATGTGCAGAATGGGCGGAGTCGAATGTCCGCAAACACCGTTTTTGCAATTATTCGGGTTATTTTGTCAATTTTTAAATTAAAAAAGCCTAAGATATTCAAAGTTTTCCAGAATTTTGACCTCGCACCCTTTTTTATAGCAAGCAAATCGATTTTTATTGGATTTATTGAATTTTGGCAAAAATTGCGCGGTTCTTGCAAATAAATGGGCGGAGCCTATTTTCAGGGGGTAAAAATTATTATTTTTCTAACAAAATTTCGCCATTCCCGCTTAGAAATGTTAATTTCAGTCAGAACACCAAAAAAACGCTTGGCGCTTAAAAAATAGCGTGCACCATGTGCTAAATGGGCGGAGCCTATTTTCGGGTGGTAAAAATTTTTATTTTTCGGAAAAAATTGCATAATTTTCATTTTAGTACATCATCTAAAGAATCGTGCGGCGCTTGCAAAATAACGGGAACGTTTTGTAAAAGAGGCGGAGCCTATTTTTGGGTGGTAATTTTTTTTGTTTTGACACTATTTCGTAATTATGTCTTGAAATTTGAATCTTATGTAAAAACATTTAAAGAATCGCGCGGCGCTTTCCTAAATGCATACACATTTTGTAAAAGGGGCGGAGCCTCTTTTTCTGGTTAAAAAACGATCATTTTTCTGGTTCAATTTTATTTGAATTTCTAGAATGTGTGCCCCATTTACAATTTTATCTATTTTCGCGCTGCTATTGCCCTAAAGTGTGCCCTCCAATGGGGCGGAGTCAAATGTCCGCAAACACCGTTTTTGTCCTAGAATTGAATCGTGAGCTATCCCTTTTTTGTCTGCGTCTCTTCAAATAGCAATGTGTTTGGTTTGCGTAGTGACGGGCGAAAATGTGGGCGGGCGGAGTTTCGTGTTTTGATGTATATATTTAGCAAATCAATTTAAACAGTGTTTTTTTTTGATTTCAGCCTATTTTTGCGGCTAGGGTCTAGAAAAAGCGCAGACAGACAAACCAACAAGAGACGGCTGGCAGCAGATGCGTCTGCGTACACGTACACGTCTCGCCTCCTCTGCAGTTGTTGCGGCAGCGGCGGCGGGGTGGCGGTGGTTAGGCGGCGAACATCAAAGGGAATGGGCAAGGCGCCGCCACCGCCCAAAGAGACCGGGGAGCGCCTCTCTCTCTGGGACGAAAAGAGAGAGAAGGAGGACCTCAACCGGGGGGAAGAAATATAAGTGGCACTTCTCCCCTCTCTCCCATTCTCTTCCACTTTATCTCTTTTCTTCACGCCCCCCGTTGTTCTTCTTCATCTTCTTCTCTTTCTTTCTTTCTTCCTTCCTGGCCTCCAATCGACTCATCGCAATGCTCTCTCCACGCCTGCGTCTCTCCTGATTGACATACTCTCTCTCTCTCTCTATCTCTATGTCACAGTTTCTGCATTCATTATCATATCGGTTTCTTACTTTTTTGCAGTCTTCCTTAAATTTCATCGAGACTATTGCTTTAGCTTGTTTGCACGTATTATGCGTTCGCCACCAAGTGACACTTCGCGCGCCAAAGTTTTGACCATTTTTTTTTGGAATTTTTGACTCTATCTGTTCGTTTGCCTGTCCACGCTAAAATTTCGACAATTTCCTAGACTTTTTAAAAGTCTGTTTGTCTGTCTTTCCCTATGTTTGCCCGTCTGTTTATCAATGTGTTTGTCCGCGCGGTAAATTTAAATTTTTTGATGTTTATTCTTGATTTTGCCAGTCCCTCTCTGTCTGTCTGTTTATTTGCCGGTACCTACTACCCATTTCAATTTTTAGCCCAATCCCTCTACCACTAACTTTTAAGAATTTATTCTCCACTTTTTGCCACTCTTTGTCTGTCTTTTTGCCTGCCTATTTATCTGCCCGTATCTACTGTCGTTAAAGAAGGAAGCTCATCCTTCTTTTCACCCCATTTTCAGTCATTATTCTTCCCATTTTTCCTCATTTTGCCTCACTGTGTGTCTGTCTGTCAGCCCTACGCTCAATCGTAAAGTTTTTTTCCTTTCAAATTTAAATTTTTTTTCCAACGCCCTACCCCCAATGGTTTCCTCAATTTCTCAAGCCTGTTGCGCATTATTTTATTAGAAAAACAATTCTTTAATTTTTAGCGTTTTTCTGGTATTTTCAATTTTTTTTTTTCCAAAAAAAGTATTTAAAGGTTTAATTTAACAATGATAGACGACCTAGAAATAACACGTTCTATTTTTAGGCCACCTTACCTATGCCCACCATTTTAGACAACCTATTTTTAAAAAAACTAGGCCACCAATCGAGTTGCATCACGAAAAAAGGAAACCCCGCCCACTTATCTGCGCGCGACCACGCAATTCCAGTGTTATTTGAAGAGACGCAGACAAAACGGTGTTTGCGGACTTTTGTTTTCATGCTGCGACTCGTTTGAAGGCACAATATCCCTTTTTTCTACCTTTTTCACAAATTTTCAAGCTTACTGCGCATTTTTAACATTTCTCCACTACAAAAATTTCCTTCTTTAATTTTAAGGAATTTAGCCAATAATTTTTGAAAAATATCTAATTACTTGAAAGTTCTTTTTTGATAGCCTAGTTTAGAAATCTAGACCATCAAAACTCAAATAATCTGATCTACCAAGTCCTGCCACTTTTAATGAAAGGCAAACTTTATTTATTCTTTTTCCACTTCACCTTATTTTCGGCGGTCTAGCTTAAAAATTTAGACCACCAGGTCCAAAAATTAGCATAATTACCTCTTATCTATGTTTCCAAGCCTAGAAATTTCGGCCACCACACCCTGAAAACTTTGCAATCTACCACTTCCTGTCACTTTTGGCGGCCTATTTTCTGCCACTCAATTTTTTTTTTCAAATTTTCAAGCCTGACTTAGAATCTTAGTTCACCAACCTCAAAAAGTCCTCATTCTTAAAAAATCCAGACCCTCTCCCGTAAATCCACACTTTCAGGGGTAATGGAAGGCGCACACCCACACCTGAACTGGGCGCGAAGTCTCGAATCAGTGCTGTCCGATCGGCTGGCTCTGGACGCCTTTCAGGAATGGCTAATGGAGTACTCATCGCCTCAGGTACACCCACCGTCCAATTCTGCGTATTTACCCTATTTTTGCAGTACCTCGACTTGTACTTTGCGATACGTGCCTTCGAGCGAATGGCGTTGGAGGGAAAACCGGAAAAGAGCCAACTAGCCAAGTCAATTTACTCAAAATTTCTGTCTTCCCGAACCGGTAACTGCGAAACGATACCGTCGAAATATCGAGCTCCGGTGAGTCTTTGCAATTTTCAAAACCAACTTTCACCCCTCCCTATTAGATCGGCGAAAAACTCCGAAACGGGATCGAGCTGGAAGACCGCGCCTTCTTCCAATGCTCCTCCTTTGTCATGGATTTTCTACGCCGACAGCACGAAGAGTTCGTCGGCTCCGACGAGTTCATCGAGGCGTTTAATAAGGTGACTGACTCCGCCTCTCCGTCCAATGACACCTTCTCACCCTCTATTTAGATGAACTCATCAGAAGAGCACGCCCACTCGCATCAGAACACTGTAGATCGGCGAGCAGCGAGACGGAGTGCTGCTCAGACGGCCACCCAGCTTACAGCAGAGGCACTGCTCAAATCGAAACACGACAGGCATTCGAAATTGGGCGAGACGTGAGTTGTTGTTTCTGATTGACCCAAGTTGTGGGTTTCAGAAAACTCGAAAAAATGTACCCACCAACAAGACAACCCTACGTTTGCAACGCGACAACTTCTCATAACGATTCGGCGGTTAGCTCTTCGTTTTCCGGCGAGGCGCCGAGCTCTCACAGGGTTTATAATAATCGGTACGTTTACGAATTCTTAAGATTCTGTTATCTCTGTCTAACACACGACAAACTAAAACTTTCCAGACTCCGTCACGTACGCGAAGAACAAGCGCGCGAGAACACTGGCACGTTCACCGTGCCACGTGTCGACAAAGAGCACCGCTGCTCAACAGAAGGCCAACAATTCGACCATTCTTCCGAGTCGGGAAGAAGATATTTCGCATTGGAGGTCACCAAAAAACTGTTAAGGCACATGGACAAGATGAAGTTGAACGATGAGATGGAGAAGCAGATTAATGACATTCAGGAGTGCCGGTATACGGTAAGTTGGTTATGCTTTTGAAGAACTATCTAGTGGATAGAAACGTCGAGAAATGCAAAAACTAGGCCTTACCGAAAGCATTTAATTTTTCCTAGAGTCTCAGGCCGAGTGGAACATTTTTTGGTCTTCTCGATTCTTCGAAACCGCAGTTTCGCAGCCCAACGACTCGAAACTCCGGCACTTTGCAACCAGAATTTTCGTTGGATGTGCTTTTTGTGAACTATCCAGAGAATACATATAAATGTTGAGAAATTCAAAAAATGGGTCCCAGACGATTCGAAACCTCGATTGGTCAAAAATCCCGACAAAACTAGTACCACAACATTTCGCAACCTGTCAATTCGCAACTCCAGCATTTCGTAATCAATATTAGGCTCTAGGAAGTTTCAAAACTTTGGCATTTTCGCGTAGCAGTATTCGTCAAGTGACACCAAAACACAAGCGCATTTGGTTTTTATTTTTCGTTTTGATCGATTTCTCATTATTTTTTGGTAATTTAAATCCACTAGCATGCCGCAAAAATGCACAGAAATTTCGAAACGTCCCAGTTTCAAAATGGCAGGTTTCGAAACGTCTGTACTTTTTGAGAAATATCTAGAGGATAGAAATGTCGAGAAATAAAAAAACCGCGATTTTTTGAAAATCATGTCGAAATTGGTACCGCGCCATTTCGAAACCACGGTTAAACATGAACCGCGACACTTGCCGTGGCGGAATTGCAAAAATGCGCAGCTCATATTTGCCGTGGTTTCGAAATGCCCCGGTATCAAGTTCGACGTGATTTTCAAAAAAAAAAAATCGCGGTTTCTAATCGTCGGGAACCCAAGTTCTTGTTTTTTTCAGCATTTTTCGACATTTATATTCTCAGAATAGTTTGTTCGCAAAAAGTACATCCCACCAAAATGTTGGTTGCGAAATGTCAGGTTTCGAATCACCGAGAAGCTTTCAAAAAACTAAGAAAATTATTCCCCGATTGGTCTGAAACTCTAGAAAAATGCTTCTGGTAATTAAAATCAATATTTCAGACTAATCAGAGTATTTTCTCCCCTTTTCTCGATATGTCTATGCATTTTTCTGCCATTTTAATAACATAAAAACAAATTAGAATAAAATGTCAGACAAATGCATTTTAACGTGCTTTAATGGTCCCTATTACTGTAGATTAATAGAAAAAAGAAAAACAACTGGGTGAAAACTCGGAAAATAATCTGATTGCTCTGCAATTTAGGGAAATAGTGCCAAAAATAGTCACGGACATTATATGCTCAGAAAATCTTGGCCCGAAATATCGATTTTTAATATTTCAGAAAATAATCAATTTTCTTAAAATCGTTATTTCGGTCCAAAATTTTCTGAGCATACATATCATGTCCGGGACAATTTTTGACATTATCTCTCAAAGTTTCAGACCCATTGGACCATTCTCCGAGTTTTCTCGCACTTATTTGTCATTTATTCCGTTTTTTACTGTAAATTGAATAGGACAGTTTAGTTCATTGCAACAACAATTTTATTAATCAAAACTATTCAGACAATCGACATGGTTAACGGCACCGAAGCAGACGACAATTTGGGCAAAATCGACGAGGACGAAGAGCTCGACGACTATCTGAAAATGAAGATGACAGACGACTCGCAAAAGGGCTCGGCGGCACGGTCACCAAAAGCAAATGGCGATAAAAAGAGTGGATCGAAAAATGGTAAGTACCAATTCCAAAAAAAAAAAATTAAGAAACGAGTCCCACGCTTGTCAAGAATACCGCAAAAGGCGTTAACTGATTACTGTACATCTGCCACGCGCGCGCGCGCGCGGGGTTCATCACCTGGTCCTCGACGCTCTCATGGCGGGATTAGGAAACGGATGGGTGGATGCGAAGGGTGTGAGTGTGATGGATGGGTGTGTTTAGTGGGTGGTACCAGTTACCGTAACTTTGACCGTTTTTTTAGTGTATAAGGGATCAATTTCAATCAACTTTTGTTGACTAGCAGATTTTCACGAAAAAGCTGGGGAATAAGCCCGCCCCTTTGCAAGTTTGCCGCACCGTATTTCCGCTTTCGCTATTTGGTGCCACAGACTTGCAAAGGGCGAGGTTTATTCCCCAGTTTAGGGTCCATAATTTCCCTGGATTTGAATTCCCTAACTTCGTGTTTTCCCGGATTTTAAGGGAGCCTAACTTTCGATCCAAGTCCGCAATCACTACTGCATACTTTTTTTATTTCTGAGGCTGTATTCATGAACATTTACCGTACGGTAAATGAAAATGGTAAATGATATTTTTGACAGAAAATTAAAATTCTGCAATGTGCACGGGGTTCATGCCACTATAAACGATTCGTGAATTGTTTTAGGAATAGCGAAACTGATAATTTCTCTCATAAAACCCATTTACTTTTTCATTTACCGTACGGTAAATGTTCATGAATACGGTCTCTGAAGACCGTCACAAAACTAGGAACGCCTGTTTCCAGTTTACCGTCTTGTAAAAAAGGGGCGGAGCTTCTTTTTTTTTCTCCTACTCCTAGGTACCGCAACGAGTTTGAAAAACGTGCGAATCCCGAAAAACTATTGATTTCATTGCATTCTACGTCTCAATATTAGTACATTCCCAAATTTTCTCAGCAAAATTCCCGCTAGTTCCCGAGTTTCAGCCTTTCAAAGTCGCGATTATTTAACACTGATTTTCTCCCCAGCGGGGAGGCGGGGCTTTGGCTGCATGCGCGCGGCGTGGTTTTGCCGACCACCTCTTTTGTCATCATTGTTCATTGAATGCGATAATTTCTGCGGATTTCTGCTGAGGAATGTGTAAATGAAGATCGGATTTGGAATGTTTTAAATTTTTTTTATACCAGGCGATTAATATTACTCAAATACTATTATTGTATGGCTGAAATACGCGGGAACACGTAAATAAGTGGAAACCCCTATCGGTTTTCCACGAAAAATGGATATTCTTTTGGTTGATTTGGAAAATTTCAGAAAATTTAATATTTTTGCGTAAGAAATATCATTTTAAGTATCGAATAAGCTTTTTTAAAAACAAAAATCAAAAGGACGGGATCCGAACCGTTGACCTCGCACACAACGCGCAGCACCTTTAACCACAAAACCACCCCGACAGATTTTAGCTGCCGCCTTATTCCTGTGATGTGCTCGCTCTCCCTCCGCGTTGACAAGGCCTGATAAGTTGTTTGAAATGACATAGAAAAGAATTTTTTAATTTCGAAAAGTGTAATTTAAAAAAATGCGCTCATTTATTTTTTTAATCTAAAGAATGTATTCGATAGAGAATTTTTTGCTGAATTTGATCATGCTTTCAAATCGCGCGAACCGGACTTCCATATTCCCGAAAATCCCAAAAAACATGATTATTTCGAAAATGGTCACGACTTTGGAAAGCTTTTAAGTGCTTTAACTTTATGCCAGAGCTCTAAAAATTTTTGTGTGATTACTAGAAGGGTTGCTTAAAGTATCCGAAAAATAAAAATAGGGGGTCATCGCTGAAAATTTTCCACAATTTTTATGTGAAGTTTGAACAGGTATAAAAAAAATGCGCTCATTTAAAATTGAATTATGTTTGAAAAATTCAATTCAGCATGTCAAAAACTATCGGAATCAATCTTAAAAGCCCGCGAACCGGCCCTACAAATTCTCAAAAAAATCGATTTTTTGACTTGCATTTCAGTTTTTCTTGATTTTCAGTCAAAATTAGCCATTTTCAGACAAATTTGATGGCACCAATCGATTCCTTGTTGTTAATTACATACAGAAACATTGTAAAATACATGGATAACTCGGTAGTATTCGTGTAATCAAGCCGCAAACTTCAAAAAATGCCCTGGGGAGAAAAAAATGAAAGGCTCCGCCCCCTCCTTTTGCGGTCCCTACCTACTCCGCATCCCATTCTATTTTTTCACTCATATTTTGTGAAAAATAGCCTGGCCTCTGGATACGGTACGTTATTATTTTTTTAAAAATTTTTTCGCAATTCAGAATGGGATTAAAAAATACCTCAAACCGTCTTTTGGGGCCCCAAAACTATACAAAACAACAATATTGAAAACTAATTTATTTCCATCACAATTATCAACAAAATATCCTCCATTTCCAGCCACACTATCTCCAGCTCCTGCTCCACCACGTGAATCTCCTCGAACTGTCCACCTACACAACACAATCCGTCCTCGTCGATCCTCAAACTTCACCAAAGAGTATCCACTCGATGTGAGTCGAACATTGCCACGTCACCACCATCACCATCAAATCGACCGTATGAGCCAGTCCGTGGTTGGCGCTGCGTCCTCCTCCTACTCCACATCCTCTTCCACCTATAGTCGCGATTCGTTCGCCCCGTCGCCCATGACACGACACCATCCACACCACTACCACGGGAGCAGCAGCAAGAGCAGTCAAATGTACGATAGCTCTGGAATCGGGTCAATGGCGCCGTCCGCCTTCTCAGCGACGTCGTCAGATTCTCGAGAGCGGCGTCATCGAAAATCGGCGCCTTCTGCGCATCTGATGAGCCAATCGATGACGACTCCGCGACGGCATAAGAGTGGGAAAAATTTGTCAAACTTGATTACGATTTCTTATGTTGGTAAGTACAAAAACTGGGAAATAGAAATGAAAAAATGATCAATTTTATTTTTAAGGCGCCGATAAAGTGCCAGTGGTTGCTCATGTCCCGAATGACGGTCCAATGACTCTTGCCGAATTTAAACGCCATTTTGCTCTTTGCACAAACTCTCAACAGTAAGTTTGCTAATTTTTGCGTTTCTTAGAGCATTTTGGCTATCAGCCGTCGCATTACCGCTAAATTAGACGGCTAATAGCCTATTTCAACGACTAACTCACCGCCAAACTAGTGCCGCATAGAAACCGAATTAGATGGCTAATAGTCGTTTTAGATGCTCTCCTCACGCTTTCTAGCCTAATCGGCTCTGGGACGTTTCGAAACTTTTTTGCATTTTTGCGTAGCGTTTTTCGTCAATTGAAACCAAAACGCACGCTCATTTGGTTTTTATTTTTGGCTTTTATTAATTATTATTATTTTTTATGGAAATTTAAATACACTAGTACGCCGCAAAAATGCACAAAAGTTTCGAAACGTTCCAGAGCCGCCTAATTACGCTAAACTAGCGCCACATAGACGCCGAAAATCGCGTCCAAGATTCTACACTTTCTTGTCTTTTTTTTAAACCACTTTTTTTAAAATGAAATAGACGTCAAAAAACTGTTAATTTTCCAACCGCCAAACTTTTGCCGATTATCGCCAAGCTAGCGCCGCATAGGTGGTGAATTAGATGGCTAATAGCCATTCTCTACAGCCAACTCCCTTTGTCAGCCAAAAGTCGACCCACAAAGACACCGAATTAGATGGCTAGTAGCTGTTAGCCACTACCGGCCCACGGTTGGCAGCTAATCGGCGATCGGTGCGAGTTCGGCGACAATCGGAAAAGTTAACCACTACCCATTAGACATTAAGTTCATTGGCTAACTCCGCTTGCGCACCGATTAATTTCCAAAAATACTGATATGGCGGATAAATGGCTATTAGCCATTATTGGTACATAGTTGGCCGCTAATCGGGACGAAGTCGGCGACTGCTCACTGATTAGCACCCAACTATGTCTCATTCTCATCAGCTAATTTCAGACTTTTCTTCAAAACCGACTGCGAAGATGGCTCCGCCCCCTTTCAACTACTATTGATCAAAGATGAACATCATCTTTTGCCCGTTTTTGAGGTTATCAATAGAGCGCGAATGCCTTTTTTCTAATTCTAATATTTTTAGGGTAGAATCAGCGCCGAACTCCGATGATATTTGCTCATATTTTTTGTTAATTTACTGGTATTTATTCGATAAAGCAGCCAAACGCAACTCAACGCAACGCGACGCACAACACAACAACAACCAATCCGTGATCTTTATTAATTGCATGTATTTAATTAAACAGTAAAAAAAAATCAATAAATAATTCTATTAAAAAGTGAAAAATTGTACAGTAAGAGACCAAAATGCGACAGGAATGAAATTATTACGGAACACTTCGAAAAAACGCATTTTGCGCCAACATGTGAATCACTCGTGTGTCCTTTTTCGGATTGCGTCGCCCATCGATGCACAGGTACATTGACCACAGTAGGACCATTAGGATGGAAATGATGACGTAGGCGAAGCTGAATGCATTGGATTTGACCCGCATTAAAACAAAAATGAATTACCTGACATAGGAAACGACCTGCTCACGCGTCCACGATCCGAAAAACGATTCGCCGCTCTCGATGTTTTCATCCATTCATCTTCTTTGATTTACAGTATATTTTTAGCAATTCTAAAGTCTAAAATAGCATTATTACGTGACGAGAAACTAAAAAAGAAACAAAAAAAGGCAAGAAAAAAAAAATGAAAGTGACCTTTCGAGGCAAGACGCCCATGTCAAAAAGGATTATGGTTTTGGAGTGAGGGTGGGGTGAAAAAAAAAAGACGAAAAGAAAATGTTTCAAAAAATGGTTTGTAGGGTCCGAAAACCCAAAAGCTCGGTTCGGTCACCACTAATTTCAGAAAAACACCATGAATTATTGACAGTGTGCTATTTTAGAACTTGGCGGAATAGTACATTTGTCTGGAAATCAAGAGGGTGATTATGGCTAACTGATTAGACTCGAAAGATACTTTTGATTAGGCTTGAAACTGTCCCGACAATAATTATATCCTATTAGACTCAGAAAGTGTCTAACTAAACGCGGAAGAAATGTCTGATTCGACTTAAAACTTTTCCTGATCGCAATTCTATCTTACTAGACACGGAGAGCTTCAAATTAAATGCGGAAAGTACTTCTGATTAGATTTAAACTGCCCTGAAATTAATTCAGCGATATTAGACTCAGAAACGCCCTGATTAAACGCGGAAGATTTTTCAGATTAGACTTGAAACTGTCCTGTCAACACAACAAAATTGTCGAATGAGACTTGGAAGGCTCCTAATTAGACTCCGAATATTTTTCTGTCCAGACTAAACATTTTCTTGATAACTATTTTAAATTATTATACGGACGCGTAAAAGTATTCAAATTAACCTTAAAACTTCCCTGGCCAAATTTTTGCCTAATTATGTCTTATTAGACTCGGAAAGTCCCCGCAAATTAAGCGCTGAAACATTTTCTGATAAGACTTTAAACTATCTTGATCAAATTTTAGACTAATTCGATTCGGAAAGGCACTAATTTAGCGCAGAAGTTCGTTATGATTGGAGTTAAAATTGTGCCGACAACAATTAAGTCTTATTAGACGCAGAAAACCTTGATTCTAATTGCACGAAAGAAAACAAAATAGATTTGATTAGATATTAAAACTGCCCTGTCAACCCAAAGAATCCGCCTAATTAGACTCAAAAAATCACTAATTAAACGCGGAAGATTCCACTAATTAGCCATTCAACTCTCTTGGCCACAAAAAATGCTTAATTAGATTTTGAAAGTCCCTAATTTAAAACGGAATATCCTTCTGATTAGGCTTCAAACTTTTTTGACCAAATTTTCGGCCAATTAGGCACGGAAATTCCCACATTAAACGGGGAGGTTTTTCTCTGATTAAACTTCAAACTGTACTGACAACGATTCTACCATATTAGACTGAAAAGGTCCCTAATTAGACGCTTAAAACATTTCTGATTAGACTCAAAACTGTCCTAACAACAATTATGTCTTATTAGTCTCGGAAACATCCTAATTAAACGCGAAAGGTATTTCAGATTAGACTCAAAACTGCCCTGACCAGCATTTTGCTTTAGTAGACTCGTAGAGTTACTAAATAAACGCGGAATTCTTCTGATAAGACTTAAAACTATCCAGGTTACTAATTACTCTGCCCAAACATACTCGGTATACTGTTCTAATTAGACTCAAAACTGTTTCCAATTAAACACAAAAAATCGCCATTATCAGATTCGACTAACTAAAAAACAGTCCTGTCAACACAACAAATCTGCTTTAATTGACTAAAAAGTCTCTAATTTATGTAAAACTGCCCTGACAAGAATCTCACATGTACCACAAGTAAGTAAGTACCTTATTCGACTAAAACACATGGAAGGTGTTTCAAAACAGTACTGACAATAATTCTGCCTAATTTGTTCAAAACGATTTTAACAAAAAACTTGAAAACTCAATTACACGGGGACGCCGAAATATGATCTTTCGGAATAGAGGTTTTTGAAGTAGGTCTATTATATGCGGATAAATGGAAAATCGCTCCGAAAATTCTAGGACAACAGAAAATCGTGAATCACATTTCGCGGTTTTTAACATCTGTCAGCTCTTAGAAAATGCATTAAATTAGTTTAACAATTTTTTTCCAACAAGAAAATGCAAAAAAAAAAAATGCTCACACCACCAGAGGTAGCATTTGTCACCGCTCTGAAAGTGTGAAAAATGAGCAGATAAATCATATTTTCCCAGCGAGCGCTGTCAGCCCACCTTCACTTATCTTTTTTCCACCTCAAAACATCTGACACCTTCCGACCAAAACAACCAAAAAAAAAAACAATAATATTTTCTTTATTTTTTTCTTACTTTTTTCAATGTAGACCTCAAAAACTTCGGGAAAAGTCAAGTGTGTGATTCTGCCCGGAAACATGGAAGAAAGTGACTGAAAAGGCGGAAAAAATGGACGGGAAATTAGGAATCGGTTGGATGAGCTCAAGCTCGGAGCTTTCGACAAGAAAAGAATAGCGGAAAGAGAAGGGAATTAGTTTCAGTTGAGCGGAGAAAGTTCCCAGAAATAAATCGTGTTGTTTTTTTTTTGCTTTCGAGATTAAGGGTATTTTCTATTAAAACGAGATTCCGATATTCCGCTTAAGAATTAATTAAACTATTGTGAAAACTAAAGAAGTGCAACGCGGTGTTTGCGTATCTTTAAAATTCCAACGAAAATCGGAACAAATATCTTCATTTGCCATGCTATTTCTTTCATTGCCGTTTAAATTTTAAAAGTCACGGCGTGTTAGAACATACGTAAAGGCAAACGCGCTCTGTTGCATTTTTCTGCGTCTCGATAGTGGTCTGCTGCCAAGTTTAGCAAAGTGCGTGTAAAACGAGAGACACAGAGACTTGAGAGAGATGACCTCTGAGAATTCATTTCCAAAAATAATTGTAAAAACGTAGTCTCCAGCACGCCGTGAAAGTACGCAAACACCGCGTCGCATTTTTTTTTGCTTTCACAATAAACGACAATTTTGGCGCGATTCTCGCTTAGGGTGCGAGAGGTCCCGGGATCAATCCCCGGCTCAGCCCGAAATTTTTTTTTGCAACTTTCAAAGTTTAAAAGTTTAGAACAAAAATTTGGAGCGATTTCTCATGTTTGGAATTTTTCCAAATTTCAAGATTTCGACACAAAACGGAACACATGTTTTTCCCTACGTTTCTCCTAAAATAGGGCGGATCCCGTGGAAGAAAAAAAAATGTAAATTGGTTGTTGGTTTACACTAACTATCCCCCATTCGCATCTTTCTCAACTCTCGCTTATTTATTCTGACGGCTCGAAGATAAAGTTTTTCACCCTCTCTTCGTATTCATTATTTCGTCGACGCGAATGATGAATTGACGAAGCGAGAAGAGAAATCGTCAATTTGAAAAGAATAAATAATTTTTTTAGTTTGTGCAACGAAAATAAAGAGAACTCTATTTGAACTGACAGTCAGTGGAATGTTTTTTTCAAGGAAAAGGGAAATCACGGGAATGGAGCGCGTTTTCTAATTGTAAGTTCTAAAAGAGACATGTGATTCCGAGTAGAAAAACATTAGAAAAGGGCGTGAAAATCTATCCTCATAGAAAATTCGTTTGTTTAGTTAGGTGGAATGGGTAACAAGGAAAAGGGTGGGCTTTCTAGGTATTCGGGTATTTCCTCGTTTATGGACTTATTTGGGATAGGAAAAACCGGTTTTTGGTATTTTAACTTTATGGTGTGGTTTACTAGGAAAATATCCCACTGGAATAATGTATTGCGCCATCAAAAAAAAAGACGATTCTTAAAGAAAATTAGATGATTTTTGCAAATCTTTAAAGGCGCGGGGGGGGGGGGGGACTCATTCCTGTTTCTCTGCATCACATCACTCACCACCATCATACAAAATTCATAAATTTCCAACTTTTTTCCGGAAAATGATTTTTCTTTTTTTTTTCGCAAGTGCTTACTAATTCGGAGAAATTTTTGCACGTTATTTTAGATGTTTTTCCTCTAATATTCACATTATTTATTCTCAAAATTGCATATTATTCACTAGGTAAATAGAAAACGAAGCCATTAGAAAATCTGTGCCATACTTTTGCAACTATATCCCGCCCATTTTTACGCTGATTGGTGGACTTTTCGTCAAGGAAATTTTGACTTGACGTATTGTGTTTTCAATAGACTTGCGACATGAAAACGCAAATCAAGTCTGCATTCACCGTTCTGTCTGCGTCTCTTCAAATGTCACTGTGTTCGCGTGGTCGCGCACAAATAAGTGGGCGGAGTCTCGTGTTCTCATGTCGCAAGTCGATTGAAAACACAATAGTAAAAGATTCACTGTGCCGAGAAGTGAAAACCTGGGAACAAGCTCCGACCCTTTGCAAGTCTGCGGCACGGATTTGTTTGTAATTTTTTATTGAACTCCCTCTACAAAAAGTTTTTTTTCAGGGTCTAGTTTTCTGACGTAGAATTAAAAACTGTGTACGCAGACAGACACGAGAGCCGACGCGCAAGTTGTACAAACTAATTATGATAAATTATTTTGAGAAGTTAGTTGGAATTTCCCCGTCGGTTAACGTGTCTGCGTACTCGGAATTTAGCTTTACGACGTTTTATTTTTTTTGGAAAAAAATAAAACCGAGAAACAAGCTCCGCCCATTTTCAAATTTGCGAATCTACAAAATTCCATTCCACTTTCTTGAAAAGGGGCGGAGCATATTCCCCGGTTTTGTTCGATTCATAAGTTATATACCGTGTACGCAGACACAGTAATCGACGCGCAAATTCGGGGAATTCAATTTCGAGAAAAATTCAAAAAATATGAACCTATCCAGTGAGTGAAAGATCCGTTTTTTGTATATTGCACCGTATTCAGAATTGTGAACAAAAAAAAACGTTAAGAAAGCTACCGTTCGTTTCGAGACCCAGCGTTGGAATAATGCGCCTTTAAAGATCAGCGGTGCAAATTTGGCTTTAATCCAACTACAGAGGCTGGATCCATGAAACGGGAAAACGACAGGAAAACCAAATTCAGAAATTGATGAATTTTATATTATGGTGATGAGAGACGCAGAGAATCATATCAGCTCTCTACAGACAGTTTTCCTAGTAAAAAAAACCTCAAAAAAACCGTAGTTTTTTTTCGCAATTCCGCGTAGGATTAAAACCCCAAAACACATCTATTTCCCTCCTGGTCTCAAAATTTGAAAAACCGTCAAAACGTGAGCAGCTAAAAAGTGAAAAAACGCAAAATCTCTATCTCTCATGGATTAATTCATCACTTGTGTTGTGTTGTGACACTTTTCGCACTTTCATTTTTATTTTTTTTTCTCTCTCTATCTCTCTCTCTCTCTCTCTAGCCCCTCCCCCCCCCCTCGAGAAACGGAATTTGATACGGAAATCATTAGGACCACCATTGTGACTAAAAAAGAAGAAGAATAAGAACCAACAAGATTTTATTCAAACTAGTAACAGAAAATATGATATAAGAAAAGGCTGTGAAAAGGAAAAAGGACAACAGTTTTTTTTTTTGCAAAACAATTAAACCAAAAACAAACAAAAAAAAGAGGCAAAGCAAGGACACGAAAAGTGTTGTTAAACTAGATCTAGCAAATAAACGGCTACTTGTTAGCCCTTAAAAGAGAGAAAAGAGCATTTATCAAAGTGCAGAGCCCGTGTTTCGCCTTGCAGCTCCGTTTTGCGCCGAGTTCGAGTGTGAGCAGTTGTTGATTTGGAGCATCGCCGATCGAAACACCTGCAATTAACGTGAGATTTGTTTTCTTTTATTTTCTTAACACATATTTTCTTTCTCACTTACCTCGTCCTTCTCCTCGACTTCCTTGTCTTTGCGTGCTCCTGCTCGCTCCAGAATTTGTATCTTTAAAAATAAATGGTTTTTTTTTTACATTTTTTAAGAGCAGAATAAGTTTTTTAGAGCAGAACAAACTAACATTTCTGCCGATACTCTCCCCGATCGTCGTCTCGCCGCTGAAATAGTCGCGCAAAATGTGTCCAAATTGCCACAATTGGAGGTGCGACGGCCGGAAACGTTCGGATCTGGAAGAAAAAAACCGGGAAATCACAATTTTCCGCATTTTCCAAGGACCTTATAAATTTCTGAAACGGAATCCGGTAGGGGACAATTTTGTCGGCGATACACGCGCTGGTACTGCTAGTTGCCGGCGAGAACTCGTTGGAGAGGCATAACACGACGCCGGTGACATTTTGGGGAATCTTGTCCGGTACAAATCGGGTCGCTTTCGGCGAAATGTAGAGCAGGTTTTCTGGATTGGAAAAGAAAAACATTTTTATGAATGTTATTATCGATTTGTCGCAAATAAGTGGGCGGGATTTCATATTTTTTACTCGATTGAAAATAAATAATGGCTAGAAACAAAAAAAATAGGAAAGAAACATGCAGGGTTAATGTGTAAAAATAAGCAGCAAGCGCGCTCTATCGCTCAAATCGCTGGCCTTCGGAATTCTCGGTCACCAGCCCCCAACTGGAGCGGTAAAGCACATTAAACCATTACATTAATACTCATTAATGCGGTGCAATCAATAAATCGATGAAAACTGCATTTTTCTCTGCGTCTCCTCTCCTCACGTGACCGCGCCCGAGGCCAAAATGACCAAAATAATGATTAAAAATGGGTCTCGCCATGATTTGCCCGCCAAAATGCAGGTATCGTATTTTTTATCAATTTTTGGCTTTTTGACGTTTTTTTTTTGAAAAATTGTCCAAAAATTGTTAATTTTCGGGCATTTAGGGACAAAAATATCGATTTTAGCACCACTGAGTTTGAAAATCGATATTTTTGTGTGGATTTACAACTAATTAACAATTTTTTATGAAATTTTCCAGAATTTCCGTTAAAATTAGACAAAATCGACGAAATTCGGTCGAAAAAACATGGAAAAAGTCAAATGAAATACGCGGGCAAAGAAAGCATGGCAAGACCCGCTGGAATTACATATTTGGGGTCTCGCCACGAATTGCCCGCCAAAACACAGGTATCGTATTTTTGGTCAATTTTAACCTATTTTCGGTTAATTTTACCTCCATTTTTTTTCAAAATTAAACAAAAACAGGCAAAAATAAGCAAAAAAAAAACCCTGGCAAACCTCGGCGAGACCCTCATGAAAAGCTGTCATTTGGCCACGCGCTGTTCCTCGGCCGCGGCCATTTGAGGTCTCACAGCGATAGAGGAGACGCAGAGAAAAATACAGTTAAATAATGATCAACGAACAAGGGAAAAATAGAAAAATAAGCTAACCTTTCTTCTCCACCGAATCAATCCGCCTTGGTGTGATTGTGGGCGCAAATGGATGGCGTTGAAAATGCTCCGTTCCCCCGCCGGGACCATACTGAAATTTCAGATTCCTCTTGGCAATTTCCACCAGCTGCGCGTCCGCCTGATAATTGGCAAAAGTGATGGAAAATGGAGTGTCGGCCAGCCAATTATCGTCGTGCAGAGCTTGCATTTGGCTGGAAGAAGGGAGGTTTCAGCAAAATTTGAGAAATTTCAGCTCACTTTGTGAACTTTGCCTGCGTTGTCACCGAATAGTCGCGTAAAAATCGACAATCCACGATAAGATTTCGTTGCTTTTGCTGTTTCATCACATTCCGTCCGTAATTTATATCGATTTGTCGGCGAAAATCGGCCCCGTACAGGTCCAAAAGGGCATGGAAGTGTCGCGCGTACACCATTTCTCCGCGTTTCCAACGCGCCTCGTTTATTTCGGAGATCTGAAACTGTATTTTTCTCTGCGTCTCTTCTAACGCTGCGAGACCACAGGTGGCCGCGGCCGAGGAACAGCGCGTGGCTGAGTGACAGTTTTTTGTGAAAGTGTAATTTTTTGAGTTTTCTTGTTGAAAATTGCTGATTTTCGGAATAAAAACCTAGTTTTTTGAGAAAATTTTTCGAAAATTGTTGATCTTCAGAATAAAAACTAAATTTTTAAGCGAAAATTTTCAAAAACTGCCTATTTTAAGAAAAAAAAATCTCAATTTTTTGGGAAAAAGTATTTAATTTTTAGAAGATTTTTTTGCAAAAAAAAACCCTGAAATCGATCAATAACACAATAAAACTTTATTTTTCTCTGCGTCTCTTCTAACGCTGCGAGACCACAGGGGGGCCGCGGCCGAGGAACAGCGCGTGGCCGACTGACAGTTTTTCATGAAAAAGCAATCATTTTTGAAATCTTTTTGTTAAAAATTGCTGATTTTCAGTAGAAAATCTTAATTTTTAGGAAAATTTTTTTCGAAAACTGTTAATTTTCAGTAGAAATACCTAATCTTTAGCAAAAATGGGATAATTACAGAATAGCCACCCATATATTTCAAAATAGGTACCCATTTGACTCGCTATAGTATAGCCACCCACAGTCGGCACCGCGTGGGTGGTTATTCTGGAATTATGGGTGGCTATTCTGAAATAATGGGTGGCTATTCTATAGCCCGTTGATGTGGGTACCTATTTTGAAATATATGGGTGGCTATTCTGAAAGATTCCCTAGGAAACCAGTATAGCCACCCATTACCACTGAGTGGGTGGCTTAACTGTAATAATATATTCCAGTAAAAGCACCCATATATTTCAAAATAGCCACCCACAGAAAATCGGAAAAATCCCATTTTTCAGTTATGTGGGTGGCTATACTATAGCGTGGGTACCTATATTGTAGTGGGTGGCTATACTGGAATTTTCCCGCAAAAATTTTCAAAAATTGCTAACTTTTAGAAAAAAAAATCTAAATTTTTTGGGAAAAAGTATTTAATTTTTAGAAGATTTTTTTGCAAAAAAAACCCTGAAATCGATTAATAACACAATAAAACTGTATTTTTCTCTGCGTCTCTTCTAACGCTGCGAGACCACAGGTGGCCGCGGCCGAGGAACAGCGCGTGGCTGAATGACAGTTTTTTGTGAAAGTGTAATTTTTTGACTTTCTTGTTGAAAATTGCTGATTTTCGGAATAAAAACCTAGTTTTTTGAGAAAATTTTTCGAAAATTGTTGATCTTCAGAATAAAAACTAAATTTTTAAGCGAAAATTTTCAAAAACTGCTAATTTTAAGAAAAAAAAATCTAAATTTTTTGGGAAAAATTATTTAATTTTTAGAAGATTTTTTTGCAAAAATAAGCAAAATTTCCAAAAAAACCCTGAAATCGATCAATAACACAATAAAACTTTTTTTTCTCTGCGTCTCTTCTAACGCTGCGAGACCACAGGGGGCCGCGGCCGAGGAACAGCACGTGGCCGACTGACAGTTTTTCATGAAAAAGCAATCATTTTTGAAATCTTTTTGTTAAAAATTGCTGATTTTCAGTAGAACATTTGAATTTTTAAGGAAATTTTTTTCGAAAATTGTTGAATTTCAGTAGAAATACCTAATCTTTAGCAAAAATTTTCAAAAATTGCTAACTTTTAGAAAAAAAAATTAAATTTTAAAGCGAAAAACTTCAAAAATTGCTAGATTTAAAAAAAACACCTGATTTTTTGGAAAAAATTTGTTAATTTTTTGAAGATTTTTCCAAAAAAAACAGCAAAATTATGCAAAACAACTTTTTATGAGCAGCGGGTCTGGCCACAAATTATTTGGCCGTTTTTTATTCAATTTTTAAGTATTTCCAGGTCAAAAAACTCACTTTCATCCCCGAGTTTTCCTCCAATTTTCCCCCATTTTTCTCCGAAAACGACCTCATCTCCATGATATACGAAAACCTATCTTCCCAGCTCATCTCCATCAGCACTTTCCACGTGTCATCGTTGATTTTCAGCCTTTTCAACGCATCATCACCGTACACGTCTTTGTAAAGCTACATTTTTGCATTTTTTAAATCGCAATCACATTTTAAATACCTCAATCTCCGACGCCACCTTCACAAAATGCGATTTTTGCGACGGACGCTTCACTTTCGAGTACATGAACTGTTTTGACGGCATGTATTCCGGAGATGACGTCGATGGAGCGGATTGCACGGCGTGACGGAGTAGTATACGGGATTTTAGCATTTTCTGAAGGAGAATTCATATTTAGACGGTTTTAGAGCGGCAAAAAATCGATAATCAACATGAAGAGTAAATAATTGTCAAAAATAGAAGGGAAATATTATGGATTCGTGAATGGGCGATAAATCCGGGTGAATTGTGGGGCAAAAGATGGCTGGTCTCACCACGATTTTGACAGACTACGGTTAGCGCGAAAATATTTTTTTTTATTCTTTTTTTAAAATTAAAACTCATTTTCATAGTTTTTTTCTCAACAAAATGTGTTTTTGAAACGAAATTACCCATTCCAGGTTACACAAAAAATTTTAATAGTGAAAAAATGCTAGTCAAAAGGCAAAAAATCGCGTTTTTATTAAAAACAAAAGAAGAAAAAATATTTTTCGCGCTAACCGTAGTCGGTCAAAATCGTGGCGAGACCAGCCAACTTTTGCCCCACAATTCACCGCGTTTTATCGCTCATTCACGAATCCATAATACAGTTTTTCTGGCAAAAAACAGTCAAAAAATGAGCGCGAAAATAATTTTTTTTTGCATTTCATCTGACACTCTCCTCGTTTTGCACACTCTCTCGCTTTAGAAAAATGGAGGCAATTTGAAAAAAGAAAGAGATTTTTTATTTACAGAAAATTAAATCGCGGTGTTTACAGAATTCTGGCTACGCCCACTTTGCCAATTTTAGGCAAAAAACGTTGAAAATTGTCGATTCTCGCGATATTGTGTTTTCAATCGACTTGTGACATGAGAGCGCGAGACTCCGCCCACTTATTTGTGCGCGACCACGCGAACACAGTGATATTTGAAGAGACGCAGACAGAACGGTGAATGCAGACACTCTAACGTAAATCGCCGACACGAATTGGGAGCCGCTGCAAGTGCGCCCTATTGCACACCTCAAATGCGCGCGAGATTCAAATTTTGAATATTATCGGCTTTGTAGATGTGAAATCAACGCACAGAACGAAATTTGTACCGACGGAAAAAGAAAGATTTTCGACAAAATTTGCGATAAATTTATCCAGAAATCCGACAACAAACCTTTTTTTAGCCAAAATGCTTTGTATATGTCTCATTTACATAAAATATGACAACCGGGACATTATAAATTAAGCTCCATGTCTTGTTTTGTCGTTTTATTTTGGATTTTTGCTCATTTTTTCGAGAAAAAACACTTCTCGGCTGGGTGAAAGAATGCATTGCGGATTGGAGGACACTGGTATTTCGATTTCCCGGGGGCGGATAACAGAAAACATGCTCAAAGCATGCTTCCACCCAGCTCCCTCCGGTCGCCCATTTCGATGGTGTCACGTATGCTTCCGGCGCGTTGCCACTGAACCTTCCGGTTCTGAATAAATACTTGAAAACGCCAATCCGAAGCGTCGAGGACAAAAAAAGGGCAAAAAAAAAAACGGAAAGGAAAACAATTCGGCGGCCTCCAACCCGCATAACGCCAAAAATTTTTAATTAGTTCATAAAATTCACAAAAATAAAGAAATAATCAAGTTTCCTGTGGTTGTTCTCTTTTTTTTTCGACTCTGATTCTCATTTGCATAGCCGATAATATTCAAAATTTGAATCTCGCGTGCATTTGAGGTGTGCAATAGGGCGCACTTGCAGCGGCTCCCAATTCGTGTCGGCGATTTACGTTAGAGTAATGCAGACTTGCGTTTTCATGTCGGAAGTCGATTGAAAACACAAAAATGTCGTAATTTTTTGGATTTCTACGCGCAAAAACGGTAGTGGCGAAAAGAACCGTAAATAAAAGTGTGCGGCACTTGCGAAAATGCGCGCGGCGATTGCAAAATAGGCGGAGCTAGTTTTTTTTTCACCGATGTTCGACGAATTTCGCTATTTTTACTTGAAATTCCATTTTTTGTTTTGTGTTTTAACTCTAAAAATGTTCATTTTCTCCAAAAAACGAGCAAAATAACTATAAAAAGGCAATGTGCGGCAGTTGCAAACAGAAAGCGCGGGGAAATTGTCAAAGTGGGCGGAGTTTGGTTTTTGCACTTATTTTCGTTGACGGTTTCCCCTGTTTTTAAACTCAAATTTTGAAAAAAAAAAATTTTTTTTAATTTTACAGAATTCTGGCCCCGCCCACTTTGCAAATGACGCACGTTTCACTATTTTGCAGTTTTTCGCAAAAAAACGTTAAAATGTTCGATTTTCGCGATTTTTTTTTTGCTTTTTATCCGTAAAAATGTCCATTTTATTCAAAAAAAAACTACAAAAATCGCAACTAGAGCTTTGTGCTGCACTTGCAAAAATGCGCGCGGCAATTACAAAGTGGGCGGAGTCAGTTTTCTGCAAACATTTTCGTTGATTTTCGACGGTTTTTTTGCTGAAATTCCAGTTTTTGCGCAAAAAGTGAGCGCGTCAATTGCAAAATGGGCGTGTCCTTATTTTCACAATAATTTTTTATCGTTTTTTTGACGATTTTCTCTTCTCTATTTTTCATTAAAAAATATTTATTATTTATGTTTCTTCAAAACAAAAAAAAAATACTGCTGTAAATATTTTCGTGCAAGAAAAAACAGGAGGACCCGATTGGAAATTTGTGGTAAATTAAATTTTAAATATAATATTGTCCATTCGCGAAAAAAGCAAGTGCGCTCCACGAAACTTAGTACTTCGTGGATTTCATTTTCGTCGCTAAATTTTTTCAATTCACGTGTAAATTCAACGTGAAATGAAATAATTTGGCGACGAAAATGAAATCCACGAAGTACTAAGTTTCGTGGAGCGCACTTGCTTTCTTCACGAATGGACAATAGTAAAATATATTTAGATTTAACCAAGAAGATAATTGGTTTGAGCGGCAAGCAATTTGTCGAGGTCGTTGTTGCTCTGTAGGGGCCATACAGGGATTGAGAGCTGAAATTTTCAGACTAGAATTTAGAAGAGACCTAATTAGATCCAAAACCAACCCTCTTCGCAGTAGCGGCCGTGTCGCTCGACGTGACACACACAAAACTGCACTTTTTGCCGTATCTCGTCTGAATCTTCTCGAAAATCGACTCTTTTCCCTGCTTCGTCACCGAGTACACATTTTCAATCGGCACTGCTCCGCTGAGCCCGGCGATCATGAGTTGTGCGGCTCCAAACACGACGCCATCGTTGGAGAGCACCACGTTGGCGTATTTGTCAGAAGACTCCGCTGAGCGCTTGACCACGAGCTCCATACAGCGCTGGGCGCATTGCCAGCGCTGTCCAAAGTTTGGAATTGTTTGGAGGTGGTGGGCTGACTGGCTGAGCTCTGCTGCTCGGGTCACCATGCCGACTCGTTCGAGCAGGTCTGAAATGAACAATTTATTGATTTTTTTCTGTTCTGTTCGCATCCAAAAAGAGACTTACCATAATTCCAAACAGTTTGCTCTTGCTTAAAACCGTCCACCGACATTGTTTTGGTGGAAATTTCCGTGTAAAGTTGTCGGAAAGCCGCGTATTTTGGCGCCACACGTCGCATCACATCGAGTCCTCGTAGATTGTCCATGGGTCCGCCATCCATGACGGTTTCATCGACCACAGCGTCTTCAATGTTCGTGACGTCGCCTTCGAGCACCTAGAAATGTTAAATTAGATCGCGGAACAAGAGCGGAACACGTAAAGCTCCATTTCAGGCAGTTCTATTCTGCAATAGTACCAAGAGAAGGCAAGAAAATTTGAATTTCGCGCCAACTGGCGACGCACAAGTGTCATAAACACGCATGCGTCCGTCCTGTCATAATATTATTTTAGGCCAGCCTATTTTTGGTGCGCTGTTCATTCCGCCAGTTCGTCAGTGTATTCGATGTGGTTTTTAGTTTTTTTTTTTCGTATATGTTTTTTTAACGCCGTGATTTTTTGTCCTCGCCGTTACTCTTTTCTCCACATCTACTGCTACTATTCTATTTGTAATTTACGACGAGAAATAATTTTTAAAATGTTTTTATCGATAAATGATCACTTTCTTTTATTGCAGAGCTTTCCATTTCGTGGCTCCAGTTCCATTGATTTTTTCAACCAGTTCTAGGCAATTTGATAGCCAAAAATGTTTTCTTGTTTTTTTTCTTGGCGAAAATTATTGATTTAAAGCAGTTTTAGTCATATTTGGTTGCGAAAAAACAATTAAAACGCGAGAAAAAAAAATGAAGAAAATCATTTGTTCGATCTAGTTGTACCTTGTCAACATCGTGGTGAGAGCAGCTAACGTCTTGGCGCACAACTTTTCAGGAAATTTTTAGCTAGTAGCCAAATTTATTTGGCGCACGCCCCGAACTTGATGGCTATTAGCTATTTTTCAACAGCTGTTAGCCACACATTCCCGCAATATACGCGCCAAATCTCCACTGACAATTCCCAAAATTCGAAATTCGATAAAAATCGAAGAGAACAGCCATTGAAAACGGCTAATAGCCATCGAATTCGGGACGTGCGCCAGCCCGATCATTCGACAAAATCTTTGTCGGCCCAGGAGCTTGTGGAACTCTATCCAGAGAATGTATGCATGAATTTTGTTTGCCAGGCAAGCGGGTTTGTCGGTCTTTGGCAGGGGTCTAATGGTGTTTTTTTGTGATTTTTGGATATTTCAATTTTCAGTTTGTCAACTCCGTCCGTTCGACAAAATCTTTGCCGCGCAAAGGGGCTTGTCGAACTCGCTAAGGCTTTGGCAGGGAGTCCAAACGTATTTTTGGATTTTTCAATTTTCGGAGTTTGTCGACTCAGAAAATCGACAAACCCCTTTTTCCCGCAAACGAGGGTCAAGAATACTATCTTAAGATACTAAGATTTCTGGGAAGAGCTAAGTATTTACACACAAATCTACATACCTCATTGATATCCGAAAACGTGCTCATGGCAATTCCATCCATCAAGTGTGAAATATTGTTGGCGGCAGCCGCATAGCCAAGTGGGTAGCTCTGTGAATGCGTTAGGGACGCCAAAAAGTTCCTCGATATCAGGGCGACATCCTCGAGGTCCCAAATGAAGACTCTGGCATAGGTCTCGTCGCCCGGGCTGCACGATCCGGTCTTCTTCTTTTTCGGTTTTACTTTCTTCTCTTTTAGCGGGAAATTTGATGAGGTGGCACTTCCGATTGAGCTCACGTCTGCAGAGGATGTACCGCCGAGTACTGTGTCGGAGGCGAGAGAGTTGGCGACGCTCTGGAATCACGGGGTGTTGAGAGGTACATGAAAATTTAAATTTAAATTTCGCGGGAAAGTTGCCACGTCACTCGAGAAAAAATTGCGCGAAATGGCGTATTCAAAACGTCGTTACTGCGGCGCCGCAGCAATTTTTTATATATTTTTTTCTTATGGGTTAATATCTTTTGCATAATTCTAAACATTTAAACAATATTCACCCATTTATTTTATGCAGAAAACGTATTCCGCCAGCGCCTCGTTTTTGAAAATTCAAACCGTTTCAAATCTGTAACAACACCGTTTCCTCAAATCTGTGTGAGCAGTGGAGCGCATTTTCACGATGTACTCTTCAACACGCCGTGGGAATGATGGGAATGTGGTTTTTGCTAGGGCATCGTTTTTTGGTGTTGGAACAGTTTTTCTCAGGGAATTTTGTTGTTGATTTTGGGGCTTAATTCAGCGGCTATTAGCCATTATCGATGACTAAATCTGTTGCGAACTTGGGCCGATCTTTGGTGTTGGAACCGCCTAATAGCCATATGGCTGCCTTAACCGATAATATTCGCGTCGAAAATCAACGCACTCCATCGAACTCACAGAATAGAAAAAAACTCACCGCATAAGCCGCCGCGGTGTTCAACGAGTACGGATAGGCGCCTCCTCTGATATTATTGTAGTACGGGTTCTGATAGGCGGCCGCTGTTGCCGTGTAGTCCACCGGGTAGTTTCCGGCTGAAATTTTTCAAAAATTAATTTTTTCTTCCTTGTCCGACTTACTGTAAGCATAGGTTGGCGCTGCCAGAGTGTAGGGAAAAGTAGTCTGGGCGCGAAGATTCGATGCCATTTGCTGATAGTAGGTTGCCGGATTGGCGCTAGTGTACATTGCGTACTGAGCACTGGTCGGGTACGAGTTGTACTGGTATTGTGACGATACCGAGGACGTGAGGGAGGCCGTGGAAGAACTTTGACCTAGAAATACGGTGGTTTAGCGCCTCGCTTAGAAGCGGAAGAACGTGCCGAACGCGTCGACGATATAACAACAAAACGGGTGCAATGTGTGTGTGGTGAGCATACACATACACACACAGACATAGGGCGGAGCAAGCGAGCGAGCTCGTGCGCGGTTTGTACCGTCCATAGGTCATCCTCCTTCTCATCCACACACAGCCAGAGAGAAAGAGCACACGCCCCGCGGAGCACACCAGACGTTGCATAATTGTTGTTGTGCATGGATTTGTGCTCAGAGAGAAGAAGAGGGAGAGGTCAATTAGACACTCACCATACGCCTCGGATATTGTCGCCAGTTCAGACGGATCCTTGTCGAGCTGCGGTTGCTGGCTGGGTGGTGGAAGAGTCGTCCAGACTGTCGGCTCCGATGTTGTGCTCATTCTGGAATACAGGAAAGTAGTTCTTGGAGCCTAAGAATCGCGGATTACATCGTCAGTAGAGCGAGGTGTAGATTTCCAATAATAAAAAAACTCACGAAAAGTTTCCCGGATCCAGCGGCGTTGGTGTGTTCGTGGTGCCCAGCAGAAAACTCTTCAGCTTTTCACCCTATAATGAGGTTTCATGTATTGTCTGCCCGCCAAAATGGTCAAACGCGCTCCGCTGAACTCAACGCTATGCGATTTTCATTTTGTTCTCCAAATTATTTCATTTCACGTTTAATTTACAGTGAAATGAAATAATTTGGAAACCAAAATGAAAATCGCATAGCGTTGAGTTCAGCAGAGCGCGTTTGCCCATTTTGGCGGGCCGACAATAATCACAATCATTTTATGTCCAGATTACACTCAATTAGCCGATGCAGGTGGGTACGCAAATAAGTAAGAACAGATGTTTCTTTCTACCAGGGGTGTGTGGAAGAGAACCGTTTTTTTCCAAACTATTTTTGTCGGAAACATGGAGACCCTGGCAAAACTGGGGAAGTCAAAATAGAGGAACATATTTTTCAAAAATTTTGAAAACCGGGGATAAACTCCACCCCTTTTGCAAGTTTAGAGCATTTTTTTTCTAAATCTTGTAAAACTCCATCTTCAGAACTCGTGTCGCAGACCTGTAAAAGGGGTGACGCTTGTTACTCGATTTGTCAGGGTCTCCAATTATCTGTCGTCCAAAAAAATTCCGAAATACCGTACTCTTTTTAAAGACGCAGACCGAAGTTTTATTTTTGGTCTTGTGGGTCTCGCAACGAATTCGAAAGCGACCGTATTTTTTGGGAATTTTTGGGCCTAAATTTGTGGCTTTTTCTAATTTTTAGATGTATTTTTTTCTATTTTTCCTGTTTTGATGTATTTTTTCTTAATTTTTATAGCGTTTTACTCATTTCAGCAACTTTTTTCGGCTCTAGGACGTTTCGAAACGCGAACACGGCGACGAAAAATAGCAGTAGTTTCGAAACGTCCCAGAGCCTTTTCCCTTGTGAACAAATACTCATACAAATGCCGAGAAATTCAAAAAATTATACGAAAACTCAGATAACAAGAAAAAATGGATTTAACAATCAATATTTCAGCCCAACATTTTTGAGAAAGTCCAGAAGTATTTTAGCCTCATTAAATCGATAAAAAACAAAAAAAAATTAGGGGAAACCCGCAACTTTGAATGGGAACAAATATTCCAACAAGGACCATCGGAAAGAAGTTCGTTGCTAGACCCAAAAAATAGGTCTGCGCATTAAGATATTTCTCAATTTATTTGTCTAAAAACTGGCGGTTTGTTTAGAATTTTTCAGGCAACATTGGACTCGACTAGACCGGACCGTGCTGCCAAATTTTCCTGATTTCGTGATTTTTTTCAAACTTTGTACCAGTATCAAAATGAAATATAACGTGAACGAAGATTGGATAGACTAATTAACTACCATGTCTACTCTATTAGAAGGGCATTTTCTTATATTTTCAAGGAAGTGTTGAAGGTGTCCGTTTATTAGAGGTTCCGTTGTAAAAATGGGGAAATCATTTGAATAAACCTTTGTTATACTCGGTATAAAACGCTGATAACTCGCTCCAATCGAACAATGAATTTCGAATTCATTTGGAGTGAGGTTTAGAGAAATCAGAGCAAAACATCGGCCACGGCTCTCTCAATTTTCTGCACTCTCTCGTCGCCAACGTGGCCGCGTCCACCACTGTGCGAAGGGAGCGCGTTTGCAGCGCTCCGCACTGAGAATATATATATATTTTTTTTGTGGTTATTGAAACGTGGAATTTCAAATTAGGAAAAGGGTGCTACTTCGGAACAGAACTGTAGCGAAATAGAACTTCTTGAAGTGTAGCTGTACAGGTGAAACAGGTTCACGAAACAACGGAATACTTATTCAAGCTTCTGTAGTTTTTCTGGGTCAGTACAGCTCCACGTCAGGCAGATCTATTCCAAAACAGTTCGATTCCGAAGTAGCACCGGGAAAAGCCCTGCGCTGTTCTTCTATTGGAGCATGCCTCTCTAATAGAGTAAGTTAGACTGTGACTGAGCTTGAGACCAGCAGATCCTCCCGCACAACCCTTAAAATTGAGGTATATTGCACGAACCTCATTTGTCTGGCAAAACGGTTGTTCAACTTTTGTCGAACGGCCGGTACTTGGAAAACTGAATTTTAGAACCCTAAAAAACCCCGTTGCCCGGCGAACGAGGTTCATGCATACATACTCTGCTCATCATCTCATCTCAGCATGATCATTAGCCTAATGGCGAGAGGCACACGAAACCCGAAGCTTTTTCACTTTTCATTTCCTCCCCTGTCCTGCCCACTTCATTTACATACATTTCCCAGCTTCTTCTTCTTCTTCCTATACTTCACCCAACGCCCACCCACTATAGGACCACCGAGTGTGCCCAAACAATGCCATCTGTATTTGTTTGCTCTTACTCTATATAACATGTGTTCGTGGTGGCTCTTGTACATAAAGGTGATAAGTGTGGCTAGGGTGGTCGAGGTGTATGGTGAAGCAGGGGAAAGCGAAGCGTAGAGTAGCGTAGCGCGAAAAGAGCGACGCACCGCGCCGCAACGGGGAGTCGGATTTCAAGATGAGAATGACCGCGAGAGTCTTAGCAATAGCCGACAAAAGACAACAGGTGTAGGAGGGTACAAAAGTTTTGGGCTGGCTTCGGTTTGGTTTGTAAAACTTTTTTAATAACTCTTGGCGAAGATGTTGGGATGGTCTGGCCACGTAAATAGTGATTTTTGACACTCCGGGAGGTCTGGCAATTGAGGTAAACTATGACGGTAATAATATTACGTAATCCATACGCAATTTAGCATGGTGATGGGGGAAAGAAGAGGGATAGGTCTAGACAAATTGAGGTTAGGGGGGGGGGGGGCGGTGTGCTGTAGGAAGAAAACGTTATTGTGTGTGTTTTTTAAGAATATGTAGAATTTGGGAAATCTCGAGGTTTTTGACCCTAATTGTAAAATGTATTAAATCTCAAATCTCCCAGAGCCAGACTTTTAAGCATTGAAACAATCCTTCGCGCCAAGACCTATCGTGGAATAATGTGGTGTGCCTTTAAAATAAAGATTTTCCAAGAAAATTGGAATTTTTGTCACTTTTAAAGGCTCGTCAAATTATTCCAACGTTAGGTCTCGACACGAAGACTAAGGTACGTTTTTTCAATGTTTTTTCCCGCAAATAACTCTGCATAAGGTTTAAGAAAACAAAATAATGGTATTTTCCCCCTCTGGATAGGTCCGTAAGGAGTGTAATACAGGGCATCATTTCGAACTTGTGGGAACTCAAATTTAGCCATTATAACTCGACTAAAAACCGAAATTTGTAGGTAGAAAAGATTTAATTATCGAAATTAGTGATTTTTGTGCGAAAAAGTGTATCTTCCAAAGTGATAATCTCAGGATTCTGAACTTCTTGTCTAGATCTTTGATTTTCGGATTTTTCACCAAAAACTGGAATCCGGGCCGGGCCGTTTGCGCCAAGGAAGGTGTTAACCGATTGACCATCAAGTCTGGTTAAGCCAAGAGCGGTACGGAGATTTAGATTTTGTGTTTTACCTGGAAATCATCGAAGAAAAGTGCCGGCCGTTATGCCGCGTCTAAAGTTGAATAAAAATCTTCCGGAATCATGTATTTTTGTAGTCCAAAGGTCATCGAAAAACTAGAAAAAAATAAGCGTCGTTTCAGCGATACGGGGCTGCAAAAGAAATAACTGTTTCCAGAATATTTTTTCGCTTTTTATCCGGGTTAACAACATAGTATTTCGATTTTTAAATCCGGAACTTTTCGGCGATAATTTTCAACATAAAACACAAAATCTGGAGCTCCGTTAAATTCTCGGCTAAGTCAGACTAACATTTTTTTTGGCGGACCACATAAGATTCAGTTTCCCGCTTTAAAAAACAGTATTTATCCCCCCCCCCCCCCCAAAATACCACATTTCAGCCTAAAAAAAAAGTTACCATGGTTTTGGCGCATTACGACGCCTTGAGCGATTTTTCAAATTTTCAAAAAAGTTTTCGTAAAGTTTGCGCAATTATCGACAAGAACAATAAAAAACAACAAGGCGACTAATTAATTAGATTAAAAAGAAGACGAGTGACTTTCCTCTAATCCAATAAGTAATCAATAGACACCTGCCCCCCTGAATTGTTTATGTCCACTTTCTCCCAATGTTTATTTTATTTTTCAAGCTCTCTAATTATAAACGAAGCCAAGTAACTTACCTCTTCGGGCCAGCCTGGCTACGCCGAGGCGCGGCGCGGCGCAACCAGGCCCTATGGGTACAGTCTCTAGGTGAATAAAAGTGTGGAGTGTGTCGAGAATCGTCGGGTAGAACAGAACAGAACTGCTCGTCTTACAGACCGCGCCCCACAAAACTTTCTCTAGTTTCACCATGACGACATTTGATACCCACGGCGCCCCGCGACCTTCTTCTTCTTCTTCCTTCATTTCTCGATTTTCGAGACCTACACATACCTCGTTATCTGGTAGCATCTGAATTCGCGGCCAATCTCGTGTCGTTGTTGGTTTTCAGCAAGTTTGTTTTTGCAGACAATTTCAGGGGGCAAGCGGCTGCGGCAAACGGGCGGCCCGGGGCAGCTAGCTCTAGAATGACGCTGATGAGAGCGGCTTCTCCTTGCCTCGCGCGCGCTTTCTCTGCGACTCGCGAGTCTCGCCGACTACCGTATGGTTGAGCCAGCGTGTGTGTGTGGCTCCGGCGAAGAGCTCCCGCCTCTCTGGGAAGGAACAGAAGGTGGCGGAGAAGTGATGGAGGTTTTGAGTTACTGAGCTTATGGTTTTAGGAGTTGATTTAATTTGCACCCGGTTGAGCATAATTGTGGTTTCCTTGTTAGATAGTTTTCGGCAGATTGCATCAAACCCGCAGCTAGTCGGCAGAATGCCAAAAACAAAATGGCAGGTTCTTGGAATCCAGTTAGCAAACGTGGCGATTCTTGCGGCAATCTGCCGATTAGCTGCTAACCAAGTGTCATCGATAAAATTGTCATTTTTGCAACAAATTGACGATTCCTTCGGCAATTCGCCAAGTTTGGGCCGATTTTATGGCTCTCGGACGTTTCGAAAGTAGACGTTTCGAAAGTGGACTTTTCGAAGGTTTTTCTGGATTTTGCGTTTGAGGAATTTCCTTTAAAAAGCTTTTTAAAATGATTGTGTGAAACACCGCGTCGACAAAATCCAGAAAAACCTTCGAAAAGTCCACTTTCGAAACGTCACACTTTCGAAACGTCCGGGAGCCGATTTTATGCCGAAAACTACTCCAGTAGCATTAGTGTTCTTTTCAAATGCATTTTCCGTCATCTTAATTAGTATCAGCGCGTGGAAAATACCGTATTTCCCCTAATCTAAGCGTATGTCCTTCTATTTTTTCATTTCATCACAACTGCCGGGTAATAAGAGGTGTGCACACCAAACTCGGCAAAACACTTTCTAACCTAACCAAGCAGGCATGAGTAGGAGACGATCGAACTAAGGTGTGCAAACCTCTAAACACCCGGAAGTTGTGATGAAATGAAACAATAGAAGGGTATGTCGTTGTATTAGAGCGGTAATTTTTACGGTAATTTTCCGCATTTCGGCTTAATGTAAGATAGCTCAAAAAAACATTTATTTTATTTACATGATTAATTAGGTCTGTTAGATCCTCGTTTCGTGGAAAATCCTAAATATGCAAGTTCGCTCTAGTGCACTTCCTGTAAAAATCGTATTGTGTATAACTTTTTTCGAGAACGGTAAAAACGATAATTAATAAAAGTCAACCGAATACGTAAAAACATAAAAATTTTGCACGTCAAGTTAGGTGCATGAATTAGGTGGAAAATTAAAAATTAAAAATTAAAAAAATTAAAAACTAAAAATCGCGTAGCTGTTATAAGCACGACGCTCCGATGTCGCGCAGTTTTTCACTGTTCGACATTTCGCTGCGAGACAACAGTGAAAAACTGCGGAACATCGGAGCGTCGTCAGCACCAGTCGCTCGTGAACACATTATATTGCCAGACATTTTTTTTGCCAGCTAGAAATTTTAGATAGCGGTTAGTGTCACACATTTGGCACCTAATCGGTGAACAACACAAGTTCGGCGGTATTTGACGCATTTGATGATAAATCGACGGCTATTAGCCAAAATTTCCCTTTTTTATCGTTTGATAAATTTAAATTTTACCGTTATTTTGGACGCGACTGGAATGGTTAGCAAATATTTCCGAATTTCGATAATTTTAAACGCACGATTCAAAAAAAAAATCAATACACCCACTTTGGCCTCCTCTGCCTCTTTCTACGTGTATATGTGTGCCACTTTCTCCTAGCTCCTTTCCTCACTCACCCTCTTTCTTCCTTCTTCCCTTTGCTGAAATTCGATATTCGCTTTCTCGCGCACTCGAGACACCGCTGTGCCGGGAAGAGACGAGAGAGATGTAGAGTATACGGTAGTTGGGTGGGAATGTTTGTTTTCTTTTCGAATCTACGGCGGCCAATTTCACATTTTGGCTGGACAGGAGGGGATCGAACAGGGAACTAGGAGATTTGAATGCGCGCTTCTGCACATTTTTATACATATTGTCGGCCTGCTACAATGGTGAAACGCGCTCCGTTTAACAGTAGTCCGCGATTTTCATTTTGGTTTTTAAATTATTTTGTTTCACGTTGAATTTATAGAACAAGTGACAATCACGAAACCGTCGTGACGGGTCGAGAACATTTAATTATCAACAAAAAATTCTGGTGCGCCGAAAAAAATATAAAACGGTGCATGGTGTCCAGGATTTGAAAAGTGGGCGGAGCCGAGCAAACGCGCCCCCACTGGATTTTTTCGCGCGAAATTCAAATTTTGACGCATTTTTTATGTTTTTCGGGAAAAAAAAGCATAAATTCCTAATTTTTTCCCACATACGCTCCAACGGAATTATAGCTGAGGTCTTTAGAAATTTTTTAAGCCTAAGAACGTCGAATTTGGTTCAGCCACCAATTCGAAATATTCGTTTTGAGTTTTTTTGCTGTTTTTGCACGATAAATCTTCACGAAAATCGAAGTTTGGGCAATTTTATGGTATTAAAAGATACAATACATACATTTTACGGCGAATGTGAACATAAGCCCCCCACCCACATATGACTCCCCACACGTGGAATAAAGCTCCCCAAAAAGGGAGTTTGACTCCCCACACTGTGGAAAAAAATTTTTTTTTTTTTCGGGGAGCTCAGGTACACGATATTTTCCGGGGGGCTATTTTACCGATTTGGGGAGTGGAAGTTCATGAATAACAGCTCCCCACTGTTGATTTTGGGGGGAACATGTTCACAGGAGGGGCTTGTGAACATTGACCCCACACCAATAGAATATTGGCCCCCCACTTTGGAACTTGAACTCCCCACCTAAAAATTTACACTGGTGGTACTGCGAATTCAGTTATGGCGACCAAGACAATGGAAACTATGTGGGGAACTGACTTTTTTCAGTTGTGTGAATTTTTTTTTTTTGCACTTCGATTCGATCTTCTCGATTGCGCATTGACATTGGTTGAGTAGCGCAGTAAGGAGCGGCACGGCTAAGTTTTCCACATTTTGGGATCATACGTATACACACCCAAATTTTTTACGTGAACTTTCCGTGTTACATGTTTTTTTGGTGGGGAGTTGTTATTTTTGGTGTGGGGTTGTTCTTCCATCGGTGGGGAGTTGATCTTCACTCTTGCCCATTTTACAAAGAAAAATAATAAAATCAATAAAAAAAAATGCGAGAGTCGAAAAATTCGCAAGCACCAAAAATGCGCAATGCAAGTTTGCTGGCGCGCCAGCAAATTAGGCTCCGCCCAAATTTCAAATCCTGGACACCGTGCGGTGCAAATTCGCTCCAATCGAACAATGAATTTCGCATAAATTTGTAGTGTGAGTCAGAGAAATCAGAGCGAAACATCGGCCACGCACTCTCAATTTTCTGAACTCTCTCGCCGCTTACACGGCCGTCTCTTTAGTTATTATAATGGAGCGAATTTGCAGCGCTTTATACCGAGTATAAAATTGCGTATTTTTTCACTACTTTTGCTAATTTGTCTCGCCGCGATTTCGGTGGTATTGTGTTTTCAATCGACTTGCGACATGAGAACGCGAGACTCCGCCCACTTATTTGCACGCGACCACGCGAACACAGTGATATTTGAAGAGACGCAGACAGAACGGCACAAATAAGTGGGCGGAGTCTCGCGTTCTCATGTCGCAAGTCGATTGAAAACACAATAGGTTTGCACTGATTTCCCGTGTTCACAATCGCAAAAGTGGTGAAAAAAATTTTCCGGCACAGGATAAGTATGAGAAATCACCGTGCAATACTATTAAAGTAGTTGAATTCGTAAAACAGAATAAGGAATTAAAAAAATGGCAAAAATTCACTTACTTGTGATGTTCGACCTTACAATTGTTAGTTTCCATTCTGGGCCAAGCTGCACGATCCCTTCCGACTGCCGACCAGGCTTGTTAGCCATATCTTTTCCGACGGTGCTTGAGGTTGGCTGTTAGGTACATATTATCAGTCCACTTCTACTTACTTAGTTACTTAGTCGATCCGTTCTTCGATCACCTGATGTGGTCGCGGATCACAGCTTTCCAAGCCATTCGGTCCTTGGCGATTGTTGACCAGTGTGTTTCGAGATTTTCGCCATCAAATAATGACATTTCCTTCTGTAGGGAGTCGCACCATCTCATCCGTGGTCTTCCAACGGGTCGCTTCTCGCCTATGGGATACCATTCTTGCACTAGCCTCGTCCATCTGCAATCGTTTCTTCGCATTATGTGTCCGGCCCATCCAAGATTCTTTTTCTTGATGACTAGTAGGGGATCTTGGACCTCCTTTGTGCTCGGATATCTTCCCTGTGTAGATTCCTCTGATGTTGTTCCGATAATGAGATTCCGACTAATCGTCTTTCTAATGCTGCGTGGGTTACTCTGACTCTTTCGGAAAGTGCCTGCGTAAAGGTCCAGACCAGGCTTGTTCGGAAAATGCTTTTCGGAAAATCGGAAAAGGAAATTTTTTTCCGAAATAATTTTTCGGAAAATCGGATACCCGAAATTTTTTCCGACTTCAATTTTCGGAAAATCGGATATCCGACATTTTTTCCAATTTTATTTTTCGGAAAATCGGCTATCCGATTTTTTCCGATTTTCGAAACTAAAACAGGATTTTTTTTTTAATTTTCTATTTTCCGAAAAAGATTCTTAACAATTGGCTCATCTTATTTCTTTGAAAAAATACGAAAATCAACAAATTAACCAAAAATTCAACAAAAAAATCAACAAATTAACAAAAAAAATCCACAAAAAATTCAGTTTTGAGAAGTTCTTGGTACTTAGAAGCGGCACCTAAAAGAACTGCAATTTCCCGATCATTTTCGGAAAATTTTCCGGATAATTAATTCGGAAAATTTTCCGACGGGTAATTTTTCCGAAAAATAAATTCGGATAATTTTCCGTCGGAAAAATTTTCCGAAAAAAGTCGGAAAATTCGGAAAATCGGAATTTCCGTTTTCCGACTCCGACCAAGCCTGGTCCAGACTTCAGAGCCATACGTGAGAGCCGGTAGAACGATGGAATCGAAGAGTTGAGCTCGGATTCGCGGGCAAGACAGGGTATCTGTGGTGATCTTGATGTTGTTGAACGCAGCCCATGGCTCCAATTCGTTGTTATGGTTGAGTAGCCTACCGAGGTAGACATCCTCATTGACCTCTTCGAAGAGTTTTTTCTTCTCGGTTAAATTTTTTGGAAATGGAAGAAATACATCCGATTCATTTTCAGCGAGATTATGGTGCCAGACGACAATGTTGAAGCATTTCTGCACAACTTTTTGACACCAATGAAATCAAAATGTATTGGAAGATTCAGATGCCCAGCGATCCCAAATCCGAGATCCTTGCCATTTCCTAGAAATTCACATTTTAGAAGAGAAAAATTTGCACAACAAAGTAAATTGCATTAAAACAAGCAATTTAAAAAAAATTAGAACCGAAAAAAACGTTCACAACTCAACTTTATTAGTATCATCATCTCCAGATCCCAAATAATTAAAGACACAAAAAGAGAAAAGCTATTTTCGAGAAAAGACTAACAAAAGCTTTAAAAAAAGTTCAATTCAACAGAAGCAGTAGCAGTTAAAAGGGGCGGGGCAAAAAGAAAAGATTCATCATTTTTTTTTTTGGATCTTCTTTGTATTACGCATTCGCCATCGAGTTGGCAAATGCATAATAGTGTTGTTGCTCTTTCCGACAAGACGCAACCCGTAAACGAATAATCAATACTAGAAAAAAAGAGGGGGGGGGGGGTTTTTTTTGGATTTTTTGGGGAAAAAATTCACAGAATTCAGCAAGAAAAAAATGGAAGAAGTTTCGCGCATAGCAACTTCAAGAAGTAGGTTTCTTCTGCCACGTGACCGGCTTCTTGACAGTTCTTCTGGCAGCCGGGCGCTTCGCAGCCACTGGTTTCGACGTGCTGGGACCTTGTTCACTAGTCTCCACAACTACAGTATCCGTGATTTGCATGGAGTCGCCAGGTTGTGGAGCTTCTACAACTTCCGCAGTGTTTACCTGCTCTGAATTTTCTGAAAAAAAAGCAAAATTTGTTAAATTTCAAACAAAATTACCTTCCAGCCTCGCCAATTTACTCGGGGGCTCTACAAAATCGCCCGATTGTTCCGCTGCAATTGGCGTTTTGCTCCGATTTCTGACTATATCCTTAATGACGTCATGGACCGCCTGTGGTATTGGCTCTTCTTCAAGAGTTACGGCGACCGCCGCGGGAAGAGTTTGGGTAGAAGGGGGCGTGGCCACTGGTGGTGGAGAAGCAGTTGCGAGTGGAGAAGGAGCTGGGATGCGGACAGCGGGGTCGAATTCTGAAGTGGTATTTAATTCGTGTATCATAAACCTATTCTATCAGACTAAAATTAATTTTTAGGCCACTTCAATTCAATTTTTCTAGGCGCTTCGGGATTTACAAAAAATTCACCGATCGAGCCGAAAAATAGTATTTTCGACAATTAAAAAATTGAATTCATTGATTTTTGCGCGATTTACTTCGAATCGATTCCCAAAAAAAAAATAACTTGGCGAGCTACTGTAATCCATCAAGCAAAGGACACGCCCTATTTTGCAAAGCTCGCGCACTTTTTTCTTTAAAAAAATGTACTCACCATCTTGCTCGTCAGCACTATCGAACATGTTTCCATGGGCCGCCTTTGCCAGCTCGACGACTGCAGTAGTATTAGCGTGTTGAGCGTATTTCGGGTCTGAGAATGGGAAAAAATTGAAAAAGTTAAAAACAATAAAAAAAAACCAAAATTTCAGGCTTTTTCAGAATTCCGTTATTGACAATGATCAGTGTGCTTCACCGATCAAAAATTCACCGATTAATGGTTTTTTCGATTAATAATCGGTGAATTAGTCGATTAATTTTCCCCGGTTTTAGTCGATTAATCGGCTCTGGGACGTTTCAAAACAAGACGTTTCAAAACTGGGACGTTTCAAAACTGGGACACTTCAAAACTGGGACGATTCAAACCCTGCCACTTCAAAACTAGGACGGTTCAAAACTTTGAGTGCAATTGTGCGTCACGGTGTACGCACTAGTGACACCAGAACACACGCACATTAAATTTTTATTTTCATTTTGTCATTGTTTTGAACTCTTTTCACGTACTATTTATTTTCTTTTTTCGTTTTGTCATTTTTAAACTCTCTTAACGCGTTTTGCTCTCGTTTCGCATTTTTTTAAAATAATTTTTTGCCGGTATTTAAATTTTGTCAAATTCGCCGAGCTCATGTTTTGTCTTTTGTCGATTTAAAAAATGCGAAACGAGAGCAAAACGCGTGAATAGAGTTTAAAAATGACAAAACGAAAAAAGAAAATGAATAGTACGTGAAAAGAGTTTAAAACAATGACAAAACGAAAATAAACATTTAATGTGCGTGTGTTCTGGCGTCACTAGTGCGTACACCGTGACGCACAATTGCACTCAAAGTTTTGAACCGTCCTAGTTTTGAAGTGGCAGGTTTTGAATCGTCCCAGTTTTGAAGTGTCCCAGTTTTGAAACGTCCCAGTTTTGAAACGTCTTGTTTTGAAACGTCCCAGAGCCGATTAATCGCGAATAAATTAATCGACGAAACATTCGCTAAACAACAAGCAATTCGTAATTTCGGAGCATCGATATAGTTTTTTCGAATTAAAGAAATTCAAATGATAGCGAACGTCAGAACCCGTGATTTGTCGGTACAAGAGATTACGGTAGCGATAGCGCGTTCTCCAAGAGGGCAGCTACCTGTCAGCTATTTAGTGGCTTTTTGGCAGCTATCTGGCAGCTACTTGGCGGCTATCTGCCGGCTTTTTGGCAGCTATCTGACGGCTTTTCGGCGGCTATCTGGCGGCTTTTTGGCAGCTATCTGGCAGCTACTTGGCAGCTATTTGGCGGCTTTTTGGCAGCTATCTGGCGGCTATATGGCAGCTATCTGACGGCTTTTCGGCGGCTATCTGGCGGCTATTTGGCAGCTACCTGGCGGCTTTTTTGCAGCTATTTGGCGGCTATCTGGCAGCTATCTGGCGGCTTTTTGGCAGCTATCTGGCGGCTATTTGGCAGCAATAGAACTGCCCGGAATAGAACCGGCTGAAATGGAGCTGTACTGAAAAAAACTGCACGAAATAGAACTCAGGGAATCAGAATGTACAACAGAACACTTCTTTGAGTTGTTTGAGCGGCCCTGTGTCGGTACAGCTCCTTTAATCGACGATTAATCGGCGACTAATTCACCGATTAATAATCGATTAATCGCCAAAAATTCAATCGGTGAAGCACACTGGCAATGATATAATAAAATTTCGAAACCAAGGAACAAGCTCCGCCCCTTTTGCAAGTCTGCGGCTCTGTTTTTCCTGGATTTGCAAAAGGGCGGGGTTTAATCCTCGGTTCTTGTTAGATATGGTTACCCCGATTTTGTCAGGGTTTCAAAAAACCTTTTCCCAAACATACCAGTAACATCCACATAAATTGGCTTTTTGCCAATCACCGACTTTCTGGGCTCCAAATTTCTTTTCTCCTCTTTCATCCGCTCCTTCTCTCGCTTCGCCACCTTTGTCAGCAACGCGTCTTCGTCGCTGCTCGACGCCGTTGTCGACGAGTCAGAAGTGGTGTCGCCGAGCTCTGGACCAGACGCGTGCGGATCCACCGCGTCGTTGGCGACGGGAGTGCGACTCTCTTTGGCAGTCTTCTTTTTCTGTGCCAACTTCTCCAATCGACGCTCTTCCCGTTGCGACTCTTTCATGAGTCGACGGATGATGCGTTCCGCTTCTCGTTCCAGATTGTCGTTCTCGAACTGAAACTGGGGGAAGTGTCGGTTATTATAAGATGTTTGTGATGGCTAATAGAAATACTTTTTTTCCGATGAAAATCCAAATGAAAATCTTTTTTTTTTTTGTATTTTGTATGGATTTGCATATACATGAAAATGCATTTGAATTTTCATAGTTTTAACCACAATCAAGCACAGCTGAAACGAGTGTTACCGTAATCATCAATTCAAAAATTTTAATGATAATGAGTTTAAAAAAATATGTCGCCGAGCTCTGGACCAAACGCGTGCTCTTGTTGTTGTAATGAGTAAAAAATAACGGATAATTTGATTTTTCCGGGACTGTTAAAATTTTTGAATTCCTGATTACGGTCACACTCATTTCAACTGTGTCCGATCGTGCCCAGTTTACTCGTGGAAGAGTTTGCATATTTTCGGTTCTAAATTCATAAAAAAAGTGAGCGGAGCGTTCGGAAGATCCAATATTCGATTTTTTTTCTCAGTTTTTAAACAAGAGTGTCTAATGAACATTTTCAAATAAAAAAAAATCAAATTCCACTCAAGACCCGCGCAGTCAAAATGACGTGTACTGTGCTTTATTTGTCTGAATTGTTCGTCCTCTTAAAAAATATTCCTCCGGTAACATTTGGAAAATCCAATTTTTCAAAGTCTGGGCTTCGGTTCCGGGACGTTTTGAAACAAGAAATTTCGAAACTTTAGCACATTTTTGCGCCAAGTTTTCAGGTAAATTTTGACAAATTCTTCGAATTTACCGGTAAAAGATTCGATAACTATTATAGCGCGGCCAGAAATGAAAAAAAGGTGGCCATAAATGCAGAAATTTCCCCTTTTTTTTCTAAATCGCACAGTTGAATTTAAACAAAAGGGGAAATTTCTGCATTTATGACCACCTTTTTTTTCATTTCTGGCCGCGCCATTATATCATTGGCTGAATTTTGACAACAGTGCAAACACGACGACGAAAAATTGCACTAAAGTTTCGAAACGTCCCCAAGCCTGGGCTTCGCCAACTTTTTAAAATATATTTGTGAGGCTAGAAATATGAAAAATCCAAATCCCAAACCCTCACCTTCTTCCTCTCCCTCTTTTCCCTTCTCCTCGACTCGTTAATAATCTTCCGAGCCTCCTGAGCAATCCGTTTCGCCTCGATCGCCATCTCTCTCGCTTCCTGCCGATCCTTCTTCTCCGACTCTATTTGCCGACACTTTGCCGCCTGAATCGCGTCTTTTTCCAGCTCTCTCGCCTGCCGAATCAACTCCTTCGCCTGCAACTTTTTCTGCCGTTCTTCAAGCCGTTCGAGCGCTTGTTGCTCCCGCATCTGAGCCCGGACACGCTTCTCCTCGGCCTTTTCGTACTCGCATTTCGCCTTCTTCTCACGAATTTCCTCCTCCATTTCAAACTGATATCTGGCTATTCGCGCCTCGAGATCCGCGTCAAGGCGGACTGGGTGGCTTATCGCTTTTAGAAGGCGTGGCCAATTGATTTTCTCCTCTCGATTGTATTTAGCTTTTAGCTCTACACGAGATCGTTGTGGGAGGTAGTGATGCATTAGTCCAAAGTCCTGCCCTGTGCATTGAAGCACTTCGTAGAACAAATCAGTTTCCCGTTCGGTCCAAATGTTCGGCTTCCGGAAGATTCGACTGCGGAATGACATTGACGTTATTTTACTGCTCATTCGACCCTGTAAAGTGGGCAAACTCATTTTTATGTGCCTTTTTTCATGTTTTGGTGTAAATTTTCTCTGTTCTCTGTGGCTAACTCCCATTTATGCGCCAATCGGCAATTCTATTATGCCGCGTCCAAAGTTCAAAAAATTCCTGAAATCAGGAGTTTTTTGCAGTCCAAAATTCAGAAAGATTTCCCAGAAATAACGAGACCCCACGAAAAAGGGGGAAAGTGTTGCAACGCAGGAACAAAAAGGGGGAAAATGGGCACAGTTGCCTGCAAAAGTGCCGCACGGTTTTTTCTGCATTTTTGGAGAATGAGCAATAGTGTTTTTTTTCTGCTTTTTTTTGCCTGAAATTAGTTTTTTTGGGTATTTATTGTCCATTCGCGACAAATGCAGGTGCGCTTCATTGAACTTCGTACTTTGCGATTTTCATTTTCGTCACCAAATTATTTTTCTTCTTTTTCTTCGATTTCTTGCTAAAATTCTCCGTTTTCCTTGATATTTATTTGTTAAAATGACTGATAACAAACAAACAGTAATATTTTGTGAAAAATTTCCCAATTACGCCCAATTTTAGTTAAAATTCGCCATTTTTCGAAATTTTCGCTGCTTTAAAAATTCCTAAATCATTTATTTGGAAAGCTTTTAGTTCAAATGATTTTATGACGATGTATTTCAATGTATTCTTTCTTTTTAGCACACAATTTTCCTATTTTAATGCTAAATCACCCGAATTTTCGCAAAAAATATTATTTTTCACTAAAATCAATAATTTTGTGGACCTCTCGCAGCTTTTCCGCTCCTTTTATTTTTTAATCGTTTCTATTTTGTCTCAGCATTTTAAATACTAAATTCCAGAAAAACAAAGCAGGAAAAAAACACTATTTCTCATTCTCCAAAAATGTAGAAAAACCGTGCGGCACTTTTGCAGTCAACTATGCCCATTTTCCCCCCTTTTCGTTCCTGCGTTTCAACACTTTCCCCCCTTTTCGTGGGGTCTCGAAATAACAAGCGGTGACAGTTGAAACCGGCGTTACCGTAGTTCCTTCGCTGCGAGACCTGGCCGCCTGCTATTTCTGGGAAAAAAACTTTGGACGCGGCATTAGGTGCCAGCTATCTGCCATTTTCAACGGCTAATAGCCATATAGCTGCAACTTTTGAAAAATTCAAAAAAATATTACTGTAGATTTTTCAAAATTTTAGTTTTCCGGCTATAAAAATTAATTTTTTCTGCCATTTTAATGTGGAAAATAGGCGAAAATTCAGATTTTTAAAATCTAGAATCGTGGAAAACGCAACAAAAAAACGAATCTACCCTGCTCTGACAGAAAATATCAAATTTCTGCTACAAAATATCCTATTTTTTTTCTGGATACGGTAGGTTTTAAAAGTTTTTATTGCCTCCACGGAACTCAGTACTTCGTGATTTTCATTTTCGTTGCCAAATTATTTTTTTTTCATTTTTTCTTGTAAATGGCAGCTAGCTGACACCTATTCCGCAATTGTCGCATATGTGGGAGTTAGGCCCAAAAAAAAGACAGTCCCAGCTCACCTCTTCCACCGTCTCCCACACCGATTCGTGATTAATCTGCGCCGATTGAACGACCAACGACGATTCGTCAATGACGAGCCGCCCGTCCGCTCCAATTTTGACTTGTGGCGCGTTGACACGTGGCGCCTGGTCACCAAAGTCGCCCATTTCCGATTTGGTAACGATTGTGGAGCTCGTCGAGGAGCGGCGTTCTCGTCTGGAAGAAGTTCGGGGTTTTAGGAAAATCCAAATTTTACTCACTTGAAGCTCGTTTGCTCGTTCCGCGGATTCCACCTTGTCAAATCCGACATTTTCCACGTTTTCGTGTCGAGCTCTTCTTTTCCAGTGAATCGCTTCCTTTCACGTGGTCTGGAAAATGGAAAAGTGGTTCTATTGGTTTTTTTTTCAAACTTTAATGGATTCCCTAGAATTTATAAAATGTTATACTCGGTATAAAACGCTGATAACTCGCTCCAATCGAACAAAGAATTTCGCATGCCATTGGAAGTGAGGTTTAGAGAAATCAGAGCAAAACATCGGCCACGGCTCTCTCAATTTTCTGCACTCTCTCGTCGCCAACGTGGTCCCGTCCACCACTGTACGAAGGGAGCGCGTTTGCAGTGATCCGTACTGAGAATATTTCTTTCCTTTTTCAGCTCAGCGATTTTTTCTGAGGACTTACGCTTGTCCCACGGAGTCCTCAGAAAAAACCTCTCCATTTGCACACTCTCTCTCTAATATGAGAACACACCGATGCCTCGGAAAAATAAAACATGAACTCAAAATATCTCCTCAAAAACTTTGGGTATCTGTTCAGAATTTTCATACAAAGCACGGGTAAGGTCGAACCCTTTTTTAAATAACTTTGAGGGGTCTGCGTTTTTTCCGGAGCAGTGGAGAGGTCGAAATTTTTCTGAGGCCTCCGCGGGACAAGCGTGAGTCCTCAGAAAAAACGCTGAGAGCACAGATTAAATAACTCAAAATTATCGTATTTCCTCTAATATAAGCGCACCTCTAATTGAGGTGCACCCTCTAATTGAGGTGCACTCACTGGCTGACTGTGCATTTTCTTTTTTTAGTTTTGCCGACTTTCGTCCATGTGTCAGATGGTAAAGAATCGCCAAAACAGCAAAAAAGAAATGGAATTCATCGTAATCACAAAAACAAAACCTATAGGCTAGATATAGCTTTGGACCCGTTCAGAGCTAGGAAACTGTTTGGATTTCAACCCCGAACCTTCCAGCAGTTTTATACCGTTCTCTGAGCAGTCGTTTACTTAAAAAAAAAGCGTTTCCGGTGCCGCCAAGAAATTTTATCTTGATCGAAAATGTGTGCAGAGACGGAATACCTATATTGGAAAAATCAATGATCTTCTTCAGAAATAAATGTTTGAAAAAATAAAATACTCAATCCATAATGGGGTTATTCACGAACTGGCAAAAAAACGGCAAAAAACTGCGCGAAAACTCGGAAAACGCTCCGATTGACCTGAAATTTTGGGAAATAAGGAAAAAAATTCTCCCGGGCATTACCCCAAATTTCAGACAAAAATATCGATTTTAAGCATTTTCAGAGAAAAAATCAATATTTCTTAAAAATCGATATTTTCGTCTGAAATTTTGTGGAAATGTCCGGGAGAATTTTTTTTCCTTATTTCCCAGGTCAATCGGAGCATTTTCCGAGTTTTCGCGCAGTTTTTTGCTGATTTTTGCCATTTCGTGAATAACCCCATATATTTTGGAAGCAACCCCAAATTTTTAATGGATCTCACGACAAATTCTGGTTCGACAGTATTTTTTTTTTTAGGTTTTTCCTATTTTCAATATTTTTAATAATATTTTACAAATTTTCAGAATAATCGGAGCATTTTTCAAGTTTTCTTGCATTTTTTTTTTGCCTTTGTTTCGACATTTCAAAAAATGGAATTTAACTTCTTTTTTTTTAAATTTTTATTATAAATTCGCCACAATGTAACACTTTGCACGCCTCTCCCTTCGTCCAATGCGCCACCAAGTTCGTCGGATAATGAAATTATTATATCACTCGAAAATTTACTTTTTTGAGAAATTTGAATCATTATCTGATTATTCAGGATTACACCATCATTTTAATCCAAAAACGAGGCCATTTTGTCAGAAAATGACCGAGCCTTAGGGTTTTAAAAATGCGCCAGGTAGAAACAATTTTGGAAATCTGGGGTGCCGTGCTTTGCGGTAGATAGTTTAATGTATACAAAAAATTTAATTTCCCGCGTAGTGTCACTCCGTGGCGAATGCGTAATAGCTTCCGATCATTTAAATCTCTTTTCAAACCAAAAAAAAAGGCCCATAAAATAGAAATCAGTCAAAAAACTCACTGCTTCGGCTGCAAAATCGCTTCATCCTCGCACATGGACACATTCCTGGACCTGGGCGTGATGAGTCGGGTGGGGTGTGTTGGTGAGGCGAATGGTGGGGGATGGTGTACCAAGTTTTGAGCATCCTGCTGCACATTTTCCGAGCCATTTTGATTATGTGCGATATGTTGCCTTTGTTGCTCATTATCCACTACATCGTCTCCAAAATGAACATGGTGGTTGTGGAGCTGTGCGGCCACCGCAACTTCCTGAACCTCGACTGCCAGCTGCCCGTCGTTCTGTATCTGTGTGTGCAGCTGTGTCTGCTCTGGCTCAGTTGGCGCAGCAGGGGTTTCGCTAAAATAAAAAATACCGTTATGAAAACTCAACAAAACGCTCACCTCTTGGCCGGCACAGCCTGCTTCGCCGCTTTCGCAATATTTGGCTTAATCTGAATACGAGCACGACGCATCGCTGAGCCCCAGTTTTCTCCTTTTCTGAAACGGGATTATGGCGATTTTCAGAAAAAAAATATGCAAGGGTTCAAGGAATAAAAAAGGATTTTGAGAAAACCTTTAAAGTGACAAAATCGACAATTTTCTACAAGAAAACCTATCATTCTTTTACAAATTTTGACAAAAAAGGGGCGAATATGTATGGATGTATGTACAAAACGAAACAAAAAAAACACGAATTTTCAGTTAAATTATTGCCAAGTGAAATGAAAAAACAGAAAAAGGGGCTTTAAATAGTCATGGCTAAGAAATAAAAAAAAACAGAGAGGGGAAGGGAAATCATGGAATGTTTGGGGGCAAAAAAATTAAATTAAAGAAAAGAGAAAAAAAAAATCAATAATCACCAAAAAGGACACCATCCAATATAGCTTTGGCACAAGTTCAAATGGCTCGTCGACTGCTCAATGAGCATTTCCAGCTGCTCCGTCACCGTCATCGCCAGCGCCTCCTCGCCGTCGTATTGAAACTCGGTGCCTGGGAAAATTGCGATTATGGACGGCGCAAAGAGTAAACAGTAAACAATGTACAGTATACGCGTTTTAAAGGGGCGTTCTGCTTTTTCGAGACCCTGACAAAACCGGGGAAAACCACGAAACCGGGGAAGACAAAACCAGGGAAGACAAAACCGGGGAAAAAATCGGACAAAACCTGGGAAGAAGCTCCGCCCCCTTTTGCAGCTGCTGCACGATGTTTTGTACTGGAAGTGTTGAAAAAGTGCGCCGCAGACTTGCAACTTTTCCCCGGTTTTGTCCAGTTGCAAGTCTGCGGCGCACTTTTTCAATACTTCCAGTACAAAACATCGTGCAGCAGCTGCAAAAGGGGGCGGAGCTTCTTCCCAGGTTTTGTCCGATTTTTTCCCCGGTTTTGTCTTCCCTGGTTTTGTCTTCCCCGGTTTCGTGGTTTTCCCCGGTTTTGTCAGGGTCTCGCTTTTTCTTGTGAAAAATAGGAGTACAGTAATCCGAAACATGTTGGATATTCTCATGAAATTATCGATTTTAATGAAAAAAAATTGAAATTTTTAAATTTTTATTGTTCACTTGCGAAGAAAGCAAGTGCGCTCCACAAAACTTAGTACTTCGTGGATTTCATTTTCCTCGCCAAATTATTTCAATTCGCGTGTAAATTCAACGTGAAATGATTAATTTGGCGACGAAAATGAAATTGACGAAGTACTAAGTTTTGTGGGGCGCACTTGCTTTCTTCGCGAATGGACAATATCGTTCAGAATCGAGGCAAAATGGGCCAATGTTTAAAATTTGGCAGCTATCTGGCAGCTATTTGGCGGCTAATTGGCAGCTATCTGGTGGTTATTTGGCAGCTATCTGGCGGCTATTCGGCAGCTATTTGGCGGCCATTCGGCAGCTATTTGGCAGCAATCTGGTGGTTATTTGGCAGCTATCTGGCGGCTATTCGGCAGCTATTTGGCGGCTATTCGGCAGCTATTTGGCAGCTATCTGGCGGCTATTCGGCAGCTATTTGACGGCTATTTGGCAGCTATCTGGCGGCTATTTGGCAGCTATCTGGCGGCTATTCAGTGGCTATTTGGCGACTATGAGGCGGCTATCTGGCGGCTTTTTGGCAGCTATCTGGCGGCTATTTGGTAGCTACCTGGCCGCTATTTGGTAGCTACCTGGCCGCTATTTGGCAGCTATCTGGCGGCTATTTGGCAGCTATCTGGCGGCTATTGGGCCAATTTTTTGCCGTTTAAAAATATTTTTTTCATTTTCCCAATTTTTTTGCCTATTTTTCGGGACTTTGCTATTTTTTAAAAACAAATCTTGCAAAACTCCCCTTTTGGCTCTGGGACGTTTCAAAACAAGACGTTTCAAAACTGGGACGTTTCAAAACTTTTTTGCATTTTTTTGTAGCGTTTTTTGCCAATTGACACCAAAACGCACGCTCATTAGGTTTTTATTTTTTGCTTTTATCAATTATTTGTATTTTTATGGAAATTTAAATACACTAGTACGCCGCAAAAATGCAAAAAAAAAGTTTTGAAACGTCCCAGAGCCCCCCTTTTAACTACATAAAATTCAAATTCAAATTAACATAATAATAAAAAGGCTCCGGGACATTTCGCAGCCGGACGTTTCGCAGCCGAGACGTTTCGCAGCCGGACATTTCGCAGCCGAGACGTTTCGCAGCCAACCTCCTTATATACACACTCTCTCCTTCCTCTGACCATGCTTGTTTATCAATAACATGTTTACCAATTGTGTAGTCGACCGCTGAGAGAGAAGTGAGAAGTGTTTACCGGCTGCGAAACGTCTCGGCTGCGAAATGTCCCGGCTGCGAAATGTCCGGCTGCGAAATGTCCCGGAGCCAATAAAAATCCATTCTCACCCGCCAACTTCCTCTTAATCGTATCCATAATCGTGTCGGTCGTCGAGCTAGACGGCTGCACATTCGCATATCCACGTGTCGGATCTTTTTTCGTCGCTTTCGGATCCTTTTTCATTCCCTCGACAAGGCGCCAATTGATGACCGGATCGTAGACAAAGGCTTCGAGCACGGCTAGTAGCGACTCTTGGTTCGTTCGGAGCACTTTTAGGACACGTTCTGCCGTGTAAGTGTACACGCCGTCCAGTCCAGTGATTTCCATAGCCTATAATGAATGGTAAATATATAAATGAAATTTAGGAAAAAAAAATATGTACATTGATAAGCATTCTTGTGAGCCTGAATGGCACTTTTTCGGGGAATTTCTCACGGAGCATCGCCACTTCAAAACAGTCACCAAAATCAATGTGCACAATTTTTCCAGTCAAGCGATCGAGCATCAGATTTGAAGGATGTCTGGAATAAAGAAGGATATGTAATCTGGAAATGACGACTCCCCGGGCCGGATCCATGAAACTGGGAAATTTACCTGTTTCATGGATCCTTGCTCACAATAAGATTCTAAACTACCGTACCTATCACCAAGTCCAAGAATATATCCAACCATCGACATGCACGCCACCGATCTCGTGTAATTCGTTCGACGATCAAACCAAACTTCCGAACTCGGACTTTTCAGCCAAAGAACTTTCCGCAAATCCTCTCCCTGCGTGCACGAAAGAGCCGCTTCAAACAGCTGCAACTTTTGCATCATTGTCAAATGCTCCGTGTCCATCGATAGCTTCTGCAAGGTTTTGTGCTCCAGTGAGAGTGGAATTTTCGCCTTTTTCTCTCGGTACTCTTTGACAAGCGTGTGCAACGTGTCACAGTTTGGCACCCAGCCAATGAGCCCAGAGTCTTTGCTGAGAGCGACGATAGAGTAGCGCTGGATGGCCAAATTTCTGCGACAAGTCTCCGAATTGTTGGCCAAAAGTGTGTTGACGAGGCCAAAGAGTTGCATGACTCGCTCGTCTTGTCGCGGATCTTCGTGACCTTTTAGCAGGAACTGATAGTCGAGTCCGTTCGAACCGCGGATCACCATTTTACGTGGGCGTTGTTTACTCGTGATAACCTGCAAGTTGTGGGGTTTATTGTTGATACATTTTGTATTTTTTTTTAATGAAATTTGTTTTCTAAAAGCGTCAGTTATAGTTAGCCAAAAATCTAATAAGGCTGGAGTCAAGAAGCATTGGCTCTGGGACGTTTCGAAATCCGTCATTTCGAAACTTTGGTGCATTCTTAGCTCTAAGCGAAGACGGCATCAAAAAATAGTACTCTCGTCTCAGCAGCTGCTCATAAACTTTTAAAATAGCCATTTTTCCCACGGAATATCTTGGAGTACATTTTTCGACACAGTTGAAATGAGTGCAACCGTAACCCATTTAAAAATGTAAACAAGTTCTATTGTTTTTCTTGATTTTTGACTCATTTAAACTGTGTCGAAAAATGCTCTCCCAGATATTACGTAGGAAAATTGGCAATTTTCAAAGTATGAGCAGCTGCTGAGACGAGGGTAATAGCTTTCGCAAGCGCATGTGGTAGCCGGCAAGAATATTGAATTGATAATAATTTATCAAAAATTGCTGATATTCTTTCGAAAAATTGAAGAAAATGACGAAATGTGCATTTTTTTTTAAATTTCAAATAATTTCAGTTTCGAAAAACGGCTAATAGCCAAAAATACGCGATTAGCACGGCGAATTGACGAAAATTTTCCAATTTTGAATAATTTTTCCGGGATTTTTAAAATTATAACATTTTTTACGAAATCTGCTTTTTATAATGGACCTATTCATAGGAGAAAAAAGACAAAAAAAAACGTTTTTTTTCCTATTCATAGATGTAATGGACCTATTCATAGGAGAAAAAAAACAAAAAAAAACGTTTTTTTTTCCTATTCATAGATGTAAAAAAACGACAAACAATGTCGAAAAACGAATGGTAAACAAGTGTTTATTGACCATGATAGACCATTGATAGAGAGGAGGCGCAGAAAAGGGGCGGAGTTTGCATGAACTAGTAAACAAGTCCGTTCCCACGGGGTTGTAAACATCTCTGTGCCTCCTCACTATCAATGGTCTATCATGGTCAATAAACACTTGTTTACCATTCGTTTTTCGACATTGTTTGTCGTTTTTTTACATCTATGAATAGGAAAAAAAACGTTTTTTTTTGTCTTTTTTCTCCTATGAATAGGTCCATAAAAAAACGACAAACAATGTGTGCGACGGAATTTGACACCTCCAAATGCTCGTCTAGTGGAGCGCACTTGCATACCTCCTCGCGTCGCGCGTCGCTCATATATCAACGGCCATTGCGGGGACTGAGAATGTGTGCAGCGGTGGCCTAGTGGTGAGAGCTTGAGGACGCCAATCTGGAGGTCGTGGGTTCGATCCCCCTCCGCGGTTTATATATTTTTTTTATTCTTTTGTATCTGCTCAGACTAAATCTTATAGATTTTTGTTTCGAATACCAAAAAAAATTACATTTGCGTGTTGGTAGAACGTTGAAAAAAAAATTAAAATTTCCTTTTTTTTTTCGAACTACTTTAAATTCGTTAGTTTTATTTAAATCCTTCGGCAAGTAACTTTTATCCAGAAAGTTCAGCGGCAAAACACCGGAAGCATGCGTGAAACCTTGAAAATGGGCGACCGGCGGGAGCTGGGCGGAAGCTTGCTATGAATCTGTGGTTCAAAACAAAAAACAAAAAAAAGTGCACCAAGAGGTATTGAACCCAGGCCTCCAGATCGGCGATCGAAAATGTAGACCACTAGACCATCACAGTACACATTCTTAGTGCCCGCGATGGGCGTTTATATGATCGGCGCCAAAGGAGGAGGTATGCAAGTGCGCTCCACTAGACGAGCATTTGGAGGTGTCAAATTCCGCCACTGTCAAACAATGTCGAAAAACGAATGGTAAACAAGTGTTTATTGACCATGATAGACCATTGATAGTGAGGAGGCACAGAGATGTTTACAACCCCGTGGGAACGGAATTGTTTACTAGTTCATGCAAACTCCGCCCCTTTTCTGCGCCTCCTCTCTATCAATGGTCTATCATGGTCAATAAACACTTGTTTACCATTCGTTTTTCGACATTGTTTGTCGTTTTTTTATGGACCTATTCATAGGAGAAAAAAGACAAAAAAAACGTTTTTTTCCTATTCATAGATGTAAAAAAACGACAAACAATGTCGAAAAACGAATGGTAAACAAGTGTTTATTGACCATGATAGACTATTGATAGTGAGGAGACACAGAGATGTTTACAACCCCGTGGGAACGGAATTGTTTACTAGTTCATGATGCAAACTCCGCCCCTTTTCTGCGCCTCCTCTCTATCAATGGTCTATCATGGTCAAAAAACACTTGTTTACCATTCGTTTTTCGACATTGTTTGTCGTTTTTTTACATCTATGAATAGGAAAAAAAACGTTTTTTTTTGTTTTTTTTCTCCTATGAATAGGTCCATTAAAAAAAAAAACCTTTTTCATTCCTTTTTTATTTTATCGGTCGGTCTTGACACGACTAATTGTTTAAGTCACATAACCTTCGACTACTGTAGTTTTTTGTCGTTTTTCCTCATTTCTGCATAGGGAAAAAGGGGGTGCTACGGTATAGAACTCGCACGGAATAGAACTGCGCGGAATAAAACCGCTCGAATAACTCGTGAGGCCCTGAGTTCTATTTCGTGCAGTTTTTTTGTACAGTTACATTTCAGCCGGTTCTATTCCGCGCAGTTCTATTCCGTAGCACCCCCGGAAAAAACAACGAAAAACATTTTTTTTTCTCGGCTGAATGTTAAGGAAGCTATTGTCGGCCCGCCAAAATGGTCAAACGCGCTCAGCTGAACTCAACGCTATGCGATTTTCATTTTGGTCTCCAAATTATTTTATTTCACGTTGAATTTACACGTGAAATGAAATAATTTGGAAACCAAAATGAAAGCCACGTAGTACTGAATCCAGCGGAGCACGTTTGACCATTTTGGCGGGCCGACAATATATTTTCGTTTTTCCAGAGACATTTAACAGGAAAAAAAAACCAAACTCACATTCATTTTCGAGCTAAAACTCGCAATGGACACGATCGGCGCCGACGGATCATAGGTTCCCGGCACGGCGAGCTCCAAATCTTTGGCACTGACCAAATTCGGCGACACGTACACCAAATCCAGCGAGTTTAGCGTCGACAGTTGATCCCGAAGCTTTTTAAAGACGGCACAATAAATATCCCAAGCCTGATTCAGATCCTTGACATTTCCAGACTTGTCGAATGCCAGCACGTATTGGCCAGCCTCTTTGAGGTCCGCACTGTACGTCTGCGTGAAACTGTGCTCTTTCATGGTGGTGGGCGGTCCTTTTTGCATCACTTCGTTCATTTCGCGTAGGGCGTCGAACATGGCTTGCACGTTGTTGTCCTGTAGCGAAAAATTGTATCCCGATCTAACGCATTGTGGGGCAAAAAATGGTAAAAAAAAATAAGAAAAAGCTTACATGAAAATAGACGCGACTCGCTTCATCCAACGCGTCGTGCCATTGCTCGTGCCAGAGAATTGCGCATCGGACGAGCTCCTCCGTGACGAGACGAGCCTGAAAATTTCATGATAGGGTTGTTCACGGGGTAGCAAAAAATATTGTCGCGGTATGGTCAGCATGTCTCTCTCGGGACACGCCCCATTCTTCTGCGTCTCTCCTACTCGTCGGGCGAGGTTGCTGGCAACCGAGGGGTAGTGTGCGTGAGGGTCCCAGAGTGAACATACGTTCCCTTTCGGACTTACTTTTATATCTTATTTTATTTCCTTTATCTAGTTTCATTGTTAAGAACAGTAATCCCGTTAGCTATAATTTAGTTTACCCTTCTTTAACCTTAAATTAACGTATCTCTTTTTAGTATAATAAACACTCATTAGAAATCACTCTGTCTGTGTTGGGAACACTAAAGTGGAAGGGTAGTCCATCCTATTCCATCAGGGGATGCCGAACCTACCAAAATATGCTCCTTAAGCTTTGAGAATTAATGGACCTATTCAAAGTACTATAGAAAAACAGAAAAAATGACAAAAAACTGGGAGAAAACTCGGAAAATGCTCCGATTGGTCTGAAATTTTGGGAGAAACTGTCAAAAATACTTCCGCACTTTCTCCGAAAATTTTAGACCGAAATATCAATTTAAAAAAATTTCAGAAAAAAATCAATACTTTTTAAATATCGATATTTCGGTCCAAAATTTTCTGAGCAAGCCCTGAAGCCTTTTTGACAGTTTTTCCCAAAATTTCTGACGAATCGGAGCATTTTCCGAGTTTTCTCCCAGCTGTTTGTCATTTTTTCCGTTTTTCTACAGTACTTTGAATAGGTCCATAATATAAAAGATACTCCCGGGCATTTCCAGAAAATTTCAGACCAAAATAACGCCTTTTCTGAACATATTTCAAAATCGATATTTTGGCCTGAAATTGTTTGAGCATATCCAAGAGTAATTTTGCCATTATTTCTTCAATTTTCACTGGTTTCGGCTATTTTTTGCTATTGAAGAATCCCATAAAAGCCTGTTGCACCGCGCTTTTTCGCGTACATATTTACAGCGAAAACGCGGTAATTACAAAGTTGGCGGAGTTTGGTTTCTGCAAATATTTTTGTTCATTTTCGACGGTTTTCCCTTTTTTTTAAACTCAAGTTTTGAGAAAATATTTGAAAAAAAAACAATTTTCACAAAATTTTGGCCACGCCCACCTCGCAACGGCCGCGCACTTCATTTTTGGCAGTTTTTCGCACAAAACGTTAACATTTTTGTGATTTTTCCGCTTTTTATCGGTAAAAATGTCCAATTTGTTCAAAAAACCGTCAAAAAATCACAACAAAAGTGTTGTGCGGCACTTGCAAAATTGCGCGCGGCAATTGCAAAGTGGGCAGAGTCTGGTTACCGCAAAGATTTTTGCTGATTTCCGACGGTTTCCCCTTTTTTTGAACACAAATTTTGGAAAAAAGATTTAAAAAAATTTTTTTACAACATTTTGGCCACGCCCACTTCGCAACGGCCGCGCGCTTCATTTTTTAAACAGTTTTTCGCAAAAAAACGTTAAAATGTTTCGATTTTCGCAAAACTTTCGTGATTTTTCTGCTTTTTATCGGTAAAAATGTCCAATTTGTTCAAAAAAAAAAGTGTCAAAAAATCGCAACAAGAGTTTTGTGCGGCATTTTCAAAATTGCGCGCGACAATTGCAAAGTGGGCAGAGTCTGGTTACCGCAAAGATTTTTGCTGATTTCCGACGGTTTCCGCTTTTTTTTGAACACAAATTTTGGAAAAAAGATTTAAAAAATTTTTTTACAGAATTATGGCCACGCCCACCTCGCAACGGCCGCGCGCTCTATTTTTTTAACAGTTTTTCGCAAAAAACGATAAAATATTTCGATTTTCGCGAAATGTTCGTGATTTTGCTGCTTCTTATCGGTAAAAATGTCCAATGTGTTCAAAAAATCGCAAGAAAAGTTTTGTGCGGAACTTGCAAAATTGCGCTCGGCAATTACAAAGTGGGCGGATTATGGTTTCTGCGAAGATTTTTGTTGATTTTCGATGGTTTCCCCCTTTTTTTTTAACTCGAAATTTTGGAAAAAAAACAATTTTTTGCAGAATTCTGGCCACGCCCACCTCGCAACGGCCGCGCGCTCTATTTTTTAACAGTTTTTCGCAAAAAAACGTTAAATTGTTTCGATTTTCGCAAAACTTTCGTGATTTTTCTGCTTTTTATCGGTAAAAATGTCCCATTTGTTCAAAAAAGCGTCAAAAAAGCACAACAAGAGTGTTGTGCGGCACTTGCAAAAATGCACGCGGCGAGATTGCAGTGGGCGGAGTCTGGTTTCAACGATAATTTTTATTGACTTTCGACGTTTTTCTTCGTTTTTTCTGCTGTTTATTTTTTTCGATATTTATTCCTAAAACGTTTTACTGTATTGTGTTTTCAATCGAGTTGCGTCCCGTCCATTTTTGTGGGCGTTGGCGATGTTTTATTTTCTCAAGAAAATTGAGACGGCCCACCTCTTTAACAAGCTTCGAATGATACTCCATCATCTTGTCCAGCACCGCTTGCGCATTCCGTCTCCGGTGATCATCCGAACTCTTCGACGCGACCGTCAGCGCGTAGATCACCGCCTGCGGCTGATGTTTCGCAATCTCGCCGAGCACCCGGACAATCAGCTGAACCGGTCGTTGATCCTGAGGACGATCCAAGCGGGCCATAAGTTGCGGAATCACTTCTAGCCACGTGGTGACCGGCAGGCCAAAGATATTGTCAGTGAGCGCAAAGTACACACTTTCGTGATCTCCATAGTCGAACCAGAGTTGCAACAGGCGGAGCGTGTCTTCTAGGCGTGAGCCCGGAGAGCTCATTAGGGCGCGAACAAAGCACGTGATGGCCTCCTTTGCATGTTCGAGGTAGAGTGGCACTGGACTTCCAACAGTGAAAATATGTGGGGCCGGGCAATTGGTGTAGTTTGGAGACGGTGAGGTGTAGAGATGCGATGGCATTGGTCCCAAACCAAGTGATCCAAGAGGTGGCGGAACAGGGCAATCTACATACACTTTTATGGCGGTGGAAGGGGTTTCTGCGCGAAAGAATGACATACCAGATAAGCAATCGGTGATGGGCACATTGTTACTGTGGAATGGCGCGGGTTGTGGTGAAGTCTGTTGTGCTGCTGGTGGTGGCGTGGTGGATTTCAAGGGTTTCACCGGATTTTTACGAGTGTTCGATGGTCGGACCACGTTTTGTTGTCTAGAATTGAAACTTGTTTATTTGTAAAAATTTCTTTCAAATATTGTGAAAACAAAAAAATTGCAACGCGGTGTTTGCGTATTTTTGAAATTCAAACGGCGATGAAAATGTTCGCATTTTCGTTTGAATTTTGAAAGTACGCAAGTACCGCGTTGCAATTTGTTTGTTTTCTCAATAATTTGTTCCATAAAATCATCAAATCCCCGACCCCGACCACTTTTTCACGCAAATTTTAAAATTAAACTAGAATTTCATGACCGTGTAAAACAAAAGTGGGCGGGGTTTCATGTAGAAACTCCATTTGGAAAACACAGGAACGGGGCTATTATAAATTCGCGTCTTGTTTCGAAACATCCCAGAGTCCTTCAGAGTATATCTCCATCACTTTTCGTGGCTCTGGGACGTTTCGAAACCTGTCACTTTGAAACCAGTATTGTTCATTCGCGAAAAAAGCAAGTGGGCTCCACGAAACTTAGTGTTTCGTGGATTTCATTTTCGTCGCCAAATTATTTCAATTCACGTGTAAATTCAACGTGAAATTAAATAATTTAGCGACGAAAATGAAATTCACGTAGTACTAAGTTTTGTGGAGCGCACTTGCTTTCTTCGCGAATGGACGATACATTTCGAAGCGTTAGGGTATTTTCAGCGCTAAACTTTTAAAAATTCTCCGAATTTACTAGTAAAAGATTCGATAACTATTTTATCCTTGGCCAAATTATGTCAATAGTGCGAGCACGGCGACGAAAAATTACACTAAAGTTTCGAAACGTCCCAGAGCTACATTTTTGCCAATTTTTATGGTCTTTTCCTAGAATTTTAGGAATAGTAGGAACAAATTATTAATGGGGTTATTCTCGGAACCAGCAAAAAAGCAAAAAATTAAAAAAAAAACTAGCAAAAAATTCAGCGAAAATTCGGAGAATGCTCCGATCCGTCAGAAACTTTGAGAGATCATTTAAAAATACTCTAGGACATTCCCCGAAAATTTCAGACGAAAATATCGATTTTTGAAAATTTTCAGAAATATAGATTTTTTTAAATCAATATTTGGGTCTGAAATTTTCAGGGAATGTCCTAGAGTATTTTTAAATGATCTCTCAACGTTTCCAACCGATCGGAGCATTCTCCGAATTTTCGCTGAATTTTTTGTTGGTTTTTTTCTATTTTTTTGGTTTTTTTGCTGGTTCCGAGAATAACCCCATAACAACTTTCATATGAATAAGACAAAAAAATTAAAATGTATTCAAAAAATTTAACAAAATCAAAAACACAGTCCAGATTTTTTGTTTGGCAGCAAAGAAGTCGATTTCTTGAAGTCCCTGGCGCAGTAACTTGTGTCTGAATTAAATTCTAAGCCATCATTTTGATAAAATCTTAAAAAAAAAACATTTCGGACTGAAAAATAGCAACAAATATTTATGTTAATAAATGATAAATAAAAATTAAATTTCTCGAACGGAACAGGGGAAAAAAAGAGTCGCGCTCTTACAGAATACTGCACTCTGTTAATTTTGGCGCGCAACTTTCGTCCAACTCACTTGTTCGGCCTCTCCCGCATGACTGCATAGAAGTGCGTGGATGCCATTTTGTGCCAAACCTTGTGCCAGTCTGGATCGAATTTCGCCGCTTTCCGATAAAACGAGATTGTCTTGTCGAACGCGATCGAATCCTCGGTTCGAGCGTCAGCGTGACGAGCATGAGGGGACACTTGCTGGCGGACAAATGACAGGTCCGTAGTGGTAGTGTTCTGGGCAAAAGAAAGATGCAAATTTTTGAAATCGCTGGCGAAGCAAGTGCGCTCCACCGCACTTTTTTTTTCAAAAAAATCCTTTAAATCGGTAAAATTCATCACACATTTTTTTGCCAATAACAAAAATATTGAAATCAGAGTGCGGTGGAGTGAACTTTATTTGTCTGACTTGAGAGGCAGGACAACTTTCGCAACATTTTTAGCTAATAGCCTTTGAAAATGGCTAATAGCCATCGAATCGGGCAGTGTGCCTTATGCGAGCACGTCCCGAATTCGGTGCCTGTTAGCCTTTTTCTATGGCTATTCTGTTCAACTTTTGCAGTTCAAATTCAGAGGCAGCTATGTGGCTAATATCCATTGAAAAAAAGCTAGCAGCCATTAAATTCGGCAAAATATTGTGTTTTCAATCGACTTGCGACATGAGAACGCGAGACTCCGCCCACTTATTTGTGCGCTACCTGTCTGCGTCTCTTCAAATATCACTGTATTCGCGTGGTCGCCCTCAAAAAAGTGGGCGGAGTCTCGCGTTCTCATGTCGCAAGTCGATTGAAAACACAATAGCTCATAGCCCATCCGAGGCGTTCAATTTTTTTTTTGGAATTTCAAATTCTAGGCATTCTCAGGGATTTGTTGGCGCGTATAAGCAGCAATGTGACTAAAATTCATGGAAAACGGCTAATAACCATCGAATTCGAGGCATGCACCAAATGTATTTGGCACTTGCCCCGAATACGATAGCTATTAGCCGAAATTTTCCAGAGTATATTATATCAAATCCAACTCACCAAATTCGCCTGCATGCTCTTCATCTTCGCCTCCTTCCACTCGCCCAATTTAAGCAGTACTTTGGCGCAAATCCTGGCCGGCTCTTTCGTCGCCGGTGCAATCGTCTCTTTGCCAGTCGCCTGCGGTATCGGATTCACCCGTTTGTCCCAGTGATCCGCCAGCTCTTCCAGCGCACCAATCGCCGCATCCTTCTGCTCATCCTGATACAATTGTTTGGCGAGCGCGAGCACCAGCAGAGGCTTTTCGAACGGAGCACGGGCGGTCAGTAGGTCCGCGTCGGCGGGCAGTGCGAGCAAATCGCGGAGCACTGCTCGCGACATTGAGTTTTTGCCCTGTTTGCGGCACATTGATGTGAATTTGACACGGAGCGGGTGCATTTCTTGAGGGGAAAGGACTAGTCCGCGGAGCATGATGAGCCGTTGCCATTGTTCAACGTTTCGCCGGCATCCTTGAAGGCGGCGACTCCAGAGAAGGGCGATTCGGGGACGGCGTTCTGGGCGCGTCTGGAAGGTTGAAAATAGCGGGTTGCTCAGAGCTGACACTTCAAATTGCGATTTTTGTCTCGTTCATTTCATGCCGAAAAAATCATAATTTGTCGTTTTTTTTTTTTTGCAAGATTGGCACTCGGTTTTTACGAAGCCCCGCCCACTTTTCAGTTTTTTTCGTATGAATTTAGCTTCAATTATTACATTTTTGCCAATTATTGATGATTTTTTTCGGGATTTTTTATTGTTAATTTAATTTTTTTTGTAAATATTGATAAATTTCGCGTTCAAATGGAAATTCGAGCGAAATGTTTATCAATCTAAAAATGGGGTAAACTGATACACAACAAACCTGTATCAGAGTAGAACTGTGCGTTTTAAAACTCTTGTGCGGGAGAGCGCGTTTGCATTTATCATCTTGTGTGTGCTTTTTTTCAGGTATTGTCGGCCCGCCAAAATGGTCAAACGCGCTCCGCTGAACTCAATACTACGTGGATTTTATTTTGGTTTCCAAATTTTTACATTTCACGTGTAAATTCAACGTGAAATCAAATAATTTGGAAACCAAAATGAAATCCACGTAGTATTGAGTTTAGCGGAGCGCGTTTGACCGACGTGGCGGGCCGATAATAGTATTGAGTTTGACCGACGTGGCTGGCCGATAATATTTTAATTCGTTTTCCTATTTTTAGGCCATTTAAATGAATTAATTTTACTTTTTTTTTCCAATGCACGAAAGCAAGAAAATTCAATTAAATTGAATAAATTTGAACGCAGAAAAAGGTTCGTGTCGAGATATTGCGACTGAAAAATTGCGTACGCCTTTAATAAATTGTGTCGATTTACGAGATCTCGACACGAACGTTTTTCTGCGTTCAAATTTATTCAATTTAATTAAAATTTCTTGCTTTCGTGCATTGGAAAAAAATGCCAAATTAAATAATTCATTTATTGTGTTTTCAATCGAGTTGCGACATCAGAACGTGAAACTCCGCCCACTTTTTCTCACGCGAACATTACATTTTTAGTGCATTTTGGATTTTTACGTGAAAAAAAGTGGGCGAGGTTTCACGTTTTGATGTCGCAAGTCGATTGAAAACACAATAAATGGCCTTTTTTATTTCCCCTCTATAAAACTTATCATGTTTGAAACTGCTACAAAACTTTTGGAATGATTGAAATGACGGGAAAGAACAGGAGGCCGAGGAAAAAAAAAATGCAAACGCGCTCGCCCGCACAGAAGTTTTAAAACGTACAGTTTTTCTGATACAGTTCGAAAATCGAATGCAGCAAAAAAAAATCATTAAAAATCGGCAGAAATTTAATGTGGGCGGAGCTTCATAAATCCATATGTACGCAAACACCGAGTGCCATTTTTTTGTTTTTGACGAACAGAGTTATAAAAGATGTTTCTAACCACTAAAATGCACGTGAACACTTTCCTCCCACTTTCTTCACGTGTTCCACATTCCAAAAGCCGCCGTCAGTCTCCAAAAACTCGCACAATTATTTCCTCTTCCTACACTAAAGGACACGATCCGTTTTCTATCCGATATGCCGCTCGGTCATTCGCGTCGCGGACCTCGTTGCCCGAAAGCTGCGGGCAAGTATTGCGATAGCAGTGATAAATCTAGCCGGTCAACGTCGCACTCTTCCAGCCAATCTCGTGTTCGTTTCGACTCGAGTTCGTGAGTATCAAAATTGAAGGAAAAGTATTTTTTAAAAAAGTTATTTTTATAGAAAACACTCCGAGTCTGACAAGTCTTCAAACTCGAGGACTCCCATCTCATCCACGGCAAATTCTTCCACGTCATTTCTTTCGGAAGAGCAATCAGTCGTCGCCCCAAACATGTCCATCGAGCACGGCGATCGCAAAGACTCGTATCAACTCAGCGACAAGGGAAAACTGGTGGTAATCACAAGAAAAGCGGGCGATCTCGTCTACATGCTTCGCTGCGTGGACGGACGTCGCGTCTACATTGAAAAGACCAAGATGGGCGCGTCGCTCATCATCACCAATCAAAAGGGCAAAATTATAAAGGCGTTGGCCGGACAGTACTGATTATACGATAGATTTTCGTCGCCAATCCAATTGGGTGTGTGTACGCTTGCGGAATTTTTGCGTTTTCGTAAAATAAATAAACTCTGGATTTTACCTTATATTCGATAGCCTCTTCCAGCTCGGCCACTTGCTGAACAAACACCATTGGAGTGTAGGCTCGCTCGTAACTTTCGCCCGCCATTGCTGTCAGCTCGCTGTCAATCATTTCGCGAACTTTCTCGATCAAGCCCATCGCTTTGGTGTTCTCGTCGCTGAAAATGTATTCAATTTTTGCTGGTTTTTTTTAAGCCGGGAAAAAAGCCCCGCCCTTTTTGCAAGTGTGTCGCATTGTCTCTCCCGGGTAAGCTTTCCATCTCGGGCGGGCCGCCCGAAAACACCCTACACCCGTCCGGAGGTCGGGCACCCTACGCCCGCCCGCTTCGCCCTGTCCGCGAATTTACGTGACGGTGTTTCGATAGGCCGCCACGTTGCATGGCACGTAATCCATTTTTCGAATTTATTTATTTATTTTCAATGATATTCGACATGATTTTTATTGTTTTTTTGTGAGTTCAGCTGTCAAAAGTGTGTTTAGGATGTCGAATATGATCAAATGATCAGTGATCTATATGATCAGTTCAATCACTTGGGAAGCGGGAATTTCAGAGCTTTTGTTCTTAAAGCTGCGTGAGTTTAAGCCTTTCCAACACATATCGCTAACATATTTGACTTTTCAGTGATCCACGCATGGAATTAGACGATTTTATGATGCCGTGCGGTGAAACTCTTCGCTCGAATGTTGAGAAGCGTGCTGATAATTTATTGTTATGAATCGGGCAACTTGTAAGTTTTCGACACCATATTGTTGTAAAAATATTAATTATTTCTGACCCGGTTCTAGTATAAAAGTTGATGATCTCGTATTTATTTTTAAACGAATACTCCTAGTTCTTTTTTGTAGTAGGTCGATTAATAAACGAAATTCTTTTTTGAAACTAATTTTTTTTATTTCTTTTTTTTTAATAAAAAAAAAGAACATTTCACGCGGGTTTTTCTCTTCGCCCGGGCTTCGGACGGCCCTTTGCTAGGGCGGGTCGGGCGGGCGAAAAACGCCCGACGTGGAAAGCCTACTCCCGGGTTTTGAAAATTTGGAAAATAAATAGGAAAAAATATCGCTTTTTTTTCTGATAAAAATTGAAAGTCTCGCCGCGGTACCAAATTTCGGCAATTCCCTTTGATTTTTTGGGGGAATTTTTGTCAAGTTTAGCCAAATTTAAGGGGTTTAGAAGTGTGTTTTTGCACATTTTTTGGCTATTTCTCGTTCACTAAAGTTTCGAAACGTCCCAGTTTCAAAGTGACAGGTTTCGCAACGCCCCAGTGCCATTTTGTCACCCAAAAAATAAAATAGATAGCAAAGCAAAATTCAAATTTTTCTGATAAAAATTCGTATGATAACCAATCAAATTCCATAAAATACGGTAAAATCGTGGTGTGACCCGTATAAAAAAGTCGGTTTTTTGACAGATTTTTTTCGGAAAAAAGGTTGAGAATAATTATTGCGTATTTTCCACAATTCATTTTTCGTATTTTTATGCGTTGCTTCGCAATTTTTAGGGGATTGTGGTACTTGGTTCAAATAAGGTCCATAAGCGGCAACCTACCGTAACCTCCCAAATAAGGATGAGCAATGACCACGCCCCTTTTGCAAAAACAAGGCCTAAATCCTTCGTGTTTTTCGGGATACAGTAAGCCGACGCTTCATATTTTATTCAACAATAATATTGTCAACCATAATCCCAAAGCTCCGCCCATTTTTCTGTGACTCACAATTCCAAAAAAAAAACTCACTTGTGCACAGCGACAACAGCTCGAAGCATAGCACCGTCTTGCGTGTTTTCAGAGATTGCCGACACGTATTCGGCCATTTTGGTCCAGTCGTCTAAAAATCAGCTTTTTTTTCGGACGTACTACGGTATAGAACAGCGCAGCGCGGAATAGAACCGGCTGAAATGGGGATGTACTAAAAATGTACAATTCATGACAGCTCCATTTCAGGCGGTTCTATTCCGTGCCTATGACCTAATCAGGACAGAAAGAACTTTTTTTTTTGTATTCGATGCAAAACTGAGGGGGATTTTTCGTTGTGGTAAAACTATTGTATACAACGGATTTTGAATAATGAATCATGTCTAGGCGCCTTTAAAAATTGTTGGCAAAAATTATAGCATTTCTTCTTTTGAAAATATTCATCTGAAAACCCAGAAAAACGGAGAAAAAATGGGCGGAGTCAACTGCAAGAGAGATGTACACTTTGTTCCATAAATTTCAACAATAAATTGAATTTTTTCAGATAAATTGAATTTAATGCACAGCTAGGATCCAGTAAACCAGAAAACGGCATTTTCCGAAAAATTATTTTGTCTGTTTCTTTGCGTCTCTCCCCACCAGTATACAAAATTCATCAATTTCCAAATTTCTTTTTTCGGAAAACGGTTTTCCTGTCGTTTTCTAGTTTCATGAATCCGGCATCAGGACGAGAAAAAGCATCAGAAATAATTGTGCGATATTCTTGCCTTTGGCTCCGCCCATTTTCCTAGTTTTCGAGAGATTTCTTCAATTTTTTGTCAACTTTTTAAAGGCGCATTAGATTATTCCAACGTCAGGGCTTTAATTTTTGTAGACCTTTTGCAAACTTTTAGCAGTCTTTCTAGCAGGCCAATAGGCAGAGAAAAATCACGCCAAAAAGTAGCTGCGAAAAAGGCTTGTTTAGCTTTTCACAGACTTTCTGTAAACTTTCCGTACTACTTTTATATAGTCGGCGAATACATCATCAACCTCGCTCTACTGCTAAAATCCCTATAAAACAGTGTTGCACTTGCAAGATTAACTCGAATTATAGTTTTACACTTCTTTTCAACGGAAAATAACGTATCCACGACGAATTGCAGTTAAAATTTGATTTTTCGCTTTAAAATAGGTGCACTACACTGTTGAAAATTGAAAAGTGCGGTAGAGCGAGGCTGATGATGCATTCGCCGACTATACCATTCAACTGAAATTTTCAGAGAAAAAAAAAACTTTCGTGGACTTTAGTGGACTAAAAGGACTTAACAAGCGAGATATTCTGTATAGCGGATATCTACCGTAACCCAAAAAAATACAAGGAAAATCAAGGTTAACAATTTTTGGGGCGTGGCCTGAACCACTCCGTATATCGTGTTTCTCGGATGACTGTATGTAGGTCGCCGCATTACTTTTTCGGCAATTATGACAACAAAGTTGTTTGTTGTTGTTTTTGCTGTCATTTTGAGCGCTAGAAAAGACTGCAAAAAGTTAAATTATTTTTGGGCGTTAGAAAACACAAAAAAAACCATTGAAAGTCTATAAAAAGTTTACGAAAAGTTTGAAAATAATTTCGGAAGGTGCACTAAATTAATTATTCTCTTAAAGTTGGAGTTTAATAGTATACAACTAGTACGAACAGTTTACAGAAAGTCTGTGAACAGTGTGCGGAAAGTTTTAGATATTTTGGCTAGGCAAGCCTGATTCGCAGCTACTTTTTTGCGTGATTTTTCTCTACCAATTGGAACGTTAGAAAGACTGCTAAAACTTTACAGCAAGTCTGTGAAAAGTGTGAATTTCTTGCAATATGTCATATTAGAAATGACCCCCTTTTTCGACAACTCACCAACAGCCCACGCTCCTCTAGCCGCAATAACCGCCATCTTGTGATCCAGCTGTCGTCCCTCATTGCTCATCAACAGCCGCTGATCTCGTCGATCTCGAGTTCCCGCCCAAACCAGTGACTTTTCGTTGAGCTTATCCCACTGAGCAAGAGCCTCCAGACACCTCATCTCATGCATTCGTGCATCTTCCACTGCAAAAGAGTCCGTCTGGCTGACAGGCATCGCGGTGGAATGAGCAGAACTTTCAGAATGCGAGGCGGACGCGGTCGCAGACGTCGTTTCAGAGTGGTACGCTTCCAGGGCTTTCTCCCACTCGTTCAGCTTCTCGTACCACCGCCCGCGCATTTTAATATTCATGCGATTGCGCTCGGCGTAGCGGACCACACCGGCCGCTTCTTCTTGAACATTCAACTTGTTCGCATAGGTGATCAGGCTCTGACAATCATCAACGCTCATCTGAATCTGCTTGTCACTTCTTCTCAATATCTCCATTTCCTTGTACCGCGACGCTTTCGCAAACGCCTTCGTCTTTTCGGCGCAGTCGCCGAGGGTCTTGTGATCAATAGGAAGGGGTCCTTTCTCAGAGTGATCCATAAATTCTGCAAGGTTCAGAATCGTTTGAATGAGCTCCGAGTAGCCAGTTTCAAGGGCCCGGAGCAGAGACGTGGTGAGCTCGTTCTGCACATCCGAGTCGATTTCCGTCCAGACGGACATGAAAGCGGCGGGGAAAAGATCGCGCGCGAGGTGTTGATGCTGATCTCCTAGACTTGAAGCGGCACGAAGGGACGGACTGCTTCCAGATTTTAGAAAGCCTATTCTGATTTTTAGGAGCCATTGGAGCCATTCGTCTTTTGAGGTCAAATTCTCGTTTTTCCAGAGTGTGAATAGCTGGAAATGGATTGATAAGTTCAATTTTCGTGTTGGTTATGTTGGAAAAAAAAACCTGCTGCCGTTAAATTATTTGAAAAAAACTGGAAGTTATAAAATTACGAATAATTCTTGGAATGACTTCGTCGATTTGGCGGTTTGTAAGAGTTTTTTTGTTAAAAATTTACACAACTATATACATTTAATAATTATCGCTGCGAGACCACAAAAACGAGCAATAGTACCAATAAACTTACATCTTTATTAAGCCTCTGCTTGGAAATTTTGACCGTCACCAGCTCGCTGGTGGATCTCGCCGATGTCGGAACTTTTGGGGCTTCTTCTGAAAAAGACAAGTTTTAGTTTTCCATTTAACAGACAGAAATACGCGTTTTTTTTTAAATTTTCTTGACCAAAAAACAATTTTTTGTCTCACCCTACAACGGGGAGTACACGAGATCATGGGGCCGTGGCCTAGGAATCCGGCGGCCGCGGATTCTAGAAAATTGCTTTTTCCCATAAATTTATATTTTCTTGCGTTTTTATCATCTTTTTCCGATAAAATATGCTCTAATCACTTTTGAAAGTTTCAGAAAATAGTTTAAAAAATACAATTTGGTGAAAATCGATAATCGCCTGTCGTTCGATTCCAAGTTTCAGTCATTTTAGATATAAAAATTTTGTTCGATGCTGCAATTTTCATATACTAGAGTCCATTAAAGGGGGTGCCAACTTTGTGGGGAAAGTGGCTTAAAATATACTCTTGGGTGGGGGATTTACGAATATCACATCGAAATCGCACAAAAAAAATTCTCTGATTTTTTATGATTTTTACAAAAAAAAATAGAAGACCACGAGGAGTACACGAAAATCGTGGCCGTGGACTAGGAAACCCGCGGCCGCGGCTTCTAGAAAGATCCATTTTCACCAAAAATCTTAATTTTTCGTGCAATTTTCCTCCTTTTTATTATCGATTTTCGATAAACATGCTCTAATCGCTTATTATAATTTTAGATAATCGCGAAAATAGGGTTTAGTCATGAAAATCGAAAAATCAATATTCGCCTTTCGTTCGATTCATCGTTTTAAACAATTTCTTGTGAACATTTATTGTTCAAATATAAACGTTACAGATAAAAGAGTGAACTTAATGCGGAATTGAGCAGGAAAAGGGACAAAAAAAGAAGGTATGAGAATTTTTGTTCCGAATTTGTTTTATCGTTACTTTTGTGATCAACACGCGTTAATTTGATATTTTAAAACACGAAATGATGTTTGTAATATATTTCTCAAAGATTAATGCAAAAATATTGGAAAAACACGGGAGAACAATGATGAAAAAGAAAAATGGCGTTTGAAATTCGCGCCAAGTCGTGTACTCCTCGTGGTCTTCTATTTTTTTTTGTAAAATTCGCCAAAAATCAGAAAAATTTTTTTGTTCTATTTTGATTTGATATTCGTAAATCCCCCATCCAAGAGTATATTTTAAGCCACTTTCCCCAGAAAGTTGGCACCCCCTTTAAATCCGGAAAAAATGTTATTACGTATTCCAGGAATGTTGATACCGCGTCAAATGGTGTACATTACGGTCTCACCACGGACGGTGTTTGCAGACTTGTGGAGTTACGCGTTGATACAAATTTGAATTTTTCCGTTTCGAAAATTTATAAATTCCTTTTTTTTAATTGTAATTTGTGCCGTTTTAAATTATTTTTTTTCGGTCTACCGTTCAACATTTTTATTTCAACAAGGGATAAAAAGATATTGTTTTAATTCCATAGAATTCAAAAAAAAAATTAATTAAAAACGGCACAAATTAGAACAAAAAAAGAGGAATTTATAAATTTTCGAAACGGAAAAATTCAAAGTTGTAAATATCAACGCGTAAATCCACAAGTCTGCAAACACCGTCCGTGGCGAGACCGCAATGTACACCATTTGACGCAGTTTCAGGAATACGTAATAAAAAAACGAAATTACGAAAAATAAAAATTCGTTTGTATTTCGCGCCAACTCGCGTACTCCCGATGGTCTTCTTTTTTTGGAAAAATCATTTTTTTTAATCAGAAAAATTGTTATGTGATTTTTTATATTAGTAAACTACCCGCAAATCTGCGGCACGAATTTTGTGCGGTAACTGTTATAAAATGCAGGAAAATCCGTGCCGCAGACTTGAAAATATTTCCCCGATTCCTCACTTTTCTCGTCCAACCCGTATCCATAATAATCATCTCGACCATCCGTTCGACTCACTCCCGAATCAATCGACCCATTCATGAGCCGCTCTTGTAGATCCGCATTTCCCAGCATTGCACTGCCTCCTCTCATCAGCGCCTGTGCCGATTGCAAGTTTCCATTCGAGCCCGCAAACACTAGCGAGGTGATGACGTCACGCGACATTTGGGCTCTTTGTGATAACTTTCTGTACTGCTCATAGTGCTCACACTTGTCCAGATTGTAGTCGCGCAGCTTTTGATCGACGCCACGTTTGAAAATGTCAAAGAACTTGCCGAGTTGTTTGATAATCTCAATGAGCAAGACTAGCAGTTTATCTCTCATCTCAAACGTGGAAATGTTGTGGTGCCAGCTTTGCATCATTCGTGGAGCGTAGGCGGACACGTCTACAGCCGATGTCATGTGAAGTACAGTATCCAGAGCGGTTTGTCGAATCGACAACTTCAAGGATACATCGTCAAGAATGATTAGAAGTGGTGGGAGGACCAGATGAAGATGTTGAACGATACAATAGGTGAGGAGTCTCATTGATTCCATAACTTTTACCGTAAGCACTCGTTCTTTCGTCTTATCAGTCTGCAGAACCGTCAAAAGATACGGTATGAGCTCTCCTGTGTATTTGCTAAAATCGTTTCCAATCGCATTTCCCATTTCAGTGAGCACTTCGATCACCACCATTTTTACTGAAATATCCTCTTTCCACGCGTCTGCAATTATCGTAAATATTGCAGGCATGTACGGTGCCGCGTGATGTTTTATGATTTTCACGAAAATCGCGAGTTGTTGAAGGAAAAACTCTCGCAAATTGGCGCGATTCGAGTCCGCCGTCGCTCTCCGACACACTTCAATCAAACGTGGCACCACTTGCTCGGCGTACTGCGGCGCCACTTCGCCCAAACTTCGGAAGATTGTCACGATGGCCTGCGCGATTTCAGCGTAGCTCTGCGAGTCCTCGTCCTGCATCATCAGCATCAAATTGGCGATTGTTATCATCGGATAAAACTCTTCCAGCGTGCACTTTTCATAGTTGAACCAGTGAATAATGTCTTGACGCGGATCTTTCGAGTCTGTATCGGTGATTGGCAACGAGAGAGCCGTGCTTATTGCAGTTGGACTCTGGACAGATCCTGTGAACACTTTGTGGGTGTATGGATCGATGGCTCCGAGGATTCCAAGCGTTTTGATCGCTTCTCGTCGCATCGTGTTCGACATTACTGTTTTCAGAATGCGGAGAAGGTCATCGAGAAGGGTTGGGTAGTCACGGTAGGGGTCGACGACGTACGCAGTGGATCGGCATATGCCACCGATTGCACGCAGGGCGGCCTGTAATATTTAAAAAAAAATGAGGGTAAAATGAGCTCTGGGACGTTTCTAAATTGCGAGGTTACGAAAGTTTTTCTGCATTTTGTCGTCGCGGTGTTTCACACAATCATTTTAAAAATCTTTTTTAGTGGGGTTATTCACGGAGCCAGCAAAAAAAGCAAAAAATTCAGCGAAAATTCGGAGAATGCTCCGATCGGTCTGAAACTTTGAGAAATCATTTAAAAAATACTTACGGACACTCCCAGAAAGTTTCAGACCCAAATATTGATTTTAAAAATATCAATTTTTATTTTTGAAAATTTTCAAAATCGATAGTTTTGTCTGAAATTTTCTGGGAATGTCCGAGAGTATTTTTTAAATGATTTCCCAAAGTTTCAGATCAATCGAAGCATTCTCCCAATTTTCGCTGATTTTTTTGCTGGCTCCGTGAATAACCCCATTATAAAGATTTTAAAAATGATTGTGTGAAACACCGCGACGACAAAATGCAGAAAAACTTTCGTAACCTCGCAATTTCGAAACGACACACTTTCGAAACCATCGATGTCTTTCATGCCAATTGACGAAAAGCGCTACGCAAAAATTCAAAAACATTTTTTCGTCAAAAATTGTTTTTTGGAGCGGATATGGCTATTAGCCGTTCAAAATACCAATTAGCATGGAAATTTACTGACGCATAGTAGACACCCAATCGGCGTACAAGTGGCTAATAGCTTAAAATTTCCCTCGATGTCTATATTTTGCAATTTTCTCTAATCTCTCGCTTTGTCTAACTGTCTAACCCCCTTCAAAACAACGCATAATGCGCCCCGTTATCAGTAGAGCGCGAAATAAATGTATCTTTTTAAGCTCCGCCCATTTTTCATGGTTTTTCGGCAAATTTTCAAAAAACCATATTTGCAAATAAATGCGCGGAGATTCCGCAAACACCGAGCGTTTCTTTTTCGTTGTTGCAAATTACAGTAATCCTCGGTTTTTTCAATCTCAGTGTTTGCGGACCAGATTCGAGCTCATTTAAGCTCCGCCCACTCATTTTAAAGCATTAACATGTAAAAAAACTTCCATCGTCCTTAAAATATTGTCGGCCCGCCAATAATTATTTTTAATGGGCGGAGCTTAAGCCCTGACATAGTATTGTCAGTACGGAGCGCTGCAAACGCGCTCCCTTCGCACAGTGATGGACGCGGCCACTTTGGCGACGAGAAAGTGCAGAAAATTGAGAGAACGTGGCCGATGTTTTGCTCTGATTTCTCTAAACCTCTCCCCAAATGCATGTGAAATTTTTTGTTCGTTTGGAGCGAGTTTTCAGCGTTTTATTCCGAGTATAAATTTGATTTTTACGAAAAAAAAACAATTTGGAATAAAACTAAACAGCTAAAATGGGCGGAGCTTATGGGAAAAAATTGTAGAAAATTCGGAGACATTTTGAACCGAAATATCGATTTTCTGAAAATTTATAAAATCCATATTTTGGTCCAAAATTTTCCGTCCAGGAGTATTTTCGTGAGCATTTTCCCCCAATTGTTTGCTCTTTTTCTGTATAGTCCCACCCCATTTGTCCTGATTCTGGACCATACGGCAAAAAAACCAAAAAATTCACCTCTCTCTTGTGCAGACTGCTCGAATCGTTGATCATGTGCGTCAGCTTCTCGAACAACGGCTTCAAATTCTTCACAATTTCAGCTCCACCAATCACTGCTATCTCGCTGATCGCGTTGAGCACTTGGGCGGTTACCTCCGTGTACTAAATTTGGGAATTTTCAGAATTTTAAATGGGGTTACTCACAAGATAGAAAAACACAGCGAAAAATCGGAGAATGGTCCGATTGGCCTGAAACTTTGGGAAATAGTGGAAAAAATACTTCCGGACATTGCCAGAAAATTTCAGACCAAAATATCGATTTAAAAAAAGATATTTTGATCTGAAATTTTCTGGAAAAATCCGGGAGTATTTTTGCGGCTATTTTCCAAAGTTTTTGGCCAATCGGAGCATTTTTCGAGTTCTTGCAGAATTTTGCTAGTTTTTTTTTTGAAATTTTCTTCCGTGTGCAACGAAAAAAGAACTTTAGAAGAGAATTTTCAATGTATTTGAAACTTAATTTTTTTTTCCTTCTCTGGTTTCAAAAATAGGACCATTACCGTGCTTTTTTAGTCATTTTAATCCAATTTTCCTGTATTCAAACGTCTAAAATAGAGGTCATTGAACATAAATTATATATATTTTACGGAACCCGTAAACATTAAATTTCGCGCCTGACCCTCGTATTTTTTTCCAAAACATTTTAATAATCATTTCAATATTTGGTTTTTTGCAATGGAAGTGAGTATATATCGAAGTACTGTAGAAAAACGGGAAAAAATGACAAAAGGCTAGGAGAAAACTCGGAAAATGCTCCGATTGGTCCGAAATTTTGGGAAAAACTGTCAAAAATAATTCCGCACTTTCTCAGAAAATTTTGGACCGAAATATCGATTTTTAAAAAATGTTTTTTTTTTTGAGTTTTTAAATATCGATATTTCGGTCCAAAATTTTCTGAGCAAGCCCGGAAGCCTTTTTGACAGTTTCTCCCAAAATTTCAAATCAATCGGAGCATTTTCCGAGTTTTCTCCCAGTTGTTTGTCATTTTTCCGTTTTTCTACAGTACTTTGAATAGGTCCATTACAATTAATGTAATCATTTAATTTCCACCCAATTCTAGCTGCTATCATGGTTGAATCACACAATTTGTGCCCTATTTTCTCTTTTCCTTCTACTTGGCTGCTCGACTAATAAAAAAGATGCAAAAGGTTCCACGTTTAAAGCGCAGGAGAAAACTGCTTTGGATATGAAGGAGAACAAGAATAAGATCAAAAATACGGAAAAGCAAGATAAAAAGGCGACGAGTAAGAGCTCTGAAAATGCAAAAGAAAAGGCTTCCAATGAAAAGGCGGAAAATCCGACAGCGCCTGGGAACTTCCAGAGGTCGAATAAGTCGAAGGAAAGAGTGGATCCGACTCAACAAGAATCCATTGAACCGTCGAACTTTACACAGACTGCAAAGACGGGACCGGCGTTGAAATTGTCAAAGGAATCTGCCACTGAGCCGACGAAGACAAAAACAGAAAGTCGGACAACGAGTCAGGTAGGAATGATGGTTATCCTTGTTTTTGCGGACCGGACGCTCCGCCCACTGACTTGTTTCAGATGAATTTTTAGTAAAAAAAAAGTCAGAAACCTTTTTTTTTTTTCGAATTTTTGATTCAAAACTGCTCAAATCGAAAATTCAAAAAAATCAATGAAAATTCAAAAAAAAAAAACGCAGAATTTTCGGTTCTGGGACGTTTCGAAACTTTAGTGCTATTTTTCGTAGCCGTGTTCGCATTATTCACAAAATTCGGCCCAGGATACAGTAGTTGTCGAATCTTTTAATGGTAAATTCGGATAATTTTTCGAAATTCAATGAAAAATTTACCGCCAAAAATGCGCTAAAGTTTCAAAATGACCAGTTTCGAAATGACAGGTTTCGAAACGTCCCAGTTTCGAACCGTCCTAGTTTCGAAACGTCCAAATTTCAAAGTGACAGGCTTCGAAACGTCCCAGTTTCGAACCGTCCTAGTTTCGAAACGTCCAAATTTCAAAGTGACAGGTTTCGAAACGTCTTAGTTTCGGATCGTCCGAGTTTCAGATTGTCTTAGTTTCGAAACGTCTCAGTTTCAAAATGACAGGTTTCGAAACGTCCCAGTTTCGATCCGTCCAGTTTCGAAGTGACAGGTTTCGAAACGTGCCAGTTTCGAAGTGACAGGCTTCGAATTGTCCCAGTTTCAAAGTGACAGGTTTCGAAACGTCCCAGTTTTGAACAGTCCTAGTTTCGAAACGTCCGAGTTTCAGATTGTCTTAGTTTCGAAACGTCTCAGTTTCAAAATGACAGGTTTCGAAACGTCCCAGTTTCGAAGTGACAGGTTTCGAAACGTCCCAGTTTTGAAACGTCCTAGTTTCGAAACTTCCCAGAGCCGAATTTAGTCAATAGTGCGAGCACGGCCACGAAAAATAGCACAAAAGTTTCGAAACGTCCCAGTTTCGAAGTTACAGGTTTCGAAATGTCCCAGTTTTAAAATCAACTAACCAAAATTCGAAAAAAAAATAAATTTTTGGCGGAGAAATCGCCAGGAAAGTGAGCAGGTCTGCAATCACCGAGAGCCAAAATGATTAAAACCGAAAGTATCCCAACTTTTCCAGGAAGGATGTTCAAACGAGCATGAAGCGGAACCCAAGGAATACGAAAAACTGCAAGACATGACGCTCGACGAGCTGCGACAAATTGCAGAAGCCGGTTAAACTCATTTCTCTTTTTTTGCTCCTAATAAAATACAACTCACCTTTTGATCATTTCTCATCTTTGGAATCATGGCAATCATCAACGATCCAACGTACGGACGCATAAACTTTGGACTCTGCTTCGCCAACTGCGCAATCATTTTCGCCGAATGCTGCTCCAGTCGAGCCTGTCCACTTTGCATCATTTGGGACAACGTCTCCAGGAGCATGAGGCGAAGACGTGGTAGCACGAGAGCTGGGTTCAGCTCGGCGAGTCGACCCAGTAGGGTGACGCACGCCTGTTGCATCTCGAGTTTTTCGTCGTGAAGAGCCATGAATTGGACTTCGAGCATTTCGGGTTGGGCTAGGTGTGCGAGGAATGGGCGTGGCATTTGGCCGAAACAACTGATCACTTGCATACGGACTCGGACGTCTAAACGGAAATTTTGAAATGTAAATAAATAAATAAATAGTCGTAAAAAATAAGGCGGTAATCTACCGTAACCCGAAAATGTTTTTTTTTTATTTTTTGAAATTTTTCCAAAAATCGTGATTTTGTAATGCTCAATAGAATGTCTAATGGACCTATTCAAAGTACTGTAGACAATCGGAAAAAATGACAAAAAACTGGGAGAAAACTCGGAAAATGCTCCGATTGGTCTGAAATTTCGGGAGAAACTGTCAAAAATGCTCCCGGACTTTCTCAGAAAATTTTGGACCGAAATATCGATTTAAAAAAATATTGATTTTTTTCTGAAAATTTTCTAAAATCGATATTTCGGTCCAAAATTTTCTGAGAAAGTCCGGGAGCATTTTTGACAGTTTCTCCCAAAATTTCAGACCAATCGGAGCATTTTCCGAGTTTTCTCCCAGTTTTTTGTCATTTTTTCCGATTTTCTACAGTACTTTGAATAGGTCCATAATGGGTCTAATCACGAAACCAGCAAAATATGCAAAAAATTCAGCGAAAATTCGGAGAATGCTCAAATCAGTCTGAAATTTTGGCAGAAAATGTCAAAAAGACTCCCGGACATGTGCAAAAAATAGCAAACCAAAATATCGTTTTTGAAAATTTTCAAAAAAAATTGATAATTTTTAAAATTGATAGTTTGGTCTCATACTTTATGCACATGCCCGGGAGTATTTTTGACATTTTTTGCCAACATTTCAGACTGATTTGAGCATTCTCCGAATTATCGCTGAATTTTTTGCATTTTCTTGCATATTTTGCTGGTTTCCGTGAATAGACCCATAATAAAACAAATTGGCGCGGATATGGCTATTAGCCGTTGAGTTAGGCTGTAGCCGTCGAATAGGTAAGATTACTGGTGAATATTTGGCACCTTCTCCGCGCGAGTTCCGCTATAACCGGCACGCTTTCGGCACCTAAGCGGGGAAAACCCATCAAAAACGGCTAATAGCCAAAAAGTCTTGCCGCATAAATAGCAGTCACCCAATCGACCATAATTGACGCGAGTTTGGCGCCTATGAATTTAGCTGCGATCAGGGCGGAATAGGGAGTTAGGAATCGCAATCGGCTAATAGCCAAACCTTTCTGGCACCAAATTGGGAGATAGTCGGCACAAGTTTGGCGAAAATCGGCGCTTAAATGGATGTTAACTGTCAAAAATACATTTTTTTCGCCGAAAATTCGTGGCAAGTTATGCAAAAGTCGGTACAAGTTTGGCGCCTAAGAGGGGAAAAATTATCAAAAACGGCTACTAGCCGAAATTTCGTGGCACATAGCTTAAAGGGGGTGCCAACTTTCTGGGGAAAGTTGCTTAAAATATACTCTTGGGTGGGGCATTTACGAATATCACATTGAAATCACACAAAAAAATTTCTCTGATTTTTTATGATTTTTACAAAAAAAAATAGAAGACCACGAGGAGTACACGACCGTGGCCTAGGAAACTCGCGGCCGCGGCTTCTAGAAAATTCCATTTTCACGAGAAATATTTATTTTTCTTGTAATTTTCCTCGTTTTTATCATCGATTTTCGATAAAACATGCTCTAATCGCTTATTGAAATTTTAGATAATCGCGAAAACACATTTTAGTCATGAATATCGAAAAATCGATATTTGCCTGTCGTTCGATTCAACGTTTTAAATAGTTTCTTTTGAACATTTTTGTTCAAATATAAACGTTACAGATAAAATAGTGATTTTAATGCGGAATTGAGCAGGAAAACGGGAAAAATTAAAGGTATGAGAATTTTGTTCCGAATTTGTTTTATTGATAATTTTTTTATTAACACGCGTTATTTTGGTACCTGAAAGCACGAAATGATGTTTGTACATTATTTCACAAAGATTCGTGCAAAAAAAAGAGAAAAAGACGGGAGAAAAATATCGAAAAAGAAAATGACGTTTGAATTTCGCGCCAAATCGTGTACTCCCCGTGGTCTTCTATTTTTTTTTGTAAAATTTGCCAAAAATCAGAAAAATTTTTTCGTGCGATTTCAACGTGATATTCGAAAATCCCCCACTCAAGAGTATATTTTAAGCAACTTTCCCCAGAAAGTTGGCACCCCCTTTAAACCGAATCGGCGATAACCGACGTGAGTTTAGCGGCAATAATCGGAAAAAGTTTGGCGCGAGTTTGGCGGAAATCGGCGCGCAAGAAGGAGCGCAGTTTTTGGGTTACGGTAGTTCCCCTTTTTATTTATTTCTTTTTTCTCACCTGGATCATTGACAATCACCGAGCAGACGGCTCTCAAAACTCCATAAATCGTTTGCAAAAGACTATTCCTCTTGTCGCTCGTCACTTTTTTGTACACCCCGACAAAAGGAACGACCATTTCGCAACACGATGACACGGCCGCCAGTCGGATTTCCACATTTTCAGCGGTCAGGTAGTACTGTAATCGAGTTTTAAATAAATATAAAAAATGCAAAGAAAACGATATAAATTACCGCTCAAAAGTATATTAAATTTTGGTTTTTGGAGTATAACTTTTGAATGGAGAGGGTTATGATTCTGAAAATTTGCATGAATCTGTCCCGTAATGTTTTTGACAAGCTCCCAAAATGGATTTGGTCATTTTTGAAAACTGCTGATTTTTCAAAAAATTTCATATGCCAAAATTTTCGACCCAAAAATAATTTTTTTTCAGATTTTTCAGGACTCGATATTTATGTTCAAAATGAAGTTTCAAAACTAAAAGTATGATTTTAGTTGACTCTGGGTTGATCGGACAATTTTCAGCTGACTAACAGCACTTTGAATATCAGGGTCCACATGGGTAAGTCAACTTTAACTTTTATTGAGAATCACTAAAACCGAATAAAATCAAATAAACTTTGCTTTTTAACAGTTTTTATCTAATTTGCCTTAATTTTCTTCGGTTTTGGTGATCCTCAATAAAAGTTATAGTTGACTTACCTATGTAGACCCTGATATTCAAAGTGCTGTAAGTCAGCTGAAAATTGTCCGATCAACCCATAGTCAACTAAAATCATACTTTTAGTTTTGAAACTTCATTTTAAAAATAAATGTCTAGTTTTGAAACATCTGAAAAAAAAATTTTTTTTAGGTCGAAAGTTTTGGCATATGAAATTTTTTGAAAAATCAGCAGTTTTCAAAAATGACCAAATCCATTTTTGGAGCTTGTTAAAAACATTACGGGACAGATTCATGAAAATTTTCAGAATCATAACCCTCTCCATTCAAAAGTTATACTCCAAAAACCAAAACTTGATATACTTTTGAGCGGTACTGTAAGTACGCAAACACGGTGTCGCAACTTTTGTTTTCACAGTAGTGTACTCACATCAGCCACATATTGCATAATCCGCTGCAGGGCTCCACGAGAAAAGTAAAACTCGCCGAGCACATCCACGGCGAGCACAATCTTTTGCAGCTCTTTTGGCTCCGTCTCGGCTCTCTGAAGAATTGCTCGAGGGCTCGGCGGTCGGCCGATTGGCTCTGATTTTGGCGGAATCACTGTTCCGGTGAGCGTCAAGTAAACAGAGGCCATCACGCCGTCCTGCACGTTTAGACGGAGTTTCGGGATTCTCATCATGATCATTTTGAGAACGTTGGCAAGCGATCGTGAGAGTGGAATGTCCATGAGTACGGGGATTATTGCTTTGATCTTGAAGAAATTTGGATTACAATAAAATTACATGATTTTTTTTTACCTGCGCCGTAACTTTCTCATGATACGCATCCACAAATAGGAATAGAAAAGTAAAATAGCTGTCCAAAATGTCAGGGTGCTGGGGTTTTCTGAATGCCATATGGTAATTGGGTAACTTTTTTTTAAAACAAAATTGCAAATTACCTTATGGCGTTGGAAATAAAATCAATACTTTTGTCGATCGACGCAGTATGCACATCCGGATTCCATAGCATCATCATACCGAGTGCCGGCGCAGCCACCGCATTGTTTTTCACCAATCTAAAAATAGTTTTGTTTCGTTTGTATGGTAAATCGTATAGGCGAGTCTTTTATGGGGTTAGTCACGAAATGACAAAAAATGACAAAAAAAGCAAAAAACTGCGCAAAAACTTGGAAAATGCTCCGATTGATCTGAAATTTTTGAGAAATAGGGGAAAAATACTCCCGGACATTCCAACAAAATTTCAGACCAAAATATCGATTCTAATGGACCTATTCAGCAGAGGAAAAAACCGATTTTCGTGGTTTTTTTCCCTATGCAAAATTGAGGAAAAAAGACAAAAAACTACAGTAGTCGGAGGTTTTTTGACGTAAACAACTTATCGTGTCGAGACCGGCCGATTAAATAACTCTATGCGCCTTTAAATTTCAACCGAATTCCCGTTGAAAATTAAAGGCGCATTGCATTTTTCACTGCCGGGTCTCGACGCGATGGGTTTTTTTCCTGGAAAACAACCTGCATAGGGAAAAAAACCGCGAAAATCGGTTTTTTTCCTGCGCTGAATAGGTCCATAAACATTTTCAGAAAAAGACTCAATATTTTTTAAAAATCGATTTCGGTTCAAAATTTTGTGAGCATGTCTGGGAGAATTTTTTCCCTTATTTTCCAAAAATTTCAGGTCAATCGGAACATTTTCCGAGATTTTTGCAATTTCGTGAACAACCCCATTAAAGGAGGTGCACTATATATTATTTTTAGCAATATCTATAACCATAATTCCGCCTTCATCTAGAAAAAAATATCACATTCTTCTCATCTCAGCTTTTCACAAAAATTCAAATAAAAAACAAGTTTTTGATTGTTTTTACCAAGCAGAAAAATTCGAGTTAAATATTTTCAAATGTGCGTACTTGTTTTTTTTTCTGGAAATTTTTGTGGAACTTTGAATATTTTTCTGAGAATCGGATATGCGAAATTTTTCTGGACTAATTTTTCAAATATTAGGTATTTTATTTTTAAAACGAAAATTATTTCAATTTTCATAGTACCCTAAACTCGTGTAGATAGGTCCGATTTCATTTATGAGAAGGACACACTATCTCATTTTGTCTGGTTTCTCTGACCTGTTGTGTTTTCATGTCTTCTCACTTCTCTCTCAGCGGTCGGCCACATACTGTTATTGGTAAACAAGCGTGGTCAGAGAAACGAGAGAGTGTTTCTTTCTTGGAGAAATGGGCGGTAAAGAAACGAGAGAGTGCTTCTAACTGGAGACGGACCTATCCATTGGCAGACCTATCTACACGAGTTTAGGGTACATATTTGTCGACTTGCACCATCAAAAAATTAAACTCCGCTCAATTTTTTCACGCAAAAATGCAAAATGCACTAAAATTTAATGTTCGCGTGCAAAAGTGGGCGGAGTTTCAGGTTTTGATGTCGCAACTCGATTGAAAACACAATATAGCCAAAAACGGGGAAAAATTCGAAGAATGCTCTGATTGGCCCGAAACGTTAGGAAGTAACAAGCCTGGCTGCATCAAAAGCTACTTTTGATTTCCTTTCATTTCTAAATGTTTTTTCTTCTTTTCTTTTAAATGTATTTTTTATTCATTTCTTGCGTGTGCCCTGTGGCGCAGGTGGTTAAATGCTTGCCCAGTAAGCGAAAGACCGGAGTTCGAGTTTTCGTGTTGATCTCGGGCGCTCAGTTCGCTTCCGCCATGCAGTTTGGAAACAGACACACCAAGAAACTCAGTTACAGACCCAAACGGAATTTTATATATAAGGATGATGTTAAAAATAGTTTTTGACAGAAAATTTTCGACCACATTTTCATGTCCGGGAGCATTTTTGGCGTTATTTCTCAAATTTTTAGGCCAATCGGAGCACTCTTCAATTTTTAACCCTTTTTAGGGAATAAACCCATTGCTCTCCGACGTTTCGAAAGTTTTTCTGCATTATGTCGTCGCGGTGTTTGAGGAATTTTCCGAGAGCGTGGTCTGCGGCACGGTTTTTGTACACGAAGTACTACAGAATGCAGGAAAAGACTTGCAAATTTTTCCCCGGTTTTTGGCATTTTTCCGCGGTTTTGCTTTCCCCGGTTTTGTCACGCTCTCAATGTTCCTTTAAACGCTTTTTTTTAATGATTTTGTGAAACACCGCGACGACAAAATGCAGAAAAAACTCTCGAAACGTCCGAGAGCCCTTAGAAGCAGTCCGTGGCATTTTTCTCAACACTCTTTATTCATTCAAATCAGACAAAAATTGACGAAATGTTCAAAAATTCAATAAAATAGTAACATTATCCACACTTTGACGACCAAAATCCATATTCTTGAGAAATCCATAGGTTTTTCTGGAAAAAAAATAAGGAGCTTTGAAATATTTTTTTCGACAATCGAAATCTCTCGGATATTGCTGTTCCATCTGTTTTTGAATCTGAAAGAAGTGTAAGCTACTGATAATTTCAACGAAATGTTTAAAAAAACGAACATAAATTAATTATTTATTTGACAGAATAATCAAAATAAAGAAAAATGTGAACACCAAAATTTCACAGAGCGCGTAGCGAAATAGAGACTTGCTCCTTTAATGTTATTGTGAATTTTCTTGCCATTTTATTCCTATGCAAGCCTGGATTTTTATTAATTTTCCGGAATTAACCTGAATTTTGCATAAATAAGTCCATAATGTTTCGAAGCGCCTTGTTTCAAAACGTCCCACAGCTTCTTAAAGCATTCTATTTCGTTTTTCTTCAGTTTTTAAGACTTTTTCCGGGAATTTTCTGACGGAAATTTCGATTCTGATCAAGCATGTCAGGCAGAAGCTTCGCAACCAAAAAGCCTGCGTTGCGTTGTGCAAAATGGCTAGGAGAGAATTTAAATACTTACATCGCAAAAGACGTGTCAAACGCAATCGTCTGAAAAGTGCGATCACACTGCGGAAACGCACAAATTCGTGGCAAGAGTTGCATGAGCACCGTGTTCAGATACGCGGCCGCCTTGTCCTTGGCACGAAGAGATACTAGGTGCACCATTTCGCGAATACTGACAATCAGCTTTTCAAAGTTTTCTCGAACAAGCTGACGAGCAGTGACACTTTCCACAATGATCAGTTGTCTGGAAATAAAAATTTGGGGTAACTTTGAAGAAAATACAAACTTTGGCAGAGCGAGCCACTCAACACCATTCTCCTCATCCTCTTTCAAAAATTTCTGCTTCACAAACTGCGACGATTCGCGTCTGACCAACTCGAACGATTGATCGGAAATTCTGAGCAGTTCGTTGAGAATCAGAGCCACAGAATGCCATCCGTCCATTTCGTTTCTCGAAGTGATATGCGACTGGATAGAGAACGCCTCTTTGAAGCATTCCTGCAACAAAATATAACGGTTAAATTGCATTTTCCAAAGTTCCTCACCCCAAACCATTCCGTCTTGTGCTTCGTCTCTCGTTGCGACACAATTGTGAGCACCACGTGAAGCGCATCAATCGCAGCGATGCGGACTGCCGGATTTTTGTCCTTGACCGCGTTGAAAATGTACTTGAAGAAGAGATTGGCGCGGAGGAAGAAGGCGGTGGGCGTGGCGAGGGCGAGCTCCCGGGAAAGGTGGGCAGCTGAGAGGCGACGGATTTCATCCACTTCGTTGACTTTCTGGTGGGAGCCGCCAGTGGCCGGGAATGAAGTAAGCCATTCTGAGCAATGGTCAAGGCAGCGGTCGACGAGTTCGGCTGCGTAGGATTTGCACGTCTAAAATTTTCAGATTGAGATATACCTTCGCCACAAACCGTGTTTTCATTTATCGCCAAGTATCACTCCGTGGCAAATGCGTAATGGACCTATTCAAAGTAGTGTAGAAAAGCGGAAAAAATGACAAACAACTGGGAGAAAACTGGGAAAATTCTCCGATTGGTTTGAAATTTTGGGAGAAAATGTCAAAAATGCTTCCGGGCTTGCTCAGAAAATTTTGGACCGAAATATCGATTTTAAAAAATATTGATTTTTTTTCTAAAAATTTTTAAAATCGATATTTCGGTCCTACATTTTCTGAGAAAGTCGGGAAGCATTTTTGACAGTTTCTCCCAAAATTTCAGACCAATCGGAGAATTTTCCGAGTTTTCTCCCAGTTGTTTGTCATTTTTTTTTTCCATTTTTCTACAGTACTTTGAATAGGTCCATAATAGACATATGCGGCGATCAAAAAAAATCGTTTTTTGTTGTTTTTTTTTTAATTCTGCTCCGAATGCAGGGAAAATAAAAAAATCTCGAAAAAAAAATTTCCATTTTTAAAGGCGCATTTTTGAAAATTGGCGGAGGTTGCTAGGAAAGATTTAGAAATGTTTTTGGGTTAGATATTGGGTTTTTAATAGTTTAAAGTTGACAAGTTTCGATTTTTTTTCGTAAAATGCAATATTTTTAGGGACAAAGCTCCGCCCACTTTCTCTATATTCACGAGAATTTTATGGGAAATTTTCAATTTTCAATTTAGAAAAATCGAATTTTTAACCAAAACCCTTGAAAATTACGAAAAAAAAAAAATTAAAGCCTGTCGTACCCAGAGGCTCTTATGGACCTATTCACAAAACCGGAAAAAAACTTCGGGAAAAATCGGAGAATGCTCCGATCGGCCTGAAATTTTGGGAAATATTGGAAAAAAATCTCCTGTACACGCTGAAAAAATTTTGGACCAACATATCGATTTTAAAAATTATCAGTTTTTTTTCTGCTAATTTTTAAAATCGATATTTTGGTCTAAAATTTTTTGGGCGTGTACAGGAGAATTGTTTCCAATATTTCCCGAAATTTCAGGTCAATCGGAGCATTCTCCGATTTTTCCCGCAATTTTTTTTCCGGTTTTGTGAATAGGTCCATAAGGACAATGGGAGCATTTCCCGAATTTTCGCTGAATTTCGTGAATAACCCCATAAAAACCTCTAGGTACGGCACGTTTTTACACTGGTTTTCGTAATTTTCAATTTCAAGGGTTTTTGGTAAAAAATTAGATTTTCATAAGATAGAACTCGTCAATATTTTTTAATGGGCAGAGCTTTCACTCTGAAAATATTGAAGTTTGAAGAAAAAAAAACAATAATTCCTTATTTTTGCAGCGATCTTATCAATCCAAACCATCAAAAATTAAATATTTAATCCAAAAACATTTCTAAAACTTTCCTAGCAAGGTCCGCCCATTTTCTATATATTTTTTGACGCATAAATTAATATCGCGCTCCACTGATAGCAGAAGGAATTGAGGGAATTTGGTGAAAAGGCAAAAAATCAATGAATCGCGAATTGGGATTTTTAACCTGTGACTTGAAACTTTATTACTATTTTTCGTCGAATTTAGCGCTAAAATGCACCAATGTTTCGAAACGTCCCAGACCCGTTTTTGAGTTAGAAAAAAGTGGAAATTGCAAAAATGACAAACTTTTTAAAACCAAAAAAAAAAAACGAAAACTCACTGCAATCAAAAACGCCAACGCTTTCGACGCCAACTTCACCGTCTCCTCGTCCATTCCACCAGTGTTGAGCATTTTCAGCAAATAGTTTGCATACCTGATCACATTTCCAGCGTGAGTTTCAGCGAGACACACAATCAGGTAGATGCCCGCTTTTTTCTGGTCGATCGACGGGTGTTTTACACAGTTGTATACTGCATTCTGAAACGATAAATTGTCAAAATGGCTGGAAAAACAGGGGGAAAACCTGGGGCGCTCCACCGGTTCGTCCATCGATGGCGTTGAGGAACGCCTCGCTGAACGAATTTGGCTCATCTTTCAGGTCTCCACGCACATATCTGAATATTATGGCTATTAGCCGTTGGAAATAGCTGTTCACTTAATGGCTATCGGCACGAGTTTGACGGTAATGCAGCGCGTAAGCGGGGATTCGCCATCTAAAATGCCAAATGGACCTATTCACAAAACCGGAAAAAAAAATTGCGGGAAAAATCGGAGAATGCTCCGATTGACCTGAAATTTTTTCCAATATTTCCCAAATTTTCAGGTCAATCGGAGCATTCTCCGATTTTTCCCGCAAATTTTTTTGCGTTTTTTTTTCTTTTTTTTTCCAGTTTTGTGAATAGGTCCAAAATGTATTTCAAATTCGATGGCTAATAGCCAAAAATTTGATTTTCTTCGGCCGTCAGAGATTTTCTGGCTCTAAATTTCGCAATATTTTAGCAATGGAATTCAACATTTTGGGAATTTTCGGCACACATGTGGTGGATATATGGCTATTAGCCATTGAAAATGGCATGTGACCATCGAATATGAAAAATAGTCGCGCATGGGATTGAGTTTGGCGATCAAGCGGCGCGGTTTTGGTGGCTAATAGCTAAAAATTCACCGAGTTTTTAGTCAACATTTCGACTTTCTTGATCTGTTTTTTGGCGATTTTTCGGTAAAATTCCAGAATTTCGCAATATTTTAGCAAAAAAATTAACATTTTGAGAATTTTCGGCGTCTGGTTGGCATTTAATAGGCAGGCGATGAGTTTTGCGATTATCAGCACAAGTTTGACTCATCTGTGGCACGAACTTGGCGGTATTCGACGTGCAAGTGAGAATTCGTCATCAAAAGCGGCTCATAGCCAAAACTTTCTTGAACTGTTGTTCAGTAATAATCGGTATTTCGGCTATTAGCCGATGGGGTTATTCACAAAACCGGAAAAAAGGAAAAAAACAGAAAAAAAATTTCAGGAAAAATCGGAGAATGCTCCGATTGACCTGAAATTTCGGGAAATAGTGGGAAAAATTATCCTGTACACACTCACAAAATTTTGGACCAAAATATCGACTTTTTCTGAAAATTTTTAAAATCGATATTTTGGTTCCAAATGTTTTGAGCATGTGCAGGAGATTTTTTTCCAATATTTCCCAAATTTTCAGCTCAATCGGAGCATTCTCCGATTTTTCTCGAAGTTTTTCCGTTTTCTTCCTTTTTTTTCCGGTTTTGTGAATAACCCCACGAAAATTCCCCGAGTTTTTGGTTTCTTGTTCAGTGACATTTCTTCATTATTTCAGATTTTTTCTTCGTAAAAATCCGCAATTCTTGATCAATCACTAACTGGTAATTTCCGGCGCAGATATGGCGGATATAAGGCTATTAGCTATCGAACACGTAAGATAGCCGGCGCATAGTTTTCACCTGAGAGGCGATTTTGGTGTTTAAACGGCTAATAGCTAACGACTTCCGATTAAGTTTTTTCTGTCGAAAATTTGCTTTTCTTGATTTAGTTTTCAACAACTTTTTCGGCAGAATTCCACAATCTTACAACAAAACGTCCGAAAAATCGGAAATTTTTGGCGCGGATTTAGCGGTAATCGGCACACATTTGACAGTATTGGCGCTTATTAGCCGAAATTTCTCCAAGTTTTTGGTCAAAAATTGTATTTTTCGGTGTTTTGTTCAACAACTTTGCAATAATTTAACAAAAAGTTCGATCCCCTCACCTGCTGAGCTCCCGCGCCGCCTGTCGCTGATTAAAATCCTTGCTCTCGGTGATCCGGCTCCGATATTGATTGGCCAGCGCTCGCGCCGCATCGATTCCTTGCTAAAATTAACAATCGTGCAATTTGTTGCGGGATTTCGCCTACTTGTCGATGCCGCTCGTCGAATTCGTTCACCTCCGGACTGCCGTTCTGCATTGGGCGCTGTTTTTCGGCCAACAATTGGTAGCTCATTGGTGCATCTTCAATGCTGAAAAGGGGCTGAAAATGATATGAAGTTTAAATTACTGAGAAATAAAAAATAAATAAATCAGGATCTGTGATAAGGACCTGGTAGGGTGGAAAAAAATTTAAAAAAAAACTAGAATTTATAATAACAATAAACAAAAAACTCTCTAAGTAAATAAATCAGCGATTAAAAACCCGCGGAGCACCCCGCTTAAAGCGCTCCATATCATCTGTCCGTGCCGCCCGTCGCTTCACATCGTCCTCCTGATCTCTCCTCTTCATATACTCCTTCTCCGTCCACAATTTCTGCATCATGTACGCATCGTCATCCAAATACGGCACCTCATACTCTTTCTGTCCATTCTCCGGCGGCAAATAGTGCTCCTTTGCCGGTTTTTGATACGTAAAACCGGCAAACGAGGTGATGGTACGCTCGCGCGGCGCCGCCGACTCGCCAGTCTCCAGGCGCAGCACAGCGTCGTTTCTCTCGTGCACAACCTCCTCGATTCGGTCCATGGACTCCTGCACTCGATCGAAGCGCTCTGGGTTGGGCATGTTGCGCGCACGTGACACGTGCGCCTTTCTCATCGTTATCAGCATGTTGCGCTCTTTTAGGCACACGTACCTAAAGGATTTCGCAATGTTTGGCAATAATTTTCGTGAAATACTCACCATAACTTATGCAAATCCGAGTTGCTCTTCAGTCTCAGCTCGTCGGCGGTCCACGCGCGGCCCGGTCGATACTTGGGGCGCAGTTCGGCTTTTCCAAAGTTTGCTTCGTCGTCGAAAAACTGTTGCATATTGGCGTCGGTTGAGAGGCGGGCGGTTGCAAGTGGAAATTTTTGAGTCCTGAAAGTTATTACAGTGAGATGAAAATTGGCAGTTTGTTTACCTCACTGCCGACGATAGTAGCGTCGGTAAATTACGCCACATTGTCGATTTTTGACTGAAGACGTAAATTTTAGGAAAGAAGCAACAATTCTGAAGAAAAATAAACTTTTTTCAAAGCGAGAAAAAAAATTAATTAATTTTTCCAACAAAAAACTCGCTCAGCAACTTCTACCGGCGAAACAGCGACCGATCGATTGCAAATCGGCGGCAAATAGAGAGCGTAGCAGACTTGCACCTCTGATTTGCCTTCCCTCCGCCGCTGTTTTCAAAAAATCTAGGCGGAATGTTGTAACCGCTCGTTATTTAGCCTCTGTTGAATTTTGCTGGGTGCCTCCATAAAACGATTAGAAAAGACGAGAAAATTTATTATCGGAATAAAATAAATAACTAAATATACAACAAAAGAAGAACAGAAAAAAATATAAAATTAGAAAATAACAGCAGACTTGCGGATTTGTGTAAAGGAGGTACCAGGCAGAGTTGCCTGGGAGTGGAAATTTCTAAAAGGAAAGTCGGAAGTGAAATTTTTTAAACGGAAGTTGGAAGTCGGAAATCGGAATTGAATATTTTAAACGGAAGTCTGAAGCCGGAAGTTGGAAGTCGGAATTCCATTCAACTCTGGTACCAGGAACTGTTGAATTATTTGAGTCGGGGACTAGTGGCTGAAACGTAATAGTTATATTTCGGATAAATTTAGAGATAAACAAACCTCTTAAATCATTTTTCTTATCTCGAGATTAATTGTTCGGTGGAAATCAATGCCATCCGCCATCCTGTTACGAGCTGCCAGGCGTGATCTCTCCTTCCAGAGTGTGTTTTCACGTTCCCATGCCGTCTTGTTTATCTTGAATTAAGACAAATAAAGCATGTTTAGACAGTAGCCAATAAAAGGGGGCATCATCTCTCCTCCCAAAGTTGGATAAGAAAGTATCTAAACATTATTGATATCCCTAAAGGGACACTAGAATCTTACCTGTCCAGGACACTGCTTAAGATGAAACAAATCGCCCGTTGGGTATCATCAGGGACTTTATCAATGTGGGCCAAATTGATTTTCTCCTAGATCTGAAATATACGAAGACCATGAATAAACGTAGATTTTCGGGGGGGGGGGGGGGGCAATATGAGTTAGGGGGGAAGGCACTCAAAAAAACTTTTTTTTTTCGTTTTTATTGGTGATTTTGAATCGCTTTTGATTTGTTTGATATATTTATCTGATTCAGCATTGATTTTTGCCCGGAAAGCTCAGTGGCAACGCGCCGGAACCGAAAGGAGCTGGGTGGAAGCTTGCTTTGATTGTTTTTAGTGTTTAATCTACTGCCGGTTACCTTTTCTTATTTTTCACGCATTTAATCACAAAAAATCCCCTCGCAAAGCATGCTTCCACCCAGCTCCCTCCGGTCGCCCATTTTAAGTGCCACACATGCTCCGGCGCGTTGCCGCTGCGCTGAACTTTCCGGGGATCAATAAATTCTTATAAACGCATATTAAACATTTGTACGACAAAAAATGAAAAAAAAAAATTGTTTTTTTTTTTTCGGTGGCCCCCCTCAACTCATATTGCCCCGATTTTTGTTAGTTTACCTTGAAAGGGCGCAACCCGAAGAATTTTTTGTGACGATGAAAAGCGTGGGCAGGAATGAAAACATTGCGCGCTTTGGCTTTGCGAACTTTTCCTTGAGCAAGCTTTCGATTTGCCAGATTTAGCTGTAAATATGAGTTTGCAGAAAAACGTGTTGAACGAGTGAACCCACAAAAAAGTCGGCCCGGCTTGAAAGACTCGTCGACTTCGGTGCACTTCGGCAGTCTGGACGAATTTTACGGCGACTAACCAAAATTCCCTGAGAAATAAAGGTATTTAACATCACACAAGTTTTTAGTTTTTACATAACTTACTGTGTATGTTGGGCTTCAAGGTGTGAACCAGAGTTACCTGGAATTCCATCTTCCGCTGATTTTTTTTTCACTTTCGACTTCTGTTTTAGAAATCTCACATCCATGCAACTATGGTGTGGACCTCTGCTGCTTCTTCTTCAAGATCGTCTCTCATCGTTTCCGCGAAATATTAAACATAAGAGTCCGAAATTTCTCGGAAGCTATCGTGCTCGTTTTAACGGCAATTTATCGGTCACTCGCAAGATGTGAAGAAGATCATCTGAAAACAGAAATAAAGCTAATAATATTTTTCATCAATATTTTTATGAAGAAACACTTTCTTCCAACCCTACTCAATGCCGTTATACGATATGTCGCCGCGTCCCGCCGCATTGTTTCCGACACTGAAAAATCGATTAATGATTCGGTTTTTAGTTATTTATTGGGAAATTCATGAATTGCGAAAATTCCTGTTCGGTAATCTAGCACACATTTCAAGTCAAAAACACCGAAAATTAATAATGTTCGCGAATTTTTAAACGGATAATTATTCGCTCACAATCAGTCATTCAATAAAACCGTGATACCGTGATATTATTGTTTTAAAAAATTTGTCACCTGGCGAGAGGCGCGAACTTGAAAAATAGGCTCCGCCCCCTCGCCAAGATTTTTCTGCAATGGCTGCACCTCCGTTTGCAAGCGCGCCGCGCGCGATTTTCTGCTTGGAATTTTTGTTTATTTTTTCCGCCAAACCTTCACAAAAAATACATAGTTAAACGTATTTTCCATATTTTTGCGAGGAATTTTTGCGCGAATTTTTGCTTTATTTATTTGTTTCGAATTTTTATAAAATTAGTGTTTTTCAATGATTTTTTTTGAATGTTTTCTGTACCTATGCAGACGAATTTTGCTGCCATTGTATTTCATAGGTTCATAAAAATAATAAATCAAGCCAAATTCTGTCATTTTTTCAACAATTTCAGACCTCTGATCAAACAAAACACATAGAATTCATCGAAGATTTATTTTTTATCCTGGAAAAAAAGTTTACAGACAATATCAGCAGATTATGGATCCTGCCGAGCGATCATCGCCTACCTGTCCCCCAAAACCTTCATTTCAGAAAGGTACTGGAAAAATTTGATTAAATATTAAAAATTAAATTTAAATAAATAAAAAAATTAAAACACGTAGAATTCATTTCCAAATGAAGCAATCGTCGTCATCCAAGCGTGTTCAGGTCAGGCCGGGGCAAATTGAAGGATTGACGTCTCTGAAAAATATCCAAACATATGAGGTTGAAACGAAAGAAAAATCCACGCGATGCGCATATGCAAATATACTGTCGCTTTTAAAAAAGGTTACAAAAAAACTTATAATTTATTCGTGACGGAGTGACATTTCACGTGAAACTGTGAGACGAAAATTCTCTTGATTTTTTCAATTTTTTCTTAACTTTTTCGAATGAAAACGTGAAAAAAATTGTCACTCCGCCACGAATCCATTATACCATTTTCTCATAAAATAAAAACTCACAGGAGGATCGCGATTTTCTGGAAATAGGGAGAGCTGTCGCCTCTCTCGATGCCACCGACATTCCCAAAGGACCAGAAATTTCTGCCGCATTTATTCATTTCTCGTCGGCAGTTTTTGCGCATTATTTGGCGATGATCTGGGTCATCTGCAAAATATTATTATTGTCATAAAAAAGTTTAAAAATATTAACAATTAAAACTCACACATTTTTAAATCGATAGCCAGGCAAATAATAAACAATACCTGGAAAATCTGAAAAAGAACGCCAGAAAATCGTTTTCCACCAAAAAAATTGTTTATTTCATAAATTAACAAATTGTTAAAAATGACAAAATTAGTTTTAATATGTATTTTTGTAAAAGTTTGGCGGAAAAAATGAAAAAAAATGAGAGAAAATTCCACGCGGAAAATCGCGCGCGGCGCAATTGCAAACGGAGCTGCAGCCATTGCAGAAAAATCTTGGCGAGGGGGCGGAGCCTATTTTTCAAGTTCGCGCCTCTCGCCAGGTGACAAATTTTTTAAAACAATAATACATGATAACATACAATTACTATAGAAATAATGTATAAATTATAAAATAATTTAATTTTAAAATATAAAAAAAAAAACAAAAAAAATTTTAATATTTTCTCGTAAATCCTGTTCCGTGGGTCTTGCAACGAATGTCTTTCTCCGACCAGCGTTCTGCCTTCCCTTGTCGAAAAGCTCTCTTCGGCCGCTGTTTCGCCGGTAGAAGTTGCTGAGCGAGTCGGCAGCAGTCTTGAATTTGCATTTTCTAGTCCACGGTCACTCGGCCACGCCTATTTTTCTTTTCTAATGCTTTTAAGGGGCAATTTACGACATTTTCAATGTTTAATTGTTACAAATTTTCATTTACAACAATTTTACACTAGTAAAATCAAGTTTCAACAGATAAAAATATCTGGAAAAGTCAACAATTGACAACTAAATACCACGCGGACCGCTTGCAAAATCACATATCCTTGCTTGCAATGGCCTAACTTTCAACATTGGGTGTGTGCAAACGCGCTCCATTCGACACAAATTGGTGGGAGTTCAAAAATGATTTTTTTTATGGAAAATTTATTATTTATTTTTTTTCAAAATTTTCCGCTTTTTTTTCAACAACAAATAAAACAAATAATAAAGGAAAAAATTAATATTTATCACGACAAAACTGGCTTTCAAAATTGAAAAGATACAGGCGTTGATGCAAAAGTTGTGCGGCATGAAAAATTGCATATTTGCCGTCGGTGACAATTTTCTCGACAAAGTTCTGGAATTTTTGACGACGTTCGCTATTTTCTTCGAGTGTCGAGGTGTAGTGGACCTGCAAATCGATAAAAGTTGAGGTTTTACGAGTGGCATTTGTCACGAATACGGAGACACCATAAAGCATCTCCTATAGTAACCTTTATGGGGTTATTCAGGGTCGGAAAAAAATAGTTTTTTTCCTTTTTTTCCTTATTCAAATGACGGAAAAAAAAAGAAAAAAAATCCGTGGCCGCGAGAGTTTTTTCCGTTGCTTTTCTAGGCCATCGCAAAAGTTTTTTAGGCCCTCCGCTGTGAGACCTGCGCGCGAGTCCAATTTTCAAAAATTATTCGCCCGTAAATCGATATTTCGCAGGTCTCACGGCCGAGGGCCTAAAAAACTTTTGCGATGGCCTAGAAAAGCAACGGAAAAAAACTCTCGCGGCCACGGATTTTTTTCTTTTTTTTCCGCCATTTGAATAAGGAAAAAAAGGAAAAAAACTATTTTTTTCCGACCCTGAATAACCCCATTACAAATATAATTATTTCACTTTATTCCAATTTTATTGTATTCAAAGAAAATATTATCACACGCAAGTCAAGCCATCATCTCCCCGAAGCACGGCGTTTTTCTCACTACCAGTAGCGGAGTTTTCCAGGCCACGGCCATGTCGTATTGGCGACCAAACGCTGTTTTTTACGGTTTTCTCAAAATTTTTCTGTTCGACCTCAAATGTTTTCTGATACGATTGTTCAAAATTAAATTTCCTACATTTTGCGCACCTTTTTATAGCGAAAAAAAACGTTCAGTAAGGCTGAAAAACTTTTTAAAACTGAGGGGGCTGGGGGTCGAGGATTCTCTTCGGTCACCGAAAAAAAACGTAAATGTCGAGATTAATTTCGAAATTAATTTATCCGTCTATTTTTTGGTTTTTTTTTTCTCTTTTTTCACATTTATTTTTTTAATTTAGCTAAAATAAAATAAAAATGTTTTAATTTCAGAATACAATTGCAAATAAGGGAAATTTTTCAAGAATGCCGAGCGCGAGGACGACTGAACGGGCGGGGACGAACGACAGGGCAAAATCTACATTTCAACCGAGAATTAAGTTGTTTTGTTTATTTAAAATTGAAACTTGTTAAAATTGTGAAAAAATACCACCGATTGGTCTGTTTCGATGGGTAAGATTTGCGAACTGCCTCAAAAAATTCGTAAATGCCATCGAGAGATTTGTGAATTCTCACGAGGTTTCACGAGGAAATTTACAAATCTCATGAGATATTTTACGAATCTTTTGAGGCAGTTTACGAATCTCACCCTGCCACAATAATTCTTCAAAATCAGTCGTTTGAAATCCGTAATTTTCTAAAAAAAAAATAAATTAAACGAAATGTCAGGGAGTCAACTGCCTTTCAATAAATAAAAAACTGTAAAATAGTGTCCAAAATTTTCACGAACTTGCTTTAAAATTTATAAAATGAAAAAACTGAGCATAGAAAATTGTAAAATAATTTTTACATTCAATATTTCAGTCAATTCCACCTTTTCGGCTTGTTTGAAAGTTGTGAAAAATTTTCTAGAAGATTTCAGACCGATCGGGGGTTTCAGCGCATTTTTTCATAATTTTTTGTATTTTTTAATATATTTTTATTACTTCTTATGTATGACCCCTGAATTTTTATTCTTCTGTCTATTTATCAGTCATGTCAGCCTCGGTATACTTGTTTTTGTATTGATTCTGGTTATTTTAAATTGTATTTATAAATAATTATGCTATTTTATTTTTCAATTAATTAGTTTCTATTTTATCAATAAAATCTGATTGTTTATTCACAGCAGAGACTCAAAAATGTTCACAACGGAGACGCAAAAAATGTAAGATGTAAAACTGCGCGGAGTTTTTGCAATCGCCACGCCCCTTTTCCCGCCCACTTTTCACGCTGATTGGTGGCCTCTCCACGAATAAATTTTCAACGACAGGTAGTGAAAAAAACGCCGTGCCGAAGACGCTTGGACAATTTGAATTTGGCGCCGAATCGCATACACTTGGACGCACAACACAAAACACGCTCTTGTCGACGCACAAATCCTAAAATAATTTCGGCTCGCTCGTCACTCGCTTTCACACTAACTTTTCCTTTATTTACCTTTTTGTTACCTATTTTTAAAAACCTTTTTATTATTATTGTAATTTTATGACTCAAGTTGCCTGTGTAATTATTTTCTGGCATTCGGGTCATTCTCGGACAATGCAATTCAATACAACATTGGGTCTCGCCGCGATTGTAAACCGCTAGCATCTAAAACCACGCCCTAAACTTGAAAAGGGGCGTACCCACCCATACCTCCATGTTAATTTGACAAACTTCAATCCCATTCCTGTCAAACGTGCCATTTTTGTGGAAAATCTCGAACAGCTCGTATTCGGCGAACTCGGCGTCTATCCACAGATTATCGATCTGTTTCAAGCGCAATATTTCGTTGAGAAAGTACGAAATGTCCACGTGCACGACATTTAGATCCTCGTATCTGTCTGAAAAACGATTAAATTGTGTTTTTGTGTGCTCACTTTTCTGAAAAATTGATAAATTTGGACAATTTTTTGGAATACATAAATCCGATAAAAGCTGCATTTTTCCCTGCGCTTCCTTTTCTATCGATGCGAGACCCGTGGCCGCAGCCGAGGAACAGCGCGTGGCCGACAGTGAAAACGAAGAATCAAGCGGGTCTCGCCGAAAATTTTCAGTTGTTTTTTTCGAGATTTTGAAGAATTTCCATTTCCTTTTTGGGATAATTTACCCGCCAAATATCGATTTCTCGTACCCAAGTGTCGAAAAATCGATATTCGAAAACGGCTAATAGCCAAAAATAAGTTGGAAATAATAATTTAAAAAACAGAAAAATCCAATATTCAGACCAATTTCTTCGATTTTTCGCAAAAATTCTCAGAGTTTGCGGGGAAAATATTCCAAAATTTGGGAAAAATTAATACACCTAGGAATTTTTTGGCGCGGATATGGCTATTAGCCATTGAACATAGCAGGTTTTTTCGGTAAAAAACTTTGATTCTATTAAGTTTTTTCGTAGAAAATCAAAAAATTGAAAACCAACCAGTTTTCAGCACTGACGCTTTTGAATATCCAGCTTTTTGCGAGACGGCAAACGGAAAATATTTGCCCAATTGCGAGTAAAGCTCCGAATTCACGTCAACGATCGGATCGGCGCCATAGAATTGCACACTGTGGTTGAGTTTTTGCATTTTCTGAAGAAAAATGTTTAATTTTGGGGGGAAGATTCTCAAAAAATCGATGAAAACTGTATTTTTCTCCGCGCCTCCGCTATCGCTGCGAGACCACAAATGGCCGCGGCCGAGGAAGAGAACGTGGCCGACTGGCAGCTGAAATTCAACGAAAAAAACTGCTCACCCGTCTAAACTTGATCTCTGCCAGCGTGTCTCTTCCGATTCCAATGGTGACAAGGGTGTGTTTTGGGTCATTCTGCAACAAAAACAAAAATCATGTTTTTTAAATGTCGAAACTTGATAGATCTATCGCGGCACACACTCTCGGCAGGCAGCGGTATTTTCAAATGGAACGAAGATTTTTATCTTTAAACAAAGATCGGCCTTTTTTTTTCGACAGAACGGGGCGGCAGATTCATTTAATGTTAAATATGAAAATGACGAATTGGTCTCGCAGCGATCGGGTAAAAAATCAAAACGCCAAAACTCGTAAACTTTGCAATAAATCATTTTTTTTATGGAAAAAAACCAGGACCCATTTCTTGTAATTTTTACACAAAAAACACGGACCCGCCCATTTCGCAAATGTCCCGCAGTTTTATGCAATCAGAGAATGAATTTATTGCAGTTTTTCCTGAATTTTAGAAGCCTTTCAGTACAAAACTCGTGAATTAGTTACAAAAGGGGCGTAACATCATTCCCTTAAAAAACCCCCAAAAATAGAGAAAAACTCACATTTTTCGGCAAAATAACCACTTTACCCTCGTCGTTATTAAAAATTGTGATAATGCCCATTTGGTCAACATCCGCCTCCTCGTCGCATTTTCGCACATAATCGGTGAATTTTGGGTAGAACTTGAACAATATTATCAATTATTTTGTTGAAAAAAGCATTGCCTACCTCATCCGGGCCCACTTTTCCCACCAACCTTTCTTTGGCGCATTTCTGCCAATTTTTAAAAATCTCCGTTTTGTTCCCTCTCATTTCCACAGTTTTCAGGTCGAAAATATCTTGAAAGTAAGCCGAATACTTCCCCACAATCGGATTTTGGGCCTGAAAATTCGTATGAATGATTTTTAATTGCAAATATGTATTTATTTTTCAAACCCGAATAATCCAATAGTAAATCCAGTAGCCTAGTGCAATTCCAGAAGCGACCACCAGCAAGATTCGATAAATACGAGAAGTCATTTGAAGGGAAAATAGAAATTTATGAAATTATGTGCTTTTGTATCCTTTTAACCCCATTTTGGACGACATCATCATCTTCATCATCATCTGTAGACATTTCTTTTTATTTTGATCCGAACAAGATAATTGTGGGAGTGGCAAACGGAGCGAAAGCGACCTAATATCCTTTGTGCAAAACCTAATTTTCCTGAATCTCCGTAGTATTGTTTGTTAATTTGGTTCTTATGTGAAACGAAAAAAGCCATGCGGCGATTGCAGAAAAGTGCGCGGTATTTGCAGTATGGGCGGAGTCACGTTTTTTGCAACAAAAAAAAAACACCTGCAATAATGGTTTTTCTTATTATTTTTTTTTCAATCGTTTCGTTAAAAAATGAATTTTCCGTTAAGAAAATTGTTAATATTTCTATTTTACAGACTTCGTGTGCTACTTCGCCATGAGCAACGTCTGAAATCGGAACTTCCCGTCATTTGAATGTGGCGTCAAAAGGCACATATAAAGTCGCCAGTCATTTGCCGATTGGCTTATTGACTTTCGGAGTGGTTTTGGTATCGCCGTTGAAATTCCTTGGATGCTCACTCCCTGGCACAGCTGTCATGATCGAAGGCTCAAGGTTTTTTCTCATAATAAACGTGTCTATATGTGTTTGTTACTCTTGTTTTTAGATTGTCCGGTGTTTTGTTTCCTCCTGTCACTGGGATCGGGAAAGTGTTCAAAGTGCGATATGGTGTTATACATACAATTTAACCACCAATATGGTAAAGTGCATCCGATTAGCATTACGAATAAAAAATCAAGTAAGTTTTCTGTAAACAGCAAGCTGTTGACATCAGGTGTTCCGTTGAACACAATCTTGGCGGTGTGCCAATTTATGCGAATTAATGTTTTTGGAAATGTTTTTCGGGGGTGCTACGGTATAGAACTCGCACGGAATAGAACTGCGCGGAATAGAACCGGCTGAAATGAAACTGTACTTAAAAAAGCAACTGCACGAAATAGAATTCAGGGCCTCACAATGTACAACGAAATAATTCTTCGAGTTGTTCTAGCGGTTCTGGGTCGGTACGGAGAGAGAGAGACACAGGCGGAGAGACAGCGTTGTCACGCGACGCAACCGAAGCGAGTGTGCTTCGACGGCAAAAATAGGCGTGCAATACCATTAGAAAGTTTTCACTAGAGCAATTGAGTTCGATATGGGCGTGGCGAAGTGCACAGCAGTTGAACCGGTTTATCAAGCAAGATTTCAATCGAAATTGCTATTCAATCGGCAGATATCCACACCCTAGTCTCCGGTAACATTTGAAAGTTCCACCAAACGGCTGCGCACAAGTCGCAAGCTACTTCTTGGTTGGATATCCTTATTTATTTCAGACCATGCATCCCATCCAGTTGGATTGGTCGATTGGATTATGCGGCTGGTCGTCAGTACATCTAAAGTGACTAGTCGTCGTGCTATGCCTCACCTTTCGCGGAGTCCCTCCCTGATTTTCTAACCGTTTACTTCATATCTAAGCTGCGTAGCTGGGCATCCGAATGTTGACTAGCACATTTTCACTCTCCATGACGTATTGCCAGAGAGATTTTGCCTCCCGTTTCAGATCGTATACTTGGATTTCCGATACTTCCTCCCACCGATTGGATCGGACGAATTCACAAAGGAGAAACACATTCCCTGGGATTTAGGTACGGCTTGTTCACGTGTTCAAGCTCTCGAATTACCACTATTTACCAGATAGGTCATTCGCGTCTGACACCATTCCGCTTTTGAGAATTCGTGTTGCGCTCACAACGAAGATCGCTGCTCGCTGGGCAATACTAATGCAATTTTCCATTCTTCGGTGTCTCACCTCTTGTCTTTCCAATTTTGCAATGTTCCCATCATCCTTTGCCGTTTTACGATCGCTTTTCCACGCCACCAAAATCAGCGACTGCTCTTCCACCTTCTTTCCCTCTTTTTTCCATTTCTCCACACAGAAATGTGTGGAAAACAGTATTTTCTCTACGTTCTATTTTACTTGGTCAACTTCTGTACCGCTGAGGATGATGTCTCATCACCATCTAACATTACTGAGCTAGTACCAGTGGTCACTGAGCCTGTGGGCCAAATAGTGGCACATGACGTGGCTCCTCAATCACCAAGGGCTTCTATGGTCAAAAAATCCGCTCTAGAACCGTCTCTCGGACTACACGGAATCACGGAGCAACAGCTGAACATGAGATACTACAACTTTATCTGCTCGTCTCACTTCCATTTGGACTGCAAAGTGGCGTAAGGTTATCGATAATCTTCATGGTTTCCAATTTCAGATCTCCGAGACGTTGCAAATCTGCATGAAAGACAGCTACGTGGCAGTGCTCGGGTTGCCGTTGAGCTTTGATAACGGATCCGAGGACGCGAATTTCCTGGCGAAATGGATCCAGCAGTGCGATCAGAACGACCAGGATATGAATCAGGAAGCGATGCGGATTATTCGAAAGAGGATTCACTATCAGAATGAGAATAATTGGGGGAATGTTTTTAAGGCGTCGCGTGGAGGGTTGTATTCTCTTTTTGGAGGTGTTGCCGTTTTGGCTGTGGTTAAGATGTTTGTGCTGTAATTGCTGCAGAAATGAATAAATAAAAATGTTCGTTGTTCATCTATCATTCTTTGTGATCCTGATGTAGATTACTGGGAGGAAGCAGTGATTAGCAGCATCGTAGGCTTTTGTTTGCCGGACAAACCAGGTTGTCAGTAGGATGTCGGGGTTTCCAGTCTTTTGTTTGACGAGTGGTAACCCTTTTCGTGTGTTCTAAAGTTTGTGGCCCCACGAATGATCCTCGTGTTCTGGGGAGAAGGCAATTGTAGAAGTGTCGCTGGTTGACTAATTGAAGTATGGCGAACCTGACAGGAGCGACAAAAAGAGTTTTTTCCTTGTCGGCCTACTGATTCCCCTTTCCCGAAACCAGAGTTTGTGGGCGTCTGAAAGGAGCTCATACCCATCTACTCTCTGTCAATGGTCTCGGGTGACCTGACTTCTGAGGCCTTACACACGAACCACGTTTGCTAGGAAAGGGGTTGTCAGGCGGTCACTGTTAGCTAAATTAAAGGTATGGAAACCCGAAAATCACTACAAACGCGTTCAGACCTCCTGGTAGAGCTCAAACGAGCCCAATTCCCGGTGAGCAAGGTTCGCACAGACAGTCTCCGGTTTTCTAACGCCTGAGGCCTAACTCATGAACCACGTTTGTCGGGAATGGAGGTTGCCGGTCTTTGTCATGGCTCAGCGGACATCGCCTTTAGATTGCCCGACTTTGGCAAGCGGTCTAAACTTGTTTGTAGTGGTATTCGGGTTAGCTAGCCTTCTTTTTGCCGGCCATTCACCCTCTGACGAAGGTCTTAGGTGTCGTGATATCTGGGGCTTCATGCATGAACCTCGTATACCGGTAAACGGGTTTGTCAGATGGGTTGCTAGTTGGTAAACTGATGTTTCGCGAACCTGACAGTAACGACACACTTTCCTGGCGAACAGGATTCTTGCATAGGGAAAGAGGAGTTTTGGAGAATCTCACAGAAACGACAAGCACTTTTAGACATCCTAGCAAAGCCATACGAACCGCTTTTCTCGGGAAACGAAGTTAATGCATACGTCCTAAGTTGTCATGGCGTCTGAGGCCAAACGCATGAACCTCGTTTGCTGGGAAAGGGCTTTGACAGAGTGTCGGTGGTTGGGAAACTGGATCATGGCGAGCCTGACAGTACTTTTACAGACACTGACCGACCGTTTTGCCTCGTAGAAGAGGTTCACAATGTCTCTAATGGTGGCGAGCAACGAACAAGCTGCCGATCGGCCGGACTTTAAAGGTAAAGTTGGTCTGGAAGGCAGAAAACCCTCTATGAGTGCACGTTTCTGGAGCTGTAGATGGGCTAAACATCATTACCATCTATGAATTTTCCAAACACGACGAATACGAGCTTGCCTATCCCAGTGACGGATATGGATGAAATGTATGTACTTCTGATAAGCATTGCGGTGCACTTACAATCAGCCGATTGAAGAAAACCGGGCGACCATGGCTGGAATTCCTCGGGTGTAAAATACATAAACGGTTAGAAAAACTGTAAGAGACTTGACGAAAGGTGAGAGAGAGCACGACGACAAGCCACTTGGGATGTACTGACGACCAATTGGCCTGTGGCAATCAAGGGACTTGACGACCAGCTACGGGTGTCCTGGCGTCCGCATGCTCCAAATGACTGGCCTAAAAGGCGTGTTTCCGCCACTTGTGCGTCGCCGTTTGGCGCGACGTTCAAAACTCGGTTGGCCACCACCTGGGACTCGTTGAAAATCTATTTTTGAGCTTCGTATCTCTTCGTTTCGTCTTGTTTCGTTTCGCTGTGCTTCATTTTGCCACGCTCTCTTTTCCCACCAAGATTTTTCTTGATTTTGGAAGCAAGGAAAGAAACGAAAAGAAACCAAAGGCAAGTGTCGCGTGTGTGTGTGAGCTCTTTACACACCGCCCGTTCTGATCACTTCTTACACACTATCCATTGCTTCTTCTTCTTCTTCCTCTATCCTTCTCCTTCTAAACTCATCCTCCTACGAGATTTTAGGTCACTTATTCTTGAAAAAATAGCGAGGGAGAGAGAGAGAGAGAGATGCGTGGGTTTCGTTTGTTTCGCGGATTATCGCTTTCTTGCCTTGTTTGGTCTTGCTCATACTGGTAAATCAATAGCAACTCCTTTTTACCTTGTATGGAACTGTTCTAAATTGTTTGCCACTATTTTTTTTGTTTCCTTCCTCTTTGCTTTCTTCTAGAAATCCATAAAATCAATGGCGCCCGCCGCCAGCTGAACAAAAGTATAGCAAAAATTTTTTGTTATTATTCGTTTCTCTTCTCCCGCTTCCTGGCTTTTTGTTTTGTTTTCCGATTTATCCACATGTTTTTAGGTGTATTAGATCGAAGCGGAGCATGGCCAAATCGTACATTCCGTGCTCCAATTTGAAGGTGGGAATTTTCGAAATAATTTTTATAGGTTTAAAATCAGAAAATAGAGAATTTGAGCAGCCGGGAAACAAGCTCCGCCCCCTTTTGCAAGTTTGCGGCGCAGACTTGCAAAAGGGGCGGAGCTTGGTGTCCGGTTTTGTCACCTAGAAGCAGGTGTTTTTTGCAGTCTAAAATTCTCTGATAATTCCCTGAAAAAACAAGAAATTTTCCTCGATTTTTTGGATTTTTTCGTGGAAGTTTTGGCTTTTTCAATGATTTTTATCCTTGATAGAGCATAATACTTTGATAGACTATGAAAAAAAAAAGAGTTCAAAAATTCAAGAACAACGGATTTTTCTAAATTACAGTATTTTTAAAGGAAAACCCCACTTTTTAGTAAATGGGGAGTATGGGCGGAGCCAACTGCAAGAGTGCCGCACACTTGTTTCGATATTTCTAATTTTTGTTGCTTTATTTCGGCTTTTTTTGGTTTTGTGGTGTCTCGGAGATTTTCAAAAGTGGGCGGAGCTAACAAGAATTAGGAAAAATCATTTTTTGCACTTAAAATCTTAAATTTGGTTCATATTTGATGGAAATATACTATTTTTATATGAATTCAACAGAAAATGCTAGAAATCTCACAGATTTGTTAATTTTTTTTTTGGCGACTTTATCGAGAAAATTGGAAGCTTTGTTTCTTTCCTTTTTGCGCTTTAACGTTAGGTTAATTTTGCAATAAAATGTGCTAGAAAAGGCTCATTTTAAACGACTTTAAATGCAAAAATCTACTGACCAAAATCTGAGCAATTTTCGGCGCAAATATGGCTATTAGCTGTTTCAAAAATTCCCTGAAATCAGGAGTTTTTTGCAGTCCAAAGTTCCACAGAAAATCCCTGAAAAAATAGGCGGTCACAATTGAAACCGGTGTTACCGTAGTTGCTTCGCTGCGAGACCTTCTATGTTTAAACTTGAATTTTCCCACAGTTGCTCAATTTTTTTCTTTTTTTGCGGTAAAATTCAAGTTCAAACATAGAAGGTCTCGCAGCGAAGGAACTACGGTAACGTCGGTTTCAACTGTCACCACCTGTTTTTTTCTGGGATTTTTTGTGGAACTTTGAACTGACAAAAAACTCCTGATTTCAGGAATTTTTTGAACTTTGGACGCGACATAAGGTTGTAAAAACGGCACTACAGGGTGGCCGATAAGTATAGGACGCTCGCTTTCAGCGTTCCCTGGCACGGTGCCAAGGGATATTTTCGAAAAATTTCGAAACTTTTCGAAAGTCCAGAGACTATATAAGTAAGCTTCTCAGTCATTTGTTCTCACTTCTCCATATCGCCGAGCTATGAAAAGTTCTCCTCATCGTCCTTCCATTGAACTCTTGTTCAAGAGAGGCCTCGGAAGTGCTGAGATCGCTCGACGCCTTCAAATTTCGTCTTCGACGGTTCGAATTCTTCGACGGCACTTTGCTGGTGGTCCATTTATCCTTCAACAAGACTGGGCACCGTCCCATGGCTCGAGATCGACATTGGCCGTCTTGGAGGCGCATTTCCCTGGATTCCTGGACAAGAACTTGTGGCCTGCTTCCAGCCCGGATCTCAATCCGATGGATTTCAGCGTTTGGGGCATGTTGGAAGGGAAGATCGCGGGAAAAGTTTTTGCTACTGTCGATGACTTGAAGGCCGCTCTCGAGGTAGCATGGGCTTCGATCGACGACGGATACCTGCGGCGCACTGTCAATTCGGTGAAGAAACGTTTGAGAGCCTGTGTCAAAGCTCGTGGATCCAACTTCGAAATTCTCTTGTAAAATCAAATTTTCTGCTTATTTTTTGTTGTTTAATAAAGGTTGTTCTCGAAAAATCCTCAAATTGAAAAAATGGGAGCACTTTCAAAACGTCCTATACTTATCGGCCACCCTGTATATAAGAGAGGTTAGATGGGTCAGAGAGACGCTCAAATAAGATCCTAAAAAACTGAATAGTAGATGTAGATTTACGGTGGGAAATTATGAAATTTTGGAAAAAATAAATTACAAATTTTTCCTCAAAAAAAAAAAAAGGTTTTTTTTAATGAAAAAAGGGCTCAAAGTTAGGAGATACCGTAAAAACTCTAATAGAACGGCATGCCCTTTTATTATTTCATTTCATCACAACTGCCGGGTGTTTAGAGGTTTGCACACCAAACTCGGCAAAACAGTTTTTAGTCAAGGTGTGCTAACCTCTAATTACCTGGCAGTTGTGATGAAATGAAACAATAGAAGGGCATGCCGCTCTATTAGAGTTTTTAAGGTAATCGAAATTTTTGGTGTAGATTTACGGTGGGTGTTAGGATGGAAAAACCGGGCATATTTTTTTGTTTTATGGGCCTCATTTGGATGCGTTGCGTGTGTGCGTTCGGACGCGTTTACTCCCTCCTCATGCCCCAGGGTGCGAAAAGCTCCCCATAAGCTCCGCCCACTTTTTCTACAAGAAAGTGTTAAAAAAGGGGTCCAAAAAGTGATGAATTGATAAAGATTTACGGTGGAAAATTTTCGAAACAAAAAAAATTAAAAACTATTTTTTCGAAAATTTTAAATTTTTTATTTTTTTGGTGTGGATTTACGTGGGTGCTTTTCGTTAGGAAAAGGGGCTAAAAATGTAATTTTTCAAAAAGAAATTGTTCAAAAGTGTCCAAAACAATGAAGAATTGAAGTATTCTCAGTACGGAGCGCTAAAAACTCGCTCCGTTCGCACAATGGAGGATGCGGCCACGTTGGCGACGAGAGAGTGCAGTAAATTGAGAGAGCGTGGCCGAAGTTTTGCTCTGACATTGTTAGATTGAAGCGAGTTTTCAGCGTTTTATACCGAGTATAGATTTAATTACAGTGGAAATTTTCAAGACAAGCAAAAAATCGTAGAAATGAAACCACTCCCCGAAATTGCAGACCGCCGGTCTCGTGGTCGCCGTCGTCGAGCTGATCCTGTGCGCGCTGGCCGTCTACGGACTATTCCGCAACTTTCACCTCTTCGGCTCCAACTACCTCATCTGGTTCCTGCTCGGCGTCATCTCGGTCTTTATTATTTTGATCGCCATCGCTCTTTTCGTGTACGCCATCAAAAGCGAGAATGCTCGTTGGCTGATTCCCCATCTTTCCGCCCAAATTTTCCTGGTCATTTTCTTGATTCTGGTGGCGATTATTGTCGCCATTCTGTTGCTGTTTGGAGCGTATCGTGGAATCAGGAATTTGTTGGGTGTCAGCAACTATTATATGAGTGATGATGGTGGGTTTTTGGTTTTTTATTTATAGTGCTATATTCAAAACGCTAAGGCTCCGCCATTTTTTGTCGCAAATTTCTTGAAAATGGAGCAATTTCTCAAAAAGGCTTCAAAAATCCGTTGAAAAACACAGTGTTCTGATTGTTGCAAATGCGCTCCGCTGAGAGAACGCTGCTTGTCTGTGTCTCTAACGAGTAAGGCGAGAGTCGGTGGCATGTTGACACAGACACACAATTTCTGCGCATTCTGTTTCTTAGGTAGTTGAGCGGCTATTCAGCTAACACAGGTGAAATGCGGTGGATGCATATAGTGTCCATATTTGAATAATGTCATCCCTTTGGTCCATTAGACGGTATATAATAACTTTTTATTTATTTTTTGCATTAAAATGAATTAAAGGTATATACACAAGCTTGCGCCATTTGGCGACTTTGCCCCTGTTTTTTTCACTTTTCTTACAAGTTTTATTTCTTGTAACGACACTGATTTTTTTACTTCAGCTCTTCGAAATTGTGTGACCTTTGTGGTTTAATTAGTAAAATGTCTAAACGTTAATCGAACGACGCGGATTTATTAAATATCTAGAGCCTAATTTACATAAATGCACGATATGATTCAAATACGGACACTATATGCATCCACCGCATTTCACCTGTGAAATGCAGCCTACAGTAGGATTTGGCATACCGCTCGCTTAAATTCGATGGTTATTGGCCAAATAGCTGCCATTTTTGAGATGCGAAAGAAAATGGCTAACATCTATCGAATTCGGGACGTGACAGCCTCATTTGCCGGGCAAAGGGGTTTGTCGGTCTTTTTCTGGTGACCAGTATTTGCCAAACTTTAGGTTTAAAAACCAGAAAATCACGAAAAAACACCTTTAGTCCACATTTCAAAGCTCTACCACCTACAGGCAAAGCCTTGTGAGCCCCAGACCCCCGGCAAGGCACACGACCCGATTCGATTGCTATAAGCCGTCTAAACATTTCCCGAATACAGCATTTATCGATTTATTCCAGCAACATTCCTTCTTGGCATCATGATCATTGTGATCTACCTGCTGGTGGCTCTTCTCGAGCTCTTCTTCCTCTACATTGTCTATCGTCTTTACAAGTGAGTTAGCCCCAACACGTTGAAATTGCAAAAAAAATAGTTAGAAGCAGGGGTGGGACAAAAAAAATTTTTCACAAAAAAAAAAAAAAATTATTGTCCTCAAAAAAAGTTACCGAAAAAAAAACTTTTTTTGTCCCCCAAAAAATTACCAAAAAAAAAAACAAAAAAAATTCCAAAAAAAGTACGTATTTCTGCCAGTTAAAAAGAAATTTTCCAAGTTTTTGTTGAAAATTAGAGGTTTTTGTCAATTCGAAGCATATACCGAATAAGTTTTTGCCCAAAAACCGGAACTTTTTTTCGCCTCCGGGGCTCTAAAAAAATTTTTTTTGGTCTCACTCTTACCATAGAAAAAAATAAAATATTTTTTTTTGGTCCCACCCCTGGTTAGAAGTCATCTCGTGTACTCCTTTTGGACTTTTTTCAAAACAAAATCACCCACTTCCAGACACCTCTGCCACTACGAATCGATCGCCAATCAAGAAGAAAACCGCGCCAAGTGGCAGGTAGTCGGCGACTTCCCCAAAGACAACAAACACGGCTCGCCGAGCATGGGAGATCAGTATCCGTACGGAGACGATCGCCGGATCGACAACAACTGGACGACGCAATAGTTCACTGTAATAAGAAATGAACAACAAGAACTAGTCATTTTTACCTGTATGATCCCAATTACCCAATTTTTCATTTATTTGGCTCGATTAATAAATAAACTTTGAAATTTTGCCACAGGTTCCGAAAATGCGCTCTATTGACATAGAACGGTAATTTATCAGCATTGCCCCTCGCCAGTTGATTATTTGTCTGGGGGTCTATTCTGATATCACAGTGGTCTAGTATAGCCCTTATTAGTACAAGGAGGGGGTGATTCTGGTATGTTAGGTAATGCATCAGATAAGCCTTCCCAGCTCATACCAGTATAGCCCCCCCCCCTCGGGAAAGATAGGAACAATCGCCACTCCTTCCTTTTTCTTGGGAATTCGGTCTGTGTTCCATATCAATATCAACCCCCATTATATCAGAATAGCCCCCCCCGTATCAGGAAGGCCCCTGAAAATATGAAAATGGATGACAATTCGGTATCCTCTATACGAACTACATATTTCTATTCGGCGGAGCGCGTTTGCATACCACCTCTCTGGCCTTCTCATGCAGTGGGGGGGGGGGATATACTGTACTCATCCACAGACGATTTTTTTGTCACCATGGCCTAGTTTTTTGGTACCGTGTCCAAAGATATCTTACAGCGAAAATTGGACACAGAACTATCGTAGTCTAGTCAGAGCCCAAAAATCATTTGAATTTTTCGAAAAAAAAATCCAATTTCACCGTAAATTTACACAAATTGTTTAGGTTTTTGGACCTATTTCGGGCCATTTTCTAGTGAAAAATGGGCGGAGTTTATGTTCCCAATTCAAATGTTTTTTCCTGTCATTTTAATCGATCATGGTTGATTTATGAGTAACTTACCGTTGTTTTTCATCGAAAACTCCATCGTAAATCTACTCCCAATTTCAGCGTTTTTAATCCAACATTTAGAGCCATTTTTCTAGAAAAAAAAACCTTCGTAAATCTACACCAATTTCTGAATTTTTTCTAATAATTAGAGCCCCTAACTAAACGAACAGCTACCGATGCACTCTCTGACTAGTGGCCTTATACACAAGATATTAGGGTACTAATTCAAAGCGCTAAAGCACCGGTCAAATGTCAAACAAGCGGAGAGGAACGAGCGAGTCAGTTGTTCGCAACGTTGCGGTGTCGTCCGGTTTGAAACGTTGTAATTCGCAATGATCAGAGCCGGAGCACTTTATCTCTCGTTATCAGAGAGTGCAGACACATTGTGCTTCGTTTTGTCTTTCTTCCAATCACACAATAACGTTGCTTCTTCTTCTTTTTCTGTTCCTGTTCTTTTATTTGCAACTTGTACTAAGAAATTGTTCAGACAAATGTCTTCATCATCATCAAAATATCCACCTTTATCATCTTCCACGTCTTCATCTTCAAGTCTTCTTCGATATCGAAGTGGGAGTGTTGAACGGAGTCGCGTGAATACGTCAACGTCGTCTACTTCTGCTTCTTCAAGAGATCCTGCACCGTATAAGACGAGTTATGGTGCAGAACGAGGGCGGGTATGTTTTTTTTTTTCATATAAACGGCTGAAAAATGCCCAAAACAATAAGCAAAAAACTTTTGACCACTGCAAAACCCGAACCCCGGACTTTCTGCACGACGAGCAGTGGTGCTATCCACTCGGCCTCATCGCCAATTTCTGCTGACCACGGCGAGTCCTTGATATTGTCACGGGAGATCAAGCTGGGAGGGCACTGAGGTGGGAGACGCAGACAAAAAATAAATGTCGGCAGCGCGCAAAAATGGAGTGCGCAGAGAAAGAGCGCATACTTTCTGTCTGCGTCTCGTTGGTGAGCGCCCAACTTGTAACCGCTATAACTCGCCAGGTTTTGATTTTTGGTACCTGGTGCAAGTTACTTTTCTGCTTAGCGTGAAATTCTGCGTCGGCTGGTGTATAATTGCTTCTGATTTTGTCAAAAAAAATTTCAGTCTCAAAAACACCTAAAAATTCAACCCCCCCCCCTTTTTTTGAGCATATTTTTCTATTCCTACTGCTACAAAATGACCATCGCAAAAAAAAAAAACAAAACAATTTTGACCCGCGCAACACTAGGCCACATCGACGATTCCTGCTATACGCGCCAGGCCGATCATATGGTCGCGGGAGCTCTAGCTGAGAAGGCGGAAAGGAGGGAGACACAGACGAAAAAGGAGTGTAGGCAGCGCGCAAAAAAGGAGACTGCAAAGAAAGAGCGCATGCTTTCTGCGTCTCGCTAGCGGGCGCAAAATTTGAAATCACTATAACTCGCCAGGTTTTGGTTTTCGGCATTATGTATAAGAGACTTTTTTGCTCATCGTGAAATTTGGCGTCGATTGTTGTATAATTGGTTCTGATTTTGTCAAAACATTTTCTGCCTTAAAAACGCACAAAACTTCGAAAAATAAGCATATTTTCCAATTCCTACCGCTCTAAAATGACCATCGCGACAAAAAAAACGCATTTCGACCCCGCAAAACCCGAACCCCAGACCTTCTGCACGACGAGCAGCAGTGCTATCCACTCGGCCTCATCGCCAGTTTCTGCTAGACGCGCCAGGCCGTTGATATGGTCGCGTGGTCTCAAGCTGGGAGGCCGGTAAGGTGGGAGACGCAGACAGAAAAGGAGACCGCAGACAAAAAGCGCATAGATTCTGTCTGCGTCTCGTTGGCGAGCGCGCAACTTGCTAACCACTCTAACTCGCCAAGTTTTGATTTTCAGTATTAGGTGCAAGGAACGTTTTTGTTAAGCGTAAAATTCTGCGTCGATTGGTGTACAAATTGGATTAGAAGCCAAGAAAATAATTACAGAATAGCCATCCATATATTTCAAAATAGGTACCCATTTGACTCGCTATAGTATAGCCACCCACAGTCGGCGCCGCGTGGGTGGCTATTCTGGTATTATGGGTGGCTATTCTGAAATAATGGGTGGCTATACTGGAATAATAGGTGGCTATTCTATAGCCCGTTGGAGTGGGTATTTATATTGGAGTGCAAGGGTGGCTATTCTGAAAGATTCCCTAGGAAACCAGTATAGCCACCCATTACCACTGAGTGGGTGGCTTAACTGATATAATACATTCCAGTAAAAGCACCCAAATATTTCAAAATAGCACCCACAGAAAATCGAAAAAATTTCACTTTTCAGTTATGTGGGTGGCTATACTATAGCGTGGGCCGCCAAGAAATTAAAAGGTCTGGGGTCTGGTTTTTGCAGTGGTATTCACTGCTAAGATCTCAACAATATCCGGATTCCGAAAAAAAATGACGAAACAAGAATCAAGCGCTGTAAAAAAGAAAGAAACCAGTGGCAGCGGGGAAAACATGCACATGTTTACTGCCAATCACCTGACGTTCACATCTCTAGACCGCCCATGTCCAACGCATCACTTTAGCCCCCAAAACTTGAGAACTTCACTTCTTCCAGTCTCGAGACGTGTCCACGAGTAGAATGTCGCGTGCCACGTCGTACGATCCATTCGCCACCTCTTCATCAAAGACGACTCGTGCCAGCTCGGTGATTAGAACTTCTGGACTGTCAAATTCTGATTATTCCTCACCAAGAAGTGCACTGTCTTCGGCTAGTCGGTATGGCAGTACTGAGCAGTTAAACTCTTCATCGTACCGGTCGTCTTATCGATTCGGATCTAATTCTAATTCTGGTGCCACGCCATCATCCTCAACTTATACACCAAGGAATGTGAGAGCCGGGAGTGTTAGTATTGGAGGTAAGTTATTTGCAAATTATGACATTTTTGCGGCTCCAGATGTCTAATGTACGCTACACATGTTTTGCAGCATACGACCCTCCGTCCTCCTCGCTCTCCAGATATCGACCCACTGCGGACACTTCTTCTTCTTCAACTTACACCCCAACAATTTCCCGTTATCGATCCACAGATCTTTCCAACACTTCCGACTACTCTTCAAAGTATAGAAGCCCTGATAACAGCACCCGCTGCTCCTCTATAACATCGTCAAGATACTCCAAACCTTCCCCGTACTCTTCGCGAACTTCTACATCAAGTTCGTACAGAAGCGACCGAGATTATCGATCCATGAGTCGAACGGATAATGAGGTAAAATGGGGTGGGCTCACAAAATAAGAAAAAAGAAACTTCCCATGCCGGGAATCGAACCCGGGCCGCGTGGGTGAAAACCACGAATCCTAACCACTAGACCACATGGGAGCACAGCAGAAATGCGGTGTATCTAATACAAATGAAAGTCTATGGTGAATGCACGATACATCAACCGCATCTAAAAATCAGCTAGTGACTCGCTGATAGATCTATCTTTTCTCTGCCTTGCAATAGCTCGATAGTGTATCTATGGCCCACTCATGTCACTGGAGCACGTTTGCATTATTTCTATAGGTAGCTATTTTTTTTAATATTTTTTCTCCTATTTTTTGTTATTTTTGTTCATATTTTATCAATTCTTTAAAAATGTTTTTGTTTTTCAGATCAGGAGACCTATTGCGAAGCATTGCGAAGCATTGCGACCGTGAAAATCGAAGAAGGTAAGCCAAATATAGCGGATTCGTGACGGAGTGACTCTGGGTGACAGAAAACTGTTGACTTTTTCGAACAAAACGTGAATTCAAGTGTCGCTTCGTTACGAATCCATAATGAAATTTAAAAAGCACATTGATTTTTTACAGAAACACTGCTCGTCGCAGACGAATCAAAGAAGATGGCAAAAATTTAGTGAGTTGTTTCATTAATAAAACAAACGCGCAAAACGTTTTTAAAAAATTGAATGGATTTCAAACGCGCCCGGCCATCGGAAAAAAATTTTCGCACAAAGATGTAGAAATTTGTGTGCAATCGTTTAAAAAATCGCAGGAATTTAGTTGCTGCCTGTATTTCGGTGAATCTGTGCCATAAAATGGAGGAGAATTTTCAATAACTTGGTTTCGGCTTTGGTTCCACTAGTGAAAATGTTAATTTGATTTACGAAACTATACAGTTTGAACGTCATGCAACTATTTCCGTGATTTTTGCTCCAATTTTATGATTTCAACATCTGTAGAGACTTGCTAGAAATGTAGAATATGTAGTTAAATGGAGGGCTCAAAAACTTCAAAATTCGGTATGAAGCAATTTAGTACGTTAAATAATGTTTTTTTTTAACCATACGGTAAACGTTCATGAATACGTTTACCGTACGGTAAACGTCCATGAATACGGCCTCTGATCCGTACGCGTTCATGTGAATTGACACGGCCATCCTTTTTTTTTAGTACCTGGGCTGTGAGGGAAGGGGCGATGCACAGGAAAGATTTAAAAAACCGCGGAAAAAAAAAATTAGCAATATTTACAAGAAAGATGGTTTCGTATCTATTTATTTCAGAGGTTATGTTCAAACGATTTCGAAATCTGGAAGGTCCTACGCAATCCCCGAAGATTTAACAATTGGAGTGATGAAGATTTGCAGAAAAACAAATTGCTAAATATCATATTATTTTTCTTATATATGTCAGATAATATTGACCGATAGATTATTGTTGATATTGCTGGTCATTTGACATTAATTATCCCGGTGCATATTCGTTTCCGCTTTAGCTTTTAGTGTATAATATCTTTGATTGATAATAAATAAATTTTAATCAATAAACTCCAAATAGCTTGCAAGTGAATAATTACTCGTTAACAATAGAGCGATCGAAGTCGAAAGCTTAACCTATTATGAATGCATAATACGCCAGAAATGCGCCAACGATGCGTCAATGATGCGCCAATAAATGCGATCGATTCATTACGCGTCTATGATGACACCCTTGCAGTGCCCCCATGCCATTTGCGCGCGAGTCACCAGCGAGCTGTAATGCACGTGTCGCATTTCACCTGTGAGGACGAAAGAGAGCGAGGAGAGGGCAATGAAAAGAGTGACGCTTTGCAGGAGGAGGGCGACGAGGTGGAGACCACTTTTCGCAAGTTGTATCGCAAATATGTGACCGATAGTGAGCCGGATTTGAGCCGAAATGTGACGTCATTGGCGGATGAAGGTACGTATTTTCAACGCTTATAGGACAATGATGATTACTCCTTTGTTATTTGATTGCAGTAACACGTCGATTTGCCTCCAAAACTCCGAAAAAATCAAAAAGTGACGATGACGAGAATTCCGACCTGTCAATTTCCGAAGGCGACGAAGAAGATGCCGAGGAAGATGTGCTCGAGAAGTTTCGAGAAAAGGGCCGGTTGAGAAGGGTCAGTTGGGCGAACCGTCTCAGAAATCAGAAAAAAAAAACCAACAAAAAAATATTTAGGCAAGCTCCGCGGGCTCTATCACCCCCCGAGCATCCGTGTGCAACTCCCCGAGCAAGGATGTCACGCCCAAGTGTTCACCTCTACCTGCTAGAAAGGTGGGTTTCATGCAGACCGCAAAATTTTTAGTCGCTGACCAAAAAAGTCTCTTGCACCTAGTGTCGAAACTCAAAACCTGGCGAGTTATAGCGATTACAAGCTGTGCGAGACGCAGACACGATACGATACAAAACACGCACTTTTTTCTCTGCACTCTCCTTTTCGCGCGCAACCTTCCCGCCTTCTCACCAGCTTGATCTCTCGTGACCACATCAACGCCCTGGCGCACCTATCATAAATTGGCGATATGGCCGTGTTGATAATACTGCTGTTCGTCGTGCAAGAGGTCGCGAGTTCGGGTTTTGCAGGCGGCAAATTTTTTTTTGCTTATCGATTTTGAGCTAAATTTTTGGATATATATTTTCAGGAAATCGTTGCAAAATCACTTTCACGCTCCGTATCGCCTGTAGAAGACAAGAACGAGGAGGGGAAAAAGAAGGAAGAGATACCTCTGACAAGAAGTTTCCAAATGGAGGCCACGTTTGGGGCTTTGACAGAGAAGAAAGTGGAGGCTAAAAGGATAGAGGAAACCGTCAAAATTGAACCTCCAAAAATCTTCGAATCAGTGGCTGACCTACCAATCAAAAAAGTGGTCGCCGCGTCGATAAAAATCAATGGATTGCCGGTGAAAATGGAAGAGAAACCCAGTGAAGAAAATGAGCCAGAAAAGGAGGCGGTGCCAGCAGTTAGGATTCGGATTCGTTCGGGCAAATCGCCGACTCGGGTAGGTAACGAAAAATCGATAAAAACGTCAAAAATTACATGGCCTAAAATTCCAAATTTGCAAAAATTAGGACAGTTGCAAATTTTTAACATTTTTCTGAATTGTATGTCAATTTGAAAGTTTTAGTAGTCAAAAATGGTTTTAAAAAAATCGATTTTATCAGTGTTTCGAGGGGGCGGCTTATAAACCCAATTTTTGCAAAGGTTAGGCCACCTCCAATTTTTTTTTGGATTTTTAAAAACTTTATGTCAATTCAAAGCTTCTACCTGTTCAAAATGCTCAAAAATTGTACTGAAATCGATTTTGAAGATGTTTCAATGAAGTGGCCTAGAAATCCGTTCCAAGTTTTGCAACAGTTAGGCCACTTTAAATTTTTGTTTGGTTTTTTAGAATTTAATGTTCTTTTCAAAGCTTTTAGATGTCTAAAATGCCCAAAAATAGTACAAATATCGATTTTTTATGCATTTTAAATAGGTGGCCTAGAAAACCAAACTTTGCGAAAACTAGGCCACGACCAAATTTTCAACATTTTTTTGAATTTTATTTCTATTTACAACTTATGAATGTCTAAAATGCTCGATAATTTGCAAAATTATAGGAATTTTGTTATAGGAATTTTAAAGTGATAGCCTAGAAATTCCTTTCAAATTATGCAAAAGTTAGGCCACTTTCAAATTTTTTTGGATTTTTCAGAATTTCGTGCCAATTTAAAGCTTGTAGATGTCTGAAGTGCTCAAAAAATGAAAAAAAAATCGATTTTTAAGTTTTTTAAAGTGGTGGCCTAGAAACCCAAGTTTGAAAAAGTTAGGTCGCGTGCGAAATTTTTGGATTTTTCAGAATTTCGTATCAAATTAAAGCTTGTAGATGTCTAAAATGAGAATATCCCGACTTTAAAGACATTTCAAGACGGTGGCCTAGAAACCCCCATTTTTGCAAAAGTTAGGACATCTTCAATTTTTTGGATTTTTTGTAATTATATGTTATTGTAAAGCTTGTAGATGTGTAAATAGCACAAAAATTGTATAAAAATTAATTTTATCGGTGTTTTCAGGAGGTGGCCTAGAAACCCAAATTTTCGAAAGTTAGGCCACCTTCAAATTTTTCGATTTTTGTAACATTATGTTAATATGAAGCTTCAAGCGCTTTAAAATTTTCAAAAAATTGCTTTTAAAGATGTGGCCTAGAAAAACAAAGAGCACTGAATACTAAAAGACCTCTAACTTGGCTCAAAATTGTCTAATCGGCACGAAATTAACTGGGGACATGCTTTAGGGTATTGTAAACCAGAAAATCGCTATGCAAAAATTTTTACCTCAGCCGGGTTTGAACCCGCGGCCTTCAGATCGAAAGGCAGCACTGCTAGCCACTTGGCCAGGCAGCGAGGCGCCGCTTCTTGCTCGGCCGGCCTAGTGGATAGCAATTCTGCATTTGGATCTCAAGGTCGCGGGTTCGAACCCGGCTGAGGCAAACTTTTTTTTGTTTTGCATTTTTCGAAGCCTACACATTTGCAGACACCCGAACCTCCCGAAACACCTCCCATTTCGACGGCCGCAAATGTGGTGGACGAATCGCCGAGGGAGAAATCGTCGGAGAGTGACACTTCTTCGTCCAGAGGTTCCGTCGTTTTTTTTGTTTCGTTTTCAAATACATAAAGAACAGCTGGTGCGACACTCTCGAGCCCTGCCACTGCTCACTGACTACGTTTTTATCGATTTTTAAAAATTGTTTCATCATTATTTTTTTTTTCTTCCAGCCTCCAGCCTTCGAAAACGTCGAGATCCGAATCGAACCCTGGAGAATTTGCAGTCAATTTTAAAGGCTGAGAAAATGGAAGGCTGCAATGAGGAAAAGAAGGAGGAGGCGGAGCCGCCAAAACCGCGAAAAATCCCAATCCCTTTGGTGCTCATCACCGAGCCGTCCAATCCGTCCACCCCGCTGGCCACCACACCCGTCACCACTGCCGCCAGTATTTGTTTGTGGAACAAGTCTTCGACGTCTTCTGACGGCGAGGAAGAGGATGAGGATGAAGAGTATGAGGTTAGTTTCTTCGAAAAATCTCTTCGAAAAAGTTGGGGCATCGTAAATCTACATCGTCTGGACGTAGAAGTCTGTTTCGCTGTCTCCGCGTCTCCATTTCCCCTGCTGCCTCGTTTTGTCTACCTGCCTCTCTCTTCTAGCCTCTATAGGTGGAGCGTCGTAAATCCACACTAGTCTCTATCTACTCTTTTCTACATTCATTTTAAAGTGTCGCATTGGTGGAGCGCTTAATTTAGAAAAAAAAAAACACTGCAAAAGTGCTACACAAAAGACTGAAAAAAACTGCAAAAATGTCTGGATTCGTTTGGGAAAGTCCCTGATTCGGGTAGGTCACAAAAAATCGATAAAAACGCCGAAAAATGACATGGCCTAGAAACCCAAATTTTGCAAAAGTTAGGCCACATTCAATTTTTTTGTTGATTTTTTGAAATTTTATGCCAGTTTATAGCTTGAATTGCCTAAAATGCACAGAAATTGTAAAAATTATCAAATTTTTCGGTGTTTCAAGAATATGGCCTAGAAATACGTTCCAAACTTTGCAAAAATTAGGCCACATGCAAACTTTTTGAATTTTTCTGAATTGCGTGCCAGTTCAAAGGTTCTAATTGTCTAAAACGTTTAAAAATTGCAAAAATGTCGATTTTATAAGCATTTTACAACGATGATCTAGAAAACCAATATTTACAAAAGTTAGGCCACGTGCAAAATTTTTTTTTTTTCTGAATTGCGTGTCAATTCGAAGGTTCTAGTTTTCGAAAATTGCAAAAATGTCGATTTTATAGGCATTTTACAGAGGTGGCCTAGAAATACGTTCCAAAATTTGCGAAAACTAGGCCAACTCCAAAATTTTTGCATTTTTCTGAATTGCGTGCCAGTTCAAAGGTTCTAATCGTCTAAAACGTTTAAAAATTGCAAAAATGTCCATTTTATAGGCAATTTACAATGGTGGCCTAGAAAACCAATATTTACAAAAGTTAGGCCACGTCAAAGTTTTTATCTTTTTACAGAAATTTATGCCAATTTAAAACTTTTATATGTCTGAATTGCGTAAAAATTGCAAAAATGTCGCTTTTATAGGCATTTTACAGAGGTGGCCTAGAAATACGTTCCAAATTTTGCGAAAACTAGGCCAACTCCAAAATTTTGGATTTTTTTTTTGAAATTTCATATCAATTTTGAGCTGCTAGTTGTCTGAAATGCTCAAAAATTGTTAAAATCTCAATTTTTTAGGCATTTTATAGAGGTGGCCTAGAAATACGTTCCAAACTTTGCAAAAGTTAGGCCACGTGCAAATTTTTTGGATTATCCTGATTTTTATGCCAATTTATAGCTTAAAATGTCTAGAATGCTCAAAAATTGTAAAAATCATCGCTTTTATCGGTGTTTCAAGGAGATGTCCTGGAAAAAAATTCGTTCCAAATTTTGCGAAAACTAGGCCACGTCCATTTTTTCAACATTTTTCTGAATTGCATGCAAATTTATCGTTTGAGATGTCTAGAATGCTCAAAATTTGCAAAACTGTCAATTTTTAAGGCATTTTATAGAGGTGGCCTAGAAACCAAAATTTTGCTAAAGTTAGGCCACGTCAAAATTTTTAACATTTTTCAGATTTTCATGCCAATTCAGGACTTTTATATGTCTGGAATGCACCCTCCAAGCATTTCATGTCATTTTAAAGCTCCTAGCTCTTTGAAATGTTCAAAAATGGGAAAATTATCGATTTTGTAGACATTTTACAGAGGTGGTCTAGAAAACGAAATATTGCGAAAGTTAGGCCATGTCCCAATAGCCAGAGTAATAAAGCGACGCTCTGCTGGTCAGAAGAGAGACACTAGACAGTTAGTCAAAACGTGGCACATGAGAAAATGAGGAGGCGCAGACGACAAAATATATGCAAGTGGCAGCGAATTGCCGCGGGTTTGGCGAGAGGTGGTTCAGGAAGATGGCTAACAGCTGAGTCATGGCTGTTAGCTGTTTTTGTGGTCGAAAACAAACAATCGATGGCTATTAGCCACGAATTCCAATTTTTTGTTGTTGTTGCAGGACGAAGACGAGTACTCATCCGGGGATTGGACAGAAGGCGAGGACGATGAGGAATGTGAGTCCAACCGAGACTTGTACACAATAGATTACAGTATCCATTTTTCTTCTTGCAGACCTTTCTGACGAGGAAGAAGACGAGTTCTCCGTCTCGCAAACGTTCAGCCTCAAAGACCACATCAACCTGTACCCGCTCGCCACGTCATCATCAAACACGTCGGCTCTCGTGTCCGAATTTTCGCCCGATGGCGATGACGACACATTTTTGACAGATGCTCGTAAAGAAGAGTCACGTGGCCGTGTGGACAGCCTGTTCGCCGTTCCCGCGCCGACTTTCACGTGCAGTGTCACGTATGACGGAATGTTGCCGGGGGATGAGGAGGAAGAGGAGGAGTGGTCAGATGAGGTGCACAGTTGTGAGGAAGGCGATGATGAGGATTTTAGAGGTGGGTGCTTCTTCTGGCTATTAGCCCTTGAGAACTGCAGATGGCCTTTTTGAAACCCCGCCCACGCTAAATTTGACAAACTTCTCGAAAATGGCCTAGAAAATCCAACTTTGCAAAAGTTAGGCCACCTAATTATTTTTAAATTACTCAACTTTTTGGTAAATTTGAAGCTCCTAGCTGTCTAAAATGTTCAAAAACTGCAAAATTATCGATTTTATAGGTGATTTAAGAAAATGGCCTAGAAAACCCACCTTTGCAAAAGTTAGGCCATCTCCAAATTTTTGGACTTTCCAACATTTTGTGTCATTTTAAACCTTCTAGCTGTCCAATATGTTCAAAAACTGCAAAATTATCGATTTTATAGGCTATTTAAGGAAATGGCCTAGAAAATCCAACTTTGCAAAAGTTAGGCCACTTGCATTTTTTTTCCAATAATTCAAATTTTTGGTAATTTTGAAGTTTTTAGCTGTCGGAAATGTTGAAAAACTGCAAAAATATCGATTTTCAAGTGATGGCCTAGAAACCCAAAAATTCACAAATTAGGCCACCTCCAAATTATTTGCGAATTACGTGGCTTCCGAGTCAATTTAAATTTCCTAGGTGTTCAGAATGTTCAAAAACTGCAAAATTATCGATTTTATAGGTTATTTAAGGAGATGGCAAACCAAAATTTGAAAAAGTTAGGCCACTACCAAAACTTTGAAAAATTCTGTGTTTCCTGCCAATATTATGTCTCTAGCTGTCTAAAACATTGAAAAATTGTAAAATTATCGATTTATATGCGAATTAAGGAGATGGTCTAGAAAACCAATTTTCAAAAGCTAGGCCGTCTCCAATTTTTTTTTTGAATCATTTGAATTTCTAGTAAATTTTAAGCTTCTAGATGCCAAAACGATTCCAAAATGTTATAAATATCAATTTTACGTGATGGCCTAGAAACCCAAAAATTCAAAAGTTAGGCCACCACCGCATTTTTCTTAAAATTACCTAAATTTTCAGTTATTTTAAACTTTCTAGCTGTCTAAAATGCTCCAAAATTGTGAAATTAGCGATTTTATAGGCGATTTAAGGAGATGGCCTAGAAAACCAATTTTCAAAAGCTAGGCCATCTCCAATTTTTTTTTGAATTATTTGAATTTATAGTAAATTTAAAGCTTCTAGATGCCAAAACGATTCCAAAATTTTATAAATATCAATTTTAAGTGATGGCCTAGAAAACCAAAATTTTGAAAAAGTTAGGCCACCTTAAAAATTTTTTCCCTACTTAAGCTTTTGGTAATTTTAAAGCTCCTAGCTGTTTTAATTGTTCAAAAATTGGGAAAAAAGCAAACAAATTCCAAAATTTTATAAACATCGATTTTTTTTTCGATAGCCTAGAAAACCCAAACTTCAAAAGTTAGGCCACCTAATTATTTTTAAATTACTCAACTTTTTGGTAAATTTGAAGCTCCTAGCTGTCTAAAATGTTAAAATTGTAAAAATTTCGATTTTATAGGCGATTTAAAGAGGTGGCCTAGAAGCCCAATTTTTGAAAAAGTTAGGCCACTAGCCCATTTTTATTTGAAGTTTCCGGGTTTTAAGCCAATTTATGGTTTCTAGCTGTTTAAAACATTCAAAAACTGCAAAAATATCGATTTTCTAGGTGATATAACGAGATGGACCTAGAAACCCAAATTTTTGAAAAAGTTAGGAAACCACCCTTTTGAAAATGCGCAAATGACGCCTTTTTCCAGGTTTTCGGTGTAAAAATGGGGTTTTGGCGCACCTAGAAACAAAGTAGACTAGAAAATAGCATAGCAAAAATGTTTTGAGCTAGGCGGGGTTCGAACCCAATACCTTGAGATTCAAAGTCAACTCCGCTATCCACTGGGCCAGAAAGCGCAGACAGCACTTGCCGCCACCTCTGCAGCGCTGAAGAGGCGGCCTAGTGGATAGCACAACTGCCTTTGAATCTCAAGGTCACAGGTTCGACCCCCGACTAAGCCAAACTTTTTTTGCTAGGCATTTTTTGACGTATTCAGATATTGGGGTGGCTTTTAGAGCTTTTGAGCCCAAAATATAGCAAAAAAGTAACTTCAGTCCTTCCCATCGGCCGCCCCGGTTCCTCATCCCTTGGCGCCTACATGTCCACCGAGAACATCACCTCCGAAGAAGAAGACTACGATGGAAGAACCGTTGGTTGCACATTGAAGCTCGTGGATAAAGCCGCTAGAAAAGATTCTGAAGATGACTCGGATGATTCTGAATATTATGATGACGAGGAGGAAGAGGAAGAGTATTCAGATGAAGAGTATTGGGACGAGGAGATCGAGTATGAGGACGAGGAAGAGTACGAGTATGAGGATGAGGAGGAGGAGGAAGAAGAGGTGCTCGAAGAGTTTGTGGATGACGATGATGTGAGCATGAGAAGTGTAGAGTCTTCTGAATGCGAAGAAAGCGTCGAAGAAGAGGTCCAAGAACTCTTCGTAACGCCCATGAAGCTAATGACCGAGAGCCTTGTCGAGGAGATGATCGAGGAGGCTTGCATTGGTGAGCTTCCAGAAGAAACACTGTTTGCTCTAGATGGCGTTGAAGTCGAGGATTATACAGTAAGTCGATTAATGGGGCAAAATAACAACAAAAAAAAGTGTGCTAGACAGAAAGTAGATGAAAAAATTGCACAGCAAAAAAATTTTGCCTCCGTGGGGACCGAACTCGTGACCTTGTGATTCAAAGGCAGCACTGCTAGCCACTAGGCCAAGCAGACTAGAAGCGACAATGCGAGCGATTTCTGCGCATTCGGTCATGTTGGCCTAGTGGCTAGCAGAGCTGCCTTTGAATCCCAAGGTCGCGGGTTCGATCCCCGCTGGGTCAAAAAATTTTTGCATGTAGATTTTCTGGCTAACAATGTATTAAAACATGTTTCTACGTGAGTTTGAGCCGAGTAGACCATTTTCAACAAAGTTATAGCACTTTTAGTATTCAGTGTTTTTCAGGGTTATTTAGACGATTTTGTTCAACCAACCCATAATGGATCTATTCACAATACCGGAAAAGAAAAAAACGGAAAAAAATTGCGGGAAAATTCGGAGAATGCCCCGATTGACCTGAAATTTTGGGAAATATTGGAAAAAATTCTCCTGTACACGCTCAAAAAATTTAGGACCAAAATATCGATTTAAAAAATTTTCAGAAAAAAATCGATAATTTTTAACATCGATATTTTGGTCCAAAAATTTTTGATCGTGTACAGGAGAATTTTTTTTCCAATATTGTGTTTTCAACCGAGTTGCAGCATGAGAACGAGAGATAAAAAGACATGGTTTCTCTGCTTCTCTTCGAATCGAACTGTGTTTGCGTGGTCGCGCGAAAAAAAAGTGGGCGGAGTCACGCGTTCTCATGTCGCAAGTCGATTGAAAAAACAATATTTTCCAAAATTTCAGGTGAATCGGAGCATTCTCCGATTTTTCCCGCAATTTTTTTCCATTTTTTTCCTTTTTTCCGGTTTTGTGAATAGGTCCATAATGATTCCGGTCCAGAAAAATGCCCAGCAAAAAAGTTTTGCCTCCGTGGGGATCGAACTCGTGACCTTGAGATCCAAAGGCAGTACTGCTAGCCACTAGGCCAACCTGGCCTGAAGCGCACGTCGCTCGCACCGCCGCTTCTAGTTCGCTTGGACTAGTGGCTAGCAGAGTTGTCTTTGAATCTCATGGTCGCGGGTTCGATCCCCGCTGAGGCAAAAAATTTTTGCACATTGTTATTCTTGCTTACAATGTCTTAAAACATGTTTCCACTTGATTTTTAGCCGAGTTAGAGTGCTTTGAAATTTTTTTGCAAAATCTAACAATTTATTTATTAAAAAAAAACATCACTCACCAGGGCACCAAAGACATCCAAATGATCCCCACATTTGTGCGTCCACTGTCCGAAGACGTTCATGAAGAGTCCGCAAGCCGTTTTGCCGCCGATCGCAAGCCAGCCACAGATTTCGCTCGCAAGGCCGTGATTCAGCCGACAAAGCTGGAAAAAGTGCAAGTTGGCATAAAAATTGACACAAAATTAGCGCCGAGCGAGGAGGAGAAACGGAAAATGCGAGAGGCGGAGGAGGAGGAAAAACGAAGGAAAGAGGCGTTGGAGAGGAAACGAAAAGAGGCGGAGAGTGTGAAGGTATGTATAGCATACATATGTAGATCATAAGTATTTAGATCAAAACAAAGTAAAGTTTAGGAAGACAAATCGTCCGTTCGAAAATCAGCGTTAAACATGAAGGATGAGGACGCAAAGAAAAAAGTGGCGACCGAAGAGAAAGTCGCTGCTCAAAAAGCGCGCCGTTTTGGAACCGTGTCCGCAATGGCGGGCAAGTTTGACGATGTCACCGAAGAACCCGAAAAATCCGTACTGTAAGTTTATTAATTCGGCTGGCCAAACACAGACGGCGGACCACCAGTGTACATTGCGCAATTCTGTCGGAACAACAGCGACATTTGCGAGAAACTAATCAGTTCGTCTTTACTCGTTTGCACTTCTCTGAGTATCTTGTCGTGTTCTGGACCGCTAATTTGACGTTTTGCCTTGAAAATTGCTAAAGTTCGAAGGAGGAGGGGTCTGAAATGGGGAACATGAAAAATTGGTAAGGAGAAAATGGCTTACTTGGTGATTCCAATGTCGCCAAGAGCTACGGCAAGCGAGTGAGAGAATAGAGCTTCTTTGCCGTTCAGGTCGTGGCGGTTGTAGGCTATCCAGTCAAAGGCTTGCTGGAAGAAAATAATATGATGATGAGGGTCTTTCTCTGCGTCTCTCCCGCTTGCTGTTCTGTCACGTTTTTGAAAAAAAAATAGGATGGTGGCCTAACTCTTGAATTTTTGGGTTTCTAGGCTATATCAATTTTAATAATCGCATTTTTTACAATTGACTGAAAACTAAGTTAATTTGAAAAAAATGGGGTGGCGGCCTAACTTTTTCAAAAATTTTGATTTCTAGGCCATCTCCTTAAATCGCCTATAAAGTCGAAATTTTTACAGTTTTTGAACATTTTAGACAGCTAGGAGCTTCAAATTTACCAAAAGTTTGAGTAATTCAAAAATAATTAGGAGGTGGCCTTACTTTTGAATTTTGAGTTTCTAGGCCACTTCCTTAAATCGCCTATAAAATCGATATTTTTGCGATTTTTGTAAGTTTTAGACAGCTAGCAGCTTCTTAAAAATGACAAAAAATGCTGAAATGTCCAAAAAATTTGATGATGGCCTAACTATTGTATTTTTGGGTTTTTAGGCCATCTCCTTAAATCGCTTATAAAATCGATATTTTTCACGATTTTTGAGCATTTTAGCCAACTCGGAGCTTGGAATTGACTGAAAATCCAGTTGATTTGAAAAAGATGGGTGGTGGAACTTTTGAATTTTTGGGTTTCTAGGCCATCTCCTTAAATCGCTTATAAAATCGATATTTCTAAAATTTTGGAATCTTTTTGACAGCTAGCAGCTTTGAAATGACAAAAAATGCTGAAATGTCCAAAAAATTTGGTGATGGCCTAACTTTTTCCAAATTTGGATTTCTAGGCCACCTCCTTAAATCGCCTAGAAAATCGAAATTTTTACAATTTTTGAACATTTTAGACAGCTAGCAGCTTGAATCTGACTGAGATTTCAGTTGATTCAAAAAAAAATGGGGTGGTGGCCTAACTTTTGTATTTTTGGGTTTCTAGGCCATCTCCTTAAATCGCCTATAAAATCGATATTTTTGCGATTTTTGTAAGTTTTAGACAGCTAGCAGCTTCTTAAAAATGACAAAAAATGCTGAAATGTCCAAAAAATTTGATGATGGCCTAACTATTGTATTTTTGGGTTTTTAGGCCATCTCCTTAAACCGCCTATAAAATCGATATTTTTCACGATTTTTGAGCATTTTAGCCAACTCGGAGCTTGGAATTGACTGAAAATCCAGTTGATTTGAAAAAGATGGGTGGTGGAACTTTTGAATTTTTGGGTTTCTAGGCCATCTCCTTAAATCGCCTAGAAAATCGAAATTTTTACAATTTTTGAACATTTTAGACAGCTAGCAGCTTGAATCTGACTGAGATTTCAGTTGATTCAAAAAAAAATGGGGTGGTGGCCTAACTTTTGTATTTTTGGGTTTCTAGGCCATCTCCTTAAATCGCCTATAAAGTCGATATTTTTGCGATTTTTGTAAGTTTAAGACAGCTAGCAGCTTCTTTGAAATGACCAAAAATGCTAAAATGTCCAAAAAATTTGGTGTTGGCCTAACTTTTGAATTTTGAGTTTCTAGGCCACTTCCTTAAATCGCCTATAAAGTCGATATTTTTGCGATTTTTGTAAGTTTTAGACAGCTAGCAGCTTCTTAAAAATGACAAAAAATGCTGAAATGTCCAAAAAATTTGATGGTGGCCTAACTATTGTATTTTTGGGTTTCTAGGCCATCTCCTTAAACCGCCTATAAAATCGATATTTTTCCCGATTTTTGAGCATTTTAGACAACTAGAAACTTGGAATTGACTGAAAATTCAGGTGGTTTGAAAAAGATGGGTGGTGGAAATTTTGATTTTTGGGTTTCTAGGCCATCTCCTTAAATTGCCTAAAAATCGATATTTATAAAATTTTGGAATATTTTTTTCATCTAGAAGTTTCAAATTTACCGAAAATTCGATTAATCCAGAAAAAATAGGTGGTGGCCTAACTTTTTCAAAAATTGGATTTCTAGGCCACCTCCTTAAATCGCCTAGAAAATCGAAATTTTTACAATTTTTGTAAGTTTTAGACAGCTATAGTGGATTCGTGGCGGAGTGAGAATTTTTTTCACGTTTTTATTCAAAAAAATGAAGAAATAACTGAAGAAATGAAGAGATTTTTCGTCTCCCAGTTTCACGTTAATTGTCACTCCGCCACGAATCCATTATAGCAGCTTCAAATTTACCAAAAATTTGAGTAATTCAAAAATAATTAGGTGGACTAACTTTTGAAGTTTGGGTTTTCTAGGCTATCGAAAAAAAAAAATCGATATTTATAAAATTTAGGAGTCTTTTTGACATCTAGAAGCTTTAAATGGGCATACAAATCGAGAAATCAAAAAAAATGTTGTGGTGGCCTAACTTTTTCAAAATTTGGATTTCTAGGCCACCTCCTTAAATCGCCTAGAAAATCGAAATTTTTACAATTTTTGAACATTTTAGACAGCTAGAAGCTTCAAATTTACCAAAAATTTGAGTAATTCAAAAATAATTAGGTGGACTAACTTTTGAAGTTTGGGTTTTCTAGGCTATCGAAAAAAAAATGTTTATAAAATTTTGGAATCTTTTTGTCATCTAGACATTTTAAATTCGCCGAAAATTCGAATAATTAAGAAAAAAAAATGATGTGGTGGCCGAACTTTTGCAATGTTGGGTTTTCTAGGCTATCGAAAAAAAAACTTTAAAATCAATTGTTTTTTTAATTTAGAATGCTTTTTGACTTCTAGAAGCTTTAAATGGGCATACAAATCGAGAAATCAAAAAAATGGGGCGGTGGCCTAACTTTTCAGATTTTTGGGTTTCTAGGCCATCTCGTTAAAACACCTATAAAATCGGGATTTTTTGCGATTTTTGAGCATTTCAAGTTTTAAGATAACATTAAATGCTGAAAAGTCCAATTTTTTGTTGGTTGGTGGCCTAACTTTTTCAAAAACTTTTTTTCGACACTCGTTTCTCGGCTCCTGTCAGAGAGTAGTTAATCAAGAAATGGTAGCTTAGCACTGCAGAGAAACACGTCAAACACGTTTAGCCCTTTGTCGCCTAATAGCCCATGACAAAACAGTCCCAAACAACAAATTGCTCACCTTCTTGTCCCCCGGCAGGCCAAACCGTTCCAAGTACATGCCCGCCCGACCGATCAGGTCACAATCCACGTGTCCAAATGGAGTGCTGGGTGGGATGCGTATCATGACAGTGTCGCCGTGGTGTTTGACAAAGCCGGGCTCGGGTTTTGGTTCGTCCAGTTCGGAGCGGAGCACTTTGGCTTTTTCGGCTGGAATAATGGCGAGATTTGTTGTCTGCGCATCTTCATTTCCCTTTATGCCTCGTTCTGTCTAGATGTCTAGCTACTCTCCGCGGTGCGGTGCTGCGCGATTTCGACAAGTACAATTAGACAGTTAGAAAAAACAAGACACTGAAAGAACCCAGATATGCAGACAACAGTGCCCCCCCCCCCCCTCATTTTTTTAAAACATTTTTTAATGCTTTAGACAGCTAGGAGTTTTTAATTGCTCAGAAATTCAGGTGATTCAAAAAAAAGGGGTTGGTGGCCTAACTTTAAAATTTTGGATTTCTAGGCCATCACTTAAAATCGATAATTTCCCAATTTTTGAATTTTTTGACAACTAGGAGCTTCAAATTTACCAAAAACTTGAGTAATTCGAAAAAATTATTGGTGGCCTAACTTTCGAGATTTTTGTGTTTCTAGGCCATCTCCTTAAATTTCTTATAAAATCGATGTTTTTTTTGTTTACAATTTTAGGAACATTTTTGACATCTAAAAGTTTTAAATTCACCAAAAATTCGAGTGAGTCGAAAAAAATCGGAGGTGTCCTGACTTTTCAAAATTTGGATTTCTAGGCCATCTCGTTATAATACCTATAAAATCTATATTTTATGCAACTTTTCAACATTTTTGACAGCTAGAAGTTTAAAAATGACTTAAAGTTCAGAAATTTCCAAAAATTTGAAGGTTGTCTAACTTTTGCAAAAGTTGGGTTTCTAGGCCATCTCATTATAACACCTATAAAATCGATATTCTATGCAACTTTTGAACAATTTTGGCAGCTAGGAGGTTTGAAGTGACTTAAAATTAAGTGATTAAAAAATTTGAGGTGGTCTAACTTTTCAAAATTTGGATTTCTAGGCCATCTCGTTATAATACCTATGACATCGATATTCTATTCAACTTTTGAACAATTTTGACAGCTAGGAGGTTTGAAGTAACTTAAAAATTAAGTGATTAAAAAAGTTTGAGGTGGTCTAACTTTTGAATTTTTGGGTTTCTAGGCCATCACTTAAAAAACCATATTTAAAAAATTTTGGAATTCTTTTGACATCTAGAAGCTTTAAATTTTCCAGGAATTCAAAAAATTCATTAAAAAACTGCAGATGGCCTAACTTTTGTAAATTGGTTTTCTAGTCCATATCCTTAAATCGCCACTAAAACCGACAATTTCACGATTTTTGAACATTTTAGACATCTCGAAGCTTGAAATTTATCACAAATTAAAAAAAAAATTCCAAAAAATTGGTGGTGGCCTAACTTTTTAAAAATTTGGGTTTCTAGGCCATCTCGTTATAACACCCAACAAAACCCACATTTATCCGACTTTGGCGGCGATTCCATCGGCAAATCCTTGCCCTTTCTCTCCGAGCCCGACTCGTGAACTTTGCTCGGTGGTCCCGGCGCTATTGGTGCCACCAGCTTCATTTCACTGGTTGTCGGTGACTTCTCCAATGACTGTGTCTTTTTAAGCTCAAAGCTGTTGCTCCCATGGCCGCCCATCTCTTGTTTTGATCGCTCCGCTGAAAGTGTGACGCTCTTGGATTTGGACTGAAATTTTGTAGTTTAGATTAGATCAGATTAGTGAGCACGTGCATCCGAAATCTCGTCCAAAATCTTGTAAAGGTCCTTCGGCTCCACACCATTTTGTGGCGGGTTTGGTTTGGCTCCGGGTGGCAAACTGAAAGATGTCAAAGATGTTTGTCTAACTGTCTAACTCACGGCTCAACCTGCGGCATTTTCATTTCGCGGTCAGAAAACCGTCTCTCCGGCACAATGTTAATCTCGATGGCTTTGCACGGTGACGCCTTCTTTTCTAGTCGTTTTCCGTTTTTCTCCTTTTCTCTACTGCCCTCTGGTTGCGACATGATCGGGGCGGGGTTTTCTGGAGATGGCGGGCGAGTCGGTGTGGATGCTCTGGATTTGTGTTTCTTCTTTTCTTTCCCATTGCTTCTTTTCTTCTTGTTTCTCTCGTCCTCTTTGGCTTTCTGAAATGAAAATAAATGGCTATTAGCCGGCACATGGTCGTGGATTGGCGCTAGTTCAGCTGTGGCTGATGTTGACCATCACCTAATCTATGATTGGCTGGCGCGTCAATGGCTATTAGCCAATGTTGGTCATCTGATATGTCGGCGTGTGGTTGGAAGCTATAAGTTGAAGTTGCCGTTTAAAAGGCTCTGGGACGTTTCAAAACAAGACGTTTCAAAACTGGGACGTTTCAAAACTGGGACACTTCAAAACTGGGACGATTCAAAACCTGCCACTTCAAAACTAGGACGGTTCAAAACTTTGAGTGCAATTGTGCGTCACGGTGTACGCACTAGTGACACCAGAACACACGCACATTAAATGTTTATTTTCGTTTTGTCATTGTTTTAAACAATTTTCACGTACTATTCATTTTCTTTTTTCGTTTTGTCATTTTTCAACTCTCTTCACGCGTTTTCCTATCGTTTCGCTTTTTTTTTCGTTAAATTTATCGGAAAATTTACTAAAGCGTTTTACCGGTAAAGCACTCGACAAAAGACAAAACATGAGCGACCAAATTTAAATACCGGCAAAAAATTATATTTAAAAAATGCGAAACGAGAGCAAAACGCGTGAAGAGAGTTAAAAAACGACAAAACGAAAATAAACATTTAATGTGCGTGTGTTCTGGTGTCACTAGTGCGTACACCGTGACGCACAATTGCACTCAAAGTTTTGAACCGTCCTAGTTTTGAAGTGGCAGGTTTTGAATCGTCCCAGTTTTGAAGTGTCCCAGTTTTGAAACGTCCCAGTTTTGAAACGTCTTGTTTTGAAACGTCCCAGAGCCGTTTAAAAGGGATGTTGACACCATCGGTTCTGGCTGCAGCAGCGACTTTTGGCTTGGCAGCCTTTTTGGGACCACATGAGAATTAGGGGATAGGCGCTTTTATACCTACACCATCCGACGCAGAATTTCACACTGAATGAAAAAGTCTCTTGCGCCTAGTGCCGAAAATCAAAATCTGCCGAGTTACAGCGATTACAAGTTGCACGCCCCCAAACGAGACGCAGACAACCGTAATTTTCTCTGCGCTCTCCTTTCTTGCGCGATGCCTTTTTTTTTGTTGTCTGCGCCTCGCGAGTGGACCCAGCGGGAGAGGGAGCAGCCACATCATTGCCTTGGCGCGCCTAGTTTAAAATTGGCAGGATGGCCGAGTGGATAGAAGGTCTGCTCGGCGTGCCAGAGGTCCAGGGTTCGGGTTTTGCAGTGGCTAAACTTTTTTTGTTTTTGGTTGGGTCATAAACGGGCATTTATCTAGGCTATTGAACTTTGAGAAAAACGTTGTTTCGTTTGTTTTTGCTAAATTGGGCGGAGCGTCTGATATGCCAGCTACATGGCTATTAGCCGCATACCTTTGACAACGTCGACTTTGCCTTCTTCTCCTTCCTCACTTTTCCCTCCTTCACCTTCTCCTTCTCACGATCCTTCTCCTTTTTTGCTGCCTTTTTTAGCTTGTCCTTTTTGGTAGACTTTCTGGAAAATTAGGCTCATTATAGCGAAAATCACCCTAGAAAAGTGGGCGGAGCTTGAGCTTGGGGTCCGTAATGCGGTGACTCACTTATGAACAACCATGTTTCACGAGAGATGCACGAGAAGATTATGCAGTGGAACTTCTATTTTAAAATGTGGTAGCAATGATGATACAATTGAGAAAAAGGGTAATAATAATGATGACCAAGGGCAATGGCAATGCCACGTGGAAAAAAACAATCGTCCGAAAATTGAAAGGGGCGGTGCTATAAAATGCCCGTATCCGCTTGTTTATAGCCCACCCAAAAAGCAAAAAAAAATTGACCACTGCAAAACCCGAACCCAGGACCTTTCGCACGCCGAGCAGACCTTCTATCCACTTGGCCATGCTGCCAATTTTAGCTAGGCGCGCCTAGGCAGTGATATTACCGCCACCACTCGCGCAAAAAGGAGAACGCAAAAAAAAACACTTTGTATCCCTTGTCTGCGTCTCGTTTGGGGCGTGCAACTTGAAATCCCTATAACTCGGCAGATTTTGATTTTAGACACAAGGCACAATATACTTTTTTGATCAGCGTGAAATACTGCGTCGATTGGTACGCTAGTTCAGAAACAAAAGACTGAAAATTTGCGGTCTGTAAAAAACCCACTTTTCTAGCACCCACCACAACGTTTTTATCAATCGTTTTACTTCCCCAAATTCCCCTCAAGTCTAGAAAACGACCACCCAAAAAGCAAAAAAAAAATTGACCACTGCAAAACCCGAACCCAGGACCTTTCGCACGCCGAGCAAACCTTCTATCCACTTGGCCATGCTGCCAATTCTAGCTAGGCGCGCCAAGGCAATGATATGACCGCCCCCACTCGCGCAAGAAAAGAGAGCGCAGAGAAAAATACGCTAGTCTGCGTCTCGTTTGGGGGCGTTCAACATGTAATCGCTATAACTCGCCAGAATTTGAGTTTCAGCACTAGGTACAAGAAACTTTTTTGTTCAGCGTATGATTCTGCATCGGTTAGTATAGGTATAAAAACACCTACTTTGTTTTCTTCCACGGGGTGCAATGGGCGCAAGAGACTTTTTTGTCAGTACCACTATAACACTCTTTTCAGCTACAAAAAGTCGTTACGCCTGGAGCCGACAGAGAAGCCCAAGCGGACCTATGAGGTTATCAAACCCGTGATCAATGATGATTTTGACAAGCAGGTATGTATCTTAACCCCACACCCCTCTAACCTTTTATTAAACCTAATTTTTCCTGCAGATGGAAGAAATCCGCAAGCAAATGAAAACCGGGTCAAATGAGCTGCAGAGCAAGATGAAAATGCTGTCCAAGGGTATTTTGACGACACAGGAGGAGGCGAAATTGAAGGAGATTGAGGAGAAACGAAGGGTGACCACTGAGAAGGCCACTGGAGCTTTTGGGTGGGTGCAGTGCACAGTGTGCTAGACGCTACGTGAAGGCAAACGCGCTCTATCGCGTTCTCTGCGTCTCCACAGCTAAAAGCGTGAAATTTTCAGAAAAGCCGAAGAAGAAAAAGCGCGTTGGAAGGCGAATCGAGACGCGGAAGCGGCGCTGGAATACGCCAAAATCGAGGCGGAGAAGCATTTGAAGAAGAAGCGTATTCTGATCGATAAGCCGTCCGGCGAAACCGTACTCAATCAGGAGAAGGCGGCGGAGCCGAAACGGACGGTTCGCAGATGGAAACCACCTCCGCCGGATCCAAGTGAGTCTATCGTTTCGAGGCAATCTGTGGTCGCGTCCTTATCTCTCGTTTCTCTGACCACGCTTATTTTTTCAAAATGTATCCCCCCCCCCCCCCCCCCCCAAATTCCCTCCACGGCAAAACTAGCCTATAAAAATGACCGTATTCGCTCGTTTATGACTCGCCACAGAAAGTAAAACAACTTTAACCACTGCAAAACCCGAACCCTGGACCTCTCGCACGCCGAACACACCTTCTATCCACTCGGCCATCCTGCCAATTTTAGCTAGGCGCGCCAAGGCAATGATATGGCCGCCCCCTCTAGCTGGTGCTCGGCCGACAGGAGATAAGAGACGTGGACAAGAAAAATAAGACATCGCGCAAGAAAGGAGAGCGCAGAGAAGAAAAATGTCTGCGTCTCGTTTGGGGGGGGGGGGGGGTTGTAATCGCTATAACTCGGCAGATTTCGATTTTAGACACTAGGCGCAAGAGACTTATTTGTAGAGCGTGAAACTCTGCGTCGATTGGTACGATTGGTATGCCTACTTTTTTTTTTCTTCCAGACGCTGTGATCCCCTCATTCTCATGTGGTCCCAAAGAGGCTGCCAAGCCAAAAGTCGCTGCTGCAGCTGCTCCGCAAAACGCCTCAGAATCCGCGTCTTCCAAGCCTTCTACGCCAACTTCGCGACGAAAAGTCACCTCGTCACCTACAGTAACCCGAAAAATGATGGCGGCCTCTCCCACCACAGTTCCCGGAGCAGCAGTTCTGCCAAAAAGTGACGGTGCGGCGGCGACCAGAATTCGGAATAATGCAGCGACGGCTACAGTACCTGATGCCACTCCCACTGCAGAAAAGACGCCATCCAAACGCTACAGTTCAAGACGGAAAACACAAGAAATTGTCAACGAATCGGCAGTGAAACCAAAGGTTTGTCAGATCTCTTCTAACTCATTTTCTAATTTCATCCCGCTTTCAGACCAAACGGCGAAAGTTGAAACCAAGAAAGCGGCGCTTTATTCGCGAGGACCACGACGCCGACTCGCTGCTTGGATTCCAAAAAAACGCAACTTTCGAACAGTTGGAACGATTTTTCGAGCAGTCTGCTCGTCAATTACGCACGCTGCAAACGTGTGCGAAGGTGAAGAGAATGGCACCGTCAAAGGTGTTTATCAGTGATTTAACGGTGAGTTTAATGGGATCTGTGAAGCGAAGCAAGGCTTGAAAGTTTCAGGACATTGACAAGATCTACAAGTCTTCGGAGATTCGGGACATTATTGCGTCCGTTAATTTGGTATACTAGTTTGTGAATAAATGTTTTGTTGATTTCTTTGGAACTGTTAAAAGGACTGCAAAAAGACTGCAAAAAGACTGCAAAAAAGACTGCAAAAAGGCTGCAAAAAAGACTGCAAGAAGACTGCAAAAAAGACTGCAAAAAGATTGCGAAGAAACTGCAAAAAAAGACTGCAAAAAGACTGCAAAAAAGACTGCAAAAAAAGACTGCAAAAAGACTGCAAAATAGACTGAAAAAAAGACTGCGAAGAAACTGCAAAAAGACTGCAAAAAAACTGCAAAAAAAACTGCAAAAAAGGACTGCAAAAAAGACTGCAAAAAAGCTGCAAAAACTGCAAAAAAAGACTGCAAAAAGCATGCAAAAAGACTGCGGAGAAACTGCAAAAAGAACTGCAAAAAGGATTGCAAAAAGACTGCTAAAAACTGCTAAAAAAAAACTGCCAAAACGACTGCAAAAAGACTGCAAAAGGACTGCAAAAAGACTGCACAAAAGACTGCACAAAAGACTGCAAAAATACTGCAAAAAAGAACTGCAAAAAAGACTGCAAAGAACTGCAAAAAAACTGCCAAAAAGACTGCTAAAAAGACTGCAAAAGGACTGCAAAAAGACTGCAAAAAAGACTGCAAAAAGGCTGCAAAAAGACTGCAAAAAATAACTGCAAAAAGACTGCAAAATAGACTGAAAAAAAGACTGCGAAGAAACTGCAAAAAGAACTGCAAAAGGACTGCAAAAAAGACTGAAAAAAAGACTGCGAAGTAACAGCAAAAAAGACTGCAAAAAGGCTGCAAAAAAGACTGCGAAGAAACTGCAAAAATACTGCAAAAAGGCTGCAAAAAAGACTGCAAAAAAAGAATGCAAAATGACTGCAAAAAGACTAAAAAAAAGAATGCAAAAAGACTGCAAAAAAGACTGCGAAGAAACTGCAAGAAGACTTCAAAAAAGACTGAAAAAGAGACTACAAAAAGACTGCAAAAAAAGACTGCAAGAAGACTGCAAAAAAGACTGCAAAAAGGCTGCAAAAAGGACTGCAAAAAAAAAACAGCGAAGAAACTGCAAAAATACTGCAAAAAGGCTGCAAAAAAGACTGCAAAGAGAACTGCAAAAAAAGACTGCAAAAGAACTGCAAAAAAGACTGCAAAAAAACTGCAAAAAGGCTGCAAAAAGGACTGCAAAAAGACTGCAAAGAGAACTGCAAAAAAAAGACTGCAAAAGAACTGCAAAAAAAACTGCAAAAAAAACTGCGAAGAAACTGCAAAAATACTGCAAAAAGGCTGCAAAAAGACTGCAAAAAGGACTGCAAAAAAAGACTGCAAAAAAGCTGCAAGAAGACTGCATAAAGACTGCGAAGAAACTGCAAAAAAAGACTGCAAAAGAGACTGCAAAAAGACTGCAAAAGAACTGCAAAAAAGACTGCAAAAAAAAACTGCGAAGAAACTGCAAAAATACTGCAAAAAGGCTGCAAAAAAGACTGCAAAAAAAAGAATGCAAAATGACTGCAAAAAGACTGAAAAAAGACTGCGAAGAAACTGCAAGAAGACTTCAAAAAAGACTGAAAAAGAGACTACAAAAAGACTGCAAAAAAAGACTGCAAAAAAGGACTGCAAAATAGACTGAAAAAAAGACTGCGAAGAAACTGCAAAAAGAACTGCAAAAAGACTGCAAAAAACTGCAAAAAAAGACTGGAAGAGGACTGCAAAAAAAGACTACAAAATGACTGCAAAAAGGCTGCAAAAGAACTGCAAAAAAGACTGCGAAGAAACTGCAAAAAGACTGCAAAAAAGACGGCGAATAAGACTACAAAAGGACTGCAAAAAAGACTGAAAAAAGACTGCGAAAAAGACTGCAAAAAAGACTACAAAAAAGACTGCGAAGAAACTGCAAAAAAGACGGCAAATAAGACTGCAAAAATACTACAAAAAGGCTGCAAAAAAGACTACAAAAGGACTGCAAAAAAGACTGAAAAAAGACTGCAAAAAAACTGCAAAAGGATTGAGAAGAAACTGCAAGAAAAACTGCAAAAAAAGACTGCAAAAGGACTGCAAAAAGGCTGCAAAAAGGACTGCAAAAGGACTGCAAAAAGACTGCAAAAAAGACTGCAAAAAGGATTCCAAAACGACTGCAAAATGACTGCAAAAAGACTGCAAGAAAACTGCAAGAAAACTGCAAGAAAACTGCAAAAAAGGACTGCGAAAAATACTGCAAAAAGGACTGCAAAAAGCGCCATGGTCATGTTCAATAGAGCGCGTTATAAATGCACAACTTCATCCCAAAACAATCAAAATGCAAATCATAAATTGGAAAACGAGTGCGCTAAAACCTTGCATTGCGCCATTGACCAGTGCCCAGCCGAATAAGTCTGACGACTCCTTCGAATCGTCATTTTGAATTTTCGGCTTGTCCGGAATCACAATATTGCCGTTCGAATCTCGTGTGGCTGGTCCTGGGGGTACAGGTGGGCGAGTGGCAGGTTGTCTGAAAAATTGATATTCGCACTCTGCTTCTCTGCGTCTCCTTTTCGTATCAGGTTAACGCAGATGAGTCGCTGTGCAGCAGACGACACACCCGTTCACATGTTTGCCCTACATTCAGTCGAAAACCTGTTTCGCGCATTTCGCGCAACTGCTTACTGTATTTAGCCAGCACGAGTATTGAATTGAGAATATTAAAATCACCCACGATTTTCTCACATATCCCTGATGATATTTATCGTATTCACCAGACCCGCAAACTCCAGTCATTTGGCACACCAGTGTCGAGTAATAGGCGACCGATGCGTAAACTTCCGCCGATTCCGGACCAATTCGTTTCCCTTGTATGTCACACGTGGCTGAATAACAAAAAGAAAGAATTGAGAGATTATGGGGGAGGGCACAAACTTTGTGACAAAACGCCAACCACAGTGGTTCGTTGGTTGATTTTTGCGACGGCGCCTCCGCCACTGTCGCCCTGAAATTGTTGGACGATTGTTAAACGATTCGAACAAAAATAACATTTAAATAAACTAAACCGCGGGGGTCGCATAGAACATATGTGCGAGGAAACGCAGAGGAGCAGAGTACGCGGGAAATGTCATCCTCCTTATTACTCTCGTCTCAACTGGTGCACATCTTTTTTCAAAAAATGGAAAAAATAACACAGTTGAATCAAGTGCGACCGTAAGACATTCAAAGAGAGAGGGTGAGCGAAAACAAGAGATCACATTGCTCACCCTTATTCATCCCTTTCTCTTTCTCACACTCTCTCATATTGTGGCATTAATTCAAATTTGGCAAATTCGTGGCGAGACACCAAGATTAATCGTGAGTTTTTCCCATTTTTTGAAAAAGGATGTGCATCAGCTGAGACGAGAGTAATATATTATGTGTTCACGAACGAGGTTTGCAAACGATGCTCCGATGTTCCGCAATTTTTCCACTGTTCCGCAGTATTCGCTGCGAGACCTCAGTGGTAAACTGCGGAACATCGGAGCGTCGTTTGCAAACCTCGTTCGTGAACACATAATATAGAAAAATAAAAACTAATCATTTTCAGATTATTCAAAAAATGTATATTATGGATTCGTGAATTAGCGATAAAACGCGGTGAATTGTGGGGCAAAAGTTGGCTGGTCTCGCCACGATTTTGACAGACTACGGTTAGCGCGAAAATATTTTTTTAATCCTTTTTTTTTAAATTAAAACGCATTTTCATAGTTTTTTCTCAACAAAATAAGTTTTTGAATTGAAATTACTCATTCCAGGTTACACAAAAAATTTTAATAATGAAAAAATGCTAGTCAAAAGGCAAAAAATCGCGTTTTTATTTAAAACAAAAGAAGAAAAAATATTTTTCGCGCTAACCGTAGTCTGTCAAAATCGTGGCGAGACCAGCCAACTTTTGCCCCACAATTCACCGCATTTTATCGCTAATTCACGAATCCATAATATAAAAGAGTCATTTGAATCCAAAAACTAGAAATATTCGTCTAAAAATGACCCAGCCTTATGGACCTATTCATAGGAGAAAAAAAAACAAAAAAAAACGTTTTTTTTTTCCTATTCATAGATGTAAAAAAACGACAAACAATGTCGAAAAACGAATGGTAAACAAGTGTTTATTGACCATGATAGACCATTGATAGAGAGGAGGCGCAGAAAAGGGGCGGAGTTTGCATGAACTAGTAAACAAGTCCGTTCCCACGGGGTTGTAAACATCTCTGTGCCTCCTCACTATCAATGGTCTATCATGGTCAATAAACACTTGTTTACCATTCGTTTTTCGACATTGTTTGTCGTTTTTTTACATCTATGAATAGGAAAAAAAACGTTTTTTTTTGTCTTTTTTCTCCTATGAATAGGTCCATTACAATTTGGGTTTTGAAAATATCGCTGGAAAAGGATGAGAGAGTTTGGCTGAAGAGAAGCAGACGATCAGCGTTTCTCTCGGCGGAGCGTGCCGTCATTTTTGCTAGAAAAAAACTAACCGAGCACGCAATAGTCGTATGGTTCGGATCAGCGGCGATGAAAAAGTGCGGGATACCGGCACTTTTCATTGACTTGGCACACATGATGGTCTCGTGTCGCAAAACTCCGGTGCTTCTGGGGCTCGGTTTGTCCAAGGTTATATCAGTGGTGTTTGCTGGAAATTTGATGAGACTGCCATGGTTTCAAAAATCCAAGAAAAATTACAATGGGGCGCGTTTGTTTGCACCAGTTTTTAAATTAAAATGAAGTTTTCAACGCGAATAATTAAAAAACGAAACGTATTTTACAAAAAAATAAATTAGTCAAATAGAATATTCGGAAATTTCATTTTCAGATTATTCACGTTGAAAATTTTCGTCAAAAATTGGCGGAGCCTTATGTTAGGGTTTTGAAAATGTCATTGGAAAATGACATAGAAAGTTGGAATTCGAAGGACGCGCTCTATTGTCAATTTTCTCCGCAGTTTGAAGCCAGTCTCACCATGTAAGGTGACGTGTAAAATTATTAAAAGAAAACTAACGTTTTGTCCCAAATCCATAGTAGTCCAGTGTCATTTCAAGCTTGTGATCCGCTTGTGTATCTGAAATGATTTTTAACCATAGAAAACTGTCCACGAAGTGTTAGAATCCCTGGGAATGCGGAGGGTTTGAATAGAATGTTCTCGTGAAAGGAAATAAAATGCGGTCGATGCATATAGTGTCCGTATTTGAAGCATATCGTCCATATGGTACATTGGACGCATTGTATTAATTTTTGCATTATACAAGCCTTTGCTAACCTTTGCGGCTAATTGTAAATGGGGTGTGTAAGTGGGGTACGAGTAAAAGAACGGCACATGCCCGATATGCTTCAAATACGGACACATCCAAGGGCTGCCCCGTGACTGTCACCAACTTGAAACACACGCCTGCTGAACTCGGTCGGAAAATGAGAGCTCTGTGAACAAGTGCACAATTGCAAAGTCATCAATCTGCAGCATCGCAATGTCCTTCCTCATGTTTTTCAACTGGCAACCGTTCACAAGTGTCACTTTTTCGGGATACTTGTCCAGCTGCTCAGCATCGTCTCCCATGATGTACGTGTTGCCAAGAATGTAGGGGTCTGTGATGTGGTAGTGGCTGGAAAAAAGGCTCGTCTAGCAAAGCGCATCGTGCAAAACGAGAAAAATACAGCAAGGTATCGAACCCGTGACTGGCAGATCGCTGCGCCGAACTGTTCACCACTCGGCCACCAGTGCGAAAGGACAGAGTGCGTGAGGGGCGTTTTTAAGAGCGAGCCGCGAGGCGCGACGCGACGTCACCCGTTTCAATTAAGGCCCTGTCCGTTACCAGCTTAAAATAGGCCCAACTCACTCTTTTTCACACTTGTCCCACTCCAACACTCCGTCTTTCAGACCCGACCATCCAATTTTCTCATCAAACAGGGCAAAACAATGCGTGGAGGTGAGAATGTGGCGGGGCGAGATGACAGTTCCAGAGCACATCGTTGAGCTGACGGTTCTCAGATTTCCGGTTATATTTACGTTCTCCATTTTTAAAAGTACGGTCCACGGCGCTTCGAGGCGTTCCACCTCTCGTCCGTTGTACACTTTGGCTGAAACGAGAAAAACGTTTACGAGAATTCCAGTTACTGGGTTTTCAATCGACTTGCGACATGAGAACGCGAGACTCCGCCCACTTATTTGTGCCGTTCTGTCCGCGTCTCTTCAAATATCACTGTGTTCGCGTGGTCGCGCACAAATAAGTGGGCGGAGTCTCGCATGCTCATGTCGCAAGTCGATTGAAAACACAATACGATGCTCCATCGCTGCAAGACCGGCGGAAGATCGGAGCTTCGTAACTGAATTTGAATTTCGCTCAATCAGTAATTAGTACTTTTCGAATTTTTTCCGCAGGTCGATAATCGATTTTCATTCTCCGCCTTTGTGAGTGGATCGCTTTGAATGATGGTAAACGTCAGGAATGTTACAAGAACGAAAATCCAGTGCATTTTTTCATAAATATTTAAATTAGGGAAATAATTTTTATTTATTTTATTTTACATTTAATTTCAATTTTAAATAGGATAATTATACTGTTTGAGGTCACGGATCACGCAATTTGATTTACCGTATTTCCTCTAATATAAGCGCTCCTCTAATTGAAGCGCACCTCTAATAAAGGCGCACGCTGAGAGGTGCTTCGAAAAATAGAGGCGCACCCTCTAATAGAAGCGCATTCTCTGGCTGTTTATTTCCTTGTATCAGTTTTTGCGGACATTTTTTTTTTGATTTTTTGCAGTTGTTCTTAAATATTTTACTGTTCTTGTTTTCTTTTTCAATACTCAGTGACGATAAAAGATAAAAACGAAAACGAGGAGCTGAACGTCGTCGATGTTTCAGATGCTGAAGAACCGCCAAAAAAAGAAGAAGCAATTGCACAAATGAATTTAGAAAATAGGTCGCTTCGTTTGCTAAAAAAAACGCTTCTGGCGTCGCCAAGAAAATTTATTTTGACCGAAAATGTATGCACAGACAAATTTTCATAACTAAAAAAAAATTAATGATACACTGAATTCTGCTTTTCATGCATCGACGAGATGGATGATGTCAATGATTTTCTAGAAATGATGGATTTTGGAAAAGATGACAAGAGCGACAAAGAAAATGTTTCTTTGGGTTTTTTAAATGAATGTTTTATTGTTTTGCTGTCTGATAGTTGGTTGATTTTCATTAATGTGTTCAGAAATAAATGTTTGAAAAATAGAAGCGCACCCTCTAATTGAAGCGCACCTCTAATAGAAACACATTTAGGGAAGAGGTTGAAAAATAGAGGCGCATGCGCTTAAATTAGAGGAAATACGGTAATTTATTTTTAGGTATGTTCAGATCAAAGAAACTATGCTTTTATACCTGCGCCCACACAGTGGCTCTCTGCCAAGTTTACCTGAACGCGTGTGGAAATAGAAACGCAAGATATGGCGCTTGCCGCAAACCGCATCGCTTCAAAGAGAAGTTAGACAAAAGGCGCCATGGTCATATTGAATAGAGCGCGTTATAAATGCACAACTTCATCCGAAAACAACCAAAAATCCAACCACAAATGAGCAAACAAGTGCGCTAAAACCTTGCATTGCGCCATCGACCAGTTCCCAGCCAAAAAAGTCGGACGAATCATTCGAGTCGCCATTCACAATATTTCCATTCGAATCTTGTGTGGCTGGTCTTCCAGGCACAGGCGGGCGAGTGGCAAGTTGTCTGCAAAAAACTGTCGAAGTGGAGCTAATGGCTGTTTTTTCGTATAAATCTTTCTTTAATTGTTGCATAAAAGTAACTAAGTAAGTAATTAAGATTGCTTTCTCAATAAATAAATAAATACCCACGATTTTCTCCCATATCCCTCATGATATTTATCGTATTCGCCAGACCCGCAGACTCCAGTCATTTGGCACACCAGTGTCGAGTAATAGGCGACCGACGCGTAAATTTCCCCCGATTCCGGGCCAATTCGTCTCCCTTGCATGTCACACGTGGCTGAATAACAAAAATAAACAATTGAGAGATTTTGGGGAGGGTACAAACTTTGTGACAAAACGCCAACCACAGTGGTTCGTTGGTTGATTTTTGCGACGGCGCCTCCGCCACTGTCGCCCTGAAATTGTTGGACGACTGTTAAACGATTGGAAAAAAATAACATTCAAACTAAACCGCGCACGGCGTGTTGGACGGAACGTTGGAAAATAAAATTTAAACTACGCGGGCTTTTTTCCCAAAAAAAATTCTGGCATAAGCGTGGTTCCACTTTTCTACCGTAGGCTGCATTTAGCTGCGCAGCCACTTTTCTGCGGTAAACAGCTACGAAGAGGATACGCATATAAGTAGAATGCGAGGATGTTGTTGTTTTGTAGCAAATGGTAGCCGGAGAGACGCAGACACTCAGCGGAGCGCCGCGCGAGTTGCATCTTTCTAGCGTAAGCTGCATACTCAGGAAATTTTTGGCGCGTTATGGCAAGATTCGGCGTCTATGTGGCTAATAGCCACTGAAAATGGCTAATAGCCGCCTGAAAAGGCTAATAGCGGACGATAATGGCAACTAGCCGACGAATTTGGCTATTAGCCATTATGGCTATTAGCCGTCGAATATGGCTATTAGCCGCCGAAAAGGGCTATTAGCCATTATTGGGTAATGTCGTCATCTATAAAAAATTCGTCTGTTGGAAACGCAGCTATAAAATGTTTACTTGCAACAATTAGGGGAAACAGTATTCGCGCTTACTCAGTGCTTTTGCGACTTTTTCCGGTCACAATATGTCCGAAATTTGAAATGGAAAAATTTTGAAAATGATAGCCGACTGAAACGGCTAATAGCCATGGAAAACGGCTAATAGCCATCGCATATGGGGATTGTGCCAAATACATATGGCACACGCCCCGAATCGGTGGCTATTAGCCGTTTTCAATGGCTATTAGCCAAAAATTTCCTGAGTAGAACATAGCTCTCAGCGCAGCGCATCGTTATTTTTGCCTTAAAAACTAACCGAGCACGCAACAGTCTTGTGGTACGGATCAGCGGCGACGAAAAACTGCGGAACACCGGCACTTTTCATTGACCCGGCACACATGATGGTCTCGTGTCGCAAAACTCCAGCGCCTTCGGCGCTCGATTTGTCCAGGGATATATCAGTGGTGTTTGCTGGAAATTTGATGGGGAGACTGAATTCGAAAAGTCGAGGAAAATGGCAATAGAACGTGTTGGTTTGCACGTGTTTTTAAATTGGGAATCTTCCATAATAGCCACCCTTGCACTCCAATGTGCGCACCCACACAAACGGGATATGCAGTGCGTCCAATATTAATAGGACCCTCCTTGATTTTGGGGGTCTAGGCAAAACCAAAGAAGATACAAAAATGTGTAATTACCATTTGATTCAGCATACAAATAAACCCCAGAAACCAAATTTCCATGTGTCTACCACTTTTTTGACTCCCGTACCGCCAAAAAGTCACTTTTTCAGGCGTCCAATATTAATAGGACCACCTAGGGATTTTAGTGTGTCGGTGATTTTTTTATTGGGTTTTCATCAGGAAACATGATTTTTCATGGATTTTCGATCTGAAAATGACCATTTATTTGCTTTTTATTGTTTTAAACAATTTTCATGGTTATTTTACGCTTCTTCACCAATGTTTTCACTATTCAAATGGATCCAAGGTTGTTTCGAATGTTTGTGATAATTAGTGCTACTGTAATCAGCTTTGTTGCGAGAGTTTGATGTGTAGGTTCAGTAATTAACTTCCGAATTAAGTTTGTCCTAAATGAGAGCTTCCATATCAGTTAGTTATCTAAACTCTCATTGAGTCGCGTTGATCACCTCACTCTTGCTGAGCAATCGAAATTGGATGTGATGCGTCAAACGGGATCTTCACTCCATGAAATGTCTCGCCTCGTGAAGAAAACCAGAAACTAGATTCGACGTTACCTATCAGATCCGGTGAACTATGGACAGAAGAACAAGGAGTACAGTGGACAAAAAGAAAGGCTAGTTTCCGTGATAAAAGAAAAGTCATCCGAACCGCTTCCAACTCTTCGAAAAGTCTCAACGAAATTAATGCGGAGCTTGGACTCGATGTCTGCCTTTTTTTGTCTCTTTCTTCCGTAACCGACGTCGCTCACATACATTCCAACAAAACAATGCTGCCATTAACTCCAGCAACTTCACAAAGAACTGGTTCGCGGCTGAAGGAATCAAAGTTCTCGATTGGCCGACTTGCAGCCCGGGCCTCAATCCGATTGAGAACTTGTGGGAAATGCTCGTTCCTCGTGTTTATCAAAATAGACAAAAATCGAATGGTAATTACAAATTTTTCGTATCTTTTTTGGTTTTGCCTAGACCCTCAAAATCAAGGGGGGTCCTATTAATATTGGACGCACTGTAGAATAGGCACCCTCAAGCTGATATTTCCGTTTCAATATAAGTACCCATCATTTAAGATAAGGCACCCTTGTGCTGACTGTGGGTGGTGTCAAGTGATGACGTAGGAAATATATTTCATAATTTGTTTATACTTTTATCTTATCTATTTCCAAGTGGCAGCTCACTATAAAAGGGACGCTGACCACTCTTTTGGGGCGACCCTCGGTGAGGCGACCCTCGACTGATAACGATCGTATGATTATGCTGAAATAAAACTATTTTTAATAAATTAGAAAGGTTTGTCTTTCTTAGATTCGGAATCAAAACCGCTACATCATAACTCGAAACGGTTCACATCATAAAGTGACCCCAGAGTTATATCCGAAGCCCTAAGAAGCAGCATAATTACATGGAGGTCCCACCTTCCGCAAAAGCAAATTACTTTTGCGAAATTCGAGTTGCTAGATTCGAGAGTGCGGGACACCAAGACCATATGAGACTACGTGTCTAAAGTATGGCAAACTATTACTATTGAAACCACTTTACGCTCAACGAGGTGATCACCGATTCTCGTAATTTTTGTAAACACCTAATGTTGAGTATGTTAATTCTGCTGCGATCTGCCACATTTTTATGTTTTATTCAGTTCCCAAGTTTTCCGGATCAGAGATTGGATTGTGCCAATCCCAAGTAAGGTATCAACGGAGATAATTCTGGCAGATCGACTAGCTACTCTAATTAGAAATCTACTTGAGAGCACCTGAATGTAACTGTAAAGTTCAGCTCCAGAAGTGGAGAATATCCATCGGATTTCTAATTATGGGTTAGCACCTCTGAGACATGAGACGCCTTGGCAGTTTCTGACACCGATTCCGGTGATTCCGCTGAATCCAATGGAGAAAGTGATAAAGATCTCGTCAAAGAGAGAAAGTCCTGATGACGCAAGCAGACCTGATAAGGGAACAACTCGGTGCTCGTAAAAGCCCGTGGAAATTTTGTCATCAAACAGTGACGGAGTCACAAAGCACAGTGACGTCACAAACGCCTCTGTGACGGAGGAAGGGCCCAAAACCAAAGTCACAGAGTGAACTATGGATCTTATTTTTAGAGAACGTTGGGAAAAAGTGAATTCAATAGTGAGAAAGAATTTTCAAACACATCAAAAAAAAAAAAGCTCAAAGATCTGGACAGAATGATCAGATCACAACAAGCTTACTCCTCAACAATGCGAAAAAAAAAGGACTGCAGGCCTTTCAGCATATGGAGTGAAAACTATGAAGACCGGGAGAAATAGTCTGGCTACACATAGCAAATCTATTCGGTTAACATAAAAATGTCTCAACAAACACTAAAATCGCTAACAAATTTTGTTTTCTTAGCACAAATGCATCTTAACTTGAGAACAACATTCATCGTACCAGATGAAGGCATAACATCGAGTTGAGAAAGCGGATAACAAGAGGAGTTTCAGCCAGATATTTATCATGGATGATTTTACAATACCCCAAAGTCGTAAAAAAAAATTTGATTAAAACAATCCAACCTAAAAAAATGCCTACAGGCGAGCAAACAAAGTGAAGTTGAAATCACGAGACTGGATGAAAGAAAAGGACTATAAAAACGGAAATGTGTGTCGTAGTTTATCAATCACAAAGCTATGCCACCGTATATCGTTTTACTTTTTTTTCCCCTTCTTTAATTTTTAATTTCTTGACTTCTTGGTTAGCATTGAACCCCTCACAGTTAAATTAAAACTTAGCTGGAGTATTTCAGAAGATACTTCATAGTTTTGATTTACAGATGGAAGAAACCAGACCAGCCAGTGTGGATGAGGAGATTCTCTTAGAGAACATCCCAGAGCACAACAACACGGCGAAGGCTCTCGACGAACTGGCTTCAAAAGTTCAAAGCCTGGTACAAGCAATCGCCTCCTTAGAAAGTGGAATCCACGCAGTAATAAGTGGACAGCGCCAACTTATCAGCGGAGTCAATATCCTCAACACAAAACAGGGGAGTACAGAAACTCTTGGAATAGTTTCACCGAAGAAACCGAGACTGTCATGCCCAAAGTGCCAGAGGAACCATCATGGCTACGAATGCAAGCAGTCGACTCCAGCAGAACGATTCCAGGAGGCGGTGAAATCGGGTGTATGCCTTAACTGTAATCGGCCTCACCCAGGAAGCTTCAAAAAGGCACCCGCATGCAAAAAGTGTGCGGCTAGTCATTTAACACTTTATCACTGTTGAAGTTTTTGTTAGCTTTTTGTTTCGATCAAATAAATTGGTTGTAGGATAAAATTCTCTGATAAACTGTTGTAATAAATACGGTATATGCTCTATCAGTAGTTTCAGTTTGCTTACAGCCTTGAATGAAACTCAAACGGTTCTGATAAGAAGTTCCGGGAACGAAACTCAGTGACGCAGGTAGTATCTCCGGGTGGAAAAAGCTGACTCTGATAAGAAAATTCAGGGAGGCACTGGAATTCAGTGACGCACATTTCCTCGGAAAACTGATAAGGAATCGTATAAATAGTCAGAGCGAACCTGATAACTACCATTGTAATCATGTTACATCTTCGAAATCGAAGAATTCTTCGCAATAATCCGGCTCCCCGTGAAGCCTCGGATGCTGATGCACCCGAAGCAGGGGACGCCGAACAAGCTGTTCCGCGAATGAGAGCCGCACGTCGTGCAGCTCCACCAAAGGCACCCATTGGGTCCAACTTCAAGGACATCAAGTCCGCGACAGAGGCCTTACTGGTAACTGTGCCAAAATTCTCGGGTGACAAGGACGAGGATACCTACATTCAGTGGGTTGAAAAATATGTCCTTGAAGCCAACACTCTCCGACTCGGTAGGCCTCTAACTATCGCGGTGTTCCCGCGATTGTTAACGGGATCAGCTCGTCTGAAATATGACAGCCTGACCACGGAAGAGAAGACGGACTTTGCTTTGTTAACTCAAGCCCTGGCGGATAAGCTACGGGTAAACGAGGGAAAGGACAAAGCAATGAATGAGCTGTCACAGGCGACAATCAAATCGTCTGAGTCGGTCATCAAGTTCGCAAAGCGGGTGGAAAATCTACCGAGACTGTGAAGACTTAGTGGAAAATCTGTCAGAAGCAATTCGTCAGTGCCACGAAAACGTCTACGATGCGTTGAGCAAAGCACAGGAAAATTCGAAAAGGTCCCATGATGAAAGACACAAGGTGAAGGAGCCGAAGTTTGATATCGGTGACAAAGTTGTTATCAGAAATAATACGGCAGGAAAACTTATGTACCAATTTTCAAAACCAATGACAGTTGTATCAACAACATCGTCTACGGTCACGGTTCGAAACCATCGAGGAAAACTCGAAACTTCATAAAAACCAAGCTGATGCTGATTTGGAATCGTTGGAGAAGGACATCGATCGAGACAACGAGACGGTATCAGAATACACTTGGACAGCACCAGAGGACGGTGAAACGATGCCAGACGACAACGCGACAGGACCAGAAGACAGTAAAACAGTGCCCATGGACAATGCGAGAGAGACTGATGACACGCAAGGTCAGCCGGAGGAAAGTGAACTAAAACAATGGAGAAGGAATGGTTTAAGCCGAACAAGATCAGCGTCAACGCCGGCTGCGCAGCGCCCACCAAGCAATAAATTGGATATCTTGCCAAACTCTGCAGTAGCCCGGTTCAAACCAATCACATTACGACGCAGTCGACGTCTTCAAAACCTTCCGGTTAAAGTTAAGTAAATTTTTTTTTTCTTCTATAACTTATTCACTTGCAATGTTATTAGTTCGTTTGTATTTGCTAACATCTTCCGCCCGAGGACGTGCGTCTCCAAGGGGTGGGGATGTCAAGTGATGACGTAGGAAATATATTTCATAATTTGTTTATACTTTTATCTTATCTATTTCCAAGTGGCAGCTCACTATAAAAGGGACGCTGACCACTCTTTTGGGGCGACCCTCGGTGAGGCGACCCTCGACTGATAACGATCGTATGATTATGCTGAAATAAAACTATTTTTAATAAATTAGAAAGGTTTGTCTTTCTTAGATTCGGAATCAAAACCGCTACATCATAACTCGAAACGGTTCACATCATAAAGTGACCCCAGAGTTATATCCGAAGCCCTAAGAAGCAGCATAATTACAGTGGCTAGGGAAAATTCTGAGATAACCGCCCACATGACAGGAACCCCCGCATTGTGGAATAACACCCCCGCCCATTGAAAAGCGTGGGTTATATCAGTGGGGTATTTATCCAAAGCTCTGGGAATCTTCTATTATAGCTAAAACCCACGTTTTATGCCAAATCCATAGTAGTCGAGAGTCATTTCCGGCTTGTGATCCGTTTCCGAGTCTGAATAGATTTTTGAGCTACAGAAAAGTGTCCACGGGGTGTTGGAGCTGGTGACTGCTGGTTTTTGCGAAATGATTTTTTTTAAGCTCCATCACGCGCTCGACTGACAACGCTGCTTCTCAGTCTGCGTCTCGTTGTGAAATTCAATGAATGCATATGCTGTCCGTATTTGAAGCATATCGTCCATATGGTTCATTGTACACAATAGAACAAAGCATGTTTTGCAGTATACAAGCACAAGTCAAATACGGACACTATATGCATCTTCATCGGGCAGTCGCCAACACCTCATGCCCCGTGACTGTCACCAACTTGAAACACACGCCTGCTGAACTCTGTCGGAAAATGAGAGCTCTTTGGACAAGTGTATGATTGCAAAATCATCAATCTGCACCATTGCAATTTCCTTCTTCAGTTCTTTCGACATGCAACCGTTCACAAGTGTCACTTTTTCGGGATACTTATCTAGCTGCTCCACATCGTCTCCCATGATGTACGTGTTGCCGAGGATGTAGGGGTCTGCGATGTGGTAGTGGCTGGAAAAACGACTCACCTAGTGAAGCGCATCGTGCAAAACAAGAAAAAAACAACCAGGTATCGAACCCGTGACTCCCAGATCGCTGCGCAGAGATGTTCACCACTCGGCCACCAATGCGAAAAGGTAGATTGCGTGAAGGGCGTTTATAAGAGAGACGCGCGACGCGGCGTCACCCGTTTCATTTAAGACCCCTTCCATTAAAAGCCTAAAATAAGCCCGACTCACTCTTTGTCACACTTTTTTCTGTCCAACACTCCGTTTTTCAGACCCGACAATCCAATTTTCTCATCCAACCGTGCGAAACAATGCGTGGCGGTGAGAATGTGGCGGGGCGAGATGACAGTTCCAGAGCACACCGTTGAGCTTACGCTTTTCATACTTCCCGTTTCAGTCACGTTCTCCATTTTTAAATATACGGTCCATGGCGCTTCGATGCGATCCACCTCTCGTCCGTTGTACACTTTGGCTGAAACGGAAAAATGTTTACGAGCGAAACCCAGTTAAGATTCTCCATTGCTGCAAAACCCGCGGAAGATTGGAGCGTCGTAACTGAATTTCTCTGAATGAGTACTTTTCGAATTTTTTCCGCAGGTCGATAATCGATTTTCATTCTCCGCCTTGGTTAGTGGATTGCTTTGAGTGGTGGGAAACGTCAAAAATGTTACTAGAACAAAAATCCAATGCATTTTTTTTTGATAAATAAAATGAATTTGTAATTTTTGTTGTTTGTTCATTTAATTTCAATTTTGTACAACACATTCGCGATCACGGATCACGCAATTTAATTTAATTTATTTTTAGGTAAGTTCAGATCAAAGACACTATGCTATTAAATTTTAAAAAAAAGCTAGACCTTTCGTGCAGGAAAACGCACCCTATCGCATGTCTGCGTCTCCATAGTGGTGCTTTGCCAAGTTTACCTGAACGCGTGTGAAAAAAAGAGACGCAGAGACGCGAGATATGACGCATCGCTTCAAAGAGAAGTTAGACAGTTAGACAAAACGCGCCATGGTCATATTGAATAGAGCGCGTTATAAATGCACAACTTCATCCCAAAACAATCAAAATGCAAATCGTAAATTGGAAAACGAGTGCGCTAAAACCTTGCATAGCGCCATTGACCAGTGCCCAGTCGAAAGAGTCGGGCGACTCTTTTGAGTCTCCATTTCGCTTGGCCGGAAATACAATATTGCCGTTCGAATCTCGTGTGGCTGGTCCTGAGGGCACAGGTGGGCGAGTAGCGGGTTGTCTGAAAATTTGATGCCTTTCTCAATAAATAAATGAATACCCACGGTTTTCTCCCATATCCCTGATGATATTTATCGTATTCGCCAGACTCGCAGACTCCAGTCATTTGGCACACCAGTGTCGAGTAATAGGCGACCGATGCGTAAACTTCCCCCGATTCCGGACCAATTCGTTTCCCTTGTATGTCACACGTGGCTGAATAACAAAAATAAACAATTGAGCGATTTTGGGGGAGGGTACAAACTTTGCGACATAACGCCAACCACAGTGGCTCGTTGGTTGATTTTTGCGACGGCGCCTCCGCCACTGTCGCCCTGAAATTGTTGGACGATTGTTAAACGATTAGAACAAAAATAGCATTTAAATAAACTAAACCGCGCGGGTCGCATAGAACATATGTTCAAAAAATTTATATGAAAGAGTCATTTAAATCCAAAAACTAGAAATATTCGTCGAAAAATGGCCGAGCTTTACAATTAAAAAAACGGAAGAGAGTTTGGCTGAAGAGAAGCAGACGATCAGCGTTTCTCTCGGCGGAGCGTGCCGTCATTTTTGCTATAAAAAACTGACCGGGCACGTAACAGTCTTGTGGTTCGGATCAGCAGCGAGGAAAAAGTACGGCATACCGGCACTTCTCATTGACATGCCACTCTTGATGGTCTCGTGTCGCAAAACTCCGGTGCTTTTGGGGCCCGGTTTGTCCAGTGTTATATCAGTGGTGTTTGCTGGAAATTTGATGGCTTCAAACAAGCTAGGAAAATGGCAATGGAGCGCGTTTGTTTGCAGCGTCTGTCTGCGTCAGAATAGCCACCCACGCGGCGCCGACTGTGGGTGGCTATACTATAGCGAGTCAACTCAGGAAATTTTTGGCGCGTTATGGCAAGATTCGGCGTCTATGTGGCTAATAGCCACTGAAAATGGCTAATAGCCGCCTGAAAAGGCTAATAGCGGACGATAATGGCAACTAGCCGAGGAATTTGGCTATTAGCCATTATGGCTATTAGCCGTCGAATATGGCTATTATCCGCCGAAAAGGGCTATTAGCCATTATTGGGTAATACCACCGCTTATGAAAAATTCGTCTGTTTGAAACGCAGCTATAAAATGTTCACATGTAACAATTAGGGAAAACAGTCTTCGCACTTACTCAGTGCTTTTGCGACTATTTCCAGCCACAAGATGTCCGAAATTTGAATTGGAAATTTTTTGAAAATTATAGCCGACGGAAACGGCTAATAGCCATGGAAAACGGCTAATAACCATCGAATATGGGGAGTGTGCCAAATACATATGGCACACGCCCCGAATCGGTGGCTATTAGCCGTTTTCAATGGCTATTAGCCAAAAATTTCCTGAGAAATTGGTACCTATTTTGAAATATATGGGAGGCTATTCTGTAATTATCCCGTTCTCGCAAACATTTTAAGACCTCAATCAGCTCGAAACGTGCAAATTGGGTTATTTTCTCTCTTAATGTACCGTAAATACTGTAATATAAGCCCACCTGTATTAGAAGCCCACCTGTAATATAAGCCCACCCTTGAGACCCCTTTGAAAAATAGAAGCCCACCCTGTAATAGAAGCCCACCCTTTAATAAAAGCCCATCTTGAAATTTTAGCCAACACTCAATGGGTCCCGGACCTTTGGTTTCCTCGCTCTTTTGGTACGTTTTCTTTATGGTTACGGCTGCTCTTTGGGTACCAAATTTGCAAATTTAATACAAAAAAGTTGCCATAACTAAAGAGCAATCGTACCCAAAGAGGTCGTACACAAATTTGGTACCGTAAGCAGGTTTGTTCGAAAATCAATCGTTCCCAAAGAGTCTGGGACCCATTGATTATTGGCTTGGAATTGTGCGCGTTTCATCGCGATGTGTTCAATTTTGCATTATTTTCACCCGTTTTTAAACATTTCTGTTTATGGAAGCGGTCATCAAAGCCACAAGTGCTGGGCGTGAAATTTATTTTTTTAAATTGATTCCATAATGTGTTTTCAGTCGAGTTGCATCATCAAAACAAAAAATCCCGCTCACTTTTTTCACGCGAATGTTAAATTTTTTTTCACAGTTCAGTAAAGAAAATTGATTACTAAAACCAGTAATAATATCAAAAATTATAATGAAAATGGCGAAAATAAAGCAATGCTGCAATTTTTGGTTTATTTTGGGTAGTTAACATAGGAAAATAGGTTTAGTTCCTTAAGAAATCATCTTGAATGATATCCGTTTTTCGGAAAATTTCATAAAGTTTTACTGTCGTAAATATAAACAGATAAATCGACACACCATTTTTTTAACGAAAACTATTGTTTTTAAAGTTACAAACATTTATTTTATGTTGTTAGTGTTCTTGAATTAGAATTTCTGACTCGCAATCAAAATTTAATATTATGAAAATTGTTGTTGGTTTTTTAAAGTTTTTTTTGTTGTGGATAAAAAAGAGGGTTGAAAAATAGAAGCCCACCCTGTAATAGAAGCCCACCTGTAATATAAGCCCACCCTTGAGACCCCTTTGAAAAATAGAAGCCCATGGGCTTATAATACAGTATTTACGGTATCTGCTCCATCAATTCTGAACCAATAGTGGTGTTTTTGTAATAAAAACGAAAATTTTGATCTGAACAATATAAAAGTGTTCTAGTTTTGCTGAAAATCGAATAAGAAACCGGTTCAAGTTGCGAAAAAACAGTTGCGCTGTGGTGGGGAGGTAGAGAAAGAAGAGAGTGCAAACAGTTGAAGAAGTAATGTGGATTTTTTTAAAGTTGGCACACCGTGGACTGGAAAACAAGAGGAAACTGTTTTCTGGAAAACGAAATTTGGAAATTAATAAATTTTGTATGCTGGTGGTGAGAGACGCAGAGAAAAATACAAACTCATTTTTTCTGTTTCATGGATCCTAGCTCAGAAAAACCCGGAATTCCTCCTCTTTTTGAAGTCCAAAAATCGTCCAAAAACGCCGTGTTTTTAAACAGAAACAGCGGGTTTTCTCCTATTTTTTGGCACAACGATTCGATTTCAGATTACTCACATTGAAAGCTTCATTTTAATCCAAAAACGGGGCATCCCTGTCTAAAATTGGCCGAGCCTTAGGGTTTTGAAAATAGCACTGGATTTCTCTCAGCTTTTTGAAATCAGTCCTACTATGAGCGTCCAATGAAAAATGATTTTAAAAAACCCACGTTTTTTGCCAAATCCATAGTATTCGAGTGTCATTTCCGGCTTGTGATCCGCTTCCGAGTCTGAACAGATTTTTGAGCTACAGAAAACTGCACACGGCTGTTGGTGCTGGCGGCTGCCTTTTTTTTGAAGCTCGGTCACTTTCTGCGGTTGTGTCGCGTGACAATGCCTCTCAAACCCAGCAGTTCGAAACCGCGATAAAACAGAACCCGCACACTCTCGCTACCCGTAAATTTGCAACCTGATATCACGCAACCCGTCATTTCGAAAATTCGCGATATCAATATCGACATGAGTGGCGAAATGACGCGGTTCCGAAGCGTCGGTTTGCGAATCGTCGGAGAGTCATGCATATAGTGTCCGTATTTGAAGAATATCGTTCATATGGTTCATTGGACGCAATAGAACAAAGAATGTTTCGCAGTATACAAGCACAAGTCAAATACGGACACTATATGCATCTTCATCGGGCAGTCGCCAACACCTCATGCCCCGTGACTGTCACCAACTTGAAACACACGCCTGCTGAACTCTGTCGGAAAATGAGAGCTCTTTGGACAAGTGTATGATTGCAAAATCATCAATCTGTATCATCGCCATTTTCTTCCTCAGTTTTTTCGACATGCAACCGTTCACAAGTGTCACTTTTTCGGGATACTTATCTAGCTGCTCCACATCGTCTCCCATGATGTACGTGTTGCCGAGGATGTAGGGGTCTGTGATATGGTAGTGGCTGGAAAAAATACCCGTCTAGCAAAGCGCATCATGCAAAAAAAAAAAGAAAAAAAAGTAACCAGATATAGAACCCGTAACCTCTAGATCGCTGCGCCGAGCTGTTCACCACTCGGCCACCAATGCGAAAAGGCAGAGCTGGTGAAGGGCGTTTATAAGAGCGAGGCGCGACGCGACGTCACCCGTTTCATTTACCGTATTTCCTCTAATATAGGCGAATGCGCTTCTATTGTTTCATTTCTTCACAACTGCCGGGTATTTAGAGGTTTGCACACCAAACTCGCCAAAATACTTTCTAACCAAGCAGGCATGAGACGACCGAAGTTTGGTGTGCAAACCTCTAAATACCCGCCAGTTGTGATGAATTGAAACAATAGAAGCGCATGCGCCTATATTAGAGGAAATACGGTAAGGCCCCGTCCATTAACAGCTTAAAATACAGTACTGGCCATAAAGAATGCGACAACTAGTTTTTTGACGATAACCTCTTGGAATGTTAACTTTTTGACCCAAATTTTTTGCGAGATTTTTTCAGCACTATCAGAAACCTTTGTGTCAAGTTGATTTTAAAATTCTGCTGAAATTAAATTTTTTATTCAATTTTTTCGAAAATTCATGAAAATTGACATTTTCGGAGATCTATACAAATAAGCTCTAGAATCACCGAAGATCAAAAACAAAAGGAAGGTAACTATAAAAAGTGATTTAATACTTGGTTGGGTATCCTTTGGCATTAATAACAGCCTGGCATCTACGTGGCATCGAATCCAGGAGCGTCTGAACCACCGTCATCGGGATACTCTTCCAAGCAGCTTCGAGTTGAGCGAATTTCTGGTTGGCATTGGAGGCTCGGACTCTTTTGAAACGTCGTTCTAGCTCCTCCCACATATGTCCAATGGGATTCAAGTCCGGAGACTGACTTGGCCATTCCAGGATATCCACACGGCGACGTCGAAACTAATTGGCGACATGACCCGAAGTATGCTTCGGGTCATTATCCTGCTGAAACACCCACGATCGGCCCAAATTTGCTCTTGCCCACGGTCGCATTGTGTTCTCCAGGATGTCTTCGTACACATATCGGTCCATGGTTCCAACAGTTCTCTTCAATGGACCCATGGAAGTGTCGGAGAAGCATCCCCAAACCATCACAATTCCACCTCCATGTTTTACCGTCGGACATTGGTACCGAGGAGCATATCTGGACCCAATAGGACGTCGAATCCATTGAATACCATCAGTACCGAACATATTAAACTTTGATTCGTTGCTCCAGATGTGATTAGCCCACTCTCTCTCGAGGTCCCCAGGACAAGTGCTGTTTAGCCCATTTAACGCGAGCTTTCCGGTTTTTTAGACTGACGAGTGGTTTTTTGACTGGTCTTCGTCCGTGCAGTCCAGCAACTTGCAGACGTCTTCTAATAGTCCTTCTCAATGGCACCGGCTCATTTGGAAACGTCACGGAAACTTGAATATCCGTAGATGTGCGTCTAGGATCTTCTCGGCACGCGCGCAAGATATTTTGATCCATAGCTCTGGAAGTGGTTCGTGGTCTTCCTGGAGATTGACGATGAACTACACCATCCTGAATAGTCGAAATTAGTTTAGAAAGCTAATCAAAACCTTACATCAACAAGATTATTCTTCGAAATACGGTAAATTTGGCTGGAAGAACAACCAAACTGAGTTGCGAGTATTTTCGGATGCGCGCCTAGTTCATGTCCACGTACGATGCTTTTTCGAACGTCCACAGTGAAAGTTTTTTTCCCAAATGGTCTGACTATGGCTGAAAAACAATAAAAAACAAATTATAACTGCTCCCAATTAATTTTCATTCAACTTTATACAAAAAAACTGAAATACATGAAAAAAGTGCAAAAATGAGAAATACTTAAAAAATTAAAAAAAAATTTTTTTTGCAGAATGATGCAATTCGCAAGTACGCAAGTTTTCGTGTGATTCGATTGCAGATACAGTAACAAATTCGGGTCAAAAAGTTAACTTTCCAAGAAGTTATCGTCAAAAAACCAGTTGTCGCATTCTTTATGGCCAGTACTGTAGGCCCGACTCACTCTTTTTCACACTTTTTTCTCTCAAACACTCCGTTTATCAGACCCGACCATTCGTCTTTCGTATCAGACAGGGCGAAACAATGAGTGGAGGTGAGAATGTGGCGGGACGAGATGACCGTTCCAGAGCACATCGTTGAGCTTACGGTTGTCATTTTTTCGGTTACAGTTACGTTCTCCATTTTTAAAAATACGGTCCATGGCGCTTCGACGCGTTCCACCTCTCGTCCGTTGTAAACTTTGGCTGAAACGAGAAAAACGTTTACGAGCGAATTCCAGTTACGATGCTCCATCGCTGTAAGGCCAGCGGAAGATCGGAGCGTCGTAACTGAATTTGAATTTCGCTCAATTAGTAATTAGTACTTTTCGAATTTTTTCCGCAGGTCGATAGTCGATTTTCATTCTCCGCCTTGGTGAGTGGATCGCTTTGAATGATGGTAAACGTCAGGAATGTTACAAGAACGAAAATCCAGTTCATTTTTTCATAAATATTTAAATTTGGGAAATAATGTTTATTTATTTTACATTTAATTTCAATTTTAAAATTATTTAAATAAGACCATTCGAGGTCACTGATCACGCAATTTCATTTAGTTTATTTATGTGTGGATTTCACGTTTAAAAACAATGATTTTCATTTTAAAAAACGACAATTTCGTTAAAAATAAGAAATATATATCATTTTTCAACATAGCAGCAGAAAATTTTCTCTTCTCCCTCCCTAGACGCTCACCACCCTCACTTTTGTCTACCCCCTATGCGCTGCGGTCGCTCGATGTCTTGCTGGTCGAGTGGTTTGCGTGCGCGGCCGTCGTTCACAGTGCCGCGGGTTCGTGTCCGCTGCGCTGGCAATGATTGATTATCATTGAGCCAATCCTTTTCTGAAGTCATTAGTGAGGATGGATATGATAGGTCTGAGCCATACTTTTGCGTTTCCTTTTCTTTGTAAATTGGCGAAACTGGAGGATAACTCGTAGATTTGGCATGAAACTTTGTCAAGCAGACTCATGGACATAAGATTTTAGGCCGAAACTTTGAATTTGTAGAGAAAAGGCAAAAATATTTTGACACACCTTCCCAAATAAGAAAAAAATATTTTTTGCCACCCCGTGAATAACCGCAAACGAACGTAAATAAACATTTCCTGTGCCCCCAATCCACGATTAATCAAATAAAATCGCAACAAAACAAATGTCGTCGCGCAAAACCAATTTCTTTCTCACCTTTCGCTGAGTGTAAAGTGGTGTCTGAGTGATTTACAGCCAACTTTTTACATCAATATGCTCCCCCGTCCACAGAGTTCTTCTCATTTGTCACAGTCCCCGTCGACACAAGCGTCAATCCGTGTTCATTTTCCTTCCGATAACATCTCCATCTTCGCTAATTGATTGCGCACACACAATAACTCGAGGAGAAGTTTCTCACGGATCGCCAAGGCCAGCGGATTACGGTAGTTGTAGTGGAGTGCACGCGTGCGTGTGCGATGAGGCGAGAAGGTGTCGAGTTGACATAATCTAATTTAATTAGGTGAGGAAAGATTACACGTAAGTGAGTGAAGGTTAGGTTAGCACTGATAACACGCTTTTTTTCGCGCACGAATTTTTTTGGGCATGGATAAGATCTGATTAGAACTGTTCGGAATATAACTGTAGCGAAATAAAACTGCTCAAAAAGTTTTCCGCTGAACATTACATTGTAGGCCAGAATGCTAGCTCGTCCTATTTTTTTTTCATTAAAGCTCAATTTCAGGCACTTCTATTTTGTTAGAGTTATACTTTTAGCAGTTCTATTTCGCTCTCTCCTATTTCGAATGTTGTTCTATTTTTTAGAAGTTTCATATTTACCGCACAATTCTAAAAACGAGTAGCGCTCGAAATTTTTCGGTTTTTTAATGGACTTTAATGCTTTGAAAACTCAACTTTTTTTCCAATTATAAAAATCGCAATTTAAAATTTTAAAATCACCGAAAAAAAAATTCATGAAACGGGCAAAATCGGAAAAAAGGAGGCAAAAATTGCAAAAATAAACCCAATAAATGTTCCTCTGGATTATTGTAACTTTAAAGGCGCATACCTAACGAAAAAAGTAACAGTTTTAGCCATGCGCCTTTAAAACTACAGTAACAAGGGACTTTCGAAATGGTAAGGGTTCAGAATTTTCTATAAATTGGCATACTAGTACTTTCGAACATCCTGTACACGAATATCATAGTGGTTTCTCTTTTTTTTTTCAACATTTTTATTGCGTTTTAAATTGATTTTTTTAAAGTTTGGAAATATTCAGGAAGTTCTTGAAAATTCTATACTGTTCAAGAAAATTCCAGAAAGTTTCAGAAATTCCCTCTGGGAGCTTCTTGCAAATTCTTCGAATTTTCTAGAACTTTATTTTCGATCAGTATAAATCGATCAGGTCAGCTATTGCTGATTATATCATTATGGTTTATGAGTCAGTCAAGAATGAAACTTATCAAATTTCCACAAAAGAATATTTCACAAGTTTTGAAGATGATATCAAAGATACAAGTAGGTTTCGTATTCAAATTAAAGAAAAACCATACTTTTGTTGCAGCCTTGTCTCCTGATGATGAAGTCTCTCAAAATGGTAGTCTATAAAGACGCAGTGCAGCTCTCTGGCAAGCCCAATCTGATCCGATTCTGCCATGGCAAGCTTGTCGAACTGGACAAAGTTCCAAATATGAAGTTTCATACATGAATATATTCAAGAACTTCCTGAATATTTCCAAACTTAAAAAAATCAATTTAAAACGCAATAAAAATGTTGAAAAAATTAAATTATTTTTCCCAACATCTGACCAAAAAATAAGTGTAAAACGAAAAATAAAAAAGAAAAAAAGAAAGGTGGGTTCGAACTCGTGAACTCATAATTACCATTCAACTGCGCTACCCACTCACCCATCCCTGCTTGCCGAAGCTACTGCAAAGGTAGCAGTGAAGAAAATGGGAGAGCGCGAGGCGCAAAATGTGGTGGAAAAACCTAGAATTTTCAGACCGAAAATTTTCAGACTTGGAGGAATCTCTGCAGATAACCACTATGATATTCGTGTACAGGATGTTCGAAAGTACTAGTATGCCAATTTATAGAAAATTCTGAACCCTTACCATTTCGAAAGTCCCTTGTAAGACTATAATTTAGGACAAATATTGAATTTTAATTTAAAAAAATTGCATTTTTTTTCGAAAAATAAATTTTTTTAACCTTTAAAGGTTTCAGACCGCAAATGGGCTTATTCACGGAAACCAGCAAAATATTCAAAAAATTCAGCGAAAATTCGGAGAATGCTCCGATCGGTCTGAAACTTCGAGAAATCATTTGAAAAATATTGTGAAAACAAAAAAATTGCAACGCGGTGTTTGCGTACTTTTAAAATTCAAATGAAAATGGGAGCAAATCTCTTCATTTGCCATGCTATTTCTTTCATTAACGTGTGAATTTCAAAAGTACCCAAACACCCCGTTGCAATTTTTTTGTTTTCACAATACTCTCGGACATTCCCAGAACATTTCAGACCAAAATAACGATTTTGAAAATTATCGATTTTTTTTTGAAAATTTACCAAATCAATATTTTGATCTGAAATTTTCTGAGAATGTCTGAGAGTATTTTAAAAATAATTTCTCAAATTTACAGACCGATCGGAGCATTCTCCGAATTTTCGCTGAATTTTTTGCATATTCTGCTGGTTTTGTGAATAACCCCGTCAAATTACCGAAAAATCAAACAACGGGCAGAGAATGAGCAAAAAAAAAATGCAAAAATGAACCGAATAATTGTTATTTTAATCTGTATTTTTCTATTTTCCTTCAATTTTAAGAAATAATGTGCCAGAAACTCGCCAAAAATAGTTTTAGAGTCTTACTGTAACTTTAAAGGAGCATACTCAATTTTTTTTCTCAAAATTTTTTTTTCTGAATTTTTGGGTTTTTTCCCGGAAAACTTTCAAAATTTTTGCTGTTGAAATTGGTTTTTAATACTGTTTTTTAATGTGCAGTTTTTATTTCTTTTTTTAATGGAAAAAAAAAAACTTTTAAAAATTTCGCCTCGGATTACGGTATCTTTAAAGACGCATACCTAATAAAAAAGCGTTTAAAAATTAATTTTTTAGCTGTTCTTTAAAATTACTGTAATATTGTGATTTTAGGCAAAAATTGACTTTTTTAAATCAAAAAGATTTAAAAAAAATAGTTTTTTTTTTATTTTTCTGGGAATTGAGCCTTAATTTTTTTTTTTATATTTCGAGCTGCTCTGCGTCAGTACCGCTCTATTTCAGGCAGTTCTATTTGGCAACAGTTCTACACCGTCAAATCCCATCTATACTCTCGCTTCTCAGCAGCTGTTCATAAAAAGAGTTACGGTAGCATTAATTTCAACTGTGTCATAAAATTCGACCCGACTCGACTCGCTCCGAGATATTTAGTGGGAAGAAAAATGGCTATTTTCAAAGTTTATGAGTAGCTGAACAAGGTAAACGTTTATTTTTCAGAGCAACAACAACAAAAAATTGCCCCCCCCCCCCCCTACCAAATCTATTAACATGTATGTATGTATGTATGTATGCGCGAAATCCTGTGTGTGTTTGCCCTCCGACTTGACGTCTCTCATCTTCCGGTTTTGACGTGTTAATCACAGGTCTCGACACATCTGCCCTCCCTCCTCTTCCGTCGCATCAAAATTAGTAAGTGCTCTTGCCATTCCATTTTTTTGTTACACTGGGCGCACAAATTGGCAACAAGCCATGATTCATCAACGTTTTTTTAATGTTTTCTTTTTCTTTTTCCCTATTTCTTGCCTTCAGATTGGTGGTGGGAACGTGGATTAGACTACTGTAGCATGGGACGGAATAGAACCGCCTGAAATGGAGCTGTACCGCTCGAACAACTCGAAGAAGTATTTCGTTGTAAATTGTGAGTCCCTGAGTTTTATTCCACGTGATTTCAATACCGTAGTACTCTCGTAGAACTGCTAGATGGTGTCGAGTGTTTGGACAGGATTACACGAAAGGTCACACGTGTCTTTGCAATTAGGATGAGCACCAGCCACACCACCACCTTTCAGCGGATTACGGTAGGTGCATTTTGGGTTATTAGATTTAGAATGAGTAAAAAAAACATTGGGGAAAAAATTTTGTATGGTTTTTTCAATCGAGTTGAAAATCATCATGAAAGCATCAGTCTGCTATCTTTTTTTTTTAATGGGCGGGGTTTCATGGTTTTCAATTTTTTTTTTCGAGAAAAATTTTTTTTTATTTTTTCATTTTTTTTAGATTTTTAGGTTTTTAATGCTCTTTTCTGTAAATTTAATGCAAAAATACACCAATTTTTTAAATCAAAATTCAAGAATTTTTTCCAAAAAAAAATTGAAAATTTTCCAAAAAAAAATTAAAAATTTTTTTTCTTTTCTATTTTTTTAAACCTTTTTTTGACACTTTGAGTTTTCCAAAACCATTATTTTTTGAAACTTTGTTGTAAAAATAAATACGAATACACAAATTCCTGTCAGAAACAGTAACTTTTTCCTTAAAATTTTTTTTTTTTTTGAAATTTTTTTTTGAAAAATTAAAAATTTTTTTAATTTTTTTTCCAAGTTTGGCGACTTATTTGTGTTTTTGACTGTTTTTTGTTAAATTTTTAATCTAAATTCAGTCTAATTCACAGTAAAAATCAATATTTTCAAAAAAAAAACAATTTTTAAAAAAAATTACTTTTCAGGTTTTCTGTTGCTTTCTTATGTTAGACGTTTTTTTTCTAGCTTCATGAATTTCAGATCTAAAAATGCACAAATAGTCATCCAAAATGAACAAAAAAAATTTAAAATTTTTTTCGAAAAAAAAACCAATTAAAAAAATTTTTTTTCTAATTTTTCTACCTTTTTCGACATTTTCCGGGTAAATCTTCTTGATATTGTTTTAAACATAATTCGATCTGTTTTTCTATTTTCTTGAATTTATTCTACAAAAATAAGCATGTTTTTATCAAAAATCAGTAATTTTTCGAAAAAAAAATTTTTTTCAAATTTTTTTTTATTTTTCTGCAATTTTTTCTATTTATTGTGTTTTCAATCGACTTGCGACATGAGAACACGAGACTCCACCCACTTATTTGTGCGCTACCTGTCTGCGTCTCTTCAAATATCACTGTGTTCGCGTGGTCGCGCACAAATAAGTGGGCGGAGTCTCGCGTTCTCATGTCGCAAGTCGATTGAAAACATAATATTTTTAAGAATTTTGATTGTTAGGCGTGTTCTTAAAGCAATTTTTTTTGCAAAACACGCTGAAAACTCGCTCCGATCGAACAAAAAATTTCTCATGCATTTGGATTGAGGTTTAGAGAAATCAGAGCAAAACATCTGCCACGGCTCTCTCAATTTTCTGCACTCTCTCGTCGCCAACGTGGCAACGTCCTCCACTGTGCGAAGGGAGCGCGTTTGCAGCGCTCCGTACTGAGAAAATTTTAAAGAAATTTTATTATTTTTTGATGAGAAATCCGCAAAATGGAAACCCGTAACAAACCTTTTTTTTTTTTTTTAATTTTTATTTTTCTCGTTTTCTGTAACATTTTTTTTCCATTATTTCAATCAAATTCCCCATTTTACAATAAAAATACCCCAAAACCACCCACCAATTTATCTTTCCACCACCCACACGTTTTTTTCAAAAAAAAAATCTTTTGGAAGAATTTTCGGCTATTAGCCATCAAATTTGGTCTTTCGTTTTCAATCGAGTTGAAAATCATCATGAAAACCTGAGCCGGCTATCTATCCCTTTTTTGTCTGCGTCTCTTCAAATAGCAATGTGTTTGGTTTCCGTGGTCGCGCACAAAAGTGGGCGGGGTTTCGTGTATTCATTTTGCAACTCGAAAACACTATAGAACAACGTATGCATCAATTTTGGACGGTTAGTAGCCGTTTTCCATGGTTAAATTCCGCCAAGTACCGTAAAAACTCGAACGAACAAAACATTGGCTAATAGCGGTATAGACCCACTTCGATTGCAGATGTGTGCCAGTAATGACAGATAATAGTCATACATCCATTGCCAATAGCCATCGCCGGTAAGGTGCCAACTAGGTTCCAGGTTTGCTGACTGACAGCTTTTTTAACGGCTAATAGCCGTTAAACCGCCTGAATTTGTTACCAATGATCTACATTGGCTAATAGCCACCAAAAAAAAATTGCAGTTCCTTTTTAGGCGCTTTAAGCAACGCATGTGTTTCCTAAATATTATATTATTTATTTTTCCAAATGGGCGGTCCTAGCGGGGATGATCCGGAGCGGATCAGCCGCTGCCCGCCTATAAACTGTCCTTACCCGGTCAACAGTTGATATCACGCGATAAGAGCGGCTGCTAAAACAGAAAAAAAAAAACGGTGAAGACGTTGCTATTGACGTCTCCCCGCGAGATCCGATTACCTGCGGATTACTGTCCCTTTTCTTTTTTGGCGCTTGGCTCGGCTCATTTGCTCATTCTTCGTTGAGATTTTTTGCTTTGCCTTCCGTTTTCGTTTTCGCCCCGACTCGCAATGCTATGTACCCTAATAAAATTCGCCCCGCGGAAAAAGAAAGCAATCTTTTTGAGTGGTTCCACTGAATGGAGCGGATCAGAAACGGGCAGAAATAAAAGAAAAATAAAGAAAGAGAAACATTTGCTCTCTGGGCCGCCCGCCCGATTGATTGTGGGGGTGTCAATTTGTCATTTTTTTGCTATCGAATTGAGAAGAATTTGATTGATTTTGATAAATGAAAACAAGAAAACAAAAAAATCTTACTGTATAAAATTTTAAAGGCGCACGCATGACAAAATTTCAAAAAAACCATTTTTTTCAATTTTTTGAATTTTTTCTCAATTTTTTTATTCCTCAAGACTTTCTCATTTTCGTGGCCCGTCTAATCTCTTGTGTTTAGGACCGCCTTGTACACAGGCGGGCGCAAAACTAAAAATAGACATTGTGTTTTCAATCGAGTTGCGACGTCGAGAGGTCAAACTCCGCCCACTTTCTTTCAAGCAAAAATTCAAAATGCACTAAAATTTAATGTTCACGTGAAACAAGTGGGCGGAGTTTGACCTCTTGACGTCGCAACTCGATTGAAAACACAATATATGCATGCATAGATGACGGATCTCAAGGGGACTTTGTTTTTAAAAAAAATTCTATTTTGGCTTGGGGTTTCTCGACTAAATTTTTGTGTGTTGATGTTGTTTTTTGGGCGAAAAAGCTGAAAATTCAAAACACCAATCTTACCGTAGTTTTTAATGGCGCAGGCCCAAAAAAATTTTGTTATAAACATTTTTATTTTTAGCGAAAAATCAATTTTGAATTTCAAATATTCAAACAAAAACGATCTTTTTCTGTTAAAAAACCACTTTTTTGGCAAAAAAAAACATGCAAATTTTCCAAAAACAGCCAGAAAAATTTTGAAAAAAAAATACAATTTTTCAGTCATAATTCAAAATTTCTGCCTATTTTTCATTATTCACCTTATTTCCAGAGTTTCTATTCGAAAATCGGTTTTTTATGGCAAAGAACGGACAAAAAAATTGTATACTCTGTATATTGTGTTTTCAATCGACTTGCGACATGAGAACGCGAGACTCCGCCCACTTATTTGTGCGCTACCTGTCTGCGTCTATTCAAATATCACTGTGTTCGCGTGGTCGCGCACAAAAAAGTGGGCGGAGTATCGCGTTCTCATGTCGCAAGTCGATTGAAAAGACAATAAAACGCTGAAAACTCGCTCCAATCGAACAAAAAATTTCGCATGCATTTGGAGTGAGGTTTAGAGAAATCAGAGCAAAACATCGGCCACGGCTCTCTCAATTTTCTGCACTCTCTCGTCGCCAACGTGGTCGCGTCCTCCACTGTGCGAAGGGAGCGCGTTTGCAGCGCTTCGTACTGAGAATATAAAAATATACAAAAAAAAATCACATTTTCCTCCCAAAATTCTTACTGCATTAAAATGTGTGATGAATTGAGAAATATCTCGCACTTTTTAATCGAATCCACATTCGAACAACACATTTAGCGACCTGAAATCAATTATTTCGAAAAAAATGAGGAAAAATTCAAAAATTACCATGAAAAGACGAAAAACATTTTTTTTTAATTGATTTTTACATCATTCGCCATTTTCTCGAATTTTCTTGTTCAATATTCATTCGTATACGCCATTTATCGATCTGAAACAAAAATGCATTGAAAATAAGAAGAAAAACTGGAAAAAATTAGAAAAAAAGGATAATTTTGAAAAAAAAATCCTACTGTAGTTTTAAAGGCGCATTACGAAAAATAGTGCTAGGGGTCTCGAGAGGAAATTAATTTTTTTTCCATTTTCATTTTTTACCTTTTTTTCTGGTTTTTTCTATTATTGTGTTTTCAATCGACTTGCGACATGAGAACGCGAGACTCCGCCCACTTATTTGTGCGCGACCACGCAAAATAGCATCTTTTTTTGCAAAAAAAAAAAGGGGATTTTTCATCCGTTATTTAATTCCGTGAGTTCTTACTATCGGTTTAAAAGCGCTGGACTCACGGGGTGTTGAGAGGTACATGAAAATTAAAATTTAAATTTCGCGGGAAAGTTGCCACGTCACGCGAGAAAAAAGCGCACGAAATGGCGTGTTCAAAACGTCGTTACTCCGGCGCCACAGAAATTTTTTTATATATTTTTTTTCTTATGGGTTCATATCTTTTGCATGATTCTAAATATTTAAACAATATTTCCCTATTTATTTTATGCAGAAAACGTATTCCGCCAGCGCCTCGTTTTTAAAAATCCAAACCGTTTCAAATCTGTAACAACCGCGTTTCCTCAAATCTGTGTGAGCAGTGGAGCGCATTTTCACGACGTACTCTTCAACACGCCGTGTGGACTGGATTTTACGAGCGAAAAGTTTTTTAAATCCAACTTTTCGAGACCCCATGGAAAGAGGAACGGGGAAAAATGGGCGGAGCCTGCTTTTATATGCCTTGCAGTTTTTCTGTCATTTATCCGAAAAAGAAGGAACTTTTGCAGTTGGCTCCGCCCCCTCCTTCGCCCATTTCGTCCTGTTTTTAACAAAAAAATGTGGCAGTTTTCAAAGAAAGGAGCATGTTCAAAAATAAATGAGCAATTCCCAGGTTCCTGGGCTTTGAAAATTTCTAGAAAACCAGCTTCTTACGCCGTCTGGGTCACTCTTTTTCTAGTAGCTTATCCCGACAGATCATCCCACACCTTCTGCCACGGCTACTGCCCCCCTCTAGGAGCTCTGAGCTGAGAAGGCAGCCAAATTATAGCCACTAAAAAGTGACAGTTCTATTCCACGCTACTGTTCTGAATAGAACTGTGCCCATACAGCTCCGTTTCAGGCAGTTCTATTGCCAATTTTTTTGGCCTTTGAAAATCAGGAGAGCGAAAAAAGAGATGCCGTGTTGGTAGAGCATGGAGCACATGCGCTTCCATGTGTAATACGGATACGTTCTACCCACCAGTGAGAGACGACGACGCCTCCTTTCCTTTCCCGGGGCGCGCCAAATGAAATGGGAGATGTTTTGGGGGTGTCTCGGTTTTCAATTCCCGCCCGCCCGCCCGCCTGCCAGTCCCTCCCTCTCTTCACTATTCATGATTTTGATTTTCAGAGCCAGAGCCCTGTGCCGATGTGAGCAAGAGCAAGAGGAATGCTACTGATGAGCCCCCACTGTTTCCGACCAGGTGAGTCCCCCCGCCCCGCCACTTTTCCGCTTCGCAACCCTTTCTCAATTGGTGCACGGGTCCGTTTGTCTTGTCTATTCTTCCAACTTTTTTATATATTTTTTATATGTATACGTTGATTGACTTCACCTACTTGTTGTTGAACTTGTTAATCTCTCTCCCCAGCAGTCTAGGGTCTGCACAACTTTTGGTTGCTATTCGGTGAACTTTGGGCGTTTGCCAAATTTATATTGCACACGCCCCAAATTAGACGGCTATTAGCCTTCCGTTTGTGCGTCAAAACCTCATAAATTGCGTCGACCAACGATTAGGTGCCATGGCTAGGCTAATAGCCTTGCAACTGCCAAGCTCCGCCCATTTTCTACTGTCCTATTTGGAAAAATTAACCAGAAAAAAAAAGAAAATTCCATAATTTTTATAAAAATTGGGCTTAAAATCGCCAAAAAAATCGCAGTTTTTCACAATTTTTGCTTTAAGAATAATTCTAGAGTAAATACAGGGAAAATATCGATTTTTGACATGAAAATTTTGCTTTTTTTGCATTTCCTTTTTCTAAAAACACCCAGTGAAAGCAAATGTGTTAATTTTCAGGAAAACAGGATTTAAAAGCGCCGAAAACCGAGGCTTTTGCATTCTAAATTAATTTAGTGCAAAAACACCGAAAATATCGATTTTTCCATAAAAATAAAGCTTTTTTGTGAAAAATTCATGAAAAAGATGGAATGTGCCTATTTTCATGAAAACCAACTAGAAAAACACTGTAATTTGCCATTTTTACGCTAAAATTTTTTTAGTGCTTAACACCGAAAATATCGATTTTTAGGGGCAAAAATCTCTCAAAATGATCAAATTTGTTTAGTTTCATGAAAATCAAGCAGACATTTGTAGAAAAGTGCAATTTTTCGCAATTTTTGGGTTGAAAATTTTCTACAGCAAATGCAGCGAAAATATCGATTTTTGGCATTAAAAAAAGCTTTTTTTACGCTTTTTCTTCGCAGAAAACTCTCAGAATATTAAAAATGTGTCTAGTTTCATAAAAATCAAGCAAAAACTCGTAGAAAAATGAGTTTTTTCACAATTTTTGCGTTAAAAATACTGCTAGAGCAAATACAGCGAAAATATCGATTTTTAGCAACTAAAGTTTTTTTTTTTTTGCATTTTTTTTGTAAAAAGCTCTCGGAACGATCAATTTTCTCTAGTTTAATGAAAACTGTGGTTAAAATTCCCAAAAATCGCAGTTTTTCTCAATTTTTGCGTTAAAAATAATTTTAGTCCAAAACACCGAAAATTTCGACTTTTTGACTTAAAGTTTGGATTTTTCGCTTTTTTTTGTAAAAAGCTTTCAGAATAATAAAAATGTGTCTAGTTGTATGAAAGCAACTAGAAAAACACTGAAATTCGCCATTTTTACGCTAAAAATTTTTATGTAGTTCAAAACAGCAAAAATATCGATTTTGGCATAAAATGGTTGGTTTTAATAGTAAAAACCACTCAGAACCATTACATATGTCTCTTTTCATGAAATTAGGGTTTAAAAGCGCCGAAAATCGAAGTTTTTCTCAATTTTTGCATTAAAAATTTAGTTAATGCAAAAACACCGAAAATATCGATTTTTAGAGGCCAAAGCTTGCTTTTTTCGCATTTTCTTTGTAAAAATCACTCAGAACGATCAATTTTTGCTAGTTTAATGAAAACAGGGCTTAAAATCGCTTTATTTTGCGTCTAGTACCGCTAAACTCGCACCGATCGCCAATCTATGTGCCAGTAATGCCTATCAGTCATTTTCAATGGCTAATAGCCATTTCCTAGGCTTAAAATTTTTCTAACTGCCCACTACCGCCGAATACGCCGATTAGGTCCCAACTGTGCGCCAATAATGGCTATCTGCCATTTTCCACGGCTAATAGCCATATTAGCCATTGAAAATCCTATATCCGCGCCTAACTCGCTCTCGTTGCCGATAAGACCATTTTTAACGGCTAATAGCCATACAGCTGTCAATATCTCTCTTACCCGCACCCTACCAATATGTTTGGTTCTCTAATTTCATCCTTTTCCTGTCTGCGTCTGCATCCCCATCTCTGCAGCCGTTTTGGTTCTTGAACTTTCTCAAATCCTCACCACTACACTCCAAATTATTATCAAAATACACCCAGATTACTCGAAAAAAAAAGAAGATTATAAGAGCAAAAAGTGAATTGCAAAAGCACCACAAACTACATGAATTGGTGGGGGGATTAGCATCCAATTGCCCTTTTTTGCTCATAATTCTAGACACATCGCACTCAAAACTTTGAAGACGTCCCGTTGCGTGGTGGCCCGGGCGAGAATAGGTGTTAGCAGGAGGTATCGACAGAGGTGTTCATCGAAAGGTGCTAGGGAAAAAGGAACAGGAAAAGAAAACAATAGGCAAAGGTAGCTAGCTAGCTATAATAGAGCTATAGCGACTGGTTCTAGACACTATAAATTGTTGTTAAACGCAATATAGCCATAGAGTTTTTCTGTATGTGCCGAGTATATGATAAGCACGGTGCAGGGCCTATAATAGGCCTAGTGCAGGGCCTAAAATAGACCTGGCGAAGGGCCTGAAATAGACCTGGTGCAGGGCCTATAATAGGCACGGCGCCGGGCCTATAATAGCCGTGGCGCGGGGCCTATAATAGGCATGGCGCAGGGCTTTCAATAGGAATGGCACAGGGCCTATAATAGGCATGACGCAGGGCCTAAAATAGGCTTGGCGAAAGGCCTATAATAGGCATGGTGCAGGGCCTATAATAGGTCTAGTGCAGGGCCTAAAATAGGCCTGGTGCCGGATCTAGGAAAGGCATGTTGCAGGGCTTATTATAGACCTGGCCTCCACTTATAGCAGGCTCTGGGTAGGGCCTAAAATGGACCTGGTGAAGAACCTAAAATAGGCATGTCGCAAGACCTAAAAAAGACTAGGTGCCGGGCCTATAATAGGCATAACGTAGGGCCTATAATAGCCATGGCGCGGGGCCTATAATAGGCACGGTGCCGGACCTATGGTAGGCGTGACACAGGGCCTATAATAAGCCTAGCGAAAGGCCTATAATAGGCATGGCGCGGGGCCTCTAAAAGGCCTGTTTAGGGCCTAAAATAGACCTGGTACAAGGCCTATAATAGGCATGACGTAAGGCCTATAAAAGACCAGGTGCATGGTCTATTATAGGCATATTGCCAGGCCTATAATAGACCTGATGCAGTGCCTATAATAGACCCGTCGCCTTTCCAAAAAATTACGTTTTAGACAGTATAGCTCTATCCTGGCTAGCCTAGACCCTTCCCTTCCGGTTAAAATCCATCTTCACCACATTTATGCACATCTCTTCCTCTCACCCGAGTGCCACGTGCCCCCCCCCCCCCCCCCTTCTTCCGCTAGACACCCCCACGCGCGGGCGGTTTTCTTTTACGAGAAAAAAAAGGTGAGAAGACACGTGTCGATCGTCCTGGAAAGAAAAAACTTTGATAAGACTGAGGCATACTGTACAGCCTGTGAGAGAAAGGAATGCGTCAATCGGTGACGAAAAGAAAAAGAAAAGAAAAGTGAAACATTTTTCGCCCCGTTTTTGTGTAATTGTGTTAAATCGAGGGGAGGGGTGGGGAGGCATGTTTGCTCAATTTTAACAATTTTTGGGGGACAGAAATATCATATTAAACTCGTACAAACCCCCCCCCCCATTCCTCTTGATTCTGGCGTCCAAAAATTGTCCAAAAGGACTACACGGGATGACTGGAAATTCAATTCCTTGATTTTTTAGGCGCAAATTTTCCATTTTTAGAAGAAATAAATAGAATATTAAAATCGCTTAAAAATCAACAATTTTCTCAGATTTCTGGCGTCCAAAAGTTGTCCAAAAGGAGTACACGAGATGACTGGAAATTCAAATTCCTTATTTTCCGTTTTTGCCAGTTTTTCCAGTATTCCTTGCATTAAATTTTGAGCAATATTCCATAGACATAATTTTGCTTTTCCGACTAGTCCTGGCCGCCGGTTTTCTAAACCAGCAGCAGTGGCTTTGTGTACTCCTTTTGGACGATTTTTCCAGGGAAGATTCGGGGTTTTAAAGCGATTTTAATGTGACCAAAAACCTTTTTTGGAAGAAATACATAAGTATGCCAATAAAATCGCTCAAAAATCCAAAATTTTCTCATATTTCTGACGTCAAAAAAGTCGTCCAAAAGGAGTACACGAGGTGGCGGGAAATTCAAACACATTTTGAGTTCCTTTTTGCAATTTTTTCCCGGTTTTTCTTGCACTTTTGTTGTGAATTGCATTACGTTTCTCTTCCAAGTCTTGGACGTCGGTTTCTTAGCCCAGCGGCGGCCACATCGTGTACTCCTTTTGGATGACTTTCGGACCTCAAAAAACAACGAATTTCTCTGATTTTTTTTCGTCCAAAAGGAGTACACGAGGTGGCGGTTGATTTAAACGCAATTTTCTTCCATTTTTTGCACTTTTTTCATGCAATTTTTCACAATTTGAAAAAATCCGCTGCCGCCGGATTTCTAGGCCAGCAGCCTTGACTTCGTGTAATCCTTTTGGACGATTTTTGATTTCAAAAAGTTGTCCAGAAGGAGTACACGAGGTGTTCGGCTTAGAAAACCGTCGGTCGCAACCTTTAGAGGTGTCTTTTTCGACTTTTTTCAGGCGATTTCAAGTTTTCAATTATCTGCAGTTTTGAAATCCGATCTCGTGTACTTCTTTTGGAGGAATGACAATCATATCTGGACAAGTTTAACTCGCGTGGTATGAAGGCTTGCCGCCAGTTTTCTAGGCTTGTGGCCGTGAATTTGTGAGCTTATTTTGGACGTCAAAAATCGGTGAAATCTGGGGTTTTCTAGGAGCATTAAAATCGCGGAATCTAAATGCTTCTAGTCCAAAAGAAGTACACGAAATTGCAGCGCTTTATGTGCAAAAATTTAGAAAGCATTTTTTACAACATTAAGATTAGATTAGGCCCAAAAATCGGGACCATCTTTCTTCATCTTCTTCTTCCTCACATCCCTTCCTGTCACCTGGGTGTTCGCCTAGCATCCGGCTGTCTTCATCTCCCTTCCCCATCGCCGGGCAGGGGGGCGGAGTCGACCAATGCGCTGCGCTCGTCTCCGCCCCTCCTACTTTCTCCGCCAGGGGGTTCATTTTTCCTTGTCCTTTCTTTTCTCGCTTCGCCCCACAAACCAAAGCGAATGGCGACGTGCATGCGAACCGGCTTCGAGCTCTTCTCACTGACATCTCCAGGCACATCGGACCCGCATCTGGAATCTGCTGGCGGATTTTGGAAGGACTCGATCTCGATTTGTGATTCTGACGCTGCCACGACGGCGACGACAACGTCAAAATACTTGTGTTTGGACGCGTCTCCGGGAGAAGGTGAGTGTTAATTTTGTTTTTTTGGGGCACAAATTCTTCCAGCCTAAAACCCAAATGAGATCTAAGAACTGCTTGTCCCTTTTTCCCTCGCCTCTCTCCCTCTCTTGCCTTCTCGATTAGTTGCTCGTAATCGCCTTATCTGCTGCTTTTGCTCCTGCTCCTCCTCTGCTCTATGTGATGTGCATATCCGGGCGACCGACCGAGAGCGGCTCAACAAATTTCGACAAGTTGTCAGGATGGCAAGAACTTGTCGAAATTTGTATCCAACGCCGCTCGCCCACTATGCAGTGGCTATTAGCCAATAACTGTTGCAACTATGTACATCAGTGGGTACGGTAGATAGACTCGTCCGCGCAACACACAAACTTTGTGTATGTTACTTTTCTTCTATTCATTTCGTTTCATTTTCACCTCCTTATTTGTTCATCTCCGCGCCCCGCGCAAAATGAGCCGAAATAGGAGCCGAAAAAAGAAAAAGAAAAAACGTACTAGAGGGGGTAAAGTCATTTATGAGGCTTGTTAACCCCCCGCCAAACTGGTGGGCACACACACCCCATAATCAACGCATCAAACTCTCTCTTGGGTAATTGCCCTTTACTTCACTTAAATGCTCTTTTTTCAGCAGCAGTACACCACCACCACCACCATCAACACCACCACCATTCGTCACACCAACCGATGGCAGTTTGTGCCGGCTGTCGAATGGGTAAGGTTCAGAAAAAAACAATTTAAAAAATAAATGAATGAATAAAGAAAATTTCAGAAATCGTGGATAGGTACTTTTTACGGGTCAACCCAAATCTCGAGTTTCACGCACACTGTCTTAAAGTGAGTTTTTCTACATTTTATGGGGTGTATAAGGCTATTAGCCGTTGAAAAATGTCGTTAGTCAATGCTGGCGCGTAGTTGGCCATTCGATGGCTATTAGCCGATAAAAAAATGCTATGAGCCATTATTGATGCCTAGTTAGCGTATCTGCGCTAGCCTGGCGGAAACATGGCTATTAGCCACCACCGGCACACAGTTGGCATCTAATCGGCGCAAATTGGCGGATAAATGGCTATTAGCCCGTAAAAAACGGCTGTTAGCAACTATTGGCGCCTAGTTGGTCCCATATCGGCGTTCGGCGGTGCTTTGGCTCGATTTTAACGGCCATTGGCACAATTTTGGCGGATCCAATCAGCTATATGGCCATTAGCCGTTTGAAATAGGTGTTAGCCATAATTGGCGCCGAATCGACACTAATCGACCCAGATTTGGCCCAATTTCGGCATACGCCCCAAATTTGACAACTAGCTCCCGTTTACACGCCAAATCCCCGCAAATCTTGCTGATTTGGCGCCAGCTTGCTAAAAATGGCTAACAGCTCATTTCCACTGCTCAGCACTCCAATTCAATGTCAACTGCGCGCCAAACCTGGCTATCGGTGATTCGCGATGGCTAATAGCCTTTTTCAACCGGTAAATCCCATTTGCTTGCCTAGCCCGTTCTAATTATCACAAAGACAGCTCAAAAAGCTTCAAACGTTGCCAAATCCCCGCCAAGATATCGCCAAGCCTGGCTATCTGATATTTCTCGCAGCTAATAGCCATTTCTCGACGGCTAATAGCCCTTTTCAAAATCTAAATCTTGCTTGTGTGATAAATTAGCTCTAAACTGCGCGAAAATAGCTCCAAAAACGTCAAATTTGGCATTTTGGACGGCTAATAGCCAAATTTTATGGCTAGCTCCTATTGGCCCGTCAAAATAGCTCCAAATACAGTTGAATTTGTCAATAAGTTTCCGGCTACATGACAGCTGGTTAAAAATTGACGAAAGCTATTTTCCACACTCCCACCTTCACGCCAAACTAGCTCAAAATACGGCTCTGGGACGTTTCAAAACAAGACGTTTCAAAACTGGGACGTTTCAAAACTGGGACACTTCAAAACTGAGACGATTCAAAACCTGCCACTTCAAAACTAGGACGGTTCAAAACTTTGAGTGCAATTGTGCGTCACGGTGTACGCACTAGTGACACCAGAACACACGCACATTAAATGTTTATTTTCGTTTTGTCATGGTTTTAAACTCTTTTCACGTAATATTCATTTTCTTTTTTCGTTTTGTCATTTTTTAACTCTCTTCACGCGTTTTGCTCTCGTTTCGCATTTTTTAAAAATAATTTTTTGCCGGTATTTAAATTTGGTCAAATTCGCCGAGCTCATTTTTTGTCTTTTGTCGAGTGCTTTACCGGTAAAACGCTTTAGTAAAATTTCCGATAAATTTAACGAACCTTTACCGGTGATTTATTTTATTTAGAAAAACTTCAACCGCGTGGCTTGCATCGGCCAATGGCAAAACGAAAAAAGAAAATGAATAGTACGTGAAAAGAGTTTAAAACAATGACAAAACGAAAATAAACATTTAATGTGCGTGTATTCTGGTGTCACTAGTGCGTACACCGTGACGCACAATTGCACTCAAAGTTTTGAACCGTCCTAGTTTTGAAGTGGCAGGTTTTGAATCGTCCCAGTTTTGAAGTGTCCCAGTTTTGAAACGTCCCAGTTTTGAAACGTCTTGTTTTGAAACGTCCCAGAGCCCAAAATACTGCTAAACCCCGCCGATTAGGTGCCAGCCAGCTAAAAAATAGATGGGCCCGACTAACTATTGAAAACTACCCCTAATAGCCCGTTTTCAGCGGCTAGCTCCCGTTTTTCCGCCAATTAAATGTCAGCAATCTGAAAATAGCTAATAGCCATTTTCCACGGTTTATCCCATTTGGGCGCCTACGCCAGTAGTCCCTACCTACGCTTCTAGAAAGCTAATAGCCATGTTCCGCGACCAAGCACCATGTCCTTCGGTAGATGGGACCCAAAAGGCAACATTTTCGCGCATGACTTGTTTCCACGCATTGTTCTTCATTCTTCTCCCCCCACTCGCTTCTTTCCTTTCAACATTTCGATGAGCTGTGTGCGCGTATGTCGGATTTCCATTTTGCATATTATTCACCTCATTTCTCCTCGCAATTCGGTGAATTATTCACCAGATTGATACCTTCGGACCATTGTACTTTTTCTGAGCACACTTTTTGTCGCCATCCATTGAAAAAGTCAAAATGGGAAGAAAAAGGAGGAGGGAGGGAGGGGGAGAGAAAGAAAAAACAGGGAGTGGATTGATTGACAAACCAAAATCAAAACGTGTTGACCAGGAAGCGAGGGCTCAAATTACTGCGCAAATTCGCGCATTTTTGGGCCTGGCCAGTGTTGACTTTTTCGAGTATCGCTTCTCTTCGCTGCTCTGCTCGTTTCACCTCGCGTGACCACGGGGACCTTGACCATCTGTTGTGTTGCCATTGTCGTGAATAATGTCTTAGAACTTGGATGTTTTTGCAGTGTGTGCAGTGCGCTCGACCACTCGACGAGAATCAGACGGCGTTCGTGAGGAACGGGCAGACGTACTGCCGTGAGGATTACAGAAGGTAGGTCAGGTCTTGGACCTTGCAGAAGGAGGAGGATGAGGAGGAGCAGGTGCCCAGGCCAATTAACCCTAACGGGAAGGAGCACACCTGCCTCTGCGCCCGACTTTCTTCCTTTCTTTCTTCCCTACTTTCACCCTTTTCAACAATAGATTTAATACGTGTTGACTCAGGAGAGTTTACATGTGCGCATACTATCCATAATAGTCTGTGTGGTGGGGTGTGGGTGTAGGTGTCTATTATCTTCCGGACGGGTAGATTTGCATAAAGGGTTGAAGAAACTAACTTTTCGATAATGGTTGTTTAATTTAGTGCAACTCTATTCAATTGTCACCAGATTAGCCGCTGGCGCAACCCAACCTACCTATGTTAAGAGAGTGTCAAGTGCCTGACTTGCTAGGTGGGGATCATCCATCCGTTACTCTATGTATTAGCTTTAGAGGAAAATGCATAATAACAGGGGACAGGATAGCCGGTACCGCAAGCGCAAGCGCAAAACGCGAAATGACCGGAAGAAAGAAGGGAAGGAAGTGTGCTCACGTAACGTAATCACGGTATACTGACGCTTCTTCCTCCCCCTCCATCTCTTTGACACCCACCGCCATCTGGCGGCAAAAGGTGTGAAGACACCCAGAACGGAACGGAAATTGAATAACCATCTCCTTTCAGCCTCTTCTCAACGCGCTGCTCACGCTGTCAGGACGAGTTTGACAAGACTGACCTGGTGATGCGCGCCGGACCGCGAAACGTCTACCATCTAACGTGCTTCTCGTGTGTCGCGTGTGACAAACAACTGCAGACCGGCGAAGAGTTTCAGGTGAGTAGTTACTTAGTCGATCCGTTCTTCGATAACCTGATGTTAGCGCTGATCACAGCATTCCGCTTGGAGTTGCTTGTCATGATATTGATGCACAGCGGGTTACCTATTAGCTAATACATATATTTGTATTGTAGATCAAGAACAACAACCTATACTGCCGAGCTGACTGCGAGTGCAACGATATCCCAGACGCGTCGGGGTCGGTGCCCGACTTTTCCAAGCTTCAAAATATCAGCAACAACAATAACAACTCGTCGTCGAACTTTGACGAGGACGAGTGGGACGAGGAGAGGTCCACGTTGACGTCTCTGGATAACAATACGTCGAGTCCTTTGGGGTGAGTGCTCTTGCCTGTTTTTTTTTAAACGATGAATGGTGATCGTGAATAGCCAGGTGCTTTTTAGAGGCACTTGACACTAGATGTTGTTGCCACGTGTTTACCAACATGGTTAATCTAGTGGGCAAATGAACGCACCTGGTTGGCAGCAGCAGCAGGCGTTTGATTCATCTTTGCCGACGATACCGTGTTCGAAAAGTCGGTGATGCTTTCCCTGTTCATTATCGCTTAAAACAAAACAGTCTTACTTGAGCAAATGGTGGCGACACTTCACTGAAAAATTTTATACAAAAAACTGGAAAACGATAGGTAAAGAAAAACGCTTCTTTTAACATGCCGGAGGGAGGGAGACGCAGAGAAGCATGCATTGGAAAACGGATTTCCTGTTGTTTCCCAGTTTCGGTAAATGTTTTCCGCTCAAGAAAAAAAATTCACGTGTTTATTTGGAATAAAAAAAATGAAGGAACAGCAGGAGAAATATATCGATTTTTTTCAAAAATTTTCGCGGGGGAAAAGTAATATTTCTTCTTTTTTTCCAAATAAAAACATGATATCATTGACCGCGAGCTGTCACTCCGTGAGAAAACGTGAAAAAAGGAAAAAATGAACGAGAAAAAACAAAAAAAAATCCCAAAAAATGATGAAAACAACGACATAAAATTTAAAATCAAGCAGCGTGCGCATTGCGCACACTGCAAACACATTGCTGCCGCGGCGAGACCGTCTCGTCTACCGTAGTTTATGTGCCTCCCTTTAATCCTAAAATTGTTTTCGGATTTTTCTCAGCGAGTTCGCTCATTTTTGCGATTTTTTTTTTGGAATTTTTCTCGTTCATTTTCTCATCGTCTGCTATTACGTGTTTGTCAGAGGTGACACTATGCGAAATGCGGTTTATGGGTTTTTTTTCGCATGATACCATCACTTCCTTTCGCATTTACCGTAAAGTGTCACTCTGTGGCGAATGCGTACTAGCCAGAGGGTAGCAGCACCGGGGGCTGGCGGCTGACGATTTCCTTTTTTCAAGCGCTAAAAAGCCACTCACTGCGGTTTCGTGGCGTGATAACGCTGTTTATCGCCTGCGACCCATCGCTTAAACGCTGCCAAGGATTTTTTCCTCCAAGTGAGAAAGTCCGCAGTGCAAGCTGTAATCCTGAAATGTCAACAATTCTGAAAATGGCCACTTCGCCCACCGTTCTTATCAGCGCCCTTTGCGAGCTCTGTAGCCCTTTAGTCAGGGTGTACAATACAAAGTTTTGGTCTTTACCAGTTGCCCAAGCAAGTAAATGCCGCAGTAGGCACGCAAACAACTAAAAACCAAAAACCCTTAACCAAGAACTCTTCCAGATCCCCAAAATCCGATGGTGTGCGAACCCCACTCTTCTCCGGCTCTGGTGGCTCATCAAGCTCATGTGGCAAGAAGAAAAAGGACAAACAGGCGACCCGGGTGCGAACCGTACTGAACGAACAGCAACTCAAAATCCTCAAAGACTGCTACTCGATGAACTCGCGGCCCGACTCGACGCTAAAGGAACGGCTCGTCGAGATGACGGGACTGAACGCTCGCGTGATTCGCGTCTGGTTCCAGAACAAGCGGTGCAAGGACAAGAAGCGGCAGATTCAGATCCACGAGACGCGGCTGAACTCGGAGAGGGTGGGTTTTAAAAGTCCTGCTTCGTCAGCGGTGCCCATGTTGTATTGTGATTCGCAAGTGACCCATGCACTTTTCTAATTGTTTTTTTTTGTTTTCTTTTCCTTTTCCGCCTTCCTTTCTTTCTTTCTTTCGGTATGTACATAAATATATGTAGTGATATGCATGTGAAATAAACCTCTATCTATCTTTGTCTATCCTCCTCTGCTTTCAGCCCAACACCTACCGTAAACCAATTAGCTCGCTCGCTCTCTCTCTCTCTCTATTTTGCTTGCTACTCACTCATAATTAGTTTTGATTGCGCCGCGTTGTGTAGCTTCACGCCTAACTCGATTCACGTCCGTCTCCAACAATCCATCAGTGTTAATTTGCGGGTGAAACTCCAGGGTCCGGTTGTTTGTTCATCTCTTTCCGGGGGCGCCGATGTCGCCGAGCAGACGAACATCTGTCCGCTGTGTGTGTGTGTGTGTGTCAATCCAATCTCGCCCAATTCCACAAATCGAGTAGGGGTCATCAAAAATGGCGCGCGGGAGCTAGGGGGCATAAAATGAGACGAGCAGGATTTCACGATAATTAGGTTGGGGGTCTTGGGTCTTGGGTCTAGAGGCGCATCGCATCGCACCGCACCGACTAGAGCGATTGTTGCGAAAGATGGGAAAACGTGGAAATGAAAACAATACTCTCGGCTCAAGTACTCTGCTCTGCTCATCCCTCTCCCCCTGGTCGTCTCGCATTCTGAAGAGGTGACGACTTCTCTTCTCTGTCCGGCTCTTCCTTCTTCTTCTTCTTCTTCCATATGGCCACGGCATGGTGTGGGGGTTGGGGGAGGGGGGGGCACTCGAAAATTGCCCACTATTTCGCCAACTGTTTTGATTTTCTTGCGCAAAACTATCACAATAACCCACTCACTCCAACACAAATGTTTACCCGTTTTGAATCTGCCATGGAATAGGGTTCCTGCTGGGGGGAGGCAGGGTAAACTGACCCGGGCATCGACATCACGGATTACGCTTATTACATGATAATCATGTCACACCGACCGACCCATTAGTAGGTCAGAATGCATACGGTAGTCGCCATCCATCTAGTCGTCTCAAAGAAACCAACTCGTTCTTCTTTTTCTTCTTCGGAAGAGAGCGACGCTGTTTTTTGCATGGTGGATTGAACAAATTGGGAGGAAGGGAGTGAATGCAGAATGTCTCCATTTCCCAATCCATTATTATTACAGTGTCGTCTTGATCTAATTAGCGCAACCCATCGCATCGCATCGCAGCGCAGCGCAGAGCGGCAAAGGCAACACCGGCCCGACGCGCGGCGAAACAGAGAGGCAAAGAGAAATAGCCTAGTGCGGTAATTCGTTAATTACTACTTCCCCCAACAACATACAGTATCCCCGCATGTTTTTGTTGTTTTTGTTTTCGTTTCTTTGGGTGCAGTCGCGCGGAAGGACAAAAAACGAACGAAACATTTCAGGAAGAAGTGATCAATCGGGTCCGAGTGAACGGTATCGGACCGCTGATGGTTCAGCCGGCCACACCGCACATTGACAACTCGCTCGGGGCGTCTGCGCTGGAAATTTCGCATTTTGCTCAGTGGAGCGCGTCGTCGCCGCCTCCACCGCAGAGCTCACAGTTTGGGAATCCGATGGTGAGTTGAATATTTGGGGCGGGCTGGATGGCCGATAAAGGGAGCAATATGGGCATTAGCCTCTGAAAATAGCTGTTAGCCATGGGTGACACACAGGTGGCAGCTAATAGGCGATCGACACACGTTTGGCGTGTCGTCTTTATCTTCAAGCAAATTTTTACGTGGCATTTCTCGCGTCACTGCGCCTCCCTTTTTGCACGCTTTTAGCTAAACGTGAAAATGCGCTCCACTGCTCACACAGATTTGAGGAAACGCGGTTGTTACAGATTTGAAACGGGTTGGATTTTCAAAAACGAGGCGCTGGCGAAATACGTTTTCTGCATAAAATAAATAGGGAAATATTGTTTAAATGGCTCTGGGACGTTTTAAAACAAGACGTTTCAAAACTTTTTTGCATTTTTGCGGCGTACTAGTGTATTTAAATTACCATAAAAATACAAATAATTGATAAAAGCAAAAAATAAAAACCTAATGAGCGTGCGTTTTTGTGTCAATTGGCAAAAAACGCTACGAAAAAATGCAAAAAAAGTTTTGAAACGTCCCAGTTTTGAAACGTCTTGTTTTGAAACGTCCCAGAGCCGTTTAAATATTTAGAAAATCCCGCGAAATTTAAATTTTCATTTTCATGTACTTCTCAACACCCCGTGAGAAATGCGATAGACCGCTTTTGTCTTCACGTAGGGCCTAGCAGACCATGTAAGCCTCTGTTTTTGTATGCTATGAAATTTGTTAACCAAAAATTATGTTTTCAGCCTTTTTTTTTTCGAACAGTTTTGAACCTTCTAACTGTTGTTCCCTCCCATCCCCAAGAACTATAGATTCCCGGCTGGCACGGCTAGTAGCGCAATTCGGTGCATTTTCGGCTATTACCCGTATATTTCAGAGCGTGTGTCAATTGGACGGACCATTGGAAAATAAAATTTAAAGTGCGCGGGCTTTTTTTCCCGAAAAAAAATTTCTGGCCTAATTTTAAGCGTGGTCGCATTTTTCTACTGTAGGCTGCATTTAGCTGCGCAGCCACTTTTCTACATTAAACTGATACGAAGAGGAGACGCAGACAAGCAGAGTGTGAGGATATTGCCGGTTTTTTAGCACTCTCGCCGGAGAGACGCAGACATTCAGCGGAGCACGTTGGAAATAACTTTCCGGACAGCACGCCGTGATAAAACGGTAAATCCCCGTCAAAATAGTGTCTATTAACACCGAAATCAGGCCGATCACCGATTAATGACACACTAAGATTATAAGAGGGCAAAACTTGTGCGAAATCCGCGCCGATTGCTGATGAGATGCCAGGTATGTGTCAGTAACGGCTATCTGACATATTCAAGTGACTAACAGCCAAATTTAGCCGAAAAATTGAAAATTAATAGAAAAATCTTTATTATCCTTGTGATAAAAAAACAATACATTCACATCCGATTTTGCTGCGATACTTTCTGAAAATGTGTAAAAATTTGAAAAAAAAAAAGCCAGAAAATTGGAAAAAAAAAGTGTAAAACTAGAAAAAAAATAGCGAAAAATTTAAGAAAACAGCAGAAACTTGTCAAAAAAAATCGGAAAATAACAAAAAAAAGAATAGCGGAAAATTGTCGAAAAACTGAAAAATAGCGAAAAAAATTCCAAGATACTTTTTAAAACAGTATATAGCAATCAATTTCTAACGAAAAATACGCATTTTACGAGATATTTCACAAAAAACTGTGTTTTTCTCTGCGTCTATTACTACGAGAGCACAAATAACCGCACGGCGTGTTAAAACCTACGTAAAGGCAAACGCGCTCTGTCGCATTTATCTGCGTCTCGATAGTATCATTCTGCCAAGTTTATATAAGTGTGTGCAAAGCTAGAGATTTCCAAAATAATTTTAAAAACTTAGTCTCCAGCACGCCGTGAACCGCGGCCGAGAAACAGCGAGAAGCTGTCACATTTTTTAAACGATTTCCCCAAACGTTTTCCACTAATTTCTCCCAAATTTCAGATGTTCAACTCACCAATGGAAATGCCACCGTTCGGCGTCACACCAATCCTGGCTCCGGTCGCCCCAACCGCCTCAAACGCTCCAGAAGTGCTCGGACCGCCCGGCGCCGCCGTTTTCCCGCACTACTCGCCCGAACAATCGGTGCTGATGTCATCTGCCACGTCGCACAGCGTCTCGTCGCCTACTTCGTGCTCGGAGTGAGGCTCTTCTGAGTTCTGAGCAATTGTTTGTACATATATTATTTAAATAACGGATATAGAATTTTGACGTAGTCTTTTTTTTTTTGGTTGTTATTCATTTAAATAACGCGAAATCGAACTTCTTCTTCTTTTACTTCCTCTTCCGATACGTTGTCTCTTATCACCACCCGAAATGCATTTCCAATAACTATTCTGCTCACTTATCTTATAAAAACTATGCAATTATTGTTTTTTCAATCGAGTTGCAGCATGAGAACACGAAACTCCGCCTACTTATTTGCGCGCGATGACGCAAACACAGTGAAGAGACGCAGACAAAAAAGGGATAACCGGCACATGTTTTCATGATCATGATGCAACTCGTTTGAAAACACAATACGGAGACATGAATAAATGTGTGTTTTCTTTATTTCGAGGAGGTGGAAACGGCTCTTTAGTTTACACAATAATCGTTTTAATCGTCAAAAAGCAGAAGCAGAGGTCGCAAAAAAGTGCTCGTAAAAATGATAAGTTGGTGATAGTGGTGGTGGTGGCGGAAGGAAAGAAGAATGGGAAGGAATGAGGACTGACCAACTGCTGTTAACGACCCAAACGTTTGTTTAATCCGTTGTTTTTTAATTTTTTGCGGGAACGGGGAATGCAAAAGTTTCAGGGGTCTGCGCTCTACCGATTCGGTGGTACGAAAATTTTGGTAGTGTGCCCATTTATGCGAATTCTCATTTTTTTGAAATGAATTTTAATGCATAGAGAGCCAGCGCCCTGGATTTTAACGTGAAAAAAATAATTTGAAAAAAGGCAGTCGCCAGCACCCCGTGCAGACAGTTGGACGAGCATGAGAACACGAAATCCCGCCCACTTTTTTGCGCGCGACAACGCAAACCAAAGACAGTGCTCTTTGAAGAGACGCAGACAAAAAAGGGATAGCCGACTCGGGTTTTCATGATGCTCGGAATTGAACTGCCTGAAATGGAGCTGTACAGGAAAATGGGTCCCTGATCTTTGGCTACGCTTTTTGATTACGGCTGATCTTCAGGTACTAAATCAGTGTACGGTCTTTTTGGATAGGATTGCTCTTTGGCTAAAACATAATGGTTGAAAAAAGGAAACACGCTTATTTTCAGCTTTTTTTTTTCGAAAATCGTCATTTGTCGAATTTAAAAACCAAAATCTGACTTTATTTTCATTTCCAACTTGATCTCGTTTTGCATTTTTTTTAACATAAAATCGAATCACGGATCCCCCCCCCCCCCCCTTTCGTCGTCCAATGCGCCAGCAATGCGGACACTGAAAATTTAGCTTTTTTTTTGTTGAATATTTGACTCAAAAATTTACTTTTTTCAGCATATCGAACCATAGTCTTATTATTCATAATAAAGCCTTTATTTTAAGCCTAAAACGAGCAATTTTGAACAAAAAATGGCGGAGCCTTAGTGTTTTGAAAATAGCACTAAAAAAAAAGTTTTGAAGGCACAAAATAGTTTTGATTACTCGAAACGAACTCAGCGAAAACCCACAACTCAAGCGCAAAGGTACTGCAACTTTTACACGAACCTTGCGCAGCTTCGAATCTCTGACAACGCGAGAGCTGCGTAAAGTCTGTGTAAGGGATGCATAAAGTTGGCGCTGACGTTGTGCAAAAAATTGGTGCTACCTCGGAATAGAACTGAGGTGTAATAGAACTGCAGCGAAATAAAACTTGCTTTGCAATAGAACTGTTCGGAATAGAAATGTTCGGAAAAGAACTGTAGCAAAATAAAACTGTTTTGGAATAAAACTGTTCGGAATAAAACTGTAGCGTTTTGGAACTAAATTAGCAATGGAGCACGATTGCATTGCTTGGCCGTCAAGACGGGCCGAGAAAAAAATGATAAAAGTTTATTCAAAAAAACAACAAAACAAACAATTTTTGATGAATAGCTCAAATATAAAACTGTGGAAAAAAGCACGCGCATGAGAAATTCCAATATTTGAATGAGCAAGCGATGCAATCGCGCTCCATTGCTAATTTAGTTCCAAAACGCTACAGTTTTATTCCGAACAGTTTTATTCCCAAACAGTTTTATTCCGATCAGTTTTATTCCGAACAGTTTTATTTCGCTACAGTTCTATTTCACTACAGTTCTATTACGCGTCAGTTCTATTCCGAGGTAGCACCAAAAAATTCCATACAATTGAAATATTGGGAAAAAAATTGCGCAATATCTGTGAAATAATTGTGCAATAGTTGTGTAGTGCGCTCGTAAGGGATTCTTCGTATCAAATGGGTTTCGGAAAATAACATTTATTGGGACGGAATGAAAAGAAAAAAATGACAACGAGAAGACAAGATATGGCGATATTTACAAAATGAAGAACATGAGAAGAACAAATGAGAAACAGAAAAGGAAAAAAGCAATGCAATTGAAAATTCACCCACAAGATTCTGGTCAGAGCTGGAAATTCCAAACTTCTTCAGTGGTGTATTCGTCCAGCTTTCCTTCCTTCATCAGACGGGTTTGAAACTTTTTCATTGAGTCCCATCGCAGGTGCTTACTGCACACGCCTCGCATCTGAAAAAGTTTTCAGTTATGCGCATTGTGTTCATCAAGGGGAAAATGGATTTTTCTAGAAGCCGCGGCGTGGGTTTCCTAGGCCACATCCTCGGATTTCGTGTACTCCAGATTTGCAAGGAAATTATAAAAAATTAGAGAAAAAGGCGATAGCCGTCAAAAACCTTCTGTTTTAACGAAACAAAACTGGCGTACCGTTTTTCTACTCATCGCTGACCGTTCCATTTCCATAAAATCCTTGCAGTTTGTCGTCGTTGTTGATAATTTCAGACTGGCCGCACATCTGAGGCCACATGCAAGACATTGGAAATCCGTTTTCCGGAAAACCAAATTCGGAAAACGGTGATTTTTACATTGTGGTGGTGAGAGACGCAGAGAAACATGTTTTGGAAAACGATTTTCCTGTCGTTTTCCAGTCTTGCATATGGCCTCTGGAACGAATTCCTCTTCCTCTTTGTCGAACTTCCTGACTGGGATTGTAATTCTTTGTCTGGAAACTTTAAAAAACTTTTCAGTTTTGAAAACAAAAAAATTACCAAAATAAGCAGTCCGAGTGTATTTGTCGCTCCTTACGGCTTCTTCGTCGAACGCTCTCCATATCCTATACAGCAGTGATGCACGGAAATTCCGTTTCCGCTTCCGTTTCCGCTTTTTTAGCCTCTTCCGTTTCCGTTTCCGTATTCCGCAAATAAAAATTTTTATTTCCGTTTCCGTTTCCGCTTCCGTAATTTTTGGCATTTTTCCGCAAATCACGGAAATGTTTTTCAATATAAAAAAATGAAAAATTTGCTGTTTTTTTGAAATAAATTCCTGATTTTTTCACTTGAAAGTACAATTGGGATAATTATAATATGACTGCCCCATGAAATAACAATAAAACAACCCCAAGGAAAGGCTGTAAAGTCCTCCCAAGGACAATATAAAAATTGATATGATGGGGACTTTATTGATATTATGGGGAACTATTTTCATACGGAGGGGCCAGAATGACCGCCACCCCAAAAGTACTGGTGGGAGGCTATACTTGTATTTTCGTATATCAGAATAGACCCCCAGAGAGTATAATCACCCACCGAGTAAATCGGTTCAAAGTCAACTGGCGGGGAGGCTGATATCAGCCAGGGGTGGGGCTAAACAGGTAAACCTTCGTACAAGTGTTTTGCTCAATAGTATTTTTCATAAGGAAAGTATGTTTTTAATGGCAACTGTTTTCAAACAATACTTTTAAACAATTTCAAAATAATATGGAGACTTTTATTGCAAAATTTTTATAAACCTCCATTTCCGTTTCCGTTTCCGTTTCCGTTTCCGTTTTCCGCGGAAATTTTTTCTTCTTTCCGTTTCCGTTTCCGCTTTCCGCATTTTTCAAATTTCATTTCCGTGCATCACTGCTATACAGTATATACTGTAGTGATACTGTAAATCAACAAAAATACATTTAGAAATATGGAAAACGTGAAATAGACTATAAAAAGTATAAAGTTGACAAAGAAATGTAAAAATAATGAATCAATAACGAACATTTTCAAAGTTTGCGCAAAGTTCATGCAAAGCTTGTGCAAGCATCGCGCATGTTGCCACATCATCTGTTGGAATAGATTAATTGTGCAAAAGTTGCGAATTGCCCAAAGTTGGCGCAATGATTGCCAGAAATTTGTGTAAACATTGTACCACTTCTTCATCTTTTTCCTATTTTCGAAGTTTCTCTGAAATATTGTGTAAACCTTGCGAGATTCTCGAAATTTGCATGTTCCTTGTGGATAGTTTGCGTGAGATTTGCAAAACCTTCATAGTTTGTGTAAAAGTTGCATGAGGCTTCAAAGTTTGCGTATACGTTGTGGGTTTTTGCTGAGGAATCATTGTCCGATAGAGGAATTTCTTGCAAACATTTTGAGTACTTGAACGTGAAAAAAATTTAGGAAATGACAGTTCCTTAGGCTTTTTAAAGGAATTATCTTGAAAAAACGGTGAAATATTATACTCGGTATAAAACGCTGATAACTCGCTCCAATCGAATAAAGAATTTCGCATGCATTTGGAGTGAGGTTTAGAGAAATCAGAGCAAAACACCGGCCACGGCTCTCTCAATTTTCTGCACTCTCTCGTCGCCAACGTGGCCGCGTCCATCACTGTGCGAAGGGATCCGTACTCAGAATAAGACATTCCATAATAGAAAGCCGTGTTTCCTTTTTTTGTTTGGTTGATAATAGTTGGGCAGGTACATAAATATTTATATCTTTATTTATCATTTATTAATTATCCCTGTTAGTGTTATCGTCATCGTCCGTGAACACCATCTCCGCCTCTTCATTTGTCCGATGATTTTCCTCTGTTGTTGCCAATGTGCTCATAATTTCGCTATTTTCTATTTGACTGTCCTCGTCATCGTGTTCATCAATCCCTGTGACTTTGATTAGCGGTAAGAACTCTTCTTCTTCTTCTTCTTCGTCTTCGCTGGCCACGTCGTTCAGAGGGGGAAGGATATGCAAAGAGTCGATGGATGCGGTTGGGATTGGCTGAAAATTTTTTTGGTCCCGTCTGTCCGCCCGTAATTAATAGCGTATTTATTCTATTAAACGGGTGCCTCCAAAAGGCTTGAAATTTAAATTTTCTCCTAAGATTTTCCAATATTCTGAGAAACATAAAACTTTGTGGGTATAATTCAATATTAGCCCCCCACCCCAATATGGCCCCCCACGCTGTATACAACCTTGTTAAAGCCCCCCACCCAGTACAAAATGGGTGGGGGGTTTTACTTTAATGTGGGGGGTCACAATTGATGGAAGTGTTCAATTATAGTCCCCCACCAGTACAAAGTGGGGGGTTAATATTGAAGAACCTGGTATTCTTCAATTTTAGCCCCCCACCAATAAAACCCCCCACCATGTCTATTCAAATTTATCCCCCCTCTGTTCAAAATGAGCCCCCCATAAATTCAAAATAAGACCCCCACTATAATGGATTCGTGGCGGAGTGACAATTTTTTCACGTTTTATTCGAAAAAATTAAGAAATAATTGAAGAAATGAAGAGAATTTTCGTCTCACAGTTTCACGTGAAATGTCACTCCGTCACGAATCCATTATAGCTCAATTTTTTTGGATTCAAGATAAGCCCCCCCCCCACAAATTCCTTCTCTTTTTGATAGGGATCATGGAGATTTCTGTTAAATTTCAGGACTCTAATGATCATCTTTATATAATAACTGACCGACATGCTTTCCTGGCCTGGTTTTGTCCAATTATAACTCGAATATTTAATTCCTCACATCAGCGGTTCACCAGACTTCGCGATAGATCAAGAAATGAAAATAAATTGTGGTATTCCCATGAGTTTTAATGTCACGTTTATATTATATTTTTGCTACCACACCTTTTCACGCGATACTTAATTTTGCCTTTTTTTTCTGCTTGAAAGACCGGGTGGGGGACTATATTAGTGTTGTTTTTGGGGGGCTTTATTTGAATTAGGGTGGGGGCTAAAATTGAATACTGCCAACTTTGTGTTTGGGACTATTGTCGACCCGCCACGACGGTCAAACAGAAATGAGTGTGAGTGAGGAAACGCGCCCGGACGCGCAACCGCGACGCTTCCAAATGAGGAACAAAATTTTAAAAATGCGCGCGAATAATTTCACATATCGGAGAGAGAAACCAACCAAAATCGTGAAAATTACGAGACCCTAATTTTTGGGCCTCATTTAGACGCGTCGCGGTTGTGCGTCCGAGCGGGATTTCTCACTCCTGCCTCATACCCCCTGTGCGCCAGTACCCCGTGAATATAAATAACTCACGGCACGTTCAGCAGTCTTCCTGCTAATTGTAACCTGCTTCGTAATATTCGGTTTGTACAGTCCTAGAAACAGAACTATGACCAGTATGAGCAGAATCACCAAAAACGCCAGGCAAACTCGACAGATACACTTGAACATCTTGTACACAAGAATCGATCGTATCGCCTCTTTTGTACAGCCACCGTCTTTCTTCCCTCATAATAATAATAATAATCACATTATGCACACACACACATACACATTTCTCTCGTTTTTCGTTGTTTATTGTAACAGGATGGCAAAATGTACATAAATACATACAAAAAAACAAAGAAAAAAATCCCCGTGATGGTCTAACCTAATCGTATTGAATGAGACAGTGAGAGAGAGAGAGAGAGAGAGAGAGAGAGAGAGAGAGAGAGAGAGAGAGAGAGAGAGAGAGAGAGAGGTACAACAGTATAGAACTCGAACGGAATAGAACCGCTCGAACAACTCGTAGAATTATTTCGTTGCACATTGTAAGGCCTTGCGTTCTATTTCAGCCGCTTTTATTGCGCGCAGTTCTATTCCGTGCGAGCTCTATACCGTAGTACCCCCGAGAGAGAAGATCATTTTGAACTCTCGATTAAAAAGTACAAACGGGAGCGCCGTGTCGGATGAACTGTGTAGCGAAATCGTCGTTCCATATCTCGGCGGCTTGGGGGACAACAGTGTATTCTGGTGAGCTTGGCGAACTTCCTGTTGGTGAATAATGTGGGGAAGTGTAAGTAGCCGGCGCCGCTAAATTTTCTGAACGAGGCGGGCTCCTTGGCGACAATTGGTGCGCGTTCCATTTCACCCCAGTGATTTGATAGTAGGTGAGGCGGACGAAACTTGTCAAGTTGTCATTTTCCAGTAGATACGAGTAGCGAGGGAGCTGAGAAGAAAAACATAGGGGGTTATTCTCACAGTACGGTCACAGTATTCTCACAGTATTCTCACAGTATTCTCACACAGTATTCTCACAGTACACAGTACGTTGTCAGTACGGAGCGCTGCAAATTAGCTCCAATCGCAAAGTGGACGAGACGACGGTCACGTTAGTCAACGTGACCGAGTCCCTTTTGCGAGTGGAGCGAATCGAATTTCCTTACTTGCCAAGCGGGCCGAGCGGGTCGACGACGGGGCGACAAATAACTCAGCTCAAAATGAACATTTATGGATGAATGAGATGTATTTTGAACATCTCATTCATCCATAAATATTCATTCTGAGCTGAGTTATTTGCCGGCCCGTCGTCGGGGCTCTCGGACGTTTCGAAAGTAGACATTTCGAAAGTGGACTTTTCGGAGAGTTTTCTGGATTTTGTCGTCGCTATGTTTGAGGAATTTTCCTTAAAAAGCTTTTTAAAATGATTGTGTGAAACACCGCGTCGAAAAAATCCAGAAAAACCTTCGAAAAGTCCACTTTCGAAACGTCCGAGAGTCGTCGTCCGCCCGCTTGCCAAGTTTGCTTTATACCGCTTTATACCGAGTGTACAAAAATGTTTTTCAGCATGTTCAATAGAGCGAACTTTCGCGAGGACAGTCGCCACCCTCATGCCTAGTGTGGGTTACCGAAAAATTTTTACCGGTAAACGCATCTTTCGGCAAATTTACCGGTAAATTTATCAATAAATTTACCGGCAAATTACCGATAAAAAGTTTTGCCGAAACTTTTATCGGTAAAATTTACCGGTAAAGAATCGAAAAAATTTGCCAAATTTACCGGTAAAAAATTTTAGAAATGCACGGTGTCCAGGATTTGAAATGTGGGCGGAGCCGAGCAAACGCGCCCCACTGGATTTTTTCGCGCGAATTTCAAATTTTGACGCATTTTTTGTGTTTTCCGGGAAAAAAGCAAAAATTCTTTATTTTTCCCACATGTGCTCCAACGGAATTATAGATGAGGTCTTTAGAAATTTTTTAAGCCTAAGAACGTCGAATTTGGTTCAGCCACCATTTCGAAATATTCGTTTTGAGTTTTTTGGTGTTTTTGCAGGATAAATCTTTACGAAAAGCGAAGTTTGGGCAATTGTATGGTATTAAAAGATACAATACATACATTTTACAAAGAAAAACAGGTTTTACTGAAAGAAAAACAATAAAATCAATAAAAAAAATGCGAGAGTCGAAAAATGCGCAAGCACCGAAAGTGCGCTATGGAAGTTTGCTGACGCGCCAGCAAATTAGGCTCCGCCCACATTTCAAATCCTGGAGACCGTGAAATGGTTTCTCTTTTGCCGAATATTTATCGGTAAAACGTGATTCGAAAATTTACCGGTAAAATCGTCCAATCTTTGCCGGTAACGCACACTACTCATGCCCACTTTTCTCACGCGAAAAAGTGGGCATGATCTAAATACAATACCGGACAAAAATATATACTATTGTTTTGTAGCAAATTGGCAACGACTATCGTCGAAGAGACCCAGACAATTAGCCTTTCCCCTCAGCGGAGCGCATAAAATACCGATTTTGATTTTTTTTTTGTTACCTTAACAGAAACAAAATTTCTCAGATCTTCGAGAGCCTCGACTGTTCCACGCGCCGAAATCAGAACGCGATCTAAAAAAATAAAAAAACGAATAAATCCAAATATTCCACTTTTTCACTTGCCAAATTCACCGGTAAATTCCAGCCTGCCTTTAATTTCAGTACACTTTGACTTTAGTCTTAAATGCTCCAGAACGTTCTCGACGTCCACACTGACCGGCAAATTAACAACAAACGGGACCCCTTCTTTGATTACATCTCTCCTGTCAATTGCCGATTCGCTTAAGAGCGGCAAATCGTCAAATCGTAGGTTCAGGAGGATGTTAAAGTAGGTTCTAATGGCAATCCTGCGATAGACAAGCCATTCACCTCGCATGAAGATAGAGGGGAAGCCAATCGGCTGAAAGCTAATATATCTAAGGCTTTTGAACCATCGAGACGATAGGTGTCGGAAGAAGGAGAGAGTGAGACGGTCAAGGTCATCCTCTGGGATCATACGGGAATTGTTGTGGTTTAATGGCTCGGATAACTGAAAGATATATAGGAAATTTGCAACTTTCACCCGAAAATGTTACGCTCACCACATCCACAACCGCGTATCCATTATTTGAGTCAATCTGTCCACGTTTATCGATTCTCTTCGTGGCAAGCATAATTGTCAGCAATGATAAATGATACCATTTGAAGCGCGATGCTGCCGCATCCTTCAGAACAACTCTTAATTCACTTCCGCTCAGTCCCTCTCCAATCTCGTCAGCATCTTGTAGCACGCGTGCAGCCCTGGCCCATGTGTCGATAATAAACATATACTTTTCGAGGCCAGGATACATTTGAATATAGTTTTGAATTATTTGTTGAGCTGTCCGCTCCTGATTGTTTGATTCTAAATTGTTGATTTGGATCCTGTTCATAAACTCGTGAAACGTTTGAGTATTTTCACTTATAAATGCTTGTCTGTGCTTGTAGATTGTCTGAAACAATTTTATAAAAGGTCTGAAAACTGAATATGGATGGCAAACCCTAAAAAGTGGGTGAGAAATTCCTGGGACAACTTCTGATACTAGCACATTTTTGGACTTGATATAACCAAGAATATCACTTGCTATCCATGCAAATGACAGTTTCCGCTCACTGTTTTTTGCGACGGCATCTGCAATCCAATATTTTATTTCCTAAATTTTGAACGCAAAATAAGCACTAACTGTAGCAAACTTTATAGTAGGCAACAGCTTTGGCCATCATCCTTTCGTTCGGTAATCTACACACTCTGCGCAAAACATCTTCGCAGTCATCGTTATATCTATCACATTCTGGTTCTGTGACTTTCATGTACCCTTTTTCTTCAGGGACGAATTCGGCGAAGAACTCTTCGCGAAACGTTCTGTATAGATCGGTCATCTTGGCCTCAATAATATATTCAGTGTTATATAAGGACATGTCGTCGGCTTCTCTGTCCGAGACTCTATTGGTCAAGCTGCGGAAGCAACCGGAAAAAAGTTCCGCTTCGGTTTGAATGCCATAGCTATCCATCAAGGATCGCAGACGAGAATTGTATCGTTTCATCTGCTCATCGGCAATTTGTTCATAATCTTGCCAACCATTCCAGACTAGAAACTCATCGGGAACCACCTCGATCTGTCGCTCCGTCGATGCCACGATCACATCTTTGATTAATCTCAGCTCACGCCAAAGGCATCCGAGAAGACGGGACGACGTGTACACCGGTACGAAGGAGGAACGACATTGCTGAATTGAAAAATCCGGCTGTCGATCTGATCGCTCTGGTGGTTCCCGTGTCTGAGTAATTGTATTGTAGGTCCAGCGATTGGTAAGAGGCTCGGGTGCAACTCCAGATTTCGAGAAATCCAAAGCCATTGAATTCTTCTTTGCAATGTTGAAGCAAACCTCCGACGTCAAACCATACTGGTCGGACTGATACAGGTGATTGACGGAAGTTTGTCCAACACTGTCCAAGCTCATATATTCCGCGAAAAACTCGTGAAATTGAGAATCCATTTCTTCTACTTTAAATTCTTTGGGAGGTTTATCGGAGCAATACTCAAATGCTTGCTCATTTTTTTCGAGGAACAATTCTTTATCCCAAATTACGGCATACTCGTCGCCGTCTAGATCAGATCCCGCCATTTCATCAGGTTGTGGTCGTGGTCCAGATTGCGGAAACACAACCACGTTTGTAAGGTGGTGCAACTCGGGAACGTCTACGGCTTCGAACATGCGAACATCTCCTGGTACGATTGCAGGGAACTTTGTAATCATTACATCTCCTGAAAAAAATATTGTTTACGTGGTGAATAGTTTTTCAAAGTATGTTTACCTTTAAGGATAATTGAATTTGCCATTTGAGACGGAAATTTATCGTTCATGTTAGTAGTATATTTAACAAATACTTGGCCATACTGAAGTTGACCAGTTTCATCCGTAACTCCGAACATAGTACGTCCTAAGTTTTGCGGAATTTGAATTTGAATTTTGCCCGAGAGTCGTGCTGAAAGGGAGTTTCAAAACGAAGAACTTGCATAAACAGTTGGGAACTTACACATAGATACATCAATCGCCGCTTTGATGATATCTCGGAAAAAAGGTTCCGTAGATAAATTGAACCCAAACTTTTGTTCTAGTGACGAAAAATTGATGCGGTGGGGGATATCAGAAAGCCGTGAGCGGCAGCTTTCTTCGTTCATAATCCACTTGCCAAATGAGGTCATTTGATCATCAAGGAGGGTTTCAATTCGTTCAACTACACGTTTGTGGCATTTATATGACTGATTTGCAGACACTTGGTCAAGGATGTTAATGAACGGGCGGTTCAGGTTCACTGGGGCAGGAGACGACCATTTCACCAGCTCGATTGGCCATTCTGTTTGACCGCTGGTGGCAGATTTGAACCTGGAACAACTAACAGTGGAAACAGTTCAAAAATCAAGATGAACCCACTTGAATTGACTCTTCCTAAAAAGACAATGTTTTGTCCACGGTGATAAATCGACTTTATTGTCTCCGGTCAGTTTTTCCTGATTGTGAATTGCACATTGTTTGTACAATGTTTTAAAATGCGCCGCAGCTATATCGAGTCCCGGATCAACGACCAGCATACCCTTGAATCCGCGAAAACGGATTTGGAATGCGCTCGGGGTGAATCTAGTTGGGAATTGTTGACTGCGTGCAATCTTCTCCGCAAGAGCCACTGAGACGATCCCAATTCCGTCGGTGAATGTGTAAGGTGCGTTGTATTCATTTTTCCCGCCAATCACGTCATGGATTAACTGGTATTCGCAAAGGCCGATTTTGAAGCTGTTGCAAACTCTTGCTTGTGTGAAACAAAGTCCTAGGCGTGACATTGCCTTAGGAATGCTTTCTAGCTCTTCAAATTTCCCCAGCGATTTTCTATAAGCTATGATCTTGGGTTTGTCGGAAGGTTGTACGGTGTAAAAATTTTTCTCGAGCATCTCCTTTTTAAACCGAGAGTTGTACCTTTCCATAAAATACCCTCCATTTTCTCTCATTTGAGAATTTGACGATCCGAGATATCCAAAATCTCTTCCCATTATGGTAAATCCTTCAGATAGGTGTTTCAAAACAATAGGTTTGAGTAAACCCTTGAGCATATTTGGCCTCATTGGAAGACCAGAATCGTCTTTAAACACTGTCCTGATAATGCGTGTTCCATCATGATCAGCTCCAGCCAGGGCTCGGTTTGACATGATGATTTCTGGTACCATGTAAAGAATTCTTGTTGGCGTGAGAATGGCTTTTCGAACTTTTCGAAAACCTTTATTCCATTCCTCTTTCGTCATCTGGTTGCTAACCTGAGTGATTCTCCTAGCCTCACAAAATCTTTCAAATGTGTTTAGAAGATTTCCGACATTCGGTTGGAGGTCAACGTGATTCAACAGGTCTTCCAAGGCTGATTCACACAGCTGAATAATCGTAATTCGTAATTGATAATTAGCAATGTTCTATCAAACTTACATAGTGATCATTGTCGTCCCAATAATGATTCTTTATTATGTCCAAAAATCGTTTCCAATCTTCCTCGCATAGGATAAGTTGATCCTTTACTACAGCTCCTCTGAAAATTAACAAACTCACGCACTCAGAAAATACTTTTTAACAACCACACCTTGATAACAAAGCTTCAATCAAGTAGACATACGTAAATTTCCGCTCCTCGTTTCTATCGGCCGCTTTATTTCTTACTGATGTTTGAGCTGGTGGTTTTGGAAATACGCTGTTCAAAAATGATTTAAATAGCTTTTCATCTATATCGCAGGGATAAACTGGTTCAGTTGATTTGTACATGCTGGGTGGATCGTATACTCTCTCGACCCACTTGCCATAAACTGACTGGTTAGTAAAAGGTTTTGGTATTGCAGCATCGAACAAACATGTGCTGGAAACGTGGTCTGTGAGTTTTCCAAACACGATCTGAGTGTTCCAACGAAGTCGAAGTCGTGAAATTATCGTATAAAAAGTTGCGAAGCTTAACGTCGGCAATTCTAGGCAAAAAATCCGGTTTTCCGTGAGCACTTTTTTGCTAGATTCCTCGGCTCTGTCGGCTCCCCAATACAATTCCAGGACTCGCTGGAAGCCCATATGTTTGCGGCCAGAATGGTTTCTCAAAAAACAACGGGACACCTTAGCAGGTGAATTCAACACTAAATAAATTCTTGCGCGACTCTGTCCGCTGAACTGAGGTTCATGGGGATAGTACAGGCAATCAACGATAATCTTGTGCAGTGACTCGCCGTCGATCGCAATTCTATATTTCTGCAGGGTGTCCCGCCAGCTGGTACAGTATTCCACTGTAATGGGTGAAGATTTGTCAAATTCAAAGTGTGTTTGTAGTTTGGGCACATTGTATTGGCAATTTTTTTTCAAGCGATTCGGCGCCAACTTTTGTTTGTAGTTGGGCGGAAAGGAGACCTGCCAGTGGTTGTAGAACTCGTTGTCGTGGATGTTTCCAAAGAAAATGCGATAAGTTGGAACATCAAGAAGGGTGCTACTGAAAGATGATTGTATATTATGAATTTCGTCGGGTAAGAAAGGAACGAACGTCAATTTCTTTTCAAACAGGTCCGTGCAGTATAGTGCCAAGCTAGATCTGTGGGACTTGTCGTATTTCTGGAAAATGGGCGATTAGATACCAACCAATAGTACTGCTCAATTGAGCGGAGCTGGCAGTTGATCAAGCTCGTGATGCGACGCGGATATGGGGGTACCGCGAAATAGAAACGCTTTAATTGTTCGAAAGAGACGAGGCAGTTATTTCTCTACTGCATCATCCAGTAGTGATTGTCCCTCTGACACCATCTGCGTGATGGTTTTGCACTCAGGCCACTCTATTTCATGGTCCGCGCGCCTTATATTTATCATGTCGCGTTTCGGCTCCCGTTGCACGGCGACACGAGCGGGGGCAACTACCAACTCTCTCATTTCTCTGACCGCGCATTTCTCCAAGAAAGACACACTCGCTCGTTTCTGTAGCCAAGAAATTTTGCGAATTAGACCGGCGAGAGAGGTGCGCAGACATGAAAACAGTCTTATACAAAACAGGTTAGAGAGGCCGGACAAAACGAATGTGTCTTACTCTCAGAAATTTAATCGGACCTATCCTAGCGAGCTTAGGGTAATATTTAAATACAAACCAGTGTTTCTTGTGTAAATATAAAGACTGCCTCCAGGATTTTGTAGTCAAATCCGTTGTCACACTCGATCTGCAAAATGAGAGACGTTTTTGTTCATTGTCGAATGACTCTACACTCTCACCGCCACTGACTAACTGATAACACGGTGATTCTTTTACTACCGAGCACACTATTCTCGTCCACCGATTTGTTTTTTCTGTCGCGATTTTCTAAATGACTTCGGATCGAGAAGTTTTTTGTCACATTACTTCCTCTCATTATGGCGCATATTTAAAACCGAAATTGGTCCGATTTTTCACGTACAATTTCAAATTCTACGTGATTCTTTTACTGCCGGCCACGCATTTCTAGTCCCCCGATTAGGTTTTTCCTGTCGCGATTTTGTAAATGACGTCTGATCAAAAAGTTGTCTGTCACGTTACTAGATCTCATTAGGGCGCATATTTTAAACCGGAATTCGTTCGTTTTTATACGTACAATTTCAAATGAAACTGTTTTTCCGTGGTGGCCGAACTGATTTCCGCAAATTTTTTTGCCTCATTTTGCAAAAAGGGGAGGGAACTCCGCCCACTTCATGTGATGAGAGAGTGAGAGAGTGCGAGAGAAAGAGGGGAAATACTTGCGACCGGGGGACTAGAAATGCGTAGTAAAAGAATCACCGTGGATAAGGTGTCAACAACGCGTTGCGAGCGGTTGCGTCGCGTGCCACCTAGCAGTGTTTCGCAAATGATCAGAGACCGTATGTTTTGCCGAAAATTGGTCTGTCTGTTTCTCTCACCCCTATCAGCACAAAAATCGGCAATCTCCGAATATTGTTTTTCAGAAAACAGTTTACCACTTTCTTGCATATTAACACTGTCTCTCGTGTTGGTACAGTATTCCACTGTTATTTGACGTGTATAACAGTGGAATGCTGTACCAACACGAGATACTGTGCCGAAAACTTTGCCACTGTTGCGAAATCAAAGACTCACTCACCATATAAGTGGTCTCGAAGAGCGGATCCTCGAGTTCGCCGCTCACACGAATCGACTCTCCCTCTCGGAAAATGCGGAATGAATAGTATTTGAAACACTGAAAACAGGTATGGCTTTTCTTTTTTATTCTTTAGCATACCGCCAGGAGATCATCCTCCTGCTTTTTCGCGTAAAATTGCCATTCTTCTTCCGAAACTGACGGGTCCGATCTAGGAATCGTCAGTCTCACGTAGCCATTGTTTGGCAGCGTGCGCGTACGTGTACGTGTGTGTGTGGTTGGTGGTGGTTGTGGTGGTGGTGGTTGGTAAGTTGATGTCATGTCATAAATGATATTATAAAAGTTGGTTTTTCACCTGAAAAAATGGTAGGCAATGAATGAAAATGGAGTACTCCAGTCAACAGAAAGAAAGAAAGAAAAAACAGAATAAACACGTCGAATAGAAGCGTCGAGAAGGCGAGAAAAGGAGAGACAGACGAGTAGAGACGTTCGCCCGCCTGACCCGCGGAATTTCGGCGTCTCGTTGCGCCATTGCTCACTCTAAAATGACGAGGGAGGGGTAGAGACGGAGACACACAGGAAAAAGGCCTGTAGACGTCATGTCAGGGTTGCCAAAACTCGATTCTTTTTATGGATGCGTGACGTAGCCAGACAGTGTGTCAAGTTAGCAATTGTTGGGTCTCGCCACGATACAGCTCTTGGCGGCGAGAAAGGAAACAATTTTTTCATTTTGAGTCGCTACGTCACGAATCCATAATATTATGGATTCGTGACGTAGCGACACGTTGCTGCAAGTTGTGCACCAGCAAAATGAAAAAATAACCAAAAATGGTTTCCTCTCATGCCACCAAGAGCTGAATCGTGGCGAGACGCAACATTTGCTGACGCATAACTTGATACGCTGTCTCGCTACGTCACAAAACCATAATAGCGTCGTATGGCCTAGTACATTCGGTACAAAATAATGTCGCGGCTGATTGCCAAAACCGAGCCCTACTCGGTATAAAGCGCTGCAAATTCGCTCTAATCGCACAGCACAGTTTTTTTTAAACATAAAAAGCTTGGGGCTACAGAATGCCGAAAAAACAGTGCCGCAGGCTTGCAAAAGGGGCGGAGCTTATTTCCACACGAATTTGCGCATACATTCAACGTGGTTTGTGCATTTTGGCGTAAAATACAGTGAATGTTTTCAATTTTTCGTGTATTTTCTCGTAAATTTCAGTGTTTTATTCGAAGTTTAGTGCATTTTCGTGTCAAATTCAATGTTTTTATTTATTTATTTTTAAGCATTTGCGAGTCAAATTTAACGTTTTTAGTGCATTTTCTCGTAACATTCAGCGTTTTTATTTAAATTTTAGTGCATTTTCGCGTCAAATTTTACGTTTTATGTGCATTTTATCGTAAATTTCATTGTTTTTAAAATACAAAATTTTCATGCATTTTAGCGTCAAATTCAGTGTTTTATTCAAATTTTAGTGCATTTGTGCGTAAAATTTAACGTTATTTGTGCATTTTGGCGTCAATTTTCATGTTTTTTTTTAATTCCGCGCGGTTGAGCGTAAAATTTAACGTTCTTTGTGCATTTTGGCGTAAAATGCAGTTAATTTTTTCAAAACGTTTTTAGTGCATTTTCGCGTCAAATTCAATGTTTTTATTAATTTTTAAGCATTTGCAAGCACAAGCAAGCATAGCTAATTTCATTGTTTTTAAAATTCAAATTTTTCGTGCATTTTGGCGTCAAATTTAATGTTTTTGGGCATTTTTTTTTGTGAATTTTCGCGTCAAATTTTAGGTTTTATGTGCATTTTGTCGTAAATTTCAGTGTTTTTGCTCAAAAATTTTTTCGTAAAATGGAATGTTTTTTTTTTGAGTTTTTGTGCATTTTTTTCTTAAAATTTAACGTTTTTTGTGCATTTTCGCGTCAAATTCACTGTTTATTTTTTTCTGTGCATTTTCTCGTCAAATTTAGTGTTTTTTTTTTAAATTTGTTATGCATTTTCGCGTCAAATTTAGTATTTTTTTTTAATTTTTTGTGCATTTTGTCGTAAATTTCAGTGTTTTATTCCAAATATAGTGCATTTTCGCGTCAAATTCACTGTTTTTTTTTGTACATTTTATCGTAAATTTCATTGTTTTTAAAATACAAAATTTTCATGCAATTTTGGGTTTTATGTGCATTTTGTCGTAAATTTCAGTGTTTTTGTTCAAAAATTTTGTGCATTTTTTCGTAAATTTCAGTGTTTTTATTCAAAATTTCCGTGTATATTCAACATTTTCAGTTTGTGGTAAAACTTAACGTTTTTTGTGCATTTTCTCGTAAAATTCATTGCTTTCTGTAGTTTTCAAAACAATTTTTGCCAAACATTCTTTTTTTCAATTGTAAACCGTTGCAAATACCGGGGAACAAGCTCCGCCCCTTTTGCAAGTCTGCGGCACAGATCTTTGCAAAGGGGCGGGGCAGGGGTGCCGTTTTTTTTTTTTTTTTTTTTTTTTTTCGCATAGGTTTTTTGTTTCAAAAAATGTTTGCATTTTTTTTGAAAAAAATCAAAGATTGGAAAGAAAAACTTGGATTAAATACTAGAGTACAAGTGTTAGAGAGGTCTAGCAAACAGTTTTCGAACATTTTTCGTAATTTTCAACCTTTCTGCATGAATAAAAGGTGCTACCTCGGAATAGAACTGACGCGTAATAGAACTGTAACGAAATTGAACTCGCTTTGGAATAGAACTGTAGTGAAATTGAACTGTAGCGAAATAAAACTGTTCGGAATAAAACTGATCGGAATAAAACTGTTCGGAATAAAACTGTAGCGTTTTGGAACTAAATTAGCAATAGAGCGCGATTGCATTGCTTGCTCATTCAAATATTGGAATTTCTCATGCGCGTGCTTTTTTCAACAGTTTTATATTTGAGCTATTCATCAAAAATTGTTTGTTTTGTTGTTTTTTTGAATAAACTTTTATCATTTTTTTCTCGGCCCGCCTTGACGGCCAAGCAATGCAATCGCGCTCCATTGCTAATTTAGTTCCAAAACGCTACAGTTTTATTCCGAACAGTTTTATTCCAAAACAGTTTTATTTTGCTACAGTTCTTGACCGAACAGTTTTATTCCGAACGGTTCTATTGCGAAGCAAGTTTTATATCGCTGCAGTTCTATTACACTTCAGTTCTATTCCGAGGTAGCACCGAATAAAATGGGTAAATCTGATAGTATTTTGATAAAAAACGATAAAAATACGTGGTGAAAATGAAAAACATTTTTTGTTTTTTTTCGCAATTTTTTTTGCGAAAAAAACTTTTTTTGTTTTTTCGCAAAAATATTTTTTTGTGGCACCCCTGGGGCGGGGCTTGTTCCCCAGCTTTTTCAGGGTCTTGAAAATCGCAACTTTTTCAAAATTTTGACGTTGCTCTGATCCCAATTTCCGGCTAATAGCGATCGAATTCGGGACGCATATGGCCAACCCGATTGCGATGGCTATTAGCCACAAAATTCCCGACCAATATAGAGGTATTTAGGTACAGTAAACCAGTTTCCTGGTGAGCAATTCTAGGAGAAAAACACTATTGTTTATTTATTACGCTGGGAAAGAAAAGAAAAGAAAAAATATGAACAACTAACGCAAAACGTCCGAAATAAAAAATGTGGAAATGGGAGGGGTCAAAAGTGAGAATTTGAAGAAAGAAACGCGTACGCACACGAAGAAAAATTGGATACAAATGGTGCATTAAAAAAGGAAAAAAAAAACAACGCGAGTTCCTGAGACCAAAGCGACCGAAAAAAAAAGAAGAACAAAATTAAATAGTACATTATAATTTCAAAATACACGCATTCTATTCAGCTAGCAGGTTCGAGGCGCGGCATTTTTGACAGTAAATTGAGCAAGGCAATAAACTGGAAAAAATGGGTCAACGCAAAATTTAAAGACACCGTGTCATGTGATGATAATCTTACAAAAAGGGGGAAAAAAGACAAGACGTTTAGACGACCAGCGTCGCTTGTACAGGGCTCATGGCTGCGTCAAGCAGCTCATTTTCAGCAGAGGGTTCCGGTGCCACGTAGACTTCGGTGAGATCAGCGGTTGGGTCGTCCTGGAAGTAGGGAATTGAGAATTTAGAAGGGGACAACTTTAGGAGAAAATATACCGTATTTAATCTAACTACCCTCTTACAGGGGCCGTTCTATCAGAGAATTTACGGTATACTGTATTTACTCTAATTGCCCGGCATGATCTTCTTCCACGGCATGCTGGCGCCGCCGTTTCAGTCTTATTTTATGAAATTCGATTTTTTTTTGGTCTTCTAATATTGTTTTTGTTGTAAAATTCGTCAAAAATCCGAGAAACTTATTCGATGATGTAATTTTGGGCAATTCTACACAGGTGAAATGCGGTGGATGCATATAGTGTCCGTATTTGAATCATATCGTGCATTCATGTAAATTAAACTCTAGATATTTAATGAATCCGCGTCATTTGATTAACGTTTACACATCTTACCAATTCAGCCACAAAAATCACGAAATTCGGAAGAGCTGAAGTACAAAAATCAGCGCAGTTACAAGAAAAAAAACTTGTAAGAAAAGTGAAAAAAATCAGGGGCAAAGTCATTCAATTTATTTATTTTAATGCAAAAAATAAAATAAAAAAGTTATTATATACCGTCCAATGGACCAAAAGGACGACATGATTAAAATACGGACACTATATGCATCCACCGCATTTCACCTGTATAGGCATTTTTGACCTTTTCTCGACAATTGTATTATTTTTCGGACATTTTAAGGTTTTTTTTTCTGTAATTCCCTGCATTTTTGAACAATTTTTTAGTAATTTTGGTCTATTTTAAGCATTTTTGTGCAATTTTAGACATTTTTTAAAGCAATTTTTAGCTTTTTTCGACAATTTTAGGAATTTTTGAGCAATTTTAGGCTTTTTTTTTGCAAATTTTAGACTATTTAAGGCTATTTTGTGCGATTTCAGACACACCCATTCTATTTTAGCTATTTTTCGATAGGCTTCCGGACTTTCGAGGCGCCGTAACTTTTTTTTACACAATTCCAACTAAAAAAAATTTGGCGGCCGTGGACTAGAGTTTTCTCGGCTATCTCGGGCTTAATTTCTTGTATTTTTCGTCGTTTTTCGTCGTTTTTCTTCATTTTTTGTAGTTTTTGAATCTCAAAATTGGTATTAAAAAGCAAAAAAGCAAAAAAATATTAATGTTTTCGTGAGAAAATGTTTAACGATGATGGTAGAGAAACCCCTGGCCATTCACGGAAGTTTGAATTTTAAAATTTTATTATTCTCTGAAAATTTTTGCATTCTTTTCCGAAAAATACCATTTTTCTAGAAATTTTGCGGCCGCGGCCTAGAATTTTCTCTACCTTCATTGATGAAAATTCTATTCCAAAAAGTTGTTTTTTGTAGAAAACTGTAATTAATTCAAATTTGCACGAAAAAATTTGAATTTTCAAAATCTCCGCCACTGGATTTGGCGCGAAACTCAAATTTTGAAACTTTATTTTCATGTTTTTCGGGGAAAAAAAACATAAAAATTGAGTAATTTATGTTTTTTCAGGATAAAAACTTTAAGTTTAGGTAATTTTATGCAAAAATATCTCCAAAAATCATACCTTCTCCACATCCTCATCCTCTTCCACGCACACCTCATTCTCCAGATGCTGCATTCTCTCCGAAAGTGTTGTTGACGGTACGATTGACGTCGCCTCGCTGTTACTCTCGCGAATATCAGACAGACTTGTTCGCGATCGTCGCGTGTAGACAGGAGTTACCGGGTACTTGGTGGGCGATGCTTCGAGCTTCTGTAACCAACATATTTAAAAATAATCAGATTAGATTTAAAACTCACAATAGGAATCGCTTTTTTCAACAACCACGACTTTGGCTTGCCACCATCATCCTCATCATCACTGTCCGCAAACTTCTTCACCACCGGCGACCCGACGACTCCACTCTTTTGCGCCGCCCGCCAATTCATGATGGTTCTCGTTCGGTGGTCTTGCACCGCGTCCGGATCGTAAAAGATGCGCCCATTCGGGTTGGTGCACGTTTCCGCAAAGCAAGCGCAGGGGACTGTCGGATATTCTCCGCCATCCACCTGGCACTGGATACCATCAATCGCACATTGGCACGTCTCCGGCAGACAAACTCCGTTCTCACAAGAGCATCCACATTCTACACGCATTTTGCGCAATGCGTCTATCGAGTCTTGGTTCTTCTCCACTTTTACACCGCTTTTCTTGAGCAATTTAATCCGAAACTTTTGATTGACCGCAGAGATGAACTTGGCCGATGAAAACTCTTCATAGTCATGCTCGCCGTCGCTATCCGGATGGATTACTTCCCCGTCCGAGAGGTCTTCGTCATCGTACAAGGAGAGGTCGAGAATCGGTCGTTTCCCGGTGGAGAGTGGAAAGTAGCGGTGCGTGTGATGGTTGTCTTGCATGGCCAGCGACACTTCGCCCTCCGAAGGGACCGTAGATTCGCCCTGACGGCGGTCGAAATAGTACACTTTCAGTCCGTCGTATTTGACATTTCGTCTGCGGGGGCCTGCAATTTCATGGGCCACCGGATGTGATTCTTTTTTCTTGAGGGCAGATTTTTTCATCATTTTTTCGTCAATGGAAGTTGTATTTGTTGTAGAAGACGTGGACGTGGACGTGGATGGCTCCGACGTTTTTGTTTCCGTTTCGGGAGCAGCTATTTCGGGAACTGGCGCAGCCAGAGTTGTGGGTTCAGCAGCCACCACTGGAGATACTGTAAGTGGCCGTATAAATGTGGACGGCGAGACTTTGAAGCGAAGAGACGACGAGGAAGATTGTCGGAGAAGCGGTGCCGTTGGCAGGGATGGTGTTGAGCAGGATTTCTGGAAAATGGAGGGAGAGGTCATGTGAATGCGATTCTTATGGTCACGTAAAGTAATTGTTTGCAATTTTTCGAAATTGATGAGTGAAATTCGAACGGGAATATAATTTTTTGGCTCTTGGACGTTTCCAAAGTTATTCTGAATTTTGTCGCCGCGGTGATTGCACACATTTATTATTGAAGGCATTTTAAGGTAAATTCCATGAAACTTTGAAAAAAAAATGATTGTAAGACAAAACCGGGGAAAAGTTGCAAGTCTGTGGCGCACTTCCAGTAGAAAACATCGTGCAGCCGTTGCAAAAGGGGGCGGAGCCTCCCCGATTTTTTTTTTCATTTTTTTTCCCCGGTTTCGTGGTTTTCGCCGGTTTTTTTTTCATTTTTTGCCTATTTTTGCAATTTTGACCTCGCTTTTCGCTATTTTTCCTCGATTTTAGTAAATTTTTCGCCAATTTTTCCCAACTTTACCTAGGTTTTTGTTATTTTGCCCATTTTCATGCAAAATTTCGCTGCCTTTTCCAGATTTTTAAATCTTTTTTGCTTGATTATTAAAATTTTTGGCCATTTTTTGCGATTTTTTTCTAGTTTTTTGAATTTTTGCCATTTTTCGTCGATTTTGACCATTCCCCCAGGGTACGACAGAATAGAAATAGGCGAAATAGAAATGCTACAAAATAGAATTGCTACAAAAAAAGAACTGGAAAAATAAAACTGAGCGAAATAGAAATGCTACGAAATAGAACGGCTGCAAAATAGAAATGAGCGAAATAGAAATGCTACAAAATAGAACAAATTTTGGCGATGGAGCGCGTTTGCATTATTTTTTCAATTGCTCAGTTTTTCGCTGATTTTCCTTTTTTTTTCTGAAACTGCATTGATTTTATACCTTTCTTCATTTTTGATGTTGTTAAGTGCGTAAAATATCTGAAAATTACTGAAAAATCCTATAATAATCGGAAAATTCGAAGAATAATGCAAACGCGCTCCATCGCACCGATTTCTAATTCGCCCATTTCTATTTTGTCACATTTCTATTTCGCGCTGTTCTATTCCGCTCATTTATATTTTGTAGCCGTTCTATTTTTTCCAGTTCTTTTTTGTAGCAATTCTATTTTGTAGCATTTCTATTTCGCCTATTTCTATTCTGTCGTACCCCCATTCCCCATTTTTTTTTTGGCGTGGTTATTCAACTTCTCTGGCACAACTTTCGCCGTGTTTTTTCCGACTTTTCCGCATTTTATTCACAATAAATTTTATACGATTTTTTTTTCAATTCGTGCCTTTATTTATTTATTGTCGGCCCGTCAAAATGATCAAACGCGCTCCGCTGAATTCAACGCTATGCGATTTTCATTTTGGTCTCCAAATTATTTCATTTCACGTGTAAATTCAACGTGACATTAAATAATTTAGAAACCAAAATGAAAATCGCATAGCGTTGAATTCAGCGGAGCGCGTTTGACCATTTAGGTGGGCCGACAATAGAACTTGTTCAAAAGTGGGCGTGGTTATCGACTTATGGTCACGTAAAGTAATTTTTTGCAATTTTTCGAAATTGCTGACTGAATTTCGAACGGTAATATAATTTTTTGGCTCTTGGACGTTTCGAAAGTATGATATTTCCAAAGTTTTTCTGCATTTGCACACATTTATTATTGAAAGCATTTTAAGGTAAATTCCATGAAAAACTTTGAAAAAAAAATGATTGTGTGCAAACACCGCTACGACAAAATGCAGAAAAACTTTTGAAACGTCGCACTTTCGAAACGTCCGAGAGCCGAAAAACGCTGTTTTGCCAATTTTTATCGTTTTTTCCGCCGATTTCTGCTAATTTTAGCCAATTGTGGTTATTTTTCGCCAATTTTGCCTAATTTTACCAAGGTTCATGTTTTTTTGCCCGGTTTTGGGCATTTTCCCAGTTTTTTTTTCTTCAATTTTCCCCCACTTTTTCAATGTCCCATTTTTTTTTCTAAATGGGCGTTAGTCTCTTCCCCTGTCACTTAAGTTTTCCATTTTTTAACCGTTTATTGCGACTTTTCGTTATTTTTTTTCAATAAATTTTATACCATTTTTTTTCAATTCGTGCCTTTATTTATTTAGAACTTGTTCAAAAGTGGGCGTGGTTATCGAATTTTCCTTTTTACTGTATTGCTCCGCCTATTAAAAAATTAGCAGAAAATCGCTTATAAAACCTACAAAAATTCACTGAAATTCCATGGCAGAAAAAAATCCATGGAACCGGTGGAAACAACCCATGGAACTGATAGAAAAAAATTATGAAACTGGTAAATGTTCTATTTATTCGTCAGAGAATTTTCAGCTATTAGCCGTTGAAAAATTGCGCCAAATATGCGTAAATATCGAGAATTTTCAAACGGTCCTGGCATTTTTTCCCCATTTTTGGCCATTTCAACTATTAAAAAAGTTAAAAAAAAAAAAAACAATTGCTCACCTCCGTATCGACGCCAATCGCCTTCGGCTTGTCCTTTCGCGGCGACAGCTTCAACGAGACGCTGCGCGCCAACGCGGCACCCTGTCCGCGTTTGATCGTCTTTGTCGAGTCGCCAAAACCCTCGTCCTCCTCGTCCTCCATCATCTTCTTCTCGTCGATCGACACTTGCTTTTTGACCAACGGCACCATGCTTTCGCCTGAAGTGACGGAACAAAATAAGAATAATAACATGTGTGACGAGAGGGGAAGAGAGATAGATGACGCGGTGAAACTCGAAACGCTCATTTCGCTTGTGTAGGGTACACGTAGTTGTAGTATACCAGGGGGGGCAAAGGGCGTAAAAGTGTAATGAACACGATGGACGGATGGACGGATGGATGGATGGATAAAGACGTAAGAAACTGCGTGCTCACGTTTTCAGATCACAATTGCTTACAATTAAACAACGCGCATGGCGCAATCTTGGAGCGTCGTATTTCTCGGAAAAACACACAAAAAACTGATGTTTTTATAGGTTAAAAATGAGCAATGGCACGGCGTGTTGAAGAGTACATCGTGAAAATGCGCTCCACTGCTCACACAGATTTGAGGAAACGCGGTTGTTACAGATTTGAAACGGTTTGGATTTTCAAAAACGAGGCGCAGGTGGAATACGTTTTCTGCATAAAATAAATAGGGAAATATTGTTTAAATATTTAGAATCATGCAAAAGATATGAATCCACAAGGAAAAAATATATAAAAAGCTGTGGCGCCGCAGTAACGACGTTTTGAACACGCCATTTCGCGCGCTTTTTTCTCGAGTGACGTGGCAACTTTCCCGCGAAATTTAAATTTGAATTTTCATGTACTTCTCAACACCCCGTGCAATGGCGACGCCGCAAACAAGATAAACATTTCTGGGGACGTATCCTTCCGTAAATCGTGTTTTTCGGGTTACTGTAGACGCCCCCGCTTTATTTTTTCGACACAAATGGGCTGATATTTTAGCGTTTTAAAGGTGTACGACACGTGGAAAATTTCGCAAGTCTGCGGCATGGTTTTCCTGCATTTTATGGCGTCGAGGCGGGGCTTTTTCCTCGGTTTTTCGATTTTTTTTTTTGCGTTTTCGAAATTGTGGTATGTATAATCATTTGCGAGTCGGTTCACGTGTTTCCGTACTTGTCATTTAATTTTACGACAATTTTTTTAAAGCACATTAAAAAATAGGTAAGATCTGGGAAATCGGGGAAACCCGGCACGGTTACGCACAATTGCGTACATGGCAAATTTTCTGACTTTTAGTTTGAAAATTTGCCTTGTCCGCACGGCGTGTTAGGGACTACGTTTCAGAATTTTTTTTAGATCAAATTTTCGAGCACCAATTCTCGCGTCTCTGTGTCTCCATTTTTGCACGCTTTTCGCTAGACTTGGCAGAATGCCATTGTCGAGACACAGACACATGCGAAAAGGCGCGAATTCTATTACGTAGGGTCTAGCACGCCGTGTGTCCGCAATTTCGCGTGAGCATGTCAGATTTCACCGATTTTTGGAAATTGCTCCAATTTCTCAAAAATTCAAATATCGCGTACGCAGACACCCAAACCGACGTGCAGTATTTGCGTACTCGGCATTTAATTTCACGACAAGTTTTTAAAACGCATTAAAAAAACGGTAAGAGCTTGGAAATCGGGGAAACCCGGCACGGTTACGCACAATTTCGGGCAAGGCAAACTTTCCAGCTTTTAGCGTAAAATTTTGCCTGGTCCGCAATTTCGCGAGAGTATGCCAGGATTCTCCGAATTCCTCTCGAACAAATAAAAACCGAGAAGTGAAATGCACGTGAACCGACTCGCAAACGCGAAATCAGTGCTCTCCATGCGTACGCGTGTGAAAAAAAAATTGTTTTCAATTTTTTCTTGTGCAGACACGTGAATCGACGCGCGAATTTCAAATATGCAGAGTACTGTAGGAAAACGTTAAAAAAAAGACAAACTACTGGTGAAAACTCGGAAAATGCTCGAATTGGTCTGAAATTTTGGGAAATAATGTCAAAAATGGTCCCTGTTTGGACCGAAATATGGATTTTTCCAATACAGGACCATTTTTGGCAATATTTCCCAAAATTTCAGACCAATCGGAGCATTTTCCGAGTTTCTCCCATTTGTTTGTCATTTTGTTCCGTTTTTCGACAGTACTAGGCACGTAAATCGACTCGCAGGAGTCCATTATTCTTACAATTTACAGAAAAGTGGCGAATAGAAAATAGATGATCAAGGATCATGCTCCCAAGCAAATTTGCATCATTCCGTCCCGTCCCTCCCGCACCGCTCAAAAAAAAAGTGAACGAGCTCGATGGGGAGAAATCGGCCAGACAGCATGGTGCCACCGTCTCGCGTCGGGTGGCGGGCGGGCGGGCGGGAGAGAGAGAGAGAGAGAGAGAGAGAGATGGAGAAGTGAATTATTTGTGTGTATACAAACTTTTCGACCACACGAGGGGGCCGCCCTCAAAATGAAATGCTCATCCGTATTTGTTTGCCTCCCGGGCGGGCGGTCGGGATGGATGGACGGTTCTTCGCCGAAACAGTTTCGAAAATTCATCCGATTCTTGTGCTGCCGACGTCATTGTCAATCAATCATATCTGCTTATCGTTCGCTCATTATGACTCACGCAGAGGAACGGGGGAACAGCTGAGACGGTTAGATGCGGTGGATGCATATAGTGTCCGTATTTGAATCATATCGTGAATATTAATATTCATACGAAAGATATGATTAAAATACGGACACTATATGCATCCACCGCATTTCACCTGTGCAGTCCGACGCCCTGAAATCGACGGCTAATAGCCAAAAGAGAACGCAAGAGAGTACAAACTTTTAAACACTAGTCTTGAGCATTAAAGAAGAAACGAGGCGCGGAGAGCACAAAAACAAACAACTCAAAAGATCACCCCATTTTTCTGTTTAGCTCGATCAGAACAGTCAGACAGAAAAACGGAAAGACAGACAAAGATGCGCCTGTCCCTGTTCTTTGATTCTCGGGCTAGTGAGCGCCGGCAGATGAGGAGCACGACCGTCAAAGCATGTATGCCGACTCTATGCCATTGTCACGCCCATTTATTGGCACCAGTAGGGGCTATCTGCCTATAAATTAAGCGGCTAATAGCCGGAAAATCCCAAAATACGAAAAGATAAAGGCGATCAACGAGGAAAACCATTTTCAGCGGCTAATAGCCATTTCCTTGTCTATATCACAAGGTTGGGACCGAAATCAGCGGCTAATAGCCGAAAATTCCCAACCGACGAAAAGATACAAGCGATCAACGAGGAAAGCCGTTTTGTTCTGACTACACGAAGACGATTAACGATTAAAGGAGGCGAAAAAACGAACCGAAAGAGCGATCAATTATTAGAAGTGAAAGAGAAGAAGAAAACGCCGTCAGATGACGTCAAAGTTCAGATGGAATGGATATCAGAAGGTGGAAGGTGAAGGCGAACAGCAATTTACAAAGGCTATTAGCCGTCAAAATAGAGCCCATCTGTCATTGTGGATGGCTAATAGCCATATAGTTGCCATCTACCATTCCTGAACCAAAGATTCTAGCAGAAAAAAAGGCTAATAGCCAGCTAATCGGTGCTTGCGTGCCCACAATGTCCACGGACCGACTTTCTGCATTTTGTCGTCACGGTGTTTGCACACAATCATTTTTAAAAGCTTTTTAAGGATAATTCCATAAAAAGCAAAATTATTGTGTGCAAACAAAAAAGCAGCGTCTCTAATTCCAAGCTTCTGAACCTATTATTCATTCGCCACAGAGTGTCACCTCGTTGCAAACACCTAATACAGCCAATTTCGAGTATTTTCCAAACAAAAAAGCACCCCCGCCAAGCACAATAAGCAGGCGACAAACAAGAAAGACGTGGGGTGCGGGGAAAAAAAGTCGGGATTTTCCACTTTTCTCGCTAGCCACACATACATTCAGTGTTCATGTTGTGTGTGTGTGTGTGTGTTTGAACAGTTTTGCAACCAAGTGTCGTGGAAAATGAAATGAAAAAAAAAAGGAAAAAGGAAAGAGCAGAGAGTGTGGAGAGCGAGGAGGGCGGAAGAGAGAGAGAGAAAGACAGTACATCGCCTCCGAGAGTATATTGTTCCTCTTTCCGCCGGTCGGAAACAATGATGATTGCATCATATCGATCAGCGGGGTGATGGGGGAGTGGCGGGTCGAGAAATGCCAAAAAAAAAAAACAGCTGAATGGCTATCGGCTATTAGCCATTGAACAGTCGGCGCTACCTCGAAATAGAACCTTTTCGAAATAGAAATGTGCCGAAATAGAACGTGACGCGAAATAGAACCGCGTGAAATAGAACTGTTCTGAATTAGAACTGTTCCGAAATAGAAATGTTCCGAAATGGAACCGCGTAAAATAGAACTGTTCGGAAATAGAACCGCGTGAAATAGAACTGTACTCCATTTTAGAGCGTTTTAGCGCAATTGGGTGAAGAATATTGAATAAATGGCCAAACAGAAAAAGTTCCACTCAGTGGCGTGACCTGTAACAACCGTGGCACTGCGTTGGATTTCAGTTGAGGAGCGTTTTCTATTTATTGACTGGGTTCTATTTCACGCGGTTATATTTCGGTACAGTTCTATTTCACGCAATTCTAATTCGGAACAGTTCTAATTCAGAACAGTTCTATTTCACGCGGTTCTATTTCGCGTCACGTTCTATTTCGGCACATTTCTATTTCGAAAAGGTTCTATTTCGAAGTAGCGCCGAACAGTCAACACACAATCGGGAATAAACCATCAAAAACTAAACGGCTAATAGCCGTCGAGGTCGGCGCCTGTACCACTTGCATTTGACAAACGCCACGAAATTGTCGGCTAACCGCTAATAGCCAACATTTTGGTGAATTTTCGGCTATTAGCGGTTAGCCAACGATTTCGGGGCGTTTGCCAAATGCAAGTGTCACAGGCGCCGATTTCGAGGGCTATTAGCCATTTCGGATAACTAACTTCCGCTTATGCGGCGATTACCTCCAAACTCGTGCCGATATCACGAAAAGGGGGGGGGGGCAGTTAAACGCCTATTAGCCACTGAAAATGTCACTTATCCATTACTGATGCACAGCTCGCGGCTAATGGGCTCAAGTTCGGCGATAACCGACGCACAAGTGGAAATTAGCCAACGAATTCGACGCCTGCGCCAAATTCATTTGACAAACGCTCCAAAATCACGGGTACAGCTAATAGCCAAAAATTCGGGGAATTTTCGGCTATTAGCGGTTATCCTTCGATTTCGCGGCGTTTGCCAAATGCAAATGGTACACGGCTATTAGCCGTTTTCGATGGCTGATTTCTGCTTGTGCGCCGATTAGGCCCGAACTAATTGCTATCTGCTATATCAAATGGCTAATAGCCCGTTTTTGCGGAGGAAAACAAATCTAGCAGCTTGCAAAGGGATAACATTGCCGTGAGAAAGCAAGGCGAGCTTATTACGCTTCTAAAGCCTGAGCCTGAGCAAGAGCAAGAGCAAAAGAAGAAAACCGAAGTAAACAGAAGACGAAGACGACGTGAAAGAAGCGGAAATAAAGGCAGAAAGAAGACTATCACATTTCATTTCATTTCATCCCATGAAATTCCTCATTTCCAAACACTAATCGGGGAATTTTTGAGCTAATAGCCGGGGCGAGTGCCATATGCATTTGGCGCACGTTCAGAATTCGATGGCTTTCTGGGAGTTCTCAGATAGTTTTTGACGTGTATATGGCGGGCATTGGCAGCTATACGGCTAATGGGGTTATGCAAGAAATAGCAAAAAACTGCGCGAAAACTCGGAAAATTCTTCGATTTGCCTGAAATATTGGGAATTAAGTGCAATAATAGTCCCGGAAATGAGATGCTCAGAAAATTTTGGGCCAAAAATATTGAATTTTTTAAAATCGATATTTTGGCCCAAAATTTTTTGAGCATCTCATTTCCGTGACTATTTTTACCCTCAATTCCCAAAATTTCAGGTCAATCGAAGCATTTTCCGAATTTTCGCGCAGTTTTTTTGCCATTTCGTGCATAACCCTATTAGCCATATAGGTGCCAATGCCCACCCTATACGCGCCAAAAATTCTCTGAGAACGCGAATTCAGGACTTTCGATGGCTATTAGCTAAAAAAAATTGAAAAAAAATTTCTCACGTACATATTTTCAATTTTTCAAAGCCTGTACGTCTGTCTATTAGTACTGTACGTCTGCCGATTAGTCGAAAACACATTTCTTATCATTGCCGGGCAACCCGGTGACGGAAAATTAATGAGTTTCTCTTTTCCAGAGCAAAGTTCAGCGCCGACCGAAAACGCCCCACCCCATGGTTCTGAACCCCCCCCCCCCCCCAACTCTTCCAAAATAATAGCCTAGTTCGAAAAAAATAGAACCAAACTTTGATCTACCCATTCCATACCCCAAAAAGTGTTGACCGACAGTGTTAAGGCGGCCACGTCAACAGCACAAAAGATTACGGTACTTATTATTTGAATAGCAAAAGTTTAAAAAAAAACGGCACGTCTCATTTTTCAGCTAGCATTTCATTTCATTGCCCTAGGAAAAAAAATGAAGCCACTTCCTCCTAGAGGCACAAATGAAAAGTCAAATTTAGATAAGAAAAACTGAAAATTGTTTTCTTCCGACAAGTGTTATAAATGGAGCGGACGGAGCCTGTGAATGGAATGGAAGATAGAGAGCACAAAGATAACGAATGGTTGGCGGAAAAAAGTACGAATTGATGGCGCCAAGTCTTGGCAAAAACAAATGCTCCTGGAGAGAAGAGCACCAGAAGCCTGATCCGAATCACAAATAATCAATTTTCGCAAGAGCAACAACATTCATTCGCTCAACGATCACTGAGATGAGATGGGAGAAGGAAAAAAAAAGTGTAGTATCAGCTGTTCCGTTTTTTTCTCCTCCCGATTGTCGTGTTCAATTTAGCGATCATTTTTTGATGCGCGACCAAAAAAAAGTGTGTGACGTCAGAGACCATCTCGGTAAAAACGCTGAATAGTCTAATACGAGTTATTAGACTGCTTGGTGCAATGTAGACAAAAATCTATGCAATTTGCACACTCTTTTCGCAACAACTTTCTGTAGACTGTTGTTTTAGGAACAACTTCTAATAGACTGTCTAGTAGAGTACAACATTCTACCAACAGATATTGAGAAAAGAGTGTGTAAATCGCATAAATTTTTGTCTGAATAGTGCCAAACAGTCTAACAACTCTCTTTAGGCTCTTCAGTGTTTTTGCCGAGATATGCATAAACCTCGTTTGTCGAGCAAATCCAATAGTCACGACACACTGATTTAGAACTCCTGGTACAGCTCCATGAGCCTTGCCAGTAGGTTATCTTGCTCTGTCAGGGGGTCGAAAAGTATCCAGTTTGCGGCAGTGTTGCATGGAATTAACATTTTCTAATACGGAATATGGAATGAAATTGTTTTGACTACATCTAGAATCCGGAATCCGGAATAAAACCGGATTCCAAATTCCGTCAAAACAATTTTATTGCGTATTCCGGATTAGCAAATTTTCAAAATTTTTTTCAACTCTGGTTTGAAAACTCCTTTGTCGACGTAACGAGGTTCATGAAAATGGCATATAGAGGTTGACCAACAACGTGTTTCTCACAGATTTGTCAGGGCCTCGTCATCGTTTCAACTAATTTAGCACTCGGTGATTGCGGATCGGACCTGACTCATTTTTGCAAAATTCTTTACGGTTACTCAAGCTCCGCCCGTTTTTTCGGACGATTTTCGCAAAAAATATTGTGTTTTTGCTCGATTTAAGTAGGTTTTGTCTTAATTTTTCAACGAATTCTTGATTTTTAGCAAAAAATACAGCATCCCAAGAAAAAATTTGATAAAAATAGTGACATTTTCGCTTGTGAAAAATTCTGTTTTGGAACGTTGTATTTGTTGCCTTAAAATCGGCTCACGGCCATTTCGAAAGTGCGATGTTTTGAAAGTTTTTCTGCATTATGTCGTCACGGTGTTTGGACATAATCTTTTGTTTTTTTTTATTTTCCTTAAAAAGCGTTTAGAAATGAAAGTGTGCAAACACCGTGACGACAAAATGCAGAAAGACTTTCGAAACGTCCGAGAGCCCTAAAATCAAGCAAAAACGGAATACTTTCGAAAAATCGCCTATAATACGTATTCACCACGGAGTGACACTGTGTGGTAAACTGACAGCCAAGATGGTCTCGCAACGAAAAAAATTCCTTAATGTGTTTTTTTTTTTTGCGTTAATCATAGCAAGTGAAAATCGTGGCGAGACCATCATGGTCTCAATTCACGTGTCAGACAGTGGCGTATTCGTAATAGGTTAATTTTTAGGCAAGTCTGTAATCACCACCCGAGTGTCAAAATTGTTAAAACGATGCTATTACTCTCTTCTCATTGTCAGATGACGCTATCTAAGGCCTAGAAAATGTGCAACAAACTCTTCCACGTGTACATAAATGAATCACTTTTGGACTCATCGGACATAGCTGAATTTAGTGTGACCGTAATCCACTCGTAAATGGTGTTTTCTTTTTTTTTTTGGTCACTCATTTTTAAAATCTCAAAAATCATTTCAGGGTGGGTGCTATTGCAAAATCTAACCACAGTGAAATAGAACTGACTGAAATGGAGGTGTACTGACTCAGAATAGCTTTAAAAAAGTATTCGCGCAGTTTTTTTCAGCACAGCTCCATTTCAGACTGTTCTTTTCATTACATTTCTATTCCGTAATATTATCCATCTCTGCGAGTTCCACCGCTTGCACTCTCGCGTGTCTCAACTTTTTGGCCTAAGTTCCGATGGGCCCCCGGTGGAACTTTCAGAGATTGATATTAGCATCCATTTGGAAGAGTTTAGTTTCCATTTTCTAGACTACAGTAAGCGCCAGCTGAGACGAGAGTAACAGTGGCCTTTAAAAAATCGTGTGGGTCAGATCAATAAGAGAAAAATCTTTATTCTCGGTACAAAAAGGAAATAAAAAAAAAATTGAAAGTCAAGTTTGTTTTTACAATACACCGGAACGAATTGTTGAAAAAAAAGGAAAATGGAAGTGAAGTGACACCAACGCCTTCTTCGTCGTCTTTGACACGAAAACGACGTCTTCTTTTCCATCTCCATCTTCAAAAATACAAGAGACAGAGAACGAGTCGGTCGGTCCAGTTGTGTTCTTTTTCTTCGTTTTCTTCCTCCTCCTCTCCATCATTTCGTGTATTGACGAGAAGAAGAAGAAGAAGAATGAGAATAAGACGATGAAAATTTGTGTACCAACGAGCGAGCGCCTAATTCGATACGACACTTCTTCCGTCCTTTTTCATCATAATACATACTTGTGGTCGTGGACATCAAAACAATTGATAACTTTCATTGTTTTATGATAGAGTGGGTTCTGGTTGCAAAATTTCCACTTTTCCAGCGATTTTTCCAAATTCAGATCTAATGGGCCTCTAATAGAACGGCAGCTGGAGAATCTGGGAAATTTTGAATTTTTTAAAGAATTTTACCGTTTTTTCGCGAATTTTCCGCATTGAAAAGTTGAACGGCGCTCTCGGACTAATATCGGATGAAACCTCTAATAGAAGAGCACCCCCAATATAAGGACAGCAGGATAATCTGAAAATTGTGAATTTTTTCAAGAATTTCACCGTTTTTCTGGATTTTTTCCAGTTCGTGTTGAAAATTAGCTCTTCAGTCTCAAATAGAAGGGCACCCTGAAATTTTTTATTGTTAAATACGATAACAGTGTCTAATAGAAGAGAAACCTCTAATAGAAGGGCATTGCCTTGGAAAACACGATATACGAAATATTGAAAAAAAAAAAAAACTAAAACCAAAAATATACGAAAAATGAAATAAAATGATTAAAAAAATGTCAGTCTTTCCCATATAGCGCAAATTAGCTTTAAAATTACTGAAATCTCAGCCCTCCCAATCCATCTGGAACCGCCATCCATTCCCACCCAAAATCAATTAGAACAAGAATAGAATAGCCCCCCACGACCAACCTCCTTGAAACGAGCAGTGCGGCGTCACAAACACATCTGTCCCGCCGGCACTTCTTCCACTGGCAGGAAGGGCGACGACAACGTCTCCGTCCTCATCTGTTTGCTCATCTGGAACTGGATGGATGACCGGTCGGAAATGATCGGTGAACAACTGGTCAAAAAAATGGTCAAACCTCCTTCCGTCATACTGTAGTAAGTGTCGCCAGAAGTGGATCGCTTGATGGGTTGCGGTGGTGGGGGTGGTGGCGCGGGTTTCGGGGTTGATTGGCACTGGAAATGAAATAGAAAATCCATTTTCCGGAAAATATAGACTTCTCCGCTAAACGGATCACGTTCAATTTTCGGCTAATAGCCATTGAATTCGAGACATTTGCCAAATGAATTTTCTGGCCATTTTATTCCTATGCAAACCTGAGCTATGACCATTAAACAGGAAAACGGAATTTTCCGGAAAATGGGCCTGTCATCATACAAAATTCTTCAATTTCCAAATTTCGTCATGGATCCTGCAGTTTAATCAATTTTACTGCATTTTTCATTAAAATGTAGGTTGGCAGAGGAATAAAATAGCAGGAAAATTCATCTGCATAGGTCCATTTAAAATCAACAATTTATTTATAAATCCAAAAAAAAGGAAGGAGAATTCAGATTTTTTTTTTGATTAAAATGCAGGATCCACGAAACTGGAAAACGACAGAAACCCCGTTTTCCGGAAAACGAAATTTGGAAATTGAAGAATTTTGTACGATGATGATGAGAGACGCAGAGAAACAGACATGCCCATTTTGCGGAAAATGCCGTTTTCCTGTTTCATGGTCGTAGCTCAGAGGCCATATGCAAGAAACTGGAAAACTATAGGAAAACCGTTTTACGAAAAATGCGCATCTGCGTCTCACACCCTCATCATGTAAATATCTGCGTTTTCAGGAAAACGGTTTTCCTGTTGTTTTCCACTTTCTTGCATATGACCTCAGGTTTGCATAGGAATAAAATAGCAAGAAAATTGGCTCTGGGACGTTTCGAAACTTTTTTGCATTTTTGCGTATGGTTTTTCGCCAATTGACATCAAAACACGGGCGCGTTTAGTAATTATTTTTCGTTTTTATCAGTTATTTTGATTTTTTTGGGAACTTGAATTCACTAGTATGCCGCAAAAATTCAAAAACGGTTCGAAACGTCCCAGAGCCGGAAAATTCATCTGCATAGGTCCATTAAAAATCAACAATTCATTTATAAATCCAATAAAAAAGGAAAATTCAGAATTTAAGGTCCTGGTGAATTGTTGCACAAATATTGCTAGTTTTCCGCGCTGAAAATCCTTCAATTATTTCGTGTTTGGTGTTTTTCGTCCATTTTTGGATCTGAAATTTGAAAATCCATTTTTTTTTTAATTTTTAAATACCAATAAAAAACAGAAAAAAGAAACACATAAATATATAACGTGACAGAAAAATATCAAAAAATTGAAAACAATAAAATAAAAGTGAAAAAAGAGCCAGTTCCATATCTCACATTTTCAGCTTGTTTTTTCCCATAAGTCTGTGCTATCCTCTCGCTGAGCAATTTTGTGCAAATTGTGGATTTGTAGCGTCTCAACGACTGTGGGGTTTGCATTATTTGAAGGTCAGAACATGGCATTGGATTGGCTGAAAATCACGTTTTTCTGTGTTTCTTTGTCTAATCGTCTGATCCGTTGTTTCGAAGAGACGGTGAAGCGCAAAATAACCCCTACCATCATGTCCTCCTTCTAGAAGAATCGTAGATGTGGACACGTATCGTTTCTTCATCGGACTCTCTTTCCGACCACCCTCCGAGTCATTCCGCACCCGTTTTTTCACTGGTGACGCTTCTAGACGGCTCTCTGATGGTGTCCGGGGGCGCAGTCGGGTGAGATTATAGGGTGTCAGCGATGGCATTGAAGGGGGCGCCAGAGATGTCAAAGAGGACGTTCTTTTTCTTTTTAATGTGGGGGTTGTCATGTCGATTGGCTCCGCAGCTTGAGGCACTTCTTCTTTCTCATTGCTCAGTCTTGACAAACTTCCACTGCGAGCCATTCGTTTTACAGGTGACGTCATTTCTTGGAATCGCATTCTCTCGGGTGTCTGTCGCAGTAGCATGGATCCGCTGCTGGTTCTTCGCATTCCTGGTTCTAGGGAGGGAGTTGGAGCATCTTTGAGCTCTTTAATTGGCGATATTTTTGTGCTCTGAACGGGAATAATACAGAAACACGGGAAAAAGAATTTAAGGAGTGATTTAGGCTACGTCAACTTTGATAATAGCCAATTTTCTCACGAAATATCTCCAAGCGCATTTTTCGACACAGCTGAAATGAGTGCGACCGTAACCAAGTTAAAAATTTAGATAAACAAGTTATATTGTTTTTATTTCCTTTCTCTTGTTTTCGTGATTTTTTAAACTTGTTTAAATTTTTTAATGGGTTACGGTAGCACTCATTTCAACTGTGTCAAAATGCGCTCCGAGATATTTGTTTTTTTGTGACGGTTAGACAACGGATACGCAGGCAACAAGTGTCATCGGTAGAGCGCGAAATCAATATTATATTAGTTAAAACTCCTCAAATCATGCTAAAATTGTCCAAAAATACCTGAAATTGTTCAAAAATGTTTTTTAAAAAATGTCTTAAAGTGTCCACAAATGCTTTAAAATGTTCCAAAATTCCTAAAATTGTCAAAAAAAATGGCTAAAATTGCACAAAAATGCAGAGAATTAAGGAAAAAAAAGCCTAAGATTGTCGAAAAAAGCCAAAAATTGTTTTAAAAAAGGTCTAAAATTGCACAAAAATGCCCAAAACTGTTCAAAAATGCCTTAAATTGCACAAAAATGCAAAGAATTACGGGAAAAAAGCCTAAAAATGTCCGAAAAATAATAAAATTGTCGAGAAACGGTCAAAAATGCCCAACATTGTTCAAAAATGCCTTTAATTGCACAAAAATGCAAGAAATTACGGAAAAAAAGCCTTAAAATGTCCGAAAAATAATAAAATTGTCGAGAAACGGTCAAAAATGCCTAAAATTGCCCAGCATTGTTCAAAAATGCCCAAAATTGCACAAAATAGCCTTAAATAGTGTAAAAAATGCAAAAAATATGCCTAAAATTGTCGAAAAAAGCCAAAAATTGTTTTAAAAATGTCTAAAATTGAACAAAAATGCAAAGAATTACGGGAAAAAAGCCTAAAAATGTCCGAAAAATAATAAAATTGTCGAGAAACGGTCAAAAATGCCCAACATTGTTCAAAAATGCCTTTAATTGCACAAAAATGCAAGAAATTACGGAAAAAAAGCCTTAAAATGTCCGAAAAATAATAAAATTGTCGAGAAACGGTCAAAAATGCCTAAAATTGCCCAGCATTGTTCAAAAATGCCCAAAATTGCACAAAATAGCCTTAAATAGTGTAAAAAATGCAAAAAATATGCCTAAAATTGCTCAAAAATTCCTAAAATTGTCGAAAAAAGCTAAAAAATGTTTTAAAAATGTCTAAAATTGAACAAAAATGCCCAAAATTGTCCAAAAATGCCTTCAATTTCACAAAATAGCCTTAAATAGTGTAAAAAATGCAAAAATATGCCTAAAATTGCTCAAAAATTCCTAAAACAAAAATGCAAAGAATTACGGGAAAAAAGCCTAAAAATGTCCGAAAAATAATAAAATTGTCGAGAAACGGTCAAAAATGCCTAAAATTGTCTTAAAATGCCTTACATTGCACAAAAATGACTAAAATTGATCAAAAATGCTCAAAATACCCCAAAAATTACCCGATTTCCTCCTGGAAGTTTGCACTTTTTTGGCGTTTCGAGCGGTTCGTCAAAATCGTATTTCAATGGACCAATACTGGTTTTTGTGCGTGTCAAACCAAGATTGGAGCGTGGTTTTGTCTGAAATAAATATTTTTAAAACTATTTTTCAGTCAACAATTTTGAGCATGGAAATCGATATTTCCAGCCTACATTTTTATCCACGCTAATTTTCTCCAACTTTTCCTCAATTTTCAACAAAATTGAGCCAGGTTATTTTTTTCAAATTTTCTATTAAAAACCCACCATTAACAGCTCCGTTCTTCCCGGCGGTAAATTCGCCATTGAAGCCGAGTGATTTAGGCTCGAAGTTGCTCGAAATTCAGTGTCTCTCGTCAAATTATTATTATTACAGTGATAATTAGAATTAGAAGCTTGAAAAGCAAAGGTTGAAGACGGCGTCAGGCTGGCCATTCCTTGCATTCTGCGTAGGCCTCCTCTGGGTGGAGTGGCTGGTGGCTGAAAATTATGAATGATGAATGAAACATCGATTTTTTTGTCCCTCACCTGCTGGTGCACAATTTTTGCTGTTTGTGCGGGATCATTTGGTAGCATCTGCAATTTTAAACCGTTTCTGAATGTTTTTGACAACTTTTAATAGAAAAATAAATAAAAATGGCAATTTTTATTTAAAAAAAAGGAGGGAGAAAAAATTATGAAAAAAGAGGAAAAAAATGGTTTGAATTGATTTTTCCCGCCAGCTACTGTACCTAAAGTACGCAAACACCGCACGCGCAATTGCGGACCTCAGAATTTTTATTTTTTAATTTTCGGCTCCACGCGCTCCCTATTTTTCCTATTTTTCGTGTATTTTCTAGGTTTTTTGTTAATTTTTTTTTATTTAATGCATTTTAATTCAAAATTTACACATTTATTGCGTTAAATGTTGGATTTCACTGCTCAGAAAAGCTGTTTTTAGTTATTACGTATTCGCCACGGTGTGACACTTCACGGTAATTGAATGAAAACATGGTTCGTTTAATAAATATTAACAGAAACTAAAATAAAACACTCAAGAAATAAAGACCTCCGAATTCACTGACAAGTGTCACTCCGTGGCGAATGTGTCTTTTTTTTTTGGATTTTTCGTCAATATATTTAAATACAATTTTTATTTTATTTAAAACTTTAAAAATATGCGTTTTAAAGGGGGTGCCAACTTTTTGGGGAAAGTGGCTTAAAATATACTCTTGAGTGGGGGATTTACGAATATCACATTGAAATCGCACGAAAAAAATTCTCTGATTTTTTATGATTTTTACAAAAAAAAATAGAAGACCACGAGGAGTACACGAAAATCGTGGCCGTGGACTAGGAAAACCCGCGGCCGCGGCTTCTAGAAAGATCCATTTTCACCAGAATTATTTATTTTTCGTGCAGTTTTCCTCGTTTTTATTATCGATTTTCGATAAAACATGCTCTAATCGCTTATTACATTTTAGATAATCGCGAAAATACAGTTTAGTCATGAATATCGAAAAATCGATATTCGCCTTTCGTTCGATTCATCGTTTTAAATAATTTCTTGTGAACATTTATTGTTCAAATATAAAAGTTACAGATAAAAGAGTGAACTTAATGCGGAATTGAGCAGGAAAAGGGACAAAAAAGGAATGTATGAGAATTTTTGTTCCGAATTTGTTTTATCGTTACTTTTGTGATCAACACGCATTAATTTGATATCTGAAATCACGAAATGATGTTTGTAATATATTTCCCAAAGATTAACGCAAAAAAGGAGAAAAAGACGGGAGAAAAATGTTGAAAAAGAAAATGACGTTTGAATTTCGCGCCAAATCGTGTACTCCTCGTGGTCTTCTATTTTTTTTTGTAAAATTTGCCAAAAATCAGAAAAAAATTTTCGAGCGATTTCGATGTGATATTCGTAAATCCCCCACTCAAGAGTATATTTTAAGCCACTTTCCCCAGAAAGTTGGCACCCCCTTTAATGCAAAAATTACGATGTGAATCGTGAGAAAATAAATGTATTTTTCCAATATCTAGAATTTCAAAAATTGGCAGTAAAAGTTGTGAGAGTTGTGGTCCAATTGCTCTTAAATTTAGAGAAATATTTAGCGTAAAAAATACTCCGGGACATGCTCAGAAAATTAGGTGATGATATATTGATTTTGACAAAAAATTTTAAATTCAATTTTTTTTTCTTCGTAGTGCTTCCGTTCCGAAAATTTTCAGATTATTTATATAGCAAAAACTTGTTTCCAGGGTCCCCCAGAATAAAAATGGCGTCCGCCGTAACGATTACAGCTCCAAGTGTGAAACACATCCTTCTCGACTCGCTGGTCGTCATGAAAATCGTGAAGCACGTCGACAGCGAACTTCAAGCCGGAATCAGCGAGGTTTCCGGAGACGCGTGTGCCGGTGTGCTCACCGGACTCGTTTTTCTGGAAGATTCGCGATTGGAGATTACCAATTGCTTCCCGACGGTGCGCAATGAGCCAGTTTTGGATGATGATGCTAATGTAAGTTTTTTTATTTCATAGAAATGCTGGAAAAAGGGAAAAATTTCCTGAAAATGAAATTGGACGCTTATAGGCCGCCCAAGTCTATGAAGAGCAGAAGCAACAAGAAATGCTCGACATGCTCCGCAAGTTCCGCACCATGAACATTGACTACGAGATTGTCGGATTCTACCAGTCGCATCAGTTTGGCGCTGGATTTACTCATGTAAGCTGAGCTTGAAAAGGCAAAAAAAACAGCGCGAAATCTCGGAAAATGCTCCGATTGATCTGAAATTCTGGAGAATAAGGGGAAAAAATACCAATGGACTGAAAATTTTGAATCGAAATATCGATTTTTAAAGTTTTTAGAAAAAGTCGATATTTTGATCCAAAATTTTCTGTCCTTGAGTATTTTCCCCTTATTTCCCGAAATTTCAGGTCAATCGGAGCATTTTTCGAGTTTTTTTTTTCAATTCCGTGCAAAACCCTAGAGTGAAACTCCATGGCGATTATTTAATAGCGGAAGATAAAAAAAAATCCATTTTTAGGATCTAGTTGAATCAATGTTCGATTACCAGGCTATGGGCCCAGAAAATGTTGTGCTTATCTATGGTAAGTACTTGAAATTTTGAGAAAAACACGATTTTCTGGTATTCAGACCCAATCAAGACCCGTCAAGGACAATTGTCGCTCCGCGCGTGGCGTCTTTCCACCTCTGCTTTGGATCTCGCTTCGAAAAACGACTGGAGTCCAGAACTGTGGGTTTTTTCGGGTGCAGAATATGGAAGTGGGGCAATTTTTTATGTTCATTCCTTATTAAATACGGTTCCCCAAGATATGGTAGACTTTCGGGAAATTTTTTACAAAAAAACCTCCAACGGAAGTACTGGCCAAATCGCTGCCGATTGAGAGCGTGACAAAAAACCCCCGAATGCTGTAGTTGTTTGTCTTTTTTCCTCAATTTTGCATAGGGAAAAAACCGCGAAAATCGGTTTTTTTTTCCTGTACTGAATAGATCCATAACGGATGTGTCCTTCAAATAGACTTACTCTACAAAGTGAGAAAAACGTTTTAAATTTATGAAAATGGAACTTTTGACTTACTATTAGTGGGACAATTATCTTGGATTCATAGAAATAACAGAGAGAAAGAGAGCCAAATTTTTAAACAAAAATTTCAGCGTGAAAGCCGCCGGTCTGACCTACGAGAACATGTTCGAAGAGCTGCCAATCATCATCAAGTCTTCCTACCTGAACAACGTGCTCATGTCTGAGCTGGCACTTGCCAAGTCCTATTCCCCGGAAAAGTTCTCGACGAGAAACTTTGATTTGGGATCGAAAAAGTCGCTGGAGAAATCGGTGCGCGCCATGATGGGCAACGTGGACGAGCTGAACAAATCGATTCAGTCGCTGACCAAGTACACGATGGACAAGCAGAGACACGACAATATGGTGTTCAGTATGACGCAGAAGAGGGTAATTGTTTAGATCTTGAAAAAGCTGGAAAACAAGCTGAAATGATGATACCGTAGCGAATTCGCCGCGAGACAGTCTTTGCTGAAACTCGAATTTTTCCGCACGTTTAAAATCAAAAAGTTATGAAAAAACGGCTCTTGGAAGTTTGGAAAATGTGATGTTTCGAATTTTTTTCATATTTACCGCGAAAATATTTGCACTTTTGTTTTTGAAAAAATTCCTTATGGCGCGGCCAGAAATGAAAAAAAGTTGGCCATAAATGCAGAAATTTCCCCCTTTTTCTAAATCGCACAGTTGAATTTAGAAAAAAATGGGAAAATTTCTGCATTTATGGCCACCTTTTTTTCATTTCTGGCCGCGCCATTATGGACCTATTCATTTCACAAAACCGGAAAAAAAGAAAAAAATCGGAAAACGCTCCGATTGACCTGAAAATTTGGGAAATATTAGAAAAATTCTCCTGTACATGCTCAAAAAATTTTGGACCAAAATATCGATTTTAAAAATTTTCCGAAAAAATCGATATTTTGGTCCAAAAATTTTTTAGCGTGTACAGGAGAATTTTTCCAATATTTCCCAAATTTTCAGGTCAATCGGAGCATTCTCCGATTTTTCCCGCAATTTTTTTCCCGGTTTTGTGAATGATTTTTTTGATGTTTCGAAAGTTTCTGCATTTTGCCATCGCGGTGTTTCACACAATCATTTTTGAGACCTTGACAAAACCGGGGAAATGTTGCAAGTCTGCGGCGCATTTTTTCCTGTTTTTCAACCCCACGAAAAGGGGGGGAAAGTGTGGAAATGTGGGAAGGAAAAGGGGGAAATGGGCGGGGCCTAATTTATTTACCGTATTTCCTCTAATTTAAGCGCATGCGCCTCTATTTTTCAACCTCTTCTCCAATTGTGCTTCTATTAGAGGTGCGCCTCAATTAGAGGGTGCGCTTCTATTTTTCAAACATTCATTTCTGAAAAAAATTCAGCTTATCATTGATTTTTCCAATATTGGTAATCCGTCTCTGCACCAATTTTCGGTCAACACGCTATTTTTTTTGTAAACGAAACGACTGCATTCTTACTCGGCTATTGCTCAGAACTGTTCAGAGAACAATAGTCAACTGTTGGAAAGATCTTCTAGAACTTTTCAGGGTTGCAATCCAAACAGTTTCCGAAAATTCCCTCAAAAGTTTCCTAGCTCTGAATTGGTTCAAGTTTTTCGCGATTCTTTCAGCATCACTTCACTGAGTATTGACAAAAAAAAATCAAGAAAAATGAAAAATTTAAGACCAACTGCAAAAAACCGAAAAAAAAAGAAGAGAAGAAAGTCTGCAAAACTAAAAAGGAAAAATTCACAGCCAGTGAGTGCGCTTCAATTAGAGGGTGCGCCTCTATTTTTCGAAGCACCTCTCAGGGTGCGCCTCTATTAGAGGTGCGCTTCAATTAGAGGTGTGCTTATATTAGAGGAAATACGGTATTTATTTTTGTCGAAGGATTCGAGCATTTTAATTTAAAAAAAATTAAATAAGGTCAATTTGAACATAAAAGTATTATTAGAAAAAATGTCGCAAGAGTTTGCGGCACTTTTGCGGTTGGCTCCGCACATTCCCCCCCCCCCCCCTTTCGTTCCCACATTTCGACAGTTTCCCCCTTTTTCGTGGGGGAAACTTCAAATTCCGTTTCCGTTTTTCTGTCGGAATCCCAATTTTCTTACTGTAGTTTTAAAGGCGCATTAGCGAAAATGTTGGCAATTTTCTCCAGTTTTTCTTTAAAATCTCTGAATTTTCAGTTTTCCTCTTCAAAACTAACTTTTTTGTTCAAAAACGCAGAAAAAATTGCATAGAAATTTACAAAAATTAAAATGTCTGCCAAAAATTCTTACTGTAGATTTAAAGGTGCTTAATCAAAAAGCGGAAATTTTTCATTTTTGTCTCTTCCAGCAACAAGAAAACGAGGCTCGCATCGCACGCGGCGACCCGCCAGTCCCACTCGACGACATCAGGAAATTGAAGGCTCCACAGCTGCAGACGAGAAACGGTTTGCTCGACGAGCTGCTCGCCAGCTTTGACACCAACGCGCTCGCTGATTTCTCAAAGACTGTGACTGGAGAGAATATTACAAAGCTGTTCATCGCCGAGTCGGTCGCCGATGAGAAGGTTATGGGCACCAAGGACAGAACTTTGAGCTCTGTGAGCACTCGTTAAGTTAAGTTACCAGAGACCGGTGAAGTTCTTTCTTTATTCGTTTTTTTTTTCTTTTCTCTCTGTCTTTTACTTCGTCTTGGATGGTTAATCGTGTTTTTTTGATTGTTTTTTTTCTTCCTTCCTTTATTTCTAAATTAAATATCTATTTTCTTTTCTCTTGTTGATGAATTAATTTTTCAAACAAAAAAATTCATTCTAAATATTTAAAATCCTAAAAAAAAAAACAACAAATCACACCAAAATTCACCAAAACATTCCACCCTTCTTCACCCCGTTCAACTTCACAATGCTTTTCGGATCCAACCGAGCGAAAATCTCCAGTCCAGCGCTTCGTTCAACAGCATCCAATGGCACGTGGAACTTGGAAATGTCTACCGTATCCTCGATGACAGCGTTCGGCAGAATGTATGATTCGAGTTCAAACTTTCCGGGCGTCACTTCGAAAAGGGCGACTTTGAAAAAGTGAGTGGGCACTGCGACGTTGTTGTCGCCAATCACCTGGTATTTCACGTATTTTTTGCCGTCTGTTTCTTGTTTTGGCAGGTAGAGTGGACCCGTGATGATATAAGAGTTTAGCATTTTCTTGGCCACGCGTCTGAAATTAGGTTTTTTTTTGTCTCTGGGATGTTTCCAAACTGCATCTTTGGGTAAAGGTTTTCACCGTATGACACCAAAACACACGCGCATTTGTTTTTCATTTTCCGTTTTTATCAATTATGTATAGTGGATTCGTGGCGGAGTGACAATTTTTTCACGTGTTTATTCGAAAAAATGAAGAAATAACTGAAGAAATGAAGAGATTTTTCGTCTCCCAGTTTCACGCGAATTGTCACTCCGCCACGAATCCATTATATGTTTTAAATGAAAAAGTTTCGAAACATTTTTTTATGGGGTTATTCTCGGAACCAGCAAATAATTCAGCGAAAAATCGGAGAACGCTCCGATCGATCTGAAACTTTGAGATATCATTTAAAAAATACTCTCGAACATTCCCTGATAATTTCAGATCGAAATATTGATTTTAAAAAATATGGATTTTTATTTCTGAAAATTTTCAAAATCGATATTTTGGTCTGAAATTTTCAGGGAATGGCCGGAAGTATTTTTCAAATGAATTCCCAAAGTTTCAGATCAATCGGAACATTCTCCGAATTTTCGCTGGCTGATTTTTTTGCTGGTTGTTTCTATTTTTTGCTTTTTTTGCTGGTTCCGAGAATAACCCCATTATAATTTTACCATTTTCGTTAAATTTTAGATTTTTTCTACCTGAAACCAGGGATATTCGTCTTGAAAACAAGGTTTTTTACCACTCGTTTGAAAAAATTTCGGCTAAAAATAAACTGTTTCAAAACAAGTTTGTGCAAATCGGTAGCGATAAACACTAAATCAAAAAATTTCTCAATATTAAAAAAAAAACGTTTTCGTGCAACGGCAGCCTCTAATTGAACGGCACCTCCAATAAAAGAGCACGCCCTTTTAATATGATACGGTAGTCTTCAAAAATTTTCATTTTATAAAAATAAATTTTCTGAAATTTTATGGAATAGATTGAAATTCATTTTTCTTTCATTTTTAAACAAATAATCAGAAAAATTACCGTAAAAACTCAAATAGAACGGCATGCCCTTCTATTGTCTCATTTCATCACAACTGCCGGGTGTTTAGAGGTTTTCACACCAAACTTCGATCTTTTCGTGCCTGCTTGGTTAGAAAGTGGGTATAGGTACAGTAAAACCCCCCGCTGGAAAAGGAGAATATAGCCCCCCGCAGATGCGAACGCGCTCCACCGAATTGAAATATGTAGTTCGTGTAGAGCAGGGGTGAGACCAAAAAAAAAATTTTTTTTCGATTTTTTTTTGTTTTTTTCGGGTTTTTTTTTTGGATGAGACAAAAAATTTTTTGTTTTTTTTTTGAGGATGTGGATGAGACAAAAATTTTTTGATTTTTTTTTCGATGGTGAAAGTGAGACAAAAAAATTTTTGATTTTTTTTCGATGGTAAGAGTGAGACCAAAAAAATTTTTTTTTTGATGATGCGCCCTAGGAAAAAAAATTTTTTTAGAGCCACGGAGGCGAAAAAAGTTCCGTTTTTGGGCAAAAACTTATACAGTATATGCTCCGAATTGACAAAAACCTCTAATTTTCAATAAAAACTTGGAAAATTTCTTTTTAAATGGCAGAAATACGTACTTTTTTTTGTTAATTTTTTTGAGAGCTTTTTTTTTTTTTTTGAGTCAAAAACGTTTTTTTTTGTGGAAAATTTGTTTTGTCCCACCCCTGGTGTAGAGGACGCCGAATTGTCATCATTTTTCATATTTTCTGTCGTTTTCGAGGATTTTTTCTTTTTTGTTTTGGTTTTTTTGAAGCAAGTGATTTGGTGTAATTCGACTTCGCTCGATTTTTGCTGGGTTTGTTGCTATTCTGTTATATGTAGGATATTCTGATACAGCGGGGGGCTATTCTGATATGACGGGGGTTATTCTGATATGATGGGGGTTATTCTGATATGACGGGGGCGATATTTATATGAAAAACTAACCAAATTCGCAAGAAATATAAACAAGTGGGGGCTGTTCTTACCTTTTCCTAGGGGGCGATATTGGTATGAGCGGGGGGGGGGGGGCTTATCTGATAAATTACCTAAGATATCAGAATGACCCCCCCCCCCCCCCATTTCTACTGGTGGGGGATTATTCTGGTATATTAGTATACCAGTGTAGCGTGTAGCCCTCCAGACAGTATAACCCCTCACCGAATAAATCGGGCAAAATCAACTGAGGGGGGGGGACATACCACGGCGTGTTGGGGACTAAATACGTTTCAGAAAACTTTTTTGAGATCAAATTTTCGAGCGCCAATTCTCGTGTCTCTGTGTCTCCATTTTTGCACACTTTTTGCTAGACTTGGCAGAATGCCACTGTCCAGACACAGACACATGCAAAAAGGCGCGAATCCGTTTACGTAGGGTCTAGCACGTCGTGCATACTGGTAAATTACCAGAAATTGTGTTGCCGAGTTTGGTGTGCAAACTTCTAAATAGCCGGCAGTTGTGATGAAATGAAACAATAGAAGGGCATGTCGTTCTATTAGAGTTTTTACCGTAATAAAACTGCAATAGATTTTTTGAATTTTGAATTTTGAAAACGAAAACTCACCGGCAATGCATCTCCAAATCATTCCACTTGTCCCTGTTGAATCCACGACCCACTTGTGGACTCATATTGCTCAGATAGAACGTCTGATCCACTGCCAACTGACTTTTTCGATGGTTTCCAGCGGCCGCCAAGTGTCCTCGATCAAAGCCGCTGCCCTGGAATTTCAAAATGCGTAATAGACTTATTAAAAATTTTTCTGTCATTTTAATCCTATGCGAATCTGATCATTGAATTTAAATTACAGAAAAATGAATTTTAAAAAGGTTCAAACCTACCCTGTAATCCGTATTTTGCGACAAAAACTTCTGCGGGTAGGTTGGATCCGGTTTGAACTCGCAGAGCTTTCGATCCACGCCTTCTGCGTGCTTTAGTCTCTCCGGTGTCAGGTGCTCGCAAACCTGCAGAAAAAAATTATTTACTAGCGCATTCTTGGCACCTAGTCGGGGCTAGTCTGGCACGGATTAGCCGTCTGCTTTGATGTGGCTAATAGCCAAAACCCACCCAATGAGCCGTCCTGGTCTTGTAGTCGTACGAAATGACAAAATCCTCGTAGGTGCGCACATTTGTGAATCCCGGATAGCCGTGCGTCATGATTTGGGCGGATCTGGATGGTCCCAAGGCGTCCGCATTGAGGGTGGCCGGTTTCAGAGCGGTTGGCTCGGTGGTGGCAGGTACTTGGATGGTGTTCTGAGAAAACAGTTTTTTGTATAACTTGACTTTCCACCCAAACAAAAACACACCATTGGCACATTTGTGGCGGATCGAACGTGGCGCAGAACCGGCAAATCGTCAGAATACTTTCCTGCCAGGAAGGAGAGTCCGGCGATTGCGGCGGTGCCAGTTACCTTACCGAGCATAGCTGAGAGGCTGGAATTTTTGGTTATAAGCAATTAAGGACTGATTGAAGGTAATGGTAGGGAAACCGTATTTAAATGAATAAATAAAAAAGAAGATATTTAAATAAAAGAGTAATATTATTAGACAATTTTGAATAAGAATAAAAGAAAAAAAAAAGACAAATTAATAATTAAATACATATTTACAAGAGAAATGAGCCTCTGCAGACCAATTTTCCTGCATTAAAATGCAGATTTGCATAAGAATAAAATGGTAGGACCATAAATAAATAAATGAATGACAAGAAATAAATCGATTTAAAAAATTACCCGAAAACATCAAATAGAACTGTAACGGAATAGAACTGGCAGTTCTATTCAATTTACATATACAACGACCCATCGTACGGCTTCAAATACCCGACCGCAATCAGCACCACATCGACAATCGTCCAGACGCCCAAGCCGCCAAAACTGAACAGTTTCCCGACCGCCGACTTCCAATGACCCAGATAGAAACGATCGGCGCCAAAGCCGCCGAGTAGCACCGATATGAGCATGGTTTTCGTCCACGAGTAGCCGGACGACCAGTTGCATCGGACTTTTTTGTGGAAGCGGTACTGGCCCATGCAGATGATGTTGCTGTGGGGCTGAAGGGGATGAATTTGAATATGTGTTGCTCTGTTTTCTAACTGTTATATTTTGTGTGTATAGGGCCGTTGCACACTTCTTTCTAAGCGGCCATATGCACAAAATATTACGTATTCCCGAGTACGTGAGATGTCGTAAAATGGGTCTTGACACGATCGGTGTTTGCACACTTGTGGATTTGAATTTTTGTTTTCGAATTTTTTCAATTAAAATTTTTATTAATTTTTTCACGTTATTTTTTTTGTTTTTAAAGCTTATATGTTACAAGCCTGGCTGCATCAAAAAAAATTTCCAATTCACACATGTAGAAAAATGTAAACAATCTACAGTATCCCAAGTACTGTAGATTGTTTACAAGTATGCCTACACCGATCGTGGCGAGACCCATTTTACGACATCTCACGTACTCGGCAATACGTAATATTGGCTCTCGCTGGACGTTTCGAAAATGTTTCTGTATTTGGTAGTCGCGGTGTCGTTTTAACCAATTTTCGAACAATTTTAACGTTTTATTTCAAAAAACGTGAATCAATTACCGAAAAAAATGTTCCATTTTCCCCTTTTTCGGCCGAAAGTTTTTAAAAAGTTGTCACCTGGCGAGAGGCGGGAATTTGAAAAATAGGCTCCGCCTCCTTTTCTGCAATGGCTGCGCTCGGTTTTATGCGTTGAAATTTCGGAGGCGGAGCCTATTTTTTAAATTCGCGCCTCTCGCCAAGTGACAACTTTTTAAAAAACAATAATGGACCTATTCATTACAGGAAAAAAACCGTTTTTCGTGGTTTTTTTCCCTAGGCAAAATTGAAGAAAAAAGACAAACAACTACGTGTCGAGACCGGCCGATGAAATAGTTCGATGCTCCTTTGAATTTCAGACCCCACGAAAAGGGGAAAGTTCAAAAATGTGGGAACGAAAAGGGGGGAAAATGGGCGGAGCCTAATTTTTTTTTGATTTTTGTCGAAGGATTCGAGCATTTCAGTTTCAAAAATATTTAATAAGGTCAATTTGAACATAAAAATATTAATATAAAAAATGTCGCAAGAGTTTGCGGCACTTTTGCGGTTGACTCCGCCCATTTTCCCCCCTTTTCGTTCCCACATTTTTGCACTTTCCCCCCTTTTCGTGGGGTCTCGAATTTCAACCGAATTGCCATTGAAAATTAAAGGCGCATTGCATTTTTCACTGCCGGGTCTCGAAGCGATGGGTTTTTTTCCTGGAAAACAACCTGCATAGAAAAAACCGCGAAAATCGGTTTTTTTACTGGGCTGAATAAGTCCATAATGGACCTATTCAAAGTACTGTAGAAAAACGGAAAAAATGACAAAAAACTGGGAGAAAACTCGGAAAATGGTCCGATTGGTCTGAAACTTTGGGAGAAACTGTAAAAAATGCTTCCGGATTTGCGCAGAAAATTTTGGACCGAAATATCGATTTAAAAAAAATATTGATTTTTTTTTCTGAAAATTTTCTAAAATCGATATTTCGGTCCAAAATTTTCTGAGAAAGCCCGGAAGCATTTTTGACAGTTTCTCCCAAAATTCCAGACCAATCGGTGCATTTTGCGAGTTTTCTCCCAGTTTTTTGTCATTTTTTCCGATTTTCTACAGTACTTTGAATAGGTCCATAATAGTATTTTTTTTTTATTTGCATTTATTTTTAAAACGTTAATTCTTTGGCAGAAATTGGCGCGCAAACGGGAGTTGGCCATCGAAAACGGCTATTAGCCCAAAAATATAAAGTACTGCAAATTGAATTGCGCATGCATTTGGAGTGCGATTCAGAGAAATCAGAGCGAAACATCGGCCACACTCTCTCGTCGCCAACGTTGCTCCGTGCGAATGGAGCGAATTTACAGCACTCCCACCCAGAAAACGTCTTAAAATCTCACTGTGCACACAGTTTGCACCAACTTGTGACTGCTCGTCGAGCAATTCATCACAGGCTCACAATCGTAGTCAGTCTCTGGAAGTTGCCAACAGAATCTGCACACCGCTTCCACTTTTGTCCGGCTCACAGGTGTTGGACATCCGGCTCGTGATGAGCAGTTCACGAAGACGGTTTCACCGATGCGACATGATTCGGGAAAATCGCAATGGAGACCGGCAGGACCATCGCAGGCTTTGGGGTCGGAGAGGGCGCTGGAACTTTGCAGGAAGTTTAAATCAAAAATCCAGAAAAAAAAAGCAGATTAGCACTTCAAAATGGTTGTTATTGGCTCATAGTTGGCTCCTAATTGGCGCGTGTACGGCTATGAGCCATTCCATATTCAAAAATAATGACTCTTACCTGAAAGAAGATCCAGCCATTGGCAAGAATATGACGCAAATTGCAGCAAAAAATGAGGCCGCCGGGTCCATTCTGAGCAATTTTTTCATTAATTTATTATTTTTCAACTTAAAAAAAAGATTTTCCAGATAAAAAGTGGAACTAAACACACCAAAAGACACGGTGAAAAGCAGAAAAAAAATATGAAAAGTATGAGATTTATTAGTGGAAAATGGTATGAAAAAAAGTAATTCAAGAGATCAAAATCTTAAAATATTGATAATAAATTAAAAAAAAATCACATGAAAATGATATTGGAAATGAATTTTTCTGTCATTTTAACGCAGAGGTGCAGAAAAATTATCATTTTTGACATTATTTTGACAGAAAAATACATTTTAATTCAATTTGAGCCAGAATTTTGATATAGAAATGCAAAAAATTGATTGAAATGCATTTTTCGGCCATTTTAATTCAATTCGAGCCAGAATTTTATGCTGAACATGCAATTTAATAGACAAATTAGCAGATTTTTGAAATTTTTAGCTTGTAAAATCAGATAAAAATAAATTTTCCTACAATTTTAAGAAAATTTAAAGCAGAATTTTAAGTCAAAAATGAAGTTGAACGCATTAAAAAAACATTTAAATATGCCTGATAGCCGCTTTTTTTAAATAAAAATTCGTTTTCCTGACATTTTAAATATATTAGAACCAGGTATTGACGAACAAATGCAAAAAAAAATGATGAAAATGGCAGAAAAATGCATTTTAATTCAATTAAAACCAGAATTTAAAGGTAGAAATGGAAAAAAAAAATTAATTTTTTTGGCATTTAAAAGACAGAAAAATGCATTTTAATAGGATTTAATAGGTAAAATAGCAATTTCTTCAAATTTCATCTGATGAACGGTGAGAAAATGTATCCTCCGTGACCGAGTTTTTCAGCGGCCGCGGATGAAATTTGAAGACACCGCAAAAGAAAATGGAGCTAAAATATGGTTCAGAACCTATTTTTTCACCCATTTTCTCCCAAACACTACTTCGAATGAACTATAAATGGCACCATTCTCAACCAAATCCCATCGCTTTTCCGGCTCGGAACACCATCGCAACTGCATTTTTCGTGCCGGAAAGTGTATTCCCGTGGGCTCGATGAGAAATTTGGTAGCTCTCTGGAACAAAACAATTAACAAATTAACACCGGAATTTCTCACTCTTCCTCAATCTCCTCGCCAACCATCTCATCGGATCCTTTCACAAAAACGAACATTCGATGGTTCGGTTTGCACAGATTCTTCTCGAATTCCGGCGTGCTTGCCGACTGGCGGAGCAGAAATAGGTCTCTATTGATTTTTCGACGCTCCGCGTCGTTGAGCTCGGCGCACGTGTCTCCGCAGGCGTCGTGACGGGAGTCTTGGGCTTCGCAGAGGTTTATGGGGATTCCTGGCGGGTGTAGAAATAAATCTTGTAAAAAGGGAAAAACTCACTATAAGAATAAGTAGACCGCAGTGGACATGTCCCGATGAAAATCGCTACCTCGCTGATGCTATTCCGATGGCGAGAACGGAAAATTTCGCGGAACTCTTTTCGGATCTGAAATTCAATATTTTTTACTTTGATCTTCATTTTTTGTATTAAAAAACCAATTTTTACCTTCTCAAAAGCCCTTAACGTTTTCGAAACAGCGAATTCCTCATCCTCTTGAACCATTGGAATTACAGAAGACATTGAAAAACCGTGCCTGGAAGCAACAAAAAAAACTTTCACAATATTAAACTAAAAAACTTACGTAAAAAGCAAACTTTGCATGAAAAGATCCACGAATTGCAGTGTCGAATGAATGCATACGGCGCGTTTAAAGTTCACTGGGAACTGTTCAACGAGCGGTTTTTTCGTATTTTCTTCGTTGAAATTTTCTTTTTCGTAATTTTTTAACATTTCCGGCATTTTTTCTAAAAATAGAGCAATAAAAACAGTTTAAGAAACAGAAAATAAAACAATTATTTTTTGAATTTTCCGCGCAAATTCTAGGCCAGCTAAACGGTTGTTAGGCCATTATCGTGTGTGCGGGTTTTTGAAGCGTGTTTTATGACATTTACACGAATAAAAATGAATTTTAATACTATCTCATTCTCAGGCATAATATTTATAATCACATGAGAAATCTTCGCTGTTTTTCGATTAATAACATTTTCAAAGAAAAAGTAAACAGCTTCAGGCATAAATTTGAAGAGAAATGCGAAAAAAATCCCAGCAAAAAGGAGAAAAAATTAAATCAAAAATCAATAAAAAAGTGGAAAAAGACAGTTCGTCGCGAGACCCATTGAGCATTTTTGGGTACGCACCTTTAAGAATATACGGTATTTTTCGCTTTTTTTTCTTTTTTTTTTAGACATTTCTGCTTATCAGCGCTATTTGCAAATATATTTATTTTTCAGAAAACAGTTGAATTATTTGAGCAAAAAATATAATAAAATGGTAATTTTGTTAAATATATCGGCTGGCCGTGCATGAAAACTTTGAAAAATGTTGAAGCTACCGGAATTAAAAAAAAAACAAAAATAATTAATAAACAGAACAAAAAATTGAAAAATAAAAAAAAAACTTGAAAACGCCCTTAAAAACCAGTTCGTTGTGAAACCCGTTGAAAATTTTCTGGTCTGCGCCTTTAAGAGAGTATGGTATTTTTTGCAATTTTGGGAAAGAAAGTTTCCGATTTTAGTTTTTTGCTGAACACTGCTGCTTGCTAGTTTTTTCTCTCATCTGTTAAAATTTTTTAAAACCAATTTTTTGAAAAAAAAATAACAAAGTGCTCAAAAACTCCAAAAACAAAGTTCGTTGCGAGACCCATGAAACATTTTTCTGGTGTGTGTCTTTAAGGGTTACGGTATCTTGTTTTCGAATTTTTATTGATTTTTCCTGCCATTTTCCTTGTTGTTTCGCTGGTTTCATTGATTTTTTGTGTATTTGTGCGTCATTTTTTCATTCTATTGCGAAAGGTAACTTTTGCGTCACTCGATTTTATGAAATATCCATGACTTTTGACCGTGCGGGCGAATTTTAGGTGAACAAAACTAGAATTGGTATTTTTCCCCAGTTTCTTGCCTTGATTAAAGAGGAAAGCACGCGCGGAGCTTGCAAAAAATAGGTACGAATTTTGATCATTGTTTTTATTTTATTTTTTTCCTTTTAATTTATTTCACAATATCCCTTTTTTCTCAAAAAGTATTTAACTTTTCATTTCAAATCCGGTTTGATAGAAACATGATAAACAAGAAAATAGAGGAGATGAGTAATCGCTCATCTCTCGTCGAAAAAAAAATTGTGGAACAGCTGTCTGTCCTTCAATTTTTCTGCCGACCCGAGATCTTCACTTCTTTCGAACTTTTCTGTTTCATTTTATTTATTTGTTTGTTTTTTTTCCTTTTTTACCATTTTAAAATGAAAAATGGTGCGTAGATACACTGTACGGGAACATTAAAAACCTCAAATGCGATCCGCACGCCTCTAATTGTATTTGACCTTCCCTCGCCAATTTTTCAACCATTTAATGCCAACAAAGACCAACTTTTGGCGGTTTTGAACCAAATGTTTCGATTTCTTTTCTTTATTTTTTTTGCAATTGCAAATATTGGGGAAACATTTGGCTATTTCGTGTTCGCCATGGAGTGACACTTGACAAATTAATAATAGAAGGTTTTCCAGCAGGTCTCGACGCTATACTATTTTCCATTCAATTTGGACTGATTTTTCACGTTTTTTTAATTTTTCATTTTACCACCCCTCTTACTTTCTCCCACTGGCCTATTTTTAGCACCTTGTTTTTGTCCTAAATTGAAAATAAAAATTTTTCCAAGTTCTGTTCGGTTAAAAAAGGCGATTGGCGCGAGTCTGGCACCTAATCAGCGTGCTAGCCCTAATCTGTGATAGAAAATTTCTAATAGCCAAAAATTCCCCAAATTTGTGTGGAAAATTCTAAAAATTGGCGGGAAAAAACTCGATTCTTTCCGAATTTTCTAATATTTCTAATGACACCATAAATATAATTTCGCCGAATTTCTAGTTTTTTTGGCGGGTAACCAAGTTTACACATGGTATTTTTTGATAAATTTTCAAAAATAGCATGTCTAAACTTGGTTTCCCGGCAAAAAGATAGAATTTTTTCGGAATTTTATTCCTGGTGGCATTAGAAAATTTAACAATTTTCAGGAAAAATCTAGTTTTTTTCATCAATTTATGGAGTTTTCTGTCGAAATTTGGGGAATTTTTGGCTATTAGCCGTCGACAATAGAAGATAACCAGAGCATAGTTGGCACCTAATTGGCGCGCTAGCCGGATTTTATTATCGCAAAAGGCTAATAGCCAAAAATTCCCCGGTTTTGTGCAGAAACTTCCAAAAATTGCTGGAAAAACTACATTTTTCCTGAAATATTCTAATTTTTCTAATGACACCATAAATACAATTTCGACGAATTTCTAGTTTTGGTTGACTACCAAAAAACTAGAATTTGTTTGTTTGTTGTTGTTGTTGTTGTAGAAAAAGTAGGAAATTTCGGGAAAAATTTAGTTTTTCCAGCAATTTTTTGAATTTTCTGCCCAAACTTGGGGAATTTTTGGCCATTAGCCGTTTGCGATGGCGAAATCTGGCTAGCGCCAAAATCGAGCTGATCAGTTGGCAGCAAATAGTCATTTTCAACGGCTAATAGCCATATATCCTTGCCAAAACCTCTCTGAAAATAAATAAACCAGATTAGAAGCTCTAGAAGCGCCCGTACTGGTCAACAAAAAAGGAACTCTCTTGTTTTTCTCTATATCCCATGTATTTTTTTTTCTGTCTATTTTTTGAACGAACGACTAGGCAGCTGTAAACAGAACTGTCTACCTCTCTGCGTCTCTTCGACGCGCTCGCTATTTCGCCTTTTCGCGCTCATTTTCATGACGCACTCACTCACTTTTTCACAAACATTTTTTTTTTGAATTTTTGGATTTTTGGTTGGCTAATTTTCTGGGTAATTTATAGAAAATCTTGATTTTAGGCGGGAAGAGTCTAGGGATTTGAATTTATTATAGCAGGGCAGAGAAACCCACATTTTTGTTTTGTTTATTTTCGAACCGAATATTGAATTTCTAAAATTTTGTTGTCAAAATGTTAATTTTACGCATTTTAAATGTAAGAAAAGTGGAAATTTTATGGGTTTATTCATAAAAGTGTCAAGAAATTTAAAAAATGACAAAAAAAATTGGCTGGAAATGCTCAGATTGATCTTAAAATTTGGAAAATAATGTCAAAAATGCTCCTGGACATGAAATGCTCAAAAATTTTGGATTTTCAAAATATTTGATAATTTCAAGTCCAAGAGTAGTTTGACAATATTTCCCAAATTTTCAGGTCAATCTGAGCATTTTCACCTATTTTTTTGTCATTTTCTGCATTTCTCGACATTTCTATGAGTAAATCCATGCTAAAGGAGGTTTTGGCTATTAGCCGGTCGGCGATTTGGTGTCAACTATTTTTTTTTGTTGTTCAAATATCGATGTATTTACAATTAGATGCGGGAAAAATAAACAAAGGAAAACGTGGTTTTTTGTTGGTTTTCTTGCTTGCCAATGTTCGATTTTTTAACCGTTTTTTTTTCATGCCAGAAAGTGACAATAGCAGGTTACGAAATTCAAAAACAAAAGAAGGGAAAAACGACAAAACTGGCCTCAAAAATGGTGAAGCGGCGATTTGCGCGAAAACGGGTAATAGCCAAAAATCATGGATTTACCTATAAAATGTCAAGAAATGCAAAAAATGACAAAAAATAATTGGCTGGAAATTCTTAAATTGATCTGAAATTTGTCGAAGTAGTGGCGAAAATGCTCCTGGTCATGAAATGGTAAAAAATTCTCGTTTTTCCGAATTTTTCGATAATTTCAAGCCCAAGAGCAGTTTTGACAGTATTTCCCAAATTTTCAGGCCAGTCTGAGAATTTTCACCCAATTTTTTTGTGATTATTGCATTTCTTGCCATTTTCTCGATAAATCCATGATTTTTGGCTATTAGCCGTTCTCGCGCTGATCGCCGATTAACCATTTTTAGGGCTAATAGCCATACTTACGCCTAAAAAAATTTATCAACATTTTTATTGGTACTTGTATAGTTTTAGGCTATTAGCCGTTCTCGCGCCGTAGGCCCATTTAATGACAGCTAGGCGCCTTCGGTCATTTTCAACGGCTAATAGCCACATATTCGCCGTTTTACTTACTTTTCTCACAAATCTCCCCTATTTTCAGCTGTCTTGCCCTGCAAATTTTGTTATTTTTTGAGCGCAGAGCATAAACAAATATATTTTTCTTGGCGGGACGGGCTTATAAAAAATTCAGAATTTTTAATTTTTAGGCGGCTTTTTTCTGGAAATTCAAGTTCACATTTATATTACAGTACCGTTCAAAAGGTTGGAAACTTTTGGTTTATGGTGTATAACTTTTGAATGTGGGTTATGGTTCTGAAAATTTGCATGAATCTGTCCCGTAATGTTTTTGACAAGCTCCAAAAATTGATTTGGTCATTTTTGAAAACTGCTGATTTTTCAAAAAATTTCAGATGCCAAAATTTTCGACCCAAAAGTAATTTTTTTCCAGATTTTTCAAGACTCGATATTTATGTTCAAAATGAAGTTTCAAAACTAAAAGTATGATTTTAGTTGACTAGGAGTTGATCGGACAATTTTCAGCTGACTTACAGCACTTTGAGTATCAGGGTCCTCATGGGTAAGTTAACTTTAACTTTTATTGAGAATCACCAAAACCGAATATAATCAAAAAAACTGCTTTTTAACAGTTTTTATCTAATTTGAACTTCATTTTCTTTGATTTTGGTGATTCTCAATAAAAGTTATAGTTGACTTACCCATGTGGACCTTGATAAAGTGCTGTAAGTCTGCTGAAAATAGTCCGATCGACCCATAGTCAACTAAAATCATACTTTTAGTTTTGAAACTTCATTTTGAACATAAATATCGAGTCCTGAAAAATCTGAAAAAAAATTATTTTTGGGTCGAAAATTTTGGAATCTGAAATTTTTTGAAAAATCTGCAGTTTTCAAAAATGACCAAATCCATTTTTGGAGCTTGTCAAAAACATTACGGGACAAATTCATGCATTCAAAAGTTATACTTCAAAAACCAAAAGTTTCCAACCTTTTGAACGGTACTGTATATTACATATTAGCCACGAAGTGACACTTTGTGGTAAATTGTTTTTGTACAAAATCGTTTTTTTTTATCTATTACGTGTTCGCCGTGGAGTGACACTGCGGGAAGGAAATTAAGATTTTTAGGCTTTGAGACGATTCGAAACTAGGACATTTCGAAACTTTAATGATATTTTTTGTCGCCGTGTTCACATTATTGACAAAATTCGGCTAGGGTTAAAAATTATCGACGAATTTTTCAAAATTTACCGCTAAAAATGCACCAAAGTTTCGAATCGTCCCAGAGCCGTTTTTCAGGCTTTCAATTACCGCGAAGTGTCAATGCGTGGCGAATAAGTAATAGTAACTCCTTTTTTTCCATTTGACCATTTTTATGGTTAACAAGTCAACACTTTGGAATCTTGTTACTCATCAGCAGGCATTTTTTTTTCATTATCACTGTTCCCTTTTTTAACACAATGTGACTGTATTTGTGTGTGTGTACTTTTCTCTCTCTCTCTCTCTCTCTTTCTTTGCCAACAAAAATATTGTGGAAAAAGAAGAAGAAGCAAAAAGTGTTGTTCTTTTTGGATTGAAATTGATATTTTTGTTTTTATCGCTTTATTGTTCCGATAGATAGAACAAATGCAGCTTAACATTTTGCTGGTTTTTCACTTTTCATGTTGAAAAATTGGGAAAAAGGGCATTTTTTCCACAATTTCTGAATACCTGAGAAACCGGGGAACAAGCTCCGCCCTTTTGCAAGTCCGCGGCACTGTTTTTCTGTGTTTTATGGAATTTCCGTTATTTAGAGGTAGAAAAAAAACAAAATTATTTTTTTTTTACCTCTGAGTAACAGAAATTCCATAGAATACAAAAAAACAGTGCCGTAGACTTGCAAAAGGGGCGGAGCTTGCTCTCTGGTTTTTTAGGATCTCAGAAAATTGTCGAGCCTGGACATTATTTCCAGATATTCCAGACAGATTTGAGCAATTTTCATCATGTTTCGACAAATTTCTGAGTCCCTGAAAATCCGGCGGACAAGCTCCGCCCCTTTTGCAAGCCCGCGGCACTGTTTTTCTGTGTTTTATGGAATTTCCGTTATTTAGAGGTCGAAAAAAAAACAAAAAAAAATTTCTACCTCTGAATATCGGAAATTCCATAGAACTCAGAAAAACAGTGCCGCAGACTTGCGAAAGAGGCGGAGCTTTTTCCGTGGTTTGGTTAGGGCTTCAGAAAATTGTCGAAACATGTCAAAAATTGCTCAAATTGGTCAGAAATAGCGGGAAATACTGTCCAGATTTAGATATTTTCTCAAAATTCCGGAGAAATCGAAGCAATTTTGGAAAATTTTAGTGTATTTTCTGAAATCATGCCAATAGCGGGCAACAAGCTCCGCCCCTTTTGCAATTCTGTGGCACTGTTTTGTCTGTATTCTATAGAAAGTTGAAGCTGCAGCAAATGTTGCGTCTCGCCACTATTCAGCTTTTGGCGGCGAGAGAGGAAACAATTTTTTGCAAATTTTTTTCATTTTGCTGGCGCACAACTTTCAGCAACGTGTCGCAACGTCACGAATCCATAATAGCCGTTCTCGCGCCGTAGGCCCATTTAATGACAGCTAGGCGCCTTCGGTCATTTTCAACGGCTAATAGCCATATATTAGTGCAATTTTAGGCTCTGGGACGTTTCTAAAATAGGACGATTCGAAACTTTAGTACATTTTTACCGCTAAATTTTCCGGTAACGGTAAAAGATTCAACAACTCTGGTATCCTTGGCCTAATTTTGTCGATAGTGTGAACATGGACACAAGTAAAATAATACTAACTAGGGAATGCCGTAGGGTCAGGCTTTGGGAATTTTCTTAAAATTTGTACCCGGGGGTTATTTTGCCTCCTGAATCGATTTTTCATAGTCTCCACCTGCAAAAATCGCATTAATGCTCACGGCGACCACCGTTTGATGAGCTCGTTTTTGAGCTTTTTGCGATTTGTGCAGGTGGAGACTATGAAAAATCGATTCAGGAGGCAAAATAACCCCCGGGTACAAATTTTAAGAAAATTCCCAAAGCCTGACCCTACGGCATTCCCTAGTAAAGTTTCGAAACGTCCCAGAGCCATTTTTTTAAGATTGAAAAATTTACGCTTGGAAACACGGTACAGATCTATAGAAAAAGTTTTACAAAACGCAGAAAACTATTGCCGCAGACTTGCAAAAGGGGCGGAACTTTTCCCCCGATTTTTTCCCGTCCCAATTTCCCCCTTACCAGAATGGTGTTCGAGTCGCTGGTCGCCGACCTGCTCAACAGGTTCCTCGGCGACTTTGTCGACAATCTGGACTCTTCCCAACTCAACATTGGCATCTGGGGAGGAGATGTGAAACTCGACAACCTGCAAGTGAAAGAAACGGCGCTCGACGATTTCGACCTGCCCATCAAGCTGAAATACGGCTATCTCTCCTCCCTGGTTCTGAAAATACCATGGAAAAACCTGTACAACGAACCGGTGATCGCCACCATTGACGGGCTCAATTTAATTGTTGTGCCCAACAAGGGTGTGGTGTACAGCGAGGAGAAGGCGCTGAAAAATCTGCAGGAGATTAAGCAGAAGACGTTGGCGAGACTTGAAGAGGCGAGAAAGGAGCGCAGAAAGCCAAAGGACCCGCAGGCGGACACGTTTGCCGAGAAGATGGTCACGCAGATTATCAAGAATTTGCAGGTGGGCGTGGTTCTAATCAGCGTAGAAAATTGTAGAAAACTTTTAAAAGTCGGAAAAATACTCAGAGAATGCCCCGATTGACTTGTAATTTTGGGACATAATGTCAAAAATTATCCATGTTCGGAAAATTTTGGACTGACAATGAAATATGGATTTTAAAATCGATATTTTGAGCCTAAATTTTCTGAGCATTTATGGACCTATTCAAAGTAGTGTAAAAAACGGAAAAAATGACAAAAAACTGGGAGAAAACTCGGAAAATGGTCCGATTGGTCTGAAATTTTGGGAGAAACTGTCGAAAATTCTTTCGGACTTGCGCAGAAAATTTTGGACCGAAATATCGATTTTAAAAAATATTGATATATTTTCTGAAAATTTTTTGAAATCGATATTTCGGTCCAAAATTTTCTGAAAAAGTCCGGAAGCATTTTTGACAGTTTATCCCAAAATTTCAGACCAATCGGACCATTTTTCGAGTTTTCTCCCAGTTTTTTGTCATTTTTTCCGTTTTTCTACGGTACTTTGAAAATGTCCATTAATGTCCGGTAGCATTTTTGCCATTATTTCCCAAAATTTTATGAAAATCGGAGCATTTTGTGAGTTTTTTCAATTTTGTTGGAATTTCTATTGTCCATCCGTGAAGAAAGCAAGTGCGCTCCACGAAGCTTAGTACTTCGTGATTTTCATTATGCTTTCCAAATCATTACATTTCATGCAAAATTAATATTGTCGGCCCGCCAAATGGTCAAACGCGCTCCGCTGAACTCAACGCTATGCGATTTTCATTTTTTTTTTTCCAAATCATTTCATTTTACGTGCAAATTCAACGTGAAATAAAATAATTTGGAAACCAAAATGAAAATCGCATAGCGTTGATTTCAGCGGAGCGCGTTAGACTATTTTGGCGGGCCGACAATATTAATTTTACGTGAAATGAAATGATTTGGAAACCATAACGAAAATCACGAAGTACAAAGCTTCGTGGAGCGCACTTGCTTTCTTCGCGGATAGACAATATGAATTTATCCGTAATTCCATAATTTCCGTTCAGGTATCCGTCTCGAACATACATGTCCGATTCGAAGATCGTTACACGAACCGACACCGTCCGTTCGCCATGGGTGTCACTCTCGAGAAATTGGACTTCAAGGTACGTATTATTTGCGAATGCAAAAATTCTTCAGTCGCCAAAACATACAATTTTTCAGACCACAGACGAGAACTGGAAAGAAACGATCCACAAAGATGTGGTCAAAATAATCTACAAACTGGTCTCGCTCCAAAATCTTGCAGTCTACTGGAACTCTTCAGCCGAATTCATTTCGGATCTTGACAACAAAGAAACGATTCGTAAAAAACTGCAAGAAACGATTCATAACGGAAAGAATCGACCAATCGGCTACAAATACATTTTGGAGCCGATTCAGATGGAAGCAAAGTTAAAACTCAACCAAAAACCGGAAACTGACGGTTCAAACTGGACCATTCCAAAAATTGACTTGGCAGTCGACATGCACTCACTATCACTTGCCATTGGAAAATTCCAATACCAAGACGTGCTGCTCTTCCTAGAAGCGCAAGAGAGATTCAACGCGGCTAGTCAATATCTGAAGTATCGCCCGAATCTGAACGAGTTCAAAGGCCACTATAAAACGTGGTGGAGGTTTGCCTACACTGCGATTCTCGAGGAGAAAGTGCGGCGCAGAAGAAATAATTGGTCGTGGGATAGAATGAAGAAGCACAGGGACTTGGTCAAGAAATATCAGAAGGCGTGGGTTAGAAGGCAAACTGAAGCGAGTCCGGGCGCCGAAGTGGAAGCGACGATTAAGGAGGCGGAGAAAAAATTGGACGTGTTCAATGTGAACGTGGCTCGCCAACAAGCCGAGATGGATATTGACAGGCAAGGATTGACGAGACAGGAGGATAAACCGCAGGGATGGGTTGCCTGGGGAAAGAGTTGGTTTGGTGGAGGTGGGCCCGAGCAAAGTGCGGATGCAAAGCACAAAAAGGACGGGAAAGACATTGGTTCGCAGTTCCAGGCGGCGATGACGCCGGAGGAGAAGTCGAAGCTGTTCGAGGCTATTGATTATCAGGTACGTAAATATTTCGTTTATGGGGATTTTTGGCTAATAGCCGTCGATTTTTTTTTACTGCTAACCCAAATGCCGCAGAAGCGCCAAGACCGCGCCAAAAATTTAGGTGTTAAAAATTTCTTGCAGAAAAAAAACAAGTTTCTCTGCATCTCTCGCCTTCACCATGCAAAAATCAGCGTTTTCAATTATTTCTTTTTCTGGAAACCGCTGTTCCTATCTTTTCCAGTTTCTTGTATTTGGCCTCTGATCCGCGATTTTTATGAATTTGTTCGCTATTAGCCGTTCCCGCGCCAAACTAGTGCCAAAGCAACTCAAAAAGTGGAAAGTTTATACATAGAATATGGATTTAAAATAAATCAAATTCCTCTTGAAAGTTTTGGCTATTAGCCGTCTTTTTTTTATGAACAACCCTTGCATCTGCAACGATTGACGCTAAAAAAGCCCGCGCCAAAGGCCGATTAGGTACCATTTAAGCGCCGACTGTCTGTCATTTTAAACGGCTAATAGCCATATATCCACCATATTTGCCGCCGAAATTTAAAATTCCTGTGATTTTTTTTCAATTTTTATCTCTGGTTTTTCGAATTTTTGAATAAATTTATCAAAAAAAAAAAACGGGTTTTTGAATATAACAAAATTCAAAATTCTGCAGGGAAATTATATCTATCAGCAGTTTTTAATGGCTGGCTCACCGCGCCAAACTTGCCAAATACCGTCAAAATCACGCCGAATGTCATTTTCAACGGCTAATAGCCATTTGGCCGCATTTATCCGGCATATGTGCGCCAACAATTCTCTGATTTCCTTTATAAAGATTTTAAGCAAATTTTTTGGCTCTGGGACGTTTCGAAACCTGCCATTTCGAAACTGGGACGTTTCGAAACTTTTTTGCGTTTTTGCGTATGTTTTTTCGCCAATTGACACCAAACATGGGGACATTTGGTAATTATTTTTCGTTTTTATCAGTTATTTTGTTGGGAATTTGAATTTACTAGTATGCCGCAAAAATTCAAAAAAGTTTCGAAACGTCCCAGAGCCAATTTTTTTTTGTGAAATTCAAAGAGTTTTGCCAAAAAATAGTGGTTTTGTTGTTGGATTTTCCGGAAAATTGAAGAAAAAAAAAGTGTGCCTTTAGCGCGAAAATTCAGTTTTTCAAAAATTGAACTAAAAAATTTCAAAACACAAGTTTACCAAGAAGACTCCTTTTTTCCAGGAAAACATTCCCCCGACAAATTACCCGAAGGAATTTGTGGAGAACAAGTTCGAGTTCAAACTCGGACAAGTCGCAATCGTCGTCGATGGAGCCATCTCAATGCAACTGCTCCAGCTGAAAGCGAATGTTGAGCAGCGACCGAGTGCTGGCGCTATGCAGTAAGTTATTTTAAGAGTTCAATCCTCGTATTAAATTTATGAGAAAAATCCAAACCGTTTATCTTGTGTAATGTGTTTTCAATCGAGTTGCGACATGAGAACGGAACGCGAAACTCCGCCCACTTATTTGTGCGCGACCACGACCACGCGAACACAGTGATATTTGAAGGGACGCAGACAGAACTGTGAATGCAGACTTGATTTGCGTTTTCATGTCGCAAGTCGTTTGAAAACACAATATAAGAATTTTTCGCAGGTATGAAAACGGTCTTTTACACAGAAGGTTAGGCTAGCCAGAGTGCGTAATTCTTGAAGATGTGAAGCCGGTCTTATACATGAGGGATTAGGATATTTTTTAATTTTTTGAGCGCGATGAAATGGCGGGTTCAAATCTAGGTGGTCTAGCAGCGAAATTTTAAAGTTTTTTTTTCTTTTTTCAAATTTGTTATTTTTTGGTGAAATTTTGGGCTAAAAATGCTTGATTCCAGAGTTTTTTTTGGATTTCTGAATGTTTCTGTTCGCGGCATTATAAATGCGTAATTTTGCATTAGAGCGCGTTTTGTTCCGGACCAAGACCGTGAAAAAATTGGCGATCTACCGTAACCCAAACAAGAATGAGCAACGACCTCGTCTTCTTTTGCAAAAACAAGTTTTTAGGGGCGTGACCTATTGGAAAAACTGCGCGAAAAATCGGAAAATGCTCCAATTGAACAGCAATTTTTGGAAAAAAAAGGCAAATTTTGGAGTGGAATGTAGATTTAAAATATTTATTTTAAAAAATCAATAGTTTTAAAATCGATATTTCGATTTAAAATTTTCTCAGCATATCCAGAGACCGGATCCATAAAACTGGAAATTGACCGGAAAATAGTTTTCCAGAAAATTTTTCTCTCCCTCTCCCCCTTATTGTGGCGTTTTTCAAAATATATTTTCTGGAAAATGATTTTCCGGTTGTTCTCCAGTTTCATAGATCCGGCCTCATTGTCAGGAATATTTTTGATCTCATTTCCCAAAAGTTCAGAAAAAAAACAGGAAAACCGTTTTCCGGCAAACTAAATTCGGAAAACGGATTTTTTTTGCATGGCGGGATTGAGAGACGCAAAGAAATTTCTTTCGGAAAACGGTTTTCCTGTTGTTTTCCACTTTCTTGCATATGGCCTCAGGTCAATCGGGCAATTTTCCGAGTTTTCGCGCAGTTATTCGCTATTTCGTGAATAACCCCATAAATCACTCCGTAACTCGTGATTTTCGGGTTACTGTAGGTTGCGATTTTTTCTAAATATAGTGTTTTCAATCACCTTGCGACTTGAGAACGGCGCTCCAATTTGCAATCACGGTGCGCGCGATTTCCCGCGTTGAATTTTCGTCCAGTGCCTTTCAATTTCTCCTGGAAACCTTTATGAAAATTGTTATTTTGAAGCGAATTTGGCAACTGTTGATTTAAAGTGAGTTTTTAATTTTCTTAATTCGATATTTGTTAATAAAGTGACGGCAATTCAACGCATAAAATCGCGCGCACCGCGATTGCAAATTGGCGCGCCCAGAGTTGCAGAAATATTTCGGCGAGGAGGCGGAGCCTATTTTTTGAATTCGCGCCTCTCGCCATGTGACAAATTTTTTAAAACAATAATATTTGAAGAGACTCAGACAGAACGGTGAATGCGGACTTGCGTTTTCATGTCGCAAGTCGATTGAAAACACAATATCCGAGTAGAGAATACAAAAAATAACCTAAAAAAAAATTTTCACACCCCCCCCCCCCCCTCATAAACCCCCAAAATTTCAGCGTCGAATCCTCGATCCAGCAACTCCGCATGGACGGATGTGGCTCCGAAGTGATCCGCGTTCGCGACCCATCCATCCCCTGGATGTCATTCCTTCTCGACACAAATCCACTCAAAGGAGACTACGATCAACTTGTGAAACTTGCCATCGCACCAATCAACATCAAATACCAAGCGGCAGCCATCAACAATGCTATCGACGTCTTCAAGCCACCAGAATCGGTCCGCCTGAATCAGCTAACAGCTCTCGCAATGTCACGCTACGAAGAGGTCAAGACACGATCGGTGACAGGTCTGGCGCACGCTGTCGAGCACCGATCTCGCCTGGTTTTGGATGTACAAATCTATCCGGCACGAGTTTATATAAGCGAGGGTGGAAGTTTCAACGCTGAAAAACCGACACTCCTTGCGGATATGGGATTGTTGTCAGTGGTTACTGTAGATACATCGAGTGTTAAAACTGATGGAATGGACAAACTATCAGCTTTGATGGAGAAGGCTTATGATAGATTCCACGTGAAATTGAGCAATGTGGTCATTGCGTTTGCGGACAACGTGGACACCGCTGAGAAGTGTGTTTTCCAGAAGGAATCTCCACTTCATGTGCTCAAACCGACTGGACTGGATATTCAAATCCATAAAAGTTCGATCGATGACTTGAGGCTGGCAAAGATGCGAGTTATCGGTGACCTTCCTGATATTGTGGTTGGAATTTCTGATGTTCGACTCATCGGATTAATGAAGTTGGCGCTTTCCATCCCGACACCGAAACCTGATGAGAAAACTGAGGCGGAGAAGAAGTTGGAGGAAGTTCCGGTTGCTAAAATCAAGGATCGCGCGAAAATGCGAACGATTATGGAGGCAGAGGAGATGGAAGAGGACGAGACGCAGAAAGAGGAGGAAGAAGAGGGAGATAAGAAAAAGAAGACGTCAGAGCAACAAGTTCAGATTGAGCTGGACCTTCGACTTAACCAGATCGGAGTTATAGTTTACCGCAAAGATGCCATTCTTTGTGACGTATCTATTCTAAAAATGGCATGCAAATTGCAAATGCGCACCTTTGATATGGTGGTGACGGCCGAGCTCGGCTCGATTCGAGTGTCCTTGCCAGAATTCAACTCTTTGGATTCGCGTAGACCGCATTTGTATTTGATCGACAATGACGAGCTGGAAGGCGCACTGATGACCCTGAAATTTGTGCAGGCTAACCCGGAATCACCATTCTTCCACACGGAATATCATTCCACGGAGCAAGCGATCGACTTCACTTTCACAAAACTTGCAGTATCGCTTCATCAAGAAGGCGTTCTGGAGTTGAAGGCGTTTGGAGAAGCCCTCCAGGCACAGCTAAATGAACTACAGAAGGATAAGCCGGAAGGGGAAAAGTTGGAGGAGACGGCTCGTAAGATTAGCAAACGACTCAGCGAAAGTGTCCTCTCGATTGCCTCAGCGGGCACTGAAAAGGAGAAGAAACAGAGAAAGAAGACTGTCGCAGCCCTTGCCCAGGAGGCTGACACGTCGAGAAATATCAAGCAAAAGATTAAGGCGTCCTTTGGAAGCTTGTCGCTGCTCATCGGTACACAAAAATCATTGGAAACCAGCTTGGCAATTGAGAATATCAACGCCAAGGTGAAAATGACAGAGAAAGCGATGGAAGTTGTGGCAACTCTTCGCGCGATATCCATGGAAGATTGCACCCAGGGAGCCGTTTACAAGAAGCTACTCTCAGTCACCGGCTCGGATGACATGCTCCGATTCGATTTTGTGCAATATCAGAGAAACGACGCGCAACGCGCTCTAATGCACTCGTCCGACGTCGACATGGTTGTGAAAATGCGTTTGGCGCAGATGAGATTTGTGTTTTTGAACCTGTGGCTCGCCAGACTTATGGCCTGGATTGCGCCGTTCCAGAACGAGGCGGTCCGGGCTGCGCAGGCTGCTCAGGCGGCTGCTGCGGAGAAAGCGGCTACGGCGGCGCAAAATGTGAAGCAGATTATGGAGCAGTCACCACCCAGAATTCAGCTCGATGTGATATTGGAGGCGCCGTTTATTGTGGTTCCACGACTTTCCACGTCGAGAGATGTGATTGTTTTGCATTTGGGACGATTGGCGGTTAAGGTGAGCAGGGTTGTGAAAATTTGAAAAAAAAAAAAAGAAGTAAAGTTGCTGCGTTTTATGGAAGAACTTTTGCATTAAGGGTATCTACGGTATAGAACCGCCTGAAATTAAGCTGTACCGACACAGAACCGCTCGAAGAAGTATTTTGTTGTAAATTGTGCGTCCCTGAGTTCTATTTGGTGCTATGATTTTTTCAGTACAGCTCCTCTTCAGCCAGGCTTATTCCGTGCGAGTTCTATACCGTAGTACCCTCAACGCAATGGAAATGACGTCTCCCAGCGGATGGTCTATTGACCGAAAATGCTCCGATTGGTCTGAAATGTTGGTAGAAACTGTCAAAAATTCTTCCGGGCTTGCTCAGAAAATTTTGGACCGAAATATCGATTTTAAAAATATTGATTTTTTTTTCTGAAAATTTTCTAAAATCTATATTTTGGTCCAAAATTTTCTGAGCAAGCCCGGAAGCATTTTTGACAGTTTCTCTTAAAATTTCAGACCAATCGGAGCATTTTCCGAGTTTTCTTCCTATTTTTTTGTTATTTTTTCCGTTTTTCTACAGTACTTTGAATAGGTCCATTAGTTTACCTCAACAGTTATGGACCTATTCACAAAACCGGAAAAAAAGGATGAAAAAGGAAAACAATTGCGGGAAAAATCGGAAAATGCTCCGATTGACCTGAAATTTTGGGAAATATTGGGAAAAATTCTTCTGTACACGCTCAAAAAATTTTGGACCAAAATATCGATATTAAAAATTTTCAGAAAAAAATCGATATTTTGGTCCAAAAATTTTTGAGCGTGTACAGGAGACTTTTTTCCAATATTTCCCAAAATTTCAGTTCAATCGGAACATTTTCCGATTTTTCTCGCAATTGTTTTCCTTTTTCTTCCTTTTTTCCGGTTTTGTGAATAGGTCCATTAGAAGCTGCTTAAAAAATAAAACATGGGAAATTTCGAAAACTGGCCGAGTTGGGATTTTAAGCACTTCCTCACGAGAAGATGGGCATAGAGGTCTCGAAAAATTCGACCTCGCCGTTGCCTCGAAAAAAAAACATGAAATCAGAATATCTCTTCGAAAACTTTGGGTATCTGATCAGTATTTTTATACGAGGCATGGGTAAGGTCGAACCCTTTTTTAAGACAACTTTGAGGCGTCTGCGTTTTTTCCGGAGCAGCGGAGAGGTCGAAATTTTTCTGAGGCCTCCATGGGACAATGACGGGTCCTCGGAAAAAAAAAGTTGTCGCGCGGTGTTGGCGTACTCGCGTTGCAAACCGATTTACGAGACTCCGCCCACCTCCCTGCTATTTTTACTGTGATTTTTCCTTTTTTTTCACATTCTTTCCTCATTTTGCAGTTTTCATTCTGTTTTTTTTAAATACATTTTTGTTTCAGATCAATAAATGGCGTATGCGAATGAATACTGAACAAGAAAATTCGAGAAAAAGAGAAAAAATGGCGGATGATGATGCAAAAATCGATAAAAAATGTTTTTGGGATTTTCATGACAATTTATGCACTATTTTCTACTTTTTTTTTAATATTGATATCAGTTCGATAAATGTTTTGTTCGAATGGGGCTCCGGTTAAAAAGTGCGGGATTTTTCTCATTTCATCGCATTTTTTGATTGAATCCGTATTCGAACAACACATTTAGCGACCTGAAATCAATTATTTCCGAAAGAAAAAGAGGAAAAAATTACCATGAAAAGGCGAAAAACATTTTTATTGACTTTTGCATCATCCGCCATTTTTTCTCTTTTTCTCGAATTTTCTTGTTCAATATTCACTCGCATACGCCATTTATTGCTCTGAAACAAAAATGTATGTTTAAAAAAACAGAAGGAAAATTGCAAAAGGAGGAAAAAAGGAAAAATCACAGCAAAAAATAGCAGGGCAGTGGGCGGAGTCTCGTAAATCAAACACCGCACGACAACTTAAATAAAGAAATCATAGAAATTATGACAGTGGAAGACGAATTTCTCAAAACACACTTTAATCATATTCAGAATGAAATCCGCGGCGATTCACAACACCCGAAAGCGGTCATCGACAGAATGGAAATCCTTCTCTCCGACTGCACATTCGGAATGGGCGTTATGAACGAAGACGTCAGCGTTGTCGCCTCAACCTGCCTAATTCTGAAACCAATTTCCTTCAAACTGGCGCTTCAAAGAAATTTAACATTTTCGGCCGTCAAGCAGATCCCTGAAATTGTTGTTGACGCGCATCTAAAATCGATCGAAGCTGAAATGTCAGATGTCGATTATAAGACTCTGATGCAGACGCTTTCCGGAAACTTGTCAGAAGGAGCCGACCTAGCAGTTCCACCACCACCTCCACCACCAGCTCCAGCTGTCGAAGCGCCCGCCACTTCGTCATCACCGCCTTCGAAAGAAAAGGAGCAGAAGAAGGATCGCGAGGCGAACGCGGGACCTCCAGCTGTGGAGAAATCGCATACAAGAATTGTGTTCCAGTTTGTGCTTGACAAAATTTCCGCGGTGCTATACGAGGGTGAAGCTGTCGATGGTGTCAGAAAGAGTTCTGATGCGTTCGCGGCTCTTCGACTCAACAATGTGAAAACTTCGGGTAAGATCGGCGAGGATAACTCTTTGGTGTTTGCGATGTCGTTGGATGCGTTCACGATGCAAGACGAGAGAAAAGAAAAGACGAAAATCTCGAATTTGATGGACAAGAAGGGCTCGAAAGAGGAGAGATTCTTGGATATGAGCTTCCATCAGGACGCAGAGGCTAACAAGCAGGTTAAGGTGAGACTGAAATTTGACGGATCTTATTTGGTTTTGAGGCTCTGGGACGTTTCGAAACTGGTGCTCTTTTTTGTCGCCGTATTGAGTTTACAAAATTCGGCCAAGAATAGAATAGTCGTCGAATCTTTTACCACTGAATTTTTCTCTCGGACACGCATTTTTTTTAAAAATCATGGTCAAAAAATGGGCGTGGTTTCATATAATGTAATTTTTTTTAATTCAGAAAAAAATACTCAAAATTCTAGAAAACTGGAATTTTTAAAGAAAAATTAAATTTTTTTTCGACAATTTTTGATCTGAAATTATTTTGGCATTTTTCAGCGTTTTTAAGAATAATTTTTAGAATTTTTTTTGTTTTTGAAAATTTCAGAAATTTTTTGTAATTTTTTGATTTTTTTTCTGGAATTTTTCAGAATTTTTTGTAAATTTTCAGACAATTTATTTAACATTTTCTCAGTTTTTATGTTGAAATTTTTGAATGTTTTTCTGGAATTTTTCAAAGTTTTATGCAGATTAAAAAAAATCGAATTCTAGATTTTTTTTAAAATATTTAGAATTTCTTTTAATTCGATTTCTTATATTTTCTGAAGGATTTTTCAGATTCTTTTCTGAGAATTTTATTTTTACTGAAATTTTCATGGCGTTATTCACGAATAACAAAAAAAAAAAGCTAAAACCAGCAAAAAATTCAGCGAAAATTCGGAGAATGCTCCGATCAGTCTGAAATTTTGACAAAAAATGTCAAAAATACTCCCGGACATGTGTAAAAAATTTCAGACCGAAATATCGAAAATTTTCAGAAAAAATGGTCTGAAATTTTGTGCACCTGTCCCGGAGTATTTTTGACATTTTTTCAAAATTTCAGACTGATCGGAGCATTCTCCGAATTTTCGCTGAATTTTTTGCATTTTTTGCTGGTTTCCTTGAATAGACCCATTGCAAAACAAATCAAAAAAAAAATTAGGCTCCGCCCATTTTTTTCAGAAGTTTTAAAAAATATCTAGAAAACAAGATTTTTTTTTTCTGAGAATTCTATTTTTGCTGAAATTTTCATGGCGTTTTTCACGAATTACAGAAATGCAAAAAAAATTCAGTAAAATTTCGGATAATTCTTTGATTGGTCTGAAACTTTAGGAAATAATAGAAAAATACTCCCGGCCATCCCCAGAAAATTTCGGATCAAAATATCGATTTTTCTGAAAATTTTAAGTGCGATATTTTGTTCTGAAATTTTCTGTGAATGTCTGGGAGTATTTTTGCCATTACACCCCAAAATTTCAGGCCAATCAGAGCATTCTCCGAATTTTGGCTGAATTTTTTTTTCTGGTTTTAGCTATTTTTGGAAATTTTCGTCTGAAAATTCGATTTTTTTCGATTTTTGTAAATTTTTTAGAAATAACAGTTTTTGCCACATTTCAGAAAATTTCGTGGATTTTTCAGAAAATCTTCAAAGAATTTTTAAACATTTTCAGTAATTTTTAGAATCTTTCTTATATAGAAAATGTTAGATTAGTCTGTGTGTTTGTTTGTGTGTCTCACACACAAGTTGGCAGTCGACAAAACTCAAACCAGCGACCTGTCGATTGACGTTCAAACGTGCTAACCACCATACAACAAAGGTCACGAGAAATTGAAAGAAATAGGAAAAAGAAATGATTGCCAGTTCTATTAAGAAAAAACACAGAAAACAGTAAAAATAAAAAAAAAATTGACGAAGGCGACTTAGTCGCCACAAGCTGCAAGCTTGTTTTTCAGAAATTTTCTATGGGTTTTTTGGAAATTTTTAAAAATTTCCTTAAAATTTATTTCCAATTTCAGCTCAAAATGACGGCTTTCTTCATCTGTCTGTGCCCCGAATTCCTCGGATGCCTCACCCGTTTCTTCAATGTCCCACAATCCGATGAGCAACTCGAAAAAGAAGCCGTCGCCGCGCCCACCAAAGCAACAACCACTTCTGCAGCCAACCAAGCCAAAACCTCTGCCGGACCACCTCCACCCGCTGGAACGATATCCATCGATTGTGACTTGCATGGAGTCGAGGTCATCCTCATTGAGGATTCTATGCATCCAGAATCCACGCAAGCACTTATTCTTTCATTTAACGTCGCCGCAGCTTCTCAGCCGAATGAAGAGACGAAGAACACGAAGATGAATGTGGCGATGGAGAATTTGACAATCTTCTCGAGTTATTATCAGCCGAGCAGGCGAAATGAAGTGACTTATCAAGTGCTGACACCGGTGAAAATCGAAGCTCTAGTCAATATGAACACTGAGAAGAAAACCACAGATGCCCTTCTTAAAATGTCCGCGTTGGATATCAAAATGTCGCCGTCAATTATCAGACTACTGTCCGCTGTGTCAGCGGAGTTTGCAAAGTCTAGCGCCACTGGAGACGCTGGAAATGCCAACCAAAAGGTTATAAAGTTGAGGAAATGGCCGCAATATTTTGATCCGAAGCCGATTGACCAGCGCAAGTACTGGTTCTTTGCCGCGCCGGTGGCTCAGGAAGCTCTGGAGGAGGAAGAAGATGGAGAGGAAGAAGGAGAAGAAGCTGCGAAGAAGAGAAGAGGAAGCTCGATGATTGGCAAGGAGAGCGCGAAAGTGGAGATTGAGAGGATCTCGTTTACTCTCGAGGCTGGAACTGGGGCGGTGAGTGTTTTGTTTGTTTTTTAAGTTTTTTCAAAAAACCTTTATTTTATTGCTTTTTCCTTATGGACCTTGTTCACAAAACCGGGAAAAAAAAGAAAAAAACGGGAAAAAAATTACGGGAAAAATCGGAGAATGCTCATATTGACTTGAAATTTTGGAAAATATTGGAAAAAATTCTCCTGTACACGCTCAAAAAAATTTTGAACCAAAATAACGATTTTAAAAACTCAATTTTTTTCCTGAAAATTTTTAAAATCGATATTTTGGTCGAAAATTTTTTGAGCGTGTACAGGAGAATTTTTTCCAATATTTCCCGAACTTTCAAGTCAATCGGAGTATTCTCCGATTTTTCCCGTAATTTTTTTCCGGTTTTGTGAATAGGTCCATTACAAAAAATCGGTCAAATCGCTGTTTTGGATAAACAAATCGATTTTTTTTCGAATGACCACACGAAAAAATATTCAAAATTTGCCTTTTAATTACTGATTTTCCACAAAAACGAAAGTTTCTGGAAAAGCAGAATTCTTCTTCTATTTTTTCTAAAAAATGGAAAATTTTCGGCTCTGGGACGTTTCTAAACTTTTGCATTTTTCCCTAGCGGTTTACGCCAAGTGACACCAAAAACCGCAAAAATGCACAAAAGTTTTGAAGTTTCGAAACGTCCCGGAGCAGGAAATTAATCTGAAAGCCAACGAAAAATAAATTTGCAAAGTACTGAGCAGGGGTGGGACAAAAAAAATTTTCCACAAAAAAAAACTTTTTTTTGTCTCCAAAAAAGTTACCAAAAAAAAAACTTTTTTTGTCCCCCAAAAAAATTACCAAAAAAATTTTTTTTTTCTCTCAAAAAATTTACCAAAAAAAGTACGTATTTCTGCCATTTAAAAAGAAATTTTCCAAGTTTTTGTTAAAAATTAGAGGTTTTTGTCAATTCGGAGCATATACTGAATGAGTTTTTGCCCAAAAACCGGAACTTTCTTTCGCCTCCGTGGCTCTAAAAAAAAATTTTTTGCCTGCGGCGCATCATCAAATACAAAAAAAAAATTTTTTTGGTCTCACTCTTACCATCGAAAAAAAATCAAAAAATTTTTTGTCTCATCCAAAAAAAAAACCAGAAAAAACAAAAAAAAAAATCTTAAAAAAAATTTTTTTTGGTCCCACCCCTGGTAGTGAGTGCGGTGGAGCCCACGGAAAAATAAAGCGGCCAGCTACAGTAATCCGAAAACACGATTTGCGAGACCTTGATAAAACGGGTGAAAATCTGAATAGCAATTCCTCCAATTTATGGAGAGATTTAGGCTACGCCCCGAAAACTCCTATTTTTCCCTGTTTTTGCAGAAAGGGGCGTGGTCATTGCTCATCTTTAGACCGTATTCGTGAGAACGCGACTTTGAAAACAGCCAGTTTTCCCACGAAATATCTCGGAGCGCATTTTTCGACACAGTTGAAATTAGTGTGACCGTAATCCATTAAAACATGCAAATAAACAAGTTCAAATAAATCACGAAAAACAATAGGACTTGTTTGTATTTTTTAATGGGTTACGGTCGCACTCATTTCAACTGTGTCGAAAAATTCGCTCCGATACATTTCGCGGGAAGAAAATTGGCAATTTTCAAAGTTTATGAGCAGCTGTTGACAATGAGACGAGAGTAGCTGCGCAGCTTCATTTTTGACACTATAGCACATAACTACAGTAACCTTCCAGATCCCCGTCCCCCTTATCGCTATGGACATGCTTGTCAATGCAGAAGCCCATGATTGGTCCTCGGCGATGCGGCTCTCCTCTGGAGTCTCCCTCCAAATGTCCTACTACAACGAGTCGGTCAGCGTCTGGGAGCCCATCATTGAGCCCGTCGAGAATGAGACTGGCGAGTTTGACAGATGGAAGTTGACCATGACGGTGAGATTTTTTTTCAGCTTAAAAGAAGTTTCGCGAATATATTGTCGGCCCGCCAAAATGATGAAACGCGCTCCGCGGAACTCAACGCTATGTGATTTTCATTTTGGTTTTCAATTTATTTCATTTCACGTGTAAATTCAACGTGAAATGAAATAATTTGGAAACCAAAATGAAATCCACGTAGCACTGAGTTTAGCGGAGCGCGTTTGATCATTTTGGCGGGCTCTCGGACGTTTCGAAAGTAGACGTTTCGAAAGTGGGATTTTCGAAGGTTTTTCTGGATTTTCTCGACGCGGTGTTTCACACAATCACTTTAAAAAGCTTTTTAAGGAAAATTCCTCAAACACCGCGACGACAAAATCCAGAAAAACCTTCGAAACGTCTACTTTCGAAACGTCCGAGAGCCTTTTGGCGGGCCGACAATATACAAAATGGTTTTAAAAAATGGAAAAATTTAGCAAAATTAGAGATCGCCCTTTCTTTCAGATGAAATCCCGAAACAAACAAGACACCTCGGACACTTCACCCCAAACAGACGTCAAAATCGAGGCGGACAAAATGCTCAACGTCACCGTCACAAAATCCTTACTCTCTCTTCTCAACAAGCTTTCCGAGGTCTTCGCCTCGGCCGCCAAACAAATCACACCGACTCAGACCCGCCATCTACCTGGAATCTCGCCGTTTGTGGTGCTAAACGAAACCGGAGTGGCCGTGAAAGTTTTGGACACGGAAACGGTGAAAGTCAGCGAGAACGGAGAAGCAGTTGACGCCACGCATGGAGAATTCGTCGATGTTTTCTTGAAGAACACTAAAAATATCAAAGAAGGCGATAGAAGAGTTAGCATTGATCAAGAGGAAATCACAGGCGACTTGAAGTTTGAACTGGCCGGTACTGTACGCGAGACGAAGATTGGAAGAGCCGAGAAGAGAATCATTCACTTGCCAAAAGTGTCTGATGGAGGACAAAAATGGATTATTGTGGCAGAGACGACAATCGAGAATAACCGGCGACTGGTCACATTGAATTCTCACGTCAAAGTGACGAGTCATTTGTCGTATCCAGTCGAGTTGTACTCTAAACGTGACACCACTTTGGATCTGTTTGGAACTATTGAGAATGGAGAGACGCTTCCGTTGGCTGTCCCGCTGCTCTTCTCACCGTCCGGAGACATTTTCTTGAAGCCGGTGGATGACAAGTGGGTTTTCTTTGGTTTTGCACATAATGTCTTGGTACTTACCGTATTTTCTCTATTTGCCCACCGGGAAATTTCCGAGTTTTCGCGCGGTTTTTCGCTATTTCGTGCATAACTCCATAAAATTTACGTAAAAATCAAAATTTTCTAATTTTCCGTTGAAAAATGAAATATCGGGGCTCTTTTGGAATAGAAATTCGACAAAATTGAAATGTCACGTTTTGGAAATTGCGTGAAAATAGAAATCCACGAAATAGAAATGTAATAAATCAGAAACGTAGCAGAGCAGAAATGTGTCGAATTGGAAGTAACATGGCAATGGAGCGCGATTGCGAGATTTATTTTTTAAAGGGGGTGCCAACTTTCTGGGGAAAGTGGCTTAAAATATACTCTTGGGTGAGGGATTTACGAATATCACATCGAAATCGCACGAAAAAATTTTTCTGATTTTTGGCGAATTTTACAAAAAAAAAATAGAAGACCACGAGGAGTACACGATTTGGCGCGAAATTAGAATTTAGAATTTATTTATTATCCGTCACAAATGAATACATTACAAGTTAAATCAAAGAAAATAAATATATTGGGATAATAAAAGTAAAATGACCAGTCAGACCAGCAATAGTCTATCGGTCAAGTGTGGGGGGAAAGGGGGAAAATTCAAACGTCATTTTCTTTTTCAACATTTTTCTCCCGTCTTTTTCTCCTTCTTTTGCATTAATCTTTGGGAAATAATGTACAAACATCATTTCGTGTTTTCAGGTACCAAAATAACGCGTGTTAATAAAAAAATTAACAATAAAACAAATTCGGAACAAAATTTCTCATACTTTGCATTTTTGCCCGTTTTCCTGCTCAATTCCGCATTAAATTCACTATTTTATCTGTGACGGTTATATTTGAACAATAAATTTTCACCAGAAATTATTGAAAACGTTGAATCGAACGACAGCCGATTATCGATTTTTCAATATTCATGACTAAAATGTGTTTTCGCGAGTATCTAAAATTTTAATAAGCGATTAGAGCATGTTTTATCGAAAATCGATGATAAAAATGAGGGAAATTACACAACAACAACAACAACAAAGTAAAAAATAAATATTTCTCGTAAAAATGGAATTTTCTAGAAGCCGCGGCTGTGGGTTTCCTAGGCCACGGCCACGATTTTTCGTGTACTCCTCGTGGTCTTCTATTTTTTTTTTTGTAAAAATCATAAAAAAATTAGAGAAATTTTTTTGTGCGATTTCAATGTGATATAGTAAATCCCCCACCCAAGAGTATATTTTAAGCAACTTTCCCCACAAAGTTGGCACCCCCTTTAAAACGACTTTTTCACTATTTTTCTCGTTTTTCTCGATATATTCCACGTATTTTTAGATTTTTTTCAAGTTTTTTCACGTTTTTCCGACTTTTTTCACGTTTTTTACGATTCTTTTCGATTTCGATACGTGGAAATTAAAAACGCAAAAAAAATATAAAAAATACGTGGAAGATATCGAGAAAAACGTGGAAAAATATCGAAAGTCGTTTTAAAAAATGAATCACGCAAACGCGCTCCATTGTCATTTTAATTCCAATTCGACACATTTCTTCTCTGCTACGCTCCTGTTTTCACGCGTTTTCATTTTGTTACGTTTCTGATTTATTACATTTCTATTATCACGCAATTTCCAAAACGTGACATTTCAATTTTGTCGAATTTCTATTCCGAAAGAGCCCCAAAAACGGTGCCGCGGACTTGCAAAAGGGGCGGAGCTTGTTCCCCACTTTTGTCAGATTCTCGCGTTTTTTTTTTCGGGTTACGTTAAGTCACCCTTTAACAAAATATAAACTTCAATTTATTTATTATCAGAAAAGAACCGTACAGTGTGGGTCATTAGTAAAGTTATTTGTGGAAATTGACGATTAACGATGCTCTGACTGTGCGCGCTCGCTAGTTGGCACCGGGTCCAAAATCCTCGTAACCGTCGTCCATTTTGGCAGGTTTCTTGTCACCGCCCACTGCCGGCGAATCCATGGCGCTAGTTTCGTTGGGGAGCTGGAAAGAAATTGTAATGTTTTATTTATAATGTTTCGCGCTCCATTGATAACGCGAAATAAAGTTGCAAACCTCCTCTTTCTTCTTCTTGGCTGGATTTTCCTCCTTCTTTTCTGTCTCTTTCTTGGCATCTATTTTCTTCTCCTCCTCTACCTTTTTCTTGGCATCAGGCACTTGTGGTGTTTTTGGTTTTGGCGGAACGACGGCCGCCGCCGCAGCTTTTGGCGCCGGCTTCGCCTCCTCTGTTTTCGTCGTCTGTACTTCTTTTTGGTCGTTATAGTTGGTCGCCGATTTCGACAGGTGCACTTTGCCCTTGTTCTTCACCGACGCGGCCACCGGGCTCGGCTTGGACGGCTTCGTATTCTTCTCCGTCTCCTTTTTTGTATTTTTGCTCCTGGTCGTCATTTATCAAGTTTTTGGTTCAAAGAATCGAAGAGCTGAAAATGCTACAGAAATACTCTGGGAAAAATTGGCTATACAATTTTTTCTGAATTTTTTCGTCGCGGTGTTTACACACAATCATTTTTTTTCAAAGCTTTTTAAAGGGGGTGCCAACTTTCTGGGGAAAGTGGCTTAAAATATACTCTTGAGTGGGGGATTTGCGAATATCACATTGAAATTGCACGAAAAAATTTTTCTGATTTTTTATGATTTTTACAAAAAAAAATAGAAGACCACGAGGAGTACACGAAATTCGTGGCCGTGGACTAGGAAACCCGAGGCCGCGGCTTCTAGAAACATCTATTTTCACCAGAAATATTTATTTTTCGTGCAATTTTCCTCGTTTTTATTATCGATTTTCGATAAAACATGCTCTAATCGCTTATTGAAATTTTAGATAATCGCGAAAACACATTTTGGTCATGAATATCGAAAAATCGATATTCGCCTTTCGTTCGATTCATCGTTTTAAATAATGTATTGTGAACATTTATTGTTCAAATATAAACGTTGCAGATAAAATAGTGAACTTAATGCGGAATTAAGCAGGAAAAGGGACAGAAAAGGAAGGTATGATAATTTTTGTTCCGAATTTGTTTTATCCCTATTTTTTTGATCAACACGCGTTAATTTGCTATTTTAAAACACGAAATGATGTTTGTTCATTAATTCCCCAAGATTAATGCAAAAAAATGCGAGAAAGACGGGAGAAAAATGTTGAAAAAGAAAATGGCGTTTGAATTTCCCGCCAATTCGTGTACTCCACGTGGTCTTCTATTTTTTTTTGTAAAATTCGCCAAAAATCAGAAAAAATTTTTCGTGCGATTTCGATGTGATATTCGTAAATCCCCCACCCAAGAGTATATTTTAAGCCACTTTCCCCAGAAAGTTGGCACCCCCTTTAAGGACAATTCCATGAAAAGCTTTGAAAACATTTTTGTGTGGAGAAAAATTTTCGAAACGTCCGAGAGCCTACTTTTCGGCTATTAGCCGTTTTCAACGGCTGACTTCTTTTGTGCGCCGATTGCCACCAAACTCACGCCAAAAGCGGCGCGCTTCATTTTCAGTCTCTGCGTATCTTTGTTTTCCACAATGCCTCGATTTGTCTAACTTTTGCGGAAAGCACGCCGAATCTTCTGTGGAGTGAGCGCGCAATAGACTTGAATGGAGTACCGTAATCTCTTGTGCTTAAGGCCCCTGAGAGAAAAGTTCGCAACGGTTCTATACACAAGAGGTTAGGCGATCCGTACGAAACAAAGTCGGCCTTATACACAAAAGTTAAGCTAAATTTGAAAACAAAAATAAAACTAACTTTCTTGTTAAACCCGAAAGAGAGCCGTTCAGTCCGGAATGCGAGAAATAAATTGTTCTACGAGTGGAATTCGAAAAAAAAATATTTTTTCACGTGTCTGTTTACATATTTAGCTTTTGAAAGTTCAAGTTCACGTTTAAAACAAAGTCAAAAATTGATATTTTTAAAATTAATATTTTCGGCCCGCCAAAATGGTCAAACGCGCTCCGCTGAACTCAACGCTATGCGAATTTCATTTTGGTTCCCAAATTATTTCATTTCACGTTGAATTTACACGTGAAATAAAATAATTTGAAGACCAAAATGAAATTCGCATAGCGTTGAGTTCAGCGGAGCGCGTTTGACCATTTTGGCGGGCCGACAGTATTTTAAAAATTTTTGGAAAAAAAGAGAACAAATAAATATTTAGGAGAAGTCCAAAAGGAGTATACGAGGTGGCGGCAAATTAGAACCACTTATTTCCATTTTTACCAAAAAAAAAAGGCCTAAAAGTGGGCGGAGCTTGGGGAATGTCTGGTGTGATCATGACAGCTGTGTGGCTATTAGCCGTTGAAAATGCCCACTGGCGCCTATTCGGCTATTGGCCGTTTAATTAATCCGAATACATTACATTTGGTGGTTGTGGTAATTCGACGGCTAATCGCCAAAAATTTTGCGAGAAAAATGAAGGAAAATGGTGATGCGTTTGAACTTATTTTGGAGGTGGTGGGGGAAGGTGGAATCTGAAATTTTGGTTCTGGCACGTTTACGCTAAATTTTCCGATAAATTTTGACAAATTCTCCAAATTTACCTGTAAAATATTCTGTAACTCTGATATTCTTGGCTGAATTTTGGCAATAGTTCGAACACGGCGACGAAAAAAAAGTACTAAAGTTTCTACTAAAGTTTCGAAACGTCTCAGAGCCGAAAAATTGCACCCAAAGACTAGGAGAAAATAACGTATTTTGTTCTAGATATGAAGTGTCATTCGAATCGCTCTGCTGGCCAAACTTTGAGCACAACCGCCGCCAAGCAGTTCGCTGTGACGCCGATTTCACGGACGGCTCCTTCTCTGGAATCTACATTGAATCCGTGGTGCACGAGGAGAAAATACAGGACGGAGCAGATGGGCAAACTACATCCATCTACCATGTCCACTTGTACCCACCACTCGAATTCCACAACAACCTTCCGTACGACATCCAACTGGAGCTGCCAGAGCAGAAGACGTTGTCCGCCGGAACGGCTACATTGATGAACGTGGTGGCTGGAAGTCTGGTGAAATTGTCGGTGAACTATCTGGGCGAGAAGTACGTGTTGGAGAGGCCGGTGCCGGAAATTAAGGAGGACGTGGAGGTGGTGGCGTTGAACACGGAGACTGGGTCGGAGGAATTGGTAAGTGGATTGGTGTGGGGGATAAATTTTACACAAAATAATAATTTTCATTTTTTAGCTCCTCGGCCTCCACTGGACCAGCGAGTATGGAGATCAAAAGGTGTACTTGTACGCGCCATTCTGGCTTGTCAACAATACAGACAAGATTTTGAGACATGTGGTGGGTTTTTTCCACATTTTTTGAAGTTAAAATGACAGAAAAAGGCATGCATGGTGCGCCCAAAAAAGCAGAAAATGGAATTATAGGTAAAATAGCCATTATTGGACATCCACTTTTCTATCGTTTTCACCCTTTTCTGCTTTTTTGAACGCACCATAAGTTTTTAAAAATTAACCCGGTTACAGTAAGCGACAGATGAAATTGGAAATCAAAATTTTACGAACTCACCACGATGTGACACTTCCCCGTAAAAGATAACACGTTATTAAGTAATTGGGTTATTCACGAAACCAGCAAAAAAAGCAAAAAATAGAAAAAACCAGCAAAAAATTCAGCGAAAATTCGGAGAATGCTCCGATCGGTCTGAAACTTTAAGAGATCATTTAAAAAATACTCTCGGACATTCCCTGAAAATTTCAGACCGAAATATTGATTTTAAAAATTATCGATTTTTATTTCTGAAAATTTTCAAAATCGATATTTTGGTCTGAAATTTTCAGGGAATGACCGGAAGTATCTTCTAAATGATTTCCCAAAGTTTCAAATCAATCGAAGCATTCTCCGAATTTTCGCTGAATTTTTTGCTGGTTTTTTCTATTTTTTGCTTTTTTTGCTGGTTTCAAGAATAACCCCATAATAGAAATGAAGAAAAGTGTCACTCCGTGGCGAATACATAATATCGCCGTTTTAATTATGTTGGCGCTCAGTGATTGCGAACCGAGCCTAACCATAACAAGATCCGCCCAATTTCTCGTTTTTTTTTCTAACTAGGAAAGTACTTTTTGGTACATTTTGGAAAATTCTGAAAAAAAAATCGGCGTAATACTAGATTTTTTGGTGAATTTTTTAAGGTAATAAAAATCCGCAAAATGTTTTCAGAAAAGTTTTTATGAGCCGTCAAACTTTTTCAAACAAGTGACTTTTCGGCGGGTGTAGCGAAGGCGACCGTGTGGAATGTAGGATTTTACTGCTAAAAATGTGCTCGAAAAATAGAAAAAAGTTTGACGGCTCCTAAAAACTGTTCTGAAAACATTTTGCGGATTTTTAATATCTTAACAAATTCACCAAAAAATCTAGTATTACCCTGATTTTTTTTCAGAATTTTCCAAAATGTACCAAAAAGTACTTTCCTAGTAAGTTTTAATTGAATTAAATCTAAATTTTGAATAAAAAATCCCAAAAATAGGGAATCTCGTGATTTCCTAAATCTTTTTTTATTGAAAAAAAAAATAGTTTTTGTTGTTTCCAGCTGTTTTCTTATTGATTTTCGGCTCTGGGACGTTTCGAAACTTAACTGCACTTATTGTTAGCGGTAAATTTTGAAAAATTCGCCGAATTTAGCGGAACACGACGCCGATTTTTCCTTATTTCTTTATTTAAAATTAAGAGAAATACCAATTTTTACCAGCAAAATACGAAAATCATTTTTAAAAAATTAGAAAAGTGGGCGGAGCTTGTGACCGTACTCGTATAATTCTGGAGTGGAAATGGCAGAAGTATGGCTATTTGCCTTTGAATATGGCAGAAATTCGACGAATAGTTTGCATCTCACCGGCTTACATTGGCGTTCATTCGGCACACTTTCGGCGGCGAGTAAGCAGGATTTGGCTATCGAAAATGGCAAAAAACCAAAATTTTGTCTTGACAAACTGAAAGAAAAATATTGTCCGATCCGCAAACACCTAGTTCCAACATAATTAAAGCGAAAACATGATGTTTATAATTTTCCGAGACCGGTTACGGTAAGCATTTTTTGTGCACCAGAGCATACTGAAAAAAAAAAGGAATTCTGCCTGAAAATTTAAATTTAATCGTCCGAGAAAATCCGAGAAAGCCTGGCTGGTTTTTCCTTTTCCAAGCTTTTCCCCGTCTGGGTTGGTGCACTATTTTTTTGTATTTGTTCAAAACCTTTCGGAAATGCTCTATCGTATGCTTGCCATAGAAAACCCTAAAAAAATTCAAATTGTTTCTTTTTCCCTCCCATCTAATCCCGCTTTTTTCTGTCTAGGAGAGCAGTGGAAACATGTTGACAAACACGGCGCGCGGGTGTGTTCCGTGCGGAAAGAAGTCGGTCGTCTCGTCGCAAGAGGTTAAGCACTTTCCTTTCTTTTTTCTATTAATTTTTATTTTTGCATACTTTTTTGTTTATCGCTAATTTTAGAAAATCCAACAAAAAAAAAACACGAAAAATTGATGGACCGCCATTCTTTATAATTTATTTCAGAACGACGACGCTGTGCAACACTTGCCAAATGAGAATCCAATTATTCTGCCATTCCCGTCAGCCGATTTGGCCAAAAAGAAGAAGGTTTGAAATTTTTGAATTTTTAATTTTTTACCACATTTTTTAAGGCACGTGTCAGAATCGAGAACGAAAGCGAGTGGTCCGAAGATTTCCCACTGGATACGGTAGGAAACGCGGCCAGAATTACGTGCAAAGGAGCGCATAATGATTTTGATGTAACCTTTTTCTGATAACCTCAACTCTCATCGTCCCCATTTCCAGCTCACAGTCGACATCAAATTGTGCCAGTCGGGTCTCACCAAGATTGTCACCTTTGCGCCGTTCTACCTGGCATCGAATCTCGGAAAGTATCCGATGGAAATTCGAGAAGAGGGACAGAAGGCGTGGATTGATGTGCCAGCGGAGACCGTGGGTTTTTTCTTTTGGTGGGGGGGGGCAATACTATACTAGTGGGGGACTATTTTAGAATCCCAAAAAAATCAGCCGAAACAGACTAAAATTGAAAAAAGTTGCTAAATTTAATGTTTTTCGATTAAAAAAAGGTCCAGGAACAAATTTATTGTGGGACCAATACTATATTCGTGGGGGACTATTCTTGACTCCCTCAAAAAATTAGTCGAAAGGGATTTAAATTGAATAATGAGGCCTAAATTTTAAATGTTTTCTGAGAAAAAAACGTTTTGGATCAATTTCTGGGTTGTGGGGGTTTATTTATATTATTTGGTGGGGACTATTCTTTAACCCCCTCAAAAAATGAGCCAAGGAGGGACTCAAATAGAAAAGTTTAAATTTCGTATTTTCCCTAGAAAAAAACGTTCAGGAACAAAGTCTGGGGGGGGGTTATACTATATTTGTGGGGAACTATTCTTGACTCTCTCAAAAAATTAGTCGAAAGGGATTTAAATTGAATAATGAGGCCTAAATTTTAAATGTTTTCTGAGAAAAAAACGTTTTGGATCAATTTCTGGGTTGTGGGGGTTTATTTATATTATTTGGTGGGGACTATTCTTTAACCCCCTCAAAAAATGAGCCAAGGAGGGACTCAAATAGAAAAGTTTAAATTTCGTATTTTCCCTAGAAAAAAACGTTCAGGAACAAAGTCTGGGGGGGGGGGTTATACTATATTTGTGGGGAACTATTCTTGACTCTCTCAAAAAATCAGCCGAATGGAATTTAAATTTCATATATTTTCCGAGAAAAAACGTGTTCGATCAATTTATGGGTGGTGGGGTTTATTTATACTATTTTGGAGGGGGGGGGCTGTTCTGGACTCCCCAAAAAATCCACCAAAGAGGGACTTAAATAGAAAAGTGACAGGCTTCAATTTCGTATTTTCCCTAAAAAAAACGTTCAGGAACAAAATCTGGGAAGTCGGGGGGGGGAGGTTATACTATATTTGTGGGGAACTATTCTTGACTCCCTCGAAAAATCAGCCGAAAGGAATTTAAATTTCATATATTTTCCGAGAAAAAACGTTTTCGATCAATTTCTGGGTGGTGGGGGTTTATTTATACTATTTTGGTGGGGGGGGGCTGTTCTGGACTCCCCAAAAAATCTGCCAAAGAGGGACTTAAATAGAAACGTGACAGGCTTCAATTTCGTATTTTCCCTAAAAAAACGTTCAGGAACAAAATCTGGAAAGTCGAGGGGGGGGGTATACTATATTTGTGGGGGACTATTCTTTACTTCCTTGAAAACAATCATGTATGGTGGCTAAAACAGAACATACTGGTAGAGAGCTAAATTTGAATAGATAAGACGGCATGATTAATTTTATAGGTTTTGTGGGGAGCTGTTCTTGAACCCCTCTTGACTTTTTTTGGAAATGATCCTGTGGGGGACTATTTTTTAATTTATGGGTGACTAACATTGAGAAGAGAGAAGTTTAGTTTGAATAGATTAGGTAAAAACGTTCATGAGATTTTTTTTTGGACGGGGGGCGATACTAAGGAACTTTTCCTGATTTCCCTGCAAATAAGCAGATGGTGGTTAAAATTGAGCAGGGTAATGTCGAAAGTGAGTTTTCAGTGCGTTGGACTCTGGCCCATTGAACGCAAGAAGAGAAAGTTTATGACGGTGCGCTACAAAGAAGAGCCAACTTTCGAGTCGTTGATCTTTCCAATCACGGAAAATTATGAGACACTTTGTCATGTGAGTTTTTATTTTAACAATTTTCGAAGAACTTTGAGAATTATATTGGTTCAAAAGTCTTTATCAAACCGTTCACCTTTCCATTATCATTTCCAGATGGCCGGTGACGCAGTAGGTGTGGAAGTGACAGTGTCCACTGGAGAATCATCCGTCGCCATCCACCTCTCACCATTCGCTCCAGGAATGTGCCCCGTGCAAATCATGAACAATCTGCCTGTCCCGGTGACTTTTGGACAAAAGGGACACAAAAAGGTGTCGGTGAAGATGAACGAGTTTGCGCACTTTACATGGGCTAGTGTCACTGATGAGAAGATTTTGGAAGTGACAATTGGTGATTGGCACTTTGAGGACAAGCTTGATCAGAATCGATTTGGAGATTTGCAGGTAATGGAAAAATGTATTATGATGGTTTGAATTAGAATTTTGAAAGTTTTTACTTTCGCCACCAAGTTCGTCGGTTAATGACATTATTTTTTCACTCGAACATTTACTTTTTTGAGAAATTCAAATCATTATCTGATTATTCAGGATGACACCCTCATTTTAATCCAAAAACGAGACCTTTTTGTCAGAAAATGGCCGAGCCTTAGGGTTTAAAAAATGCGCCAACTAGAAAAAATTTTGGAAGGCTGGGGTGCCGTGGTACGTTCAAAGAAAATTTAGATAAAATTAATTTTTTCCATTAAAAACGGTTTAAATGTCATTTTCAGTATAAAAATCGCTGAATATTAAGGAAAAAATGACGAAAGATATTTTTATTATGGTCTGTCTACAAAATATGAATTTTCGCGCATTTTTTTTTACAAAAACACGTTGAAAAAAGTGAAAAATAGTTTATTTTTGAAAGCACCCCTAAAAACTCTTATCTTGTGTTATCCGGAAGAGATTCAGCACGAAAAAGGTCCCGGATAAATTTCTTCCACGGCCATATTGTTAAAATACATTTTTTTTTTCACTTTTGTGAAGTGTTTTAAATGATTTTTTCTGGATTTTCACCATTTTTAGGACTCTCGGACGTTTCGAATATAGTCGTTTCGAAAGTGGACTTTTCTAAAATTTTTCTGGATTTTGTCGTCGCGGTGTTTAAGGAATTTCCTTTAAAAAGCTTTTTAAAATGATTGTGTGAAACACCGCGTCGACAAAATCCAGAAAAACCTTCGAAAAGTCCACTTTCGAAACGTCCAAGAGCCATTTTTAGGGGGGCACAAAATTAGTTAATTACTTTGAAAAATTGAGAGAAAATTGCGAAAGAATTATTTAAAAAAATATTGTCGGCCCGCCAAAATGGTCAAACGCGCTCCGCTGAACTCAACGCTATGCTATTTTCATTTTGGTTTCCAAATTATTTCATTTCACGTTGAATTTCTTGAATTTCTACGTGAAATGAAATAAATTGGAGACCAAAATGAAAATCGCATAGCGTTAAGTTCAGCGGTGCGCGTTTGACCATTTTGGCGGGCAGGCAATAGTAAAACTAAAAACTGACTCCATTTTACGAATTTACAAAAGATAAATCAAAAATTTCCCTAAAATTCTATAATTCCAGTATGACAAATCGGTCCGACGCTTTTCATACTACTCCAACTTCCTCGTTGGCCGCCAACGCGTCCTCCTCTTCACCCCAGACGTGGACATTGCAAAAGCCGCCTACGGTAGCTGGGAAACGGACATTGTCGACATGCAAGCAGAAGTCTCCCTTCAAGGATTCGGACTCTCGGTCGTCGACAATATCGTGGGCCGCGAAATCATCTACATGGCCATCTCCTCGTCTGACATTCTCTGGGAAGAGGAGGTGAAAAAGGGCAGATTCAAGCCACTGGCTGTCAAGTACATGCAGGCACTGGAGGAGAAGTATCAGGCGAATCTGGGCGCGCCGCCATCGGAAGAGTTTGAAAGTTTGGAGGGCTATGAAGTGAATTTGAATCATATGATTATGAGGAAAAAGAAGGGAAAGGAGGTGAAGCTGCGTAGGATTTTCGAGCAAGGATTGTGGGCGAGTTATGGTAAAAGTGCACAGAGGACCAGGCTACATGCGAAGATTAATCATATTCAGATTGATAATCAGGTAAATAAATATAACCATCTACAGTATTGTGAAAACAAAAAAATTGCAACGCGGTGTTTGCGTACTTTTGAAATTCAAATTCCTTTATTTTTTTTTTAATTTTCAAAGTACGCAAACACCGTGTTTCATTTTTTTTTTTGTTTTCGCAATGCCTATATTTATTGTGAAAAAATTAAAGCGGTGATATACAGTAGCCCGAAATAACACGATGTGGCTCTCGAACGTTTCAAAAGTTTTTTCTGCAATTTGTCGTCACCGTGTTTGCATACAATCTTTTTTTTTTCAAAGCTTACAGTATGGAATTCCTCTTAAAATGCCTTATGGGGTTATTCAGGGTCGGAAAAAAAAAATAGTTTTTTTTCCTTTTTTTCCTTATTCCCACGACGGAAAAAATAGAAAAAAATCCGTGGCGGCGAGAGTTTTTTTTCCGTTGCTTTTCTAGGCCATCGCAAAAATTTTTTAGGCCCTCCGCTGTGAGACCTGCGAAATATCGATTTACGGGCGAATAATCTTTGAAAATTTTTTTTCTCACATCAGAGGTCCTAAAAAACTTTTGCGATGGCCTAGAAAAGCAACGGAAAAAACTCTCGCGGCCACGGATTTTTTTTCTTTTTTTTCCGTCATTTGAATAAGGAAAAAAAAGAAAAAAAAACTATTTTTTCCGACCCTGAATAACCCCATTAAAAATCAATTTTTGAAAACACCGCGACAACAAAATGCAGAAAAACTTTCGAAACGTCCGAGAGCCAAAAATGTTTATCTTTCCTTTTTTTTTGCAAAAGGGACGTGACCATTGCTCATATTTATTCTGGTTACGGTAGATCGCCGCTTAAAAAAAATTGAAAGCAATAGTTGCTCACTGAAAATTTCCAGCTCGACGCATGTGTCTTCCCACGAGTTCTCTCCGTCGTTCCGCCGCCAAAGAGTGTCGTTGTGGATAATAGTGAGTTTTTTTTTTTAATTCATGTGGAAACTTTGGGAAAATGTTTTAAAAATTGTTATGAAAACCGGTTTTGGCCATTTTTTAATGAGAAATAAATTTGGAAACAAACAAAAATACAAAAAGTTTCCGAAATTTTTGGATTTTTCCAACGAAAAATCCCATTTTCAGCCCCCAAACCGTTCATGGAGCTCTCGCTGCTCCAGCGTCAACCCGAATTTTCCTCAATCGCTGAAATTGAGTACGCGCACGTGCTCATTCAGGAGTTTGCCGTGCAAGTCGATCAGGGACTCATCAATGCTCTCTTGCTTTTGATCTCTGGAGAAGTCGCCAGGAAACCTTATGGAGTGAGTTGATTGTTTTTTTTTTTAATTTCTCTGTAATATTCATTTTTTTGACCAAAACTGCAAAAAAAGTTAATTAAAATGACAGAAAAAACAATTAAATAGATCCCTAACTCAATTTCAGAAAGAAATGTTCGACGAGGATCTCAAAATCTGTCACGTGACGCTCTCCGAAACCGCCCGAGCCTATCGCTCACAACGACCAAAAAGCTTCTACAACGATCTGCACATTTCCCCGATTATGATGCACCTCTCGTTCTCACAAGGAGGAACATCTGGAGACGCCGCCTCGACAGGAGCCTCCATTCCAATCCAATCAGAAATGATATCAGTGCTCCTCCGATCTGTAGGCGTCACGCTCACAGAACTGCAAGACGTCGTCTTCAAATTGGCGTACTTTGAGCGAAAGTGTGTGTTCTACAGTCCGGAACAGTTGAACGGCGAGATTATTTCGCACTACGCGAAACAGTTTATCAAACAAGTTTATGTGCTTGTTCTTGGTTTGGATATCATTGGAAATCCGTTCGGATTGGTCAGAGATTTGTCAGCTGGAGTCGAGGATCTGTTCTATCAGCCGTTCCAGGGAGCTATTCAGGGACCAGAGGTTAGTATTTGACCGTTTTTGAGGCTCTGACACGTTTTGAAACCTGTCATTTCGAAACTTTGAGCATTTTTGATAAAAACGCTACGCAAAAATTCAAAAGTTTCGAATGTCCTATGCAGCAATGTCCAAATTTTAAAAAATGCCTGAAATCTGAATTTTTGAATTTTTTTTCAAAGTTTCACCCAAATTTTCCGACAAAACAGTCCTGCGTTCGCTGCGTGACCATCTTTATTTTGGTTTTTTTTTCTAAGCGCGCAAAAAAAAAATAGGAGTTTAAACCTAGGAGGAGGTTCCATATTACGTATTCGCCTTATGAGTGACACTCAGCTGTAAATACAGAGATAAATATTTTGTTCATTTTTTGTTAAAAACCAATGCGTTTTTCATATTTTTTCAACAAAAAATAAGCTATTTATTTATAATTTTGGTTCCGCGTCGTTTCAAAACCGAGTGTATTTTTCGAAAAATTCCTCCATAATTTCAGGGCAGTTCTATTCAGGCTCGCCAATTTTCAGATACTTGAAATAGCGGCCAAATGGCACTCAAACAACAGCCAAACGGGGGTACGACAGAATAGAAATAGGCGAAATAGAAATGCTACAAAATAGAATTGCTACAAAAAAGAACTGGAAAAAATATAACGGCTACAAAATAGAAATGAGCGGAATATAACAGCGCGAAATAGAAATGTGACAAAATAGAAATGGGCGAAATAGAAATCGGTGCGATGGAGCGCGTTTGCATTATTCTTCGAATTTTCCGATTATTATAGGATTTTTCAGTAATTTTCAGATATTTTACGCACTTAACAACATCGAAAATAAAGAAAGGTATAAAATCAATGCAGTTTCAGAAAAAAAAAATGGAAAATCGGCGAAAAACTGAGCAATTGAAAAAATAATGCAAACGCGCTCCATCGCCAAAATTTTTTCTATTTTGTAGCATTTCTATTTCTCCTATTTCTATTCTGTCGTACCCCCAGCCAAACAGCCACCAAATAGCAGCCAAACAGCCACCAAATAGCAGCCAAACAGCCGCCAAATAGCAGGCAAACAGCCGTCAATTCTTGAAGAACGTGTTATGCCTGGCGGCTATACATACTTTCTATAGCCGACAACTCACGGGTTCTGACGTTTGCTATGCTTTGCCGAAAAGGGGCGTGGCCATCTACCTGTGCCGACTTTGTTTACCAATAATTATCGAGGCTACCCCGAATCAGAACTGTCCCGAATCAGAACTGTCCCTAAGCAGAACTGTTCGTTTCAGAACTGCCCTGAATCAGAACTGTCCTGTATCAGAACTGTTCGTATCAGAACTGCCCCAAATCAGAACTATCCTGTATGAGTTTTAAATAAAATTTGTTTTATTATGAAAAAACAACATATTAGGCCGTAAGCATGCTTATTGAATAGTTCTGATTTGGGGCAGTTCTGATACGAACAGTTCTGATTCGGGACAGTTCTGATACGAACAGTTCTGAATCGGGGCAGTTCTGATTTAGGACAGTTCTGATTCGGGACAGTTCTGCTTTGGGGCAGTTCTGATAAAGGACAGTTCTTATACAGGACAGTTCTGATTCGAACAGTTCTGATTCAGGGCAGTTCTGATTTATGACAGTTCTGATACGAACAGTTCTGATTCAGGACACGGTTCTGATTCAGGACAGTTCTGATTTGGGACAGTTCTGATTCGGGGTAGCCTCTAATTATCAAAAACAATTTTTTTGAATCGTGTCATGAAAACATCGCGGTTTTGAAACGTCGCGGAGCCATAATTTTTCATAATACGAAGCTCCGCCCATTTTTGTGTAAAATCGTTTTATCGAAAAAATAAAGTGGTGGCCTACAGTAATTTGCCAAAAAAAAAAAGTTTACGGATTGATTATGGACCTATGCGGTGGAATTTTTCTACCATTTTATTTCTATGTCAACATGTATTTTAATTAATTTTCCTGCATAAAAATGCTGGTTTACATAGAAATTAAATTGCAGGAAAATGAAAATTGCAGAAAACTGCATTTCGCCGAACTGCAAAATGCACTTTTTGTCATTTTCTGCATGAAATGCAGTTTTCTGCCGCAGAAAATGTCGTTTTACGCATGAAATGAATAAGGAAAATTTGACTAAAAATGCAAAATGCATGAAATGAATAACCTCATAACGTGCCTAAAAATTATTATCTTGTTTTAGCAAAAAATCCATAACAATTTCCAGGAATTCGCCGCCGGTGTCGCACTCGGCGTTCAATCAATGTTCGGACATGCGGTCGGAGGTGCGGCTGGCGCAGTTGGCCGTATCACTGGAACCGTCGGAAAAGGCGTGGCCGCACTGACATTCGACGACGATTACATGAAAAAACGACAAGAGGATCTGAACAGAAAGCCGCAGTCGTTTGGAGAAGGAATGGCTCGTGGATTCAAGGGTCTCGGAATGGGCGTGGTCGGTGGGCTGACCGGTGTGGTAACGAAGCCGATTGAGGGTGCAAGGCAGGAGGGTGGATTTGGATTTGTCAAGGTAAATTTGGGTTGGGGTGGGAAAGTGAAGATTTGGCCTTGATTGTGTGTGTTCGATGTACCACAGGTCGCTGCTAATTTTTCGAAAAAAAAATCTGTTTTGGACCTGCGGAACATCGGAGCGTCGTAACGGAATTTTTCTCGTGAACACATTGAGATTTCAATTTTCTGGCTAAAAGAACCAAAGAAAATCTTACTGTAGCGAAAAATGATGTTTTTTTGGAAAATCAAGGGAAACTTTTCGAAAAAATCGGAATAATACGGAAAATTGTGATATCCGAAAGATTTGTATTATCTGACTTCAAAAAAACGTTTTTCTGAAAAAAAAAAAACGTCGAAAAAAGCTTTTTATCTAGAGAAATTAGCCTCCGAGACGTTTTGAAACCGGCCATTTCGAAACTGGGAGGTTTTTCTGCGAAACTTTGGTGCATTTTGATTTTTGGGTCGCGGTGTTTAATCCCAAAAAAGACAAAAAAATTCATTAAAAAATAAAACAATTATGGACCTATTCATAGGAAAAAAAAAACAAAAAAATGTTTTTTTTTGTTTTTCTTCTTTTTTTCCTATTCATACATGTCACAAAATTTCAAACAATGTTTAAAATAGTTTAAAAAATGTTAAAAAATGTAAAAATTCGCCAAAGTTTCTAAACGTCCTAGTTTCGAAGTGACCGGTTTCAAAACGAGACCTCCATCACATGGAATCATACTGTATCCAACCAGCTTCTTCCAGGGCGTCGGCAAAGGATTGATCGGCGTGGTCACCCGCCCCGTATCCGGCGTCGTCGATTTCGCCTCTGGCACCATGAACTCGGTCCGCGCCGTCGCCGGAACAAACCGCGAAGCCGGACCTCTCCGTCCGCCTCGCGTCCTTCGCGCCGACAAAATCGTTAAACCGTACTCGTCGAGCGACGCGTACGGCTTCAAAGTGTTCAAGGACACTGATCGCGGAGAGCTCGCCGAGACTGACGAGTTTATCACGTACGCGTCGATAAGCGACAAGATTGTGCTCATCGTGACTGATCGAAGGCTTGTGTTGAGCAAGAAGACGGATGTGATGGGCGTGTGGCAGACTGATTGGAGCACAGAGTACTGTAAGATCAAGGCGCCAGAGTTTATACCGAATGGTGTCAAGATTTTGTTGAAGGTGAGTTGAAGAATTGAAAATTGAAAGGAGTGGTGATGTTTTGGGGAAAGTGGTTTAAAAGGGAGGAAAACTGTGTTTTTTTGTTGCATTTTTATGGACCTATTCAATGCACTGTAAAAAACTGAAAAAAATGACAAACAACTTCGATTGCTCTGAAATTTTGGGAAATAATGTCGAAAATACTCCCGGTCATGCTCTAAAAAATCGATATTTCGGTCCGAAATTTTGAGAGCATGTCCGAAAAATTTAGACTAATCGGAGCATTTTCCGTTTTTCTACAATGCATTGAACAGTCTGAAAAATGTCGGAAAACTACCGTATCCAGAGGTTTTTTTAGCTGAAAACAAGAGACCCCACGAAAAGGGGGGAAAGTGCGAAAATGTGGGAACAAAAAAGGGGAAAATGGGCGGAGTCAAACGCAAAAGTGGCGCAAACTCTTGCGATATTTTTTCTAATAATAGTTTTATGTTCAAATTGACCTTATTTAATATTTTTGAAATTAAAATGCTCGAATCCTTCGACAAAAATCAAAAAAAAAATTAAGCTCCGCCCATTTCCCCCCCCCCCTTTTCGTTCCCACATTTCCACACTTTCCCCCCTTTTCGTGGGGTCTCGAAAACAAGCCTTATGGGCCTATTCAAAGTACTGTAGAAAAACGGAAAAAATGACAAAAAACTGGGAGAAAACTCGGAAAATGCTCCGATTGGTCTGAAATTTTGAGAGAAACTGTCAAAAATGCTTCCGGACATTCTCAGAAAATTTTGGACCGAAATATCGATTAAAAAAATATTGATTTTTTTTCTGAAAATTTTCTAAAATCGATATTTCGGTCCAAAATTTTCTGAGAAAGTTGAACAGTCTGAAAAATGTCGAAAAACTACCGTATCCAGAGGTTTTTTTTAGCTGAAAACAAGCCTTACGGATCCGCCGTAAATTGGCTCTTCTAATATCTTGAAATCCCATTTCCAGGAAAAGAAAAAAGGTTTCCTGGGCATTGGCTCGTCCGAAGGAAAAATAATCACATTCCAAAACGCTGAAAAAATTCAACCAAAGCTGGAGACAGCCTACAAAAAGGCTACACATGTCTAGAAATGTTCATAATAATGTGTTTTTTCTCTTGTTTTTTTCCCCGAGTTGATTGTAATTTCTACGGATGTTTGTCGCTTTTAAATGTTTTTTGTCTTTTTGCTATTCTCGCCTCACTCTTTTTTAATGTGGAAATATTTAATGATTGTTTGGTAAATTCGAAAAAAAATGGTATTTTTTATACAGTGCGTTTCTTTTTGTTTGGAGTTGGATGTTGTTTATCATGCGCCTTTAAAAACTTACTGTAGTTTTGTCTGCCAGAGACATACATGTAATGGGAGCATTGAACAGGGAATAACAGGTATGTTTTGGTTCTAGAATGTTTAAATTTCAGAACACAGCATTTAAAATATTCTTTTCAGATGAAAAAAAACATAGACCACAAGCAATCTGGAAAAGCCTGAAAAGTCAAGGCGTCCAGCCTGCCTATATTGCCCTACTACAACAGTGCTACACCAACTGCACAACCACCATCACACCATTCCACAAGAAAATAGAAATTCCGATCACAAGAGGAGTTCGCCAAGGAGATCCCATCTCGCCGAACCTCTTCTCAGACTGTCTGGAGAGCGTCTTTAACAAGCTGACATGGCAGAATCTGAGAGGAGACGACGACAACTACGATCACCTGCCCGGAATACGAATCAATGGCCAAAATCTCACGCACTTGAGATTCGCCACCCCAGGACGACAAGCCGAATGATTTAAGAATTGGTCGAGATGTGCGGAAAAGTAGGCCTCCGAATGAATACTAACAAAACCAAAGTTATGATAAATAAATTTGCCAGCAAAAGCCCGGTCAACATAACGCACAACAACGCGACTACCCGCATCGAAGCGGTCAATGAGTAGGTCTAGTACTTTATCGAAGTTACCGACATGCCGGCTTATTTTTCGAAACTCCTGATTGGATGCCGGCATATTAGAGGCTGCCGTGCAATTGAAGTACCGTAAAAACTGGATTAGATGGGCCCCTTAAATTGAAGGGCCCCTCAAATACAAGGGCCCTGCAAGACACCCCACGAAAAATAGAAGGGCCGGCCCTTCTAATACAGGTTTTACGGTAAATACAGTATCCTAAAGAGTACAGCTACTATACAGGAGCTTGCTGGAACGATGCCAAGAGGTATTTTTCAACTCGATTGAAAACACGATGTTGTTTGTTGTTGTGCAACTCTACTCATTCCTTGACGATCTTCGGTCACGAATCAGCATCTCCTCCTGGATCAAATGGCGTGACAGCCAAGCCAAGGGCTGTAGCTGCTGCCACTGGGTCCTTCCATAGTTTCGACATTGGTAACGGCTTGACAGGGTAGCATTTCAAGAAGTGCTTCAGATCTCCGACATCGTCATTGCATTTGATGCAGCATACCACTGGGCGGTTTTCCACTTTTGCCTTGTATTTTTCGAGTAGCAGAGATCTCTCCGCCCTCAACCGCGCAAGTTCCACCCTTGTGTTTCTTGGTAGCGTGGACTCTTCCTCGCTCAGTGCTGGTGGTTGTCTGCCGAGTATTGGGTGGATGCCGTGGTTGCTGAGGTAGCTCTTCACGAAACTTGTGTGGTTCCTCTTTTGTACGGCTCTCGTGTCGCCGCGCATCCTTCTCCATTCATCTTCTCTGTCCTCCAAGCAGCCAAGTGGCGGTGTTCGTGGCCTGTTCCCACTCGTTCTTTCCTTTGGTCTCCTGCGGCTTAGGTCACTGGTTGGGTGGCCAGGCGTCTTTATGGCCGCGATTGCAAGTTGCTCGCTTCCCAGTGTCAGCTCTTCGCTCAGCGGTAGCATTCTCGTTTCGTGGTAGACCAGTTGTTTGGGGGTGTCCTTGGTGAGGCCACAGCGGAGCGCGTTTGACCATTTTGGCGGGCCGACAATACGTGAAAAATTGTCACTCCGCCACGAATCCATTATACTTTCATGATAATTCCACCACCGTTCGTTCCAGAAGAAGTTCGCTCTGAGATTCGCTCATTCCCGAACGGAAATTCTTAATAGCGCGGCCAGAAATGAAAAAGAGTGGCCATAAATGCAGAAATTTCCCCTTTTTTCTAAATTCAACCGTGCGATTTAGAAAAAAAGGGAGGAAATTTCTGCATTTATGGCCACCTTTTTTTCATTTCTGGCCGCGCCATAAAAAACTGACACGACAGCGTCATCCTCATCTTAAAAACATATTCTAGAGTAATTGTGATCTTATAGAGATTTAGTCGGTGTATCTTTTGTTCACTTTATTACATAAAGAAAATTGAAAACACTAGTTTGCAAAGAGAAATTGGCGAGTTTTCACAAATAAACAATCCTAATTGGCGCCAGGTCCAAAATCCTCGTAACCGTCGTCCATTTTTGCCGGTTTTTTGTCGTCGCCTTGCGCCGGCGGATCCATGGCGCTGATTTCGGTGGTTACCTGGAAGAATTGGCGTTTTCGGACGTCGTCAAAGCGAGTGTTTTAAGCTAATAGCCATTGAACCCCCCCCCCCCGGATTCAATGGCTATTAGCCGTTTGCGATCCGTCATAGACGTGCCAAAAACCTACTTTTTTCGGTTCCTTCTTTTCTTCCTTCTTCTCTACAGTAGACTTCTTCTTCTCGTCCTTCTCTCGTTCCTGCTTTTCCTTCTCCTTTTCCGCCTCCTTCCTCTTCTCTTCTTCCTCAGTTTCCTTCTTCTTTTTCTCCTTCTCCGCCGTCTTTTTTTTCTCGTCGTCCTTCTGAAGTTATCAATGATAAATTTTTGAAAAATTATTGATCTGAAACTGACAACGGTGCTTTCTATTAGAGGCTGCTCTTCAATTAGATGGTGCCTTTCTAATAGAGCCCATTATTTCGACAATTCCGGTTCCGTTCGGTTTTTCGAACGAAATTTACGAAAAAAAAAGCTCTGGCTGCGAAATGCCCCGGAGCTAAAATTTCAATTAAAATCCAGAAAAATTAAAAAAAAAAAACTTTCTGGGAAAATCTGATTCCGGTTTTACGCTACCGTAATTACTCTATTAGAAGGGCATAATATTTTATTTTTCTAGACCTTCTTAATAGTGCTCTTCAATTAGAGGTTTATTTTTATATGGGGCACAATAAGGCATTTGTCGAAAATTTCGGAAAAATATTTACATTTTAAAATTTATTTTAAAATTGGTGCCCTTTTTCAGTTTGTTAGTAAATGTGTAAAATTTTTATCGCGTAGTAGGCTTGTTTAGAATCAACTTTTTTGTTTCCATAGTTTCGTCAAAATCTGCAAAAATTCTAGGAAATTTTAAAAAAAAGAATAAGTTTTTCGATTCCAATTTTTGGGCTACAAAAGCCACATTTGAAATGATTGGAAAGACTATTTAGAATAAAATAACAGGATGAGAAAAATTGAATCCTAAATCGCACAGTTCGAAAAAAACATGTATCCCCGAAAAATATACGTTTTCAAAAAAGCCTACGTACCTTTGCCAAATCAATAGTCTTCGGCTCGTTCATTTTGCCGCCGCCCGCCGGCAACTTTGACTCTTCCGTCTTCGTCGCCGGACTCTCCTTAGATTCCATGTGCGTGGTCGCCGATTTGACACGTGGCACCTTGTTCTTCGACGACGCCGCCACCGTCGCCGACTTTGGCGTCGATTTCGACGCCTTCGTCTTTCGTTCCGTATCCCTCTTCGTGTTTTTGCTCTTGTTTGTCATTTTTCACTTTTGGTTCAAAGAATCGAAAAACTTTGGGGGATTTTTGGGCGAGAAAAGGGCTCTGTGACGTTTTGGAACTGTTGCAGAGTTTAAACCCACTATTGTCCATTAGCGAAAAAAGCAAGTGCGCTCCACGAAACTTAGTACTTCGTGGAGCGCACTTGCTTTTTTCGCGAATGGACAATACAGTTTCAAATAGTCCCAGAGCCGAAAAAGAGGGCAAACTCACTTTTTCAATTCGAGCGGGCTGTTCTGAATGTTTGAGAAATAAATTGAAAATTGCTGATTTTTTCTTTCTCTCCTTTATTTGTTGGCTAAATTTCTTGCTTCAAAACACGTTTTTGGGTATTCTGGTCACGTCAAAATTTTTAAAACAATTTTTTATTATCAAAATATTTAATTAAATCAAACATATTCGGAAACTTGCACCAAACTCAGCCACCGCTCCCTCTCCACTTCGGCGAATCGCCGATTGAGTGCCTTTTCGATTTCTTTTCGGGGAACTTTGAGATCTTCGTTGTACTCCCAGTTTTCTGCGTATTCTCGCGTCGTGCAATCGTTGAGATTTAGGCGGGACAAGAATGGAGAGCGCCAGTTGAAGCGAGTGAAGATTCTAGAATGGGTTAGGATTTTCCGGGAAAACTGCACCCCGTCTTCAGCGGCCATAATACCAGCTGGTGAGAGCTGTGACTTAAGAAATGTGAAAAAAAATTTTTCACGGCGAAATTTTGTGTTTCTTCGGAATAGAACTGCCTGAAATGGAGCTGTACTGACCCAGAAAAGCTAGAGCAGCTCGAAAAAGTATTTCGTTATATTGTCCGTTCGCAAAGAAAGCAAGTGCGCTCCACGAAACGTAGTACTACGTGGAATTCATTTTCGTCTCCAAATTATTTCAATTCACGTGTAAATTCAACGTAAAATAAAATAAAGTTGGAAACCAAAATGAAATCCACGAAGAACTAAGTTTCGTGGAGCGCACTTGCTTTCTTTGCGAACGGACAATACATGTGGGTTATTGAGTTCAATTTTACAGCTCTATTTCAAGCAGTTCTATTCCAAACAGTTCTAGATCCGACACAGCTCAAATGGGTGGTATTATAACCATGTCAGCTTTGCCCGTCGAAAACTGATTGTGAGAAATTTTGTGATATTTTTTTCACAGATTTTTCTATAATGTACACGTGAAATCATTACGAGCGTGCCATCGCGGCAAGACCCGCTCCGCGGGGGCCAAATTTAAAATTTTTAAATAACGTTTTTAACATATTTTTGTTAACGCGAAACAATTACCAGTTTCATGTATTTTTTTCTACCAGTTCTATGGGATTTTGAGATTTTTGACACCTATTGTTCTTATTTTTCACCCTTTTTAGGCTTTTTTGGACGTACCATAATGGACCTATTCAGGTTAGGAAAAAACCTGTTTTTAACGTTCCAAAATATACCGTATTCACAGGATTTTAAATGGTAGCATTTTATCGTGTCGAGACCTTTCGTTGGAATAATCTCATGCGCTAAAGGCTTCAGAAGATTGGAAAAAATTAAATTATAACATTTCTTCCTTTTTAAATAATATGGGTACGGTAGTTTTTCCGCAATTCTGCATAGCCTATGCAGCATAGGGTTAGGGTTATTCAGCACAGGAAAAAAACCGTTTTTCGTGTCTTTTACCCTGTTGCGGAAAAGCCGGAAACCCCGAATTCATTCCATTGGAAATTATAGGCGCATTAAATTGCATTTTTTTAAACTCCGGGTCTTGACGCGATGGGTTTTTTTCCTGGAAAACAACCTGAGCAGCACGGTGTCCAAAATTGGAAATCTGGGCGGAGCCTAATTTGCTGGCGCGCCAGCAAACTTGCATGGCGCACTTTCGGTGCTTGCGCATTTTTCGGCTCTGGGACGTTTCAAAACTGGGACGTTTCAAAACTTTTTTGCATTTTTTCGTAGCGTTTTTTGCCAATTGACACCAAAACGCACGCTCATTAGGTTTTTATTTTTTGCTTTTATCAATTATTTGTATTTTTATGGGAATTTAAATACACTAGTACGCCGCAAAAATACAAAAAAGTTTTGAAACGTCCCAGAGCCCATTTTTCGACTCTCGCATTTTTTTATTGATTTTATTATTTTTCTTTGAGTAAACCCTGTTTTTCTTTGTAAAATGTATGTATTGTATCTTTTAATACCATAAAATTGCCCAAATTTCGATTTTCGTAAAGATTTATCCTGCAAAAACACCAAAAAACTCAAAACGATTATTTCGAAATAGTGGCTGAACCAAATTCGACGTTCTTAGGCTTAAAAAATTTCTAAAGACCTCAGCTATAATTCCATTAGAGCACATGTGGGAAAAAATTAAGAATATGCTTTTTTTCCCGAAGAACATAAAAAATGTGTCAAAATTTGAATTTCGCGCGAAAAAATCCAGTGGGCGCGTTTGCTCGGCTCCGCCCACTTTTCAAATCCTGGACACCGTGAGCAGGGTAAAGAAAACACGAAAAACGCGTTTTTTCCTTCCCTGATTAGGTTCATAAATTTCAAAAAAATAATAATAAAACTTGAGAAACTCACAAATTAACAAACAAGCCCTGCGCATAGCTTATTTGATTCGAGTCTTTCAGTCCGTGGAGCATAAAATCCCGCTCTGGGCTCCATTTCGAGTCGGTCAGCCAAATGTCTCGGAGCCAGGCGGTGCCCTAAAAGCTTTTATTATACGAAATTATGAGAATAGGCGATAAAATGACCATAAAGCTTTGAGTTTTTCTAGGCCAGTGGCAACACCTCATAAAAGCGAAAACTAGGGATAGAATTGTTAAAAACAGAGAAACAAGCTCCGCCCCTCACCGTTTTTTCTGTATTCTTTAGTACTTCCTGTACCAACCTCGCGCCGGAAACTTGCAAAGGGGTGGCGCTTGTTTTCTTTGGACTTCTTCTACTTTTTCAACTGCTCACCTTTTTCAAAATCCTCGCCTTTCCAAACTCGTGCGCATCGCCCATCACTGTCCGAATGCACGCCTCGAAGGTGAACAAGTCGTTCCAATTTGTGGATCGCTCCCAAATTCGCAGACAAACTTGCGACTCGTCGGCGAGTTGCGGGTAGAATGCGCGCTGGAGGAATACCTGGAAATATGGTTTTTTTTCGGTGGGAAAACTGAAAAAAACAGCGCACAGGGTCACTGCGTGCTAGACCCTATGTAGAGGCAAATGCGCCCTATCGCATTCTCTGCGTCTCCCACGGGGTGTTGAGAGGTACATGAAAATTAAAATTTAAATTTCGCGGGAAAGTTGACACGTCACTCGAGAAAAAATTGCGCGAAATGGCGTATTCAAAACGTCGTTACTGCGGCACAGCAGCAATTTTTTAAATATTTTTTTCTTATGGGTTAATATCTTTTGCATGATTCTAAATATTTAAACAACATTTCCCTATTTATTTTATGCAAAAAACGTGTTCCGCCAGCGCCTCGTTTTTGAAAATCCAAACCGTTTCAAATCTGTAACAACCGCGTTTCCTCAAATCTATGTGAGCAGTGGAGCGCATTTTCACTCCGTGGTCTCCACAGTGAAGTTCTGCCAAGTTTAGCGAAACGCGTACAAAAGTGGAGACGCAGAGAAATGGTGCTCGAAAATTTGGTCTAAAAAAGTTTAAAAAGCGTAGTCCAGGACACGTGACAAAAATCTTGCCACGAGACAAGAAGATACGCAGACAAGAGACAGCGTTAACACGCTACGCAACCGCAGTGCGTGGGCAGTAGCGAGAACGACTTTTTGTGACATTTTTCAGTGAAGCTGAAAACAAGCTTAGCTTACATGCAACGCTCCATTATCTGTCCCATGAAAACTATTCGGCAGCTGTGATTCAAAATCGGCAAATTTTCGCAAAAAATCCTGCGACCATTGTGTATTCCGCACAATATAGGAGCCGGCGGCCACCTCCCAGTTCACGAATCGGTCGTAGAATGTGATGTCGAAGGCTGGGTCGATGTATTCTTCGAGGAGGCTGCAATACTGGCGTTTTATTGGGTTTTACACAGGTGAAATGCGGTGGATGAATATAGTGTCCGTATTTGAATCATATCGAGCATTTTTTTTTGCTAATCTAGTCACAAGGTTACGAAACTTGGGGAAGTTAGTGTAAAAAACAGTGCCGTTAAATACTAGAAAAAAATTGGCGGTGAAACACCACAGGTTTGTACAATGCGAAAAAATAATAAAAAGTAATTATATGGATCATATGGACGATATGATTCAAATACGGACGCTATATGCATCCACTGCATTTATTGCACATTGCTTGCCTTTACACCGAAATTTGAAGCCCCGCCCACTTTTTTTGCTCGTGAACAGTCGGCCGCGAATTTGCCCCCACTTACACATTCGGATTAACCACTGCCACGTCAGCGTCCAAAAACATCAGCCATTCGGTGTTTTTGAGCAATTCAGCCACTATACAGTGCCTTCGGAACATGAACTGCAAACAACTATTCTCAGTATGGAGCGCTGCAAATTTGCTCCCTTCGCACAGTGGAGGACGCGACCACGTTGGCGACGAGAGAGTGCAGAAAATTGAGAGAGCGTGGCCGATGTTTCGCTCTGATTTCTCTGAATCTCACTCCAAATGTATGTGAAATTCACTGTACGATTGGAGCAAATTTGCAGCGTTTTATACCGAGTATATCCAACATATTTTTTACTCACATCTCTCTGTCCACAAATTTGTCGATACTCTGAATCCTCGACCAGCTTAAACTTGTATTTGTGCATATTACAGTAGCATCGCACTGTATTCAACGCCGTTCTGTAATCCTTCTCGGCTTGTGCCACGTCACCAACTATCATGGCCACAGTAATGTCATATCGGCGTACCGCTGGTGTTCGGGCTATTGGGAAGCGGAGAGGGCTGCGCTGAGAATGCTAATGTGGTTATTCATAATCATTTGATCTGTTTCCCCGTAAAAAAATAGTGTTCAAAGAGCCATACAAAACAGTTTTCGGGCTACGGTATTAAAGGCGCATACCTGTTCGTTCCCAGCGGGGTGGGTCTCACCACGCCGCTCGCACCGCACGTCGAGTGAGTAAACAAAAACAAAATTTTAGGATTTCTGCTGGTTTTCTCTTTTTTCGAGCATTTTTCATTTCTTTTTTTCAATTCTTTTTTTTATTGTTGTTTTTCGCGTACTTTTACATGCTTTGTTGATATTTTTAACTTATTTTCGTTCGTGTAGATCGTTTAAGTGGCTATTCATCTTTTAAAATAATTTTTTGCAGTTATACATTTCGTAATTTTACAGTTTTGGAGGACAAGAAACCGTAGTATTGTGTATTCAACAAAGTTGCGTCATGGTACGTCCAAAGTAAAAAAAAAGCGCAAAAAAAGACGAAAAGAGGCGTCCAAAGTGACTTTGTTTTTGCGTCTTTTTCTTTGTTGTTTACCGCCAAACAAGCAAAAAAGCATTTGTAAACATGTTTACAACCGCGCGCTTTTTTTTTACTTTGGACGTACCATCATGAAAACATCAGCCTGCATTCCCTTTTCTGGTCGCGTCTCTACACTATTTGAGCACAGCCTCCCGCACGAGAAATGCGCACCGCTGGTCCCTAAAAAGAAGGTCTCGGCGTCTCGCACTCTCTCGCGCGTGCAGATAGAGCGCGCTTGCACCGCCTTTCCTGCAGGAATGTTCAGAATTTAAGAATGCGTCGGAAACACTGAAAACCGGAAATTCAATTGAAAAAGGAATATAAATAGACACAAAAGAAAATTGCCGATTTTTTGAGATATCATAGAAGAAATAATAATTTGTCTTCACAGAAATACCTCTAAACAAAGATTTTTCACGAATTTCGAGATTTTTCGAAAAATTCACTATTATTTTTGGAAATACTTGATAAAGACATGTCAAGAATATTATAGTAAAGTGATTATTTATTGAAAAAGGACAAATCAAGCGGTTTTGTTTGCCAAACAGTGGCATTTTCAGCCGCTCGAGCACGAAGTCTTATTCAGATGCTCCTAAATTTCGTCTCGAAAATGTTTTCGAAAATCGGCTCCCAGGGTTTTGTAGAGAATTTTACGGCGATCATTTTTCGCTTTTGAACGAACGAAATCGTCAAAAAATGGCTTCGGTAGTTGAAAAACCAATTTCAGTTGAAAAAGTGAAAAAATGGACAAATTTTGATGGTTTTTAATTTTTTTCTGAAGAACTAGAAGACAAATCAAAAATCGGCTGCCGAGGAAAGTTTCTAAATTTTCTTGCGGTCATTTTGCGACCTCAACCGGCCGATTTGGTCAAGAATGGACGGAAAAAATAGGGTTTTAAGATTTCCAGTCATGGATCGGTGGACATCTGAAGGTACGGAATTCGGTCCCTCAAGCGCTTCAATCACAGTCTTGATGGTCGCTTTCCGTTAGAATAGGTCAGTATTGTTCGCAAACATTATTAAACCATATAAAATAGAAGTTTCGGGAATATTTTATTCGATTACTGTATTTCTCGGAATTTCAACAGAGTGGGCGGAAGAAGCGTCTGATCTTCGATGAAAACTTAGTTACTCCAGGCCGTAGATTGTATTCAACAGAAAAGAAACATATTTAAACCAAATTTATTGATTTTTGAAAAGCAACCATCATATTTATAGCACCTTTTAAATAATTAAATTAACAAAAAATAGTTTTCAACCGATTTTTGGTATAAATTGAATTTCCGGGCCCGATGATTTTGATTGTCCTTCTATGTTGCTGATTTCATTATTTTGCTGCTGAGCTATCTGTAAAAATAACAATTTTGAGGTCATTTATCGTAAAATAAAGCAATTTTTTAGATATAAAACGGCTAGGATTTACGAAAGATTGAGCAAGTGCACCAAAAATATTATTCCTTCCTATTGGAACACTATTTTAGACATTAGAACAAAAAAAAAGTGAAAAATAGCCGAAAAATAACGATTTTAAAAGAGAAAATTTAATTAAAAAAGGTTTTGTTTAAAGGAGCATGCAAGTTTGCGGCGCGAGGCAGAGAGAGTGCCAGACGAAATACAAATTTGCTGGTGCCTTTCTCGTGTGGGAGGCTGTGTTTGAGTGGTCGCGGGCAAAAAAGTGGGCGGGGTTTCATATTTTTTGTTGATGCAACTCGATTGAAAACACAAGTGACGAAATAAGGTGGAACACAATGATAATTGTTTGTGTTTATCGACGTGCGATGAATAATGCGAAAATTTCAAACAATTGGACAACCCTGGTAATTAATGATAATGCCGAAACGCCCTATGAAAAACCAATCCAGCACAGTGGAGAAGGAAATGGCAATGTTAATCCATGTTGCACAATGGGAAAAGGAAAGCACCCACAATCATTCGGAAGTAGCTCGTGACTGGAACTTTAAAAAGCAAAGAAGAAAGCGGAACAATCAGAACGATTTCAAAATCTTTTTATCAGACTAATCGAGAAAACAAGAGCGACTGAATACAAAAAGCTGGAAGAAGAACATGGACAACAGAAATCGCCGCACTAGAAAATTAATTGGTCGCTATCAAGAAACTGCTCACGAATCAAGGCGACAGGAAATCACCACCAGCACCTCTAATTGTCTGCGCCTCAGAATCGGAACGGAAGCGATCAATGGCCATCTCTGGCGTTCTAGAAGGTCTTAACAATAGGATACCTCCTGTTACCAATAGGATACCTCCTGTTACCATGTACGGAATAAGCAAACCAAACTCGCATCACCCCGCTTCCTTAAAGTGATCTACGGCTCAACATTTACCTAAACCGCCCAGTAATCAATAGATTTCAATAGAGCCGATCTGCGTATTTCAGCGAAAACAAAGGCGGTAAAACCCCTCTTCAAACTTGTGATCCGGTTACCAATCGATTCGTTTAGTCCGAAGCTTCTTCTCCTGGACGAAGTCTCACAGCTTCCACGTGTTGTCATCTTCCACACTTTCTCACAAACAATGCCGATGATCTGTAGATGGGGCAGCATGAATATCCTGGTCTTCCAGGTAATCTTCTAAATGACTCGCAGTTCTTCCACTCCTAGATACAGATTTTTTGCTGTTGCAACGCAGCCACGATTTGCAACGAGTTGATGACAGTCTGTCTACACTCCGCACACCCACCCGATTGAATTCCACCATCACAATTTTAGAAGGACTCCGCAGCAATCAGGCAAGTCTATCATCGGTTTGCAGAACGCCAGATCGAACAGCTCGATCGCGATCCTCGCGTTTTACACAAGAATGATGGACTACGCAAAAGCTCCGTCCTTTGTGTCAATCCTCAACGTCGGCTCGTCACAAAGACAAAAGTTTAACCACGTCCTGGTGCTGATAACCGCCAGCGATTCAATATGACAGTTAGCAGAACTAGCAGGGAATGTCTGATTTTCACCAAGAACCTCTGCAAGACACATCCAACTGTTCGACGGCATCCCACCCAACCAGTTAGTGTATCTCTAAAAGCGGACGCTCTTTTCCGTTTCGCCCAAACTCAAACTTGACTTGAAAATAAATATGTGTCCAAAGGTAGTTAATCGGTGTGAAAATGGCAATAAATTTCGATTTGTTTGAATCATAATAAATATCGTTTAAATGATATTCTCTCTAGAATAATCACAATATTTTCTGTTGAACGATACTGATTTTAAATAAAGAAATAATTTTATTGCCACATTCCGGCCACTATATAAACTTCCCGAAATTCGATATTTCCAATTCAACGAGCTGACAATGGCCCGTCTTCTGAGCATTCTTGCCTACTTGCTTCTTATAATTGGAACTTTTACTTCATTGGCATATGGCAACGGCTGCTACAAAACCAGAGAATGTATCGAAGAATGCAAGCCAGGATACGAGGCAGTGAGACATATCGGTTGTAAAGTCCTTGGAAGTTATAAAACCTGTTGTCCCCATCGAATTTAATACATAATTTTGCTGTTTTTTTGATAAAAAATAAACTTCCGGGAATTTGTGTTTTCAATTGAGTTGCATCATGTAAATATGCGTCTGCAAACACTTTTCATTTCTCGATTGAAAACACCATATGTGGATAGTCGAAAATTCTTTTTTAAAAATCGTCGAAATGGGCGGATCCAACTTTTTTTTTTTGAAAAATGCATTCAGTTGATGGTGTTTTCAGACGAGTTGCTACATGAAAACATTAAACCCCGCCCACTTTTTTCACACGAATATTAAATTTTAGTGCATTTTGAATTTTTGCGTGAAAAAAGTTGATGATGCAACTCGATTGAAAACACAATTTAAAAAACCACTCTGGCGGTTGGCTCCGCCCATTTTCCCCCCATTTCGTGGGTCCTCGAATTGCCAAACAGTGGCGATTACGGGAAAATTAAATGAAATTTTGCCCCCCCCCCCCCATAGATTCAGCGTTTATTTTTTCTGGAAGAGGTTTCGGAAAAGTTAGTCCCTGTAAATCTTCATCCACTCACAGCCTCCCACACGAGAAAAGCACCAGCAAATTTGTATTTCGTCTGGCACTCTCTCTGCCTCGCGCCGCAAACTTGCATGCGCCTTTAAACAAAACCTTTTTTAATTAAATTTTCTCTTTTAAAATCATTATTTTTCGGCTATTTTTCACTTTTTTTTGTTCTAATGTCTAAAATAGTGTTCCAATAGGAAGGGATAATATTTTTTGGTGCACTTGATCAATCTTTCGTAAATCCTAGCCGTTTTATATCTAAAAAATTGCTTTATTTTACGATAAATGACCTCAAAATTGTTATTTTTTACAGATAGCTCAGCAGCAAGATAATTAAATCAGCAACCTAGAAGGACAATCGAAATCATCGGGCCCGGAAATTCAATTTATACCAAAAATCGGTTGAAAACTATTTTTTGTTAATTTAATTATTTAAAAGGTGCTATAAATATGATGGTTGCTTTTCAAAAATCAATAAATTTGGTTTAAATATGTTTCTTTTCTGTTGAATACAATCTATGACCCGGAGTAACTAAGTTTTCATCGAAAATCAGACGCTTCTTCCGCCCATTCTGTTGAAATTCCGAGAAATACAGTAATCGAATAAAATATTCCCGAAACTTCTATTTTATATGGCTTAATAATGTTTGCGAACAATACGGACCTATTCTAACGGAAATCGACCATCAAAACTGTGATTGAAGCGCTTGAGGGGCCGAATTCCGTACCTTCAGATGTCCACCGATTCATGACTGGAAATCTTAAAACCCTATTTTTTCCGTCCATTCTTGACCAAATCGGCCGGTTGAGGTCGCAAAATGACCGCAAGAAAATTTAGAAACTTTCCTCGGCAGCCGATTTTTGATTTGTCTTCTATTTTCTTAGAAAAAAATTAAAAACCATCGAAATTTTCCCATTTTTTCACTTTTTCAACTGAAATTGGTTTTTCAACTACCGAAGCCATTTTTTGACGAATTCGTTCGTTCAAAAGCGAAAAATGATCGCCGTAAAATTCTCTACAAAACCCTGGGAGCCGATTTTCGAAAAAATTTTCGAGACGAAATTTAGGTGCATCTGAATAAGACTTCGTGCTCGAGCAGCCGAAAATGCCACTGTTTGGCAAACAAAACCGCTTGATTTGTCGTTTTTCAATAAATAAGCACTTCACTATATTATTCTTAACATGTCTTTATCGAGTATTTCCAAAAATAATAGTGAATTTTTCGAAAAATCTCGAAATTCGTGAAAAATCTTTGTTTGTAGGTATTTCCGTGAAGACAAATTATTATTTCTTCCATGATATCTCAAAAAATCGGCAATTTTCTGTTCTGTCTATTGATATTCCTTTTTCAATTGAATTCCCGGTTTTCAGTGTTTCCGACGCATTCTTAGATTCTGAACATTCCTGCAGGAAAGGCGGTGCAAGCGCGCTCTATCTGCACGCGCGAGAGAGTGTGAGACGCCGAGACCTTCTTTTTAGGGACCAGCGGTGCGCATTTCTCGTGCGGGAGGCTGTGTCCACTGTCAAATTAAAAAACCTATTTTTCGTCGATTTTCGTAATTTTTACGGCGTTTTTGGTCAATTTTTTGAAATGAAAAATGAGTTTTAAAAATTGCTCAAAATCGGTGTAAAAATGAAGGAGAAATAGCGAAAATTGTTTTAAAAATATGGCCGTGGAAGAATTTTCGCAGTTTTATAAAATTTAGAAATTTCTTTTCAGCCAATTTTTGTCAATTTATGATATAAAAAGGCGGATTTTCGAGAAAATTTATCGGAAAAATTAAAAAAAAAAATACGGCCGTAAAAATATGCACTAGCTTTCGTTCGCAAAAACTCTTCCATAAAATAATATTTTCGTGCAAATTTCGCTGTTTTCGGTTCGTAAAAATGCACAACTCACCCTCTCCAAACTGTCCTCGATATTTAAGCGCGATAGAAAGCAAATAATCAGCATAAGTGCACAAAAAATAGAAAAGTGTTGAGCCCCTGATCTTCGCATACTTTTCAAAAGTTTACAGGAGAAAAGTGTGTCAAAAATAAAGATGAATACCCGAAAATAGCGTCAGACGCGCCCGCCGGTCGGCGAGAAGATAACATCTTTAAGGTACCTGGATTTGGGCGGTTTTCTCTTAAGGGTTTTTTTTTCCAAAGGGAGGGCGTAGTGCATGCGCAGCAGGCTTTTAAACCCATAAAACCTTGTTCAATTTGAAGAAAAATTCATTAAAAACTCGCATAATTCACAAAATTGCAGAACGAATCAATATTTTGCGGACTATCGCAGATATTTCCGGATTGCAGTGAACTTTATCGATTTTCTGGAAAATTTTCGAAATAAAAAAAGCCAGTAAATGCACACAAAGCCAGTCTTCCTGACGGGATAAAATGGTGATTTGGAAGAATTTACACGTGCAAAAGTAGACGGACGGGTAGAGGAATTGGAGGCATTCGCGTTTTTTTGGGTGCTCGATCTGGAAAATTATTGATTTGCATAGATTGCGAAGATGGATTTGCGCTCCACTGATGACGCAACGAGTTATCAATGGGCGCGAAATAAATAAAAACATTTATTATGGACCTATTCATAGGATTCGTTTTTTGACATTTTTTAACATTTTTACCTTTTTTTTATTTATTTATTTATTTTATTAAGACTTTAAAGCACGTGAAATAGAAAGAAAATCATGGTTTTAACATTGTTTGACATTTTTTGACACCTATGAATAGAAAAAAAAACAAAAACAAACAAACAAAAAAATTTTTTTTCTCCTATGAATAGGTCCATTAAATAAATATTTACCTCCACGAAACACGCCTCTAGGTCATCTTCTTCCTGCTTCAGATTTCCAATTTTCCTTTTATCTCTTCCAATTTTTCTCGTCCAAGTTGCTATATCGTCACGTTCGTCAAATATCGATTTTTCCGTGAAATTTTCAAATTTCCGCCGGCGAGCTCGCTGTACGGACGGCGCTGCGACTTTTACCACCAATTCGCGAACTTTTCCAGTCTCTGATAGTTGGATGGCCCGGAAAAATGATTTAATTTGTTTTTAAATCAGAAAAAATCGATAGAAATGCAGTTTTCCAGATTTTTATAGGTCTCGCCACGATTTGCCCATTTTCACAGATTTTGAGTAAAAATGCATTAAATTTGACCGGCTTTTGTTCAATTTTCACCAAAAAGGTGTTTGCAGACGTTCGAGTCGAAGGTTTGGACTCCGCCCATTTTGCATATGCCGCACAGTTTTTAGCAAGAAATGTAAAAATTGCTCAAACTTCGATTGAAAATGTATGAACTACACTTAAACAAGCCGGGCTTTTCTAAGTTTTGCCAAAATTTTAGCCCAATATCAATAATTGTCTCCTTTTTGACCGAAAATTTTACAAAATTGAGAAAAATCGCTCAATTTACATTTTTCTTGCCAAAAACTGTGCGACATAAACAGAATGGGCGGAGTCCGAGGTCCGCAAACACTATTTAGCGAAATGCGGTCAAAATCGACGTTATTTTTCGTAGTTTTTTTTCCGCCAAAATGTTAATGGTACGTCCAAAGTAAAAAAAAAGCGCAAAAAAAGACGAAAAAAGGCGTCCAAAGTAACTTTGTTTTTGCGTCTTTTTTCTATACAGTATACCGCAGAACCTGCAGATCAAACAAAAAAAAACAACTAAAAACATGTTTCAAACAATTAAAAATGTAAACAAACATGTGAAATTCAAATTATTCACTTCGCGCGTCGCTAAGATGTGCAGGTTTGGTGGGATACTGTAGAGAAAAAAGACGCAAAAACAAAGTTACTTTGGACGCCTTTTTTCGTCTTTTTTGCGCTTTTTTTTTACTTTGGACGTACCATAAACATCAAATTAAATACCTACCGTGGCCACGATTTCCGGTTTGATCATTCCTGCCACGTGGCACAGCGTTTCGAGTTGCTCATTTGGCTGATCGATTTGTCCAGCGGCATCGGAGAGAAGGGAAATAAGGGTCTCAAAAAAAACACATTTTTAAAAATTTTTTTCAGTCAGAGCCGTATTAAGGTACCTTTTGCAGAATTTCGAATACTTCTGACTCCATTTTGCATGTTCAATCAAATTAAAATGCGTTTTTATGATATTTTAATGCGGAAAAATGGGGTAAATTAATAAAAATGGCTGAAAAATGAAATTGTGAAAAAAAGAAAAATCATTTTCAAATTTCCCGCTGTTAAGAAAAATTTGAAACATATTTGAAGGCCACCAATAAGCGAATTAAGTGGGCGGGGTATAGGTGAAACACTTTTTTTTTTGAGGAGGGGGCGTGACCTTGCATTTTCTCTTCTACGTAGTCAAAAACTGGTGCGATAGAGCGCATTTGCATCAGGTTCTCTTTGTTTTCGATTTTAAAAAATTTCAGATTTTATTTTCAGCATTTTAAAATCTTTAATTTTCCTATTTTTTGCGGCTTTTATCGACAAAAATGTCAAAATTTAGTGTTTCATTTAAGAAAAACGTTTTCATATGAGGAAATGTCGAAAAATATCGAAAAAAGAAAACATGTGAAAAAAAAAAGAAAAATGACAAAAAATTGGCCTAAAATTGTGTGAAATTATGTAAAAAATGGTCTTAGTTGTGCTCAAAAAGTTGGGAGAGTGAAATATTGAATTTTTGCAAAAAAAATTGTTTTTTGTCGCCACATTTTTTTTCTTCAAAAATTTTAAAACTTGATCGAATTGATCAATATTTTAACCTATAATTTTTGGACCTTGTCCGCCAGTATTTTTAACATAGTTTCCCAAAAATTCAGACCGATCCGAGCATTTTAAGTCCTTTTTATCAAAAAACTCATAATTTTTCATTTTCTTGCCAATTTTTTTTACATTTTTCCGCAATCATTTATCAGCCTCAATTTTGCTGTTTTTCCCCATTCCAATTCGAGTTTTTTGCTCATTTTAAGCATAATTTTTTATTAGACCGCTTTTATTTTCGCAATTTCGTTAATTTTGCATTTTAAAGCCTAATTTTGGTGTAATTCTTCTAGAAAACTTGAGCAATGGACGAAGGAGAATGCTCATCTTCATCGGCAGCTCCGCCGCCCGAGCAGGAGCAGCCGCCAATTTCAACGGTAAGTTGGTTTTTTGGGAAAAATATTTTTCTTTCACTTTCCTTGTTGAAATTTTCAAAAGTCCGCAAACCAGGTCCCCGAAGAAGAACAAGCCCTGCCATGCACCACAATTGACGAACTTTTAATCTTCAACGAGACCTACTTTGAAATCATCGACCAATCGATCGCCTTCGTGGATCAGCAGCTCGCCGATAATCGCCGTAAGCAAAAACAGCTGCAGGAAGAGCAGAAAATGTACAAACGGGCGGATGTGACGAAGAGAAAAGTACCGGTTCATCTGTACATGCCGCCTTATTTTAAGGTGATTCAAAGTTTTATTGAAAAAAAAAGATGTCAAATGAGAAAGAGGTGCCAACTTTATTCACGAAATATCAAAAATTGCGTGCAAACTCGGAAAATTCTCCGATTTATCGGAAATCTTGGGAGCGAAATATCGATATCGATTTTGTTTTCTGAAAATTTTAAAAATCGATATTTTTGCCTGACATTTTCTGGGAATGCGCGGTCATTTTTCCCCAATATTTCAGGCCAATTGGATCATTTTCCAATTTTTTTGCTATTTCGTGAACAACCCCATTAAAATTGCACAAAACCTCGAAGTTTATCAGATTTTTGACGACGATTTTTACAAAAAAGACATCCAAAAAGAAACCGACAGTAGTTAAAAGGAAAACTAGTTTCCCACTAAAACCTATTTTCCTTGCCAGGACGAGAACGGAATGTGCCCTCCGATGAGCGCCGAAGCCCGCGAAAAACAAGAGCTAAAATGGTTCGATCCGCTGATGAAAGAAGAGAAAAAATGGACACCAAGTGAGATTAAAACGCTCCGCGAGGCGGTGAAAGAGGCGATGATCGCCCAACAAATGCAGCCGTTGTGCTCTAGAAGGTTCGACTTTGTCAAAAAAAAAGAAACCCCTAAAATATTATGAATTTTCAGAGACATAGTAGTCTCCAAGCTGAAAAACCAAGACGCAACCACAAGCTCGTGGGAACGACGTCAATGGACGATGGAGTTGGAGGATTTGATGAGGAAAATTGCGTATATCAAGTCGAAAAGTATTGAGGAAGTGTTGACAGTGTCGGCTGATTACTCGGTGGTTCCGTGGAATGAGATTGCCAATGTTGATGTTAGTTTCTTTGGGAAAAAAAAATAATATAGATTGTCGTCGACTTCCGAAGCTATGGCGACCCTGACCGGGAAACATTTTTTAAATCTGCGGCACGGTTTTCCAGCATTCGGGGCTTATTCCTTGGTTTCGAAATGTTTTCCTCGTGATTATGAGGGTCTCGCCACGATTTGACACAGGCAGTGTAGGTATCGTATTCAGCACCTTCTCGAACTCATTTCTGGCTATATTTTTGGAGAAAATCGACGAATTTTGAAAATATTTTAGCTTTGTTTGTTTTAATAAAAAACCAACATCCACGAAATTACTAAAAATTTCTATTTAATTTAAAATTTTTCTGCCAAAAACTGTCAGAAATACAAAATGGGCGGAGCCTGAAGTCTGCAAACACTTTTGTTCAACGATTCGACTGAAAATCGTTGATATTGAAATTTTTAGTGAATTTTTGTACAAAATAGTCATATTATGGACACAAATAACAAGAAATTGCAGAATTGAGAAAAATCCCTCTTTAAAAATTTTCTAGGCCCCATATGCAAAATGGGCGGAGTCACAGGTCTGCAAACACAACAATTTTGCTCAAATTTTAACAAAATTCGACTGAAAATTTATTGAATTTGAAGAAAAAAAATGTGTTTGCGGACTTTAGACTCCGCCCATTTCGTCTATAACGATCACATTTGGGAGGTGGAACATCGTGGCGATAGCTGCTGTGAAAATAAGTTGTATTCGGAAAATTTATTTTGCCGCAAAATTCGATTAAAAAAGTTTATGGAGAAAAAAATCGCGCGAGCCTTGCGAAAAAGTGTGCGTTATATGCGAAATGGGCGGAGTCGCAGGTCTGCAAACACCGTTTTTATTTATTTATTTTTGTTGGATTCAGAAAAAATTTGAGGACTTTAGACTCCGCCCATTTTGCATACGATACATTTTTGGTTTTTATTTTTGGAAAATCACACTTTTTTTGCAATTTTCGCTCGTTTTTCTCTCCGTTTTATACTAAAAATGATTAATTTTGATTCTCTAATGGACCTATTCATATGATTCGTTTTTTGACATTTTTTTAAACATTTTTTAACGTTTTTTAACATTTTTTGACATCTATTGTGTTTTCAATCGACTTGCGACATGAGAACGCGAGACTCCGCCCACTTTTTTGAGGGCGACCACGCGAACACAGTGATATTTGAAGAGACGCAGACAGGTAGCGCACAAATAAGTGGGCGGAGTCTCGCGTTCTCATGTCGCAAGTCGATTGAAAACACAATATGAATAGGAAAAAAACCAAAAACAAACAAAAAAAACATTTTTTTGTTTTTTTTTCTCCACAAGAATAGGTCCATAATTGTAAATTAATTTAAAATAAAAGACAATTGCGCGGCTCTTGCAAAATGGGCGGAGTTAATTGCCCGCAAACACTCTAAAATCAATCCATTTCCAGTTCAAAGGCACGCGTACCGAATGGGCGGTCAAATCGAAATGGATGAACGAGCTGAACCCGAAATGGAACAAATCCGCGTGGAGCCCCGAGGAAATTGAGCAACTCCGAACGCTCCGCGAGAGCCCACAATTCACCTCGTGGCCGATGCTCGCTCTGAAACTCAACACCAATCGAACCGCATATCAGTGCATGGAAAAGTACAAGACTGAGGTTGCGCAGCATTCAAGGTAGGAGGGAAACGTGGAACAAGCCCCGCCCCCTTTTGCAATGCTTAGAAAAGAGGCGGTGCTTGTTCCTCGTGTCTCAGATTGCTCAGGGTCTCATATTTTGGATATTTTCAATTTTGCGGCACCGTTTTTTTTTGGGTCTAGAAAATAAAAATAAAAACACAATTAATTTAATTTCAGAGAATGGACTCAAGAGGAAGACACCAAACTGATCGCCCTTACCAAGCTAACAGCCATAAATGGACATATTCAGTGGGATAAAGTTGCCCAATTCATGCCGGGACGGACGCGGCAACAAGTCCGGACGCGTTTCTCGCACACACTTGATTCGAAGGTCAAACATGGACGGTGGACGGATCAGGAGGATATGGTGGGTTTTTTGGGTTAAAAGCTGAGGAAATTGGAGGTTTCTGTGGAAAAAATGGCTCTGGGACGTTTCGAAACTTGTGCATTTTGCGACAAATGCGCGTGTGTTTTGGTGTCAATTGGCAAAAACGATACGAAAAAAATGAAAAAAAAAAATGTTTCGAAACGTTCCAGAGCCGAAAAAATAGGTAAAAATACCCTCTTTCCTTAATTTTTGCTTGGAAATTTTTGAAAAATCGCTGAAAAAAATTGTTCTGGAAGAGATTTGCAAACAGTTAGTCCCTGCAAAACTTTGGCCACAGATTTATATTTTTTTTTTCGAATTTTCATTATTACGCATTCGCCAGGGAGTGACATTTCACGATAAATTCGGTTTTAGTGTAAAAACGATGATTTTTTCTCCACAGCTCCAATAAAATCAAGAAAAAATCATTCAAAAATGTCAAAAAAAAAACCAAAAAACTCAGGAAAAAACAATAATACAGCATTTTTTCTTCCACGTTCATGTTTTTTCACGAATTTTTCAATTTTTTACTGATAAAAATGTCTGAAAATGGCGGGTAATTGGCGAAAAATTTAAAATGTGGCTTTGCAACATTCAAATTATTTCTGCGGTTTTTCTTCCACGGTCATGTAATTTTTTTTTTTGGATTTTTTGTCTTTTTTTCGCTTTTTCATAAGCTTTAAAAAATAAGAAAAATCAGGGTAAATTCTAGGCCCCGGCCACAAAATTTTTGTCGTTAGTAATTCTATTTTTATCTGAAAATGGGGACATTTCTCTTTAAAAAATTGTTTTTCCAAATTTTTCAATTTTCAACGATATGAAAATGTGATTTTGCGGAATAGAACAGCCTGAAATGGAGCTGTACTGAAAAAAGCATTAATTTGATTATGTCGACCCATTAATTTCATGTTAAATTTATACGTAAAATTAAATAATTTTGATAAATATTTACCAAAGTTAAAATCACGAAGAACCAAGTTCTGCGGAGCGCGCAAACACGAGAAAACTTTCAGCTCCTAATGTGCGCAGTCTCCCGTCACGGAGCCAAAGACTGGGCAAAAGTCGCCCAAGCAGTCCAAAACCGTAACGACTCTCAATGTCGTGAGCGCTGGATGAACGTCCTCAACAGATCTGCCAACGTCTCCGAGCGATTCACCCTGGCGGAAGACGAGCAACTTTTGTACGCGGTCAAAGTTTTTGGCAAAGGAAATTGGGCAAAGTGTCAGAGCCTTCTACCGAAAAAAACGGCGAGACAGCTGAGAAGACGTTACGTGCAATTGATTGCCGCCAAACTGAGAATGATTGCGGGTTTTACGACGTCTGTGGATGCGATGAAAGCGGGACGACGGGCTCCGCAAGAGGATGAATTGAAGGAGGAGGACGAGAGGGATTCGGCGATGATTCCGAATGAATTGATGATTGAGACTTATCAAAAGTTGGCAAGGGAGAAGCCGGATATTAATGAGACGCCGGAAGAGTTTTATAAGCGGATCAATGAGTTGGAGAAACCGGTCAGTTTTTTCTCCTATTCGGCACAGGAAAACAACCGTATCTTAACCCGGAGAAACGTCAAAAAATACCATAGCTTTTTTACTGGCTTTGAATAGTTTGAAAAAAAAAAGACCCTATCCACAGGGGCCTAAATGGCCGAATTCCTATTGAAAAAGAAGGCGGAGCTTCGATTTTTCGCGCCACTGCTTACTGTAGCCGGCAAGAATATTGAATTTATAATAAATGGGGCTAAAAATACAACAAAAACACTTTTTACTGCGCAGTATAGGTCCAATAGAGAAAATGTGGTAAAATTGAGAGAATTCTGATAAGAAATACCGCAGTTTTTAAAGTTCAAAATGCGAAAAAATACTGAATTTTTGAAACCGCTATTCCCTTTTTTAATAAAAAGTGAGTGAAATCTAAAAATACTCGTCTAGAAAATTTGCAATAGCCTCCAATTTTCTCAACGGACTGTGCAATATTGCGTCACGGTGTTTGCACCGGCTACAGTAACCAAGAAATTGTTTCGAAATTGAAGTTTTATCAGATTTTGTTCTAGAAAGTGGAAAATGTTAAATGTTTGTTTCATTTTTTGGTTGAAAATTGATAAATAATCGAATTTTACTTCAAAAAATCGAAAGATTGCTAATTTTACTATTAGCAAGTAAATATTTAATAATTTCGGTTGCTAAATATATAACAAAATGTTGATTTTCAAGTTTAAAAAATATAAAAGAGACAAAAAAAATATTTTTTCACGAAAAACGTGTTTTCGGATTACGGTTTAGTCGGCGAATACATCATCATCCTCGCTCTACTGCAAAATTCCTGTAAAACAGTGTTGCACTTGCAAGATTAACTCGAATTCTAGTTTTTATACTTCTTTTTAACGGAAAATGATGTATCCACGAAAAATTGCAGGTAAAATTTGATTTTTCGCTTCAAAACAAACGCACTACACTGTTGAAAATTGAAAAGTGCCGTAGAGCGAGGCTGATGATGCATTCGCCGACTATAGCTTGTTTTAATAATTTTGACACTTGTGATTGGGGACTTGTGGTTAAAAACTATCAGAAAACGTACCAAAATCCGCAAACACTTTGCGTCATTTTTATGGAAACAAGAATAATATTGTAAAAATTGCAACAAAAAAATCTTGTGTATAAGACCTCTGAGATTTACACAAATCGGCAAGATATGAAAACGGCCCTATAAACGAGAGGTTAGGCGAGTTGGGCAAAAACCGGTCTTATACATAAGAGATTTGTGTAAAATTTTTAGCCATGGCGCGCGGCCCGAAAATGAAGTCTACTAGCCTTTTGCAATGGATATTAGAAAAAAATTATCTGAGAACTCCTATGGACCTATTTGCAAAACCGAAAAAAAAAAGAAAAAAACGAAAAAAAAATTGCGGGAAAAATTGACCTGAAATTTTGGGAAATATTGGAAAAAATTCTCCTGTACATGCTCAAATAATTCTGGACCAAAATATCGATTTTAAAAATTTTCAGAAAAAAAAATCGATAATTTTTAAAATCGATTTTTTGGTCCAAAATTTTTGAGTGTGTACAGGATAATTTTTTTCAATATTTCCCGAAATTTCCAGTTAATCGGAGCATTCTCCGATTTTTCCCGCAATTGTTTTCCGTCGTCCTTTTTTTCCGGTTTTGTGGATAGGTCCACTAGAATCAAAAATGAAATGCGAAAAACGAAAAAATCTATCGAGATCGGCTAATAGCCATCGCAAACGGCACACGGCACACGGCCCGATTCGATGGCTATTAGCTGAAAATTTCCCGAGTTTTCACGTTTTTTTTTTCCAGGTAGCCTCTCGGCTCCGTGTGCTCAAAGCTCGCGACGACTATGACGAAATAATGGAGCACATTAATGCAATTGTGGAAAAGCATCAAAGAGGCGATGATGGGCACGAAATTAATGAGGAATTGGCTGCGAGTAGCGTGCTAGCTTCGGTCAATATTACGGAAGTGTGAGTTGGAAATTTAAAATTAGGGATTTGTGGTCTGAAAATGCGCATTTCAGCGACATTCGCTACATGATTGAGAGAAGTCACACGATGAGCCGCTGCTATCGAAACAGGCAGAATGGAAGGGTACTTGATTTTTGTTTTTTTTTTGCCCCCATTTTCCTGTTTATTTCCAGTGCGTAGACCAAATCGGTTGCCGAATCCGTCCCATCGGCATCAATATGGACCCCAGCTTGATGCCAGTTTTTGACAAGGACACGCCAGAAGAGGAAAAAGTGATGAGATTGGTGGAATCGCTGTGCTGTAGTGTCCGAAAACACGATATTATTGGCTGGGGAAAACGATTTTGGATCGAGTATCGACACGTGGGAGCACGCCATGCGAAGGCGTATGCGGAGAATGTGGGTTTTTGAGATTTTGGGTGGGAAAAATAAAGCCATTTTATTTTTTAAACACATATTTTTGAAAATTGGAGCTTGCAAAAACATTGTTCAGAAAATTAATTTTTAGCCAAAAAAACAGTTCTGAAGCTCTAAAAAACTTTAAAAAAAACCCCCCCCCCCGTTTTTTGCCAGTTCTATAAAATTTTTTATCAGTTCTGTGGATTTTTTAACGAGTTCTATGTTAGCAGTTCCATGAAACTTTTTTACCAGTTCCATGGATTTTTTCTAACAGTTCTATACAAAACCAATTCTATGGAATTTTTATCTGAAATCGCAACAACAAAAAAAATTAGAATTCATCCGAGAGGAGTACACGGATTCTAGTCCGCGGGCCTAGAAAATTGGCGGCCGGGATTTATTTTCAATGGCATGGAAATATCTCAAAATTGAAAAAAAAATCTCAAAATCTGCTAAAAAGCTACAAAATAGTTGGGGACTGCAAACTGCAAAAAAATCCATTAAAATGCCCTACATTGAAAACAACAAAAATTTGAAAAAAAAACACTACATTTTGCAAAAAATTACGGAAAGAAAACGCTATTTTTGAGTGTTTTACATGTCAGAAATCATTGAAGTTGCAAAAATAATTTATAGAAATACTCTGATTAGACTGAAGTTTTGAGAAAAAAAATCAATATTTTAGTCCAAATTTTTTGAGCATCTCATGACCGGGACCATTTTTGGCAGTTTCTTCAAAATTTTCAAACCGATTGGAACGTTTTCCGAGTTGTTTGTCATAGTGAAAGTTTTTGCTAATATTTTAACGCCTTGACTCGTCCTGAATAGCCCCTAAAATAATTTTGATTCCAGATGATCCGCAAAAAATCTGCTCATCTAGCCGATTGGAGCATGCTAGCGCTTGCGGACACGCCACGCCCCACAAAAATCACCCTCCCGCCCACCGCCGCCTCTCACAATTTTCTGACAATGCTCCAAAAAGCACGTACCGGCTTGAATCTCCTTGCCGCTGAACACTTTTACCCGACAGATGTGCCGCTGGAAAAACAGCCAGGTTTTGGAAATGAGCAGAGAGAAACGTTGGATGGAAAGCGCCGGATGAATATCACTCTGGCAAGTGAAGTGCAGACTTCGACGCAGTTTAATTTGTTTTATGTAAGTGTTTACTGAGCAACTGAAAAATTGATGTAATTGGAAAAAAAAAGACGTTCAAAGTAAAAAAAATGTTCTACAGTAAGAAAAAAAACATTTTTTTTGTTTTTTTTTCCTACTTATAGATGTTAAAAAACGTTTAAATATGTCAAAAAGTGACGCGCGAACAAAAAAAAACCGAAAATATTTCAAAAATGGTAAACAAATAATGGGAATTCAAATTATTCACATTGCGCGTCAAATGGTGTGCATTGCCGTCTTTTGGAGAATTTACGCGAAATTTTGATTTTTTTCCTTTTTGAAAATTTATAAATTTTTTTTTTGTGCCATTTTTAATTTTTTTTTAATTCTATGGAATTTGAAATTTTTTTTTTCAAATTCCATAGAGTTAAAAAACAATTAAAAACGGCACAAAAATAACAAAAAAAACGGAATTTATTAATTTTCGTAACGGAAAAATTCAAATTTGCGCGTAAAATCATCCACAAGTCTGCAAACACCGTCCTTGGCGAGACCGCAATGTACAATATTTGACGCATTTCCAGGAATTTTGCGCCTCGCGAAAAATTTTTGTTTCACCCAACAAAAAAAACCAGAAAAAACGACAAAACAATTTTTTTGTCCGACCACTGCTGCATACTATTTTTCAAAATAATGCGTCTTCCAGGCCCGCATGCGCACCATCCTTCTCGAGCCGATGCGCCTTCAATTTGCCCGCGAGACGGCCGCTGAGGAACACGATCGTCTGAATCGGGAAATTGACCTGGAAGCAAGACAGAGTGAGGAGGAGGCTGTGGCCGATGGAGTTATAAGAAGACCGCTGATGAAGCAGGAGCATGGAATTCCGACGGTCACGCCCACTTTGATTTGTCACATGTTGTCGGTGAGCGTTTTTGTTCTTATGGTTTGTACAAAAGTCCAAATATTTATTGTCGGCCCGCCAAAACGGTCAAACGCGCACCGCTGAACTCAACGCTATGCGATTTTCATTTTGGTCACCAAATTATTTAATCAAAATGAAAATCGCATAGCGCTGAGTTCAGTGGAGCGCGTTTGATCATTCTGGCGGGCCGGCAATATTGAAAATTTTTCTTTGAAAAAATTGAATTTCCCTGTCCAAAAAAAAAAACTGTTAAAATCGCCCAAAAACTTCAAATTGTACGGCTTTTTTGTTGCGAACTTCACAACAAAAAATTAGAAACTGTCCAAAAGGAGTACACGAGACGTGGCCTAGAAAATCAGCGCCCGCTTATCAAGGCTGTCAAATCTCGCGGCCGGCCGAGCCGCGGCCCTGGAAGGCCGCGGCCCTGAGGGCCGCACAGTGAAGGGCCGCGGCCGGCCGGGCCGCGGCCGGCCGGGCCGCGGCCTCGGCCCTTGCATTAAACATCTACAGAAAGGTTATATACTATTTGAACTGAACAAAAGTGAAGCAAATTGGTTCTAAATTACAGAAATATCTGTAAAAATGTAAAAAATATGAAAAATAAAAAATATATTCAAAAAATGAGAAAATTTGAATTTTTAGTTTTTGAGATACAAATAAAAACTTTTTTGAAATGAGTTTTTGTACATTTTTGTGTATTTAGTTGTTTCATTTATCCACTTTTCAATCTCTTATTTACAACACACAAAAAAAAAAAATGAAAATTGCGATTTTTCAGGTACAATTGGATTTTTCATAATTCTTCATGCCAGAAAAAGACAAATAAATTTAAAAGATAACCACTACTCATTTTTAAAACATTGTTTCATTTCAAAAATCAAGATTTAAACCAGAAGTTTTTGAATAATGTAAATCATTTTTATTGCTAATCATAAAAAGTTAGAACAAAGTGGACAAAACAAAAAATAGTCACAAAAGTATGAAAATTCCCCTTGTGAAAGAATTATACCTATCTTAAATTATCTTAAATTATCCCAATCGAAAAAAACAACCAAATTTTTTTTAAATTTTCAACTTTTTTATAATTTTCACAAATTTCGTGAATATTATCGTTATTTTAGTATAATTTTTGATTTTTCATCCTTTTTTTGTTATTTCTCTATGAATTATTCACTTTGGAAACCCTCTGTAGGTTTTTTACGCAAGGGCCGAGGCCGCGGCCCGGCCGTGTGACAGCCTTGCCGCTTATTGTGTTTTCAATCGATTTGCGACATGAAAACGCAAATCAAGTCTGCATTCACCGTTCTGTCTGCGTCTCTTCAAATATCACTGTGTTCGCGTTTTCATGTCGCAAGTCGATTGAAAATACAATACATGCTTCAATTTTCCCAGAAAATGTGTTTTTTTCCTTGCCATTTCCTTCATTTTTCGCTATTTTTTTTCAAAATTTTTGTCAAAAAAAAAATTGAGCAGCAACCTAAAAAGAAGCAATGGCCACGCCCCTTTTGCAAAATCGGGCCTAATTCATTCCGTGAATTGGGATTTTTGAGCCTGAATTTTACTGACGTACTTTCGGAGCTTTGACCCTTTTTCTCTCAAGCTCCGCCCTTTGTTGCAAGTTTGCGGCACCATATTTTTCATTAGAGACCCCCCCCCCCCAAACAGTGCCGCAAACTTGCAAAGGGGCGGGGCTGATTCCCCGGATTGTCAGGGATTTGAAAATATTATGGAGTTATTCAGGGTCGGAAAAAATAGTTTTTTTTTCCTTATTTTCCTTATTCAAATGACGGAAAAAAAGAAAAAATCCGTGGCTGTGAGAGTTTTTTTCCGTGTCTTTTCTAGGCCATCGCAAAAATTTTTTAGGCCCTCCGCTGTGAGACCTGCGAAATATCGATTTACGGGCGAATAATTTTTGAAAATTTTTTTTGAAAAAATAAAGAAATTCATTGGAAGTTAGAAATTAAATACGATCAATTCTTCAAAAAAAATTTCAACATTTATTCGCCCGGTAATCGATATTTCGCAGGTCTCACAGCGGAGCGCCTAAAAACTTTTGCGATGGACTAGAAAAGCAACGGAAAAAACTCTCGCGGCCACGGATTTTTTTCTTTTTTTTCCGTCATTTGAATAAGGAAAAAAAGGAAAAAACTATTTTTTCCGACCCTGAATAACCCCATGGACCTATTCACAACACCGGAAAAAAAAGAAAAAAGGAAAACAATTGCGGGAAAAATCGGAGAATGCTCCGATTGACCTGAAATTTTGGGAAATATTGGAAAAAATTATCCTGTACACGCTCAAAAAATTTTGGACCAAAATATCGAATTTTTAAAATTCTTTAAGGTCCATAAGTTTCTGAAAAACCCCGAGGAACTAGCCCCGCCCTTTTTTGCAATCCAAGTTGGCGGCACGATTTTTGAACAAATGACAAGAAAAACAGTGCCGCAGACTTGCAAAAGGGGCGGGGTTTCAATTTTATGATGGCTATATATAGCCAGAAATTGATAATTTTTGATTCTGATATGGCAGCGTTATGGCTATTAGCCGTGGAAAATGGCTCTTAGCCATCGGCGCGCAAGCAGGAGTGAGTAATCGATTTGGATGGCTAATAGCCAAAAATTTACGTGAAAACAATTTATCATTTTTTAGGACGGAATTAAAATCGACACGAGCGATGTGCTGGCCAATCTGGACAAGAATACGGTGGCGAGACTGACGCGAAAAAAACGGATCGAAGACGTGGGTTTTTGGCCTTTTTTCACTGATATTCAGGCAGTTCTATTCCGTAATATCCCACAAATTTCCAACCAATTTTCAGACGCTCGAAGAGGTTGCGAAACGTCCACGCTCCACGTCGAACAGCCATTTCTCGATCGACACGGATGACATTGATGATAATAAATAGGTTTTCTTTTCTTTTTTTCTTGCTCAAAAATGTCTAAAACTGGGGGAATTTTGTCGAAAATTGGAGTCTGCGGCACGGAAGTACTGTAAAAAACCGTGCCGCAGATTTGCAAATTATCCCCAGGAGCATTTTTGACCTTAATGATCTCAAAATTCTTTGCGGTTTTCTTTACGGTTTTACACGGTTCTTAATTTGTTCTTTTTTTCTATATTTATGAAAAGTTGTTTTTGTTTTTGTTTTAAAATTTTGATTTTTTAACGTTTTTCTGGTTTTTTCCACCAATTTTACCTGTATTTTGACATTTTTCTGCATTTTCCTGAAATTTTAAAGAATCAGATGGAACCGAGCGAGGAGAGCGAAAAACGGCGATTTGAGGTCGAGTGCGAGTTTGTACAAGCGCTGGCCAATCCGAACTATTTAAACTGTGAGTTTTGGCTGAAAAAGATTAAAAATATTCAAAATTTTTGTTTATAGTCCTGGCGCAACGTGGCTACTTTAAAGAGGACTATTTTGTCAACTATTTGCGATATTTGCTCTACTGGAAAGAGCCGCAGTATGCCAGGTATGGTTTTTGAGATGTGGGGAATAGGCTCCGCCCCTTTTGCAAGTCTGTGGCACGAATTTCCTGGGAAAAAAACTTTGGAACCTGAGGCCGGATCCATAAAACTTTAGAAATTGATGAGAGACGCAGAGAAACAGACCAACCCATTTTCCTGTTTCATGAAGCTCCGTCCCTTTACAGGGATGCAGCACGTAGAGAAAGTTATATAGAAGGCAAAAAACCGTGCCGCAGACTTGCAAAAGGGGCGTGGCATATTCCCCGGTTTTTTCATTCTTTTTTGGAATTCGAAGCCAAAAACCTCCCCCAATAACGTATATTTCCTGTTCCAGATGCCTGAAATTTCCACAATCCCTACACATGCTCGAGGCGCTCCAATCACAGCAATTTCGAGACGCAATGGCTTACGGTAGGTGCAAAATTAAAATAAGATAAAATAGTTCCGCCCCTTTGCAAAACTGCGGCACCATACTATGCGCCAAAAGTCGGAAAAAAAAGATGGCGCTCATTCCGGTTTTCAAGCCCCGCCCCTTTTGCAAGTGTGCGGCACCATATTTCCCACTAGAGACCACAAAAACCAGTGCCACAATATTGCAAACATCCAAAATATAAGACCCTTACAAAACCGGGGAACAAGCACCGCCCCTTTTTGCAAGACTGCCACACCAAGTAATTGATAAAAAATTTCAAAATGGACGCCGCAGATTTGCAAAGGGGCGGAGCTGTTTCCCCAGCTTTGACAAAACCGGGGAATAAACCAAGCCCCGTCCTTTTTTGCAACAAGACTGCCAACGAGTTGTAGATAAAGATCTATAGAATGTAGAAAAATAGCGCCGCGGACTTGCAAAAGGGGCGGAGCTTATCCCCCATGTTTTTTGGTGCCTCGAAAGTATGATTTTCTGAAAACACCGGAGAACAAGCCCCACCCCTTTTGCAAGACTGCCGCGCTAAATTATCCATTATGGATCTATTCATAGGATTCGTTTTTTGACATTTTTTAACATTTTTAAACATTTTTTGACATCTATGAATATTGTTGGCCCGCCAAAATGACCAAACGCGCTCCACTGAATTCAACGCTATGCGATTTTCATTTTGGTCTCCAAATTAATACTTTTCACGTGTAAATTCAACGTGAACTGAAATAATTTGGAAACCAAAATGAAAATCGAATAGCGTTGAGTTCAGCGGAGCGCGTTTGACCATATTGGCGGGCCGACAATAGAAAAAAAAAAATTTTTTTTGTTTTTTTTTTCTCCTATGCATAGTTCCATTAGTATTCTAAAAAAACAGTACCACAAAATTGCAAATATTCAAAATATCGAACCCTGAAAAAACCGGGGAACAAGCACCGCCCCTTTTGCAATGCTGCGGCAACAAGTTATTGACAAGAAATTTAAAGATCACCGCCAAGTCTGCGGCGCAGTTTTTCTACATTCTATAGAATTTTATCTACAACTCGTGCGCTTGCAAAAGGGGGCGGGCTTGTTTTTTTTTTCCCGGTTTTGTCAAAACCGGGGAATCACAGATTTTCAAAAAATGGTCAAGTTTTGCTGAAAATCAAAAAATAAACACATTACATTGCGATGGAGAGAAAGAAAAGCTTTGGGACAGTGGAATTCCTAAAATCTCAAAATTTAGGCCCGAGCGCGAAATACGTGGAAGATCAAGTGGTCCTCCAATGGCAATTCTACCTTCGAAAACGTCATCGTCTGTGCATGATGCCAGAAGAGGAGGAGACGGGCGGCGGTGAGGAGGCGATGGAGGTGGATGAGAAGACGAGTGGTGGCGGCAAGAAGTGATGTCGACATTTGAACATTTTTTTTTTGAATTTGGAAAAATTGTATTTGTATTTAAAACGGCCAGAAAAGCTTTACTAAACAAATTTTCTGCATCATCAAAAATGAGACGCCGTCCACGTTTTTTCACTCAAAAATTCAAAATGCACTGGGCGGGGTTTCACTTTTTGCTGATGAAACTCGATTGAAAACACTATTCTTACTATTCAAAATCACATTTTTTCAGATTTTTAACCGTTGTGCTAAAAGAAATTAAATTCGAAAAAAGTTTAAAATATGGCACTGTAAAAAGTTTCGGAGGGATGAAATTTCGTAGATTTTAATGACATTTTTGCATTAAATTTTCAGAAATCAGCCACGGTGTCCAGGATTTGAAATGTGGGCGGGGACAAACCAAACGCGCTCCACTGGATTAAAAAAAAGAAGTTTAAAAGTTTTGTTTGAAAATTTTTTAAAAACTCATTGTCAGCGTTGAAAATTCATTGAATGCCTGCAAAAAGTTCAGAGGTTTTTTATGCTTTAAATGGAAAAAAAAAATATTTGATTTATTAAAAAAAAAAATTACGTAAAAAAAAGCAATATATGCAAAAAAAATTCAGCGAAAATTCGGAGAATGCTGCGATCAATCAGTCTGAAATTTTGACAAAATATGTCAAAAATACTCCCGGACCAAAATATCGATTTTCAAAATTTTCAGAAAAATCGATATTTTGGTCTGAAATTTTTTGCACATGTCCGGGAGTATTTTTGACATTTTTTGTCAAAATTTCAGACTGATTGATCGCAGCATTCTCCGAATTTTCGCTGAATTTTTTGCATTTTTTGCTGGTTTCCGTGAACAGACCCACAAAATATGAAATACATAATTATTACAAAGAAAAACGGGTTTACTGAGAGAAGACTAATAAAATCAATGAAAAAATTCAAGAGACAAAAAACGCGTCAAGGCACCGAACGTGCTTCAGTAATATTTAGGCTCCGCCCACATTTAAAATCCTGGACACCGTGAATTAAGAAAAATAAAGGCGCGATGGAGAAAATGAAATTTTTCAGCAGATTAATGCAGAAAAATGCATTTTTTAAAAATTAATTATCAATTTATATATCTGTTTCAGAATTTTTTAATGTGTGGTTTTAAATAAAATTATTTATTTTTTTTGCTAAAAAAGTCCACCTATTTTTTTTCTCACCGGTTAAATCGTGTTCCATTCGTATTTATATTCATTTATTGTGTTTTCAATCGATTTGCGACATCAAAACGTGAAACTCCGCCCACTTTTTGCACGCGGACATTAAATTTCAGTGCATTTTGAATTTTTGCGTGAAAAAAGTGGGCGAGCTCGATTGAAAAAAATAAATATTCCGGAAATTGTTGGATTTGGCGCTTGATTTGGCGCTCGCTGTCAGTCGACCACGCGTCGTTCCTCGGCCGCGGCCATTTGTGGTCTCGCAGCGTTCAGCGACCGAGGAAAAGAGGCGCAGAGAAAAATATTAATACAGCTTTTGATCGTTTTTCGTGACTTACAACTGGAAATTAAGTTTTTTTTTCTGCTGAAAATTGCCTTACAATTAGCGGGCCTATTTAACCAAATTAAAGTGCACTTTTCTGTAATTTTAATTCATTTTAGGGCTGTCAAATAGCATAAATACCCGTTTCTGCGTCTATTTGTGACACCTCACCCGCCAATTGTTCTCTCTGTGTCTCGTGTTGTTACCCGTGGAAACCGCCGCCGTTTTTTTCTCTTTTCCTCTTCATATTTTCACCTATTTATTTACACTATTCCTGTATTTATTCCTTCTTCTGTTTTATTTGCCCATGGCTAGATATCGTATTGCCCCGTCCACTTTTTCAGCCTATGCCGATATGATCGATTTTTTACCTAATTTTATTTTTTGGGCTAATCGATCCAAATTAACTAGAATGCATTGCATTTTCCTGTAATTTCAATCTGATTTTGAACAATTTTGATCAATTTTAGAACGGTTTTGAATTAAAATGGCATAAAAATGAATTAAAATGCATTTTGTCGTAAAATCGTGCGCCCTCATGACGTGCTACGCGCGCGCGGTGTTTGCGGACGCACGTAATTCGAATTTTCGGGGTCAAAAAATTTCATTTTTTCCTTGATTTTCTCTTTGATTTTCCTCATTTTTTACTTGTCGTTCCTCTCAAAAATTGATATTCTGCACCTGCGATTCATACAAATGTCGAGAAATGCAAAAGTTTGCAGATAAATTCGAAAAATGCGTATTTTTATAAAAAATTGCGAAAAATCGATAAATTTCACAGTTTCTAGGCAATTTTCACGCCTTTCTTGACATTTCTATGAATAAACCACGTAGTGACACTTTCCGACAAAGTGTCACTGCGTAACGAATACGTAGTCAAGTAATTAATTTCAGCAGCAAAAAACCGCGCAACTCGGGTGATTAAATGTCGTCAATTCACTACAAGTTCCGCGCCGAACTCGACTACAAAACGTTGCAGTTCGACGGGCTGCACATTCGCGGCGAGCAGCTCGTCCGTGAGATTTGCGCCAAGGAGAATCTGAAAATCGAGCTCTTCGATTTGCAGCTGCAGGTTTGTTGTGTTAATAAAATGATAAATCTGCGTCATTTGGCTGAAAATCATGAAAAAGTGATGATTACGTGTTCGCCAGGAGGGACACTTCGCGAATAAAACAATTTACATTCAAAGTGTCGCTCCGGGATATTTAGAAATTGCGTCATGCTGCCGGGTATTTTTCAGCTAACAAGGGAAGTCTTTTTGGGCACCGTTTGAGAACTTTATGAAACTTGGGTCATAGATAGTCTAGACCCTCCTGAATCGAAATCCGTTTTAAAAAACTGCGGGTTTTGCCGTCTTCTGGAGTTATGACGTCTTCAAGATGGAGCGAAAAGGGGTGCCACCTTTATAAGCGCTCGCTTCCCCTCTTCCAAACAGCGAGGTGGTGGCCGAGGGGGTGAGGGCGCCCTCTGTGAATCTGACGATGCGTGTTCGACCCCCACGCTCTGGCTATTTTATTTTTTCTTTTTTGCTTTCATGAAATCTTAAATTTTTCGAATTTTTAGGAAAATTTATGGTCTCATAATTGATTTTCGGACATTTCTGGTGTGTTCAAAGACCTATCGATTGTAAATGGCTATATTAAAAATGTGTCGATGAACAAGTTATAAGTGGCCTGTCATACAAGTCATATCATGACAAAAAAAAGTGATGATCAAATTTTTTAAAGATGCTTTTTCGACTTCTCTATGCCAAGCATTATGAATACAGAGAAGATAATTCACAGTATAGGCATTTGATGAAAGAAGTTACGTTTGCAAGCCTTTGATGAACAATCAACAGTCATGTTATTGGTGAACAGAAGTTCTGCTGGAGATTAAAAAATCCTGGTGGGCGAATGATGTTGTTTCTCCAGACATTCCAAGCGTACTGTGCTCATGGATCCAACTTCGGAGGAAAAATCTACCAGTAGACCACCAAAAGCATTTGTAGACCGCCACTGGCATTTCCAATGTTTCGTCTCTCCGGTTGATTTTGCAGGCAATACAATTTTTGTTTGGCCAGTAATATATTTGATGACCCTTTCGAATCCATAAAAAATGCCGAAGACCAGAACTTGAATGTTCCCCGTGCAGCCGGGTGGTATGATCATGGTTTTGCACAAATGTGTTGATGGGGTCGCTCTGTCGATGGCAGCTTTATCCTTTAAACTTCTCCATAAATCAACAAGAAGTGTGTTCCTTGGCATGGAGAAGTCGAAAAAATATCTTTCAAAAATTCGAGCATCACTTTTTTTTGTCATGATGTGACCTGCATGACATTCCACTTATAACTTGTTCATCGACACATTTTTAATATAGCCATTTACAATCGATAGGTCTTTGAACACTCCGGAAATGTTCGAAAATCAATAATGAGACCATAAATTTTCCTCAAAATTCGAAAAATTGAAGATGTCATGAAAGCAAAAAAGAAAAAATAAAATAGCCAGAGCGTGGGGGTCGAACACGCATCGTCAGATTCACAGAGGGCGCCCTCACCCCCTCGGCCACCACCTCGCTGTTTGGAAGAGGGGAAGCGAGCGCTTATAAAGGTGGCACCCCTTTTCGCTCCATCTTGAAGACGTCATAACTCCAGAAGACGGCAAAACCCGCAGTTTTTTAAAACGGATTTCGATTCAGGAGGGTCTAGACTATCTATGACCCAAGTTTCATAAAGTTCTCAAACGGTGCCCAAAAAGACTTCCCTTGTAAAGGTTCCCCAAAATTTATTTAAAAAAAAAGCGTTTTCCACATTTTTTTGAACAGACAGAGGTCTCGCAGCAAAATCGTTATGGGGTTATTCACGAAGTAGCAAAAATTTTTGAGAATGCTCCGATTGGTCTGAAACTTTGGGAACTAATGCCAAAATGGTCCCTGCTCAGAAAATTTCAGACCAAAATATCGATTTTAAATTTTTTCAGAAAAATCGATATTTTTGGGAGAATTTTCGATGTTATTTCCAAAAGTTTCAAGCCAATCGGAGCATTTTCCGAGTTTTCGCTAATTTTTTTGGCTACTTCGTTTATAACCACATTATAAAATCTTTAAACTGCAAAAATACCAGACTTCAACATTTTTTTTTAACTTTGGACGCAACTTGAAAATGTTTCCTCTTGTTAACTAAATAAATAACGCGATTGCGAAATTTTGCAGAGCCCAAAATAATGTCAAAATCAAGTGCTGACCCGAATAAAAACTGGCGTACAAACAAAATCAATTGAAAAAAAATGACCTGTGCTAAATTTCGGTATCATCTTTTTATCAATTTTTAAGAAGACAAGCAATGAGTTTTGTGGCACTCAAAATACCTATTTTAAAGCATTTTCAGTGGTAAATAGCTCTATAGTTTTTAGGTTATGCGGTTCTGATACGATCTCAACTTTGTGAAATCTCATGGGGTTATTAACGAAATAGCAAAAAACTGCGCGAAAACTTGGAAAATGCTCCGATTGACCTGAAATACTGTCAAAAATACTCCCGAACATGATATGTTTAGAAAATTTTGGACCGAAATATCGATTTTAAAAAATGCTCAGAACAGCCGATACTTTGGTCCACCGGTAACATTTTGACATTTTCTCCAAAAATTTCAGACCAATTGGCAATTTTCCCATTTTTCTACACAGTAAATATGAATTTTTGAACGGGATACGGGCTGAATATAGCTGCCACTTGAAACCTAATCGGCTATTTGCCCACTAGAGCGGTTTTGTCAAAAAAAAAAAAAACGAAATTATTTATGTAATATTTCAAAATTTCGCATTTCAGAATGCTCACACCAAAAAAACGTACAGCGACGATGAGCTAATCCCCAGAAACTCTTCAATCATTGTCCAGAGGTTTCCGCGAAAAGATGCGGCAAAAGTGCAGAAAGTCCAGTAAGTGTCTAGTGGTATTGTGGAAAAATATTTTTAAAAAACGACCCAAAATGATAATGGGGTTATTCTTGAAACCAGCAAAAAAAGCAAAAAATAGAAAAAACCAGCAAAAAATTCAGCGAAAATTCGGAGAATGCTTCGATTGATCTGAAACTTCGGGAAATCATTAAGAAGATACTTCCAGTCATTCCCTGAAAATTTCAGACCAAAATATCGATTTTGAAAATCTTCAGAAATAAAAATCGATAATTTTAAAAATCAATATTTCGGTCTGAAATTTTCAGGGAATGACCGGAAGTATCTTCTTAATGATTTCCCAAAGTTTCAGACCGATGGGAGCATTCTCCGAATTTTCGCTGAATTTTTTGCTGGTTTTTTCTATTTTTTGCTTTTTTTGCTGGTTTCGAGAATAACCCCATAAGAAAATGCTCCTATTCGTCGGAAAATTTGGGAAATCATGCTCAGAAACATGATTATTGAGACATTATTTCCCAAAATTTCAAAGCAAGTGCAGCATTTTTGTCAAGGATATAGTGAATCTCCATGACTAGTGTCGATGCACCATGTCAAGGAGATAGTATAGGGCTCGGTGACAGCCACTATTCCCTGATTATAAACGAGAGGCTCACGATAGTTATCACGCAAAGAGGACATGTTAATTACATTAGTTTATCTCAATAAAGCAAATATACAGTGGTTAGAAGTAAAGAAGGACGAAAGTCCCAAGTCTAGAGCTGGCGTGGTCCAAGAGCAAGGCTCGAGGAAAGAACCTCTCGGAAAGCGAGAGGGGTCGAGGTGTCGGCCGTCCTCTGATACGATAACCGACGGGACGTGCGGCAGCTACCGCTGGAGACTCCGGAGAGAATCCTACGCTTAGAAAGAAGGGGGAGGGACGCCGACTACTAAACAAGGTTCTAACGACTTACAATACATTGAGTAGAATCAGTGGGTTCCAAGAATAACAGTCGGTAGAATTCCAGTGGTTCGATATAGAGTGACGGCTAGCAGCAGTCCATTGGGTGAGACGCAGACGAGCAGAGACGCGTAGGCGTCCGCGCTGTGTGTGTGTGTGTAGGCGGCAGCAGCGATCTCTGCTCTCTCGTGGCGCCGCGCATGACGTGGCGACGCGAGGTCACTAAGAGACGCAGGTGGTCTCGCCGCGCGAGTGAATTACGGTCGGTCCTCGGAGTCCTCTCGGAGAAGTTAAAGGCGCATGAGAGAGACGCTTGCAATTGGAGAGACGGCAGTAGTTGATCCAGTGAAGCGGATAAAGGGAAAATTGTCCGCGCAGTTGGTAAATTGATTGATTCCGACAAAGTCGGGCTTGAATAAAGTCAAGACTAATGGAATATCACAATGATAGTCCATTATTGTCTTGACACTGGGGGGGCGACATGAATCTCCATAACTAGAGTCGATCCGGATGAGTCGTGCAACGCAGCTTTGTAGATGTTGACTTGAGATGTTTATGTTACGCTGCAGTTGTATTAGTCCATACGAAATTCCGGATTGACGCTGGGGTTGGAGATTAAGACAGTTAATTCCGTATGTTCAGTGAGGGTACAAAGCAACCTCAATGAAGGCATTTGTTGTAGATGATAGTATGTTCGGTGAGGGTACAGAAGCAACCTCAATGAAGGCATGGCATTTGTTGGAGTTGTTGAAGGTGACGAAGTTTTTAAAGATTTGCGTTTAATGAAGGTGACAAAGTTTTCAATTTTGCAGTTGTTGTAGGTGACGAAGTTGTTGAAATTTTGTAGTTGTTGTAGATGACGAATTTGTTGAAAAATAGACGTTGTTGTGAAGAAAAATAGGAGTTGTAACAGTAGTTATAGCAGTTGTTAATGGAGTTGAAGTTGTTGAAGAGGTGCCAAATAGTTAAGAGAATATAACAGTAGTTGAGAAAGGTTTCCTGGTTCAGCTTGTAGACGGCAGTGAAGTTCGTTTTTTGATCATCCTTGTTTCAGTGTTGAGAATTGTTCCTTGTGAAAAAATTTTCATTGTTTCGATAGCGATCCAATCCATGACGAAAAACTTTTTAAAGTTGCGAAGGCAGTTGATCCAATTGTTGACGTAAAAATTTCCAGAAGTCCAAAAGTAGTTGATCCAATTTGAGATGAAAAATTCAGAGTTCCAAAGAGCAGTCGATCCAATATTTGAATAAAACGTACTTGAGTTTGAAAAACAGTTGATCCAATCCTTGACGAAATGCAGTCCGAAGTTCAAAAAGAAGTCGATTTATTTTGGGATAATGTTCTTGTAGTAATTTTTCGTGATTCCTGTCGGTAGTGAATTGTTCAGGACTTGTTCGCGAATTAACGAGAACACGTCTGGAGAACACCGTAAATTTTTTTTTTTTTTTTTTTTTTTTTTTTTTTGAATATATTGGTGAATTTGGTAACTTGTTTGCTGGACTGTTTTGAAGCATCCAAAAAAAATTTTGGTCGAATGGATGCTTGGGCATTTGTTGGATGATGATGATTTTCGAATCTCCACAGTTGTTGATGAATAAGAAAATACCTTATTGGCGTGAGCAGTTTTGGGTAGTCTACTTTGACAATCAGAAGTCGTCGTTGTTGTCCAATTCAAATGTTTTGTCATTAGTTTAGGAAAAGAGTGAATGCCCTGAGCTTACTGCAAAAAAGTGCAACTCAGCGAAGACAATCTTTTCATGTTGGGGCGTGTTTTGATGAACACATATCTGTCCAGTTGCAGTTGTTGGCGCAGATTTGATCCGTGATGATGTTCCAGGATATCGTGTTGTTGAAAAATCAGCATTTGGTGTGTTTTTGAAGCCTAATTCCATTCGATCTTTTGTGCCGGGCTTTTGTCGCGGATTTCAGTGGTAGAGTTGAGCATTGGTGAGATATTCAACAGTTTCTTTAACTTTGTCCGTGATGTGTTTAAAAGATTGGAGGGATGGTTGGAGGTTACTACCGCGTAATTGGCTTCATTGTCCGCGGAGTGTTGTTTTGTTGGGTTACCGTTTCCATCAGTTGTTCCGCTACGCCTTTTTGTTGAATACGGGATGTTCGAAAGCAGTTGTATGATAGCATTAGATTGTTCCTCGGAAGTCGGCAATTGAGGTCGTAACGTGATATCTTGTTGTCGCAGTTGGCAGTGAAAGCGGTGATTATCCGAGTTACCATGTCGGTTCCTGCATGATGATTGTTCATCTTTCAAATGTTTGGAGAATTTCGAAAGAGAATGCGTCAAAGAAGTATGCAAATAATTCTGGGCCGTGAGGCCAAAATTATCGTTGCTTGGTAGAGGAGTGAGCGCGTATTGCTGTAAAAGTCAATGCCAACTAGTACAGAAATAAGAGCTAGCACTGTGTTGTTCTCGCGGTGTGGCGAGTGAAGTGTTGTTTCGCGTTGTGGCGGTTGAGAAGTGTTGACTCGCGTTGCGGCGAGTGAGATGGAGCATTGAGTCCGTACTCCATTGTAGGACGGTGTTTGCGACCGTCGTGGACGACTATGTTATTAACGTCTCCCGAGCTTTGCGTTGCTCCTGTCGTAGAAGAAGACGTGTCGGTCCTATGGTCCTGCGCTCAACTTATGCCATTTAAGTGGGAGTAACCTATAGGATGCATTCCTTTTGAAGTGTAAGGTAGATGCAGTTGTCAACATTGATTCCAATCCATTTCATTGCAACTCCATGAATCTTCCTCGCTGAGGCCGACGTTGGCGGGGGTCCCAAATATCGCAGTTGTTGCAGTGAGCTGCGAGTTGAGAAGTTTGGGGGTGACAGTTTGGTGAAGGGCCGCATCGTTGTATGTGGGCGATGGGTCTTGGCTGTAGCATGATTAAGCGATTCGTAATTTGTTTGGACCATTAGAATGCGCTGATGTGAGGAGCTCGTATGTCCTTGAATGCAAGCCGGGTGTGTAAGTTGCCAATTTTTTTTTTCTTTATATCTCCTATCTCCGAGTCCTTCTTCTCCTTTTCTTTCGTTGTTTCCAGGCGTCCAGTTATTTATCATAATGTTCTGTTTGAGATGATGACAGCAGTTGTTGGCAGTTTTGTAGCATCCCAGTGAGAATGAGCAAACACAGTTGGTGGCGGCATCGTCTCCAATCCGTATGGTTACCATGTGAATCGATTGGCGAGCCCATTTGCGTTTCTGTTTTGCTTTGCCGTGGTTGTGTTGCTCAGTAGTTCGGAGCTGGGGCGTCCATGCTGTCTGGGAGACTGCCAAGGAAGACCCAGCGCCACAACCAGTAGTTGAGAGCTGAGGCGTCGTTGCCGTCGTATTAACAGGCGATGATGACTCAGCGCCCATACCATTTGAGTGATGCCAGTTGGAGTTTCGTTGAGTTCTGCCATTTGTTTCCAATTATTGAGTAGGTGCAATAGAGACCGTAGAGGTGATCCGTGTATACAGGCGTTCAAGTCGTTTAGAATTGTTGCTGTTTTTTTTGTTGTTGACATTTTTGGGACATTGGAAAGGATAACGAAAAGGTGGAAGTTTCTAGACTATTTTTGCCCACTGGTTGCGGAGTTATTTTTCCAGAAAACTCAATAGAAAAATAAGGTGTTTAAAGATAAATTTTTATGAATTTGGTAATTGGTCTTATACTTAGCTTATGAACTGTCCGCACAGTGAGATGGCAATGTCAAAGTGCAAGGATGTCACGTGTGGTGTGACTGGGACCCGCTGTTGTGACCAACAAGTTAGGTTTTTTGGTGGCGCTAGAATAGTGATAGTGAACCCATTTTAAGTAACCTAGTACGTAAACAAACTGATCAGGAGTATTTACGTGAAAAAGAATTACTAGTTAATAAGTGATCCTACCTGGGAATCTACACTAACTATTGCCCTTAATTTGCTAACTTCGCTAGGGGGTTTGGTGGCATTGGCTTTTTTTTTTTAATAATTTTAAATTTTTCCGAATAGATGAGGCGGGCGCCGCTTCCTTCCCAATTTTTGGAAACTCCTTCCAGTTTCAACTGCGTTTGCAAATTACCGGTTGTTTGAAATGTAAAATTTAAAAAAAAATGTTTTTTTTTTTTGTTAACCGCTAATTCACAAATGGTTCATTAGTTACTCCAATCTTCGCCTCTGTGATTATCTAAATGTGTGCATTAGCACAACATTTGACGACGCAGAGCCTTCGGATAAGAATAAATAATATACCATGCAAAAAACACAAGAACTCACGACCGGTACCTTGGACGGGTACCGTAGCCACAAGTTGCTCATATTTCCGCTCACAATCGTTCCTTTCTGGAGTCCTTCCATCCAGTGGTTGGGTTGCGGTATGCCGTGCGCTCAGAAAAGTTGTCTGATGGGCGTAGAGACTGTACAGTTTATGCCTTCAGATGTAGTAGAAATCTACGACCACCGTGTTGTACAGAGGTGGGCATATTTGTTGATTAGGCCAATTGGAGTGATGGTGACCTTGATAATTTGGTTCCATATTGGCACATTGGGTACACGTGAGTGGCATTTGGTGACAGCATTGTGTGACAAAGTATAAGAAAATTTTTATCGATTGGTCGAATTCAGTTGCTGATCCTTCCTTTTTTCTGCTTGGTTGACTCGAGTTGGCTCGTCCCGGCATTTGTTGACTCAATTTTCCGGCCAATTCTTCTGCAGTGGTTGCACAAAATTTGTCTCGAGTTCAAAATTTGTGTTGGCAGCTGATTTGACCGTGTTCCCTGCTGCCGCAGTAGGTGCACATGGTTTTGGTGTTGGGTCTCAGAAGCCGGCCAGTTCTTTTGAGATAGCGGTTGCAGTAGGTTGATATGTGTCACCTGGCGCAGAACATGCATGGTCGTGAAAATCATTTTCCAATTTCATTTGTTGCGTCGTTGGTGCCATTATTTTTCAAGTCATCCCATCATTTGTTGTGCATGATCTTTATTTTGATGAATTGGTTGCAGAATTGGGAGGCAGCGGTGACTTGGTCAACGCTGACTCCTGCAATTGTTGCACTTAATGACATTATTGATCGCCTCGCTGGAATCTTGTTGCTTAGGTTGACTCGCATTAGTTCCTTTGAGCAGCGAAGTGGTCTCTTCTTGTTTTTAGATGGTTGTGAGCAATTGGTCGCCATTTTGGTGCCTTTTTGCTTTGGAGCGCAGTTGTTCCAAATTGTTTTGAAGATGGAAGACGATTTCTTTGACAATCGTGTCTTCTTTTTCCTCGATGACATTGATATCCTTGTGCATGGTCCCGGCGGCTTGAGAAAATTTTAAAAATCGCTCACTGTTATTATTTTCGTCCGGTTCCATTTGTTTCAGTTGTTGTGTTCGCAAGGATATTGTTGGAGTCCTCCCGATCCCATTTGTTTCCGGAATCCGATCTCGTGTCAATTTGATCAAGCGTTGGCGGGTGCACGGATAATATGCGTATTCGTGGGCGTAGCGGGAGTGCCGACGGCAATTGAGAGTTGTTGCGGGTGGTTACAGTGATTTTCCTTGGGTTGCGCTCCATTTTCCCGCAGTTGGTGGTGGTTCAGTAAGTTGATTCTTCTCATGATCTGGATTGTTCTGAATTTTGGCAAATTAATTTTTTATCGGTGCTCAACGAGCGAAAGAGACCGAAACGATGGAAAGTTAAAATAATTTGCAAAATTAAGAGAAGAATTTGGTACCGTAAAGCTCACGATTCGAATGCCACTTCATCCGTTGGTAAGACGGATTACGAATGGAGCAAAAAAAATGATTGAAGGAGAAAAAAAATATAAATTGGCTGCAATTTTTGGTAAAAAGCGTGTATTGGGTAAATTTTGACGAAAATTGAGTTTAACGGAATTTTTCTAGAAAATTGCGGCAAGAGTGGCTAATTTAAAAATAAAAAACTCGCGTGAAACTTGAAAGAAGTGGTTCGTCGAAAAAATATCCAAAAAATCCGCGAAATTGACGTTGAAAACGATTTGCGAAGTTCCCGATCGTTATTGATTGGCGAGATAGTGCTGCAGGCGGGGAGGGGCCAGAGTGCCGGACGCTCACCGTGATGCACGCGGCGCACAATTGCACCATTTGATGACGTAATTCTTCCGCTACAGTACCACCTCCATTGTGTTCTCGTGGCCAAATCGTTCGCATTTGTTGAAGCAGACCAATTAATTCGATTTATTGATTTTTATGGCGGGGCAGTAAAGAATTTTTAGGTTCAATATGCCGGCCTATCTAACGAAAAAACAGTCATTTGACGTGAATACCGAGAGCTTTTTGTTTCACCGAGGGTCCGTTTTTGCAAAACAAGGCAAAAATTCAAACGGCTCGATGCACCATGTCAAGGATATAGTGAATCTCCATGACTAGTGTCGATGCACCATGTCAAGGAGATAGTATAGGGCTCGGTGACAGCCACTATTCCCTGATTATAAACGAGAGGCTCACGATAGTTATCACGCAAAGAGGACATGTTAATTACATTAGTTTATCTCAATAAAGCAAATATACAGTGGTTAGAAGTAAAGAAGGACGAAAGTCCCAAGTCTAGAGCTGGCGTGGTCCAAGAGCAAGGCTCGAGGAAAGAACCTCTCGGAAAGCGAGAGGGGTCGAGGTGTCGGCCGTCCTCTGATACGATAACCGACGGGACGTGCGGCAGCTACCGCTGGAGACTCCGGAGAGAATCCTACGCTTAGAAAGAAGGGGGAGGGACGCCGACTACTAAACAAGGTTCTAACGACTTACAATACATTGAGTAGAATCAGTGGGTTCCAAGAATAACAGTCGGTAGAATTCCAGTGGTTCGATATAGAGTGACGGCTAGCAGCAGTCCATTGGGTGAGACGCAGACGAGCAGAGACGCGTAGGCGTCCGCGCTGTGTGTGTGTGTGTAGGCGGCAGCAGCGATCTCTGCTCTCTCGTGGCGCCGCGCATGACGTGGCGACGCGAGGTCACTAAGAGACGCAGGTGGTCTCGCCGCGCGAGTGAATTACGGTCGGTCCTCGGAGTCCTCTCGGAGAAGTTAAAGGCGCATGAGAGAGACGCTTGCAATTGGAGAGACGGCAGTAGTTGATCCAGTGAAGCGGATAAAGGGAAAATTGTCCGCGCAGTTGGTAAATTGATTGATTCCGACAAAGTCGGGCTTGAATAAAGTCAAGACTAATGGAATATCACAATGATAGTCCATTATTGTCTTGACAATTTTTTTTTAAACATTCTGCAATACAAGCCCTAAAACAACACATTTTCTTTCCAGAGCCGGCGTAAATTCCGGAATGGTCAGCCAGGCGGAAGGCGGTTCATCAGCTGCGGATACTGCTAGTCATATTGCTACGGTAGTTTTGTGATTAAAATTAAGATAAGATGAACAATTTTATTATTTTCAGGCTGATTTTGAGAATATGGACGAGGCAGAACGGTTGAATCATATCAGAGATCAGTCGACACGAGCCTACGATCCGTCAAAGTGAGTTCTTTTTTTTTGAAAAAGGAATCTCCCCCACTACTCTGGTGAACAAATTTAGAAACCATGTGGTAATTTACCAGCTTAGCCCCCGGTATAATTGCAAAATACCGTATTTCCTCTAATATAAGCGCACCTCTAATAAGGGCGCACTCACTTTATTTTTTTGTCTCTGTTTTTTGCGAACTTTCTTCTTTTTTTTCGATTTTTTGCAGTTTTTCTTATTATCGGCCCGCCACGTCGGTCATACGCGCTCCGCTGTACTCAATACTAAGTGAATTTCATTTTGGTTTCCAAATTATTGTATTTCACGTTGAGTTTACACGTGAAATGAAAAAATTTGGAAACCAAAATAAAATCCACGTAGTATTGAGTTCAGCGGAGCGCGTTTGGCCATTTTGGCGGGCCGAAAATAAATATTCTACTTTTCTTACTTTCTTTTTCAATACTCAATGACGCTCGAAGAGAAAAATAAACGAAGACGAGGAGCTGAAAGTCGTCGATGTTTCAGGTGCTGAAGAACCGCCAAAAAAGGAAAAAGCAATTGCACAAATGAATTTAGAAAATAGGTCGCTTCGTTTGCTAAAAATAAGAGCGCTTCTGGCACCGTCAAGAAAATTAATTTTGACCGAAAATGTATGCACAGATAAATTTTCATAACTACAAAAAAATCAATGATACGCTGAATTCTGCTTTTGATGGGTCGACGAGAGGAACGAACTATGGATGATGTCAATGATTTTCTAGAAATTATGGATTTTGGACAAGATGACAAGAGAGACAACGAAAATGATTCGCTGGAATTTTTTTTAAACAATGTTTTCTTATTTTTCTGTCTGATAGTTGGTTGATTTCGATTGCTGTGTTCAGAGATAAATGTTTGAAAAATAGAAGCGCACCCTCTAATTGAAGCGCAATTCTAATAGAAGCACATTTGGAGAAGAGGTTGAAAAATAGAGGCGTATGCGCTTAAATTAGAGGAAATACGGTAAGTATTTTGTCCTGAGGCCATATGCAAGAAAGTGGAAAACCACAAGTAAACCGTTTACCGGAAAATGTCTCTCTGCGTCTCTCGTCCCAATAATGATAAAAACAGCGTTTTTCGAGTTTCGTTTGCCGGAAAAGGGTTTTCCTGCTGTTTTCCAGCTTCTTGCATATGGCCGCTGGTCTACTTGGCATAAATGGGTGGTGACTATATTTTTGGGAATTTTCTGGTGGGGCTATAATATAGAGGCTTAAAATTGAATTTTCTCGAATTCACAGTGACATAAGGTGGGAGTCAGCAAACGCGCGCTTCTTCACAAATTAGCAAAAAATAGCTGACACCAGCATAAGTTCGGAGAATGTCTTCAATTGGCCTGAAACCTTGAAAAATAATGGCAAAAATACTCCCGGACATTTCCAGAAAATTTCAGACCAAATTATCGATTTTTTTTAAAAATTTTGAAATCGTCATTTTGATCGGAAATTTTCTGGGAACGTCCGGAGCAGGGGTGGGACCCAAAAAAAATTTTTTTGTCAAAAAAACTAAAATAAAATTTCAAAAAAGGCATATTTCTGCCAGTTAAATGGAAAATGTTTAAGTTTTCGTTACAAATTAAAGTTTTTTGTCAATTCGGAACATATACCGATTAGGGTTTTGTCAAAAACTGGAAATTTTTGAGCCAACAAACAAAATGTTTTGTTCCACCCAAAAAAATACCTGAAAAAACAAAAAAAATTGAAAAACAATTTTTTTTTTGGTCCCACCCCTGGTCCGGAGGCATTTTTACCATTATTTCCCAAAGTTGACGGCCAATTGGAGATTTTTGGCTGAATTTTTTACTGGTTTTAGCTATTTTTTGCTATTTCGTGAATATCCCCATTTGGGAAATAATTTTGAAATATCCCCACACAAAAAATTTGGACTGAAATTGACTTTCCTATATTTTTTCGGAAAAATTGATATTTCGGTTCACAAAGTAGAGTTTCCAAACCATTTTTTAAAAAATCACCGAAAAATCCAAAGTTTACATTATTATTATTACTTCCAGTTTCCGACGCCGCCCACAAGGAGCAATGACAGGACCACCGCCACCGACATACACGTGCAATCGCTGCTACCAGCCCGGTCACTGGTACAAAAATTGTCCGATGGTAAAATATCAGAAAAACCGCTCGAAGTGCTCTCGCTCCGCCCACTGTTCAACCACTTTACTGTATTTAAACGTCTATGTGATGAAATTGAATGATTGGAACAACGAGATAAACACGGCCAATTTTTTAGATTTTTCTTCTTTTTAACCACCACCAACTTTTAGGGTATTGTATGGCGCGGCGCGGCTGCTGCTGTGGATGTGGAACGCTTCTTTTTTTTTATTCTTTGGCAGCCGAATTCAATTGAATTGAATTTAAAAGGGTCAAAAATTTCAGGCGAATAGAAAATTTTCAGCTCAACACGAAGCGAACGACTGGAATACCGTCGCAAGAGTTGATGGAGACGACTGCCGACGATCCGGATGCAATGTTGCATCCGAGCGGCAAATATGTGGTGCCGATAATGCACTGGAAGGCTCGACAGGAGATTCTTGCTAGAAAGGTGAGGGTTTGTTGACTAGAAACGGTTGGGAAATGGCTGAAATTTGGCATAAATGAGAGAATTTTTGTTATTAATTTTTATTCAATGTTTTTTTTTTAATTTAATGGGGTATGTGCTCCGATTGCCCGGAAACTTTGGGAAAATATGGCAAAAATATTCCCGGACATGTCATTCCCAGAAAATTTCAAACCTAACCAAAATATCGATTTTTCTGAATAATTTTAAAATCGGTAGTTTGGTCGGAAATTTTCTGAGAATGTCATGTTCGGGAGTATTTTTGCCATTATTTCTCAAAGTTTCAGGCCAATCGAAGCATCCTCCGCATTTTCGCTGAATTTTTTTATTGGAACTTTAAAATTCCCGCCAATTCAAATGTGTTTCAAATTTTTCGTCACGGTTTTTGTGGTGCTACCTCGGAATAGAACTGACGCGTAATAGAACTGTAGCGAAATTGAACTCGCTTTGGAATAGAACTGTAGTGAAATAGAACTGTAGCGAAATAAAACTGTTCGGAATAAAACTGTAGCGTTTTGGAACTAAATTAGCAATAGAGCGCGATTGCATTGCTTGCTCATTCAAATATTGGAATTTCTCATGCGCGTGCTTTTTTCAACAGTTTTATATTTGAGCTATTCATCAAAAATTGTTTGTTTTGTTGTTTTTTTGAATAAACTTTTATCATTTTTTTGTCGGCCCGCCTTGACGGCCAAGCAATGCAATCGCGCTCCATTGCTAATTTAGTTCCAAAACGCTACAGTTTTATTCCGAACAGTTTTATTCCAAAACAGTTTTATTTTGCTACAGTTCTTTACCGAACAGTTCTGTTCCGAACGGTTCTATTGCGAAGCAAGTTTTATATCGCTGCAGTTCTATTACACTTCAGTTTTATTCCGAGGTAGCACCGTTTTTGTACTAGGTCAGTACAAAGCGAATAGATTTATACTATTGCCTATAAAATGCTAAATTTGAACGTTTTTTCGATTTTGAGCCGAAAAAAAAACGATGAAATTTCAATTTTTCCAGGCAAAATGCGACAAAAATTCAATTTCACCACTTCCCTGTTACTGTATCCAGTGCAAACACCGTCACGCAAAATTACACATTTTAAAAACGCACCAAATTTTTGGATCTCGGACGTTTCGAAAAATTTTCTTCATTTTGTCGTCGCGGTGTTTGCACACAATCATTTGTTTGTTTTCAAAGCTATTTATGGAAGCATTTTTTCTTAAAAAGCTTTTCAGAATGAATGTGTGCGAACACCGCGACGACAAAATGCAAAAAAGTTTCCGAAACGTCCAAGGGTCAAAATTTTGATGTCAATAAAATTAAAAATGGCCTCTGCCCATAATCTTTAGCAAAGTGTCGCACTGTGGCGAATTTGTAATAAATGAGATTTGTTTCCTATTGTGCAAAATTACCGAAAATAAGCATTTTTGGCATTATGGACATTAAACTTATTTAATTTGAAATTAGAAAAAATCTGATAAAGCGATTCGGTTTGTACTAGTGCAAACACCGTGACCCAATATTACACATTTAAATTGACGCCGAAAAGCGGCCAAAATTTGATGAAATTTTTCTTTACATTTGTCAAAAACTTCTTAAAATAGGGGAAAAAAATCCAAAAAAAAAACTGGTAGAAAAAATCCAACATTTTTCGATTTACCACTTTTTTTTTTCGTGGCCAACTTTTGGCTATTAGCTGTCTAATTCGGTGCATAGTCTCAATGAAGTTGACGGCTAATAGCCATTTTTGATCGCTGACTCGCGCTTGTGCGGCAATAAACGCCAAAATGGTGCTCAAAAGGCACCAAACTCGTTTCGATTAGATGGCGATTATCTGCCATATTCGAAGGTCCATTTTGCACGGTTAATAGCCACATACAGTGTTTTCAATCGAGTTGCAGCATGAGAACGCGAGACTCCGCCCACTTATTTGTGCGCTACCTGTCTGCGTCTCTTCAAATATCACTGTGTTGGCGTGGTCGCCCACAAAAAAGTGGGCGGAGTCTCGCGTTCTCATGTCGCAAGTCGATTGAAAACACAATAGCGCCAAACTCGCGAACGATTGAAAAAAACGGGTCAAAAATATTCCCGGCACCGCGAAATTTGATTTTAGTGCCTCGAAAAACGGAAAATCATGTTTTTGAAAGTAAAAGAAAGTTATTTTTCATTGGTTTTCTCAAATTTTTCAACCAAATTCTGTCACCAAAATCCAATTTCGGCTCTTCCAGAACAATTCCGATGCGGACGGCTCGGCCTCCCCAGCACAAATGGACCGAAAAGTGCCGACAGAATTGCTGTGTCCTCTCTGTCAATCGCTCTTCAAAGAAGCCGTCGTGACGTCATGCTGTGGAAATTCGTACTGTGCCGAGTGCATCGAGGCGAGAATCATCGATCCGGACACGCGAAAGTGTCCAGGAGCAGAGTGTGGCAATACTGAGGTTTGTGAAACTAAAAAATATGTGTTTTATATTTTTAAAACTTTTAGATTTCCATCGAAACTCTTATTCCGAACCGAAAACTGCGAGATGCGGCAGCCGCGTGGGAGAGCTCTTCGGCGCCGACAGCTCCTGCTCCTGTGGCAGCAGCTCCCGAGCCGGAGCAAATCAGAATCCGTATCGGACTCAAGGCGCCATCAGCGACTTCTATTTCAGCGCCAACTTTTGCTGGAATCTCGCCCGGAACTGGAATTGCGCAGAGCTCACAACCAGCGGTTCCAGTCGCTACTAGACCTCCTGCTCCTGCTCCAGTTGCTCAGCCCCTTGGCACTGCAGTTCCAGGACTGCCTCCACCAATCTCAAACCCTGCCCCATCCCTACCGGCCTTCCAGGATGTCAGTCTTCCACCGCCAACTATTCGCCAGGAGCTGCCACCTGGAATACCGGGAGTTCCAGGACTGTCACAGTATGGTCAACCACCGCCCGGCATTCCCGGATTGACGGGTACAGTGATGCAGCAACCGCAAGCGATGATTCCGAGTTTTGGGTGAGTATTTTATGGGTTTTTATCGAGCACTTTTTGGCTATTAGCCGTTTATTTCTGGTATGTGCTCAATTCCTTTGGCATCCGCGCCGAATTTCGATGGCTAATAGCAAATTTCGATGGCTAAACCCTACTTACCCGCCAATTTGTGGCAAAAATCTGTCACTTTCAAAGATGAGCAGCCGTTTTGAACGGCTAATATCCATATGTCCAAACTGAACATTTTCAAATCAATTTCGTAGATAAAAAGTGGGTAGAAAAGGTGAAAACTGACGAAAAATAATGACGATTTAAAAAATTGAGGTATTTTTTTCCAAAAATTGTTTTAAAAAATATAAAAATTTGCATTTTTGGAACAATTTTCGCTAAAAAAAAATTGATATCTGGGAAAGTTCTACCACGGTAATATTACGAAAATTCAAAAAAAATGTATATAATGCCGCGCCCAAAGTTCAAAAATTCCGGAAATCAGTAGTTTTTTGTCGTCCAAAGTTCCACAAAAAAAGCCCAAAAGAACAGGCGGTCACAGTTGAAACCGACGTTACCGTAGTTTTTTGAATTTTCCCGTATGAAAGAAAATTGGAAAATTGAACTTCAAACATAGAAGGTCTCGCAGCAAAGAAACTACGGTATCGTCGGTTTCAACTGTATTCGCCTGTTATTTCTGGGAATTTTTTGGAACTTTGGGCTTCAAAAATTCCTGATTACAGGAATTTTTAGTACCTAGAAAAGTTCAAGAAAATTGAGTTTCTTCAAACTAAGAAAAATTTTCAGAATTGACCAATAATCCTAATGTCTTACGTATAAGGCCGCGGAACCCGAAAATAGCCCTATACACAAGAGGTTAGGATAGCCAGAGACAATTTTCCAGAATGCCCCTCTACACGGCCGGATTCCCACCAGCAGCCTCGTCAGTCCCTCTCTCCTCTTCCGCTACTGGATTCGATGAGTGGAACGCCTTCTTGCGCAACAAGGAAAAACGACGCGATCATCGAGATCGAGATCGCGATCGAGAACGTGAAAAGGATCGAACCCGTCGCAAGGATCGTCGCGACTCGAGAAGCCGCCGAAGACGGTAAGCCTTTTTTCACGAACCTTTCCCCCCTCTATTCTCGCAGAAAAAATTACAGAGAATCTTCGTCGTCGTCTTCGTCGTCCTCATCGTCATCCTCGTCGTCTGGAGAAGAGAATCGTGTTCGTCGGAAGCGCAAGGAGTCGTCAAAGAAGCGACGAAGTGTGGAGAAGGAACGGCAGCGACGAGGTGGAGACGAGCATCGGAGATCGGATCGGGCTAGAGAACGCGAAAGGGAACGCGAAAGAGAGAGGGAAAGAGAAAGAGAAAAAGAACGAGAACGAGAGAGGGATAGAGAAAGAGAGAGGGAGAGGGAGCATCGAAGAGCCGAACGAAGAGACGTGAAGTCGTCGTCGAGAAAGGATCGTGATCGTGATCGAGAGGAGAAGAAGCGTGAGAGAAAACGAGAGGAGGAGAGGAGAAAGGAGGCAGCGGACGATTCGGCGAAAGAGCCGGAGGAGATGGACTCGGAGAGGTGCGTTTTTTTTTTATGCAAGCGGGGACCTACAGTAGCCTGGAAAATAACAACAACAACAACAACAAAGATAGAAACCACCTAAATATCGTAGTCACGTCTCAAAAACAATTTGTTTCTGGAAATTTCTGAGACCTTCACAAATGCGGTGAAAACGACGGAACCGGGAAATTTTGCAAGTCTGCGGCGTGAATTTTCCCGCATTTTGTAACTGTTACTGTAAAAAATCATACTTGCAAAGGGGCGGAGCTTATTCCTCGACTTGAAAATGGTTTTTCCCCAGTTTTATCAGGGTCTCATTTTTTCGTCTTTTCTTTGGCATTACGTATTTGCCACGAAGTGACACTTTTTATTTATTTATTTATTCACTGAAGGGCGGTTGCCTCTAACACAATGTAGTCACCGGTTTAATAGTTACATATTAACAGGGTAAAAAAGTAAAGAAATAGTTATAATCAAATAGTTTAAAAACAGTTAGAATTGAGAGTTAAGAAATTTTCAAAATTACAATTTTTCAGATTAGATTTAAATGCTCTAGTTGATATTTTTAGAGGAAAGATACAAGGGGAAAGGGAGTTCCAACATTTAATAGAGAGATTTGTTAAAAATTGGGCATTTACTTTGGATGAAAATTTAATGTTAGAACGAAGATAATGTTTGTGTCGTCGAAGACTTCTCAGTTCGGGTATGTAGGCGAAATCTGCATCCGGTAAATACAACTCCTTCGAGACCAGCCATTTATAAAGAAAAATGAGATCAGCGATCAGCCTTCGATATTCCAAGGGTTCAAGACCATGTTCTTGAATTGTGGAGAAATAGCTAGTGTACTCCAAGTTAAACTTCTTATGCAAACGGTAGATAAATGATTTTTGTAGAGATTCAATAAACCGAATAATCTCCTTCGAAGCAGGTGAGAAAACCAAAGTTCCATATTCGACCAGTGGACGCACATAAATAGTATAGCACTTGATAAAAAAAAATTTTTTCGGTATTTTTTGAGACTAAAAGTCTCTTCAAACGTATTTTATTGTGAAGTGTCACTCCGTGGCAAATATATAATGTTGTCGGAAAATGCCAACAACAAACAAAGCAGTGATCTACCGTAATCACTCCTCGAAAAAACAATTTTTTCGAAAATTTCGATATTTTTCATTTTCTCATTAACATTACGTATTCGCCACCGGGGGACAATTTTTTTTTTAGTAAAAACGATTTTATACCACAAAAGATAAGAAAAAAAGTCATAAAATGAAAACATTTTTACCTAAAAATTAACAGAAGTGTCACTCTGTGACGAATGCGTAATGGTGCTATTCACGAAACCAGCAAAATATGCAAAAAAAAAATCAGCGAAAATACGGAAAATGCTCCGATCAGTCTGAAATTTTGACAAAAAATTCAAAAAAAAAAATCGATAATTTTCAAAATTGTCCGAAATTTTCTACACATGTCCGGGAGTATTTTTGACATTTTTATCAAAATTTCAGACTGATCGGAGCATTCTCCGAATTTTCGCTGAATTTTTTGAATTTTTAGCTGGTTTCCGTGAATAGACCCTCTTGTAAAAAATTTGTTTTTCCGAAAAATTTGATGTTTTTCTGAATTGCTCATAAAAATTACGTATTCGCCATAAAATGAGACATTTTTTATTAAAAAAATACCTTGAAATGACAAAAAAAGAAATCCAACTCTGAAAAAAAAAGTTTTTGAGTCAAATTTGTTGATTTTTTTACACCTTAAAAAATTCCATCCCCAAGAGATAACCTAAAATATTAGCGTGCGCCTTTAAAAAATAACTACAGTAAGATTTTTCATGGGAAAATTCGAAATTTTTAGCAACCAATTTTGGATATTTAGCTCAAAATGACCAATGAAATCAGCTTTTGTATTATTGTGGATACGGTATTTATTTGCTCGAACATATCGCTTTTTCAATCGACTTGCGACATGAGAACGCGAGGCTCCGCCCACTTTTTTGTGCGCGGCCTCGCGAATACAGTGATATTTGAAGAGACGCAGACAGAACGGTGAATGCACACTTGCGTTTTCATGTCGCAAGTCGATTGAAAACACAATAGCTAGAAAAAATGCCGAAACGTGGCCAATTTTTCGCTCTGATTTCTCTGATTCTCTCATTCCAAATGCATGCGCATTCGAGTTCACTGTGCGATTAGAGCGAATTTGCAGCGCTTTATACCACCGAGTATATCAAAAATTAAATTTCAGCAAAGTCAAAGACGCCACTTCCAAAGACGAGGATGAAATCGATGCGATAATGGCAGAATACGGTCAAATGGCTGAAAATTTGGATAACATGGCAGTTGGTAAAAAGCTGGATGAGTCTGAAACCTCTCCCAAACAGGACGGTGTTAAAAAGGAAGAAGAAGAAGAAGACGACGACGAAGAAGAGAGAGAAAAATCTTCATCTCCAGCGCTAGAAAAGTCTGAAAACGTCTCTGTTAAAAAAGAGGAAGATGAAAAAATGGACTCTGAGCAAGTTGAAGAGGAGGAAAAAGCAGAGACTGACGAGGAGGAGGAGGAGCAGCGTGAAAAGTCGGTGGCGGACTCGTTAGAAAAAGATAATCAGAACCCACCAAACCTCACTACTTCTGCCATGGAGTCATCAGAAGCAGAAGTGGCTGAGAAGACGCAGGAAGAGGAAAATCTAGAGAAGAAATCACAAGCTTCTACGCCAGATTCAGCGGAAGAGATGGAAGAAGAAGAAGGAGGAGGTGGCGGTAAAAAGAAGAAGCAGAAGAAGAGCAAAAAGAGCAAGAAGCATCACAAAAGAGACGACGATGAGCAGGATGAAGAGACGCGGCGCAAGCACAAGCATCACAAGAAACACAAAAAGGAGAAGAAGGCGAAGAGGGAGAAGGAGAGGAAGGAGGAGGAGGAGGTGAATATTTTTTTATTGAAAAATGAAATTGGCGGGCAAAAACGAGATTTGAGGGTGCTACCTCGGAATAGAACTGACGCGTAATAGAACTGTAGCGAAATTGAACTCGCTTTGGAATAGAACTGTAGTGAAATTGAACTGTAGCGAAATAAAACTGTTCGGAATAAAACTGTAGCGTTTTGGAACTAAATTAGCAATGGAGCGCGATTGCATTGCTTGCTCATTCAAATATTGGAATTTCTCATGCGCGTGCTTTTTTCAACAGTTTTATATTTGAGCTATTCATCAAAAATTGTTTGTTTTGTTGTTTTTTTGAATAAACTTTTATAATTTTTTTCTCGGCCCGCCTTGACGGCCAAGCAATGCAATCGTTCTCCATTGCTAATTTAGTTCCAAAACGCTACAGTTTTATTCCGAACAGTTTTATTCCAAAACAGTTTTATTTTGCTACAGTTCTTTACCGAACAGTTCTATTCCGAACGGTTCTATTGCGAAACAAGTTCTATATCGCTGCAGTTCTATTACACTTCAGTTCTATTCCGAGGTAGAACCGCTTTGAGACGTTTCAAAACTTTCAAAACAAAAACTGTGCATTTCTGCGGCATACTAGTGAATTTAAATTAAATTCCCAAAAAATTGATAATTGGCGAAATCAAGTGCGCTCCATGGAACTTAGTACTCTGTGATTTTCATTTTTCTTTAATTTTTTGCATAAATTATTCGTTTTTCTTGTTTTTTCCTTGTAAAAATGATTGATTTAAACAAAATTCGTAATATTTCGTCAAATTTTTCCGCATAATGCTCAAATTTCGACAAAAATCGATATTTTTCCAAATCGTGACACTGAGAAATTCTAAATGCGTTTGTTTTAAATTTTTATTTTTAAAAATACATTTTTTTTTCATATTTTCTCACTAGTTACCAACAAATTACCGATTTTTATGAAAATTTGTTGGTAAATAGTGAGAAAATATGAAAACAAATCGTCTAAAATGTATTTGTAAAAATAAAAGTTTAAAACAAACGCGTTTAGAATTTTCCAAAGTGTCACGATTTGGAAATATGTCGAAATTTGAGCATTATGCGGAAAAATTTGACGAAATATTACGAATTTTGTTTAAATCGATGATTTTTACAAGGAAAAAAAACAAGAAAAACGAAGAAAAATGAAAATCACGAAGTACTGAGTTTCATGGAGCGCACTTGCTTTTGCTATGGATGGGCAATAAAAACCAAATATGCATGTTTTTGGTCTCAATGGGCTTTTTCGAAACGTCACAGAACCGCAAAAACTGATTTTCAGACTGAAAAAGACCGGAAACGGGAGGAAAAAAGTCGTAAAGAGCGACGAGATCATGACGAAGATGAGCGTAGAGACCGAAAAAAGGAGGAGAGAAAGAGGGAAAGAGAGGACAGCTATGATAGTGATGTAAGTTTTTTTGTTTTTTAAAAATTTTGTAACCCCTATTTTAAGAAATTGCAGGCTCCTCGAACGAAGATCAAACGCGACGAGTCTGGTCGGAAACGTGACGAAAAGGAGCGTGACCGGGACAGAGAGCGTGACCGAAAAGAGACTGATAAGGAAAAGGAGAGAGAACGAGAGAAAGAAAGAAGGCGTCAGGAAGAGAAGGAAAAGGAACGGGAGAAGGAAAAGTTGAAGGAGAAAGAGAAGGAGAAGGAGCGGAAAAAAGAGAAGGAAAAAGAGAAAGAGAGAAAGGAGGACCATGACAGTGAGGTAGGAGATTTTTTTAATTATTATTTTAAATGAATGATCTACCGTAATCCGCGCCAAAAAATTGAAAAAGAAGGGCTACGGAAGTTTTCGGCTTTATTTCTGGCTCTGGGACGTTTCGAAACTAGTGAAATTTTAGCGCTATCCTGAACGAATTTTGCCCATAGTGCGAACACGGCGACGAAAAATAGCACTAAAGTTTCGAAACGTCCCAGAGCCCTATTTCTCGACAATAACCCTTTTTTTTTTAATTTTCTTCTACTTTTTAGATCAAAGAAACCAAAGAAAAGGACGAGAAGGACAAGAAAAATCCGACCCGTCGATCTGTGCACGAACGGCTTCAAAAAGCGGAAGACGTCACCACTTCTTCTTCCTCAACAGCGGCAGCCTCCTCCACAAATTCTGCACAATTGGGCCGAAAACCTGTCTCGTTTACAGTGACGTCGAAAAATTCGAACCTTCGCGTCCGACAATACTCGTCATCTTCGTCGACGAAAGGCGAAGAGGAGGAGGTGAGAAATTGCACAAAATAGGTTTAAAAATGATTTGCGGTCAAAAATGAAGCTCTGGGACGTTTCGAAACTTTGGCATTTTCCTGGCAAAAAAAATATTGTTAAAAACGGCTACGCAAAAATGCAAAAAAGTTTCGAAAAGTCCCAGTTTCGAAATGGCAAGTTTCGAAACGTCCTAGAGCCGAAAAATGCTTATAAAAATTTCCAAAAAAATTTTTTTAATAGGTCCAAAATGCTCCCGGAATGCTAATCTGAAATTATGAACTTGCTATATTGTGTTTTCAACCGACTTGCGCCATGAGAACGCGAAACTCTGCCCACTTTTTTGTGCATAGTATTTTGCAAAATCGTGCACGATTTTTCTTTGTTCCTCCATTTCTTCTAATATCCGCGAAATATTAGCAATAGTTGCCATTTTATTCGCGGATATTAGAAGAAAATAAAGGAACAAAGAAAAATCGTGCACGATTTTGCAAAATACTATGCACAAAAAAGTGGGCGGAGTCTCGCGTTCCCATGTCGCAACTCGATTAAAAACACAATAATTAAAAAAATTACAAAGTCGATTTTAGAAAAAATTACAAAAAATTAAGGAAATATCAAAATATTATGAAAAAATAGCACGATACTAAAAATTAGTCTAAAAATATTGCTTTAGTGACATGTAAAAATTAAAGAAATGTGAAAAACTCACAAAATAAGGTCTGAGAATTTTACAGCGTACTTCACGTCGCCCCAAAAAGGACGAAACGGACGTGGAAAGTGGTGCGGAGAAGAAGAAGAAGGTGAGCAATTTAGGATGTTTTATTGTAAAAATGGTTTTGAAAAAAACATTTTCACAAATATTTACCTGATTTTCAATTTTTTTGGCGCTTACAGTATCCATTAGCGTCAAAATGTTCAAATATATAAGCGAGAGAGAGAGAGAGAGACTCTGATTTTTAGAGCCAGTGGTTACTGTAGCTGGCTGGGAAATGGAAAAAAAAAATGAAATCTGCCATAAAATGTCGCGAAATACACCTAAAATTTTGGGTGCACTGGATATTCTAGGCTATTCTGTGCTTGAAATTAAAAATTTGATTTTTGTCCCTTCAATTTTCATTTTAACAATTTTTGACGCTATTTCTAAAAATTTCAGCCAACTTGGAGCATCGTCAACTTTTTTTTCAGTGTATAAGCCCATAATATTTCAAAAAAAAAATTGGAATTTCTGAAAATTTTAATAGCTAAAGAATACGGTAATTGTCAAAATATCTGGAAGTTTAGGAAATTTTTAAAAATATTCAAAACTAAACTTATTTGGAAACTCGATTTAAAGTCTTTAAAATTTCAGAAACTGTGGATTTTTAGATTTTTTTTTTCTTAAAAAATCACCCTGAAAAGGTTTACAGATTGTAAATTTTCTGAAATTTAGGCATGGAAAAAACTAAAAAAATCGATAATTTCAGAAAGCGCCCTCCACGCGGACCAGTGGAGAATCTGGAAGCAAGCACAAGAGTGTTAAAATCAAATTTGAATTGTAATTTTAATAAATAAATATAAAAAAATGCAGCAATCTTTTATTCTGTTTTCTCTCTTTTTTTTCATGGTATTTACCTTTTTAATGTTATTATTTTTCCTTCTGTTCACACCCTTTTCAATCATTTTTGTCCTTCCCCGTAAATAATTGTTTTCGTGTTCTTTTTCCCCCATTTTCATATTATTTAAAACCTAAACTATATACCCATTTTTGTTATCTTTATCTATTTACTATTCGCCGTTGGATAAAACCTGAAAATTGATTACTTTTTTTTTTTCAATTTGGCCGACTCTCGGTTATATTCTCGCCGCTTTACTGTTTCTGTGACCACTTTTACTTTTGATGGACAAATATTCAAATTACGCGCGCTAATTTTCCGAAATCTTTCAGATGGAAATTCACTTTGACGGCCAACTCGCAGACGGAGCGACCGCGGGACTCAAAAAGGCCACAGAGAACAGTTTTGTGACGAAAAATTCGGTAAAATAGCTTGAGTTTCCAAAAATACTTCAATTTTCAACCCAAAATGTTCAGATACTTCTAGAATACAAAGTTGATGGAAAAGTGGTCGGGAAAATAAAATCGCCGTGCGATGGAGTCGTCTCGTTTGCCAGGGGATTGAAATTTGGAGGAGCGTTGAGCAAGGTGAGGCTTTTTTTTTTTGGAGTAAAAGTGGCCAAAAATGCAAGATTTGTCATTTTTTCGGCATGCAGTGTGGAAAAATCGCTTGGCGAAAAAGTGATAAAATGTGAACTCGAAAATGGAAATTTTGAATTCTGCGACTTGAAAAAATCGCCAAACTAGCGCCGATCGCTGATTAGGCGCCAATTATGCGCCAGAAATGGCTTTTTGCAGTTTTAAAAGGCTAATAGCCATATTCGCGCCAGAAAATTTCAATAATTTTTTTAAAATTTTAAATCAATATTTTAACACTATTTTTTAAAGTAATTTTTCAAATATTGCTCACAAAATTGAGAAAATTTTACAACAAAAAAAACGTCTCAAAAAATTTTAAAAAACAGTCCCCGGCGAAACTTCTTCCACGGTCATATTTTTGAATTTTTTAGCCATGCTTTTTTTTGTTGAAATATTGACAGAAACCCCCTAAAAATACCAAAATCGGCCTAATTTTCTCAGTTTTCAAATTTCATTTTGGCTAATTTTATATTCTCCGATAATTTTTGGCTAATAGCCGACGATATGCCAAATTAATTAGCGATTTGGTTTGCGCCTGAAAAGGGCTCTTTGCAAATTCAATGGCTAATAGCCATATTCGCGCCAAAATTTTCTAGAAAAGAGTTTAATTTTTGAAAGAAAAAATGGGAATTTTCGATACTGTCGAAAAACGAAAAAAAAAGACAATAAAATGGTAGAAAACTTGCTCGGAAAATGTTCCGATTGGTCTGAAATTCTGGGAGAAATGGTCACAAATACTTCCGCCAACGATATTCTCTAAAAATTTTGAATGGAAATATATTGATTTTTTTTTTCTGAAAATTGATATTTCGCTTCAAAATTAGGTGCCAATCATGCGCCAGAAATTGCTATTTGTCATTTTAGGCGGCTAATAGCCATATTAGCTTCAAAAATTCCTCAGAAAAGATTAATTATATTTTTTGCAAATATTTTCCACTTTATCCCGACTTTACCCCGTTCCAGGGCCAACTAGTCGCCACAGTATCAGACTGCACACACGCCATCGTCATGAAAGACATGTGTGCGGCTTGCGGAAAAGAGCTGCGAGAGCAAGGCGGAAGAGCCGGACAACGGAAAGAACACTCGACAGCCAACGTTTCGATGATACATCATGTTCCAGAGCTTATTGTGTCTGATTCGGTGGGTTGGATTTGGTTTTTTAAATTGTGAACAATGTGAAAAAAGGAGTTAGAAATTCCGGAAATTTCCTTACAAATATTATGAAAAAATTGGCTCTGGGACGTTTCGAAACTTTTGTGCATTTTTGCGGCATACTAGTGGAGTGGATTTGTTTTATCGTCAATTGGCGAAAAACTGTACTCAAAAATGCAAAAAAGTTTCGATACGTCCAAGTTTCGATATGTCCTAGTTTCGAAACGTCCCAGTTTCGAATCGTTCTCTTTTCGATACGTCCCAGTTTCGATACGTCCCAGTTTCGATACGTCCTAGTTTCGAATCGTCCTCGTTTCGATACGTCCTAGTTTCGAAACGTCCTAGTTTGGAATCGTCCCAGTTTTGATACGTCCTAGTTTCGAAACGTCCCAGTTTTGATACGTCCTAGTTTCGAAACGTCCCAGTTTCGAAACGTCCTAGTTTCGAAACGTCCTAGTTTCGATAGGTCCAAGTTTCGATACGTCCAAGTTTCGATACGTCCCAGTTTCGATAGTCCTAGTTTCGAAACGTCCTAGTTTCGAAACGTCCCAGTTTCAATACGTCCTAGTTTCGATATGTCCAAGCTTCGATATGTCCTAGTTTCGAAACGTCCCAGTTTCGATACGTCCAAGCTTCGATATGTCCTAGTTTCGAAACGTCCCAGTTTCGAATCGTCCTCGTTTCGATACGTCCCAGTTTCGATACGTCCTAGTTTCGAAACATCTCAGTTTCGATACGTCCCAGTTTCGATATGTCCTAGTTTCGAAACGTCCCAGTTTCGATACGTCCCAGTTTCGATACGTGCTAGTTTCGATACGTCCTACTTTCGAAACGTCCTAGTTTCGAAACGTCCAAGTTTCGACACGTCCTAGTTTCGAAACGTCCTAGTTTCGATACGTCCTAGTTTCGAAATGTCCAAGTTTCGATACGTCCTAGTTTCGAATCGTCCTAGTTTCGATACGTCCCTGTTTCGAATCGTCTTCGTTTCGATACGTCCTAGTTTCGAAACGTCCTAGTTTGGAATCGTCCCAGTTCTGATACGTCCTAGTTTCGAAACGTCCCAGTTTTGATACGTCCTAGTTTCGAAACTTCCCAGTTTCAAATAGTCCTAGTTTCGAAACGTCCTAGTTTCGATAGGTCCAAGTTTCGATACGTCCAAGTTTCGATACGTCCCAGTTTCGATACGTCCTAGTTTCGATACGTCCTAGTTTCGAAACGTCCTAGTTTGGAATCGTCCCAGTTTCGATACGTCCCAGTTTCGATACGTCCTAGTTTCGATACGTGTGGTCTTGAAGCACGATTCAAAAAAATAGGCAAAAAATAACGGGAAAGGCTAATAAAAATAACAGTAAACCTTTTTCTCCAGCTCGCCCAGGAAATTGGCTCAGCCGATGAGACGAATCTCATCAAGACGCGAAAATTGGTACTTTTGGTGGATTTGGATCAGACTATCATTCACACGTCGGATCGGCCAATGAGTGTGGATATGGAGAAGGTGAGGCGATTTTTTTTCTTCAGCTATTAGCCGTTTCCGATGGCTAACAGCCATATTCCCGCTTTTTTGCAGCACAAAGACATCACCAAATACACGATCGCCAACCGCATCTACACCACCAAACTCCGCCCCCACACCACAGAGTTTTTGACCAAAATGTCCGAGCTGTACGAAATGCACATTGTGACGTACGGACAGCGACAGTACGCCCATCGAATTGCTCAGATTTTGGATCCGGACGAACGGCTATTCGGGCATCGTATACTGTCAAGAGATGAGCTGTTCTCGGCTCAGCACAAGACTAGGAATTTGAAAGTGGGTGGAGTTTTTGAGTTTTGGGTGAAGGAGGTTTGGCATTTTGTAGAATTTAAAATTTATTTGAAAAATGGTAAAAATAAAAAAAAACAGAGAAAAATCATGAGAAAATTGAGAAATTTTGAAAAAGAATGACTAAAAATGACCAAAAAGAAGTGTGCGGCACTTGCAAAAAGGGGCGTGGTCATTGCTCATCTCATTATTAATTGGGTTACGGTAGGTTTCAGGATCTTTAAAATCTTCGCGAGTATTTATTAGTTCTGGAACAGATGGCTCTGGGACGTTTCGAAACTTTTGTGAATTTTTGCTGGATTCAAATTCCCAAAAAAAAAATAAAAATAAAACCAAAAACGCTGTCCAAAAATGCAAAAAAAAAGTTTTGAAATGACTGGTTTCGAAACGTCCCAGAGCCGAAAAAAGCTACAAAAAATATAGAAAATTCCAATTTTTCGCTAAAAAATGATATGCAGTAAAATGTCTTGGCTGACATGGCAAATATAGGCTATTTGCCGTAGAAAATGGCTAATAGCCAAACGCTCCCCACACTTGCCCATCTTCCAGGCACTGTTCCCCTGCGGCGACAACCTCGTCGTCATCATTGACGATCGAGCCGACGTTTGGCAATACTCGGAAGCCCTCATTCAAATCAAACCCTATCGATTTTTCAAAGAAATTGGCGATATCAACGCGCCAAAAGACTCGAAAGAGCAAATTCCGGTGCAGATTGAGGACGATGCGCACGAGGATCGAGTGCTGGAGGAGATTGAGAGAGTTCTCACCAATATTCATGATAAGTACTACGAGAAATACGATTTGAGGGAGAAGGATCAGTTGTTGGATGTTAAGGTATGTGTTTTGTTTTACTATTAGTGCGAAAATTTGAAGCTCCACCCCTTTTGAAAAATTTTCTGCATTTTGCCGTCGCGGTGATTGCACACTTGCAGAAATGTTTTCGAAACGTCCGAGAGCCCGTATTGTTCCCAAATTTTTATCAATATTTTTTAAAATCCCCACTCCAGGACGTGCTCAAAGCGGAAAGACAAAAAGTGCTCGACGGCTGCGTCATTGTGTTCTCTGGAATAGTCCCCCTAGGCGAGAAACTCGAGCGTACAGACATTTACCGCCTCTGCCAGCAATTCGGAGCCACCATCGTGTCGGATATCACGGATGAGGTGACACATGTGGTCGCCGCGAGATATGGAACACAGTAAGCGCTTTTTTAATGATATTTTAAAAATTTAGCATCTGCGCGTCGTTTTACGTGTTTGCGTACGCGGTATTTGACTTTACGACACTTTTTTGGGCGTATTGTGAAAACAAAAAATTGCAACGCGGTGGTTGCGTACTTTTGAAATTCAAACGGCAATGAAAGAAATAGCATGGCAAATGAAGAGATTTGTCCCCATTTTCGTTTGAATTTTAAAAATACGCAAACATCGCGTTGCAATTTTTTTGTTTTCACAATAAAGAGAGGATAACCTACGAGCTAAACAAAAATTGACATTTTTCCAATTTGGTCGTAAAGTTGAATGCCGAGTATGCAGACACGTGAACCGACGCGCAAATTTCAATACAGTTTTATCCATCTGCGTATCTCCAATTTTCCCAATTTCTCGTTTTGTCTAACTTCTCGTTTCACATTTTTTAAAGGTTCACATTGCCGGTGGAGCGCGTTATAGATTCCGAGGCCTCGCAATTTTGTGAAGGGAAAAAGGTGGAGCTTCGTAATTCTACACTGAAGACTACAGTAGTCAAGAAAAAATCAATTAGGGTAGATTTACGAGACTCCGCCCATCCTTAATATAAAACGCTTTTAAATCCACAAAATGGAATATGTTATAGAGGGCAAAATGTTTTCATTAGTGTGGATTTACGAGGCTCCGCCCATATTTCTACCCCGAATTTTGGCGAATTTTATATTGAAGTGGGCGGAGCCTCGTAAATCCACAATAAGAAGTTTAGTTACTAAAAAATAGTTGGGTAGATTTACGAGACTCCGCCCATCTTTAAGAGTCTTTTAAATCCACAAAATTAATTATTTTTTAGATGGAAAAATGTTTTTTAGTGTAGATTTACGAGGCTCCGCCCATATTTTTACCCCGAATGTTGACGAATTTCATATCGAAATGGGCGGAGCCTCGTAAATCTACACGAAAATGTTCTGTTGTAAAAGAATAGTTGGGTAGATTTACGAGGCCCCGCTCATTTTCTCGCCCAAAAAAATTCAAAAATGTGTCTTATTCTATGAGCTTAATATAGACAATAATGCTCACAAATCCACACAATTTGAAAAATTTAGTGATCATTTTTGCGTTGGTGTATATTTACGAGGCTCCGCCCAATTTTTCACCACAAACAATCCAAAACCTATTTTTTGGAATGAAAATAACCAATTTTTAAGAATTTTATATTTAAGTGGGCGGAGCCTCGTAAATCCACACTAGAGTGTAATTTTTCATCGCCGTGTTCGCACTATGGACAAAATTCGACCAGGAGCCTCGCACTAAAGTTTCGAAACGTCCCATAGCCAAAAATACAGTTCTCATCGTCTTTCAGAAAAGTCCACCAAGCAGTCCGTCTCGGCAAACACGTCGTCACAGTCCAATGGGTATTCGCGTGCGTCGAAAAGTGGATGAAAGCGGACGAGAAGGTGCACGAGTTGACAAAAGAGAGCACTCCGCCAGCTGGCCGCCCACTCGGATCGAAATATGTGAACGATTTGGCGAATATGGACACGATCGGAAAGGCGGCCCTGGCCGATATGAACAATGAAGTGGACGAGGCGTTGTCGGATGAAGATGAGGACGAGAATGATGAGGAAGAGGATGGAGAGAGGTCGGAGGCGAAGCTGAAAGAAGGCAAAAAGGGCGAGGAGCAGAGGAAGAGCAAGAAAAGAAGGCATTGTCCGGAGGAGGAGTGGGAGAGTGTTAGTTTTCGGTTTATTTATTTTTATGAAAAAAAAACTTGGCAATGAAAAGCTTATGAAACCTATGAGTCGGCCGCGGTCATGTGGTTTCGCAGCGATAAATTAAAGAAATAAGGGCTAATTCACCCCTTTTGCATCTCTGCGACACCAGTTTCGAACATGAAGTGCTTTGAACTGTGCCTCAGACTTGCCCAAGGGGCGGAGCTTATTCCTCGGCGTTTCAAGCTGTCAACCGGCCACGCTCATTATAGGAGACAGGAGAAGCAGAGAAAAATATAGTTTTTTCTTCAATATTTTTGCTTTTTCTATTATTTTCAGCAAAAAATTTCAATTTTAGCGGTAAAAAGTACTTGGATTTTGAAAAAACACGACAAAAAACAAAAAATAATTGTTTTTTTTAAACAATTTTCAGCGATTTTTAATTTTTAATTCATTTATTTTTCATAATTCACTGTGAATTTAATTTTGTATCTATAAAAAATGGAGAAAAATTGCTTTTTAAAAATTCAAACTAATTTAAAATATAAATATAGTCGTGGAATAAGTTTTGCAGCAACTAAATGTGCGAAATCTCTTACAAGTAATTTGAAGAAACGCAATTATTATGTGTTCCCGAGCGAAATTCAGTTACGACGCACCGGTGTTCCGATACCTGCGGAACAGAATCTCGCTCTTCAACACATGATGTTCACTGTCAGACGCTGGTTTTGCCCGGATTTAACTTCAAAACTCTAGCAAGTCAACCACCAACTAGATGCAAACGCGCCCTGTCGCATTTCTCAGCGTCTCCATGGGAAAGGGAGAGTCAGAGCGGCGAGAAATGATCCACGAATAATCGCTTTAAACAATTTTTTGAAAATTTGAATCTTTAAAATCGCTAAAAATTTATCAAATTTAGCGATAAAGTGACGAAAAATCATGCAAATTAAATATTTGAAGTACTGAGTGCGATGGAGCGCACTTTGCTGCCCGGTGACTAGCGGACAATGATGAAAGCAACAAGACAATTCGGTTTTATATATTTATTAAGGAAAACCCTTGAAATGTCCTTTATGTCGCGTCCAAAGTTCAAAAAATTTCTGAAATCAGGAGTTTTTTGCAGTCCAAAGTTTCGAAAAATTCCCGGAAATAACAGGCGGTCACAGTTGAAACCGGCGATGCCGTAGTTGCTTCGCTGCGAGACCTTCTGTGTTTGAACTTGAATTTTCCCGTAAAAAATAAAAAATTGAGCAACTGTGGGAAAATTCAAGTTTAAACATAGAAGGTCTCGCAGCGAAGCAACTACGGTAACACCGGTTTCAACTGTCACCGCCTGTTATTTCTGGGATTTTTTGTGGAACTTTGGACTGCAAAAAACTCCTGATTTCAGAAAATTTTTGAACATTGGACGCGGCATTACTTATCTGGACCAAATTAAACGCATGAGCTTCATCTGAAGTCGATTCTTTGACTGCGTCGGCGAAGATGCTGACCTGAACTCGCTGTTCACAAGGAAGATCGACGAGAAGACGAGCGAGTGCGAGAGCGTTCTGCTGTCTCACAACATTATATTGTCAGTACGGAGCGCTGCAAACGCGCTCCCTTCGCACAGTGATGGACGCGGCCACGTTGGCGACGAGAGAGTGCAGAACATTGAGAGAGCCGTGGCCGATGTTTTGCTCTGATTTCTCTGAACCTCACTCCAAATGCATGCGAAATTCTTTATTCGATTGGAGCGAGTTATCAGCGTTTTATACCGAGTATACAAACAGAAGGAAAAATTAGGGAAAAGTGCTCTAAAATCACCAGCGAACTGAGCGAAACGACGCAAGCACCGAGGAAAACTCTGAAAACTATTTTAGGATTAAAGGGAGGCGCGGTGCTACGGTAGACAAGCGGGTCTCACCGCGACCAAGCAGTGCTTGCACACAGCGCAATGCGCGCGCCGTTTGAATTATATATTTTGAGGATTTTCTTTTCCTCAATTGTTTTCAATTGAGAAAACTATAGTTTTGCGTCTTAAAATATGGTTTTTGGGGAAAGCAATTCGATTATTGATGCTCTCTATCGACATGGTGAACGGCGCATGCATTTTTAGTGGGATTTAGAGAAAAAAGCGCACTGAGAATGGTAAACTTGTATTTTTGTTATTTTTGCAGGATTCCGAGAAGGAAGACTCTGATGAGGACGCCCCCATGACGTACAAAGCGTTGCTGTCCAGGTCCCGGAAGGAAGGACGGATTGTGCCGGAAACGGAAGAGGAGATTTTCGATGTGGATGATGAGGTGGGGACTGTTTTTTTTTAATTTAAGCCCGGTTCTGGGACTTTTCCAAACTTTTCAAACAAAAAATAACACGAAAAAATGCACCAGTTTCGAAATGAAAAGTTTCGAAACGTCAGGAAATTTTCGGCTAATAGCCATCGAATTCGGGCCATGTGCCGGCCCGAGATTGATGGCTATTAGCTAAACAGTTCCCCATTCCAGAATGGCCACGTAGCGCCCACCAATAACGACGAAAATGATGACGCCGATGACGCGCCGGACGACGAGGAAAACCAGAATGAAGAGGATGTGGCGGATTCAGATGACGATGACGAATTTGAGGACATGGCGGCGCTAATTGAGCGCCAAATTAGCGAGACGGCGGATGAAAAAGACGAGTAAATGGAAAAAAAATGCATTTTTTTTTTTATTTTAAAATATTCATGAGATGATACTCAAAAACCCCCCACTTTTTTTTATTTCTAACCGTAATTATTTTATTATATTATTGTTTTTATTGCGTATTCGCCACGGAGGGGCACAATACGGAGCGCTGTAAATTCGCTCCATTCGCACTAGGCCACGTTGGCGACGAGAGAGTACAAACTGTGTTGTGCGATTGGAGCGAATTTGCAGCGCTTTATCCCCAAATTTTCACGTTTTTTTTTCTTCTCGTTGTTTATATTTATTTATATTTATATTTACTATACCTCTGCCACCTCATCTGGACCGAATTGGAAAGAAATAAAAAATTTCCTCCTTTTTTTTGGAAGTTTTATTTTATTTTTATTCTCAGAACGTTAAAGCGTGGATTTACTTATTTATTTATTTATTTATCGATTGGCGATGACGTTTGATCCGGAAGTATGTTTTGCCTTTTTTTTTTGAATTGGTGCAGTTTTTAAATCTAATCAGAAAATAGCAATTTTGGCATTAAAAAAGGCATTTTTCAGTTTTTTAAAAATCGAATTTGAGCAACAAAAAAAGGAAGACAATTTCGAGATTATTGGCAAAATTTTATTAACAAAAACATTTTTTGCGGGAAAAAATGAAAAATACATTTACTGTTTTTCGAATTTTTTTTGGGCTGAAAATCTGAAAAATCTGTAGAAACTTTCAAAATTTTAGCGAAATTTTATGAAATATTGCATTAAAAATGCTAAAAATACCAGATTTTTGCCAAAATTTATTTTTAAAAAATTGTTTTAAAAATGCTATTTTTGAGTTTTTGAATCTAATTAGGAGTTGAAAAATTGCCAATTTTAAGTTTTTTCCAAATTTTCTCGCAGAAAAAAAAAATTAAAAATGTTCTATTTTTGGATTTTTTTTGGCTCAAAATATGAAAATCCTGTGTAGATTTTCAGAATTTTCAAGGAATTTTGATTTTTCCAGAAAATTAATAGAAATTTCCAAATTCTTGACTTTCTTGAAAAAATGTATAAAAAACGATGTTTTTAAGTTTTTGAATCTAGTTAGAAGTTGAAAATTGCCAATTTTTAGGTTTTTCCAATTTTTTCGCAGAAGTTCCCATAGTTTTCGCATTACGTGTTTGCCACGGAGGGACACTTTTGCGGTTTATGAAAACACGTCTGTAAAAATGACAATTTTGCCTCATAATTAAAATACCGCGAAGTGTCACACTGCGGCAAACACGTAATATGAAAACTATGGGAAATTATGCGAGAAAATGAGGAAAAATGCTGAAAATTGGAAATTTTTCAACTTCTAATAAGATTCAAAAACCTAAAAACAGCATTTTTATACAATTTTTTGAAGAATTTAGTAGAGTTTTCTGTGGGGAATACATAATACACGGGGTGTTGAGAGGTACATGAAAATTAAAACTTAAATTTCGCGGGAAAGTTGCCACGTCACTCGAGAAAAAAGCGCGCGAAATGGCATGTTCAAAACGTCGTTACTGCGGCGCCACAGCAATTTTTATATGTTTTTTTTCTTGTCGGTTCATATCTTTCGCATGATTCTTAATATTTAAACAATATTTCCCCAATTATTTTATGCAGAAAACGTATTTCGCCAGCGCCTCGTTTTTGAAAATCGAAACCGTTTCAAATCTGTAACAACCGCGTTTCCTCAAATCTGGGTGAGCAGTGGAGCGCATTTTCACCATGTACTCTTCAACACGCCGTGATAATACTTGGAAAATGAAACATTTAGAAAAGGCTAGTTTAAAGCCGATTTTTTGACGAAAAAATATGATTTTCATTTAAAAAAAAGGATGAGCAATAACCCCGCCCCTTTTTGCAAAGAAAAACAATGAAAAAAGGGGGCGTGGCCTAAATCACTCTGTAAATTGTGTTTTTCCTATTCATATTGTGTTTTCAATCGACTTGTGACATGAGAACGCGAGACTCCGCCCACTTATTTGTGCCGTTCTGTCTGCGTCTCTTCAAATATCACTGTGTTCGCGTGGTCGCGCACAAATATGTGGGCGGAGTTTTGCGTTCTCATGTTGCAAGTCGATTGAAAACACAATAGGTTGCCGATTTATTTTTTCGACAATATTGCGGTTTACAGTCGAGTTGCATTCTGAAAAAAATGAGTCCGCAAACACTATTCTGTCTGCGTCTCTTCAGATACTGTGAAAACAAAAAAATTGCAACTCGGTGTTTGCGTACTTTTAAAATTCAAATAAAAATGGGAACAACTCTCTTCATTTGCCATGCTATTTCTCTCATTGCCGTTTGAATTTCAAAAGTACGCAAACACTGCGTTGCTATTTTTTGTTTTCACAGTATTGTGTTTTCAACCGACTTGCGACATGAAAACGCAAGTGTGCATTCACCGTTCTGTCTGCGTCTCTTCAAATATCACTGTGTTCGCGTGGTCGGGCACAAAAAAGTGGGCGGCGTCTCGCGTTCTCATGTCGCAAGTCGATTGAAAACACAATAGCACTGTGATTTCGTCGTCGCGCGCAAAAAAGTGGGCGGCGTTTCATTTTTTCTGCCATTTTTTATCCATTCTTTACAAACCTGGATTTTAATGCATTTTCTGCATTAAAATGTAAGCAGGCTTGCATTGGTTTATAAAAAAAAAAAGAAGCCATTCTGAACTTGTGAGGAAACCGGCGCAGCACAAAACCGCCACCAAATCAATCGATTTATTTATTTACACTTTAAAATGTTGTTGCCTTTCCTTTTCTCTTTTGCCTATAGGCTATCCTGTTCGTTGTTCTTTTTAAATAACATTGGAGAACTATCCTACACGTTTTCTGCCATATTCACGCATTGGAAGCCCATTTTTATCGGATTTATTAGCATTTTTCTTCAAAATTGACAAAAAAGTTGAAAAAATGGGCAATAAATGCCTATTACATATTCGCCAAGTGGTGACACATTTTTTACACAAACGTGTCACTCCGTGGTGAATACGTAATAATATGTATTTTTCTGCGCAAAAAAAAAGACTTGAAATCATGAAATGCATTGCAAAATGTCCATTAAGACAATTTACTTTTACCCAATATTGACTTTAAATGTTTACCCAGAAAAAATGTTTATTTTTTCCATTTAGCGGTTTGTCAATAGTGCGCGCTTGCACACTTTTTCTCTCTCCTCCACGCAATTTTCTAGCAGTTTTTTTTATTGATTTTCTCCTCGAAATTGGAGAAAAAATAGCATTTTTCTGCATTAAAATGCATTTGAATAGGTCTGATATTCATTTTAAAGATGTTTATTATTTACGCATTCGCCAAGACTGACAATTTGCATGAGAACGCGGTTTTTATAGCAAGTGTCACTCCGTGGCGAATGCGTAATGGATCGAAATGCAATTTTAACGCCTTAAAATGGCAGAAACACCAATTTTAAATTCATTTTCTTCCAGTTTGAAGCCTACTTGAACGCCAGAATGGACTTTAACCGGGATTCTGGCAACGAGACGGTCAGCCAACTGCAGCTGAATATACAGAATTTGAATCAGCAAGGTACGTGTTTTTTTGAGAAAAAATGGCCGGGAAAAATTTTGGACGGAAATATATATTTTCCTGCATTTTTTTTTGGCAAAGATGAGTCAGGACAAGCTGAAAAATGAAGAAAATGACGATTTTTGGCATTTAAATATGCATTTTTCGACATAAACGCTATAAAAATTCAAAAACTTGCAAAAAAAAAAATTGCCTAAAAATGCCCTAATTGGTCTGAAAAATTGGTATTTAGTGGCTGAAAAAAGTTTTGAACTGAAATATTGATTTTTTCAAAATTCAGAGCGATTTTTCGACATTTCCGACAAATTTTTTGACAAAAAAAAGATTTAAAATGCTCTGGTTTTACTAAAAATTAGGAAATAATGACAGAAACGGCCCCAGATAAGCCCCAAAAATTTTGTACAGAGATGTTGATTTTCTATCATTTTTGACGATTTTTCGACATTTTCTCGAAATTTTTTAAGCCATTTTTCAACCGAAAGAGTTAAAATTATAAGTTTAAAATGCTCAAATACCTCTGAAAATTAAGAATTTGTGCCGAAAATTTTTTAAGGCCATTTTTTCCAGCATTTTTCGACTTTAGTGCTCTAAAAATGGGTTTAAAATGCCAGAATTGCTCGAAAATTTACCAATTTTTATGATTTTTCGACATTTTTGACGATTTTTGTTGTCATTGTTATGAATTTTTCTGGTTTAAAATGATCTTATTGATCTGGAAATTTGATTTTTTTTTTCTTCCCCAAAATTACACACGTGTCATTTTCTGCTCCGATTGGGCTTAAAATTTGAAAAATGTTCCCAGACTGAAAAATATTGATATTCCCGAAGTTTCAGGCCAATTTTTGACGAAATTTTAAATTGGATTAAAAATGCTCTTTCTGGGCTGAAAATTTGGGAAGTAATGGCGAAAATGGACCAAATTTTGATACTATTTTCGACTAAAATTTCAATTTCCCCAAAAAAAAATTAATCATTTTTTCAGTAATCCAACTCGAATCGTTCATTACACACTTATCGGACAGCAGCGATGCCGGCCAGCGAGAACGAGAGCTATTTAATCGGGTAAGCGCAGCAGGCTTTTCCTTCCTTTCTCTTTTTTTTTTCCATATCTAAATTTGTCCATCTTTCCAGAAAGCCCAAGACGCACAGGAGCTGTCAAAAGAGACGAACACGCTGATGAGGAATTTGGTGGTGATGAGCAATACTGATGTAATTTTTCTAATTTTTTAATTTTACCATTTTTTCCCCATGCAGAAAAACCTGCGCGGCGCCCGTGAACGCCTCCAGAACGAGTACATTGGCGTGCTGAATCGCCTACAAGCGTCGCAGAGACGTGCGGCTCAAACCGAGAAAGCCGGAATGGTGGCGGCGGAGATGGACGCGCAGGCCGCCGAAGACGCGGATTACTATGGAGATCGCGATGCGCCACGTGGCAATATTCAGATGAGCGCTCAGCAACAGGGCAATCTGGCGGAGATTAAAGAGCGCCAACAGGCACTGCATCAGCTCGAACAGGATATTGGGGATGTGAATGCGGTGGGTGATTGGTTTTTTATAAGAGGAGGGGGTTTGGGGGGCGGAAATTTCATTTTGCTTTTATTTTCGGCCGCGGCCATTTTTGGTCTCGCAGCGATAGAGGAAACGCAGAGAAAAATACAGTATTGTCGGCCCGCCAAAATGGTCAAACGCGCTCCGCTGAACTCAATACTACGTGGATTTTATTTTGGTTTCCAAATTTTTTCATTTCACGTGTAAATTCAACGTGAAATAAAATAATTTGGAAACCAAAATGAAATCCACGTAGTATTGAGCTCAGCGGAGCGCGTTTGACCGACGTGGAGGGCCGATAATATTTATAGAAAAAAGATCTTTTTCGGAATAGAAATTCGACAAAATTGAAATGTCACGTTTTGGAAATTGCGTGAAAATAGAAATCCACGAAATAGAAATGTAACAAATCAGAAACGTAGCTGAGCAGAAATGTGTCGAATTGGAAGTAAAATGGCAATGGAGCGCGTTTGCGAGATTTATTTTTCAAAACGACTTTTTCGATATTTTTCGTTTTTTTTGCGATGTCTTCCACGTGTTTTTGGATTTTTTTTCACGTTTTTTGTCGATAAAAAAAAATTTCCACTGATCGAAATCGAAAAGAATTGAAAAAAACGTGAAAAAATCCAAAAATACGTGGAAAACATCGAAAAAATATAGAAAAAGTAGTTTTAAAAAAATAAAGCTCGCAAACGCGCTCCATTCCCATTTTACTTCCAATTCGACAAATTTCTGCTCTCCTACGTTTCTGATTTATTACATTTCTATTTCGTGGATTTCTATTTTCGCGCAATTTCCAAAACGTGACATTTCAATATTGTCGAATTTCCAATCCGAAAGAGCCCCGAAAAAACCTTTTTTTGAACAAAAACTTGGCCGGTGAATGTTCCGAATTTACAAAAAAACACTGATTTTTAACGAAAACTGGAAAAAATTCCTTTAAACTGGCAGAAATACGCTTTTTTTTCAAGGAAATTTTTTTTAAACGAACATTTTTTAACTCACCGACAGTGCGTAAAGTTCCCAACCTAGAACTCACGTACTTTTTCTCACCTTGAAAATTTTCAGTTTTTAACATTTTTTGGTGCGATTTTAAAGAAATTTCCGCTTTTCAAATCATTATTTTTCGTTAATTTTCGGCCAATTTTTATTAAAAATTCAAAATTAGTATGATTGCTTGGCGGTTGATTTGACATTTATTTTAAACCACAAAAAGAAATGCGAAATTTAGTTTCCCACTTTTTGGAAAAACTGGATTGAAAAATATCAAATTTCCTGATTTTTGACGAATTTTACCCCGAAAAAAAATTTAGACGACGTCCAAAAGGAATACACGAGGTGTGACCTCTGGCCTAGAAAACTGCTAGAAAATTTAAGGCCACCAATTCAATTCGAACTCAATTTCGCGCTGCCGATCCATTTTTTTTACTTTCCTTTTTTCCCACTTTTATATTGAATTCCGCGAAATTTTCGCCAAAATGGAAAGAAATTGCAAGAAAAACCAAAAAAACCCACACAATTTTTACGAAAATACCCGAAAAAAAAACGATCAGAAATAATTTTCCAGTGGGTCTTGCCACGATTAGCCGGCAAGAGTGGGCTACTGTACTGAAAAGGCTGTTTTCAAAATTTAGCAAAATTTAGTCAAGTTTTGATCGGATTTACTTGGAAAATAAATATCTGGAGACATTTTCTCTCCATTATTACGGAAAATAACTACTGACCAAGACCCGGAAAAACCGGGAAACAAGCCCCGCCCCTTTTGCAAGCCTGAGGCACTACCTCGTGCCTCAGACTTGCAAAAGGGGCGGGGCTTATTCCCCGGTTTTTTGCAGTTCCTTGTAAATATGACCCAATATTTTTTTAAAGATTTTTGCGGAGCTCGCCAAAATAGTGCACGAGCAGGGCGATACGGTGGACTCGATTGAGGCGAATGTGGAGCACGCGCAGATTTATGTCGAACAGGTACCCTTTTTTTTAATGTTTATTTTTTTAATATTTCCCACGTCTTGTAGGGTGCCCAAAATGTCCAACAAGCAGTGTACTACAATCAAAAAGCTCGTCAGAAGAAGCTGTTGCTCCTCTGTTTTGTCATCATTCTCATTTTTATCATTGGGATCACTTTCTACTTGGCAAGATAGGCTTCCAGCAAAAAAAATGCAAAAAAATTAATACTTAAAACTGTAAAATTTCTGTAAAAATGTAAAGTTTTCATCATCGAGCTTATACGTAAAATTAACCCCCAGAATATTTATGAGATAAATTCATTATTTAAATTTTTTCTGCATTTTGTCGTCGAGGTGTTTATACACCATGAATTTTATGAACTTTTAAACGAAACAAATGATTGTGTGCAAACACGGCGACGACAAAATGCAGAGATCCTGAACGGTCAAAAATCAAAAATGACGTGTCGCCTTTCCGTTCTTTTCCGCACTTCCCCAGAAATGATCCCGATCATTTGACCGATCGGCGCCCCAAAAAAAGGGAACAACAAATTTTATGCAAATCCCACACGGGTTCAGCCCGTGCCAACTTTTTTTCTTCTTCTTCCCCCCACGCGCTTCTTTATTTATTATTTGTTGCCGACTGACACCACCACCACCAACCGACGATTGACGCACGTCAGCGCGCAAAATTTAAATTATCTCCTACCCACCGGGCGTATAAAACGACACGTTTTACACTGGTCTTTTTTCCCTTTTTGCTGAAATGGCTGAAAGTTTTATCGATTTTGCACTCGTCGCGATCATACTGGCTGGACTGGCATTGGCGACACTGGTTTTGTTGTTTATGGTGAGTTTTTTTCTGTTAAATTGGATTCCAAACGCGCTCTATCGCACTTCTCTACGTCTCCACAGTGACCTTCTGATATGTTTAATAGAAACGCAGAGAAGTCCTCGTCTCGCGAAAGTGCGCTCTGTTGAACTAGGTGGAAAAGTGTTGGCGAAAAAGAAAAACGAGACGCAGAGAAAGAGAGAAATGTCACGCGACGCAACCGCAGCGCGTTGGCGTTGGTGGACCGACTGTCACCGTCTCGTGTCTACGGTTCCCAACAAGACTGGAAACGAAACGCGCCCTACCGCATTTCTCTTTGTCTCCACAGTAGCGTCCTGTCAAGTTTAGCTAAACGCGACCAAAAATGGAGACGCAGAGAGGCGAGAAATGAAATTCGACGCGAAAATTCGCTTTAAAAACATTTAAATAACATAACGTAGAAAAAATATTTTAAAAATAGTTAAATTTGCAGAAAATTGCAAAGAAAAATGGGAAAAATTGTTAAATTTCAAGATTTTGTTTAGGAAATTGCCAAAAAAAATCGATAAGTGTACCAAAATTGCTCAATTTTCTGAATAGCTTGGATTAAAATTAATTGAAAATCGTGGAAATTTGATCCTGAAATTTCAAAAATCGCAAAAATTTTGAATTGTGTTTAAAAATACTGCAAAAATCGATAAAAATACTAAAATGTTTAAAATTTTAGAAAAAAAAAATGAACAACAAAATTCACTGAAATATCAATAAAAGTTTTAAAATGACAAAATCGCTAAAATGTATCCATTTTCTATGAAAATTCGAAAAAATTGCAAAATTTGTATCAAGTTTCAGTTAAAATTGTGAATTTTCGTGGTTTTTTTTGCACAAAAATTCGATAAAATCTACCTTCTTTCCAATTTCTGCAAAAATTGCTAAATTTCCGCGATTTCATCGATAAAATTTTTTTTAAATTGAAATTTGAGAATAAATTTGAAATTTTCGAAATTTTATTGAAAAATAAAAAAAAATCTCTAATGGACCTATTCAAAGTACTGTAGAAAAATGAAAAAAATGACAAAAAACTGGGAGAATACTCGGAAAATGCTCCAATTGGTCTGAAATTTTGGGAGAAACTGTGTCAAAAATGCTTCCGGACTTGCGCAGAAAATTTCAGACAAAAATATCGATTTTAGAAAATTTTCAAAAAAAAATCAATATTTTTTTAAATCGATATTTCGGGCCAAAATTTTCTGCGCAAGTCCGGAAGCATTTTTGACAGTTTCTCCCAAAATTTCAGACCAATCGGAGCATTTTCCGAGTTTTCTCCCAGTTTTTTGTCATTTTTTCCATTTTTCTACAGTACTTTGAATAGGTACATAAACTTTGCAATTTTTGGTCGAAATTGGAGAAATTCTTTGAATTTGCAGGAAAAAAATTTTTAGCCAGTTTTGAAAAGCTTCGCTATTTTTCGTAAAATTTAGGAAAATTCACGAAAATTTATATATTTCCATGAAAATTAGCTAAACATCGATGTTTTTGAGTAGAAAATGAGAAAAAGTCATTCACGGAATTTTCGCAACTTCCATAAATTTTATTGTCGGAAAAATAAAGCGACCTACAGTAACCAGAAAACAAAGGTAATTAGGCCACGTCCCTAAAATAGCGATTTCAACGATATTTTCGAGAAAAAAAAGTGTAAAATGTGGATACCAACAAACAAAAGTGCCGTGTCCAATGGAGCGCACTTTTTCAAATAGAAAATGCAAAAAATTGCTGAATTTTTGCAATTTTCAGAAATTTCACGTTTTTTACAAAAAAATACCAAAAAACGTTAAAACTCCAAATTTGCAGTACTCTACCCGAATGCGCCGCCTGTTGCCAAAATGCCTGGGCGGTCGTGTCGAAAAAACGGAATACTTGGAGACGGGAATTGCGCCGAAACGAACCACGATTCAAGTGGTCAAATCGTTGCCAAACACGATGCCGTCCAGCCTGGCGGAAACGGCAAAAACGCCGGTTAGAAGGTGGGTTCGCGCGAAATTTCTTTTTAAAAATTGCGTTTCAGAACGCGCACGGACCCACCAGACACGCCGTCCCGCCAATTCATGTTCATCTACCCGAAAAAATTGAATTTTAATGCAAGTTTTTTTTTTAAATGAAATTAGCGAAAATTTCGAATTTTTGAAATTTCCAGTGCGATCATCAGATGACATTTGTGTCCACGTTGCAGAGCAGCTCCACCAAAAGCTCGTACTTGCCGAATCGGAGGAATTCGCGATGAGATTTGAGTTTTTAAAAAATACTTTTTATTGATCGAAAATGTCTTAAGTTCGGGTAAATTTTATTTTTATAATGAATTTATTATTGATTTATTGCTTAATATCTCGATGCGGCGCTTCTTCCGCGGTACGACTGATCGTCAATATCGTCCGGCAACTCGTCCTCGCCAATCTCCTCGTAATCCTTCTCCAACGCCGCCATATCCTCGCGCGCTTCCGAGAATTCGCCTTCTTCCATTCCTGTGTTTTTACATTAGAAAAATAGCACACTAGCGATGACGTAGCGCGTGTTGAGAGACGTTAGATAGTTAGACAGTTAGAGTCATCAATAGAGCGCAAAAAATTCAAAACCAACCTTCACCGACATACCAGTGCACAAACGCACGCTTCGAGTACATCAAGTCGAATTTGTGATCGAGGCGTGCCCACGCCTCGGCGATTGCCGTGGTGTTGCTGAAAAAATGAGCATTTCGGCAGCATGCCAGGATTCTCATTTTTCCAAATGAAAGGATACGCGGCCGCGCCGAGTTTGGCTTATATTGAAATTTGGAAGCTCAGAATTCCATAAATTAGGCAACAAAAAAAAATATTTTTCCTCAAAAATTTTATTAAAATTGGTATGCGCCTTTAAATTTTCTTGGTTACTGTAGAATATCTATTTGACAATTTTTTTTGATTTTTGAAGGCAAAATGAAGAAAATTGGCACAAAAATTGAATGTTTTAAGCTTAAAATGCGATAAATAGGGCAAAAAATAGCTATTTTGCTCAAAAAATCTTTTAAAAATGGCCATGCGCCTTTAAACTTGATGGGTTACTGTAGAACGTATTTTTTGGCGATTTTTTGGATCTTTGAAGGTAAAATGAATAAATTGGCATAAAATACGAATTTTTTAAACTTATGGACCTATTCATAGGAGGAAAAAAAACAAACAAACATTTTTTTTTGTTTTTTTTTTCCTATTCATAGATGTCAAAAATGTCAAACAATGTTAAAAAACGTTAAAAAATGTTAAAAAATGTCAAAAAACGAATCCTATGAATAGGTCCATTAAAAGTCGATAAACAGCCTAAAAACAGATTTTTCACTCAAAAATTAATTTTAAAATGGGTTTGTGCCTATAAATTTACTGGATTACTGTAGTGCGCGCTTTTTGGCGATTTTTTTGATTTTTGAAGGTGAAATTGATAACATTTCACTGTTTTCAGGCGAAAATTCACAAAAATTGAATTTTCGAAGCCCACAAATCCATAAATTGGGCGAAAAAATGAATATGCGCCTTCACTGTTTTTAAGTTATAGTCCACAAAAATTGGAATTTGGAAGCTCAAAAATCGATGAATTGGGCAAAAAATTTGATTTTTAACTCAAAATTCCATTTTAAAAATGGATATGCGTCTTTAAAATTTCTTGGCTACGGTGGAATAGATTTTTGCCGATTTTTTGGATTTTTGATGGAAAAATGAAAGAAATTGACTGTTTTTGGTTAAAATTCACAAAAACTGAATTTTTGAAGCTCGATAATCGATAAATTGGGTGAAAAAAACGGTATTTTTTGCTCAAATATGGGTATGCGCCTTTAAATTTACTGGATTATTGTAGAGCGTGCTTTTTGGCGATTTTTTCGGATTTTTAAAGCTAAAACCTCTAATGGGGTTATTCACGAAATGGCAAAAAATGGCAAAAAACGGCAAAAAACTGCGCGAAAACTCGGAAAATGCTCCGATTGATCTGAAATTTTGGGAAATGAGGGAAAAAACTCTCCCGGACATTACCCCAAAATTTCAGACAAAAATATCGATTTTAAGCATTTTCAGAAAAAAAATCACTATTTCTTAAAAATTGATATTTTTGTCTGAAATTTTGGGGTAATGTCCGGGAGAGTTTTTTCCCTCATTTCCCAAAATTTCAGATCAATCGGAGCATTTTCCGAGTTTTCGCGCAGTTTTTTGCCATTTCGTGAATAACCCCATATTGTGTTTTCAATCGACTTGCGACATGAGAACGCGAGACTCCGCCCACTTATTTGTGCGCGATCACGCGAACACAGTGATATTTGAAGAGACGCAGACATAATGGCACAAATAAGTGGGCGGAGTCTCGCGTCTTCATGTCGCAAGTGTCGCAACAAACACAATAAGTGCGCATTTTTTTGGGATTTTGGCATTGTGCCAGAATTCAAATTTTTCGAAACGAACAGGACCTCGCCGCGGCGCGAGCGAAAGGCTATGCGCGGTTTCTCGATAGAGCAGACGAGTGACAACACTGACAGGCTGTACGGGCTGTAAATAAATTTGGTGAGCGTGCGTGCGACACCAAGACACCAGGGTGAAAAGGAAATCAATGTTTTCGACCGTTCTCGGCAAATTTTTCTTCACAGCTATTTACACCTGCATTTTCAGGTACGTTGTTTTCCTTTTTTCAATGTTTTTAATGTATTAGGCTTCGTCTCTTTTTTTTAATGATTTTTTTCAATTTTAAATTAAAATTCACAAAAATTGAACTTGGGAAGCTCAAAAATCGATAAATTAGGCGAAAATTGATTTTCTGCTCAAAAACACATAAAAATTGGGTATGCGCCTTTAAATTTCTTGGATTACTGTAGAAAAGTTTTTTGGCGATTTTTTGGATTTTTGAAGGTAAAGTTAATAAGGTGGCAGAAAAATTGAATGTTTTAAGCTTAAAAATCTATTAAAAGCCTGAAAAACAGCTTTTTCACTCAAAAATTAATTTAAAAATGGTCGTGCGCCTTAAAATTTTCCCTGTTACGGCAGAACAATTTTTGGCGATTTTTTGGATTTTTCACGAAAATTGGAATTTGGAAGCTCAAAAATCGATGAACTGGCGAAAAATTGTTTTGTTCTTCAATAATGACTTTGAAAATGGGTATGCCTTTTTAAATGTCTTGGATTACTGTAGAATAGCGTTTTGATGATTTTCGGTGGTTTGCAGGTTAATTCTGGTAAAAATTAGCTGTTTTTAAGTAAAAATTGAAAAAAAGACAAAAATTTTAGGGGAAAATCAATAAATTAGGCGAAGAATTGATTCTCTGCTCAAAAACACATAAAAATTAGGTATGCGCCTTTAAGTTCCTTAAATTACTGTAGTGCGTACTTTTTGGCGATTTTTTTTGGAATTTTAAAGTTAAAATTCACAAAAACTGGAATTTGGAAGCTTAAAAATCGATGAATTGGGCGAAAAATTTGATGTTTCACCAAAATTCATATTAAAATTGGGTATGCGCCTTTAAATTTTACTGGTTACTGTAGAACAGTTTTTTGACGATTTTGGATTTTTGAAAGTAAAATGAAGGAAATTGGCTGTTTTTCGGTTAAAATTGACAAAAATTTAAATTTTGAAGCTCCAAAATCGAAAAATTAGGCGAAAAATTGTGTTTTTTTTTGCTCAAAATTGGGTATGCGCCTTTAAACTTGCTGAATTACTGTATTTGACGATTTTTTGGATCTTTCCAAATAAAATTGGCTATTTTAATCGTTTTTTTTTTCAAATTGTAGAAGCCCCGCCCCCGACCAACCTTATCATGCAAACACTCCTCGTCTGCTTCCCCAAATCACCGCCGGGTACTACTGTAGGCGGCTGATAGTTGATGCCCACTTTGAATCCGGTTGGGCACCTGAAAAACGGTTTTTTTTTGTATTTGCGCTTCAGTTCACGTGTTTGCGTACATGGCATTTGACTTTACGAAACTTCTTCGTAAATTATGATGTCGCGGCACTGAAAAATGGGCGGAGCTAGTAAAAGGCGCGATTAGGCCGTTCTAGGAGAGAAGTCAGACGGTCAGAAAGAGACGCAGACAACCCAGCAAACTTACCACTCAACAAACTGCACAGTCCGTTTCGTTTTAACCGCCGCAATCGCCGAATTGATATCCTTTGGCACAACATCCCCACGAAAAAGCAGACACACGGCCATATACTTGCCACGTCGCGGATCACACTTGACCATTTGATAACCAGGTTCAAAGCACGCATTCGTCATGTCTGCTACAGTATTCTGCTCGTGGGAAGCGCGCTCCGCGGACACCAATGGCGCGTATGTGACTAATGGGAAGTGAATTCGGGGGTAGGGGACCTGGACATTGAGAAAACAAGTTAATATTTCAATTAAACGCCCACCAAATTGGTCTGAAATTCTGTGAGATCCACGTTCAGAGCACCTTCAAAGCGCAGCGATGCTGTGATTGAGCTGATGATTTGGGCGACGAGTCGGTTCAGGTTAGTGTAGGTGGGTCTGTAAAGAAAATGTGCAAAATGTGCAAATTTCACGAAAAATTGATTTTTCTCGAAAACGGTCTCTTAGAATTTTCTCAAACTTCGACACAATGTTCTCCATAAAATTTTCTATTTTTAGATACTAAAATCATACACTGTTCATGACTTGGTTTTTGAGAAAATTAGCAAATAGTGCAAATTTCAGGAAAAATTCATTTTTCTCAAAAACGGTCTTTTAAAATTCTCTTAAACTTTGCCAAAATGTTCTCCATAAAATTCTCTTGATGCTGATGCTAAATTTATACCCTGTTCATGACTTGGGTTTTGAGAAAATTTGCAAATAGTGCAAATTTCAGAAAAAAATTGATTTTTCTCGAAAACTGTTTCTTAGAATTTCCTTACACTTCACCAAAATGTTTTCCAGAAAATTTTCTATCTCTTGGTACCAAATTTATACCCTGTTCATGACTTGGTTTTCGAGAAAATAGACAAAATATTGATACATTTTGACAAAAATTAATTTTTCTAGAAAACTGTCTCTTAGAATTTTTTAAAACTTTGCTTAAATGTTCTTCAGACAGTTCTCTATTTTTTGGTACCAGATTTATACCCTGTTCATGACTTGGTTTTTGAGAAAATTTGCAAACAGTGCAAATTTCAGAAAAAAAAATTGATTTTTCTCGAAAACTGTTTCTTAGAATTTCCTGAAAATTCGCCAAAATGTTCTCCAGAAAATTCTCTATTTCTTGGTACCAAAATTATACCATGTTCATGACTTAATTTTCGTGTTAGAAGACGTCCAAAAGGAGTACACAAGGTGTGGACCGCGGCCGACCATTCCCAGGCGATTTTTCGCAATTTTCTTATGGACAAAATTCGAGCTGTACCCAATACATTTGCAAATTATCGAAAATTTATAATAAACTAGGCATTCCATGCGGGCAAAATTTTGACCGCCCGGCCCACCCGTTGCCCGCGACCACCCGTCGACCGTCCGCATTTTGCCCGCATGCATTTGCGCGTCATCGTGTTTGCGGACTTTTGCGATTTCGGCTGAAAAATGTATAATTGAAAGAAAACAAAAAGATAATTCAATAAAACTAATTTATTACTCAAAATCCTACAAATCAAGTATAAATTCAATATTTTTTCGATAAAATCTGGATTTTGGTTACATCGATCTCTGTAAAAACTCTTCCGAGATGGGAAAAGGCTCTTTCGCGGAACGATTCACTCGATAGCACGCATAAAAACCTCCATCAATTTTCGCAAGATGAGGAAAAAAATCGACTTTTTTCACGAAGAATTCCAACGGAGTTATTGATCTCGGCAATTGAAATTAACATATTAACTGCCACTTTCGCCACTTTCGTGTAATTTGTTTCTCGTGTGAGAACTCATATAAGCACAAGTGAGAACTCAAATAAGCACCCTTTTACAAACCATACAATAATTGAAAACATGGAATCAGGCTCAGAACGAAAACTATCGACCATTTCACCACTCGTATTGCGCTAAAAAATGTTCAACTATTGATCGGATGCGTTCCAGATCGTAGAAATGTCAGTCCTAAACATGAGTATCATTTTCGGGTTTCCATTGACATGTGTAAGTATTTTTTTTTAATTTCCTTCAATTTTTTCCGTTTTCCGTCCCTTAAACAGTAGAATTCGTCGAATTCCTTGACGTCCGCTAATCTTCCATTCCTAAAACAAAACCCAGCTAGTAATCAAATTTTTCAATAAGAAAATAATCGTGTAGAAACAAATAATTGCATTATTCTATTCACAGAAATAAAAAAAGATCCGTGTTTATTGCTACGGTTAACTTTTGGACGCAAACACCGCTACGCGCATTTGCACATGCGGGGAAAACGGGCAAACTTTGCCCGGACACGGCGTTTTTCTCACTACCTGCTGTAGAAAATTTGCTCGCGAAACAGCCACCAATCAGCGTGAAAAGTGGGCGGAGAAAGGGGCGTGGTTTGCAAAAACTCCGCGCAGTTTTTCATTTTACATTTTTGAGTCTCTGTTGTCAACATTTTTAAGTCTGTTGTGAACATTTTTGAGTGTCTGTAGTGAAAATTTTCAAGTCTCTGCTGTGAATGAACAATTAAACTTTATTGATAAAATAATAAAATAATTAATTGAACAATAAAATTGCATAATTATTTATAAACACAATAAAAAAATCAGAATCAATACAATAACAAGCATACCGTGGCTGATATGACTGATAGATAAATACAAAAATACAAATTCAGGGGCCATACATAATGGACCTATTCATAGGAGAAAAAAGACAAAAAAAAAACGTTTTTTTTCCTATTCATATTGTGTTTTCAATCGACTTGCGACATGAGAACGCGAGACTCCGCCCACTTTTTTGTGCGCGACCACGCGAACACAGTGATATTTGAAGAGACGCAGACAGGTAGCGCACAAATAAGTGGGCGGAGTCTCGCGTTCTCATGTCGCAAGTCGATTGAAAGTACAATAGATGTAATGGGGTTTTATTTATTTATTTATTTATTTGAATACGCCCATTGCGGTACGTGAAAAATAGAGTAAAGGTATATTGTCCATTCGTGAAGAAAGGAAGTGCGCTCCACAAAACCCAGTACCCCGTGGACTAACGTTCCTAGTCATTTTCGTCATTTCCTAAAATCACGCGATATTGACGAAAAATGATAATCGAATTTGTTGAATTCGTCAAAAATGAAATGGAAATGATTATCAAAAATTATTTGAAAAATATGAAAATGACGAAAACGATAATCAAATTTATTCATATCGAAATTAAACTGACGAAAACGATATAGCTGGAGAAAAAAATCAACAAAAAAAATCATTTCCACCGGTCACGTGGAAATTCCTATGCCATAAAACCTATTAATTGTTTTGAGAAAAATACACTGAAGACTGAAACTTTTCCTCCTCATCTACGTCTATACTCAGCGAATGCATCATCAGCCTCGCCGCTCTACGGCACTTTTCAATTTTCAATAGTGTAGTGCGCCTGTTTTTAAGCGAAAAATCAAATTTAAACTGCAACTCGTTGCAGATACGTCATTTTCCGTTGAAAAGAAGTATAAACACTAGGATTCGAGTTAATCTTGCAAGTGCAACACGGTTTTACGAGAATTTTGCAGTAGAGCGAGGTTGATGATGTATTCGCCGACTATATGCTTATATTATTCACTTCTTTTTCATTATCATTGTTCATATCGAGTTGGATTCCATCAGTCCAATTTGATTTCAACCAATCGATTCCTCGTTACCGATTATATATAGGTTGATAATAACATTACTAGATTTGTCCACAGTATCCGAAATATTGTGAGCGCAAACTCCAAACACCAAAAGCCAAGAGAAAAATAAGAGACCACGCCCCCTCTCATTGCGGTGCCTATCTATAATAAAATATACCTGTTTCATCGATATATACAATATTTTGTGGACAGTCGTCATGTGGTATATCAAATTCGAGGTGTTGGACGTGTACGAAATCCACTTGTAGCACTGGCTGCAGCAAGCTCTTTTTCCAGCGACATTTTTTCGGGTAAATAGTTCCCAAACGGGCTTACCATTTTAGGACAGAAAACAATACTGTCCGGAGAAACCCAATTATCGGGCAGCTCGTAACCACGTAACCTTACGTGTATATCTTTCGATAGTTTACGTCATTATTATTTTGACGAATTTTGACGTAAACGACGTAATTGACGAATTTGATATTCGTTGTTTTCCTACCCGATATTTTTTCGACGTAAATGATAATCGGATTCGTCATTTCTCTTTTCAAAACAATTAATTTGATAATCGGATTCGTCATTTCTTTTTTCAAAACAATTAATTTGATAATCGATATTTTTGATATAGATGCGTGACCAGTATAAATGATAATCAGTCTAAACTGATTTCGTCATTTTTTTGCACTGATTCGGAACGTTACCGTGGACCTCATCCCCGTCGCTTTTTTTTTTTTTTTTAATTTTCAGAAAAAAAATCGATAATTTTTAAAATCGATATTTCGGTCTAAAATTTTGTGAGCGTGTACAGGAGAATTTTTCCCAATTTTTCCCGAAATTTCAGGTCAATCGGATCATTCTCCGATTTTTCCCGAAGTTTTTTTCCGTTTTCTTCCTTTTTTTCCGGTTTTGTGAATAACCCCATAAAAAAAACGACAAACAATGTCGAAAAACGAATGGTAAACAAGTGTTTATTGACCATGATAGACCATTGATAGTGAGGAGGCACAGAGATGTTTACAACCCCGTGGGAACGGAATTGTTTACTAGTTCATGCAAACTCCGCCCCTTTTCTGCGCCTCCTCTCTATCAATGGTCTATCTTGGTCAATAAACACTTGTTTACCATTCGTTTTTCGACATTGCTTGTCGTTTTTTTACATCTATGAATAGGAAAAAAAACGTTTTTTTTTTTTGTTTTTTTTCTCCTATGAATAGGTCCATAAGAAGTAATAAAAATAAATTAAAAAAATACAAACAAATTATGAGAAAATGCGATAAAAACCCCGATCGATCTGATATCTTGGAGCAAAATTTTCAAAACAAACGGACTAGCCGGAAAGGAGGAAATTGACTGAAATATTGAATTAAAAAATTATTTGACAATTTTCTATGTTCAGTTTTTCCGTTTTATAATTTTTAAAGCAGATTCGTGAAGACTTTGGACACTATTTTATTTTTTAATTTATTGAAAAGCAGTTGGCATTTCATTGTTCTATTTTTTAGAAAATTTACGGATTCCTTGTGAAAATTCACAAATCTCATTAGATATTTACGAATTTTTTGAGGCAGTTCACGAATCTTATCCATCCACGATGATTATCCGAGTCGGTCGTCTGACCTATTACAGACCAATCGGTGGTTTTTTTTTTCACATTTTTACCAAGTTTCCAATTTAATTAAACAAAAAAACTTAATTTTCATGTGCACCGTTGATTTTGTCCATGTTGATTGTTCAGCCGCCCTCGCGCTCCGCATTCTTGAAAAATTTCCCTTATTGGCAATTGTATCTGAAACTAAAAAATATTTATTTTATTTATTTAGCCAAATTAAAAAAAATAAATGAGAAAAAAATAACGAAAAAATTGACGGATAAATTAATTTCGAAATTAATTTCAACGTTAAAATTTTTTTTTGTTGGCCGAAGAGAATACTCGGCCCCCAGCCCCCTCAGTTTTAAAAAGTTTTTCAGCCTTAATGAAAGTTTTTTTCGCTATAAAAAGGTGCGCAAAATGTAGGAAATTTAATTTTGAACAATCGTATCAGAAAACATTTGAGGTCGAACAGAAAAATTTTGAGAAAACCGGAAAAAAACAGCGTTTGGTCGCCAATACGACATGGCCGTGACCTGGAAAACTCCGTTACTGGTAGTAAAAAAAACGCCGTGCCCGGACGGTCGGCGGACCACCGTTTTTTGCCCACCGCTCATGGAGAGCCTATAATAAACAATGGGAAAATGCGAAATTCCTCGTGTACTCCAACTTTTTTTCCACGATTTTTGTCCTTTAAGTTCATGACGAGCTAGACCCCGCCATGCCGCACGAAAATTCGCTTTCAAAAATACATTCAAAGCTGTACAGTACCTAGCCAAATCCAAATTCCGTCTACAAATATCGTAAATCGCCTCATTGTCCACCATAAACGTGCAATCCGAATGCTCGAGAGTAGTGTGAGTCATTAGAATTGAATTATACGGCTCCACCATTGACGTGGACACTTGTGGAGCCGGATAAATGGCGAATTCTAGTTTTGGCTTCTTTCCGTATTCAGTGGACAGCCGTTCCATGAGCAACGAGAGAAATCCGGAGCCGGTTCCACCACCAAATGAGTGGAAAATTACGAAACCCTGGAGGCCGTTGCAGTTTTCGGCGAGACGTTTTACACGGTCCATTACTACCTGAAAATGGAGGGTTTAATGGGGGGCTGCGCAGCTTTGTCGTAACGTTTTCCAGATTTTCATATTCCAGAAAAATTACAAAAACAAATTTGAAAATTTCAGACATAAAATGATTTTTCTCCAAAACTGTCTCTTATAATTTCCTCAAACTCTACCATAACGTTCTCCAGATAGTTCACTATTTTTTAAGATCGTAATTATAGGTCTCTATGTTTTTAAATTCCAGAAAATTTGCAAAATGTGGAAGTTTTGAAAATTTTAGATAAAAATTAATTTTTCCCAAAAACTGTTTCTTAGAATTTTCTATAACTTTGCCGAAATGTTCTCCAATCAGTTCTCTATCGGTTTATACTAAAATTATACCCTGTTCATGACTTGGTTTTTGAGAAAATTGCAAAACATTGATAAATTTAGACAAAAATTAATTTTTCTCGAAAACTGGCTCTTAGAATTTTCTCAAACTTTGTTAAAACGTTTTACAGACAATGTTCTAAATTTTGACACAAAAAATACAGACTTCTATGTTTTTATATTCCAGAAAAATTGAAAAATTCGGGAAAATGTGAAAATTCCAGAATAAAAATGTGATTTTTCTCAAAAACTAGTTCTTAGATTTTTCTCAAACTTTGTTTAAACGTTTTCCAGAACGTTTTTTATTTTTTGACAAAACAATTACAGACTTCTATGTTTTCATATTCCAGAAAAATTGAAAATTTCGGGAAAATTTTGAAAAATTCATTTAAAAATTAATTATTCTCAAAAACTGACTCTTAAAATTTTCTGGAACTTTGCCACAGCTTTCTCCAGACAATTCTCTAATTTTTTAAACTAAAACAATAGGCTTCTATGTTTTTATATTCCAGAAAAATTGAAAAATTCGGGAAAATGTGAAAATTCCAGAATAAAAATGTGATTTTTCTGAAAAACTAGCTCTTAGAATTTTCTCAAACTTTGTTTAAACGTTTTTCAGAATGTTTTTTATATTTTAAGATCGAAGTTATAGGTTTCTATGTTTTTGTATTCCAGAAAATTCCCGAAATAGTGGAAAATTTGGAAAAAAATTAGTTTTTCTCGAAAACTGGCTCTTAGAATTTTCTCAAACTTTTCCACAACATTCTCCAGACAATTCTCTATATTTTAATATTAAAGTTGTACCCTGTTTATGACCTAGTTTTAGAGAAAAATGAAGTCGTGAGTCTAACTGTCTAACTGTCTAACTAATCTTCTAAACAAAAAACATTAATCGGCAAAACAAACTCACATCAATCATCTCCCGTCCAATGGTATACCTGCCTCGTGCGTAGCAATTTGCCGCATCCTCCTTTCCGGAAAGCAACTGTTCCGGATGGAACAGACTGCGGTACGTGCCGGTACGCACCTCGTCTTAAAATGAAAAAATGAAACCCCGCCCACTTTTTTTGCACGCAATTTCAGCCTTTTTTTTTCAAAATTCACTGGCAAAAAAGTGGGCGGGGTTTCATGAAAACACAATACACATAATAAGCAAATGACCCACCCACTACAGTAGGCTCTAGATCCACAAAAAGACAACGTGGCACATGTTTCCCGCCGGCCGTCTCTGCGAAAAACGTATTTATCGACTCTGTTTCCTCATCGTACGTGTCATCGTCGACGTGGTAGCCATCGGGTTGAATGCCGTGCTCCAAGCAAAACAGCTCCCAACACGCGTTGCCAATCTGCACGCCTGCTTGGCCGACGTGGATTGAGATTACTTCGCGCTGGAAAAATTGGTGGTTTGCGTTGTTTTGTTTTTCCCCTCTTTTTTTCTGCTGCAAAGCTGCGTGGCAGCTGCCGAGAATTTATTTTCATTAAAAAAAAATATTTTATATTCCATATTCCAGAAGATTTGCAAAATGTTGAAAAAAGTTGGAAAGAAATTTTTTTTGGAAATTTTAAAAGAATTTTACAAAACTTACTATTAGCTATATAAAATGTTTTCCAGAATGTTCTCTAACTTTCTTATATTCTCAGTACGGAGCGCTGCAAACGCGCTTCCTTCGCACAATGCTGGACGCGGCCACGTTGGCGACGAGAGAGTGCAGAAAATTGAGAGAGCCGTGGCCGATGTTTTGCTCTGATTTCTCTAAACCTCATTCCAAATGCATGCGAAATTTTTTGTTCGTTTGGAGCGAGTTTTCAGCGTTTTATACCGAGTATATATATTACGCTATTCAAGTATGTCCGTCTGTTCGCTTTGAAGGGTCAGGGTCAAGTTTAATCGGTTTTCAAGTTTAACTTTTTTTTTTCTGTCGCCGACAGGCGCCAGCTTAGGCTTGTATGTACAGTGCGCGTCATAAAGATACGCCACCCCCCAAATTTCGGGTTTCCGTCAGAACCGGAAATTTTTGAGAAAAACTGTTAATGCCATTAAATTCAGCGTGCGAAAAAACCTGCATTCACAAATTTTCAGAGTATTATCTCAAAAAATACAGCCCCACCACCAAAAAGTCACTTTTTCGACCGCGTCATAAAGATACGCCACCCTTCAAAAAAGGGGTAAATTTTTTATTTTTTTCAACTATTCGTTCATTTTATTCACGAATTTTGTTGTTTTTCTTATTGTAATTCATTTTTCACGTTTTTTGTTGATGCTTTCCACATCGTTTCAACATTTTTGGTCATTACTTTCTCTTTCAGCACAAGATTTTGAACTTTTTAGTCTACCGTTTTTTGATAGCACGGTAGCAGTTAGATGTGCATAAATAAGAGACAGTATGATGTTCAGGTAAGGAAATCTGAAGTTTAGACCCAACAGAAATTAAAATTAGGAACTCTACTTGATATCAATTGATTCATTATCAACGCTTTTATCTATGGAACGGTTCGCAACCAAAAAAGTCAAGGTTTCGGAGTGGCCAACGAATTCTCCAGATCTCAACTCCATCGAGAATGTTTAGAATCTTCTTTCTAGAGCTATTGGTCACACTGGTAAACGGTTTCAATCAGTTGCAGAGTTGACGAATACCAATGAGACACGATCATTCCATCCTTCAACTCAGAAAATGTTTGAAACTGTTTACAAGTGTGATAAACAGCCCAAACATGAATACCCCGAACATTTTCGATAGGGTTAAGATCTGGAGAATTCGCAGACCACTCAAAGACTTTGAATTTCTTGGTTGCCAACAGCCCATGGTTACCAAATCGTTGATAATGCACGAATTGGTATTCTTGCGTCGCGGGGAGCAGGCAGAAACGTGACAGAGTTGCGTGGGTCTTGCCGAGACGGCTTGTCAATTCACGATTTGTTTTCCAACTTACTGAAAATTTTAAATTCAGAGCGTAAATCGACACACACACTATCGCGGTGAGACAAACGCGATGCTGCCACGTTTCTGCCTGCTCTTCTCGACACTGTAATAGGAAGTAGATTTCCTAACTTTAATTTCTGTTGGGTCTAAACTTCAGATTGCTGTACCTGAACATCATACTGTCTCTTATTTATGCACATCTAACTGCTACCGTACTATCAAAGAACGGTAGACTCAAAAGTTCAAAATCTTTTGCTGAAAGAGAAAGTAATGACCAAAAATGTTGAAACGATGTGGAAAGCATCAACAAAAAACGTGAAAAATGAATTACAATTATAAAAACAACAAAATTCGTGAATAAAATAAACGAATAGTTGAAAAAAATAAAAAATTTACCCCTTTTTTGACTCACTATCAGGCATTTCATTTCTTGAATTATTAGAAAATTTAGGGATTTTAAACGAACGATTCAAGATTATATTGTGGCTTGATAAGAATCATAAAATACCTGATAATATCCGTAAAATATCTGGTCAGATTCGCATCGCCTAATATCTTTCTTATATAGAAAATTTTAGATTAGTCTGTGTGTTTGTTTGTGTGTCTCACACACAAGTTTGCAGTCGACAAAACTCGATCTCGTGACCTATAGATTGACGTTCAAACGTGCTAACCACTATACCACAAGGGTCACGAGAACTTGACAGAAATAAGGAAAACAAATGATTGCCATTTCTATTAAAAAAAAAAACAAAAATTCAGCGAAAATAAATATTTGACGAAGGCGACTTAGTCGCCACAAGCTACAAGCTTGTTACCCTTAAAATTTCTGATAATATCCGTAAATTTCCTAAAATAATTCGTGAATTTTCTGATAAGATCCGTAAATTTTCTAAATTTATTCGTAATTTTCCTGGCAAGATTTTGTCGTATCAACAATTATTGATTTTTCGAAACAACGTAAGAATGCAGATAAATTGCCATACAAATACGTTTTATTTAACGAAAAGTATCATAAAATATAAATAGAATACAAAAATACAAATTATTGAGAACTCTATGCAGAAATTGAACGCGTCGTTTTCGATCTTTCCGCGTATTCCATTTTGTATGCCATTCCATTCCATTCTGTTGTCGCTTTGGCAGCTTGTCTCTATCTCGCGGTCGCGCTGAAAATAATGATTATGATTCAGAATTAAAAAACAATTCATTACATCAAATCTTCCAAGGAGACCTCGACGAGAGATCCACACGTCAAATCAAACAACAGTTTGGACCGAGTTCCCCAAAAAATCTTCGAGTGAAACGGAATGTCGCTCGTGGCACGAAATAACCATTTAGGCCTAAAAATGCAAATATTTTCACAATTAAATGAAGAAGCGCTAACCTGCGACAGTTATCGATAGGCCATTGGTTCAAGACACAAATACGATGCACATGACTTCTGAAAAAATGTTATTGTTTTTAAAACTTCGTCACCTCACAAGCGGCGTGAACTTTCGTGAGCCTATTCAGCGATATGTCAACAATAAGAAAACAATTACAAACAATTGGAAGAAAACCCGGAGAATGCTTCGATAAGCCTGGAACGGGAAAAATGTTCAAAATTTTGAACAGAGTTTTATTCCAATTGTTTGTCATTTTTCCCTTTTTTGGATACTTTTTTGACAAGCCCATAAAATTCGGCCCCGCTTCTTTCCTCAAATTTCAACCTTTTTGCAAAATTTCTACGGGCAAAATAAAGTAAAAGTAAAATCACTTGAAAATTGAGCAAAGAGGCGAAGCCTTAATTTAAAGGTATCGCGGATTTTGAAGTGGCACATTTTTTAAATCAATAATAAAAGAATATCGAATATTTAGTTGATAAAAAATTTAAATTAAAACAAACGAAAAAATAATTTAGGCCAGAAGAATGAAAAATGCTTTTACATTCAAACTCGTTTGGCGACACGCGACGCAGCCCAACGCGCTGCGATCGGAGTAAAATAAGATCTGATCAGATCCGTAAATTTCCTGATAATATGCGCTTATTGCGAAATCGATACGAATCTTACAAGATCTGTTTAAGATTCCTAAATTTCCTGATATTTTCTAATTTTTCTAATTTTACTCGGGTCTCCTAATATTATTCCCATTTTTTCTGATATTTTCTAATTTTTCTAATGGGGTTATTCTCGAAACCAGCAAAAAAAGCAAAAAATAGAAAAAACCAGCAAAAAATTCAGCGAAAATTCGGAGAATACTCCGATCGGTCTGAAACTTTGGGAAATCATTAAGAAGATACTTCCGGTCATTTTCTGAAAATTTCAGACCGAAATATTGATTTTTAAAATTATCGATTTTTATTTCTGAAAATTTTCAAAATCGATATTTTGGTCTGAAATTTTCAGGGAATGACCGGAAGTATCTTCTTAATGATTTCCCAAAGTTTCAGATCAATCGAAGCATTCTCCGAATTTTCGCTGAATTTTTTGCTGGTTTTTTCTATTTTTTGCTGGTTTCAAGAATAACCCCATAATAATTAAAGAAATGAAATGCCTGAGGAGGGGTGGCGTATCTTTATGACGCGGTCGAAAAAGTGACTTTTTGGTGGTGGGGCTGTATTTTTTGAGGTAAAACTCTGAACATTTGTGCATATAGGTTTTTTCGCACGCTGAATTTAATGGCATTAACAGTTTTTTACGAAACATACCAGTTCTGACGGAAAACCCAAATTTGGGGGGTGGCGTATCTTTATGACGCGCACTGTATATACTAAAATAATACCCTGTTCATGACTTCTTTATCGAGAAAAATTGCAAAATATTGAAAAAGTGCAATCTTTAGACAAAAAATTAATTTTTCTCCAAAACTGTCTCTTAGAATTTTCGAAAATTTTGCCAAAACGTTCTCCAGTAAGTTCTCTATTTGTTGGTGATAAAATTATAAACCTCTATGCGCTCATTTTTGAGAAAATTTCCGAAATATTGAAAAAAGTGCAAATTTCAGACAAAAAATTAATTTTTCTCGAAAACTGTCTCTTAGAACTTTTTCAAACTTTGTTAAAATGTTTTCCGGAATGTTCTCTATCTGTCTGTACTAAAATTATACACTGTTCATGACTTCGTTTTCGAGAAAAATAGCAAAATACAAAATACAGCAAAATACTTTTTTTTACTTCAGAAGCATCTCCTCGCTTTTTGATAGCAGCGACAACGTTTCGAACCGTCGAAGACGAAATTTGAAGGCGTCGAGCGATCTCAGCACTTCCGAGGCCTCTCTTGAACAAGAGTTCAATGGAAGGACGATGAGGAGAACTTTTCATAGCTCGGCGATATGGAGAAGTGAGAACAAATGACTGAGAAGCTTACTTATATAGTCTCTGGACTTTCGAAAAGTTTCGAAATTTTTCGAAAATATCCCTTGGCACCGTGCCAGGGAACGCTGAAAGCGAGCGTCCTATACTTATCGGCCACCCTGTATTGAAATATTTAGACAAACTTAATTTTTCTCGAAAACTGTTTCCTAGAATTTTCTAAAAATTTTTGGAAAAGTTCCCCAGAAAATTCTTTATTTGTTGACGCCAAAGTTATACCCTGTTCATGACTTTGTTTTAGAGAAAAATCGCTGAATAGGTATTTCAGTTTTCCCTAAAGTTGACAGTTGACACCGATATGCTTTTACGGCATTTATCCGTTTTTTCTTGCATTTTTAAAGTTTTTTTTCCAATGGGGATATTTAGGGTTAGGAAAAAGGAATACTTAGTTTTTTTTTGGCTACTCCTGAATAATCTCGTAATTATAATAAAAAGCAGTCTAGCTCAATTTGTAGTAAAATTGTCGTTTTTCATAGGCAAATGCTCATTTTCTACCTATGAATATAAGGATCATATAACAAGGATACATTTCCTATTTTTAAATAAAACATGCAGGAAATCAAAGACAGGAAAACCGTTTTTTTGTAAAACGATGGACAGGCCGAATTTCCAGTTTCTTTCATATGGCCTCTGGAAATGTGGTGAACCTATTCAAAATTCTGAGAATACGCTGAGAACACGAAATCAATGAAAAAATAAACTCACACTGCCCTTGTACTGCGGCATCTATTAGTCAGTCACTTTTCGAGAACTCCAAGTTGAACGACCACTAATGTTTCTGTCCGTCCGCTTCTCGAAAATAGTAAAGTGACCGGGTCCCGCCTCGGGCGCTGCCTTGGCGACGATGAAACATTGATGTGTGCCCCGCCCCCATGCTGAGCGGGCCATTGTCATGGCGAACAATGACTTTGCTCGGACGGGCTGTCCTTTTTAGCGGGAGGTAGGAGACAAAACGAGCAGAAAGTGGAATGGAGATGAAATTCGTAACGGGAGCATTATAAACGTTCTTCGGCTTTTAAAAGGGTCTGGTCTTGATATGTGGTCCCAAAGTTGTTTTTTCCTCTTTATTCGTAGATGAAGTTCTTTTATGGACCTATTCAGTACAGGAAAACAACCGATTTTCGTGGTTTTTTTCCCTATGCAAAATTGAGGAAAAAGACAAAAAACTACAGTAGTCGGAGGTTTTTTGAAAAAACAACTTATCGTGTCGAGACCGGCCGATGAAATAATCGGATGCGCCTTCAAACTTCAACCGAATTCCCATTGAAAATTAAAGGCGCATTGCATTTTTCACTGCCGGGTCCCGACGCGATGGGTTTTTTTCCTGGAAAACAACCTGCATAGGGAAAAAACCGCGAAAATCGGTTTTTTTCCTGCGCTGATTAGGTCCATTACGGAATTCGTTGTTTCTGGCAATCTTCGGTGCGTTAAAACACGAATTATATCCTGATTGGGAGGATTTGGTAGCAATTGAAGGTCACGTTAAAGAGTCCAACGTTTAACATCGTAAATCGAACCACATGAATACGTCCTTATTCATAGATGCTTTTGGAATTCTTGCGTGATATGAAAATAACAAAAAGACAAAGCATTGGAGTTCTGGAAAGGACAAAATACGTTTAAACGCCTTTTGCTGTACCTCGAATATTTGGCTGTTTAGAATTGCGTTAAGTTCTAACCTATTTGCTATAACTGACCTTATGTTAGAAGATAAGACATTAATAATCAAAGTTGAGGAAATAATACGAGAAGGAACTGACTTAACTAGGTCATTTCTGCATCCGCGCTGTTGTTGTCCAAAATTGACGTGGTGTCCTGCGAGCTCGTTCCCGATTGACATCGATTTAGCCTCTCCGTCCGAAAAACCCCTCACTTGCTTTGTCATCGATGGGCGCAGATACACAGGTGGGCATTGTCCGGTTGGAAAAGATCGTAGACGATGGGCCCGTCGCATGATTTCCAGTTGACTTGCGGAACACGGTAGAATGATTTTCATTAGTCTTGGTCAGCCGTCGTCTCTCTGTCTACCCATCCGGTAGACCGCAGTCGGCTGATATCCGATATCCATGTGTTTCAGTATTAAACTGACCTTTTCAATTTCCAGTTTGTTGTTGTCATGCGCGAGCCTGGATCCACCTTCTGGTACGTTGATTGCCACTATTGATCTTTTCCGCTCTTTTGTTTCGAAGTCAGTTGTGGCTATCTAGATCTTCCAACCGAGCTCATTGCGCTTTCATTTCCAGTTACAAGGCTGCGATATTATCTTGCATCGCGCTGCATCCTTCATTGAATACCGCCATTGCCTCTTTGACAATCGTTTTGAGTGCGGTCATGAATACCTCATTTTCCAACAGACAAAGTAGACTTGGGGCAATGTTAATTTCGGTCGAAGATCCCGATCGCTTGCGTAGTCGCTTGGTTAGCTTCTTAGATGGCATTTTTGTTGGCGAGACGACCTCTTGGCACGTGAAAATTTCCCATACAAAAAATTGGTCAGAAAACCATGATCAACAAGCAAATATCAGAAAATCAAATAAATAAATGTTTATCGTAGATAAATTTAAAATCAAAATCAAACAGTGCTGTGCCCAAAAGTTTTCACAAACGCTGATTCTGACTTGTCAGAACTGTCCGACGCGGTGTAGGCGAGTAGAAGAGACGTCGGGTGCCACGCGACCGAGAATGTCTCGCCATTGTGTTTGATATCGTACACTCTACAAAAAATTGTCTAAAATCTAAAAGATTCGGCTCAAAAACCTAGATCCATCTGGCACGTAGGCAATGTCGATCGAGTGATCCTCGGAACCAGAGGCGAGAAGCTGTCCGTTGCATGAAAATGAGACCGCCCGGATACCGTAGTCGTGTCTGTAAGAAACTTAAAGCGTCTTTTCCTATATTTTTTCCACACATACCTCGGAACAACCCTCTCACAAATGAGCTCTTCCAGATCCCAAAGTGAGCAAGACGCGTCTGAAGCTCCAACAGCCAGACGTCGTCCGTCTCTGGAAATTGAAAGCGCCAGGCAGTCCACCTGATGCGAGTGCGCCTGAATTGTGGTGACTGGCTCGAGTGCACCGCCCGTGAATTTCAAAATCTCGACTCTGCCGCCAGACTCGGCGACGAACACGTGGTTGGAGAGTGGGTGGAAGGCCAGTTCGTGGGAAAAGGTTTTCATGTCGTGGGTCTGGCATACAAATTTAATTTTTTTTTGTTATTTTGCAGCCACTTACATTAACGACTTTATAGTTGCGAATATCTACAGTGTTCACTCGATTGTCCTTGTCGAGGAATATAAAATACTGATCACAAGGGGACCACGATACGAAGAAGTTTCCGACTGAAAAAAAGGAAACAAATGTAATCGATGAGGCCCTGACAAATTTGAGTAATTAGCCCCGCCCCCTTTGCCGCGAAAAATTCCTTGCACGGGGGCTTGCAAAGGGCGGCCGCTTTCGATCTTTTTGAATTTTCAGTTTTTTTTTTCAATTTTTCTGGAAGTTTTTAAGTATTTCCGCGTCGGTTCACGTGCCTACGCCATTCCTTTTGCAGGTCACGGATTTTGCGCAGCAGTTTCGGAATTTTTGAATTTTCGGATTTATGCGGAAATGAATATGCATTTGCGCGCCAATTGACGTGCCTGCGCACTTGACATTCAAATTTACGAAATTTCAATTTTTTTTATATCGCCAAAATCAAAATCGAGGGAGAAAAAACTGGGAAATATGCTCCGCCCACTTGCAAGAAATTTTGCGCCGTAGTTTTATCCTTTTTTCAATTTTCGGACTTTTTCTGGGAGTTATTTAGAATTTTCGCGAAGGAAAACAAAATCGGGGAATAAGCCCCGCCCCTTTGAAAATCTGCGGCAGTCACGGATTTTTGGAATTTTCCGAAATTTTCTGGGAGTTATTTAGCATTTTTGTGGAGGAAAACAAATACGGGGAATAAGCCCCGCCCATTTGCAAGTCTGCGGCGCGGAATTTCGAGCGGCAGTCACGGATTTTTGGAATTTTCCGAAATTTTCTGGGAGTTATTTAGCATTTTGTGGAGGAAAACAAACACGGGGAATAAGCCCCGCCCATTTGCAAGTCTGCGGCACGGAATTTTGAGCGGCAGTCACGGATTTTTGGAATTTTCCGAATTTTTCTGGCAGTTATTTAGCATTTTTGTGGAGGAAAACAAATACGGGGAATAAGCCCGCCCATTTGCAAGTCTGCGGCGCGGAATTTCGAGCGGCAGTCTCAAATTTTTTGAATTTTTTCGGGAGAAAATATGCTTTTGCGCGTCGGTTATAGTGTCACAAACACGTGAAATGACGCGCAAATGAAGATAATGAATTCCGCTAACTATTGTTTACCTTTATTAGAAATCCGATGAGTCGGCTTGCTCTGTCTGATATCCCACACACAAATATTGCGGTCAGCGCTCGCCGAGGCGAACACATTTGGTTGCTTTTCACTGCACGCTACCTGGAAATGAGAGTTTAAGATTATCGATTATTTATTCGCCATGTAGTGACAATTTATCGCAAAGTGTCACTCCGTGCTCTTCACCTGCTCCACAGAAGACGAATGACTGGAGCCGACCCAGGAGAAGCGAAGACGTCCTCCGTCCACATTCGCCACGCTCACTTTTTTGTCAAACGCGCCGCACACCAATTTTGTGCCGTCACAGTTAAACGCCACTGATTGGCACTGTTGAACCTGGAAGTTTACATAGTTTATGGGGTTTAGCGGTTCCAGAAGACATTATAACCTTCATATCCGTGGACCTGACTCGTTTGTACTTTTCAAAGTAGCCGACGGCGTCGTTGAGCGTCTGTAGGCGCGGGGCACGGCGTTCTCGAGTCGACACCACCGTCATCTGGCTATTATCTGTTCTAATTAGGTTTTGTGGGCAAAAAAACGCAAAAGCAAAGATAAATTGAGGATTTTAAAAACCAAAGCTTTCAGTTGAGAATCTGAGTTATCGTTAAAGCAAATTATTTACACGCACGGGGGAAAAAGAAGATAAAATAAATAACAATAAATTAAAAATCGGAAACAAATGTTTTGCTCATTGCGAAGCTTTAGTCATTGCTCTCGACAATTGCATTTCTGCTTCCGTTGAGGGCGCCGGAAGTTTATTGTAGGCAATCGATCCGAATTTTATCAAATTGTTGGCTTCTTCTGAAATTTGTTTTTCAGATTTACTAAATTTTTCAAAATTTGTTTGAAAGCGAATTTTCGCGGGATAATTCTCTTTAGCTTAACTTGGCAGAACTCCACTGTGGAGACGCAGAGAATGCGATAGGGCGTGTTTGCTTTTACGTAGGGTCTAGAACGCCGTGATCATTAATTTTTCACGTATTTTGCAGAGGGAACCCGAGATTTTGATGCACAAGAGTGACACTTTGCGTGAAATTTTGGATCAACACATTTTTGGCGAATTTTGGCGTTATTCCATTGTTTTTCTTGATGAAAACTCATAGAAATGTCCAAAAACTCAAAAATGCTTCTAAAAAAATTTGGAGAAATTTTTCCGATTAGTCTGAAAATGAGGGAAAGAATGTCAAAAATACTCCCGTACGTGCTCAAAAAATTTTGGCCAGAAATATGGAATTTTTTGAAAATATCTAAAATCTATATGTCGGTCCAGAATTGTCTGAGCGTGTCCGAAGTAGTTTTGACATTATTTCTCAAAATTTCAGACTAATCGGAGCAGTTCCTCTCCATTTCTTGTCACTTTGTGGCATTTATCGATTTTTTTGAATTTTCTCATTTAATTTCATTATTTTAAGATTTTTTAACATCACTTTGCTATGGGGTTATTCGTAAAATAGCAGAAAATCGTGGAAAAACGCGGAGAATGACGTGCTCAAAACTCGCAGACGTGCTCAAAAAATTTTGGCCAGAAATATGGAATTTTTTCTTGCTTATTATGTGTTCACGAACGAGGTGTGCAAACGACGCTCCGATGTTCCGCAATTTTTCCACAGTTCCGCAGTGATAAACTACGGAACATCGGAGCGTCGTTTGCACACCTCGTTCGTGAACGCATAATACTTGTGATACTTGTGAGGTTCGACCTCAGGGAATTTTTTGAAAATATCTAAAATCTTTAGTTAGATCCAGAATTTTCTAAGCGTGTCCGGAAGTATTTTTGAGAGTATTTCCCAAAGTTTCAGCGCGAGTATTTCCACAATTTTCTGCTATTTTGAGAATAGACAGCCCATGAGAAAGTGGTGCTAAAAATCTCAAAATACTCAAACTTAATGGAAAAATTGATTAAAATTTTGATAAATGCCAAAAAATGAAAGGTTTTTCTCCGTTTTTTTTTTTGAATAACCCCATAATCAAACAAAAAATTCACAAACTCTTTATTGAACAAATTCAGCAAAAAATTAATTTTTATCATTGGCGAGACCGGCGTCCATGGTTTTCTGGTTATCTCACTTTCGATCTGTAGAAAAGCGTTTACGGATTATCTTGGTGCCAAAAAACAGAAGTCGATTTGTTTGTTCCTAAGAATGGTTAATTAACGAAAAATCGGTATAAAATAAGTGGAGACGGCAAGAAATGCAATTTATCATAGAAAAACGGTCTAAATTGGTGAAAAATGACAGAAAAAAAACCAAAAAATAAGGAAGTCCAAAATTTTAAACTTGGGCCGGCCGCATCGCGTCATTGCCATAGGAGCGCCAAATAGCCCAAAAATTCCCACCTGGACACATATCCACAAAATCTGGAAGCAGTGAAATCGCGTACTGAGCCACCAAATTATTAGAAGAGCACAGCGCCACGCGGTACGCGTCGAGCAACATTGCTCGGGGCTGAAAATCACAGAATTTCAGCAATTTTCCAACCAAAAGCTTACATTTTGCGGCTGTGAGAGAATGGCCAACGCGCAGGCGAACGCAGATTTCCGAACCGTCGCATTTTTGTGCATCAGTAGTGGAGACACGAACTTTGGCGCTTTTGTGCATCGTTCTGGGCCACCTTTTTCGATTTTTCGGAGCAGATCGATCAATTCTCGATCGTTGAGGTTTTGGTTGTGCTCGTGGTCGCTGATTAGTTTTGAGAGGGGGTCTCTGAAATTTCGGTTGCTTAAATAATAAAATGGTTTTTTTGAGTTTAAAGACTTACGGCGGTGGCTGGCTTCCGCCGCGTCCTATTCGCTCGTCGATGTCACCCATTCTGAATTTTTTTAACATCAATTTATTCTTTTAATTGCACTATTTAATTAAAAATACACCTTAATTTAGAAAAAAAAACAAATTAAAAAATAAATTTTTCAAAAAAATATTTTTTTCTGAAATAAAATCATTTGGGGGCGTCCACCAATCAGCGTTGCCAGCGGGCGGGGCTTAAGCTGAAAAACTTTTCTTTTTATTCCTTTTTCAGCTTTTCCTATTATTTTTTCACTAGATATTTGATAAAAGCGGTGTATTAAAGTATTTCAGATTGAACTTACAACTTAAAACCTTAAAAAACCAAGAATTTAACATTTTAACAGAAAATAGTTTTTTTTTACCAGAAACTTTGTCCTTTCTGTTAGTTTTCGAGTCAATTTTTATGAAGGAACTACTCAATAAATAGAACAACAATATTTGTTCATTTAAACTCCCTTTTTATGAAAAAAAATCCTACAAAAACAAAAAATTTAACATATAGAAGTGGTGGCCGTGGACTAGCATTTCCTCAGCCATGCAGTCTAGACGTGACGGTGTTTGCAGACTTGCGCACAATAGAGCGCGCATTTTAAAATTTGTCCGTTATTTTTTGTTTTTATTTTTTATTTTCTCAATTTTCCTGCATTGCTTCTCTTTCTAGCGGTACTTTCATACCTAATTAGAACCATAGATAACAGAAAAATTTTTAATTTCAGAAAATGGAGGAAGAACCACCAATGTCACTGGTCGTGGATCATTTTGACGACGTGACCATCGACGATAGACCGGTGGACGGCTCGTATTGTAAGCAATTTTATTTATTTTGGGCGTGGAAGTTGATTCCGCGCTCTAGCGATGACGCACGGCCTATGAAAAAGTAAAAATTCAGACAACGAAGAAGAGTACGAAGAGGAGGAAGAGGTGCAGCCCACGTCGGAGAACTTTTCCAGCTCTGCACGTTATAAGCCCAGCAATCACACGCCGAGTCAACTGCCCACTATTCGCGAAGAAAAGGATGATTTGCGATCCACTAATAGTGAGTATTTGATTTTTTTTTGTGAAAAAATCCAATAAATTCAGGTTCCCGAGCCGCCACGCGCTCAGATTCCGTCACAAAATTTCACAAATCGCACAACCAGAGCGACGACATCTCCAGCCAGTTTCAATTTGGAAGTGGGAGTATGTTTTTGAGTTTGAAAATGTGAACCAAAAGATGCCTACCAGCGCGTCTTGCTCGCCGCGATTTGCTTTTTTTCAAGTTTTATTGATTTTTATGGATTTAGTTAAGTTTGACCGGTTTTTCTGTTTGAAAACGAATTTTTGCGTCGACTCTTAATTATTCCACATTTTCAGTCAAATTAATTTCAGCCGTATTTACCAGGAAACGTCGATTTGGCTAATGTAAGTTTTACTTTATTTTTAAAAATAATTTTAAGCTCATCAATCGATGTTTTTGATCAATTTGCGGTTGGAAAGAGAATAGTTAGCGAATTTCGATTTTCACTACGTATTTCAGATCATTTTGAGTCAGAACAACAAAAATAATAGTGAATTTGACAAGGTTGGCAGGATCTTGCTCAATTTAGAAGGCCCATTGGAGATGTGTGCAGTTTTTAATTTTTCAACCGTATTTTTCATGAAAAAATAAATATTTTGCTCATTTTTCTTCTGTTACACCAAAAATAGCGATTTTCGTGCCAATCGACTGTAAAATTATTCATAATTTATGAAATAGAAAAAAAATTGAAAAATTCATTTTAAAAGCTGTTAAATTTTTAAAATTAAAAAAAAATATTGATACTTTCCAATTTATCGGCACTAGAAATGGCTCTGGGACGTTTCGAAACTTGTCACTTCGAAACTTGAATTACTTCATTTTTAGCACTAAATTTTTCGGCAAATTTTGATAAGTTCTTCGAATAGTGCGAACACTGCGACGAAAAATGGCACTAAAGTTTTGAAACATCCCAGTTTCGAAACGTCTCGGAACGCTAGAAATCCTTAAAATGTGAAAAAAACCGAAAAAATTTTCTTTTTCTGGTTTGAATTTCATGAAATTCGGAAAAGGATCGTAGGAAAAACAATTTTAATAAAACAGTAATTTTTGGAAAATAAAAAAATATATATCAATTTTCAAACCGATTGTCATTTTTTCCCGGCTGAAATTTTTCCGATAATTGGGGAAATCCCAACAAAAATACAATTTCCTGGGAAAATTGGGAACTTTTTGAAAGAGGAAACTAGAAAAAAAAATAGAAAAAAACGAATTTAAAAAAAATTGTCCAGAAATTATGGCAAATTAATTTAAAATTTCTCCAAATATAGTGCCTTGAATCTTTTACCGGTAAAGTCGAAGGATTTTCCAAAATTCAGCGCAAAAATTGCACTAAAGTTTCGAAGTGGCAGGTTTCAAAACGTCCCAGAGGCAAAAATAAAAAATACAGTTTCAAAAATATCAATTTTCCAAATTTGCCGATGGCACCTAGTCGGCGTCAAATTCGCATCTATTAGGCAGATTGCCACGAGAATCGGCATGCTCGCCTGCCGGTATCCGCGAACGGGCCGATTCTTGTGGTAATTAGTGAAAAGTTTACGGTTTTTTCTGCTTAATGGGCGGGGCTTCTTACTCAGTTTTTGAAAAAAAAAAACGGTTTCGTTAGGGTCTTTGAAAATCGAACCAAGCTAGAAGTCGCGGCGAGACCCGTTGAAACGGTTTTTTTTTCACAACAAAATTTTTATCGACAAACCACAAAAATCAACTTAATTCCACTTTTCCCAGTGAACGCCATCGAAAAATACACGGAAAACTTTTACTCGAAACAAAACGAAGCGGAACGCTTATTCCCCGAACACCAACTCTTGGCGCCCACCTTTACGTCACCATTAGATAAGCAAAATTCGTGGGAACCATCTGTTTGCCATTACGAAAAACAACCGACACCGGAGATAAAGACGGACTCGCCGAGCAATTTGGTGGTTTTTGGCCATTTGAGTCGTGGGAAGAAGCAAATTGCTAGTGGTGGGGAAATGGTGGTGGAAAACGACGAAAATGCGCCACGAATCTCACCAGAACGCACCATTTTTACCACCTCCCCGATGGACTCGTCGAAATTTCTGGATGCCAAGACGAGCACACCGAAAAGACGTGAGAAATGGGGTTTAAAACATAATTTAAAAGGGAAAGTTCAGCCGGAGCATCGAATCGTCTTGGACAGCGAGCTCTGCAGCCGCCACAGCTGGAATTGTCGTCGATTTACGCGCCAAGTCCTCAGAGGGCTGATGTGGGGAATGCTAGTGAGTTTTTGTGGGTTTTGGGGCTAATATTGAACTATACTATTCCAGACAGCCTTTTCGGCGCTCGGCCCGCCCCGAACGCCCCCTCCGACACGATGCTTTCGAACCAAACGATCAGCGAATCAATGGTGAAACGTGTCATCAGCGGCACCGCACAGGACACTGACCTCATGAAGGCGCTGGAAATGGCGAGAAAGCGGCGGGAAAAGCCGGCCGTGAAGCCGGATTTTAGAATGTGAGTTTTATGGAGTGCAAACGTTAAAATCGAAAAAAAATGCTGTAATTCAATTTTTTGATGGCCGAAAAGGAAGCTAGATCGCAAATGGATTTGAATTTCCCGGAACTTCGTGTACTCCTTTTGGACTTTGACTCAGATTTCTAGAAATTGCGATTTTGAGCTGGGCGCAGCAGGCTTGCTCTTTTAATGAAGACGCCAAGCAGTCTTGGAACGAACTTACCGAATTTATTACCCGGAATTTCTCCGAAATTTTTAATTTTTTCGCTGTTTTTAAAATTTTTTGTTCACTACTTTTTCAGTCGCATAATTTTTGATTTTTAATAATTAACGATATTATTATAATTAAATGATAACTACAGCTAGCATTAATTTCAGATTCAAAAATGGATGAGAAACAAACAAAAAATAGACGAAATCTACCAAGAAACGAGAATTTTTGGCTGTTTTGGGACAAAACAACACTTTTTATGGATTTTCATGGAAATTTTGAATAATTCGTGCTGATTTTTGTTTTTTTTTTCTGTCCAAATAAAGCGTATTTATAAAAATTAGTAGTTTTGATGCTAAAAATGCAGGGGGAACGAGGTTATGGAAAAAAAATAGACAAAACCAGCAAAAATTCGGATAATTCTCCTGAACTTTTGAGAAATGATGGCAAAAATACGCCCGGACATCACATTCCTAGAAAATTTCGGAACAAAATATCGATTTGTTAAAATTTTAAGAAAAATTGATATTTTGGTCTGAAATTTTCTGGGAATTTCATGTCCGGGAGTATTTTTGTCATTATTTCCCAAAGTTTCAGGAGCATTTTCCGAATTTTCGCTGAATTTTTTGCTACTTCGTGAATATCCCCAAAATACTTGAAATTTCGAACCAAAATTTGAGAATCAAGTCGAATTGAGGGACCAAAAAGGGACGGAGCCGCAGTTTCCAAAATGAATGAGATATCTGTGTTGCTCCGCCCCATTTTCTAGGTTTTTTCGACTTGCTTCCCAGATTTTGGTTGGGTCTAAAATGATCGGACACGTGATTTTCAATCTTCTTGCCGGATCCACGCTGAAAATCTAAGGCCTAGCTATGAAAAAAGTGGCTTTTTCATTCCTAAAAATACCTGTGGTATTTGCAGAATTTTCACGTGAAACCGGCAACAAAATTGAATCAGCTGTGCCAGATCGTGCTGATTCTGCTCTTTGAAATGGTTTGGGGGAAATCGTCAAAAACAGAGAAGCAAGCCCCAAAAGCTGCCGTACGATGGCTCTAAAATGCAGGAAAAACAGTGCCGCAGTCCTGCAAAAGGGGCGGAGCATGTTCCGCGATTTTTGACGCAAAAATTTTTTTCAAACTATGGAACTTTTCCAAAATTTTTCTGCAGTATGTCGTCGCGGTGTCTGCGCACAATCATTTTTAAAAGTTTAACACCGCAAAAAAAAATACACAAAATACAAAAAAATTGTCGAAACGGTCGGAATTTCTTCCAGAAACACTAGGCCGCCATGCCGATCCTTGCCCCCGTCCTCCTCCACTTCCAACATTTCCTCAAATCGCCCCATTCCACCGACACTGACATCTTCCACAACACTTTCACGAAATCCCCTATCGTCAGCAGAACTGACCAATTGCGGCTCGATGAGCAGCATGTCGAGATTGTCGACCGCAAAGTCGATGGTAGGTAATTCAGTGTTTCTCTTTAACCACCCTGATCCCAGATGGCCTCATCTCAAGAAGACTTGACACGTGGCTCCGCCACGTCGCCGTCGCGACGCGCTCAGCCTCGTGGATACCCGTCCAGCACGACTACAATCCTGCCAAACTCGACGACAATGTCCAGTCATGCCAGAGATGGCCTGGAGTCGGTTAATATGGAAAGACTAGTTGTGAGGAAAAAAGTGGAAAAAAAAAGTGTGCGGGGTTTCATGTTTTGATGTTGCACCACTTCAGACCCGAGCCCTATCCCGCGCCTCTTCCATCATGACGGCCACCACCGGAGGCGCCACATCATCAGCCTCTGGCTACCTGAAACCGCTGAAAATCACGGCTCGACGTCTAGCCTTTGGAGCGGTGCCCGTCAACGAATCGCTGACGATGGAGATGGAAATTGAGAATATTTCGGATCGACAGTGTCACGTTCGATCGGAAATTGATAGCAAGACGTTGGTTTATCAGGTGAATATTTTGGCACTCGGTGTTTGCGGACTCTTTATGCTGCGCACAAAGTAAAAAAAAGCACGCGTGAAATTGCGAAACAAGCGCACAAAGTGATGCCAGATTTGCGCGATTTTGAAGCGTCATTTTTACAAAAAGATGTTATGTCCCTTTAAAAATCTTACGGTACTTGTTATATTTTCAGTCGATTTTCGCAACATATTGCGGCAAATTTACGTTTTCTGCGGTTTTAAAGATAATTTTCGATAAAGTAAATTAATTTAGCCCTAATTGAAAGGGTTTGCGTCATGTAATCACTGTTTTTCTTATTTAAAGTAAATTTCCATTGTTTGGAAACCTACCTAATTTTTTTGCCGTCATGTCTGCAATTCTAATGTTACTTTATTTTGTTGTATCTTTTTCTGAATAACTTTGTAGCATTGTGTTATGAGGTTTTGCACGAAATGGAAAAAAACTGCGCAAAACTCGGAAAATGCTTCGATTGACTTGAAATTTTGGTGAATAAGGGCAAAAAATACTTCTGGATATGCTCAAAAAAATTGGACCGGAATATCAATTTAAAAAAAACAGATTTTTTAATAATAATAATGCATTTATTCATATTGAAAGAAAGAATAAAGCTATGGGAACAGCTGGACCCGCCAGAGACTAGCTGTTTAGACAAAAAAAAATAACCAAGGCAAAAAGAAAAAAGAATAGGTTTTACAGTTTAGCAAAAAGTGGTTTGAGAGGTAATTGAAGCATAGGGAAACAAAGAATAAGAAAAAAAAGAAAAAAAAATAGTGTATTACAATAAAAATCACCAAGAAAATCATAATAAGTATTTATAACCGGGATATAGACACGTTTAGATGGTTTGCAAACTCGGAAGGGGAAAGAAAATGTGGCAAGTTACGCACTAAAGCATTCCAAATAGGGACTGTGTTGGCGAAGAAGTGCGCGGTACTGCTCTCTTTCCTACATAGCAACATGGGGTGGCGTTTGGAGCGCGAAAAAGATACAAATTCGGATAAATCGGGGAAGTGGATAGAATTAGTGACTATATCATACAATAGAACAAGCTGGGATTTGAGACGAAAATGTCTGATTGAGGTGAGGTTCAGTAGTTCGAGCCTATGTGCATAAGAAGTGAATGAGGTGTTAGATCGTTGAAGAACGCGTTTAGTAAAAAATCTGAGGGAGAATTCGAGTTTAGATGCAAGGATAGAATTAGGAGAGGGTGAGTAAATTGGTGCGCAATAATTAAGAATGGGTAGGACATAAGTTTTGTACAGGTTGATTAGAAATTGTGGGGAAGAGGAAGAAAATGCTTTGAGCAATTGTTTGGTGCGGAGGAGAGCAAGGGAGGAGGTTCTGATGATGTGGTTTTTGAAAGACAGTTTTTCATCAAAAAGTAAACCAAGGTCGCGGACAATAGAAGAAGGAGATATTACAATACCAGAGATGAAATATTTGTTGTGTGGATTTTTGGAACCAAGATGTAAAAGGTTAGTTTTGGCGGGAGCAAGAGGTAAGTGATTTGAGGTGGACCACTCGGAAATAATGTTAATAGTATCTTGAAGAAGAAAAGGTTTTGTGGAGAAAATTTTAATGTCATCTGCAAAGCATGCAAAATGAACTTCCGGGGGAATTAAGAAAAGCAGGTCATTCAAGAAAATAAGGAAGAGGAGAGGTCCGCAGACTGAGCCTTGCGGCACACCAGAAGGGATGGCACGTGAAGAAGAGGAGATGGAGTCGTTGACTTTGACCGAGAAGGAGCGACCAGAAAGAAAATTTTGAAACCAAGAACAAAATATACGAGGAATGCCGAAGGAGTGAAGCTTCTGAATCAGAAGAGCGTGAGGCACTTGATCAAACGCCTTCTTGAAATCGAAATATATGACGTCAAGACTCTTTGTAGTGTGTAGTAATTTCTTGTAGAGAGCGGAAGACCTGACGAGGGAGGAAGGACAGCTGCGCCGATTGAGGAAACCGTGTTGATGAGGACTGAAGGAAGAAGAAAACTCAATTTTGATCTGACGGCAGATAATTTTTTCCATGATTCTAGCGAAGGGATCAGTGAGACTGATAGGTCGATAGTTTGAGACGGCAGCTGGATTACCCTTCTTTAAAAGAGGAACCACCACAGCATGAGCCCATTTATCCGGTATAACGGAATCATAAAAGGATTGTGAAAATAATATAGAGAGTGGAAGGGCAAGGGAAGTGGCGCAGCGTTTGATAACGAAGAAGTTGGCAAGATGGAGCGAGAATCCACGCTTTGGAGGGAGTTTCAGAAGAGTTTGCTCGATAACAAATGGAAGAAAAAGATCAGAATAGGATCTGGCTGAGGCTGAAGTGGATGTATGGGAAGAGGAAGAAGCTAGAGAAGAAGAAGAAGATGAAAGAGGGCTGTCAGTAGTTGAGAAGTTATTGGTAAAGGAATTTAGAAACACGTCGCACTTGTCATTGTCAGAAGTAATAAGTTTTCCGTTGTAGGAGATGGAGGGTACGCAAGCTGTAGATTTAAGGCGTGAGGCAATAAGGCGACGAAGATCCGATTGATTCCGATTGGAAGTTATGCGATATTCTTGCTTTCTGATTACTGACTTGTACGAACGAAGAAGAGACTTAGTTCTTTTGGCGAGTTGAGAGATGCGGCTTGAATTTCCGAGAGCTATAGCTGAAGCAGTTGATTTTCTGAGACGACGGAGACGACGAAGATGATTGCAGGGTTTTGATGGTAATCGAGGGCGTGATGGTGGACAGTGGCGCGAGATGGCAGAGTTTAGAATATCGATGAAACGGTCATACTTATCAGAAATAGATTTGCAGGAGCTGAGTATAAGGGTCCAATCGAGAGAGGCGAGATCCTTGTTGAGGTTAGAAAAATTGCATTTAGAATAATTAAGCTTTGGCAATTTGTTAGCAGATAATGAAGAATTGCAATAGGGAGCGGATAAGGAGTTGGATGAACACAAACTGAAAGAGACTGAAAGATGGTCAGAGTTTAGAAGCGGTGGATGGGCGGAAATGTCGTAAACGGGGAGGTTTTGAGATGATGCGACAAGATCAAGAATGTTGCTGGAGGTTTTAGAAATGCGAGTGGGAAAATTAACTAACTGAAACAAATTTTTAGACTTGAGGAATTCACAGAATTGGTGGTTAGATGAAGATTTCCAGTTGATTTCCGGGAAATTGAAGTCGCCAGCGAGGATGCAAGAAGTAAGAGGGGTATAGTCAGTAAGATGAGCAATTAAATTAGCGGTTTGAAGAGACGAGGAATTGGGAGGGCGATATACTAATATTACAGTGAGAGGAGGAGAAAGATCGGGAGAATGAAATTTACAAGAAATAATTTCCGCATTGTGGGTGGGATAATGAAATTCAATGTTTATATCAACAACAGTGGTGATAACATGGCGTTTAGATAAAATGGCAACACCGCCACCAGAGGATTTTGAATGGAGACTTGGATTTCTATCGAAGCGGTGGCAAGTGAAGAGAGATGAAGAGAGAAGTGAAGGAGGGATAACATCAGAAAGGAACGTCTCGGTAAGAAGTAAAATATCATAATCAGAATGGATAAAGAAATCAGTGAGTGCGCTAAGTTTGGCAAGAGAGGCAGTACCGCGCAGGTTGGCCAAAAGAAAAGTTAAACGAGAGTAAGCGGGTTTAGAAGGATTTGAGTGAGAAAATGCATTATACAGTAAATTAGTTGGATAAGGTTGAGTGAAGTAAGAAGAAATAAGAGACGGAGATAATTTGATAGACGAGCTGGAATTTAATGAAAAGGGAGCGGATGTGGATTTTTTAAACCGATATTTTGGTAGAGGACCGCTAAATGAAAATTTTTAAACCGATATTTTGGTCAATAAAAAACTGTGATTACGTGACGCAAACTCTTTCAATTAGGGCTAAATTAATTTACTTTATCGAAAAATATCTTTAAAACCGCAGAAAACGTCAATTTGCCGCAAAATGTTGCGAAAATCGACTGAAAATATAACAAGTACCGTAAGATTTTTAAAGGGACATATCATCTTTTTGTAAAAATGACGCTTCAAAATCGCGCAAATCTCGCATCACTTTGTGCGCGTGTTTCGCAATTTCACGCGTGCTTTTTTTTACTTTGTGCGCCACATTACGACTAAAAAGTTGAGATCGAGACACTTCGAACATCGAGGAAGAAGCTCCGCCCTTTGCAGGTCTGCGGCACGGTTTTTCCTGCATTCTGAAGCACTTTCTGTATACAAAAATCATGCCGCAAACTTGCAATGAGCGGGGCTTCTTCCCCGCTTTTGTCACGCCCTCAAAAATTGTGGAAAAAAAATGTCGGAAAGTTGACTACCGCGTACGCAAACATCGGAGCCGACGCGAAAAAAACGAGGAAAATTGCCTAAAGCTCCGCCCTTTTAGAAAGTATGCGGCGCGAATCCGCTGCCGAAAACTTGCAAAAAAGGGGCGGAGCCTGTTTTCCAGTTTTTTTGGTCAGGCGAGTTATATGCCGCAAACTTGCAAAAAGGGGCGGGACCAGTTCGCCGATTTTTCGGTCTCGCGAGTTCTGTGCCGCAAACTTGCAAAAAGGGGCGGAGCCTGTTCCCCGGTTTTTCGGTCTCGCGAGTTCTGTGCCCCAAACTTGCAAAAAGGGCGGTGCCTGTTCCCCCGGTTTTTCGGTCTCGCGAGTTATATGCCGCAAACTTGCAAAAAGGGGCGGAGCCTGTTCCCAGGTTTTTCGGTCTCGCGAGTTCTGTGCCCCAAACTTGCAAAAAGGGGCGCGGCCTGTTCTCCCGACTTTTCGGTCTCGCGAGTTCTCTGCCGCAAACTTTCAAAAAGGGGCGGATCCTGTTCCCCCGTTTTTTGGTCTCACGAGTTTTGTGCCGCAAACTTGCAAAAAGGGGCGGGACCAGTTCCCCGATTTTTCGGTCTTGCGAGTTTGTGCCGCAAACTTGCAAAAAGGGGCGGGGCCTGTTCCCCGATTTTCCGGTCTCGCGAGTTCTGTGCCCCAAACTTGCAAAAAGGGGCGGGGCCGGTTCCCCGATTTTCCGGTCTTGCGAGTTCTGTGCCGCAAACTTGCAAAAAAGGGGCGGGGCCTGTTCCCCGATTTTCCGGTCTCGCGAGTTCTGTGCCGCAAACTTGCAAAAAGGGGCGGGCCTGTTCCCCGATTTCCCGGTCTCGCGAGTTTTGTGCCGCAAACTTGCAAAAAGGGGCGGGGCGGGGCCTGTTCCCCGATTTTCCAGTCTTGTAAGTTCTGTGCCACAATCTTGCAAAAAGGGGCGGGGCCTGTTCCCCCGTTTTCTGGTCTCGCGAGTTCTCTGCCGCAAACTTGCAAAAAGGGGCGGGGCCTGTTCCCCCGGGTTTTTCGGTTTCTAAAAGTGGGCGGGACTTTGAATACCCTGACAAAACCGGGTGAAAAATTTAAACAACCGGGCATCAAGCTCCGCCCATTTAGCAATTCGGCGGCACGATATTGTTTTAGAGTTTGACACAAATCTAAAAAACTGTGCCGCAAACTTGCAAAACGGGCGGAGCTTGTTCCCCGGTTTCGCGAGCCACTTGCTCCGCCCACTTTTAGAGACTAGAAACAAAAAACAGGGAACCGGCTCCGCCCCTTTTTTGCAAGTTTGCGGCGCAGAACTCGCACCGCAGACTTGCTAAAAGGGCGGAGTTTTGGGAAATGTTCCCCGTTTTCAAGGCTATCAATTTCCGTACTTTTTCTGAATTTTTGAGAGCGTGACAAAAGCGGAGAAAAATTTGCAAGTCTGCGGCAAGATTTTTGGGAAGGAAGTGCTTTAGAATGCAAGAAAAACTGTGCCGCAAAAAGGGGGCGGAGCTTGTTCCCCGATTATTTTCAGCGCATCCAAATGTACCGTAGGCGGAGCTGTCTGTAAACATCGAGTGTCAACATTATTAAAATGCCGACAAAATTTCTAAAAGCAGGAAAATATTTGCGTCACTGCTTACTGTAACTGGCAAGAAAATTCTGTAGCAAACCAGAAATTACTCTATTAGAAGGGCAGGTTTCTCCATTTGATTTTCACGAAATGTTTGCCCAGACTCCGCCTATTTCTGCAATACTGGCACGGTTTTTTGTCATTCTAGTTGGAAACCCATTCAATTTTCGTTGAAGTCTCCATAAAAAAATATATATAAAAGAGAAAAACGAGACCGAGGAAAATTTTGCAACTCTGCGGCATGTTTTTTCCAGAATTAGTGCTGCAGACTTGCAAGGGGCGGGGCTTATTCCCCGGTTTTTAAAAATATAAAAACCGGTTTTGACAGAACTAATTTTTTGTACTGCTTCTCAAAATTACCATTCCAATAAATTCCCCAATAATTTTTTCAGATCCTCGACAACAAAATGATGGTCATCGACCCTGGAAAGACCATTAAATTGCGTGTGGCGTTCAACCCGACCTCTGTGGGACGCTATCAAGTTTTCATGCTAATCGAGGTTCCCGCGCAGAATTTTCGGCAAAAGGTATGTGGCAAGACCCTCTGCCTACTGTAGTAATTCATCACTCAAAATTCATAATACAGATCCCAATATGGGGAATCGGCGGCGTCGCTCTCATCCAACCAATCGCCTCGCCAGAATTACAACCCACCGCCAATATCGCTGAATTTGCAATGTACACCAACAATTTGTCGAGAATTTCGCTGAAATTGGCCAACAAGGGATCGCGGTAAGGGATCCTTACAAGCACATAACCGCCATTTGCATATCTTTAGCGAAGGCTTCGCCCTAATCTCCGTCTTTGACTCTTCCATGCACCCCCTCCCCACCAACTCGCTCTCGTTCAACCCCTCTTGCGGAGTAGTGCTGAAACGGAACCACGAAAAACGCGTCGACATTCGTATTGGCGTGCTGGAAGAGGATCCGCACGATCGGATGTCTTCGGCCATGTCCTCTGTCTCGACAACGTCTTCTGCGTCGACTGTGAGAAGATTTGCCGCCTCGTCTGGCGCCAATTACATTATTCAAATCGCGTGGGGCGAGGAGATTTTGCGGCAGAGGCTGAGAATGTAAGGATTTTATGCATTTTCTCGTAAATTCGCGTGTTTGCGTACGAGCAATTTAATTTTATGACACTATTTATGTGCCGAAGATTTGCAAAAGGGGCGGGGCTTAATCCTCGGTTGTTGGCATAATTTTTCCGCCTTTTTTTATTGCCGAAAAATAAAGCGGCAACCTATCGTAGCCCAAATAAGGATGAGCAATGACCACACCCCTAGGTTGCCAATTTATTTTTTAACAATAAAAAACCGAAAAAAAAAAGATAACAACTGAGGAATAAGCCACGCTGCGTAATTGCAAAAGGGGCGGGGCTTCTTCCCCGATTTCGCCAGGTTTCAATTTTTTGTGTTTTCAAAATTAGTCCCCAATTTGAATGCATTTGAGCATTCAAATTTACGACATTTTATTTTCGCAGAATTGCAAAAGGGGCGGAGCTTGTTCCCCGGTGTAATTTTAGAAATAATCAAAAAAAAAAAAACACCGTACTCAATTTTAAAATTTGTAGTGAAACACGATGTCCGGGATTTGAAAAGTGGGCGGAGCCGAGCAAACGCGCCCCACTGGATTTTTTCGCGCGAAATTCAAATTTTGACGCATTTTTTATGTTTTTCGGGAAAAAAAGCATAAATTCTTAATTTTTTCACACATGTGCTCCAATGGAATTATAGCTGAGGTGTATAGAAAAAAATCCTGGACACCGTGTGAAAATTTAAAAATTTCAGCCAAAACTGAAATGTATTTTTATCCAATTTAAGGCAGAAATGATGAAAAATACAGAAAAAAACAACAATTATATAATTTTTTTTCCTCGAATTTTTTAAATGTTACAAGCCTGGCTGCATCAAAAGCTACTTTTGATATCTTTTCATTTTCAAAATGTTTTTATTCTTTATTTTTTATATAACTTTTTCATGCAATTTCCGCGTGTCCCTTGTGGCGCAGTCGGGTAAACGCTTGCCCGGTAAGCTACAGACCAAAGTTCGAGTTTTTGTGTTCGTCTCGGGCGCTCAGTTTGCTTCCGCCATGCAGTTTGGAAACAGACACACCAAGAAACTCAGTTACAGACCCAAACGGAATTTTATATATAAGGATGATATTATGCGTTCACGAACGAGGTTTGCAAACGACGCTCCGATGTTCCGCAGTTTATCACTGCGGTCTCGCAGCGAATAGTGCGGAACAGTGGGAAAATTGCGGAACATCGGAGCGTCGTTTGCAAACCTCGTTCGTGAACACATAATATACGAATTTTACCAAAATTAGAAAAAAAAAATCAATAATCAAAATCACCATTACCAAAAATGTCCAATTTCCAGACTTGATTTTTTTGAGAAAATCCAAAGATACTAAAGTTATGGACCCATTAAATCAGGTGAAAATCCATTTTTCCGTTTTTTTTTTTTGCTATAGCCGATGAAACTAAATCTGCAGCTAGTCGGCAATTATAAATTGATTCGGCACAGGAAAAACTGTTTTTCGTGGTTTTTTAACCCTGTGCAGGTTGTTTTCCAGAAAAAAAAAACTCATTGCGTCGAGACCCGGCAAATGGGAATTTGGCCGATAATCAAAGACGCATTGAAGTATTTCATCGGCAGGTCTCGACGCGACGGGTTGTTTACGTCAAAAACCCTCCGATTGTGCTGAATATACGACAACAAGCGCCAAAGCCCCGCCCACTTCTCCTATTTCACATTTTCCAGGCTCGCCGAGCAAACTAGACGCCATCGACCTATCGATGGCCACGATTTCACCAAAACGCGATTTGCCGACGAATCGGAGCTAAAAACCGAAGAGCGCACATCGTTGCCCTCTATTCTGCCCGAAGACGCGTGCCTCTTCTCCTCCACCTACCGTACCCACAACATTTACGTGTTCTCGTCTGCTCGCGGCGCTTCCGCATTCCGCGCCGCCCATTCCTCCTCCTCCTCCTCGCGCTTCTCTTCCTCCACCCTGGATTCGGCGGACGCCACTGTCCTCGAAACGACGGCTTTTCGACAGCAGACGTTTGTTAACGACGCCACAATTATGCCGGCGAGTTCGATGAGGAGGTGACGTGTTGAAGCGATGCAAAATTCTGTAAAATATTCAAATATGACTTATAATCGTTTTAATTTTATGATTGATTTCCATCATCAAACAGCTAGCTTTCTTTCGTTCTTTTCTTTTTTTTCTTATTTATTTCGCCCAGTCTCAAACGCTCTGCTTCAATGAAGATGAGAGCTCAATTATTCTCAGTACGGAGCGCTGCAAACGCGCTCCCTTCGCACAGTGATGGACGCGGCCATGTTGGCGACGAGAGAGTGCAGAAAATTGAGAGAGCCGTGACCGATGTTTTGCTCTTACTTACTTACTTGTGATACTTGTGAGGTTCGACCTCAGTTTCCATCCTGGATACTGCGAACCAAGCTGCGCCAAGTTGCACGATCCCTTCCGACAGTGGACCATGCTCGTTTTGCCTCGAGTATGCCAATTCTTCGGCGGCCGTGCCCGAGGTTGCCCCTGAGGGCCTCATTGTGGATGAAGATTTTGATCGAATCCGTGATGTCGTCGGCCCATCTTTTCGGAGGACGACCGCGTGGTCGTGCTGATCCCCTAGGATCCCATTCTGATGCTATCTTCGCCCATCTGTCGTATTTCATGCGTGATACGTGCCCTGCCCACTTCAGTTTTCTTCGTAAGACTTGCTTATCCATGTCTGGTGGGTCGCATCCGGCAATTTCGAACATGTTGCTAACCGCTCTCTGTAGCCTCTTCGTGTCTGACTCCTTGGAAGTCCATGTCTCGCATCCATAAGTCATCGCAGGGATGACAGTGGTTGTAAGTAATCTATTCCTTATCTTCTGAGGAGATTGTAAAACTTCTCTTCGAATGGCATTGAAAGCAGCCCATCCCGCGCGAATCCTTCTAGCGACTTCAGCAGTGAGAGATCCGTCGTCAGCAAACGTTCTTCCGAGGTATTTGACGTTTTGGGAGATTTCAATCCTCGTGTTCAGAATATTGATGTCCGATCTTGTGACGTACTTATTCATCAATATTTGCGTCTTGGACGGGTTTATATTGAGGCCGTACTTGGGACATCCCATTGCAATCCGATTTGCTCTATCTTCTGCCTCTTTAACAGAGTTCGCGAATAAAACAACGTCGTCTGCGAATTCCAAACGGTGAATTGATTCTCCATTGATGTCGATTCCGGTCTTATTATCTTCACAAGGTGCTGGGTCTAGCTCATCCAAGATCGCCTGAAGAGCCAGCGCGAAGAGTAGTGGTGACGACGAATCTCCTTGACGTACTCCTCTTCTGATCTTGAACTTCATCTTCTTGTTCAGAACGTTCAGCTCTCCAATCGCCGAAGAGTTTGAGTTGTTTAAGGCCCGAATCACGTTTCTTCCGATTTGAAGATTGTTCAGGACTTCGGATATCTTCGTCCAATTAACGTTGTCGAAAGCACAAGTGAAATCCAGGAAAACCGCTACGAGCGGAATCTTGAATTCGGTGCACTTTTCCCACATCTGCGCGACGACTTGAATGTTGTCTGCGCATCCTCTTCCACGTCTGAATCCTGCTTGTGATTCTTCAAGGTAATCCTCGCTTTTGGCGGTGATCCTTCTCGTAAGGATTTTTGTGAAGAGTTTTGAGACGATTGAAGACAATGCAACCGGACGATAATCTTTCACCTTCTTCGGTTTCGTGGTCTTGGGAAGGAGAGAAATCTTCACCGTCTTCCAGTCTTTCGGTGTTCTCCCGTTCGTGAGGACTTGATTCAGTGCGGCTGTGAGATGAGGAGCTATGCTCTCAATTCCCAGCTTTAATTGTATCATTGTAATCTGATCCGGTCCTGGCGAAATGTTCGTCTTTGAGGTGACTATTGCGTGTTCGACCTCATGTTGGAGAATTTCCGGCTCATCTGGATGGGTGTATCTGGATCGTGGCTCTCGCGTCGTCGCTGCGTACAGATTGGAGAAGTGAGTGAGAACTAGCTTCCTGATCTCGGGACGATTGTATGTCGTTGATCCATCCGGCCGTTCTAAATTCGTGAACGGGGAGGACTTGAGTGTCAGTGCTCGCTTCGTTTTCTTCAAGCTTCTTCCTTTCACCGCGGCTTCGAGACTTTTAACTTCTCGCCATTTGTCCAAATCAATTTCCAAAGATCTTCGAACTTCGTTGTTGATTTTCGCTAGATCCGCGTTCTTCGTCTGTCCGGCGTGTATCATCTGGAAGCGGGACATCATCATTTTCTTCGTTGCTTCGGAAATCCTGCTGAGTTGATGAGTTGCATGCGTAGCTGTGCTGGCAGCGCTCCTTATCGACTCCGTGAGTTCTTCATAGCATGTTGGTGGATTTTCCGTGAGCATTTCGGTGATGGTGTTCTTGAATCTGACGGGGTCCCATGATCTTTCGCCTCCAGCCCGCTTGGTCTTTGCGAACTTCCTCGACTTTTCCTTCTTCGCGGTTGAGCGGAATCTCGCGCGCAAAAGACGGTGGTCACTGCAGTTGAGATAATCACAGTATACTTCGCAGTCTACTGCAATTTCTCGCCTGTTCGTGAGAATGAAGTCGATTTCGTTCTTCGTTTTGCCGTTCGGACTGATCCATGTCCACTTCCGGCTGGGTCCCCCCCCCCCCCCCCCCCCTCCCCTCCTCCCTCCCCCCCCCCCCCCCCCCCCTCTAAACGCTCTCTAAACCTCACTCCAAATGCATGCGAAATTTTTTGTTCGGTTGGAGCGAGTTATCAGCATTTTATACCGAGTATATAATCTACTTTATTCTAGAAAAAGAGGAGCCACTCGCGTCTCTGCGTCTCAAAACGCCACTGTGTAGTAGCTCGCAGCAAAAAAAAAAAACTGGGCGGGGTCACGAGCAGCTCGATAAAAAGCAGTTCACTTGTGTGATTATTAGCAACAACAACAAAAAAAAAACAAATCAAAATTAATCAACTTTCAGAAGACGTTCAACCAGCGAGTCTGGAAAATCCATTGAAGTCGTTCCGTCTTTTTGTTTGTGGAAGCTGTCTCCGAGCAGGTCTTTCATGCCAATCTGCAACAATATATTGCGGGTTCGCCATGGTGTGACTATTTGCAGCAAATCCTGCATTTTTAGGTCTCGCCACGACTTTAAAAGGTTGTGACGAGACCCGTTTGGCTCACATTTTCCGCCAAGTGTCACTCTGTTGCGAATGTGTAATAGAAATATCGATACATGAATTCAGAATATTTCGTACTATTGTGCAGCAGGCATTTTTTTTTCGCGAAGACCCGCTTAGACAAATTTTCCGGTCAGGCTTTTCGGAAAAATATCCCGGATTATGCGATTTTTCGAGATTTCAAAAGAGTTTTCTCTTCCATGACGCGTATTTTGGGCCAAAAAATTTCCGGACACGATTTTTCGAAACTTCTGCCGGATTTCCCGATTTCGATTAATTTCCTGGGGAAAAACAGTTTTTTTTCGGCCGCGGACTAGAGTTTTCTCTTCCATGGGGCAAATTTCAGGCCAGAAATTTTCCGGACAGGATTTCTCGGAATTTTCGCAGGAATTCCTGATTCGGAAGAAAAAAAAATTCCGGTTCCAATTTTATGAATTTTTGAGACATTTTTCGCATTGTTTCCGAGAAGAAACAATTTTTTTAATATTTCGGCCGCGGACTAGATATTTCTCTTCCATGTGATGAATTTTAGGCCACAAACTTTCCGGACAGGATGTTTCGGAATTTTCGCAGGAATTCCTGAACCGGAAGAAAAAAATTCCGGTTCCAATTTCGATGAGATTCCAAGAAATTTGCTACACTTTTGAAGAAAAAAAAACATTTTTTTTACAAAAATTTTAATTTTCGACTTTTTTTCGTCTAAAAAAATTATTTGCAGGGCCCTAAACCTGAAAAAGCTTTTAAAAAACTCTTCCACGTGTAAATTCAGAACGAAAAATTTAGGAAAATTTACATTTTTGAAACAAAATTTTGAGGCATAAAACGTGTAAGTTGCACGCGACGCAACCGCAGTTCAGTTTGACGTGAAAAAAAGCAGCCGAGTTCAATTTGCATCACCGGCTTTCCGGCCGAATAGAACTGCGTAAGGAAAAAACAACTGCATAACATTTAAACCCACCCTAACATATGTCTGAATGCTTTCGCAAATTTCCGAATCCGAGAGCACGTCGAATGCGAGCACATTCTGCGAGAGACACTCGAGCAGCAAATGAGCACCAATTTGAGATTTATCGGCGAGCCAGAGCCGTGACACGAGCTTTGATCCCTGGTGGTTTTTGAATGGGAACTGCAACATTTTTATTGAGATATTCATCGAAAAAATCGAGAAAACCTACCGCTCCAGAGCTCTGACACAACAAAGTGTACAACTGATCGTGTGTTGGCAACAAATCCGCCGGAAATCCGGGAACCAGATCGCCAATCGGTGTGAGACACGATTTGCGGCCAATCAGAATGCCTTTGAGGTTCGTCTTGTACTCGCCGAGCATCTTTTCGCTGGTATTTTCCACAATTTTGGCCCACAGTGATTGCATCTGCGTGATTTCTGATGGAAGAACGGTGGTTGTCGTGGCCGCTACTTTTGTATTCCACGCGTTGCCGTCGGCGTCGCAGTTGACTTCGTCCATATTCTCATCGTCAGATGTATCCGAGAAGTTCATCTCCACCTCGGATTCCTCCTTTTCTCTTTTATTCGATGCATTTTCAAATAAATAGTCATATTTATTGTAATCCGATGTTTCAGCTGGCTCGAGCTGAAAATCGGAAATTTGACTCGGTCAGAAATGTAGTTTTCGAGAAATTCTAGGGGTGCAAGTTAGTTTTTTAGAAATCTTTCCTATGGGTCTATTCACGGAAACCAGCAAAATATGCAACAAATTCAGCAAAAATTCGGAGAATGCTCCGATCAGTCTGCAATTTTGACAAAAAAATGTAAAAAATACTCACGGACATGTGCAGAAAATTTCAGACCGAAATATCGATTTTAAAAATTACCGATTTTTTTTTCTTCTGAACATTTTCAAAATTGATATTTTGATCTGAACTTTTTCTGCACATGTCCGGGAGTATTTTTGACATTATTTACTGTTACGATCGACATCGTATAAATAACATTTATTATGTTTTGACCTACCTTTGTTGATCTCTTACGCGCACATTTTATATGTGATGTTTTACCCGCCAACTCGCCCTATAAAAGGCGAGTTTCCTCTCATTCACGGTTCTCCTCCCGTCCCCCATCTATCTCTATATTATTTACAAGTCTGCTGAATAAACCAATATCCGAAGACCGTAACACTGGCGATCAGGATTCGAAATGGACTCAACGGCGCTCAAATTGTTCCTCACTCAGCAACAGGAGGCGCACAAGGAGCAGTTGGTCTTCCTGCAGCAACAGCAGGAGAAACTTCTTGAGACGATTCTCAAGAAGATCGGGACTCAAACCGATCACACCAGCATCCTCAACTCACTAAATGGCCGGATTGCGACATTCAAGTACAACTCGGAGGATGGTGAAACATTCGATAGATGGTTTGGTCGATACGAGGACGTCATCAAAGTGGATGGCGCACAGTTGGACGACGCATCGAAAGCTCGTTTTCTGGTCACGAAGTTGGACAAGCACGAGGCCGAGCAGTTCAGGAACCACATACTTCCAAAGAGGCCGGCAGAAGTCAACTTCGACGAGACGGTGGCGATGCTCAGGAAGCTCTTCAATGAGACGAAATCAGTCACTCGTCTCAGATATGAGCTGCTATCAGTTAAGTTTGATGGCTACGATAGAAAGATATACACTGGTCTAGTGAAAAGTCGTTTCAGCGTAGCCCAATGGAGCACAATGACCGAGGACCAGGCACAATGTCTTCTATGGATCATGGGACTCCAGTCACACGAGCACGCTGATCTTCGAGCAAGAGCACTTCGGGAGCTGGAACATGACTCCAGGATCACACTCACGGAGCTCACGGATCGTCTGGATCAAGCCATTGCACTGCGCAATGACGCCGACTTCATGGGAGGACCCTCATCAACAATCAATGCCGTCAACATCAACAGAGCCAAGCAGCAACATCACTCGTCAAGGAAGCCGTTACAAGCTCATCCAAAGAGCAACAACTCGTGCCAATCACCCAACACACCATGCTACAAATGCGGTCAGATGCATTGGGCACGAGATTGCAAACTATCAAGCAATACAGTCTGCAGAAACTGTAGCAAAACTGGTCATTTGACAAAAGTCTGCAAATCGAAAAGATCAGTCAACAACACCATTTTCATTTCCCAATCATCTGCTCGAAACAGAAATCGAATATACTATGATGTTGAAATCGAAGGGAAGAAAATCAGAATGCAGTTGGATACCGGTGCAGAAGTGACTCTAATGAACTCAAAGGATTGGATGCGTCTGAACAAGCCGAAGTTGTCGCAGTCAAAAATCAATCTTCACTCAGCAAATAATGAACTGATCAATGTCAAAGGTCAGTTCAAGTGCAACTTCACACTCAATGGTCATCATGGTTCGGGACTCTGCCACGTCACCGAAACCGAATCACTTCTTGGTCTGGATTGGATAGCTCAGGACACGACTCTTTACCAGCACCTCATCAAAGCTTCGGTAAACAAAATTTCAAAAGTAGTTCCAGAAGCGCCACCAGACACCTACAAGCGGACACCTCAAAAGATGAGAAAGGAAGGAACGACACAAGAAGCTCTGCAAAAGTTCGTGATGTCATACCGATCAACGCCTCTTCAACATCTTCCGCAACATTCACCACATCGCCAATCACTTCCGAAATCATCACCTGCCCGTCGTCTATCGTCAAATATGGATCGTCAATTGAAACCAATGGACTCGTTGTCTTCAGTTGATTTGCCGTCACAACAAATGGATTTGTCGTCGTCGGATGGTCTATCGTTGGATGATGCAGCAATGGATGGTTCTTCGTCGGATGGTTCAACAATGGATCGTGCTGGACAGTGTGCTCCTGTGGCATCATCGTCGTCGCAAGGATTGGCTGGACACCAACCTCTTCGTCGCTCCGAACGTGCACCGAAGATTCCTTCTCGCTTGAACATGGCTCCCAGTGGAAAGTCGTACAAGTAGAAGCTCAAGTGCAGTCGAGGGAGATGTTACGATCGACATCGTATAAATAACATTTATTATGTTTTGACCTACCTTTGTTGATCTCTTACGCGCACATTTTATATGTGATGTTTTACCCGCCAACTCGCCCTATAAAAGGCGAGTTTCCTCTCATTCACGGTTCTCCTCCCGTCCCCCATCTATCTCTATATTATTTACAAGTCTGCTGAATAAACCAATATTCGAAGACCGTAACATTTACCAAAAATTCAGACTGATCGGAGCATTCTCCGAATTTTCGCTGAACAAGTATGTCCGTCTGTTCGCTTTGATGGGTCAGGGTCAAGTTAAATCGGTTTTCACGTTTAGATCTTTTTTTTTTCTTTCACTGCGCCGATAGGCATGGAAGGTGGTGAGAGGAGCTGCGAAATAGCTAAACCCATTTTCCGAAAAAAAAAGTTCTCACAATAACTCTGACTGTAAGCATGAAATTCGTTTGTCGGGCACCAGTGTTTGTATGCTTTTGACAGACGAATGGTATACAGCCCGAAAATCACGAAAAACACCTTTAAACCTTCTAAAAAAGGTTTAATCCTTTGCCCGGCAAACGAGGTTCATGCATAAGACCTCAGATAACACATGCACAAACCTCGTTCGCTTCGCCGGGCAAAGAGGAGAGCGTGACATAACCAGGGACAAATGCCAAAAGCCGGGGAAAAATTCTGCGGCACGGTTTTTCATGCATTCTATAACACTTCGTGTACAAAAACCGTGCCGCAGACTTGTAAATTTTTCCCCGTTTTTGTCACGCTCTCGCGAAGGGGTTTGTCGATTGTCTGGTAGCCATTATTTGGCAAAAATTAGATTTCAAAACCCGAAAATCACGAAAAACATGAGCCCCTGACTAAGGCCGATAAACCCTTTCGTCCGGCAAACGAGGTTCATGCACAAGACCTCAGAGGCCGTATTCATGAACCTCGTTCGCCGGGAAAAGCGCTTTTTCGTCCTTTGTGAGAGGATCATCGGTTCTGTCTTTAGGTTATCGTCCTTTGGAAGCGAAACAGAATGTTGTTTTCGTGATTTTCGTGTTTCCAATCATCAATTTACTGTAAATTGACCATTCGGAAAACCCCTTTGCCCGGCAAACGAGGTTCTTGAATACGATCACAGCGGTGTGCGAAGAAGAAAAAAATAAGTAATTATTCATTCTGGTATTAATGTACGATGTAGGCAAAAAGATAAAAAAGTTTCCGATTGGCGCAATTATTTCCTTCGTTTTTCCTCGTATTATTCGCTGTAAAAATTCCTATCGTGAAGTGCTTAAGGAAGAATCAAGATGTGAGAAGTGGAGTAATCCTGAAAACATTTAAATTCTACAAAAACTGACCCTAACAATTGATTTGTTTTAATTACGTTCTGATTCCTGAAAATGATAATTTTGCCTTTAAAAATGGTATTAAATTGATCAAAACCCGAAAAAGAAACCAAAAAGAATAACGAAAAAAATTTAAATTTCATGGCAAGAGAGCAGCAAACGAGAAAGTTGAAAATGGCTGTTAGCCTTTGAAATTGGCAGACTTTTGCGCATAATTGGCGCTAGATTGGCCGGGTTTTTCACCTATGCTGGGCCAGTTTGGCGGTAATTAGCATCTAAAATGGCAGTTGTATGGCTATTAGCCTTTCGGGTGCGGCAGATAGCTGGCACCAAATCGGCGATTAGCGGGCGGGACTCGGCGCCAGCTGCAGCTGGTCTTCGAAAATGGCTATTAGCTGCGTAAATTAACCGAAATTCGCCATTTTCCCAAAAATACCTGTAGCGACTGCGCATTCTTCTTTGGTCGACCTCTTCCACGTTTCGAAAAATGTCCAGAAATTACTGCTGCTTTTTTCGGTTTCAACGACTTCGGACGGCCCCGACCTCGCTTCACCGATCCAGCAGCTTTCTGGAATAGTTAGGAAATCTTTTCATTAGCAGAATGTGTTAAAAAATCACTTTCTCTTGCTCAGATTCATCTATCGGCGCACGAGGTTTCGGTGAACGTCCTCGGCCTCGTTTCGGCCGTATTTCAGTGGACGAGTCGGATGGAACCACAATTTTCTTTGGACGTCCTCTGCCACGTTTTGCTGGTGGCGTTTCAGTGTTTTCAATGATTTCAGCGCTGCTGTCCTGCTGATCCATCCTGAGACTATGTTATTTTCAGGAGGCTGGGTGCAATTATGCAACAATATCGCCAAAAAAGTAGGTAAGAATGACCAGATTTGTCTGAAATTTTGGGAAATAATCTCAAAAATACACTCGGACAAATTTCGGACCGAAATATGGAATTTTCTCAAATTTTTTTTAAATGCGATATTTATTTCGGCCCATAATTTTCTGTCCATGAGTACTTTTTAACGTTTTTCTCAAAGTTTCAGGCTAATCAAGCTGTAATTTCGAACTTTTTGCAATTTTTTATTGAAAAACAAGGCTTTTTCCTTGTCTTGAAAAACATATTTTTATGCTCAAATTATTCAAAATATTAGGAAAAAAATCTTATTAAATAGAAGAACAATTGGAAAACAGTTTTAATGAAAAATTGAATAAAAATGAAGTGTTTTGTCGATTTTTTGACATTTTTTTCTGCTAATTTTATTATTCATTTCGCATCCTTTGCCTTTTTTATGAAGTTTTCTGCTGAAAAAACGAAAAAATTAGAGGCATTGATTTTAACGTGTTTTTCTGCATTTTTGCATTAAAATGACAGAAAATTTAATTTAATTTAATTGAAAAAGGCCAAAAGAGACTAAAAACAAAATTAATTTTTAAAAAAAAATGCATTAGTTTTGACGATTTTTCTACTTTTTTGTATTAAAATAACAGCAAAACTCGTTTAATTGAAAAAGTCCCAAAAATAAAAAATACGAACCAACAAAAAAAAACGGAAAATGCAACAAAAAAAAGGAAAAACACGGGAAAAATGGGAGAAAATTTTTAAAAAATCACGAAAATTCATTGATTTTAACGATTTTCTCTGCATTTTTGCATTTAAATTACAGAAAAAAGCGTTCAAATTGATTGAAAAAGACACGAAAATGCATTAAAAATCTACGAAAAATTCTCAACAAAAAAAAACGAAACAGTGGGAGAAAATATTTTAAAAAGTACCAACCGCATAATTTTAAAACATTTTTTCTGCATTTTTGCATTAAAATGACAGAAAAATTCATGTAAATTAATTGAAAAAGGCCCACAATAAAAATAAAAACAAAAAATCAATAAAATCTGTAACTGAAAATAAACTTTCGCGCTGAAATCGGCGTTCAAAAGTTCGGCCCCGTGTGAAAATACGCCCCATCGATAACGGATTACGGTAGTTTAAAGGAGGAAATTGGCCTATTTTTGACACCCATCGGGAGCCCGGAAAAATCGGAATCGTCATTTTTAGGGACCTCTTTATTTTTTGAATTTTTCTGTCATTTTATACAAAAAATGCAGAAAAATTGGACTCGTCTGTCATTTAAATGCAAAAGTGCATGTTTCCGGTTTTTCTGGAGCCAGACAAAAAAAAAATGGTGATGCGAATGGACGCAAATGACAAAAAACCATACAGGGAAGAAATAAATGAAAAATATATTTAAATGATCTGGAAGAAAAAACGAGGCGATGCGCGCGCGAAAAATCTATTGTTCTTTCCCTTTGTTTTCAACCTTTTCATAGTTTTCCTCCTTTTTTCCCCCGAAAATCCACCAAAAAATCCCGCAATTTCAGGATTTTCGCGCCAAATATTTCGGAAAAATGACGACCGTGGCGTTGGAGCAGGATCAGAAGTTGACCCTCAAGTGCCCCAACCACCCGGTCGTCGAAGACGCTGATTCACGAGATTCAGGAGTTTCAATGGCTAGCTCAACCATGGTGGAGGCATTGGATTTCAGCAAAATCGGAGACACCACCAATTCGGCACGACAAGCGCTCACAGATTGCTCGAATTTCGTCGCCAAAGTGGTCATGCACAGCAGCGGATCAGCATTGTAAGAGAAAAATGAAACTGAAAAAGAAATTTTTTTTAACTTTCAGCTTCCACTGCGACACTCCCACTGGTCGTCAGCCCAAATCAGTCTTCTATTCGGATTCGCTGGACCTCTCACAGTATGAAAAAGAACGCCTGGAAAGTCGCAAACGCAGCTCCGCGTCACTCTCGCCAAGTTGCTCATTGATGGACAGGAAGCGAAGTCGCAACATGTCACTTGTGGCTCCGCAAAGCGACAAAATTTGCCGGTACAGCACGACTTCCTTGGAAAAAGCAGTGGATCCGTTTAAAGAAGACGATGACGTGTTCGTGGCGGATGATGCCACGTCATTCACCTATATTCCATCAGAAGTGCCACGATCCACGACGTCGCTGTGGGAACTCGGCGGTTCGCTGGAGAGAAAGACTTCTGACACCTCAGGGAACGGAGGATCGTTTTTAGAGAAGGCTGTGTCATTGAAGCCAGTGCGGGCGATGAGCGTCGGGGTGATCGATTCGGAGCATCTCCCAAGCATGTTGGAAGTGGTAAGCTCGTTTGACGCCACGCCATGCCACTCTCTCCAATCTCTAACTAAAAAAAAAACCTTCCAGAAATACACCCTCCCATCCGTCGAATTCCCTCAAAAAGCGTCCCAGGCCTACCGCAGCATCTCCGCCATCACGTTGCTCTCCGAGTTCCACCGACTCGGTGACGCGTTCCACTCAATATACGTCATCGTCGACTGCCGATATCCGTACGAGTTCCGTGGCGGACACGTCAGGGGTGCTATCAACATGTACAAGCGTGGGGAGATCAATGCAATGTTTTTTCCGGACGACGTCGATTTGATGGTGACGAACAAGCGTATTCCGATCTTCTATTGCGAGTACAGTCAGAAGAGAGGGCCGACAATGTTGGTACCTGTTTGTTGTCTGCGTGTCTTCGTTTTTTCTGGCGCTTACTTACTGACCGAATCCGATGGATAATTCCCGTTTGTGCGCCGCATAAGCACCAAACGTGTGTCGATTATCGCCGATTTCGACGGCTGCCGTTTTTGGTGGCTGATTCCCGCTTGGGTGCCGTTTTCTACCAAATTTGAATCGCATTTGCGCCAAATGTGTGCCGATTATCGGCCAACTCGCGCCGATTCGTTCGGCTAATAGCAACCTCCAGCTTGCGCGCCGATTACCGCCGAACGTGCGCCGCCGAGAAGCCGAACGTGTGCCAATTACGGCTAAACTCGCGCCGGTTTCGGCGGCTAATAGCCGTTTTTGATGATTAACTGCTTTTTGTGTGCCAATAACCATCAATGTATATAGCTTCCCGTAAGAGCCAAAATGTTCCGCTTATTGCCTAATTTGTGCCAAATTTGAAGGCTATTAGCCGTTTTTGACGGCAAATTCCCACAAACTTGCTCCTCGTAAGCGCTGAATGTGCGCCAATTACTGTCGAATTCGCGCCGAAGCCGAAAAAAAACGTGCGGAATATCGCCGATTTCGACGGAAAATGACAAAAAACTGCTCAAAACTCGGAAAATGCTCTGATGGGCCTGAAATTTTGGTAAATAAGGGGAAAAATACTTCTGGATATGCTCAAAAAAATTTGTACCGAAATATCGGATAAAAATTTTTTTTTTTTTGAAAAATTTCAAAACCGATATTTTGGTCAAGAAAAAGGTAATTACGTGACGCAAACTCGTTCAATTACAGCTATAATGAATTCGTGGTGGAGTGACAATTTTTTCACGTTTTTATTCGAAAAAAAGAAGAAATAATTGAAGAAATGAAGAGATTTTTCGAGTTCCACGTGAATTGTCACTCCGTCACGAATCCATTATAGATTAATTTACTTTATCGAAAAATATGTTTCAACCCGCATAAAGCGTCAATTTGCCGCAACATGTGTAAGAAATCTACTGAAAAAATAACATGTACCGTATGAATTTTAAAGGGACATAACATCATTTTGTAAAAATGACTTCAAAATCGCAAAAATCCCGCGTCACTGTGCGCGTGTTTCGCAAATTCACGCGTGTTTTTTTTTTACTTTGTGTGCCACATTAATGGACCTATTCATAGGATTCGTTTTTTGGCATTTTTTAACATTTTAAAACGTTTTTTAACATTGTTTGACATTTTTTGACATCTATGAATAGGAAAAAAAACAGAAATCTATGGCTAAATTCGTGCCGATTCCTACGGCAATTAGCCGAAAATGGAAATGGAGGGCAAAACACAGTTTTCATCGATTTTTTGCCTTTGAAAAAACGCGTCACAGCGTGAAAAATACGTGAAATAAAATTCCGAATTTTCATTTCTTTCTTCCAGGGCCAACGCAGTCCGCTCGATTGACCGTGTGCGCAACGAGCTCCGCTACCCACACGTCGAGTATCCAGAGATGTACCTGCTCGACCACGGCTACAAAGCGCTTTGGAATCGCAGAGAGTGCCGTCAAATTTGCGACCCGTGCGACTACGTGCCCATGGATCACAAACACTTCACCAACCAAATGAAGACGGCTCGCGGCGAACGTCACCGCTCACAGGCGTCTGTCCAGAAGAACGGCGAACCGGCGGTGGAGCAGAACAAGTGGTCGATGCGCACGCGCAGCGCTGTCAGACGCGATTCGTCGGTGATGAGTGTTAGTGCCATTTGTGGGTTGGTTTCATGTTTAGCATGTTTTTTTTCCAGCTTCACTCGAGATTCTCGCATTCATCGAGCTCGTTGAGCAATTGGTCATCTCAACTATTCACCGGATATCGCGAAGAGGCATTGTATTTGGAGAATGAGAAGCCGAAAAAGTCGGTGTCGGCGTTCAATATCAATAGTGTCGGATCAGAGGTAAGCTGAATCGGGAAGCATTCAACATTAGTGGCGTTATTCACGAAATAACAAAACATATGCGCGAAAACTCGGAAAGCGCTCCGATTGACCTGAAATTTTGGGAAAAAATACTCCTGAATATGCTCAGAAAAATTTCGACCGTTATTTTTTGCTATCTTTTTGTGTGTCTCACACACGGATTTTATTTTGGTCTCCAAATTATTTTATTTCACGTTGAATTTACACGTGAAATAAAATGATTTGGAGACCAAAATGAAAATGGAATAGCGTTGAGTTCAGCGAAGCGCGTTTGACCATTTTGGCGGGCCGACAATACACGTTTAAATATATCATCCTTATATATAAAATTCCGTTTGGGTTTGTAACTGAGGATCTTTGTGTGTCTGTGTCAAAGGCGCATGGCGGGGTCGAACTCAGCACCCGCGGCCAAATAAAAGATCGACGGGCAAGCGTGCTACCGCCTGCGCCACACAGGACACGTGGAACGAACGCTCTCGAGTAGTAGATTTGTTCGCCTCTGGGTAGAGGAAAAGGTAAAATAAAAAACAGTTTAGAGATGAGAAAAGATCAAAAATAGTTTTTGATTCAGCCAGGCTTGTCTTTCTTATATAGAAAATTTTAGATTAGTCTGTGTGTTTGTTTGTGTGTCTCACACGCGAGTTTGCAGTCGACAAAACTCGATCCCGCGACCTGTCGATTTGACGAGAGCGTGACAAAACCAGGGAAAAATTTCAAAAATCGGGGAAGTAAAACACTGTCACGTAAAATTGCGGATGACTCTGATTTTCCGCGCAAATTGCGGAAAATGACACTCTGAATTTTGAAATTCAGCGTTGTCCGCAATTTTACGTGACAGTGTTGAACTTCTCCGGTTTTGTCACGCTCTCGAAAAAACAACCTGGTATTACATATTCCCGAGTACGTGAGATGTCGGAAAATGGGTCTTGGCACGATCGGTGTTTGCACACTTGTGGATTTGAATATTTGGTTTCGAATTTTTTCAATAACAATGTTTTTTTCATGTTATTTTTTTGTTTTTTAAAACTAGTATTATATAAATAGGGGGTCATTCATGTAAAAAATAACATGATTTTTCCAATTCACGCATGTCGAAAAATGTTTACAATCTACAGTATTCCAAGTACTGTAGATAGCATACTATTATGCATACACCCATCGTGGCAAGACCCATTTTATGACATCTCACGTACTCGGGAATACGTAATATTATCAATTAAATACTCTTGCCGGCTACCATAAGAGTTCACTCGGAAAATCTAAGGCCACACCCTCTCAGCTTTTTAAAAAATTATTCAACTGAATGCAATGAAAAAGGGTGAGTGAGTGTGGCGAAAGGTGGCTTTTTCATTTCTCAAAATAATTGCGATGTTTGCAGATCATGGAGCTTTTTTTAAGCAAATTTCCCAAAATTTTGGAGGATTTTCTATAAATTTTTTAATTATTTTTTGCATTTTTCGGTATTTCAAAGATAACAAAAATGACTCGAGCTCATCGTGAAAATATTTAATTATTGGGGGAATTCATTGAAGATGATCAGAACACGTTTACATTTGAAATCGGGAAAATTTTGGTCATTGGCCGTTGAATTCGTGTCGATTTACAACAAAATCGTGTTGATTTCCGCGTAAATGAATATCTAGCAACGAAGGACCATTTTTATAACAATTATCCAACACCAAATTAAAATGACACCCGTTTCCAGGACGACATTGACACCGCGCTGGCACGTCGCAAACTATCCACTCTCTCCGCTGCCACCTCAATACCAATCACAACACCCCTCGAAGCAGAGCAGCACGTCGTTCAGCTGGGTCTCAAGATCATCACCCCAGATTTTCCGTGCCGTCCATCAGAAGCCACACCCTCACTTCCACAGTATCCAGCACTGGGACTTCACGATGAAAAGTCGTCGACTCCGCGCGCGTTTCTCGACTTTTCACAACTGTCAGACACGGAATAATGGCTCACGATTTTTGATAAGAAATGTTGAATTAACCGCTCAGTCCCGCCAATTTGATCTGTTGCTCGCTCTTTCACACTAAATAACAAAAAAAACCATTTAAAGTTTAACTTTTTCTCATTTTTCTTTTACTCTATTCGTCGATCGTGTGTTTCATCCTCTATCATTTCTTCTTTTTTTTTGCTCTTTGCATATCATCATTTGCACCCTTCTTTCCCTCTCAGGGCCACGCCCACAATTTATCGATTTTCCGCATCTCATTTACTGTATCATTTTATCAAGTCTTTTTTCCGTCTAAAAAGATTATTGCCCAAATTTTTGATGATATGGTAACAACAATCTCATTTTACAACACTTTTCTTTTCTGTCAATTTTTGCTGATGAATGAAACTTTGGAACTGTAATTTAATTTGATTTCGAGGTTTTTTTTTATCTCGGTTACTGTAGCCGCTAGTTTATTTTGGTAAAAATTTAAATTTTAAATAAACAATTTGTTTTTGCAGGAAAAGTGAAATTGAAATTGCACAGAGACTAGTTTTGGAAGTGTTCTAAAATTAAATACACAGAAGAGAAGGAAGGAAGTGGTAAGTATTAATAAAAATAAATTAATTATCAGTTATCAGTTACTTTCCAAACGGGAAGAATCCCTTGACAGTTTCCAGCGCCCCGGTCGCCATGGTTTTCGCCTTTTCGACTTGTTCGGTGAGCCCGAGTTGGCCAATGATGCTGTCATCCTCGGCGTTCATCTCCGCCGCAATCTCTTCCGGTGTTTTGCGCGGTCCTGAAGGGGAGAAATGGATTTTTGGGTTAATTTTTTATCAAATTTGTCGCTTTGAGAGCCGAGTGCCAGCTCCGGGCGAACGACTATTAGGAAAAGTTCACGGAAATCTGTCAGTCGGCCACGACCGTTTGTGGTCTCGCAGCGAGAGAAGAGAAGAGACGCAGAGAAAAATACAGTTTTTCATCGATTTATTGATTGATTTCCGCGACTGTCTCCGCTTTGATTTTTTGAATATGTTTTCAAAAAATTGGTTTTTTCCTGGAAATTAGTCATATTCTGGATTTTTTCTCCGAAAAATAGGTTTTTCTTCCTAAAATCAGCAATAGTTTAGCGTTTTTCCTTTAAAAATTTGACAGAATAGAACTAGGCGTAGTAGAACTGCTACAAAATAGAACTCGTGGTGCGAGCGATGGAGCGCTTTTGCGTTTTTTTCAATTTCTCAGTTTTTCGCCGATTTTGGATTTTTTTTAATGGGAAACTGCATTGATTTTATAGTTTCCTTCATTTTAGCTGTTGCTAAGTCCGTAAAATATCTGAAAATGGTGCTACCTCGGAATAGAACTGAAGTGTAATAGAACTGCAGCGATATAGAACTTGCTTCGCAATAGAACCGTTCGGAATAGAACTGTTCGGTAAAGAACTGTAGCAAAATAAAACTGTTTTGGAATAAAACTGTTCGGAATAAAACTGTAGCGTTTTGGAACTAAATTAGCAATGGTGCGCGATTGCATGGTGCTACCTTGGAATAGAACTGAAGTGTAATAGAACTGCAGCGATATAAAACTTGATTCGCAATAGAACAGTTCGGAATAGAACTGTTCGGTGAAGAACTGTAGCAAAATAAAACTGTTTTGGAATAAAACTGTTCGGAATAAAACTGTAGCGTTTTGGAACTAAATTAGCAATGGAGCGCGATTGCATTGCTTGGCCGTCAAGGCGGGCCGAGAAAAAAAATGATAAAATTTTATTCAAAAAAACAACAAAACAAACAATTTTTGATGAATAGCTCAAATATAAAACTGTTGAAAAAAGCACGCGCATGAGAAATTCCAATTTTTGAATGAGCAAGCAATGCAATCACGCTCCATTGCTAATTTAGTTCCGAAACGCTACAGTTTTATTCCGAACAGTTTTATTCCAAAACAGTTTTATTCCAATCAGTTTTATTCCGAACAGTTTTATTTCGCTACAGTTCAACTTCACTACAGTTCTATTCCAAAGCGAATTCAATTTCGCTACAGTTCTATTACGCGTCAGTTCTATTCCGAGGTAGCACCGATTGCATTGCTTGGCCGTCAAGGCGGGCCGAGAAAAAATGATAAAAGATTATTCAAAAAAACAACAAAACAAACACTTTTTGATGAATAGCTCAAATATAAAACTGTTGATAAAAGCACGCGCATGAGAAATTCCAATATTTGAATGAGCAAGCAATGCAATCGCGCTCTATTGCTAATTTAGTTCCAAAACGCTACAGTTTTATTCCGAACAGTTTTATTCCCAAGCAGTTTTATTCCGATCAGTTTTATTCCGAACATTTTTATTTCGCTACAGTTCTTTTCCAAAGCGAGTTCAATTTCGCTACAGTTCTATTACGCGTCAGTTCTATTCCGAGGTAGCACCCTGAAAATTACTGAAAAACGAATAAAAATCGGAAAAATCGGAAAATTATGCGATTTTTTCAGTAATTTTCAGATATTTTACGGGCTTAGCAACAGCGAAAATGAAGGAAACTATAAAATCAATGCAGTTTCCCTTTAAAAAAATCCACAATCGGCGAAAAACTGAGAAATTGAAAAGAAAAAAATGCAAACGCGCTCCATCGCTCGCACCATGAGTTCTATTTTGTAGCAGTTCTATTCTGTCGTTCGTACCCCCAAAAAATGACATTTTTCTCATAAAAATGTGTCCGTTGGCCAAGCGCCGTTTCTCGGCCGCGGCCATTTGTGGTCTCGAAGCGATAGTGAAGACGGCACAAATTCCACAAAGGACGAAAAATAGTGCCGCAGACTTGCAAAATCCCGCCCTCACTCACCTCCAATACGCCCCTCGGTGAAATCCATCGCCGCACCCTCCTCCTTCTTCTTGATGGCGTACTTGTCGCGAATGCCCTGTCGCATCTTCTCGCGCTCCTGCTCCATCTTGCGATGCTTCTCCTTGCGACGCTCCTCTTGCTCCAACCGTGCGGCGATCACCTCTGGATCCTCGCCCGTCTCGGTCTTCTCACCGTCCGCGTCGTTTTTCAGGCCGAGGCCGCCGGTCACCTCGTTCAGCTGGTTGCCCACCATTTGTTTCATTAGGAAGCCGGCCATTTTGAATTAAGAATTGAGATAACTGGGAGATGAAAAAGTGGCTGAAAACTGGGTGTTTTGTCTGTTTGTTGAGCATTTTTCGATAAGAAATTGAATGACGCAAATTGTATTATGGGGTTATTCATGGAATAGCAAAGAATATACCGCTAAAACTCGGAGAATGCTCTGAAACTTTGGGAAATATTGGCAAAAATACTCCCGGTCATGATATGGCCCAGAAAATGTCCAGACCACAGTATCGATTTTTAAAAATTTTCAGAAAAATCGATATTTTGGTCTGAAAATTTCTGGGCCATATCATGTTCGGGAGTATTTTTGTCATTATTTCTCAAAGTTTCAGAGCATTCTCCGAGTTTTAGCGGTATATTTTTTGCTATTTCGTGAATAACCCGATCACTCATTAGCGAGAAGCTGGCAGCAAGCCGGCGGCACGTTTCTATAATGGGGTTATTCTCGGAGCAAAAAAAGCAAAAAATTCAGCGAAAATTCGGAGAATGCTCAGATCGTTCTGAAACTTCGAGAGATCATTTAAAAAATACTCTCGGACATTCCCTGAAAATTTCAGAGCCGAATATCGATTTTTATTTCGAAAAAATTTCAAAATCGATATTTTGGTCTGAAATTTTCAGGGAATGACCGGAAATATTTTTCAAATGATTGCCCAAAGTTTCAGACCGATCGGAGCATTTTCCGAATTTTCGCTGAATTTTTGCTGGTTTTTTCTATTTTTTGCTTTTTTTTTTGCTGGTTTCGAGAATAACCCCATCAAGGAAACGCTACAAAATAGTGCCGCAGACTTGCAAAAGGGGCGGGGCTTGTTGCCTGTTAAGTCTCGTCTCGCCACGAAAATGTGTTTATCCATTTTATTGTGTTTTCAATCGACTTGCGACATGAGAACGCGAGACTCCGCCCACTTATTTGTGCGCTACCTGTCTGCGTCTCTTCAAATATCACTGTGTTCGCGTGGTCGCGCCCAAATAAGTGGGCGGAGTCTCGCGTTCTCATGTCGCAAGTCGATTGAAAACACAAAAAAAAAAAAAATATTGAGACACCAAATTCACGTGAAACTCCAGCACAGCCGACTGTCAGCTCCTTGCAAATGAGTAATAGAAAACATTGGAAATTTAATTGTAAGGAAAGTGTAGAAATTGGTGTCTGGCAAAATTAATTTTTGAAAATCATTGAAAATAGCGTTGGGAAAAATGCCAAAAATCGGAGGAAGCTAGCTCGCTCACGCACAATTGCAGACAACACCAATTTTCAGTCGTTTGTAATTCTTTAAATTGATTTTATCATCCCAATAGCTTCTGGTTTGTTACTGGAACTATTGTGTTCTCAATCGAGTTGCAACATGAACACACGAAACCCCGCCCACTTTTTTACGCGCGACCACGCAATTACAGTGCTGTTAGAAGAGACGCAGACGAAAAAAGGATAGCCGACTCATCTTTTCATGATGCGACTCGTTTGAAAACACAATATTTTGATGATAAAATGCATTTTAAAAAACCTCCAATGGTCTGAAAATTGGTCTTGTCTGCAATCGTGCATGAGAGAACTAGCTTTCCTCAATTTTTGGCGCACAAAACTCGCGAATTTTCGAAAAAAAAAAAACGGGGCAAATAAAAATGAAAAACCAGAGGGACGTGAATTCACTGGCTTCAAAATCGCTGTGTTGTGCCATTTTTTGAGGCAGCACTAGAAAAAAAATCGTTGTTTTTTTGTTGTTATTGAAAACTTTTGGTCTATTCGAATCCCCGCTGCGCACAGCGTAGCATCGAGGCGAGTCGAGTCGAGTCGTGGTTTGTGTGAAAAAAATGTATTTTTTTTTGGAAGTTTTTATTCCTCTGCCATCAAGCACAGCGCGCACTGAATCATGGGAACCTTCTATTTTGTGTTTTTTAACGTTTTTTCTAGTTATCTAAAGAAATGGGTCATGTATTTCAAATTTTTAACGGCTATTCTGTTAGGTGGGCTTTTCTACGTCGAATAGACGTTGAAACAGGCAATTCGGTGAAATTTCGAAGAAAATGTTCGCGAAAAATGTGGAAATCTTAGTTTTTTCGCTATTTCAAGAAAAATGAGCAATGCATTTCAAATTTTTGACGTCTATTCTGTTAAGCAACATTTTCTACGTCGAATAGACGTTGATGCAGGTAATTTGGGATAATTTCGTTCAAAATTAGGCTGAAAAACCTGGAAATCCTAGATTTTCAGGTTTTTCAGATATTTCAAGAAAAATGAGCAATGCATTTCAAATTTTGACGTCTATTCTGTTGAGCAACATTTTCTACGCCGAATAGACGTTGAAGAGGGTAATTTGGGATAATTTAGTGCAAAATTAGGCTGAAAAACCAGTTTTCCATGCCTAATTATACCCTCAGGCAGTTTTCGGCGTCAATGCGGCACGCACTTGGCGAATTGCCGACCGACAAATTCGGGAAAGCTTCAAAAATGGCAATTTTCTGATGTCGGCATGAAGTCCGTAGCTAGTCGGAAGACGGCTAATAGCCAGACCTCTAATCTCGGAGAAATAAAGCACCGCTGTCAAACGAACAAGTGGGAATAACTCTTGAGTAAAGCAAGTAACGAGCTCAGAAAAAAAGAGCAAGCACGAAAATAATGAAAGAAGAAAAAGAAAAAGAAGGCGACGTAAGCAAAGGCGTGACCGAAACCCTCGAGGGGAGGGGAGCAAAAAAAAAGAGAAAAAAGAAGAAGAAGAACTATGGCAAAATCGATGTGCGAGCGCGGCCTCCTCTTCACGTTTTCTTCCTTTCACATGCTTTTGCCTTGGCGCCAACCGCCCGCCAAAACAGCTAGAGCTCTGCTCGCTCGCTCTCTCCCGCTAGTTTTGTGTGTGAAAAAAGAAGAATGCAAAATGGAGAGCTGGGTGAATTTGGCGAATGTGAATGATGTAGGCGTGTGCGCGCAGCGCACTTCGCTTTTCTTTTTTTCGTTTTGCTCTGTTTTTCGCCATTTTCCCATTGTCGGAAACTCGGGGACGAACGAATAACAGTGGTGAAGAAGACAACTTTATTTTCTTTATTTAGATTATTTACCTTAACTGATTTTTTAGTTTAACAGATTATTTTATTCACTTTCATCGTGGCTTTCTCAACACGAAGGAAATGGTTAGTACGCGACAGCTGGAATTTATAAAACTGATAAAAATTGAAAAATAAAAAAATTAACCAACCATATTGATTCGCCCGACATTCCACAAACACGGCAATCGCCGAGAAAATCAACGAGATTATGGCGCCTGAAAAAAAATGGGTAGTCGGGGACTTTTAGGCTAATAGCCGCATAACTAGCCGCTGATCAGGTGCCGGCTCTGCGCCAGTAACCAAGATTACTGTACAGAATATAAAATTGTGCAGTCTGCGAAATTTCTTGACAAGTTCCCAAAAAAGTGGTTGAAAAAGAATCGTAATTTTCGGGGTTTATCTATCTGCCCGTTTATTAGCGTGTCTGCGTACGCGGCATTTAACTTTTCGACATTTTTCCTCAATATTTTAAAGATGGTGAAACCGGGCAAGTCAAAACCCAGATAAACAGCTGCGGGAAATAAGCCCCGCCCGTTTACAAGAGAATTCCGAAAAATGTGCTACAGACTTGCAAAGAGGCGTAGCTTGTTCCCCGGTTTTATGAGACCCTGACAAAACCGGGGAAAACCACGAAACCGGGGAAGACAAAACCAGGGAAGACAAAACCGGGGAAAAAATCGGACAAAACCTGGGAAGAAGCTCCGCCCCCTTTTGCAGCTGCTGCACGATGTTTTGTACTGGAAGTATTGAAAAAGTGCGCCGCAGACTTGCAACTTTTCCACGGTTTTGTCCAGTTGCAAGTCTGCGGCGCACTTTTTCAACACTTCCAGTACAAAACATCGTGCAGCAGCTGCAAAAGGGGGCGGAGCTTCTTCCCAGGTTTTGTCCGATTTTTTCCCCGGTTTTGTCTTCCCTGGTTTTGTCTTCCCCGGTTTCGTGGTTTTCCCCGGTTTTGTCAGGGTCCCGGTTTTATGCATCCCCGTTTTTTTCACGATTTAAAAAAATTGTCGTAAGGTTAAATGCCACGTACGCAGACTCTTGAACCGACGCGCAAATGTATAATTTTTTGGAGACCCTGACAAAACCGGGGAAAAATTGGACAAAACCGGGGAAAAGTTGCAAGTCTGCGGCGCACTTTTTCAACACTTCCAGTACAAAACATCGTGCAGCAGTTGCAAAAGGGGGCGGAGGCTCTTCCCCGGTTTTGTCCATTTTTTTGGGTCACCGACGATTCGCAACCCGACGCTTTGAAACCGCGACAAACAGAACCCGCGGTGTCAATATCGACATGAGTGGCGAAATGACGCGGTTTTGAAGCGTCGGGTTGCGAATCGTTGGGGAGCCATTTTTTCCCCGGTTTTGTCAGGGTCTCATTTTTTGAGAAAACGGAAACAGTTTGCAATTCTGCGGCACAGTTTTTCCTGCATTTTTTAACAGTTCCTGTGAAAATCTTGCCTCAGAGTTGCATATTTTTGGCCGGTTTTGTCACGCTTTCTAAAATGATGTTATTGTGAAAACAAAAAAATTGCAACGCGGTGTTTGCGTACTTTTACAATTCAAATGAAAATGGGCACAACGCTCTTCATTTCCCGTGCTATTTCTTTCATTGCCGTTTGAATTTCAAAAGTACGCAAACACCGCGTTGCAATTTTTTGTTTTCACAATAAATCTTTGCTCAAATTCCGAGAAAACCGGAAAATAAAGCAATTTTGCACGGAGAGACAAAACGGGGGAATGAGCCCCGCCGGGAAAACTCCGATATAGCCCCCCCCCATTTATCCAAATCCCTGGGAATATTTTCGGGGGCCTATATCACAATGATGCGGGGGTTCTAATAGAATTTCCCGCTTGCTAATTTTTGTTTTACAGTAATCCATCCCACACCAACCCAGCGTAAATATTTAAAAACTCACAAAACAACAGTATATAATGTTGCAGCACGACAAACTGAACGTTTTGAAAATGCTCCGGCTCCACCACAATCCAAATAAAGAGTCCAGCGGCTCCGTAGAAAATGGTCATTAAGCCAGTGATGCAACAATTGACAAAGGCTGTCAATAAGTTCGGCGGGCGAAAAAAACAGAGAAATACCAAGTGGCAGAGACAAGCAATCGTCGCCAGGAAATTTAAAATTATCGGATCGCGGAATATTAGCCAAGAAGCTTGGAAAAGGGCCAAGGTTTCGAAAAGAAGGGGTAGAAAAATACACGTGGCAATGATATGACTCAAGGTCTTGTAGTGCATCGAGAAGAGGCGGGGTTTCTGAGAGAAAAAAGTTGTAAAGAGCTGAGAAGTTTGTCTATTGTCGTCCCGCCAAAATGGTCAAACGCGCTCCGCTGAACTTCAGTACTACGTGGATTTCATTTTGGTTTACAAATTATTTAATTTAACGTTAAATTTACACGTGAAATGAAATTATTTGAAGACCAAAATGAAAATCGCATAGCGTTGAGTTCAGCGGAGCGCGTTTGACCATTTTGGCGGGCCGACAATAAAAGTATTTACCTCGTAGCTGATTTTTAGCGGCGATGGGGGTCGTCTGGTATTTTTCAGTTTCTCGGGTTCTCGGCTTTGCGTCTCGTCCATTGTTCTCTCTGCCGTCCAGTACGTTCCATCGTCTGATTGTTGGGAGTTTTGGGTTCGGGAACCATGGACAAAAGAATCGCTGACCGGGGATGTAACAACTGCTAAATTACAAAAATAATAATGATTATTATTATTATTATTATGGACCCGCTACGACGGTCAAACGCGCTCCACCGAATTTAGTGGTTTGTGATTTACATTTTGGCTTCCAAATTGTTTCATTTCACGTTAAATTTATACGTGAAAGGAAATAATTTCGTAAAATACCAAAATGAAATTCACGAAGTACTAAGTCCAGCGGAGCGCGTTTGACTGTCATGGCGGGCAGACAATAGGAAAATTTGTATTTAAATACCTCCCGTAACCACCGATCTTTCGTCGAAAGAGCGCGACGTCACTCGCGAAAAGGTTTTTTGCGTCATTCAGAAAGTTGAAATAAGCGAATTTATATTTAAAAAAAATTAAAAGAAATTAATGAAAACTAGAGCAAAAAAGGTCATTCGACGTAAGGCTGTTGTGCCGCGCTTTTTCACGTATATATTTTTGGTTGATCGGATTGTTGGACATTATTACTCTCTCGTCTCATTGTCAGCAGCTGCTGAAAAACTTTGAAAATAGCCTATTTTCTTCCCATGAAATATTTCGGAGCGCATTTGTTGACACACACGGTGTGTTGAACGGTGCACCTCTGCAAACGCGCCCCTTCGCACTGCTCATTGAAAAAAAGTTGTATGGTTACGGTTACGGTCACTGTTTCGGAAATATCTCATTAATCAATCAATTGACGTGATTTTCTACCTTTTTGTACTCTTCCGCATAAGAACAAATGGTAATTTATCAGTATAGCCGCCCCCCGCCTGATATTACCCCCCAAGGACCAGCATAGTCCCCCCCCCCACCAGAAGATTTTGCCCAGGTTTACTCGGTAGGGGTTATACTGTCTGGGGGGCTACACTGGTATACTGATATACCAGAATAATCCCCCACCAGTAGAAATGGTGGGTCATTCTGATACCTTAGGTAATTTATCAGATAAGCCCCCCTCCCCCATCACATACCACTATCGCCCCCCTCGGAAAAGGTAAGAACAGCCCCCCCCACTTCTGTTTTTTTTTTTTGCGAATTTGCTTAGTTTTCCATATCAATATCGCCCCGTCATATCAGAACAACCCCCATCATATCAGAATAACCCCGTCATATCAGAATAGCCCCCCCCGCTGTATCAGAATATCCTACATATAACAGAATAGCAACAAACCCAGCAAAAATTGAGCGAAGTCGAATTACACCAAATCACTTGCTTCAAAAAACCAATAAAAAATAATAAAAAATCCTCGAAAACGACAGAAAATATGAAAAAATGATGAGTAAAATATGAAAAATGATGACAATTCGACGTCCTCTCCACGAACTACATATTTCAATTCGGTGGAGCACGTTTGCATCTGCGGGGGGCTATATCCTTCTTTTCCGAGGGGGGTTATCACTGGGGTATGAGGAGGGAGTGAGTAAACGCGCCCGGACGCACATACGCAACGCATCCAAATGAGGTCCACAAAAAATAAAATAGGCGCGCGAAAAATTTCGCATTATGGGGTTATTCACGAAATGGCAAAAAATGGCAAAAACGGCAAAAAACTGCGCGAAAACTCGGAAAATGCTCCGATTGATCTGAAATTTTGGGAAATAAGGGAAAAAACTCTGCCGGATATCCCCACAAAATTTCAGACCAAAAAACCGATTTTTAAGAAATTGCATTTTTCTCTGAAAATGCTTAAAATGGATATTTTTGTCAGAAATTTTGGGGTAACGCCGGGGAGAATTTTTTCCTTTATTTCCCAAAATTTTAGGTCAATCGGAGCATTTTCCGAGTTTTCGCGCAGTTTTTTGCCGTTTTTTGCCATTTTTTGCCATTTCGTGAATAACCCCATTATCGGAGAAAAACCAACGCAAAATCGTGAAAATTACGAAATCATATACTCGGTATAAAACGCTACAAACTCGCTCCAATCGAACAAAGAATTTCGCATGCATTTGGAGTGAGGTTTAGAGAAATCAGAGCAAAACATCGGCCACGCTCTCTAAATTTTCTGCACTCTCTCGTCGCCAACGTGGCCGCGTCCACCACTGTGCAAAGGGAGCGCGTTTGCAGCGCTCCGTACTGAGAATATCCAAAATTATTTCGCGCGCGTTGATTTTTCTCTCCGATAATGCGAAATTTTTCGCGCGATTTTTTATTTTTTGGGCCTCATTTGGATGCGTTGCGTGCGTGCGTCCGGGCGCGCTTACTCACTCCCTCCTCATACCCCAGTGGGGTTACACTGGTATTTCATGGGGGGTTATACTGTAATTTTACCGAAAAAATTAATGAGTCGATTAGAAGCACTTTTCGTTGAATTAACAGAATTGTTTCATGCTTTTTCAATGAAAATGTTTTTCGAATTGTCGTAAGTTTCGGCGCTTGCACAGAAACCTGTAACGTTACTGTGTTTTCAATCGACTTGCGACATGAGAACGCGAGACTCCGCCCACTTATTTTTGCGCTACCTGTCTGCGTCTCTTCAAATATCACTGTGTTCGCGTGGTCGCGCACAAATAAGTGGGCGGAGTCTCGCGTTCTCATGTCGCAAGTCGATTGAAAACACAATATAATTTGAAAGCGCATGTGACGGCAATTTGCGTACTTTTTATTATTTTTGAAAAAATGTACGCTTCAACACACCGTTGAAATGAGTGCGACCGTAACCCAATAAAAACGTAAACAAGTTAGAAAAAAAATCACGAAAAACAAGAGATAAGAAATAAAAATAACATAATTTTGACATGTTTAAATGGGTTACGGCCGCACTCATTGTGTCATAAAATACGATGCGCTCCGAGATATTTCGTTGGAAGAAAATTGGCTATTTTCAAAGTTTATGAGCAGCTGCTAAAACGAGAGTAATATGCCAAGTTCAAATTATTTGGATCAATCGCGTTTTTGACGTCAAATTATTGATATGCCAGTCCACCACGCGCTGTTCCTCGGCCGCGGCCATTTGTGGTCTCGCAGCGACAGAAGAGACGCAGAGGAAAATTCCATTTTTTTTACCGGTTTCCGTGACAGACAACTCCTCGTGAATAAGTAAAATATTTGGGGTTTCTTCTGAAAATTAGCGTTTTTTTTTTAAATTTTTTCAATTAGTCTAAAAATTCCCCCATTTTTTCTTACAGCATCCATCGAAAACCGTCTCTTCGTCTCTCTTCGTCACATATCTCGTCGCGTATCTGCCCTTGACCGCAATGCATCATTATATCTTGAACATCTCTCGTCTCTCCGGCAATTCGATACAACAGTTTTTGACAATTTCTGATCCACGTTTTACGCAATGACGGTCTTGATTACTGGTGGTATTTCTGAGTTTTCCACAAAATTGGCGGAAATTTTGATTTCCGATGGCAACAAGGTGCTTCTTTTGATGCACGGTAATCCGAATGATCAGGTATGATTTGTCTGAAAAAGCTCAATTTCAAGCGGAATTATTTTTACAGATTCCAACCGCCCTTTTGAATAATCCAAGTCTTACCCTTTTGAATCTGTCGTCTGTTAACGAGGATGGAATCCGCGGATTGATTGCGAAAAATGATGTGGAAACGGTGTTCGACGCGTCGCTGACCACGCCGGATGTGGAATTGGGACCAATTCAGGGAGCCAAGACGCTTATTTTGGTTTGTTAATTTTGAAAATTGCCTTCTTAAGCCGGGGAAAAACTTTTAAAAAAGATGAAAAAGCCCCGCCCATTGCAAGTCTGCGGCATGCGTTTTTTTTGCATAGAAACTTGTAAAATGCTGAAAAAAAGCGTGCCGCAGAGCAAAGCAAAGAGCCCCCATTTTCTCAGTTTTTCTTCACTTAAAAACAAAATTTTAATTCACCGCGAAGTGTCACTCCGTGGCGAATACGTAATAGCAAAAGTATCCCTGAAATCGCTTCAAAAAATCAGAACTTGTCCAAAAGGAGTACACAAGGTGTGGCCGCGAGCCTAGAAAATCTGCGGCCAGCGATTCATTTTTAGTAATTTTCGTCGAAAAATCCGATGTTTTTGAGAAATTATTGATTTTTCTGACCGATTTAAAAATAAAACTTTATTACGTATTTTCCACTAACTGACACTTTCAGATAAGTTTGGATCTCGCCGCGATTTTGACCAATTGCGATTTTGGCAAATTGCCACTCTGTGGAAAATGCGTAATACTTGAAAATTTGGCCGTTTTTTGATTGATTTTTGCTGCAAAAAATAAGAAATTTCGAAATTTTTGAATCTTTTTTTCTACCAATTCCAAAACTAGACTTTTTTTTAAACTTTGAAACAATGTTTTGAAAAATTGACAAAAAACGGTTAAATTTAAAAAAAACGTGGAAAAATCGATCCAAAATATTAATAACAAAAGGGAAAATCGCGACAAGACGCACTTTTACCAACAATATTAAAATTTTCAGGGCATAACCTCCGTCCTCGACGCTATTCGCACCTCCTCACCAGTTCCCTCCCTGGTCCTGGTCAGTGGCGAAGAGGTGTACGGTAACTCGACAATTCGCGTCGAGACCCAACCGCTGGAGCCTGTTTCGTTTGTGGGCGCCGCGCAAATGTCCGTCGAGGCTATGGTGCACAGTTATGCGGTCAGCTACCGTATTCCGATTGTGATTGGGAGAGTGGAAAGTTAGTAAGAAAAAAGGGCGTTGGGACGCCGTTTCGAAACTTTAGTGCATTTTTAGCGCTAAATTTACCGTTAAAAGATTACGTTTCGAAACGTCCCAGAGGCAAAAAAAAGAGACGGCATCATCATTTTTGCCCGAATATGTAAATGATTCCAGAAACCCTCTCGATCCCCGACGCGGCTCTCGGAATCATCAAAATTGCTCAACTGGCCAAAACTTTTGAAAATCCAGCCGAAGTGTTCAACATTTCCTCTCAAAACAACGAAAAAGTGCTCAAATCGGGTGTCTGGGCGCCAAATTCAGCGGAAAATGTTGGAGAAATTGATGGCAGCACTACAAAACTCCAACCGCTATTACTGGTTTACGGCGAGGACGGAACGGCGAAAAAAAAATTTTTGGAACTGGTAAAAAGTGAAGGACTGGAAGTTAAGGTTGGTAAATAGAAGAATTGTGAGATTTTTCTAGAGCGCCACGATTTTTTTTGTTGCAAAAGAATTTTATCGTCTCTGGGACGTTTCGAAACCTGTCATTTCGAAACTTTCATTTTTATTTTTTATCAATTTTTTTTCGCTAAAAATGCACAAAAGTTTCCGAACGTCCCAGAGCCATTTTTTCGGCTCTGGGACGTTTCTAAACTTTTTTGAATTTTTGCGGCATACTAGTGAACTCAAATTCCCAAAAAAAAAAAAAATAATAACTGATAAAAACGAAAAATTGTTACCAAATGCCCGCGTGTTTTGGTGTAAATTGGCGAAAAACCATACGAAAAAATGCAAAAAAGTGTCGAAATGACAGGTTTCGAAACGTCCCAGAGCCATTTTTTCGCGGTCGAAACGAATTTATTTCGAAAAATTAGAATTCTAGTCGAAATTTTTCAGTCAACATTGAAAAAAATCGCTGAAATTTTGCCGAAAATCGTGGCGAGATCATATTAAAACAACATTTAAAAAAAAACGAAAAGTTTCAGGAATCATCAATCAAAGATTTCCAAGCCGCCAGCGACAAATCAGTGTGGGATGAGGTCAACTCGCTGAGCCCGTCGCATTTGATCTACTTTTCTAATGAGAATGGTGAGTTTTTGGCAAGCCTGCTGCGCAATATATATTTTTTTGTTTGGTTCGCGTTTTCGGCTTTTTTGAAAATCTCAGCGCCACAAAGTACAGTATTTTTCAAGCCAGTGCGTTTTTATTTGAGATTACACTCATTTAGAGGCTGCAAAAACAAAAAAAATGCTAAAAAATCAAGCCAATTTCCTGCAAGTTGGTCGCACTGGGACGTTTCGAAACTAAGAAATCGATAAAAACGAAAAATGCCAAAAAATTTCGAAACTTCCCAGAGCCGATTTTTGTGCAAACCAAGACCTTGCAATTTTAAGCATTTTTCTCGATTTTTTCCACATTTTTGTTCAAAAGTGCAAGAAATTGGGAAAAAAATTACTTTGGGTCTCGGCACGACTCTAGACGGTTTTCTTTTCTCAAAATTTGGGAAAAATGTACCCAATATCTTGTGTATAAGCCCGTTTTATGCCTGTAACATCTCTCCCTCTCTCTCCTCAGCGGTCTTATACACGAAAGATTAGAACTAGATAAATTGTCGTATTTTTCAGAACAATTCGAAGGCGACTGTTTCACCCTGCGCACCAATATGGCTACCAATCTCTATTTTCCGTGGCTTTTGGCCAGTGTCGCTGAGAGAACCGCGACTCATTTTACCCATTTCGGAAATCAACACTTAATTGGAACGGATTCTCAAGAATCTTCAGCGGAAGCTGTCAAGGTTCCAAAAACTTGGCATTTTGTGTCTTAACATTTTCAAATTTCAGGGTTTTGCTGAAAAAATGTTGGTTTACTTTGAAAATACGCTGAGACTGGGTCAAAACGTGGACAGCAACGTGTTGGAAATGATCAAGGCTCGAAAGACGTCGCGGATTAATAATAATAATGTTTAATTTAATAAGTAATATTTGCTCCCAAGTGGCTGCCACTACTCAATAACCCATCAAAACACCACTATTTATCCTTCTCCTTTGAGTTGAAAAAAAAATTAAACAAAAAAAATAGATTTTTTAAAAATTACAGAAAAATACTTCTACTGTTTGCTCTCCGGAGCTTCAGCAGGCGCGGCAGCCTCGTGGATGGTTTCGTATCCGCTGGTGATTGACGAGCCGCGGAAAGCCGGGAACGTCTCCCATGGAGTGTTGAGGTCGAATTTACGGAACTCTTGGGCGAGTTCGGAGGGCTCGTAGACGACACGTTTGAGCTCGGGGTCGTAGCGAACCTGTGAAATGTGATTTTTGTTGGGGGATTATTCTTTTTTTTTTTTCTTAAAATCGATATTTTGGTCTGAAATTTTCTGGGAATGTCCGGAAGTATTTTAGCCATTATTTCACAGATTTTCATGTGAATCGGAGCATTTTCCGTTTTTTTTCCGGTTGGTCTGTAGGAATTCGGGAAGACGGACAATTTTAAAGACCCACAGCTCCCGGAAAAATGAAAACAAAGTTTTTAACAGGATTGCATACAAATTTTGCCTTTGTCTGTAATTCCCAAAAGATCAGGATTTTTTTTTTTTGAAAAATCAATCCAGCTTTACAGGGATTGACGACTGGAAAAATACCTGTTTTGATGGTTTTTAAAAATAAATCTATGCTTTATTTTTACGAATCCTTCGCGTCGAGACCCTGCTTTAAAATAATGTAATGCGCCTTTAAAAAAAAGAATTTTTTTTACTGGGATAATTTTTAAAAAAAAAGCGGCACCTAAAGAACCCCGATATTTCAAATATTGGTTGAGAAATGCCACGGTTTCGAATCGACGGGAGATGTTGCAATTTGGTTTTTATTGCATCAGACTAATTATTTTTGATTTGATTTCGGTTTTTTGCCAATTTTTGCCATAATAAATATTTCCGAATCGCTGGATATCAAAAAAACTGGGAGTGTTCTGAGGTCGGATCCATAAAACTGGAAAACGACAGGAAAATCGTTTTCCGGTAAACGGAATTTGTAAATAGATGAATTTTGTAAGATGATGGTGAGAGACGCAGAGAAACCGAGAAGCCCGTTTTCCTGTTTCATGGAACCTAGCTCAGAAACTTTGGATAATAATGCCATAGTAGAAAATTTTGGGCCGCAATATTTAAATCGTTATTTCAGTCCAAAATTTTCTGGTATCTTATTTCGGAGACAATTTTTGACATTATTTCCCTTTTTCGGAGCGATTTCCGAGTTCTCCTCTATTTTTTTCTATTTTGCTAAATATTCCTCCAAAATTTTCAAACAAACCTCATTGTATCCAGAAAGTGGATAATCCTTGCGGAACGGATGTCCCTCGAATCCATAATCAGTCAGAATGCGACGAAGATCCGGGTGATTGTTGAACCAAACTCCGTACATGTCGTACACTTCGCGTTCAAACCTTCAAATATTCTCGAATTAATTTTTCAGCCCCCCATTTTAACAAAAATTACCAATCAGCGCCCTTGAAAACAGGCGTCGCCGAGTCAATCGGGGCAATTTCGTCGGTATAGGTGCGGACGCGAATGCGAGCGTTGAAGCGAACCGAGTAGAGCGAGTAGATCACTTCCAGACGGTTCTTACGCGTCGGCACATCCATTCCGGTGATGAAAGTGAGGTTGGTGAACTGGGCAGAGTGGTTTCCCTGAAATATATTGCGCTGATTTACTGAAATTTCCAATTTCTACCAACCTTCAAGAAAGAAAGCACTGGTAGCACTCCGGACGGGTGGATCAGGAGCTCAAGCTCATCTCCCGCAGCGAATTGCACCTTTTGCACAAATTTCGGCAAGCATTCGGCCGCATACTTGCCAAACGTGGCCAATCGCTCGCGCTTCTGCTCGTCAATCTTCCAAATTGTTGCTGAAGGGAAAATTGTCGAATTTTACAGAGGTTTTATTGATTTTAACAACTTACGCTTCTTTGGTGTCTCCTTCTTCTCTCCACTGGCCTGCGCGACAGCGGCCGATGTGGAAAATCGGGCGGTTTGCCTCAAGACTGCTTGGCGGACTACACTACCCAGCATTGGCTGAATAATTATTAAAGGTATGTTTTATTAAATCTTTAGGGTAATTTTACGGCATTTTTACGTGCGAAAAAGGAAGGAAAAAGCGTTGAAAAATAAATCAAAATTTATTGAAAATCGGCAGAAAAATGCGCTATCTGTGTCGAGAAACGCGTCAGCAAAGGGTGAGAATTTCACTGTCTGCGTCTCGTGAAAAGTTCACTGGAGCGCGCTTGCATTATTTTGGCTGAAATTTTAAATTCAGACTGAAAATTTAAAATTTCAGCTGTTTTTCCATTTAAATTTTAACTTCAAATTTAATTTACCAAATTTTAGATTAAAATTGCGAGAGATCAATAATTAATGAGCGATGCTTGCTTAACCGAGCACCAAATTTATGAAAATGTCAGAAAACAATAAAATGCAAGATATTTAACGATCAAAAAGACTCCATCAGCGAATCGTAGAATTGACGAGTTTTCGGATTTTCGTACACTGATTTCTTATTCTTCGAGTTTAAACGATCGCAAATCAGTCGTAGTCCGGTCAGAGTTTGCTGATAGTTGCCTGAAATTCATCGGAAAATTCGGGGAAAAAACCATTACAGAGGGTCTCGCCACGATTTGGCACGTTTATTTAATTCTCATTTTTTCGTTTTATCACGATTTTTTCAAAATTTCATCGATTTTTAGTCTGTTCACGGATTTTTTTTTCGATTTTCCCGCGCTTCTGATTTTCAGTGGATTTTTTTCCGAAATTTTATCAAAATTCGCCTTGTTTTGTGGAACCGCAAATTCGCAAGATAGGAAAATCGACATTTTCACTCAAATTTTTGTTTAAAATTGGAAAAATGAGAAAATGTTTTCAAAAAACTGAGTAAAACTTAAAAAATCGACTGAAAATCGGGGAAATTCAAATAAAAGAAAAAAATCGCAAAATCGCCAAATATGCACATTACTTGCAAAAAAGTGCGCGGCATTTGCAAAATGGGCGGAGTCAAACATATTCTTGTCAAAATTAAACCAAATTTCGGTAAAATTTACAAAATGTGATTTATGGGGTTATTCACAAAACCGGAAAAAAATGAAGAAAACGGAAAAAAACTTCGGGAAAAATCGGAGAATGCTCCGATTGACCTGAAATTTGTGGGAAAATTTGGAAAAAATTCTCCTGTACACGCTCACGAAATTTTGGACCGAAATATCGATTTTAAAAATTATCAATTTTTTTCTGAAATTTTTTAAAATCGATATTTCGGTCCAAAATTTTGTGAGCGTGTACAGGAGAATTTTTCCCAAAATTTCAGGTCAATCGGAGCATTCTCCGATTTTTCCCGAAGTTTTTTTCCGTTTTCTTCCTTTTTTTCCGGTTTTGTGAATAACCCCATTAAAATGGATTAAATTAGAAAAAGATCGCGGCGAGACCCGCCGCAAAAAATTTCGGTGTTTTTAATGCATTTTTCTGAAATTTTCCCAATTTTTGTGGTGCGAAAATCGATCAATACCTCTGCGCCTCCTCTATCGCTGCGAGACCACAAATGGCCGCGGCCGAGGAACGGCGCGTGACCGACTGACAGCTGTCGTTGTGTTTTTTTGGGGGCTTTCCCAATTTTTGCCATTTTTATGTTTTCCACTTATTTAATAAAATATCCCACCCGTAATTGTGACCAGCGTATTTTCCTTTCCCTCCTCGCCGCTCATTTCACGATCAAAATGGACTTCAACGTTCGCATTCATCTTGATTTCGTTGATTTTGGCGCCATGCTTGCCTGGAAAAAAATGGTGGAAAAAAACAACTTCTGATTTGACCTCTTCTTGTTTCTGCTAAAAGGTCCAGTTTGGCGGGTGGTCGGGAGGGTGCCGCGGACAAACAAAAGAACAAAAGAGTGGAGGAAAATAGGTTAGTTATAACTCGTTTGCAATTAATTGCACTTTGTGTTGGTGCGAGAGCGCGCTCCACCGATGACGCAACCTGTCGCGGTGCGGCGCGAGCGACTGCGTTATCGGTGGAGCGCAAAACGAAACTGAGTCCCCCGTTTCGAAATTTTTGTGGATTTTCGCGGCCGGAATTCTCGTGGATGAGTCAAAAAAAAAAAACAAGAAAAATAAACCTTACCAATAAGAAATCCAACGTTTTTCGCTGGAATCTCAAACTCGTATCGTCGATTCTCATTCCGTATGCGTGCAACCAGCTGGCAAATATCATTCAACGTTGCTTTCAGGTTCCAAATCGGTCCAGTCACCCTCACCATGGCCTCATCATCCTTGGTTCGCCAAATGTCCACAGCCACACCGTTTTCCTTCTCCAACTTGTGAATGTTTACGCCTTCGTGTCCGATGAATTTGCCGACGAGTGAGGCATCGAGGAAGCTATGGAGCGGGTAGTTCAGGATTTGGCTGCTCATTTGGGGCTGGAAAAGTTAGTTTTTTGTTTATTTGCACGGTGGCCGGTTCGCTCCATTGTAAAAATCTTGGCTTGATGCCAATTTATGCGAATTCACATTTTTTGAATAGAATTTTTCAGGCAGATAGCGTGTAAGCGATAAGACGCAGCGCATGGCGTCGGCGGCAAAAAACAACGTTTGAAAAAAGGCAGCACCCCACGTAAATCCACACGTGTACAAACACTGTCGTGGCGAGACTGCAATGTGCACCGTTTCACGCGATATCTTGATCCCAAAAATATTTACGTGGCGAAAAACTGCGCTGCGCTTATCGTAGCTGCGAGACCTGGCCAGCGGAAAAGCGGAGCATCATAATGGAGACGACCCGCAAAAATTCGCTTTAAAAAACGCCATTTTAATCGGCGACGCGCTGTTCATTCCTCAGTCGCGATCATTTGTGGTCTTGCAGCGATATAGGAGGCGCAGAGAAAAATACGGTTTTTTTTAAATCTCGGTCTCACCGCGAAAATTCTGCTGCATTCGAGCGTTAATGCACACTGTCGTTGCGAGACCCAAACCACGTATTTTCCACAATTTTTCGACTAAAAAGCATTTTTTTTTAATTTTGCTGGTTTTTTCTTTTTTTGCTTTGAAAAATTCAGTTTTATTGATTTTATTGATTGCCGTTTTTTTTCTTAAATGCTAATGCCCGCGCCACCGATATTAAGCTCATTTCCCTCATGAAAAAAAATTGATTTTACCCAGGAAAAGCTCAGAATTATTTTATCTTCAATCGAATTTCGACATTAAAACGTGAAACCACGCCCACTTTTTTCACGTAAAAAAAACAACGCTCCGATGTTCCGCATTTTTCCACTCTTCCACAGTTTTCGCTGCGAGACCGCAGTGATAAACGGCGGAACATCGGAGCGTCGTTTGCACCACTCGTTCGTGAACACAAAATATAAATTTTTACGTGAAAAAGGTGGGCGTGGTTTCACGTTTTTATGTCGCAACTCGATTAAATGCGCAATAAACTGAAAAAATCGCTTCAAAAGTTTTTTAGGATTTTCAAAAAAAAATCAATTTATTTTGCAATTTGGACGGAAAATTTCGCGGCGGGACCCGCTCTTATCGAAAACTCGAAAAAAAAATTCTAGAAAAATTGATATTTTTAAAATTTTTATGCCAGCAAATTGTAAAAAATTGATTTTTTTTTCGGTCAAATTAATTTTTTATGTAGAAAAATTGTCATGTTTCGCTTTTTTTTTGTCGTGTATGCGTTTCGCGCTCAATCGAAAACTTTTGTTGTCTGCGTATTCTCTAACTGTTTAAAGGGGGTGCCAACTTTCTGGGGAAAGTGGCTTAAAATATACCCTTGGGTGGGGGATTTACGAATATCACATCGAAATCGAACAAAAAAATTTTTCTGATTTTTTATGATTTTTACAAAAAAAAATAGAAGACCACGGGGAGTACACGACTTGGCGCGAAATTCAAACGCCATTTTCTTTTTCAACATTTTTCTCCCGTCTTTCTCGCATTTTTTTTGCATTAATCTTGGGGAAATATTGTACAAACATCATTTCGTGTTTGAATATAGAAAATTAACGCGTGTTGATCACAAAAGTAACGATAAAACAAATTCGGAACAAAAATTCTCATACCTTCCATTGTTGTCCCTTTTCCTGCTCAATTCCGCATTAAATTCAATATTTTATCAGCAACGTTTATATTTGAACAATAAATGTTCACAAGAAATTATTTAAAACGATGAATCGAACGAAAGGCGAATATCGATTTTTCGATTTTCATGACTAAACTGTATTTTCCCGATTATCTAAAATTATAATAAGCGATTAGAGCATGTTTTATCCGAAATCGATAATAAAAACGAGGAAAACTGCACGAAAAATAAGTAATTCTGGTGAAAATGGATCTTTCTAGAAGCCGCGGCCGAGGGTTTCCTAGTCCACGGCCACGATTTTCGTGTACTCCTCGTGGTCTTCTATTTTTTTTTGTAAAAATCATAAAAAATCAGAGAAATTTTTTTGTGCGATTTCAATGTGATATTCGTAAATCCCCCACCCAAGAGTATATTTTAAGCCACTTTCCCCAGAAAGTTGGCACCCCCTTTAATCTCTCTTTTTTTTTAAATTTTGAGCGTTGTGACGGAAATTTATCGATTTTTTTGGTATGTAGATTAAAAACAACGTTTTTTTTTTTAATTCTCTATGCTCTGTCTAAAAAATTCATTTTAAAAAATGGGAATTCGCATAATTTGGCTTACTTTCGCGAGGGCAGTCGCCACCCCCCTGTCTCTGCGCATCTTCGCACTCCGCAGTGCCTCGTTTTGTCTAGCTGTCTAACTTCTCTTCTTGATCGTCTGTGGGGCGCGAAATAGCAATGATTTATTTGTGGATTTTGTACACAATTAAACAGAAACAAGCGGACATTATTGCTTTTGGCGAAAATAATCGAAAGGGAAAATTGTCGGCGCCATTTTAACTTTAAACCGCCACTTGCGCGCACAAGTGTAAATAATTTTGGCGCCGCTAAACATGTGATTTTTATAAAAATCCCTGGCTTCCTGAAGAAGACGTCCTCCTCGTCCTCGCCGTCCTCGTCAATGCCGTTCGTTTATCCCCTTCCTCTTTCTTTTTTCTTTCTTCCGCCAAATAAATACACAATGCAATACTAAAAAAAAAATTATAGGCGGTACGGTTTGGTGGGAGGGAGGGAAGAAGGGAGAGAGCGAAAAGAGGCAAAAGCGAAACGTAACACATGAAAATGTGGGTGGGAGGTGGGCGGAGTTTTGGGGGGCGAAAGCAATGGGCAGGAAGAGGAAGAGTATGGCATTTTGGCACTCGTGTCGTCGAGAAGATGATGGTGTCATGGTTGCCACGTGTGCTAATCATTATTCTGGCTGCCAGGTCGACGGTGCAGCGAAGTGTGCCGCAGAATACTGTAAGGCTTTGTTTTTTTTTTTTAATTTTGGGGTGCCCTTCTATACCCTGGGCAGGGAAAACCCTTCGCGTCGACACACATCGTTAAAAAATGAAATGTAAAAATAATGATAATGCGCCTTTAATTTTTAATGGGACTTTGGAATTTGGCCGAAATTTAAAGGCGCATCGTGTTATTCCATCGCCAGGTCTCGACACGACAAGACAATTTTCTGGGTACGGTAGTTTTTCGACGTTTTTTGCAATGTCTGCATAGGGAAAACAGCCACGAAAAACGGTTTTCAGCGCAAGAAAAAAACCGATTTTCGCGGTTTTCTTCCCTATGCAGGTTGTTTTCCAGGAAAAAAAACCCATCGCGTCGAGACTCGGCAGTGAAAAATGCAATGCGCCTTTAATTTTCAATGGGAATTTGGTAGAAATTTAAAGGCGCATCGAGTTATTTCATCGGCCGGTCTCGACACGATAAGTTGTTTATGTCAAAAAATTTCCGACTACTGTAGTTTTTTGTCTTTTTTCCGCAATTTTCCAAAGGGAAAAAACCACGAACTGAATAGGTCCATTGAAAAAATTGATTTCAAAAATTCAAATTTGGCGCCAGTTTGCGCGGGTCCCGCCGCGATTTGGTACGATTGCACTGATTTCACGTGTACAAAACGGCAAAAATATGCGTTTTGAGACCCAATTTTCTTATTTTTTTTCGCTTTTTTGGACGCACCATTACTCATTTCCTCGAAGCTGGCACATTACGACTCGTGGTGAGACACGTGTCGCGCCGAGAACGGTCTGATTTGAATATACAACATTTGAAAAAGTACATAAAAAGCTGTATTGATTTGTGGCAATTTGCGCCGCTCGTCCCGCGCGGCGCCCAAAAAGTAATCGGTTTTCATACATGTGTCGATTACTCGGCAAAAACTAGATCTATTTATATTTTTTGAAATATATATCACATCTATATACAAAGTATATAACCAATAATCCCTTTCACCTTTCGCCTATGTTTGTGGGAGAGACGAAATTAACAGGAATTCCCCCGGTGCTGCAAATTCGCTCCAATCGCACAGCACAGTTCGGAGTGAGATTCAGAGAAAAATCAGGCACGCTCTCTCAATTTTCTGCACTCTCTCGTCGCCAGCGTGGCAGCTTTCACGGCGTGTTGGAGGCTACGTTTTTGAATTATTTTTCAAAAGCGAATTTTCGCGCGCTATTCTACTCTCGCGTCCCTGCGTCTCCTCCGCAGAGACTTGTGTCGATTTACGAGATTTTATTGTTTCTTTCTTACTTTTCTTTGTTTTTTTTTTGCTCATTTATTATTTTTTTTTTGTTTGTTTCTCATTTTAAAAAAATTTATGTTTTTAAAATGGTTGTTTTTGAGATTAATTTGATACATTTTTTTGTTGGAATATTGATTTTAAGTCGGTTTTTTCGTAAATAAAACAGTTAATTTTAATTTAATTTAAATTCTGAAAAACAAAATACGAAAATTGGGACTAAAAATGCGAACAACGTTATATTTTGCCAAAAAAAAAACATATTTGGCAAGGCGCCAAAGATTTTTGGCAATACTCCAAGAGAAATATATGGAGGCGCAGAGAAAAACGCAAAAGTGCGCCAGGGCGCGTTTGCACTTTCGTAGGGTCCAGCATGCCGTGGCTTTGCGAATGCACCTAGAAAAAACAGGCGCACATAGCTGTAAATTACGGTACCGCGCGTGGGAAAATGAAAGTGACGAGGAAGGTCTCGCAACGAAGCTGATTTTTTAATACATAAAAATCCATTTGATATCCATTCTTCTTTTGCAAGAAAAAACATTTCGAACAGACAGCGAAAAGATGCGAAGCACTTGAACATCGGATAATAGGTGATCGGCGTGTGTGTGTGTGTGTGTGTCAACACGAGAGGCAACAAAATATGTATACAACAAAGCAAAACAAAACAAAAAGGGCACTTGTCAGGAATCCGGAACGGCGCGGCGCGACGCGGAGAAGTGCGAGAACATCTTTGAATTAAAAAAAAAATTGGCGAAAAATATTCAAGGAATTTAATTTTTAGCGCTAATAAACACGAAAATGTCGGGGAAATTCATAATTTTTTTTTGCATTTTTAATCGAAATTTCCGAAAAAAAAATCAGAAAAAGACACGAAAAACGAAAATAAAAAAATTCGAAATCGACGAGTCGAGAAAGAAGTAAGACAGAAAGTTAGACAAAATGAAACATTGAGAGATAAGAAGATGCGCAGACAACAAAAGTTATCGATAGAGCGCGAAATTTCAAAACAAAGTTTTTAGGCGCTAAAAACAAAAGAAAAATGCAATATTTAGTATTTTGTGTCATGAAATTGGGAAAAGCACAATTGTGGAGAAAAATTGAATTTTCAAAAATTTAAAAATTTACGTTAGCAAGTAGCCGAAATTTCGCGGTGAGACCGTGATAAAACTGTATTTTTCTCTGCTTCTCTTCTCCTCTATCGCTGCGAGACCACATGGCCGCGGCCGAGAAATAACGGGTGACCGACTGACAACCTAAGTGTGGAAAACATTTAAAATTATGCAAAAATGGTTTAAAAAAAAACAATATTTCGGTACTTTGGCCGCAAAATTAAAAGAAAATCGTGGTTTTTTATTTGAAAAGATCGAAATCCGAGGAAAAATGTTTTGAAAAAAATCCATTTTTTCGGTGTTTTGCCCCATGAAATTGAGATAGAAGAGAAAATTCTAGTCCGTGGCCGTAAAATTTAAGAAAATGTGGTTTTTAGCGAAAAAATCGAAAATCAATGCACATTGGTGCTAAAAAAAAAGTCCAAAAAACTATGAAAAATAGTGGCTTTATAGTTTTAAAAAAATCGATAAATTTCCGGCGTATAAAAATTGGAAAATTACGCAAAAAAATACAAATAAAAAAAGCGAAAAACGCAATTTTTCGGTAATTTGCACTCTATAATTAAGTAATGTCCTTGTGGAACCACGTCGTCAAACAATTCCCGAAGAGACTAAACTCGGAGGCTTTTGCTGCGCGCATAGCGTCTCTCCCGTTCGAAACCCTTTCCCCCCACACTTGACCGATAGACTATTGCTGGTCTGACTGGTCATTTTACTTTTATTATCCTCATATATTTATTTTCTTCGATTAAACTTGTACTGTATACATTTGTGATGGATAATAAATAAATTCTAAATTCTAAGAAGAGAAAATTCTAGTCCACGGCCGCAAAATTTAAAAAAAAATCACTTTTTAATGGACCTATTCAAAGTACTGTAGAAAAACGGAAAAAATGACAAAAAACTGGGAGAAAACTCGGAAAATGTTCCGATTTGTCTGAAATTTTGGGAGAAACTGTCAAAAATGCTTCCGAACTTTCTCAGAAAATTTTGGACCGAAATATCGATTTTAGAAAATTTTCAGAAAAAAAAATCAATATTTTTAAAAATCGATATTTCGGTCCAAAATTTTCTGAGAAAGTCCGGAAGCATTTTTGACAGTTTCTCTCAAAATTTCAAACCAATCGGAACATTTTCCGAGTTTTCTCCCAGTTTTTTGTCATTTTTTCCGTTTTTCTACAGTACTTTGAATAGGTCCATAACCGAAAAATCGACAAATTTTTGCCCAGCGGCTGCAAGAGAGACCAGACAGTTAGACGAAACGCAGCACTGTGAAACCCAGAGATGCGCAGACAACAAAAGTCATCGATAGAGCGCAAAACGAATAGCTGTTTTCAGAGCTGCTCCTACCACTCCTCAAACTACTCAATCTCATGGACCTACGATGAGGTCAGCAACGATGTTGTCTTCACCCTCGTCGCCCGTCCCGCCTTCACAAATTTCTACACGGCTGTCGGATTCGGGGCTCAGGAACCGGTAAAACGTCTTTTTTTTATTTTGTATGTATTGTCCATCCATTTTAGGAAGACGTCATCGCGGTGTACGTGCGCTCCCAACAAATCGGCCTCATTGACGGCCATTTGGCGGACGACGGCGCCATCGAGTCGGACGAGAAGACGAATGTGCAGGCGCTGCAGTTTGACTTGCAGAAGGACACGTTAACTGCGAAATGTAAGGGGTTTTGGTGGAAAAATGTCAAAAAATCCAGAAAAATCTCAATTTTCAGTCGCCCGCCCCGTGGAAACCTTTGACCCGCAAGACTCTGATCTTGGCAGCTGTATTGTGAGTTTTCTACTGTTCTAAAAATTAAAAAAACCACATTTTTGCTCTGTTCAGACAATGTTCTTGCTCACCGAATCTCGCGAAATCATCACTGGACTGCCGATGGAACTCGGAGACGTCCAAAACCTGCAGAAGATTCGAGTCTGCGACATCGCTGTTACTTGTTCCAGCAAAATGAACAATGGTGGGTTTTTTCAACATTTTGTGCAAAAAAATTCGAAAATATATAGTCGGCGAATACATCATCAACCTCGCTCTACTGCAAAATTCTTGTAAAACCGTGTTGCACTTGCAAGATTAACTCCAATTCTAGTTGTATTCCTTTTTTCAACGGAAAATGACGTATCCGCAACGAATTGCAATTCAAATTTGATTTTTCGCTTAAAAAAAGGCGCACTACACTGTTGAAAATTGAAAAGTGCCGTAGAGCGAGGCTGATGATGCATTCGCCGAGTATACTCGGTATAAAGCTCTGCAAATTTCATAGGAAAAAAGGGGAACATCGGTCACGCACTCTCTCGTCGCCAACGTGGCATCTCACTGTTCCATTCCTCGGCCGCGGCCATTTGTGGTCTCGCTAGAGGAGACGCAGAGAAAAATACAGTTTTTTTAAAAAATCTCTTTGTGTGTCTCACCGCAAAAATATGGCTGCTTTGTCCCTAAATATTTGATTTTAAAAGCAAAAATTTTATGGACCTATTCAAAGTACTGTAGAAAAACGGAAAAAATGACAAACAACTGGGAGAAAACTCGGAAAATGCTCCAATTGGTCTGAAATTTCGGGAGAAACTTTCAAAAATGCTTCCGGGCCTGCTAAGAAAATTTTGGATCAAAATATCGATTTTAAAAAAATATTGATTTTTTTTCTGAAAATTTTTAAAATCGATATTTCGGTCCAAAATTTTCTGAGAAAGTCCGGAAGTATTTTAGACAGTTTCTCCCGAAATTCCAGACCAATCGGAGCATTTTCCGAGTTTTCTCCCAGTTGTTTGTTATTTTTTCCGTTTTTCTACAGTACTTTGAATAGGTCCATTAAGAAATTAGATAATTTTCAGAATAAAAAAATCTGAATTTTTATCCAAAAATTTATTGATTTCCAGAGTTTTGCAAAATAACAAAAAAAGCAATGAAAAATCGCTAATTTCCAGCAGGAAAATTTATTCTCAATGCATGAAATTTCAAAAATTTCAGAATAAAAAAATCAAATTTTCAATGAAAAGTTTCGAAAAATCGGTAATTTTCAGAATAAAAACGTCATTTTTCAATCAAATTTTGAAAGATAAATACGAAACTTTTAAAAAATATTTCGCTATTTTATCAACAAAAATTCAGAAAATTTCAGATTTTTTGAAAAAAAAACATCGATTTTGGGAAAAAACTGGTATTTTGCCAAGAATTTTTAATAATTAGAAAAAATCCCAAAGTAAATATAGCAAAATTTCAGAGAAAATTTTTAATTTTTTAGCGAAATTTTCGAAAAATCGCTAATTTTTCAGAGAAAACCCAAAATTTGCAAAAAAAAAATTCCAAAAAGTTGCGAATTTCTGAATAAAAATTTGTTAATTTTAGAAAAATAACAAATTTTTATCTAAAATTTCCAAAAAAAAAGAAGCTATTGTCAGCCCGCGGAAATGGTCAAACGCGGGAAAATGGAGAGGCAGAGACGCGAGAGTCATAAAAATCGATTAATAAATCGATAAATCTGCATTTTTCTCATAAATGGCCGCGGCCTAGGAACAGCGCGTGGCCGACTAACCGTTTTTCATAAAAAAGTACTATTTAATGATTCCAATGTTTCTTGCTCAGATGTGCTCGTAAAACGACAAGAAGAAGCACCAATCTGCGCGACCGGTCCGGAAAGCCAAAAGAATCGCATCGAATGGAACGTGGATGGCGATTTGGTAATTAAATAAAATCAAAACAATCGAAATTTTCTTCCCCTTCCAGGTCCACTTCACTGTCGCCCAAAACGCGAAAAAAGGCCGCTGGTGGACGGCTTTTGGCGTGGGCGAATCGATGAGAGATCTCACTATGATCCTGCTGTTCGCCGAAGCGGGACGTCTTAGAAAGCAAGGAATATTCCGGACCGAAGGAAAAATGCAACCGATGGAGGTGCAGTACGAGGGGATCGACGTGAAGAAGGATATGGCTGTGGTGAATAATGGAAAGGCCAACTTTGATTTGACGATTGAGAAGAAGTTTTTCACGGATAGAGCGGTGAGGCTTTGCTTGTTTTTTTGTTGTTGTTAAAATTCATTGTAAAAACGTATTTTTCGAAAATTTTGAAGGCGCGCTCTATCGATACCTTTCGCTGTCGGCGTATCTTCATTTCCGCCACTGTTTCATTTTGTCTAACTTTCTAACTTCTCTTCATTTGAAAAATCATCTGGGAAAAAACGAAGATACGCAGACAAAAAAATTAATTTATATTTACGTCAAAAATTATAATTACAAGACCCTATAAAAATCCGAAGAACAAACCCCGACCCTTTTGCAAATCTGCGGCACGACTGGAATTGTTATAGAATCCTGGAAAAGCGGTTCCGCAGACTTGCGAAATTACATATTTAAAATTGGCAGAAATAGGGGAAAAATAATAAAAAATTGAAAAATATGGACGTGGAGGAAATTTAAGTTTGGCAGAACTTAACTTTGTGCGAAACTTCTTCCATAATATCAAAAACAAGCGTTTTTGACAAAAAAAAAACTTTTACAACAAAAAAAAACTGAAAATCGCATAAAATAATAATTCGCGCCAACGGGTTGCCAGAAAAAAAAACAAGCCTGCTGTCCTTCAACCCACTCAGCCGCTTATTACACATTCGCCACAATGTGACACTTTGCGGTAAAAAAATAAAGAAATCCTGATAATTATTGCGTCGCATTTTACGGAACAATGTCACACCGTCGCAAATACGTAATAGAAGCGTTTCACAAATTTTAGCCGTAGAAAACATTCTACAATGTTCTATTACACATTCACGAGAAGTTTACAGCTGGCTGCGATGGTGAGAAATAATTTAAAAATTAAAAAAATATTGGAGAAAAAACAATTTTTAAACTAAATTTAACGATTTTTTTGAAAAAAAAAACAATTTTCTATTACTTATTCACCAGGAGCTGACAGCTGGTTGTTTGTGAAAATGAAAGAAATTAAAGAAAAATAGCAAAACTTTTAAATTCTATGGCCGTGGAAGAAGTTTCGCAAAAAAAGGAGCAATTCTGACAATTTTCAGCGAAAAATTTTAAAATTCTGAAAATTTCCATTATTAATTTGCCAGAAGCTGACAACTGGCTGCGCCCGCGCAAAATAATTGAAAAATTGAAGAAAAAAACCGAGAAATTAGGGAAAAACAACAAAAATTACGGAAAAATGAATTTTTTACACTAAATTTAACGACAATTTTTCAAGGAAAAATTTACAATTGTTAAAGTTTTCTATCGCTCATTTGCCAGTATTATTGCGTCGCGAAAACCAGTCAGAGCGGAGCGCCCAACTCAGCTGTGGTCTCGCCGCGAAAAGTGGGGGTCATAGCCGAGTCACAGCAGAGTCACAGCAGCCTCGCGCGCCTCGCCACAGCAACGTCGCGCGATCTGCTCTGACAGGTTTTCGCGACGCTGTAATAGTTGGCACCCGACAGTACTCACGATTATGAGAACTGATGAGAAATTGACAGGGCGAGACCCAAAGCGCGCCACTAGTAGGGAACTGTGGCCTAGAAAATGCAAAAAACAAACAATCTGCCACGAGTAAAAAAGGGACACAGCTGAAATGAGTTTGACCGTAATCCTCATGGGGTTATTCACGAAATATCAAAAATAGCTAAAAACCAGCAAAAAATTCAGCGAAAACTTGGAGCATGTTTCGATTGCACCCGGTGTCCAGGATTTGAAAAGTGGGCGGAGCCGAGCAAACTCGCTCCACTGGATTTTTTTGCGCGAATTTCGCCGCATTTTTTATGTTATTCGGGAAAAAAAGCATAAATTCTTAATTTTTTCCCACATGTGCTCCAACGGAATTATAGCTGAGATCTTTAGACCTTTTTTAAGCCTAAGAACGTCGAATTTGGTTCAGCCACCATTCCGAAATTTTCGTTTCTAGTTTTTTTGGTGTTTTTGCAGGATAAATCTTTACGAAAATTGAAGTTTGGGCAATTTTATGGTATTAAAAGATAAAATACATACATTTTACAAAGAAAAACAGGTTTTACTGAAAGAAAAATAAAAAAATAAATGAAAGTAATTCGAGAGTCGGAAACTGCGCAAGCACCGAAAGTGCGCCAGCAAATTAGGCTCCGCCCACATTTCAAATCCTGGAAACCGTGAACCCCTTTAAAAAATTTTTTTCAATAAACTCTCTGAAAAAACTATATTATGGATTCGTGACGTAGCGAGACAGCGTGTCAAGTTATGCGTCAGCAATCGTCGGGTCTCGCCACGATTCAGCTCTTGGCGGCGAGAGAAGACGGCGCACAACTTGCAGCAATGTGTCGCTACGTCACGAATCCATAATATTTAAGAATCTTGTTTTTACCCACACTCTATTGAACAACAATTTGAGTGAGTGATTACGGTTACACTCGATTCAGCTGTGTCCGATCGCGCTGAATTTACTCGAAGAAGAGTTTGCGTTTTCTTTGGCCACATTGATATTTTATATTATTTTTTTTCAGGACGAAAACGGCTGTTTCACGCTCCAAGTGGCCATTCTGGCCGGCCAATACCAGCCAAATTTCAACATTCAAAAGCACCAAAACACTCCGGAAGCGATCCGCGTGTGCAATCTGGACGGGTGCACTCTGCCGACGATCGCACCGCAAAATGTGGATGGCAACACTGAGACAGAAACAGAGGCTGACGCTGAAGCTGTAGCGAAAGTTGACGCTGAAGCGACGCCCGAAAAGGAGCCAGAAAATGTGGTAGAAGCGGAGGCTTCTGGCGATTTTGTGACGAAGAGCTCCGCTGACAATGATGTGGAAGGCTCTGGCTTGCCAGTGGAGCCGAAATTCACGTTAACCACGCCGCCGAAAACCGGAGAAGAGGCCGATGAGCGGCCGCTGACTGGCGATGATGCGCCGGTGGAGCAGGCCACGTCGCCAAGCTCGTCTTCTTCTACTTCTGCGGAGACGGTGAAAAGTGAGTTTTTTTGGCTCTGTGACGTTTCGAAAATTGTTCTGCATTTTGTCGTCGCGGTGTAATGCAGAAATAATTTCGAAACGTCCCACACCATTCTAGGACGTTTCGCAACCCCTTTCCTCCTTCTAGACTCGACTCTATCCTCCATGCCGCCCGTCTTTATCGTTGACAATAAAACCGAAGAAAAAGCCGAAGAGAAAACACCGATTCCCGACGAGAATCCAGCCGAAACCACGCCCAAAACGAAAAACACGGGCTGCGGCGCGGAGCACGAGGATTTGAAAATTTGCGAGTCGTACTTTGGTGACTATCTCGGCAAAGTTCAAGAGTGGAGTGACAAGCATAATATGACGGTGACGAGTCATATGTGGAAGGTTTGTCGAAAAAAAAAAGCGCCTCGTTTTTGCCTTTTTGGGACCATGGGGAATAAGCCCCGCCCCCTTTTGCAAGGCTGCGGCACGGGTTTTGTTCAGGAAATGCAAAAACTTTTCCAAATTTTTGACAATTTTTCCCCCGATTTCAGGGCCTGACCACGCCCCCTTTTGCAAGCGCCGCGCACTTGTGTTTTAATCATTTTATTTTCAAATTTAACGACTTGAAAAAATTTCCCTTTTGTGCCAACAAAAATGTGGATTTTCATCAAATTTCATGGCCCCCAGAGTAATGACCACGCCCACTTTTGCAAGTGCCACGCACTTTTGATTTTTAATAATTTTCGCCCATTTTTGCTCAATTTTCCTAGGGATTTTAGCGAAATTTTCAAAATTTTGGGCCCTCCTAAACAGCGACCACGCCCACTTTTGTAAGTGCTGCGCACTTGGATTTTTTTTTTCAAAATTCCAAAAGTTTTATGATTTTTGCATTTTCCCGACAAAAATGCGGATTCGTACTCAAATTTTAGAAATTTTCACTATTTTTTGTCAATTTCCAGGCGCCCATATCAATGGCCACGCCCCTTTTTGCAAGTGCCGCGCACTTGTGTTTTTCTTCAGTATTCCAATTTTTTAAAAATGATGTTTGCTTTTTTTCGGACAAAAATGCGGATTTTAGCAAAATTTCCGATATTTTTTCAACTTTTGTGCCCTCTTAAGCAGTGACTACGCCCACTTTTGCAAGTGCCGCGCACTTGTGATTTTTCATAATTTTCGCCCAATTTTCCTCGATTTTCACATGGTTTAAGCTCTTTTGATGACGAAAAAAAACGAATTTCAACCAAAATGTCTATTTTTGACGCCTAGAAACGAAAAATCGATAATTTCGATATAGGCTGCAAAAATTGATTTTTAGGGTTATTGTGAAAACAAAAAAATTGCGACGCGGTGTTTGCGTACTTTTGAAATTCAAACGGCAATGAGAGAAATAGCGTGGGAAATGAAGAGATTTGTTTCCATTTTCGTTTGATTTTAAAAAGTACGCAAACACCGCGTTGCAACTTTTTTGTTTTCACAATAAAATGGTTCAGATATCAAAAAAAAAACGTTGTGCAAAAACGTCAAATTAACAAGAAAAGGGGGCGTGGCCTAAATATTCCCGTAATCGCGCGTGAAATTCACTGTCTGTGTATCCCAATTTGTCTCAGTGTCTCGTTTTGTCTAACTTGTCAAAGCTATCTTCATTGGTGAAACGAGCTCTGGGGATTAAGTCCCGCCCCTTTTGCAAGTCTGCGGCACGGTTTTTTCTGAATTTTATAGAGCATGCCAAAAACTGGGAAAAACTGATTTTTGAATTAAAAAAAAAATTTTGATACAACGAAAAAATCGGGGAACGAGCCCCGCCCCTTTTTTTGCAAGTCTGCGGCACGGTTTTTCTATAAAATAGAGCCGAGTCACAATATTGAAAAATGTGCGGAGCTTGCCCTCTTTTTGTAATTTCAGAATTTTTTAAAACCAAAAAAAATCAGCTTTTCACAGTTTTTGGCAAATTTTTTTTCCCAAATGGCCGCGCCCCAGGCTTGAGAAAATGTTCAAGAATATTCGCCAAATTTTCCAGGCATGCACCCTGCTATCCCAAGTGCAACACGTGACCACAATGTGCTGTACAATCTTCCGAAACACGTGTTCCATGCATCTCGGTTTGTAAAAACAAAAAAAGTTTTAAGCTTTTCTCTTTTTTTTTGTGAATTTTTGTCCCCGCCCCTCACTTCCATTCCAGTCGCCGTGTTATTTATTAGAAAACGTTCAGAATTTATATATATATATAAACACTTTATTTTTTTTTCTGTTAGAACATTTTTAGGAAATGTTAGTGTTTCTGGGGCAGCGCCGACTCGGATTGTTTCTGAAAATCGATAAAATATTATTTAGATTTACAAGTTTATTTCGCGCTCTACTGATGAGAAATTGGGGAATATTGGAGCTTAATCGCCAAAAAGCGTGCAGTGTCACTCGGTGGCGAATGCGTAACATTACGATGTTCTTATTGTCGCCTCAAGGTCTTCAAAACCATAATTATGGCGGTGGCGTCGACGTCAAGGCCATAATGCCACCAACAAAAAGCTTTTTAGTGGATTTTTACCCGTCGTCTTGACTTGCTTGTAGTGTAGAAAAAAAAGGAGGAAAAAAGTTTAGAGGTCGCGAGAAGACAAAGGGTGTGATCCTTTCTAATTGTGGATGAATGAATGGATGGTTGGTTGGTTGGATGGGCGAAAAGTGAAAATATGAATGTGAACGAGACGGGTGTGGGAGGGGAAGATGTTTTGCCCTTTTTCAGCCACGGGGAATTTTTTTTTTGGGGGCCAACTTTCTGGGTTGGCTCTATCGCCGAATAGAACTGCTTGAAATGGAGTAGAAATTATCCAAAAGGAGTACACGTGGCGCGCCGCAAATCGGGGATTTTTTGGCAGCTATATGGCTATTAGCTGTGAAAATTGGCGCAAAGCTGGCACCTAGTTGGCGAGAGTTTGGAGAGGGTTCTGTAGCGCTATCTGGCTCGCATAACCTCTTGTGAACAGGACCGTTTCTCAGCGGCCTTATACACAAGACATTAGTGTGAGATTTATGCCAAAAATAGGGGTTTTTCCAACAAAAAAAGCATCTAAACATCATTTCCAAAAGGACTACACGAGGTTTGTCCGCTGGCCTTGAAAAACTGGCGGCCATGATTTTCAGAAAATCAAATTTTCTCCAAAAGAATCGAAATTTTCTAAAAAGTCGCGGTCGCTAGGCCAGATAGCAAAATTCTAGGCCACCCCTCGTGTACCCCTTTTGAACGGCTTATAATATTTTGGGACACATAATGGACCTATTCACAAAACCGGAAAAAAATTGCGGGAAACATCGGAGAACGCTCCGATTGACCTGAAATTTTGGGAAATATTGGAAAAAAATCTCCTGTACACGCTCAAAAAATTTTGGACCAAAATATCGATTTTAAAAATTTCTCAGAAAAATCGATATTTTGGTCCAAAATTTTTTTGAGCGTGTCTAGGAGAATTTTTTCCAATATTTCCGAAAATTTCAGGTCAATCGGAGCATTTTCCGATTTTTCCCTCAATTTTTTTCCGGTTTTGTGAATAGGTTCATAATTCATCAAAAAGCAATGAAAAATTTGTTTTTGTGCGATTTCAATCAACATTAAAAGTAATTTATTGAAGATTTTCGAGAAGCTACCTCGTGTAGTCCTTTTGGATGAGATGGATGATATTTTTACTTTTTAAAATTTCAATTTTAATGTCAAATATATTCGTGAATAGTTTCCTCGAATGATTGTTTTCATATACTGCGCTGCAAATTCGCTCCAATCGCACAGCACAGTTTGGAGCGAGATTCAGAGAAAAAAAGAGCTCGTCCACTGCCAATGGAGCGAATTTACAGCGTTTTATAGCCCTTTCCTTACCGAAATAGAACGGCAAAAGTCGTTGAGCGGCTGCAGAAAAGCCATGTTAACAGCCACGGTAATGTGCAAAGTGATGGCTCCGAGGTACATCCAAAATGGTCCCAGAACGCTGAATTTAGCGTCGTTTTATTGAAATTGGTTGGCACTCGGTGTTTGCGTACGGATTTAAGAAGCTCCGCCCACTGCCCTGCTTTTTTCAGTTTTTTTTTTTTAATTAATTTATCTGCGGGAAAAAAACATGTTTTCTTTCTTTTTTCGCGGAACGTACGCAGCGAAATGAACCCGCGAAAAAATTGAATTTCATAAAATAAGACTGAAACGTAGGTGCCAGCATGCCGTGAGTGGGCGGAGCTTCATAAATGCGCAGCAACGCCAGTACGTAAACACAAACACCGAGTGCCAAGCCAAACGACAAAAAGAAGCCAACCTGTAAAACTTGCGCTCGTCCACAAAATGTCCGGGCAACTCGTTCAAATACGTGCTCCTCTTCCCGATCGCCATCAGCAAAATGATGGAGACAGCCATCACATCTGTCAGCAACATCAACGACATTGTGATCGCGGTGTGCACAGTTACAAGAAGTCGACGCTCCGTCAGAATTCCCACACTCGCAATAATCGCACCGCCAATGTATACCACTGCGACGGTGAGCAGCACCATTCGGAAGACGTTGGCGGCGATGAAGAATCCGCGATTCTCGAGGATGAAGTAGACGGCGATTTGGAGCAGCATGGCCAGGATTTGCATGGTGACGGTGAGCAGGGCGGCTCGGGACGACTCGAAGAACTCGAAGCAGGCTGCCGGGCGGCGCGTTGTTGTTGTCGACATTCTGGAATTTTGGTTTTGTTAAATGTCTTAGCCGCCAAATGGCTACGCGCTGCGGTTGCGTCGCGTGAAAATGCTGTCTTTCTCTGCGTCTCGTCAAAAATTCATTTCGAGGATTGAACGTTTTTCTGCATTTTGTCGTCGCACGGTGTGCTGCCCGGAACGTTATTGGCAACGCGCTCCGCTGAGTGTCTGCGTCTCTCCGGCGAGAGTTTGCTACAAAAACAACAGTATCCTCGCACTCTGCTTGTCTGCGTATCAGTTTTCGTTCCTCTTCGTATCAGTTTAACGCAGAAAAACGCTGCGCAGCTAAATGCGACCACGCTTACAATTAGGCGATAATTCTTTTTTTCGAGAAAATAGCCCGCGCAGTTTAAATTTTATTTTCCAACGTTCCGTCCAACACGATCGTCGCCGTGCTTGCACATAATCATTTTTTTCGACGGCTAATAGCCACAAAATTCGGGACCTGAGCCATATTCTTGAAAAAAATATCGATTTTTTCGGCGAAAGTGGGTTTTTTGACGTTTCTAAAGCGAAATTTTTCGAATTTCAGCAAGATTTTCATTGATTTTGACCGATTTTTAAATCAAATTTGCATAAAAAATTGTGGTTTAAAGAACTTTTGGCAAAAATTAGTTGGAAAAATGATTTTTTGGGATAAAAAGCCCTTGGCATATTCTCCCAAAATTTCAGACCATTTTTCCTGTTTTTTTGTAATTCTTTCGTTTTTTACAGTGCATTGAATAGGTCCATTATGCCCCACGTTGTGAAACTGCGGAAATTTGTGAACCAAAATTTCCTAATTTATTCTGCTAAATGCCTCCATTTCTTCAATTTTCCAATAAAAACGCGATTTCGATGTGTCACAACATGGGGAATAAGTGATAACATTTTAAAACCACCATAATTAACACAAAAATCGAAATAAACTAACCTCGGAAAAAAAATCAATAAATACACTCACAAAAGCCAGACACAACAGTTTCAGGAGGCGCGCGGATAACTTCCGCGGACTGTAGGCGTCTGGGTTTCATCGTTTCCACACGTCTCCATCGCTTCGCTCGTCTCTTCATGCCGATTGACCTAAAAATTCGGAGAATGAGAGGATGGGACTCAGGCATTTCATTTCTTGAATTATTAGAAAATTTAGTGATTTGAAACAAACGATTCAAGACTATATTGTGGCTTGATAAGAATCATAAAATACCTGATAATATCCGTAAAATTTCTGATCAGATTCGCATCGCCTAATATTACCCTTAAAATTTCTGATAATATCCGTAAATTTCCTAAAATAATTCGTGAATTTTCTGATAAGATCCGTAAATTTTCTAAATTTATTCGTAATTTTCCTGGCAAGATTTTGTCGTATCAACAATTATTGATTTTTCGAAAAAACGTAAAAATGCAGATAAATTGCCATTCAAATACGATTTATTTAACGAAAAGTATCATAAAATATAAATAGAATACAAAAATACAAATTATTGAGAACTCTATGCAGAAATTGAACGCGTCGTTTTCGATCTCTCCGCGTATTCCATTTTGTATGCCATTCCATTCCATTCTGTTGTCGCTTTGGCAGCTTGTCTCCATCTCGCGGTCGAGCTGAAAATAATGTTTATGATTCAGAATTAAAAAACAATTCATTACATCAAATCTTCCAAAGAGACCTCGACGAGAGATCCACACCAGGGCTGTGCGAAAAATTTTTCGGACGAAAAATTTTTTCGGTTTTTTCGGTCATATTTCGAAAAATTTTTCGGCCGAAAAATTTTCGGTCTGAAAACTTCGAAAAACTTTTCGGCCGAAAAATTTTCGGTCTGAAAACTTCGAAAAATTTTTCGACCGAAAAATTTTCGAAAAATTGGGATGCGTTCAAGACGCAGAGTATGTGCGCAGAATAACCAACATTTTTATAAAATGTTTTTTTCACCAATGTATATTTATTTTTGCACCTATTTCAATTAAAGGAGGTGCCAACTTTTTGGGAAAGTTGCTTAAATTTTAGTATTGGGTGGGGGATTTTCAAACATCACATCGAAACCGCACAAAAAAAAATGATCTGGTTTTTTATGATAATAGTCATCGAATCGACCCGTGTGCCATATGTATTTGGCGCACGTCTCGAATTCGATGGCTATTCGCCATTTTCAGGCTGCGCACGTCCCGAATACGATGGCTATTAGCCGTTTTTTATGGCTATTATCCGTTTTCCATGGCTCTTAGCCACACAGCTGCCAATTCTTGCCGAATACGCGCCAAAAACTCTAGGAAACCGGCGACCAGCATTTTTCCCAAAAATATTCCTTTTTGAAATGGACAAAATGTATATTCCCTTTTACCTGGTGCAATTTTGGCCGATTTGAAAATAATTTATCAAAAAAATAGCAAAAAAATGAAAGAAATCGAAGAAAAAAAAACCGATTATTGCTGAAGGCAATACAATTTTCGAAAAGACGCGGTCGGCCGCCGGCCTAGAAAACCGGGCGCGCTAGCCTAGCAAATCTCGACTTCGTGTTCTCCCCGTGGTTTTCTATTTTTTTTTTAAATTTTGTTGTAAAATCCGCCAAAAACCAGAGAAATTTTTTGTGCCATTTCGGTATTATATTTGTAAATACGTCACTACTGATTTTTTTGAATGTATTAAATGAATAATCTGTTTTTAACTGAATTTCAGGAAAAAAACAACATTTTTCGAAATTTTTCGGTTTTTTCGGGAAAATAAAACCGAAAAATTTTTTTTCGGTTTTTTTTTCGTCTTAAAAAACTCGAAAAAAATTTTTTTTCGTTTTTTTCGGTTTAAAAATTTCGAAAAAAAAGTTTTTCGAAACTTATTTTTCGCACAGCCATGATCCACACGTCAAATCAAACAACAGTTTTGACCGAGTTCGCCAAAAAATCTTCGAGTGAAACGGAATGTCGCTCGTGGCACGAATTAACCATTTAGGCCTAAAAATGCAAATATTTTCACAATTATTGTCGAATTAATCGAGAACCGACACGGTGTGCCGGCGCGGGAACTTGAAATTGAATAAAAGAGGCCACACCCCCTCAACGTAATTGCCACATGCGTTTCTGCAATGGCGCCGCGCGCCTTTCCCCTCCGTGATATTTCTCATTTTTTGTAATTTATTTTATGTAATTTATGTGCAATAAAATGTGTTATTTTCTTAATTGTGTTTATTTAATTTGTTATTTTTGACTGAATTCGATGAAATTTTACTATTCCGCCTTTTTTACCACCAAAATGGCAAAAAAAAGTGCGAAATTGATTTATATTTGGTGTTTTATTTTCGTTTTGCTTTGCCTCTTGTTTATTTCTTTTTTCCTTTTTTAATTTTTGTTCACACCTTTACCACCGAAAATGGCTAAAAGGTGTTTGATGTTTCTTTTCGTATTTGCAATTTCAATCTTCTTTTTTTTTTTTTTTTTTTTTGCTTCCGCGTTCGCGTGTACGCGAGCGTGGTGCTATTTACAGGTATTGAAAGGTAAGATTTTTTGTTAATGATGATGCAAGTTAATAACAATAATTGCAGATTGATCCCGATTGCATGCGCCCGTCGCCGCGTCACCGATCTGCCGACGAGCCAAGAAGCAGTGGATTCGTTTCGCTCGAATGCGACCCCCACAACAACAGTAAGTTTTTGTATTCTTTTTGATCAGTCAAACTCAAGCATCGCAAGACGAGTAATTTTGCCTTGTTCATTTAAAAAATACAGAAATATACGATGATTTGCAACGCTTACGGAGATTTTTCCCGGAAACATATGTTTTTGATAAAAGTGGAGCATTTTCATTGTATATTTGCCTTAAAATGAACAAGCCGAAACTTTCCGTGGGCTTTTAAAACTATGAACCGATAACCCGAATACGGAGCTATTCGTCGAAATGCCACTGCAAACCAGCATTTTTGCATAATATTGCGATGTTGCTGCCAAAAAATATGGCACTGACAGTTTGTTTTGCATCAAATCCATCTTAAACAGCGAAAATCCGATGAATATTTAACTTATTGAACTTTCAGCGGCAGGAGAAACACCTGAAGACGACGGAAGAGGCGTCAATGATCATCGATGCCGGTCGACGAAGCCAAAAATATCCCATCTTTATTTATTTACTCAGTTAGCTTTGTGATAAACGTATATTTATTTTAAAATTGTAGTTTTTGGATTGAATGTTGCTCTATCAAAATATTAACAACACGACCAAGAAAATAAATTTATTTCGAAACATTTACAGAAGAATAAGAATAGACAATTTACCGCACTTTTCGATATAAAAACGGTGCGAAACTGTAATCCAACAAGTAGAGCAATATCCGACGAATCGCATTTCAGCGGCGATGAAGTTTTGGGACCGTCTCCGTTTACGACGACGGCGTCGATGACCATTGACGCCTCTTCCGTCGTCTTCAGGTGTTTCTCCTGCCGCTGAAAGTTCAATAGGATAAATATTCATCGGATTTTCGCTGTTTAAGATGGATTTGATGCAAAACAAACTGTCAGTGCCATATTTTTTGGCAGCGACATCGCAATATTATGCAAAAATGCTGGTTTGCAGTGGCATTTCGACGAATAGCTCCGTATTCGGGTTATCGGTTCATAGTTTTAAAAGCCCACGGAAAGTTTCGGCTTGTTCATTTTAAGGCAAATATACAATGAAAATGCTCCACTTTTATCAAAAACATATGTTTCCGGGAAAAATCTCCGTAAGCGTTGCAAATCATCGTATATTTCTGTATTTTTTAAATGAACAAGGCAAAATTACTCGTCTTGCGATGCTTGAGTTTGACTGATCAAAAAGAATACAAAAACTTACTGTTGTTGTGGGGGTCGCATTCGAGCGAAACGAATCCACTGCTTCTTGGCTCGTCGGCAGATCGGTGACGCGGCGACGGGCTCATGCAATCGGGATCAATCTGCAATTATTGTTATTAACTTGCATCATCATTAACAAAAAATCTTACCTTTCAATACCTGTAAATAGCACCACGCTCGCGTACACGCGAACGCGGAAGCAAAAAAAAAAAAAAAAAAAAGAAGATTGAAATTGCAAATACGAAAAGAAACATCAAACACCTTTTAGCCATTTTCGGTGGTAAAGGTGTGAACAAAAATTAAAAAAGGAAAAAAGAAATAAACAAGAGGCAAAGCAAAACGAAAAAAAAACACCAAATATATATCAATTTCGCACTGTTTTTTGCCATTTTGGTGGTAAAAAAGGCGGAATAGTAAAATTTCATCGAATTCAGTCAAAAATAACAAATTAAATAAACACAATTAAGAAAATAACACATTTTATTGCACATCAATTACATAAAATAAATTACAAAAAATGAGAATTATCCCTCCTTACAGTCGGGTTAATTATATTTTCCCCGTCATAAAATCTCGTTAGTACAAACATTTATTAATTCAAACTGGGATCGTAGTGGTATTTGCTGATCGTAGTGGTATTTGGCGTTAGTGAAACAATCAGCAGTAGGCCAGGCCGTACTGCGCAAGTAGGCAATAGGTTAATGTAACAAAAACTCGAAAAAAAAAAAAAAAAAAACCGTAAATAACACAGACAGAAATGGGTATAGTCAAAACAATCAAAGACGACAGTGAGTTAACAAAACAAGGCGGTAAACGACCGAAAGAGTTTGAAAACAAAAGGCTAAGGATGGAATGGCGAGACTGCAACAAGGTTGTAAAATTAATCTGATGAAAGATGATTTGGTGACGGGGGCAAGAAAAAACTGCGGATGGCTTTTTGGGAAAGGAAGGAGACATAGGTAGGGGGCCATCAAAAAATTAGCCGGAAAGGTTATGCGATGAGCCGCACCAAGAATAACTCTAAATGAACAACGAAAACAGACCACGGTCAATTAACATTCTGCTGCTCGACTGCAGCTTCCGACATCTCTTGGTGCTGATCCGACCATCGTCCCGAAGTTGGCTCGACGTCGGCGCACGGCTCCTGAGCCTTTGCGGATGGCAATATCGGGTTGTTGAGATCCACGCCTTGCGAATCCGGCACATCCACCAAGTACCTCTGCAGTCCAGCTTCTGACCTCCAGCGCCCTCTATTCCTTATCTCCTCGAGGGAGCGGCCGTTTCTTCTTAGTTCGTTTGCAGCCCCTTTCCTTAGGGAGTGATGGGAGCAGTCCTCTATCCCTGCCTTGAGCAAGACGGACTTGGTTATCGATTGGATTGCTGATGGGGAGAGTGCCTTGTTGTTGTTGAGGTTTGGGAATACGTAGATGCTGCGACCGCTTATTCGGACCCTCCACTTTGCGAGTAGAATCCCGACGTCTGATCCTTGCTGGCACTCCACGAATGTTCTTCTTCCTCTTGCTTCCTGGTCGTTCTTGGCTCTTCCGAGATTCGCCGCCTCCTCCGACCTCAAGAGCGCCGACCATGATAGCAAGGCTATCAGCGCGTCCCTTTCGGATTTGACGTCTCTCGCTTCCTTTGCCGTCTCCAGAATCGCCAAAATGTCCAATTTGGTGACCTCTTTGCGCGGAGTCCTCACGTCCACTTCCTCTCGTTTTTTCGCTTTCACCAGAGCTGTGGCCAGAGCGTTTTCCGTAGCTTGAAGAGAGTTGTGGGACATTTGGAAGGCGGCAACGGCTTGCGACATTGAGCTGCTCCCCACGGTTTTGTTAATGTGCGCCAGATATAGGAGAAGTGATGGTTCACCATCTGGAAATCCCGTATCGTGCAGCCAACGGAGTCTTCTTTTGTTGGCGTTTTCGTACGCTTTCACCGTGTTACCAGCTCTCGCTAGTTCTGGTGCGTTCAGGATCGTTGTCCACAGTTCTCTGCCTCCGTCCCCAGCCAATTCTTTCAGCCGATCCAGTAGGTGCTTTCTGGCTCCTCCTGCAAATCTCACAATGTTTATCATATCATAACCGGGTGGGTGGGTGGGGCACACGCCGAAACCACGTAGAATGCCTTTTTTAGCGCGGTCCTGTCCACTTTACATTCGCTCGTTGCGGGACCCATGGGATGTGAAGGTCCCTGCGCCTTTAAGCTTTTATCTCGTCGTCTCACCTTTCTCTCACCGCTTCTTTTTTTGTCATTTCTTTGGGGAAAATCATAAAATATCACGGAGGGGAAAGGCGCGCGGCGCCATTGCAGAAACGCATGTGGCAATTACGTTGAGGGGGTGTGGCCTCTTTTATTCAATTTCAAGTTCCCGCGCCGGCACACCGTGTCGGTTCTCGATTAATTCGACAGTAAATGAAGAAGGGCTAACCTGCGACAGTTATCGATAGGCCATTGGTTCAAGACACAAATACGATGCACATGACTTCTGAAAAAATGTTATTGTTTTTAAAACTTCGTCACCTCACAAGCGGCGATATGTCAACAATAAGAAAACAATTACAAACAATTGGGAGAAAACCCGGAGAATGCTTCGATAAGCGTGGAACGGGAAAAATGTTAAAAATTTTGAACAGAGTATTATTCCAATTGTTTGTCATTTTTCCCTTTTTTGGATACTTTTTTGACAAGCCCATAAAATTCGGCCCCGCTTCTTTCCTCAAATTTCAACCTTGTTGCAAAATTTCCACGGGCAAAATAAAGTAAAAGTAAAATCACCTGAAAATTGAGCAAAGAGGCGAAGCCTGAATTGAGAGTTATGGCGGATTGTAAAGTGGCACATTTTTTAAATCAATAATAAAGGAATATCAATTATTTTGTTAATAAAAAATTTAAATGAAAACAAACGAACAAATAATTTAGGCCAGAATACTGAAAAATGCCATACAAACTCTCGTTTGGCGACACGCGACGCAGCCCAACGCGCTGCGATCGGAGTAAAATAAGATCTGATCAGATCCCTAAATTTCCTGATAATATGGGCGCTATGCGGGTTGGGGGGGGCCACCCAAAAAAAAATTTTTTTTTTCGTTTTTTTGTGCGGTTTCGCATCGCTTTTGGTTTGTTTCATATATTAATCTCATTCTGCATTATTTTTTAGCCAGGACAGTTCAGCGGCAACGCGCCGGAAGCATGTGTGATACTTTTCAAATATGCGACCGGAGGGAGCTGGGCGGAAGCTTGCTTTGACCCTTTTGAGTGTTTAATCGGCTCCCAGTAACCTTTTCTTATCTTTTTAAACTCATCTTTAGACTTTTAATCACAAAAAATCATCCCGCAAAGCATGCTTCCGCCCAGCTCCCTCCGGTCGCCAATTTGAAAAGTGTCACACATGCTTCCGGCGCGTTGCCGCTGAACTTTCCAGGCATCGATAAATGCTCAGAAACGAATATTCAAAGCGTGAACAACAAAAAAAGTGCAAAAAAAATTAGTGAAAAAAAAAATTTTTTTGGGTGGCCCCCCTCAACCCGCATAGCGCCATAATATGCGCTTATTGCGAAATCGATACGAATCTTACAAGATCTGTTTAAGATTCCTAAATTTCCTAATATTTTCTAATTTTTCTAATTTTACTCGGGTCTCCTAATATTATTCCCATTTTTTCTTATAATTTCTAATTTTTCTAATAATTAAAGAAATGAAATGCCTGAGGAGAGGGTTTTTGATGCCGGGAAAATTTAAAATAAAAAAAAGTAAATTTGGCGTGACGTGAATAAACTGGAAGGAGTTTTTTGACAATTTATTCTTTAAAAATCCTTCGAAAAAAACAAACAAAAAGTCGTGCGCGGGACTTGCAAAAAACCTTGCACGAAAGGAAAAGGGCGGAGCTTCGAGTTGTTTTTGTTTTTTTGCATGGAAAACATTTTTGCGATTTGACTGTAAATGCTCCCAATGTCTGAAATCGAAATCGAATCCCGCGCCACGGAATGGTCTGACCTACCCATCGAGCTTCAGAGCATGATTGTGGAGTTGTGTGATTATTCGACAAGGTATGTCGCCTAGTTTTCAATAATATGCCCGATTTTCAGATGCCGCCTTCGCGCCACCTCATTCTCTCTGAAACATCTCGCAGACACCGCGAAACTGTTCATTCCGTCGGTGAAAATCCGCGAAAAACGCAACGAAGTAGTTCAGCTAACGTTCACTTTTAGCTCGGGTGCTGAAGAATATGTGCTAAACTACTATAGCCTTGAATGGGGTCAGACATGTATCAAACAACGTGGCAAACAAGACGTTATCGTAGACGAAAAAGATCCCGGCGAAGCGACGTTAGATTTGTTCAAGAGATGTTGCGTTCAGGTATGATTCGGAAGTCAGCGAACGTCTTTATTTTTATGCTTATTTTGGACCTCTTTTGTAAAAAGAACCGGAATTTTTTTCGATGTTTTCTTCGGAAAATTATTTCCGGAAAATCGGGTTTTTCCATTTCAAAAATTTTTTTCCAACACCGAAAAGTATATTTACATTTTTTATACATTTCAAAATCAGACTTTAAAAAAAAAACGGCTTTGAAATGTCCCGGAGCCATTTTTTAACGAACTAAATAATTTTCTGGACTTTCGTTTCTCTTGAATGATGACTTTCCTGGATAGAACAAGGAATAGTTTCATGACATCCGTTGTTTTCATGTCCACTGTTTTCTGCTTTTTAGACGCACCATACTCTTTTTTTTCAGAAAAACGTAACCATTGGCCATCTCTTCTTAGAGACGTGTGACGAGACATCTTGGTTTGAGAATGACAACCTTTTCAGCTTGTCGGAAATTATTCAGGTTCAGAAAATCTTATGGCATAGAGATGGAGATTCGGGGTTGGGTTGCACGATTTTGCAAAGGTGCCGCCCGGAGTTGCTCAAAGATATCAAAGGTAATTGTTTATGTAACAAGCCTGCGCTGTTTGGCTTCCTAAAGCATCCAAAAAACCTTCGAGTTGTTGGAAAAATGCTGAAAGCGCTGTTCCATTCCTCGTCCACGGCCATTTGTGGTCTCGCAGCGATAGAAAAAAGTGACATATTTCAGTTCAAGAGTACTGCAACTTCGAGGTTATATTGTTTGAAGTAATAAATGTGAAAGCGTTCAAGAATCTAGAAAGCCTACAAATTTTCGGCCAAATAGACGCTGTTGATGAAGACGTTCTCGCTCTGAACGCTTCGAAAATACATTTGGAATCGCATATATTTTCCGGGAAATTGGTAAACGAGTTGGTAAAGAAGTGGGCTCGAGAGAATAAAAAAGAATCGTTTTGCCTGCTGAAAGGTGGAAATTTCGACGAATTGACGACAACTGGATTCGAACCGATTCCATCGCTAGAGGGAGAACCGTCAGTCATTTTTCAAACGTGTTTTAATAATTAAAAGCCACCCTTCAGAATCTCCGCTTACCGTATGCCACTCCCCGACAACAGCGTCATTTATCTGAAAAGGGGTCCTAAGGCCGTTTCTTTGGAGATCAAAAACCAACCGGTCTCGGATGATTCGCCCATGGACCGGCAACGCGAAAGGTGTCTACGAACAACTGCTGACTGCTGCTGTGATCCGAATTTCGCGCCATACGAAGACGGCGATGATTCGGAATATGACAACTACTCAGATCGTGACTCTGACTATGAAAACGAGTATGGATACGGTTGGCGAAGATACGAACTTGATGAGTCGGATTTTGATGAATACGATTTCAGTAATGATGAAGAAGATTATTAAATTTGAAAAAAAAATTGTTTTTTACAACAAATTTGTTTTTTTCTTGGGAACCGAACCTTTTATTTCTGAAATGTTTTTTCTTCTTTTTATATATTGTCAGCCCGCCAAAATGGCCAAACGCGCTCCGCTGAACTCAACGCTATGCGATTTTTATTTTGGTCTCCAAGTTATTTCATTTCACTCACTTCACTAATTTTTAAATAATGGACCTATTCATAGGAGAAAAAAGACAAAAAAAAACGTTTTTTTTCCTATTCATAGATGTAAAAAAACGACAAACAATGTCGAAAAACGAATGGCAAACAAGTGTTTATTGACCATGATAGACCATTGATAGTAAGGAGGCACAGAGATGTTTACAACCCCGTGGGAACGGACTTGTTTATGGACCTATTCATAGGATTCGTTTTTTGACATTTTTTAACGTTTTTTAACATTGTTTGACATTTTTTGACATCTATGAATAGGAAAAAAAAACAAAAACAAACAAAAAAAAACATTTTTTTTGTTTTTTTTCTTCCTATGAATAGGTCCATTACTAGTTCATGCAAACTCCGCCCCTTTTCTGCGCCTCCTCTCTATCAATGGTCTATCATGGTCAATAAACACTTGTTTACCATTCGTTTTTCGACATTGTTTGTCGTTTTTTTACATCTATGAATAGGAAAAAAAACGTTTTTTTTTGCTTTTTTTCTCCTATGAATAGGTCCATAACGAAAACGTAGAAAATTTTCATTGAACTGGCATAAATACGCCTTTTTTTTTGGTTTTTTAAAGATTCCTTTTTTTACCCATCTCTGCTCCCAATGGCCGGAATCGGAATCGAATCACGTGTCACGGAATGGTCGGACCTACCCATCGAGCTTCAGAGCATGATTGTGGATTTGTGTGATTATTCGACAAGGTTTGTCGCCTAGTTTTTTTTTCAATACCTTTTTGAAAATTGCAAATGCCAAATGTCCGATTTTCAGATGCCGTCTTCGCGCCGCCTCATTCTCTCTGAAACATCTCGCGGACACCGCGAAACTGTTCATTCCGTCGGTGAAAATCTGCGAAAAACGCAAGAAAGGCATCCAGCTAACGTTCACTTTTAGCTCGGATGCTAAAGAATATCTGTTAAAGTACTATAGCATAGGATACTGTCAGACACGTATCAAACAACTTGGCAAACAAACCGTTATCGTAGACGGAAAAAACCCCGATGAAGTGGCGTCGGATTTTTTCAAGAGATGTTGCGTTCAGGTTTGATTCATTTGCATGATTCGGAAGTTAGCAAACGTGTTTACTTTCATGCTCATTTTGGGCCTCTTTTGTAATGCCGAGTCCAAAGTTAAACAATTTCCTGGAATCACGTTTTTTTCTGCAGTCCAAAGTTGCACAAAAAATCCCAGAAATAACAGGTGTTTACCACTATATTTCCGGTGTTTTTTGTTTAAAACTTTCACGCCGAAAAATACAGTGGTAAAAACCTGTTATATTTATATTTCTGGGATTTTTGTGCAACTTTGGACTGCAGAAACAAAGTGATTCCAGGAAATGTTTTAACTTTGGACGCGGCATAAAAAAACCGTGAAAACACCATTTTTCCGATTTTTTCTTCGTATAAATTCAACGTGAAAGGAAATATTGTGAAATTAATCGAGTCGACAGGCGCGATTTATTATATAAAAATTTCATTTTCTTGCCTCCATCCCCAAAACATAAGTGCCAATGTCGCTGCGTAAGTTTTTATTAATTGTGTTTTCAATCGACTTGCGGCATCAAAACGTGAACTCCCGCCCACTTTTTTCACGTAAAAATTGAAAATGCACTAAAATTTAATGTTCGCGTGTAAAAAAGTGGGCGGAATTTCACGTTTTGATGGCGCAAGTCGATTAAAAATACAATTAATAAAAACGTGCGCAGTGACATTGCATCAAACTGTGTGGCAATTATGTTTTGGGGATGGAGCCAAGAAAATGAAATTTTTAATAAATCGCGTGAGTTGACCTATCGACTCTCGATTAATTCGACAATACTTCGGAAGCCACAATGAAAATCACAAAGTTCTAAATTTGGTGGAGCGGGATTTACCAGCGTGGCGTGTCGAGACATATTATGGATTCATGAATGAGCGACAAAACGCGGTGAATTGGAGACCCTGACAAAACCGGGGAAAAACACGAAACCGGGGAAGACAAAACCAGGGAAGACAAAACCGGGGAAAAAATCGGACAAAACCTGGGAAGAGGCTCCGCCCCCTTTTGCAACCGCCGCAATGTTTTTCGTTGTGTTTTTTTTTCAATCGAGTCGAGGGAGTTGATTTTTGGAAATAATTATTTATTTTGTAAATTCATTTATCATTTTCTGTTTTACCATTGATTAACTTGTTTCGTCGATTTTACTTAAAAAGAGAAATTAAATATCCTGATGTTGCGATATATATTTTTAAAGTAAATACAAATATTCAATTTTCAAAGATTTCCAAATATTAATTTCGAAAATATGTGTGAATTTTTTTTTATTAAAAAATGTACTAACTAATTGATTTACACTTTTGCAAATGTTTCTTTCATATAATCATTTGCCATTTTGATGAATTTTTATGGTGCGTAGCTCATTTTTCACCTTGGTTTCTGCTGCTTCGATTGATTAATTCTTGTTTTTTATGGCAAAAATTGCCTATAGAATTTTTTTTTGCAAACAGTTAAGAACGTTGCATAGAAAACCATGAAAGAATAGTAAAAAAAAGTTCAATCAGCAAGAAAAACGGGCCGCATCGAACCCTTGTTTATTGTTTCGTGTCGCACACATTGAATACGTCGTTATTTTTTTTGCAGATGTCCATGTTGAAAGTCAAGGAAGAATGCGACGACAACATGTCGGGATCTCGAAAATGGCTCCAACGTAATAATTTTTTGCCCAATAATAGTAATTTTCTCTAATTGTAGGATTTGACGTCGGAACGGCAAAAAAGCGAATGAAAATTGACAAAATTCGACATCAAATTGAGGATGAAGAAAAAAAAAGAAAACGAAGCCAAACGCAAAAAAACGTCATTGGAAAACGAGCTCACCGCACTATGCGGTAAGTTACTTCAATTTCAAACCGAATTTCATCCTTGTAATTTTATAAGATTGCTCAACAAGTCGTGCCGTTTCTACTTTTCCAGTGATTTACATCGATGGAAATTTAGACGGACTGGAGTATATCGAAGATTCTGATGGCAGGAAAAGTCGTGGAACTTTCCAAGGGGCGTCGACGTGTTCGCAGACTATCGACGAAGGTAGTCATCACGTGATTGAGGATTGCGAAAACCTCGGTAAATTGGAAATACGTGACACTAGAAATTATGTTTTCATGTTTTCAGGTCCTTTCGTTGAAGCGAACTCGGACTATCTGCTCGGGACAGATAGCTTTGGTGGCGCGGAGAAATTTGGATCCGGTGGAGCTGCGTCGACGTGTTCGGAGACTATCGACGAAGGTAGTCATCACGTGATTGAGGATTGCGAAAACCTCGGTAAATTGGAAATACGTGACACTAGAAATTATGTTTTCATGTTTTCAGGTCCTTTCGTTGAAGCGAACTCGGACTATCTGCTCGGGACAGATAGCTTTGGTGGCGCGGAGAAATTTGGATCCGGTGGAGCTGCGTCGACGTGTTCGGAGACTATCGACGAAGGTAGTCATCACGTGATTGAGGATTGCGAAAACCTCGGTAAATTGGAAATACGTGACACTAGAAATTATGTTTTCATGTTTTCAGGTCCTTTCGTTGAAGCGAACTCGGACTATCTGCTCGGGACAGATAGCTTTGGTGGCGCGGAGAAATTTGGATCCGGTGGAGCTGCGTCGACGTGTTCGGAGACTATCGACGAAGGTAGTCATCACGTGATTGAGGATTGCGAAAACCTCGGTAAATTGGAAATACGTGACACTAGAAATTATGTTTTCATGTTTTCAGGTCCTTTCGTTGAAGCGAACTCGGACTATCTGCTCGGGACAGATAGCTTTGGTGGCGCGGAGAAATTTGGATCCGGTGGAGCTGCGTCGACGTGTTCGGAGACTATCGACGAAGGTAGTCATCACGTGATTGAGGATTGCGAAAACCTCGGTAAATTGGAAATACGTGACACTAGAAATTATGTTTTGATGTTTTCAGATCCTCTCGTTGAAGCGAACTCAGACTATCTGCTCGGGACCGATGTCTTCGGTGGAGCGGAAAAAATTTTTTCAATCTGCATCGAGGGAGTTGATTTTATCTTGCCATTTGGAAATATTTATTTATTGTCCATTCGCGAAGAAAGCAAGTGCGCTCCACAAAACTTAGTACTACGTGGATTTCATTTTCGTCGCCAAATTTTTTCATCTCACGTGTAAATTCAACGCGAAATGAAATAATTTGGCGACGAAAATGAATTCCACGAAGTACTAGGCTTTGTAGAGCGCACTTGCTTTCTTCGCGAATGGACAATAGTTCGTAAAATCATTTTCTGTTTCACCATTGATTAACTTGTTTCGTCGATTTTACTTAAAATGAGAAATGAAATATCCTAATGTTCCGGTATTTTTTTTTAAGTAAGCACAAATATTCAGTTTTCCAAAGATTTCCAAATATTAATTTCGAAAAACCATGCTTGTCGAAAACATTGGTTAAGTGGAAGTAAGTGAGACTGCGCTCTCCTCGGGCAAAGGGCCTGAAAACGTCGAAAAATGATTTCCACTTTGTAGGTAGTCGAAAATTTGAGACCCTCACGAAACCGGCGAAAACCTGGGTAAAACAGTTCAAAAAACTTTGAAAGCCTGCGGCACTGTTTTTCTGAATTTTTAAAGCATTTCCTGTACAAAGAACGCCGCAGACTTGCAGAGGGCGGGGCTTTTTCCACGGTTTCGTGGGTTTTCCCGCTTTTCTGTTTCTCGAAACTTTTGCGATAGAGTAAAAAAAAAATATTTCCTTCACAAACATTTATTTTATTACAACTGTGAATTACGTGAAAATAAAATAAAAATCAAATGAATTAAGAAATGAAAAAAAAGATATGCATGTAATGCAAAAGAAAAAAAACGGAGGTAGTTATAAAATTAATGATACAGATTGCTACACGCGGGGCGGATCTTGATAATGAGGTCATGCAGGTAAAATAAGAAGATACATAAATGTACAAAATAACAATACAACAAAATGATGAGAAAAAAGGAAAGTAAGGACAAGAATTGTGCAGTATCTAATTTTGCGCGACCAATTGATTCCAATTTGTACCCGAAAATTGGAGACCCCACGGAATGCTCCGATTTCCTGAAAATTTGGGAAATAATGGCAAAAATACTCGCTGACATTTCTGGAAAATTTCAGACCAAAATATCGACCTTTTCTGAAAATTTTTTGAATTGATATTTTGGTCTGAAATTTTCTTGGAATATCCGTCAGTATTTTTTCCATCATATTCGGCAAATACGCACGTATTTCCAATTTACCGAGGTTTTCGCAATCCTCAATCACGTGATGACTACCTTCGTCGATAGTCTCCGAACACGTCGACGCAGCTCCACCGGATCCAAATTTCTCCGCGCCACCAAAGCTATCTGTCCCGAGCAGATAGTCCGAGTTCGCTTCAACGAAAGGACCTGAAAACATGAAAACATAATTTCTAGTGTCACGTATTTCCAATTTACCGAGGTTTTCGCAATCCTCAATCACGTGATGACTACCTTCGTCGATAGTCTGCGAACACGTCGACGCCCCTTGGAAAGTTCCACGACTTTTCCTGCCATCAGAATCTTCGATATACTCCAGTCCGTCTAAATTTCCATCGATGTAAATCACTGGAAAAGTAGAAACGGCACGACTTGTTGAGCAATCTTATAAAATTACAAGGATGAAATTCGGTTTGAAATTGAAGTAACTTACCGCATAGTGCGGTGAGCTCGTTTTCCAATGACGTTTTTTTGCGTTTGGCTTCGTTTTCTTTTTTTTTCTTCATCCTCAATTTGATGTCGAATTTTGTCAATTTTCATTCGCTTTTTTGCCGTTCCGACGTCAAATCCTACAATTAGAGAAAATTACTATTATTGGGCAAAAAATTATTACGTTGGAGCCATTTTCGAGATCCCGACATGTTGTCGTCGCATTCTTCCTTGACTTTCAACATGGACATCTGCAAAAAAAATAACGACGTATTCAATGTGTGCGACACGAAACAATAAACAAGGGTTCGATGCGGCCCGTTTTTCTTGCTGATTGAACTTTTTTTTACTATTCTTTCATGGTTTTCTATGCAACGTTCTTAACTGTTTGCAAAAAAAAATTCTATAGGCAATTTTTGCCATAAAAAACAAGAATTAATCAATCGAAGCAGCAGAAACCAAGGTGAAAAATGAGCTACGCACCATAAAAATTCATCAAAATGGCAAATGATTATATGAAAGAAACATTTGCAAAAGTGTAAATCAATTAGTTAGTACATTTTTTAATAAAAAAAAATTCACACATATTTTCGAAATTAATATTTGGAAATCTTTGAAAATTGAATATTTGTATTTACTTTAAAAATATATATCGCAACATCAGGATATTTAATTTCTCTTTTTAAGTAAAATCGACGAAACAAGTTAATCAATGGTAAAACAGAAAATGATAAATGAATTTACAAAATAAATAATTATTTCCAAAAATCAACTCCCTCGACTCGATTGAAAAAAAAACACAACGAAAAACATTGCGGCGGTTGCAAAAGGGGGCGGAGCCTCTTCCCAGGTTTTGTCCGATTTTTTCCCCGGTTTTGTCTTCCCTGGTTTTGTCTTCCCCGGTTTCGTGTTTTTCCCCGGTTTTGTCAGGGTCTCGTGAATTGTGGGGCAAAAGTTGGCTGGTCTCACCACGATTTTGACAGACTACGGTTAGCGCGAAAATATATTTATTATTTTTTTTTTTCTAATTAAAACGCATTTTCATAGTTTTTTCTCAACAAAATGTGTTTTTGAAAAGAAATGCTCAATTCCAGGTTCCAAAAAACATTTTAATAGTGAAAAATGCTAGTCAAAAGGCAAAAAATCGCGTTTTTATTAAAAACAAAAGAATAAAAAATATTTTTCGCGCTAACCGTAGTCTGTCAAAATCGTGGCGAGACCAGCCAACTTTTGCCCCCACAATTCACCGCGTTTTGTCGCTCATTCACGAATCCATAATACTGTGAAAACAAAAAAATTGCAACGCGGTGTTTACGTACTTTCAAAATTCAAACGAAAATGGGAACAACTCTCTTCATTTCCCAAGCTATTTCTTTCATTGCCGTTTGAATTTCAAAAGTACGCAAACACCGCGTTGCAATTTTTTGTTTTCACAATAACGACACGAACCACCCGCTCACATTTTTTGCACTGCGTTTATTTCAAAAACCTGAGAGGCGGAGTTTCGATTTTTCGCACCACTGCTTGTTGTAGCGAGCAAGAATATTGAATTTATTATAAATCAGTATGAATAAAAAAAACTTTTAAAAATTATTCTCGTCGAAATTTTGAATATTAATCAAAAAATTCCGTTCAAATACAGATTTCACGGTATATTAAAATAGTCGGTGCTACCTCGGAATAGAACTGTTTTGGAATAGAACTGTTTCGGAATATAACTGTTTCGGTATAGAACTGTAGTAAAATAGAACTGTAGCGAAATAAAACTGTTCGGAATAAAACTGATCGGAATAGAACTGTAGCGAAATAAAACTGTTTTGAAATAGAACTGTTTCGGAATAGAACTGTTTCGGTATAGAACTGCAGCGAATTAGAACTGTAGCGAAATATAACTGTTTTGGAATAGAACTGTAGTGGAATAGAACTAAAGCGAAATAGAACTGTCCCGAAACATAACTGTAGCGGAATAGAACTGTTTTGGAATAGAACTGTAGCGAAACAGAACCGCCTGAAATGGAGCTGTAGTGACCCAGGAAAGCTAGAGCAGCTCGAACAAGTATTCAGTTGTACATGGTGGGTAATTGATTTCAATTTCGCGCAGCGGTTCTTCTTGTACAGCTCCATTTTAGGCAGTTCTGTTCGCTACAGTTCTATTCCAAAACAGTTCTATTCCGCTACAGTTCTGTTTCGGGACATTTCTGTTCCAAAACAGTTTTTTTTTCGCAACAGTTTTAATCCGCTACAGTTCTACACCGAAACAGTTCTATTTCGCTACAGTTCTATTCCAAACAGTTCTACTTCGTTACAGTTATTTTTCGCTACAGTTCTATACCGAACAGTTCGATTCCGAACAGTTCTATTCCGAAGCAAGTTCTATATCGCTACAGTTCTATTCCGAGCGAGTTTTATTCCGAGGTAGCACCAAATAGTCATATATAAACAAAATTTTTTGAAAGAACCATCATCTAGCCCAACACTGATGATTTCAATTTTCATAGAGTTTTGCTCCAGGAAGAGGGTTCTTTTCATTCTCCCCCCGTAAAAAGACGGTCTATGGAAAAAAATACGTTAGCTGAGAGGGCTGGGTTCAGTCGTGAACGTCGATCAACATTTTAAGAGTATTTAATAAACTTCCTTTTTTCAGAAAAATGTAACTATTGGCCATCTCATCTTAGAAACGGTTGAAGATACACCTTGGCTTTATCATAACCACCTTTTCAGCTCTTCGGAGATTCTTCAGGTTGAGGAGATATATTGGAATAAAGATGGAGATTCAGAGTTGGCTTGGACAATTTTGCAAAGATGCCGCCCGGAGTTGCTTAAAGATATCAAAGGTAATTGTTTATGTAACAAGCCTGCGATGTTTGGCTTCCTAAAGCCACCGAAAACCTTCGAGTTGTTGAGAAAATGCTGAAAGCGCGGTCTCACAAACAGAAAAAAAAAATCATATTTCAGTGGAAGGCTACAACGTCTTCGAGATTCCATTGTTTGAAATGGTCAATGTGAAAGCGTTCAAGAATCTACAAAGCTTAGAAATTTTGGCCGAAGTAGACGCTGTTGATGAAGACGTTCTCGCTCTTAACGCGTCACAAATACATTTGGAATCGAATAAATTTTCCGGAAAATTGGTGAACGAGATGGTAAAGAAGTGGGTTCGAGAGAATAAAAAAGATTCATTTTTCTTGCTGAAAGGAGTGAATTCCGACGAATTGACGACAACTGGATTTGAACCGATTCCATCGCTAGTCGGAGAACGGTCTGTCATTTTTCAAACGTTGTTTTTTTTTAAATAATTTAAAGCCACCATTCAGAATTTCCGCCTACCGTATGACACTCCCCAACGATAACTTCATATTTTTGAAAAAGGGTTCTAAGGGCGTTTCTGCGGAGATCAAAAACCAACCGTTCTTGAATAATTCGCGAATGGACCGGCAACGCGAAAGGTGTCTAAAGTCACTTGCTGACTGCTGCTGTGATCCGAATGTCGCACCGCACTATCGCGCTGATGATTCGGATTATGACAACTACTCAGATCGTGACTCTGACAATGAAAACGAGTATGGATACGGATTTTGATGAACACTATTGAAAAAATAAATATTTTTTATTGGGAACCGAAATAATAATCGTATGCAAATATTCTCCGTTTGAAAAATTAAAACAAAAAAATAGGTCACGGGTGATAGAACTCTTGATAAATCAACAAAAAAAAATTAAACCTTCTGCTGATACTCAATGTCGACGAGCTTGGCAATAGTATTGAGCTGAATATTCGAAGTACCCTCGTAAATTGTTCCAATTTTCGAATCACGATAAAACTTCTCCACTGGGAACTCTTTGGTGAATCCGACACCTCCGAGCCACTCGACGCACTTTGAGGTCGTCGTGGTGGCCACCTGGGAGGCGTAGAGTTTCGCTATGGCGGCCTCGCGCACGAATGCAAGTCCGTTCTCTTTCATGCGCGCCGCGTTGTAGACGAGCAGGCGAGCGGCCTCGATTTCCACGCGGGCTTGGGCTATTTGGTGTTGCATTCCCTGAAAGGGTCGCGAATATTGGGATATAAATATAGCTGTGGATGGTGGGATGTACCTGGAAGTCAATGAGCCGCTGTCCAAACTGCTCTCTCTGCTGCAAGTAGGGAACCGTCTGGTCGAAACATCCTTGCGCCAAGCCAAGCATTTGAGCTCCGATTCCGATTCTGCCCGCATTTAGGCACTCGATTGCGTATTTGTATCCTGGAAATATCAGGGTCTTAAATATCGTCTTAAGTTTCTTGCCAAAAAAAATAGTTTTTTTCCTTATTCAAACGACGGAAAAAAAAGAAAAAAATCCGTGGCCGCGAGAGTTTTTTTCCGTTGCTTTTCTAGGCCATCGCAAAAGTTTTTTAGGCCCTCCGCCGTGAGACTGTATTTTTTCAAAAATTATTCGCCCGTAAATCGATATTTCGCAGGTCGCATGGCCGAGGGCTTAGAAAAGCAACGGAAAAAAACTCTCGCGGCCACGGATTTTTTTCTTTTTTTTTCCGTCATTTGAATAAGGAAAAAAACTATTTTTTTCCGACCCTGAATAACCCCATAATGTTCGCGTGAAAAAAAGTTTTACACTATTTCGCTTTCCGCTGGAAATTTTTTTTCTTGAAAAGCAGCGCAATTCGTTGACAGGCACAAGAATTTCAGAAAAAAAACTGATTGATTTGTGCTCAGAAATTAGAAAAAAAGAGCCAGGAAAAGATAAAACTGAGGAATAAGCCCGCCCCTTTTGCAAATCAGGGTTTCAATTTTTCGTGCAATTTATCAAAAATGATACCTTTTCCATACTCTCCCAAAATGGCCGACTTGTGAACGCGCACGTTGTCAAAATGGACCGAACATGTGGAAGAGGCGCGAATGCCGAGCTTGTCCTCCTAAAAATTTGTTAAAATTTTTCTTCGTTCCAAATTTTGGACAAAAATTTCCGGCAAAAACTGGAAAAAAGTGCTATTCTTTTGGCCACTGTTCTCTTTTTCTTCCATCGCTGCGAGAGCGCATTTTTTGACACAGTTGAAATGAGTGCGACCGTAACCCATAAGAGATTATGATATTTTAACCACAAAAAAAGAAGACGAATTCAAACCAACCTTCTTTCCCACAGAAACACCCTCCTGATTCCGATCCACCAGGAAGCAAGTGATGCCCTTGTACCCCTTAGCTGGCTCCGCGTTAGCAAAAACCAAAAAGAACTGGGCGTGTCCTGCATTAGTGATCCACATTTTCGATCCAGTGATCAAAAAGTCGTCTCCGTCCTTCTTGGCAGTCGTCTTCAACGCGAACGCGTCCGATCCCGATCCAGTCTCTGACAGAGCGAACGATCCAATCGCCTCCGAGACAATTTTCGGCAGATATTTCTGCTTCTGCTCTTCGGTTCCCAGCTGGATGATAAGTGGTGCAACGAGGGTGTTTTGCACGTCGACAAAAACGGAAACGGATGGATCCACTTTTGCCAACTCTTCAATGACGAGCACCGCGTCGAAGAATGAGGATCCGGGGCCGCCGTATTTCTCGGGGATTTCGATTCCCATGAGCTAAAGGGATGTGGATGATTTGGAGCTGTAAGTGTTAAGTACTCACTCCGTTCTCAAAGGTTCCGGTGATTACCGACTGGTGCATTTGGGATTTGTCGTCCATCTCGCGAACCAGCGGTTTGATGACATTGACAGCGAAGCGGCGGACTGGAAAATGCGACATTTTTTTGTCAATGTGCCGAACTACCGTATTTAATCTAATTGCCCAGCACGCCCTTCTATTTTATCGCAACTACCAAACTTCGTCCATCTCATGCCTGCTTGGTTACGATGTTTCTCGCCAAGTTTGGTGCGTCAGTCTCTAATTTCCCGACAGTTGAGATAAAAAGTATAAAATAGAAGGGCATGCCGAACAATTACAGTAAATACGGTTTGTCGATTTCGGGCTGTATGCTAAATGCATGACGGCTATTAGCCGTTTTTGAGAGGGTACGACAGAATAGAAATGAGCGAAATCGAAATGCTACAAAATAGAATTGCTACAAAAAAGAACTGGAAAAAAATAGAAGTGAGCGAAATAGAAATGCTACAAAATAGAACTTTTTGGGCGATGGAGCGCGTTTGCATTATTTTTTCAATTTCTCAGTTTTTCGCCGATTATAAAGTTTTTTTTCTGAAACTGCACTGATTTTATACTTTTCTTCATTTTCGCTGTTGTTAAGTGCTTAAAATATCTGAAAAATCCTATAATAATCGGAAAATTCGAAGAATAATGCAAACGCGCTCCATCGCACCGATTTCTATTTCGCCCATTTCTATTTTGTCACATTTCTATTTCGCGCTCTTCTATTCCGCTCATTTCTATTTTGTAGCCGTTCTATTTTTCCAGTTCTTTTTTGTAGAATTTCTATTTCGCCTATTTCTATTCTGTCGTACCCTCGTTTTTGATAAATAGCTGAACGTCAATTTGGCGTGAGCTGTTCAATGGCAAATAGCCATGTAGCTGCCTAGATTCGTCATCTCTTACCAGAGTAGCCAAAATTTCGATTTCGTCGGCAATTCGCCGATTTCAGGCCGACTTGATGCTTAAAATTCATTTCCACTATTCAGAAACCGTGTTATTTAAGATGGATGATGAGAAATTAGGCAGCAAAATTTCGAATATGGGAACAATTTTTCCGAAAAAATCAAGGTTTTTTCCCGTTTCTAAATAAATATTTCTGCAAGAAAAATTACAAAACATTCAAATTATCGGTTAAAATCCAGGATTTTTGAAAAATTAAACGATAATTTAAACATTTTATAATTTGTCCTCCAAAAACGAATTTCTCGGTAAAATTGTGCTCATATTCGAAATTTCACTGCTCTATTTTTCATCCTCCATGTTAAATAAATATTTAACACGTTTTTTCTAAACAAAGGTATTTAATTTTCGGCATCAAGTCGGCATGAACTCGGCGAATTGCCGACAAAACTTGGCTCCTCTGGGAAGATATGACGGATATAGGCAGATACATGGCTATTAGCCATTGAACAGCTCGCGCCAAACTGGCGCTTTCAAAAACCAAACATCCGCTGATCCCGAACCCACCAGTCTCCACAATCGATTGCTCCTGTTCAGAGAGCTGCTGAAGTGGCGACGGGATCTGCCCTTCCACATGAGCCCGTGGTTTCGCAGAGAGCGCTGCGGCAGAGACGAACTGGGTCGATGACCGCCCGATGAGCAGGGTACGCGCCAAAGAGGACATCCTGGAAAAAGGCGCGAAAATTTTAGGGTAGTCTCTAAACACTGATAACGAAGAAAAACTGATAAGAGTCAGGAAGCGGGGCAGAAAACAGAAAACGCAACTATCGGTTTAGTGGATGTGTGAACAATGATGTAGCGCGTAAAAACACACGCTACAAGATCATAAAAAAGATAGGGAAACGAAGGGAAAACAGAAAGAAGCGGATGAAAAAAGATGGGCGGTCTCGGAAGCAACTGGTGGCACGAAACAACTGGATGAACGTTGGTCTTCTAGCCTATTGAACTCGCCACGGAGTGATAAACACTTAAATGCCGCCCATGAAACTGGACAAAATTTTAGATACTGAAAACGGCCAAGAGCGATCGAATTGGGCCGTGTGCCATATACGTTTCTTCAACTTATTTGACATTTCAAATTTTGGGCATTCTCAGGTAATTGGCAAATAGCCATGGAAAACGGCAAATGAATTTAGCACACGCCCGAATTCGATGGATATTGACCGAAAATTTCCTGATGAAAATGAAAAACGAGCTGACCGCGTTAAAAACTTTTTATGGAACTTGATATTTATTTATTTCTTTCATCATTTCCTAAAAAAACACAAATTTTTCTAATGGTTGAACCAACAACAGAATTTCCGGGAATTCCCAGCGATTTCAACGACCTCAAAGTGATACCGGAATCGTTTGACGTCTGTTAAACGGCTCTGGGACGGTTCGAAACTCGCCGTGTTCGCACGTTTGACAAAATTCGACCAAGCACTAAAGTTTCGAAACGTCCCAGAGCCTGTTAATTATTCAGATTTAAATAATTATCTCAAATTTTAATTTTTCCTTTTCAGTTCTCCGCTCACAAAGAGGTCACTATGAAGAACTACTCACAAATAGCCATACTTTATAGGGTTTGTTAGTTTTGAGACGTTTCGAAACTTTGGTGCAATTCAATTTTGCGTCGCAGTGTTGGCACCAGTGAACCTCAGACTCTGACAAAACCGGGGAAAATTTTGCAAGTCTGCGGCACGGCTTTTCATATATAATGGATTAATGGACCTATGCATTTGAATTAAAATGAATTTTTATGTCATTTTAATTCAATGCATTACAACATATTAATTAATTAATCTGAATTTTCCTGAACCATTGAGTTTGAGTTTTTCTGAAAATCGCGCCTATCCATCCTGGTCAAAAAATGCATCTTTTGTCATCATTTTTGTGTACTCGGAGTAAATGTTTAAAGGCGCATGCATTTATTTGTTAATAAGTTCACTTATTTGACCAGGATGGCTAGGCGCGATTTGCAGAAACACTCAAACTCAATGGTTCAGGTAAATTCAGATTAATTAATTAATATGTTGTAATGCATTGAATTAAAATGACATAAAAATTCATTTTAATTCAAATGCATAGGTCCATAAGGCTTCCATTCGGACCAATTTTCGTCCGTCCGGTCCGTCCGTCCGTCCGCGGTTCGTCCGGTTCGTCCGCGGACGGTCCGGTTTGTCCGGCACGCTCTATTTGGCTGGGAATTTTAATTTATGGCACTCTCTTTAAAAATTCTGACATTGAAAATATAAGCGGTTGCAAATTTATGTAGAATTAGCTTTGCAAAAATAAATTTTTTAATTTTTTTCCGAATTTTTGATAGCAGAAACAAGACATTTCTATTGATATTTTTAAGAAAAAAGAACAAAAACAGCTTTTGAAAACAAAATATAGCTGAAACAAAAAGAAAAACTAACAAGAAAAAATCAGCTTTTTTTTCCTCCGAATGGAAGCCTTATAATGGATTCGTGACGGAGTGACATTTCACGTGAAACTGGGGAAGAAAATTTCTCTTCATTTCTTCAGTTATTTCTTAATTTTTTGGAATAAAAACGTGAAAAAATTGTCACTCCGCCACGAATCCATTATACGAAATTCATGCCGCAGACTTGCAAAAGACGGAGCTTCTTGCCCGGTTTTGTCAGGAATTCAAAGTGAAAGGTTTCGAAACGGCCCAGAGCCGAGTTTTCAACTCTAAAATTGAAAAAAAAAAAAAATTTTTTTTGAAGATTAAGTGCACGGATAATCGTCGAATCCGGATCGAAGAGTGCGCCGGTATTTTGTTGCCCGGAAACGAGACATCGGTGAGGTACCTGGCCGTTGAAAATGGCTATTAGCCATCCATCACGGAACATTGGAATTTCTGACGCATAGTGCCTATTTGGCAGCGATCTCGAGCTGTGCCACATGCTCCCAAAAATCGGCTCTCTGACGTTTCGAAAAATTTTCTGCATTTTGTCGTTACGGTGTTTGCACACAATAACTTGAAAAAGTTTTTTACGGAAAATTCCATTAAAAGTTTTAAAAGAAAGATTGTTTGCAAACACCGCGACGACAAAATGCAGAGAAAATTTCAAAACGTCCGAAATCCCAAAAATCGAGACCCTGACAAAACCGGGGAAAACCACGAAACCGGGGAAGACAAAACCAGGGAAGACAAAACCGGGGAAAAAATCGGACAAAACCTGGGAAGAAGCTCCGCCCCCTTTTGCAGCTGCTGCACGATGTTTTGTACTGGAAATGTTGAAAAAGTGCGCCGCAGACTTGCAACTTTTTCCCGGTTTTGTCCAGTTGCAAGTCTGCGGCGCACTTTTTCAACATTTCCAGTACAAAACATCGTGCAGCAGCTGCAAAAGGGGGCGGAGCTTCTTCCCAGGTTTTGTCCGATTTTTTCCCCGGTTTTGTCTTCCCTGGTTTTGTCTTCCCCGGTTTCGTGGTTTTCCCCGGTTTTGTCAGGGTCTCCAAAAATCGAGACCCTGACAAAACCGGGGAAGACAAAACCAGGGAAGACAAAACCGGGGAAAAAATCGGACAAAACCTGGGAAGAAGCTCCGCCCCCTTTTGCAGCTGCTGCACGATGTTTTGTACTGGAAGTGTTGAAAAAGTGCGCCGCAGACTTGCAACTGGACAAAACCGGGGAAAAGTTGCAAGTCTGCGGCGCACTTTTTCAACACTTCCAGTACAAAACATCGTGCAGCAGCTGCAAAAGGGGCGGAGCTTCTTCCCAGGTTTTGTCCGATTTTTTCCCCGGTTTTGTCTTCCCTGGTTTTGTCTTCCCCGGTTTCGTGGTTTTCCCCGGTTTTGTCAGGGTCTCCAAAAATCGACGGTTATTGTGTTTTCAATCGACTTGCGACATGAGAACGCGAGACTCGGCCCACTTATTTGTGCCGTTCTGTCTGCGTCTCTTCAAATATCACTGTGTTCGCGTGGTCGCGCACAAATAAGTGGGCGGAGTCTCGCGTTCTCATGTCGCAACTCGATTGAAAACACAATAATAGCCGAAAATTTGGTCGTGCTGCTGACAATGCATTTAATTGTGATACAAATTTAAAAATTATGGACTTTGCATTGGAGCGCGTTTATTTTCTTTTTTTTTATTTTCTTTTCGGAAATGCACTCTAATACAAAATTCATAATTTTTGAATTCGTATCACCATAAAATAAATTCTCAGCAGCACGAGGGAAATTTCGGTTATTAGCCATTGATTTCTGGGTATATGCAGTGGCACAGGCTTCAATATCTGCCGAACTCTCGCCAAATGAATGCGGCTAATGCCAACGATATACCATTTTTGAGGTCCCCATCAAAAAACTCGAGGGTGACGTGGCACGTGACACAATCTACGTCATCTACACGTTGGTCGGAAAGCAGTGGCACGATCAGAGAATGTCGGCGTTCGGGTGAGTGTGAGCTGTCTCTCTGCCGAACCCGTGCCATACCTGCGCCAAACCGGTGCCGGTTTTTACCAGTAGTGGTTTCGCGCTCTACCGATGATGATTTCCTTCGAACTTTCGCGTCTCTGCGTCTATATTAGCTTATTTAAACTTGGCAAAAATAGCTGTGGAGACGCAGAGAAATGCGCAAGGTCGCATTTGCCGCGACAGGAAAAATTTCGAAAAAAAATCAGACATTTTCCAGGTGCTGGAAGCGTGCCAAAAAGCAGGCAATATCAACGCGCTGCGTCTCGATTCGAATAAAAAAGGAAAAAGTGCGCGATTCGGATAGGCAAACGGATAAGGACAAGGAAAAAGAGAAAGACAAAGAAAAGAAAAAAGACAGCGACGAGAAAGAGGAGTAAGATTCGGCTCGCTGAGCTGAGTGTCATCAAAAAATAATTAAATTGTTGCTGGTGAAATAAACAAATAAACAGTTTTTAATTTTTCCAATGCCATCTTTGGCAAAAATGATCAACACATCAGGTACATGACACAAAAACGTCATCCTATTTATTTAAGTATTGATAACGGTCTGGAAGCGATCAAATGATCGCAGCGATGTTTGGTAGAGAACAGAACAATGCGTTTTTGCTGCGAAAATTGCGAACTATTTGAACAAAGTATCGATAAAAAACGGGGGAGAAAAATAAATAGGAATGTGTGCCACAAGATCATAAGAATAAGGAAAACATAAAGGAGCGGAGGAGAAAGATGGGCGGACTGGAGAGACTAGAGACGAAAAAGTTGGAGCATAGAAGCAACTGGTGCCGCCCATCTTTTTGCACATTTTTCGGACTTTTGAGAATTTATTTATTTAGATACAGTGTACTCAGCCACGCTCACTTTTTACAGCGCTTTGCTGCAAAATTCTGAAAATGGGCGTGGTTTTTTTGCCGGCAAAAAAAAAGAAAAAACGGTTCGGACCACGAAAAAAAAGAAAAAAAAAATAAAAAATGAGAAAAAAAAATTTGCATTTTAGGAGAAAGGGGCGGAGCCAATCAACTTGCAAGTGTGCCGCGCACTTGGCATTTTCAGATTTGTTCCTTGTTTCGGCTTTTCCCACAAAATAAATGTCTTCTATGCGTTCCTTTGAGCTGAAAATAATGGCTGTTTTGAGAAAAACAAAGAAATTTAGTGTTTATCAACGCAAGTTTTCCTTATTTTTTTGAAAAATTCAACCCGAAAGAAGGCAAAAACTGCGCGACAAACTTGCATTTGACTCCGCCTCTTTTTGCAACCCGTGAAAGAGTGCGCCACAACACGTAAAGTATAAGAGAGCGCAGACGAAAAAGCAAAATGCTTGCGCTTTTCGCCGTGGCCGTCTCGACATTTTTAGGCCAGATGGGATTTTTTTTGGGATTTTCAGATATTTGCTGAAATTTCTTTTTTTTTTTGTTATTACTTGGTAGAGCGTCAAACATTATGCAAACCTGCAAAAAAAAAAATGAGCCGCTAAATTAGCTAGAATAGCCCTGAAAATGGGAGAAATATTGAAATATTGCGCGGACTAGGTTTTCCTTCGGCCACTCTCCACCAATCACAGCGCTCGGCTTCGCAAAAATTATTTTTAAAACGTTTCCTATTTGTTTTGGTTTTCTCCTTCCTGAAAATAGAAAATTGAAAGAGCCTTTATGGACCTATTCATAGGAGAAAAAAGACAAAAAAAAACGTTTTTTTTCCTATTCATAGATGTAAAAAAACGACAAACAATGTCGAAAAACGAATGGTAAACAAGTGTTTTTTGACCATGATAGACCATTGATAGAGAGGAGGCGCAGAAAAGGGGCGGAGTTTGCATGAACTAGTAAACAAGTCCGTTCCCACGGGGTTGTAAACATCTCTGTGCCTCCTCACTATCAATGGTCTATCATGGTCAATAAACACTTGTTTACCATTCGTTTTTCGACATTGTTTGTCGTTTTTTTATGGACCTATTCATAGGAAGAAAAAAAACAAAAAAAATGTTTTTTTTTGTTTGTTTTTGTTTTTTTTTCCTATTCATAGATGTCAAAAAATGTCAAACAATGTTAAAAAACGTTAAAAAACGTTAAAAAATGTCAAAAAACGAATCCTATGAATAGGTCCATTACATCTATGAATAGGAAAAAAAACGTTTTTTTTTGTCTTTTTTCTCCTATGAATAGGTCCATTAGTGGAAAAAATCTATTTTGTTGAAAAAATTCAAGAAAATTGCAACATTTCAATTTTTTGGGCCATTTTCAATTTATCGGCCGATTTTCATTGTTTTTCGTTCATTTTTATTCTAAAACTTCTTCAATAGGCTAAAATTTTGCTTTTAAAATTTCTAATTTGTGTTCATTTTTGAGTTCTGAAGCTGAAACATCGTGTTCGATTTTTGCAATATTGGCCACGCCCACTCTGAAATTTCCTCAAAAAAAATCGATATTTTTCTGCAATTTTCGGCTTATTATGCCTATTTTTATATTTCCCAATCCTTAAATTGCACCAATTTGCATCTTTCCAGCCCTGAAAAATCGTGCCCTCATTTTGCATCCCTGACCACGCCCACTTTGGCCCTGCTCGACGACTAAAGGTGCTCATTTTCTCTTATCATGGGACTTCTGGATGACATCTCCAAGCTTACAACACCGGTGGCTGAGCTTCCAGACGTGGAGGACGATAATTTTGATGGTAAATTGGTTTTTAATTAAAAAAAAAAAAGAAAAATAAGAGAAAACCTCTATTTCAGCCCCAGTTGCTCTGAAATCCACGAAGAAAGGCCCTGGCGCGAGCTTGGATTTTTTCGAGCAGGCGAAAAAGTACGCGGGAAAAAAAGTTTCCCGGTCGGAGCTCTTTGGCGATGTTTCCGAAATTGCTGGGCTCGAGGCGGACGTGGATGATGATGAGGAGGAGGAGGAGGAAGATGTTGATGATGAAGAGGACGAGGATTTAGAAGATGAGGAGGAAGATGATGAAGACGTGAGCCAAATGTCCGAAGATGACGTCGCGAAAGACGAGGAGAACGAAGAAAACGCCGCCATCACCGCCGAAAACGACAAAACCGCCGACAAAGCCACTGCGGTGCGCAATCAGCGACGAGTCTGGGACGATTTGATGTACGCCAACATCAGAATGCACGCGCTGTTGAACCTGACCAATCAGATGCCACGCGGCGAGGCTCGCAAGAATTTGTTGAAGACGTGCGACGAGAAGACGATGACGTCGTTGCAGAATGCGTTGGCCAATATGGCAAAGTTGCGGAGTGTCGTGCAGCAGAGCAGTAGCAGTTTTGGGAAGAAGGAGAAAGGTGAGGATATAAATATACCTGGTATAAAGATATGCGAATTCGCTCCAATCGCACAAAATATTTGAATTTTGAGAATTTTTTTGGGTTTTTAATCGATTTTTTCGGACTTTCCGAGATTTTTAAAAATTCTGGATTTTTTCAGTTATAGTAATGGTTGGGGGCAGGGGTGGGACAAAAAAAAATTTTTCACAAAAAAAAAAAAAACTTTTTTTGTCCCCCAAAAAATTACCAAAAAAAAAAAATTTTTTTGGCTCTCAAAAAAATTAACAAAAAAACAAAAAAAATTTTTGGCCTCAAAAAATTTACCAAAAAAACAAAAAAAAAGTTCCAAAAAAAGTACGTATTTCTGCCATTTAAAAAAAAAATTTTCCAAGTTTTTGTTGAAAATTAGAGGTTTTTGTCAATTCGGAGCATACAGTGCGTTGCAGGTTTATACGTCCACCCTCGTTTTTGAGCATAACTTGGGAACCTGTCATTATTTCGATCTAGTTTGGTCAAAATTGGATTCAGGACAAGAAATTACATATGTCCAGTAATTTTTATTATGATGTCTGAAAAACTACTCGATACACCCACAAAAAACTGAAAATATGCCTTCTGCAACCGTTGCAGGTTTATACGTCCACTCCAGAGAATGGTAGAATTATGACTTCCAGGCAAGACAAAATACTCTAATTTGGGCTCTGTGCCTTCAAAATTACTGTAAAACCTGTTTTTGATTTGATTTTTGTTTTTATTAATTTTCAAATCACGGGCCGTGGTCAACTGTTGACTGTTGCTGAAAACGCTTCAATTACTGCCTTCAAAACAGCTGGATGGACCAACCGAGCTATCGCCAAGCATCTGAATCGATCCCACGATTCCATTAATCGTTTTGTTTCGAATCCGAATCCAATCAAACAAAAAAAGAAGACTGGACCAGCTCCGAAGTTGAACTCAAGGACCAGAAGATCGGTGACCCGAGTAGTTTCGAACTCAATGAAATCGTGTAACGATATTAATCAGGAATTGAATCTTGGAGTTAGTAAGTGGACAGTTTGGAGAGCTCTCAAGGAAGATCCCAACATCACAAGAGCCGTCATGCGTCCCGCTCCGAGACTCACCAACGTTCACAAGGCCCGTCGTCTCGACTTTGCTCGAAGGAACATGTCAACCAACTGGGAGAAGCTAAAATAATATTAATTTTTTTATTAAAAACCTCTAATTTTTGTCAGAGTATCTTTTCGGATGAAAAGAAGTTTAATCTGGATGGACCAGATGGCTACAAGTCTTACTGGTACGACTTACGCAAGGATCCAGCCGTCTTCTCAAAGAGGAACTTTGGTGGAGGAAGCCTCATGGTGTGGGGAGCGTTTTCTTCGGCTGGATATCTGGAGCTGGCGTTTACAACTTGCCGGATGAACTCGACGGACTACCAAGATGTCCTCCAGAACCATCTCCTGCCATTCCGTCGTCGATTCAACAGCCTCCCGTTCACTTTCCAGCAAGATAACGCCAACATCCATGTCAGTCGCTCCACTTTAGACTGGTTCCAGTCCAAAAAAATTGATGTTCTGCCATGGCCAGCATGTTCTCCAGATTTGAATTCAATGGAAAATGTCTGGGGTGAGCTCGTTCGTCGTCTCTACAGCCATGGAAAGAAGTACGACACCATGGGACACCTCAAGAATGCACTCACTGCGGAGTAGTCTTCTGGAGCAAGAGTTCAAGTCCAAGTCCACCCAGTACATCCCCAGTCTCATCAATTCTATGCCAAACCATGTTTATGATGTTATTACCGCTAAAGGTTCATCGATTACGTATTAAATTGTTGTTATTTTTTGTTTTCTAGCTCATTTCTTGAAGTGGACGTATAAACCTGCAACGGTTGCAGAAGGCATATTTTCAGTTTTTTCTGGGTATATCGAGTAGTTTTTCAGATATCATTTTAAAAATCACTGAACATATGTAATTTCGTGTCCTGAATCCGATTTTGACCAAACTAGATCGAAATATTGACCAATTCTCAAGTTATTCTCAAAAACGAGGGTGGACGTATAAACCTGCAACGCACTGTATACTGAATAAGTTTTTGCCCAAAAACCGGAACTTTCTTTCGCCTCCGTGGCTCTAAAAAAAAATTGTTTTGCCTGCGGCGCATCATCAAAAAAAAAAAAAAAATTTTTTTGGTCTCACTCTTACCATCGAAAAAAAAAATCAAAAAATTTTTGGTCTCACTTTCACCATCGAAAAAAAAATCAAACAATTTTTTGTCTCATCCACATCCTCAAAAAAAAAACAAAACATTTTTTTTCTCATCCAAAAAAACCCCGAAAAAACAAAAAAAAAATCGAAAAAAAAATTGTTTTTTTGGTCCCACCCCTGGTTGGGGGCTACAAATAAAGAGGAGGCTTTTCTAGAATTATTCCATTTTTCCAGAAACCCAAGAAGACGATGATGACGAAGAGATTCCCAGCGACGACGACATTATTCCCAGCGATGACGAAGAGATCGATTCTGACGAAGAAAACGCCTCCGACGCCGAAGAACCGCTCAAAAAACCCGTCCCCGAATCATCTGGCACCAGCCTGAAAACCCTGGAAAAGAACCTGCAAAAGCTGGACACCTCTCTCGACAAATTCCGCTCCACCACCATCACCAAATGGTACAATCGCACCCGTCTGCTCAGCTCGAAATCGATGAACAACACGGACTTTTCAGTTTTTGAAAAGGGCAGCATTCTCGGCCAGATTCAAAAAGTGCTCGGCGACGAGGAGAAGCTCGTGAAAAAAGTGCGAACGAATCGGAGCGGTGTGCCACGTATTGGTCACGTACATGCTGGCGATTCTGTTGTGGATAATGAGATTTTCGACGATTCGGACTTTTATCAAACGCTTTTGAAGAAGATGTTAGAGTCGAGAAGTAGTCAGAATAGTCAGCAGGACGGGGCAGATATGACTAGGAGTTATATGGAGTTGCAGATGCTCAGGTATGCTTTAAATGTTTTGGTTGGGGGGGGGGGGGGTTGTTTGCGGACTCGAAGCATAATTCAGAAGCTCCGCCCACTTTTTTGTCTGTGTCTCTTCAACTAGCACTGATTGCGTAGTCGCGCGCAAACTGTTATTTGGCATAAACGCCAAATTCGATGGCTAATAGCCATTTCTCCGGTTTTCATGCCAATTATCGCTGATTAGGCGCAAGTATATTTCTTTTTACCACTTTTCACGGCTAATAGCCGCAAAACCAAAGCTGCATGTTGTGTTGTCAAAAGTATTACGAAAGTTACTACTTAACACAATTTACAGGGTGGCCGATAAGTATAGGACGTTTTGAAAGTGCTCCCATTTTTTCAATTTGAGGATTTTTCGAGAACAACCTTTATTAAACAACAAAAAATAAGCAGAAAATTTGATTTTACAAGAGAATTTCGAAGTTGGATCCACGAGCTTTGACACAGGCTCTCAAACGTTTCTTCACCGAATTGACAGTGCGCCGCAGGTATCCGTCGTCGATCGAAGCCCATGCTACCTCGAGAGCGGCCTTCAAGTCATCGACAGTAGCAAAAACTTTTCCCGCGATCTTCCCTTCCAACATGCCCCAAACGCTGAAATCCATCGGATTGAGATCCGGGCTGGAAGCAGGCCACAAGTTCTTGTCCAGGAATCCAGGGAAATGCGCCTCCAAGACGGCCAATGTCGATCTCGAGCCATGGGACGGTGCCCAGTCTTGTTGAAGGATAAATGGACCACCAGCAAAGTGCTGAGTGACCCAGGGTAACAAATTATCCATCAACACAATCTTTTGGTACACCTCCGAGTTGATTTTCACATTTCTTTCAATGAAAACCAACGGAGTTTTACCGGTTGCCGTGATACCGGCCCAAACCATGACACTTTTCGGGAAAAGGCGGTTATGGGCAAGACGACGTTTCGGAGACATGCTGTCATCCTTTGACAATAACTGTCTCTGGTTTTGACGGTTGGGAAGAGGTTCAATAGTGAAGATCTTCTCGTCTGTCCAGATAACGTCAGAGACGCGGCGCACTTGAAAGTGCTGGAGTAATTTTCGGCATTTTTCGAGTCGCATCGCTTTCGATTTGTCCGAGAGGTACTGTCCACGACGTAGTTTGTAACTTTTGAGCTTCAAGTCGTTCTTGACAATCGATTGGACAGTGGATCGGGCAATTCCAAGCTGTGACGCCATCCTATTGAGACTCAATCCATCATTTCGAATGATCCGTTTCTTGATGATTGCACGAGTATTCCGGGTGTTGACAGAACGTGGACGTCCGCTTTTTTTTACTTCAGAAGCATCTCCTCGCTTTTTGATAGCAGCGACAACGTTTCGAACCGTCGAAGACGAAATTTGAAGGCGTCGAGCGATCTCAGCACTTCCGAGGCCTCTCTTGAACAAGAGTTCAATGGAAGGACGATGAGGAGAACTTTTCATAGCTCGGCGATATGGAGAAGTGAGAACAAATGACTGAGAAGCTTACTTATATAGTCTCTGGACTTTCGAAAAGTTTCGAAATTTTTCGAAAATATCCCTTGGCACCGTGCCAGGGAACGCTGAAAGCGAGCGTCCTATACTTATCGGCCACCCTGTATTATAAGATCCAAGCCGGTATATACCTGCAAATGTGCCAAACCGGCGCGGATTAGGCGCCAACCATTTTTTTTCATAGGCTATTAGCCATACACCTGCCTTCCCTCAACCAAAATTTGAATTTTCATGGCTGAATCGTTGGCTTTTTCGAAAGACATTGAGGATTTTTGGCGCCCATATGGCTATTAGCCAAGGCGCATAGTTGGCACCTAATTAGTTTGGCGGGTTCGGCGACAATTGGCACGAGTTTGGCACAAAAATGGCGGGATTAGGCGCTTCATTTCGAGTTAGCCATCAAAAACGGCTAATAGCCAAAATCGATAAAAACAATGGGAAAATGGCGAAAAAACTAAATTTTTGGTCCAAAATTTAATATTTTTGCAAAAATAATTTGCAACTCTGCGGCATGAGTTTTATAGAGAAATTTCGGCAGATGGACTTTTAAAAGTCCATAAAAACATCGGTAAAATAAAATTTTTGATCTAAAATGCGTAAAAAGAGACAGAAAAACAGAAATGGGCGGAGCTTTTGGTTCGCAAACACCAGGAGGCAAAAATCGATAAAAACCGGCGAAAAATTAAATTTTTTTTAACCAAAATTTTTGCAAAAATTTGACTTTTCACAAACCTGGGGACAAGCCCCGCCCCTTTCGCAAATCTGCTGCACGAGTTCTCGAGAATTAATTTTTTTCAAAAACAGCGCTTGTCTTGCAAAAGGGGCGGAGCTTTGTCAGGGCTCAATGCAATATTTGAGACCCTAACAAAACCGGGGAAAAGTTGCAAGTCTGCGGCGCACTTTTTCAACACTTCCAGTACAAAACATCGTGCAGCAGTTGCAAAAGGGGGCGGAGCCTCTTCCCCGGTTTTGTCCATTTTTTCCCCGGTTTCGTGGTTTTCCCCGGTTTTGTCAGGGTCTCCAATATTTTGGCGAAACGCTTCGAGAGTGGGCGGAGCTTAGAGTCCGCAAACACTGTTTTAAAATGTGAAAAACGAATTTTGAAAGTATTATGGCAGTTTTTCCTGTAAAAACTTGTGCCCCAGACTTGCAAGGGGCGGGACTTCTTCCTCGGTTTTTTGATACCTTTTCTCGATTTCAGCCAAAAAAAGAAGCGTGACGTCAGTCAGCTCTCCTCAAAAGATCGTCGTCTGAAATACGAGCCAGTGGCGAAATTGATCAATTTCTATCCATCGAAACCGTCGGTCGTCAAATGGAGTCACGAGTCGAGAAATGAACTTTTCAAGTCGCTTTTTACCTAGGAAAGTTTGGCTGAAATTCGTTCGTTTGTTATGGTTTTTTTTGTTGTTTTTGTTATTTTTGAAAAAATTAGTATCGATATTATTATTTTTTTAATATTTAGCAATATTTTATTCTCTGGGTGCGGGAATATTAATTACAAAAAAAATTATTATGATATTTAATAATGATGGCTGATAGAAGAAAAAACGCCATTTTCATTTTTTTTTATTTCTCGTCACAAAGGACGGCCCGTATAAGACTGTTTTCGGAGGTTTTTTTTTCTGGAGACTGCTTAAAAAAGATCACGCCACACGTAGCTGCACACTTCGCCGTTCAGCTTTTTCGAGCACGTCGGCCAAAAGATGCAACTGTCCGGGTCCGAGTAGCAGATGAGCGCCAGCGCAATGAAGAAGATGCCCGAGCAGATGTGACAGGGTCTGAAAATTCAAATTTAGGATTTTACGCCGTTTTTTTTAAATCAAATTTTCTCGTAAATCAACAAGTCTGCAAACACCGCGGTATCACGAGACCCTGACAAAACCGGGGAAAAATTGCAAGTCTGCGGCGCACTTTTTCAACACTTCCAGTACAAAACATTGTGCAGAAGTTGCAAAAGGGGGCGGAGCCTCTTCCCAGGTTTTGTCCATTTTTTCCCCGGTTTTTTCTTCCCTGGTTTTGTCTTCCCCGGTTTCGTGGTTTTCCCCGGTTTTGTCAGGGTCTCCGGTATCACAATTTCAGGAATATTTACGTATTATCGGCCCGCCACGTCGGCCAAACGCGCTCCGCTGAACTCAATACTACGTGGATTTAATTTTAGTTTCCAAATTATTTTATTTCACGTTGAATTTACGCGTGAAATGAAAAAATTTGGAAACCAAAATAAAATCCACGTAGTATTGAGTTCAGCGGAGCGCGTTTGACCATTTTGGCGGGCGGACAATAATAACAGTAATTTCATAAATTCTTTCGAAAAATTGAACTAAAGTGTTGAAACGGAAGGTCGGGTCTCGAAGCGATTTTATTTAATTTTCTTGTTTTTTGTTCCGATCTCATTGTTTACCGCAAAGTGTCACTACGTGGCGAATACGTAATATAAATATTCGTGAAATTTTTTTTCAGCGGGTCTTGCAGCGATTCCACCATTTTTCATTGTTTTTTTTTTTGTTGAAAATCAATCTTTCCACATTTTTTAATCGGTTTTCAGAAAAATTTTTTTTCAGAAAAGCCTGTTATTTTGCAATTTTCGCATCGCATTACCGCTAGAGTGCACTTTACGTGGCAATACCTTCACTCTAATTGCCCGGTACCTCTAATATCGTGGTAAGACCTCGGAGATTTTTTTTTCTGTGAAAGAAAAAACGCTGTTTCTTTCGAAAACCTGGCATGTACTTATGTTAGAATTATACTCGTTCTAAAACGTTTCAAATTCGCTCTAATCGTACAGTGAACTCAAATGCGCATGCATTTGGAGTGAGTGAGATTCAGAGAAAAAAAAAGAGTGAAACATCGGCCACACCCGCTCTCTCAATTTTCTGCACTCTCTCGTCGCCAACTCGTTCACTGAATTTACAGCGCTCCGTACTGAGAATCATCTATTGAATTAAAGTGCGTCGATTGCATTGAAAACAAAAAATCAACAATAAATATTAACGAACCTCCTCTCGAGAAAGAATCCAACAATGTAGAACCACATGAAGAGCGCCTGCTCGACGAGAAACATTGGATGAATCCAGTGTTTCGGGATCAAGAGTACCGGTATTAGCCACTGCAGGCAGTACATTTTCGCTGGAAAAAAAATTGGAAAAATGATGGGTTTTGGGAAAAAGCAAAGAGTGGAATATGAGCAAAAAAAATGGTCAAGCTCCAACATTTTTGGACTGAAATATTTATTTCTAAATATCGATTTTTTTCAGAATTTTCAAAATGAATCCAAAACTTTTTTTTTATTTTTTGGTACAAAAATCAATATTTTAGCCCCAAATGTTCTGAGCACGCACAGGAGCATTATTTGACGCAATTCCCCAAAATTTCAGGTCAATCGGAGAATGAAAAATAAAAAAATGCCTAAATTGCATTTAGATGGCAAAAACGTTGCGCGGGACTGCGCAGCAGGCTTACAATATTAAAAATGTGTTACTTTTCAAACAGAAAATTTGCATTTTGGGGGAAAAATTAAAATAAATTGAGCCAAAATTTCAGCACAATCGAGACCGGCACGCCAAATGCGTCAGCGTTTTTCTCTGGCGTCTGGCACTCTCTCCCCTATCGTCATTGAGCTGAAAAGTTTGATTTGAGTCGGAATTTTGAGAATTTGCTGTAATTTTTTCGAAAAAGCTGTTTTTCAACCAAAAAATAAAAACTCCAGCAAAAACGATATTAATTGAGCATAATTGAGCTCGATCGAGAAAGGCACGAAAAAAGCGCCAGCGTTTTCTCTGCCGTCTGGCGCTCTCATTCTCTCGTCGGTTGGCTGAAATTGTTTATTTTCAGCTAAATTTTCAAGAAATTTCTCTAATTTTTTATTCTAACAAAGCTTTTTTAGTGCAAAATTAGTAATTTCTAGTAAAAACGATGCCAATTAAGCACAATCGAAACCACCACAAAAAATGCGCCAACGTTTTCCATTTTCGTCTCGCACCCTCTCACTCTCTCGTCACTTCTGAAACTGTTTTTTTTTCAGCGAAATTTTCGAGACCCTATCAAAACCCAGGAAGCCAGTCGAACCCAGGAACCAAAACCCAGGAAAAGGGGCGGGGCAACAAAACCGCGCCGCAGTTGCCAAAACGCAACTTCGCCGCACAGTTTTTTATATGTATAATTTATTCTTGTCGTTTGGATTTTCAATACATTTTCTTTTTCAATTTTGTTTTAATTTCAAAAATTCAATGAAAAACCACCTAGAAATATACGTTCCACAAACTAATTTCAAGAATAACAAGACTGTGCAAGGAAAAAGAACAATGAAAAAAAAACTGTGCGGCAAAGTTGCGTTTTGGCAAACTGCGGCGCGGTTTCGTTGCCCCGCCCCTTTTCCTGGGTTTTGGTTCGGGGGTACGACAGAATAGAAATAGGCGAAATAGAAATGCTACAAAATAGAAATGCTACAAAAAAGAACAGGAAAAAATAGAACTGAGCGAAATAGAAATGCTACGAAATAGAACGGCTACACAATAGAAATGAGCGAAATAGAAATGCTACAAAATAGAAAAAATTTTGGCGATGGAGCGCGTTTGCATTATTTTTTCAATTGCTCAGTTTTTCGCCGATTTTCCATTTTTTTTTCTGAAACTGCATTGATTTTATACCTTTCTTCATTTTCGATGTTGTTAAGTGCGTAAAGTATCTGAAAATTACTGAAAAATCCTATAATAATCGGAAAATTCGAAGAATAATGCAAACGCGCTCCATCGCACCGATTTCTATTTCGCCCATTTCTATTTTGTCACATTTCTATTTCGCGCTGTTCTATTCCGCTCATTTCTATTTTGTAGCCGTTCTATTTTTTCCAGTTCTTTTTTGTAGCATTTCTATTTCGCCTATTTCTATTCTGTCGTACCCCCTTTGGTTCCTGGGTTCGACCTGCTTCCTGGGTTTTGGTAGGGTCTCAAATTTTCTCGAGTTTGCTGTAATTTTTTGTGAGAAACTGTATCGAAAATTGTTTTTGCGCTGTAGGAAATGTGTAGAACAACGGAAAAAATGGGCGGTATTTGTAAAAATGCGAAAAAAATGAAATTACGAAAATTTTGAGGAAAAAATGAACTCTGAGCAAAGTTTCCATATTTTTCTGGTCATTTTAGAGTTAAGTAGACCGTGGATGGTTCATTTTTCAGGTAAATATGCTTAAAATTGCTAGAAAACGCAGTCCATTTCCAGAAAGTTTCAAACTTAAGTTACAATTTCTGAAAAGCTGAGAAATCTAGAACGCGCTCTGTCGATGATGCAACGGGACGTGCCGCGACGTGCCGCGCGGCGCGGCGCCGCGTCACATTTAACTTTCTAATCTGTGTCTCTTCGTGTTTCCCACTGTCTCGCTTTGTCTAACCGTCGAACTTCTCTCGAAACTGGTCGATAGAGCGCGGAATAGACAATTCTATTTTTCTAGGAATGTACCCAGCACTGGAGCGAAGATGTGAACGTACAAGAGCCGGACCACTTTTCCCAGACATTTTGGACGAAAATCGGCTCGTCGAGACGTTGGAGAACATGGAAACATTGCAGGTTTGAGAACAATGCAAAACGATTCCAAAATAATGCCCGAAATTCCAGGGCCATTCTGGCTGCGTAAACACGCTTCGCTGGAACAAATCCGGTCAAATCCTCGCCTCCGGTTCCGATGATCGTCTTGTCAAACTGTGGCGAGCCGGCGCAGAGAAATGCTCCATCGAGACTGGACACGATGGAAACGTGTTTGCCGTCGAATTTCTGCCATCGTCAGGGGACAAAAAGCTGGTGACGGGCGCCGCGGACTGCGTAGTTTTTATGCACGATGTTGAGACGACGGCGAGCAAACGATGGGAGTCGGGCGGTCGAATTAAGAGGATTTGCACAGTGTCAAACGATCCGCATTTGTTTTGGGCGGCATCTGAGGCCGATCAACGTGTTATGTGAGATTTTGAGACCGCACAAAAAATTTTTGTATAAGTACAGAAGAAACACCCCACTGGAAAAGGGGCTCCGCGACGTCTCAAAACCAGACGTTTCAAAACTCACGTTTTCATGACTCGATTGAACAAAATTTGGCGGCTCGGTAAAATTACAGAAGAGCACCCCCAACATTACAGTTCAGGACCCCACGGGAAACCCCCAGAAGAGCCCCCCTCAAGATTAAAATAAAGTTTCACGTAAAAATATTTTATTAGAGAAATATAATATAAACGTGACATTTAAATGCGTGGCAATACATACACGTATTTTCATAATCCTTTTTTTCTATTTTATTTCTCATTTTACCATCGTACGTGGCAAAACGATGTTTCTCAAGTTTATCTGCGGCCCTATAAAGATCCATCTATATCTATATAATATCTATACCAATTGATCCATAAATGCGAGCTTATCGCCAGGGAAACATGTAAGTTACTTTTAAAATAAAAAAAAACCCAGCAGATTTATGAAGTTTTCATGAAATCCGTGGTGGGGGCTTCTTCTGTAATTTTCCTGAGGGGGGCGGAAATGAAATGTTGTGGGGGCGCTTCTGAAAGATTACCTATGCTTTCAGAATCGACCCCCCTCTCAGTTATGGGGGGATACTTCTGTAATGGTGACATTTCACAAGCACCCCCCTCACACAAGTGCCCCCCACCCTGAGTCGGGACTAAAAATGAACTGATGGGGGGCCTATTCCGGTTGTGGGGGTGGAGTAGTGGTGTGGGGGGCGCTTCTGTAAAATTACCGGCGGCTCTTTGGCTGCTCTTTGGCGACTATTTGGCCGCTATTTCAAGTATCTGAAAATTGGGGAGCCGGAATAGAACTGACCGAAAATTATGGAGGAATTTTTCGAAAATACACTCGGTTTTGAAACGTCGCGGAGCCGGAAAAGGCGGTCGAAAAATTCAGCAATTTCGCTCATTTCTAATACGGAAACAGCAAAAAATGTGAAGAATTTCTAGCGTTTTCTAGTCCAGCGGCTTTTTTTCTTTTTCTAGGGACAAAAATCTCGATTTTTAATTCAAAATTGCTCTAAAAAACTAAGAAAACACTTGCAAAAAATCGTTAAAATTGCTCAAATTTTTTATCGGAAAGTCGATATATCCCAAAAGAGGTGACCTATTCGACGGCGATTAGCCGCTTTTTAATGTCAAACTCGCGTGAGCGTCACTAATGGATGGCTATTAGCCATTTTCAACGGCTAATAGCCATGTAGATGATTATAGCCATCATATCCGCGACACGATTTTTCCTTTGCAGCCAATTCGACACGCGAAGTGACGAGAACGACGATATTGTTCAGCGGGACACGCCCACCAATCCGAACAACGTGTGCGTCAAATCGGTGGCGATTTCCGAGGCGAAGCCGAATTTGGTGGGATTAATTTAAAAAAAAATGCAAACGCGCCCTGTCGCATTTCTCTGCGTCTCCGTGCAAAAAAGGGAGAAGCAGAGAAGAGAAGCGAGTGAAAATCATCCTTATATATACTCGGTATAAAACGCTGATAACTCGCTCCAATCGAACAAAGAATTTCGCATGCATTTGGAGAGAGGTTCAGAGAAATCAGGGCAAAACATCGGCCACGGCTCTCTTGATTTTCTGCACTCTCTCGTCGCAAACGCGGCCGCGTCCATCACTGTGCGAAGGGAGCGCGTTTGCAGCGCTCCGTACTGACAATATAAAATTCCGTTTGGGTCTGTAACTGAGTTTCTTGGTGTGTCTGTTTCCAAACTGTATGGCGGAAGCGAACTGGGTGCCCGAGACCAACACAAAAACTCGAACTCGCGTCGTTCGCTTGCAGGGCAAGCGCATACACAGGTAGTGCGCGTTCAGCTTATAATAGGTTGCGCGCAAGGCCTATCGAGTACACGCGAAGGACACCGAAGTAAGCCTGTAACAGGCTGATCGCGGCTCGGCGTCTGTAATAGGCCTGAAATAAGCTTGTCGCGGGTAATTTTCACCTACGATTTGCTTATTGCGGTTGTTAGAAAGCCTATTTCACGCCTATAATAGGCTTTTCGCGGCCATTACAAACTCGGTTGTGGGCTTACAATAGGCATGCCACAGGTCATCACAAGAAATATTTGGCTCCGCCGTGCTTGAATTCAAGCCAGCTTGCCCAAATAAATTTTACTGATGAAAATAATCGAATTTATTGCATATTTGAAATTAAAACACATGAACACTTTGGTAAGTTATTAACAAACAATGGAAATCGAGCAGAAAACAAATAAACAACATAAAATAAGCCGGGAGAGCTTTCAGAATTTTAAAAGAATGGTCAACGTGTACTTCGTTTTTCTGATGTGGCGTTTTTTTTTTAAATAATCTTATCTTTTTGGTAAAATTCAATAGTCAGTGGACAACATTCAAAAAAGGATAAAATACGTTGGATGCTCGGATTGGTTTGAAAGTTTGGGAAAGAATGTCAAAAATACTTCCAAACTCGCTCAAAATTACGTCACTTGAAAAAATAATTTTTGCCTTCCGATTTTAAAAGGAATTTTCAGTTGACGGCAATTTTTCAAAAAATTATACACGCTAGCCAATTTTTTAAATTTCTAAAAAGCTTACCAAAGCCAAACCATCAAAATTAACAAGAAATGACGTCACGCGTCGTCGTTGCCGTCCGTATCCGGAGTCCTGCACGGTGTCCAGGAGACCTGCCAGGAGCTACAGGAGAGGCCGTTTCTGACGTCGTTGATGTCTCCGCGTGGTGTCCGAGCTGTCCATCATAATCTGAAATGTTCAGTGCATAAAAGAGAGTTTACGGAAAAATATCAGGGGCCGTATTCAGGAGGACATTCGGAATTCCGAATGGCTTCATGAATACGGCCCAGAAATATCTAACGGAAAAAGATTCAGCAGTATTATTGTGTCTTCAAGCGAGTTGCGACATCAAAGCGTTAAATCTCGCCCACTTTTTTAACGCAAAAATTCAAAATGCACTAAAATGTAATGTTCGCGTGAAAAAGTGAGTAGAGTTTCACGTTTTGATGTCGCAACTCGATTGAAAACACAATATTATGGATTCGTGACGTAGCGATTTGTTGCTGCAAGTTGTGCGCCAGCAAAATGAAAAAAAATTTGCAAAATTTGTTTCGTCTCTTGCCGCCAAATGTTGAATCGTGGCAAAATAACTGACACGCTGTCTCGCTACGTCAATAATCCATAATAATACAGGTGCGAGCAGCGCCGAAAAATAATGGGGTTATTCACGAAATGGCAAAATATGGCAAAAAACGGCAAAAAACTGCGCGAAAACTCGGAAAATGCTCCGATTTACCTGAAATTTTGGGAAATGAGGGAGAAAACTCTCCAGGACATTCCCACAAAATTTCAGACCAAAATAAAGCAATTTTTAAGAAATACTGCTTTTTTTCAGAAAATGCTTAAAATCGATATTTTTGTCTGAAATTTTGGGGTAATGTCCGGGAGAATTTTTTCCCTTATTTCCCAAAATTTCAGATCAATCTGAGCATTTTCCGAGTTTTCGCGCAGTTTTTTGCCGTTTTTTGCCATATTTTGCCATTTCGTGAATAACCCCATAAGGTTTTCAAGTTCCGGAAAAACTAAAAAAAACGGAAATAGGAAACGGACGGGTAATCTTTCAGAAGTGCCCCCCACACCACTAGTACACCCCCACCATTAGTAGTGCCCCCCACACAGTTAATTTCAGATCCCGATTGAGTGTGGGGGGCACTTGTGTGGGTGCTACCTCGGAATAAAACTTGCTCGGAATAGAACTGTAGCGATATAGAATTTGCTTCGGAATAGAACTGTTCGGAATCGAACCGTTCGGTATAGAACTGTAGCGAAAAAGAACTGCAACGAAGTAGAACTGTTTGGAACAGAACTGTAGCGAAATAGAACTGTTTTAGAATAGAACCGTTTCGGAATAAAACTGTAGCGAAATGGAACTGTTTTGGTGTAGAACTGTAGCGGATTAAAACTGTTGCGAAAAAAAACTGTTTTGGAACAGAACTGTCCCGAAACAGAACTGTAGCGGAATAGAACTGTTTTGGAATAGAACTGTAGCGAATAGAACTGCCTAAAATGGAGCTGTACAAGAAGAACCGCTGCGCGAATTTGAAATCAATAACCCACCATGTACAACTGAATACTTATTCGAGCTGCTCTAGCTTTCCTGGGTCACTACAGCTCCACTTCAGGCGGTTCTGTTTCGCTACAGTTCTATTCCAAAACAGTTCTATTCCGCTACAGTTCTGTTTCGGGACAGTTCTATTTCGCTTCAGTTTTATTCCACTACAGTTCTATTCCAAAACAGTTATATTTCGCTACAGTTCTAATTCGCTACAGTTCTATACCGAAACAGTTCTATTCCGAAACAGTTCTATTCCAAAGCAGTTCTATTTCGCTACAGTTCTATTCCGATCATTTCTATTCCGTACAGTTTTATTTCGCTACAGTTATATTTTACTACAGTTCTATGCCGAAACAGTTCTATTCCGAAACAGTTCTATTCCAAAACAGTTCTATTCCGAGGTAGCACCCTTGTGTGAGGGGGGTGTTTGTGAAATGTCATCATTACAGAAGTATCCCCCCATAACTGAGAGGGGGGTCGATTCTGTAAGCATAGGTAATCTTTCAGAAGCGCCCCCACAACATTTCATTTTCGCCCCCCTCAGGAAAATTACAGAAGAAGCCCCCACCACGGATTTCATCCAAATTTGATAATTCTGCTGGGTTTTTTAGTTTAAAAGTAACTTACATGTTTCCCTGACGATAAGCTCACATTTATAGATCAATTGGTATAGATATTATATAGATATAGATGGATCTTTATAGGGCCGCACGTAAACATGAGAAGCATCGTTTTGCCACGTACGATGGTAAAATGAAAAATAAATTAGAAAAAAGGAATATGAAAATACGTGTATGTCTTGCCACGCATTTAAATGTCACGCTTATATGATATTTTTCTCTTATAAAATATTTTTACGTGAAACTTAATTTTAATCGTGAGGGGGGGCTCTTCTGGAGGTTTCCCGTGGGGTCCTGAACTGTAATGTTGGGGGTGCTCTTCTGTAATTTTACCAACGGACGGGGCTAAAAAAGGGAACGAAAAGAACTTTAGTGCAACACTGATGCCAAAACGCATATTGTTTTTAAGAAGGTCGCAACATTAAAAAAATAAATGAAAACCAGCATACGTTTTTCATGGAACAATTAAAAATGCGCTAAAATTTAATATTTTCGTGAAAAACGTGGCGGATTTTCATTTTTTAACGATGCAACTCGATTGAAAACAAAATATTGTGTTTTTAATCGATTTGCGACATCAAAATGTGAAACTCCGTCCACTTTTTTTCACGCAAACATTAAGTTAGTGCATTTTGAATTTTTGCGTGGAAAAAGGAGGCGAGGTTTCACGTTCTGATGTCGCAACCCGATTGAAAACACAATAACGTTAATTATTTTAAAAAAATTTTGTGAAAAATAAAAAAATCAAATGGAAAACGTACTCAAAAAGCTATGAAAACTTGGAAAGAAAAACAATGAAATGATGACAAAAAATTTAGGCCGCCCAAAAAAAGCAGTGAAGCCGTAGAGCGCGTTTGCATCGCGGCGTCTTGCAATAGGCCTAGCGCGGTCGCCGCACACACCGCGTGCGCGATAAGTCTGTTGCAGGAGGGTAGCCGCTGCTACCCGCGATTGACTTATTTTAAGCCCAGAACAGGCCTATATTTGGCTTACGCCTATTATAAGTTGGACGCGCTTTACCTGTGTAACCGCCTGCGCCACAGGGCACACGCAAGAAATGAATAAAAAATAAATTTAAAAGAAAGTGAAGAAAAAATAATTTTTAGAAATGAAAAGAAATCAAAAGTAGCTTTTGATGCGGCCAGGCTTGTATGCTTTTAAAAAATATTTGTGGAAGTGAAATTCATCAAAAATTCAAAAAATAGGTCAAAAATTTGGAAAAATCAACATTTTCTACATTTCTAGTGCCCAAGAATGTTGCATTCGCGCTCTATTGATAACATTTATTTCAATTTCGCGCCCCACCGGCATTGAAAAAGGGTGCTACCTCGGAATAGAACTGAAGTATAATAGAACTGCAGCGATATAGAACTTGCTTCGCAATAGAACCGTTCGAAATAGAGCTGTTCGATAAAAAACAGCTGCAAAATAAAACTGTTCGGAATAAAACTGTAGCGTTTTGGAACTAAATTAGCATTGCTTGGCCGTCAAGACGGGCCGAGAAAAAAATGATAAAAGTTTATTCAAAAAAACTACAAAACAAACAATTTTTGATGAATACCGTAAAAATTGTAATAGAACACCACCTTTAATAGAACACCACCTGTAATACAACGCCACCCCCAATGTCACTTCGAAAAATAGAACGCCACCCTGTGGCAGCCCCCTCAGCGCAATGGAAATGGCGTCTCCCAGCGGATGGTCCAAGACTTTTTGCGGATGGTCTATCGACCAAAAAACCGTTTTAGAATAGCTGACAGACGATAAATTAGCTTATCTCAACAGTTAGAAACTGTTTAAAAAAGACAGAATTGGGAAACTTTGAAAATTGACCGAGCTGGGATCTTGAGCACACTAACGTTCCTAGTCATTTTCGTCATTTCCTAAAATCACGCGATATTGACGAAAAATGATAATCGAATTTGTTGAATTCGTCAAAAATGAAATGGAAATGATTATCAAAAATTATTTGAAAAATATGAAAATGACGAAAACGATAATCAAATTTATTCATATCGAAATTAAACTGACGAAAACGATATAGCTGGAGAAAAAAAATCAACAAAAAAAATCCTTTCCATTGGCCACGTGGAAATTCCTATGCCATAAAATCTATTAAATGTTTTGAGGAAAATACACTGAAGACTGAAACTTTTTCTTCTCATCTACGTCTATGATTCAGTTTTCAAATTCAATACAGACATGTTCTGATTCGAATCTGATTACTGCTAAAATTATGGCAAAAAAATAAAATAAAAACGTACGAAATCCACTTGTAGCACTGGCTGCTGCAAGTTCTTTTCCAGGGACATATTTTCAGGTAAATAGTTCCCAAACCGGGCATACTATTTTAGGACAGAAAACAATACTGTTGGAAGAAACTCAATTATCGGCTCTCGGATGTTTTGAAAATAGACGTTTCGAAAGTGTGACGTTTCGAAAACCGCGTCGACAAAATCCAGAAAAACCATCGAAAAGTCCACTTTCGAAACGTCACATTTTCGAAACGTCAACTTTTTAAACGTCCGAGAGCCCAATTATCGGGCAACTCGTATCCACGTAACCTTACGTGTATATCTTTTGATAGTTTACGTCATTAGTATTTTGACGAATTTTGACGTAAACGACGTAATTGACGAATTTGATATTCGTTGTTTTCCTACCCGATATTTTTTCGACGTAAATGATAATCGGATTCATCATTTCTTTTTTCAAAACAATTAATTTGATAATCGGATTCGTCATTTCTTTTTTCAAAACAATTAATTTGATAATCGATATTTTTGATATAGATGCGTGACCAGTATAAATGATAATCAGTCTAAACTGATTTCGTCATTTTTTTGCACTGATTCGGAACGTTAGAGCACACCCTCGCGAGAAGATGGTCTATGGAAAAATTTCCGTTAGCTGAGGGGGCTGAACAGTGGTGAACTTTTCCGGTTTTTGACATTTTTTTCCCGGTTTTGTCACGCTCTCATTTTTTGCAACGCTGATTACTGTAGCCAAAAATACGCAAATACCGAGGCGTGCAATGAACGATGAAGCTAGCTGATTACAAGGGGTACACGGTGATTCTTTTACTACCGGCCACGCTTTTCTGGTGATTTTTGTTCTTTTAGGTGGTTGAAAGATGAAATTGTAATATTTTTTCCAAAAAATTCATCTCTGAAAAATACACCGCCACCCTCTAATAGAACACCACCTCTAATACAACGCCACCCCTAGACCCACTCCGAAAAATAGACCGCCATGGCGCTATATTACAGTTTTTACGGTAGCTCAAATATAGAACTGTTGAAAAAAGCACGCGCATGAGAAATTCCAATATTTGAATGAGCAAGCAATGCAATCGCGCTCCATTGCTAATTTAGTTCCAAAACGCTACAGTTTTATTCCGAACAGTTTTATTCCAAAACAGTTTTATTCCGATCAGTTTTATTCCGAACAGTTTTATTTCGTTACAGTTCAATTTCACTACAGTTCTATTCCAAAGCGAGTTCAATTTCGCTACAGTTCTATTACGCGTCAGTTCTATTCCGAGGTAGCACCTGAAAAAGAGAGGTCAGACAGTTGGACAAAACGAGGCAGTGGGGAAACGGGGAAACCAAAGATGCGCAGACAGCAAATTGCTATCGATAGAGCGCGATTCACATTTTGCACTATTGCAGATCGTCGTTGGATATGACGAGACTGCCGTACGGCTCTTCGATCGACGCCATCTCGACAGGCCTGTGCTCACTTTTTATCCGTGTAAGTCGCGGGTTGCCTTTTTTTCAAACGCTTTTTTTGGCGCCGACGCTACGCGCTGCGGTTCGGTCGCGTGTCAACGAATTATTTGGCACACTGCCAAGATTGTTTTAATGGAGCGTATTCACTTTCGCGAGGGCTTCGATATCGAACCTAATCAAACCCTTTTGCAGTAGACTCCCGCCCATCTGCCTACCACGCGACACACGTGGCATTCAATCAGCTGGGCAGCGAGGTGGTCGTGAATCAAGGCTGCGGCGGTGGTGTCTTTGTATTCTCTGTGGACGCAGACGATGAGCCACGTGTCATGGAGAGGTTGAGCAGAGTGCTGGAAGAGTCTGGAGAGCCCATAATTTCGTCGAAATCGCTGCCACACGCGGAGATTCGAGAAATTGGATCGAATGCGATCAGGGAGAAGCATTTTTCAAAGGTGCGTGGGGATTTCTGCATTTTGTCGTCGCACTTAAAAAATCGAGAAAAAAGAAGATTTTCGACTCTGATTCTGAGAAACTAGTGAATTTTTGCGCCGCGGTGTTTGCAAAGTGCCTAAAATTGATTTAAAAAACCGCGGCGTCGAAACGTCCTAGAGACAAATTTCGGAGACCCTGGCAGAAAAGGAGAAAAATGCGGAAATTGTCCAAAAGGAGTACACGAGATGATAAATAGTTCAAATTTTGGGATGGAATTTATCAAAAGTTTCTGAAAAGAAAACGCCAAATAAATTTGATTGGCCGTCGCCGATTTTTTCTAGGCCACAAATCATACCTCGTGTACTCGTTTTGGAACATGTCTGCCTTCTAATTTTCTGTGCAATTTTAATCCGCTCAGGCCATCGACTTCTACTCGGACCTGATCTCCCGACGAGATCCGGACCGCGCATTCCGCAGTGTCTGCCACTCGAATCGCGCCACAGCTCTCCTACTTCGCCGCCAACGTGGCGACACGTATGCGTGTATTCGTGACTGTGTAAAAGCGCTCGAGATTCACCGGGGCAACTCGAAGGCGTTGTTTCGACTTATCAAAAGTTTCGCGACCATGGAACAGGTTGACTTGGCGAAGAGGGCGATTGAAAAGTTTAAAACGTGGTTCCCGGGCGACGCGTCGGTCAACAAAATTGAGACGGAGGTGAACTTGGTGAGTTATTTGCGCTCCACCGCACTCGTTTAAAACAGTGAGAAATGGCGGAAAAATTGATATTTTGTTCCTTGTTTTTGGAAAATAGCGATTTTAACGATTTTTTCCAGAAAAAAAAATGAAAAAATCTGCATACCAACATCAAAGAAGGCTCTCGGAGAGAGCGTGACAAAACCGGGGAACGCAAAATCGGGGAAAAAATGTCAAAAACCGGGGAATTCGACACTGTCACGCAAAATTGCGGACAACGCTGAATTTCAAAATTTGTCTGAACATTTTCCGCAATTTGCGCGGAAAATCAGAGTCATCCGCAATATTACGTGACAGTTTCGAATTCCCCGGTTTATTTATTTATTTATTTATTTTATTACGACTTTAAAGTACGTGAAATAGAAAGAAAATCATGGTATAGTTAGGGACCGCAACGTGTTTGACAAAAGTCCAAATTTTGACGAACTGGCGATTGGAATATGTTCCAACACTTGATAAAAATACGTTCCCAAATTTTTTCCGAAAAAAATTCAGTATGAGCCGAGTTACAGCCATTTTTGTGCGCTCCTCATTACTACTGATTTTCTCACAGCGAGTTGCCGCGGCGCGAAAAGGTGGGCGGGGTTTTCGCTGCATTCTTTCGGCGCACTTTGATTCCCACTCTATTTGCTCGGCTTCAAAGGGTGAATAATGTTGCGAAAAAGATCTAAAATGAGAAGAATGGGAAAACATATCGTTCTTATATTTAATTGTCACTTAATTATCATAAATTTGTCGATTTAAAGTGTAAGAAATCGATTTCTAGAGGCTTTGAAAAAAATATGAGATTTTCACGATGGAAGTTTATTATTTTGCAAAATTGGGCTTATCTTTTTTGTAAATATCACTTTTTAATTGTTCTCAATACTTTTTGTCACTTTATTCTCAACTTTCAGACAAAATTTATTTAAATACAGGAAATTTCACCTTTTTCTTTCAATTTGAAGAAAAAATGAAAGAAATAAACGTAAATTTGTTCTAAAAATACGCAAAATAACATCCAATGAACAAAAAAACCATTTTACAATGAGAATTCATCATTAAACTTCGAAAAATTCCTGCGCAAAAAATTTTCAAACTGCACAAAAATCGAACCCGGGCCAAAATGTTTGCAAAGCATCCGCTCTAACCACTACACCACGCAGAGCCTTCCCAACTGAACCCCTTTAGTCGTACACTACGCAGCAGTCTATCAAATTGTTTTGTCATGTTTTTAACAAGATTTTTTCACAAATTTCCATAAAAACTCCTTTTGAAATGATACAAAACCGAATAAAAAAATATGTTTGCACGTAGCGATTTTCGATTTTTTTTGAGTATCGATGCCAAATTTTGCGTAGAATTCGATGGTAATGAGAACTCCTGCGCTACGGCCTTGCGTAATACCGAAAAAGCGGAAAAACTACCAAATTCGTTGAGACTTAAGCTTTTGTATGAGAAAAAAACTAACTTAGAATCGCAGAAAGTGTCTGAAATTTTTATTACAAACATAAAATGAAGTGTATTATGCAATTAAATAATAAAAAACATAGGTCATCGCTGAAGAATTTTCACAAAATTTTGTGCTACTTTGACTGAAAATTTCAGGATGTTTGCAAGAACGAATTTTTGATTTTTTTTTAAACGATTCAGCGTGTCAAGATCTATCGATATCATTCATAAAAACGTGCGCTACGGACCTGCGTAACACCATATTTTCCGTTTTTCTCGAATCGCTTCGAAAATTCCGACCGTTTCCCGTATTTTTCTCAAAAACTGAATTATTTGAAGAAAAATGAATATTACCATTGTGTTCTACGCAGTCGATTACATAAGAACATATAACATTTTTATCGATCCAATAGCCAGGAGCCGCAGTACAGGACGGTAAAGGTGGCGAAGCGCATCTAGTGAGAAAAATTTCACTCGCCCCGCCCATCCGCGTTGCGGTCTCTAGGTATAGTAAAATGAAAGAAGGATCGAATTTCCATGTGATTGTGCCGGAGTAGTTATACATGTAATGCTATACATGTAATGCTACATGTGATGCTTTTTGACATTTTTCCCCGATTTTGCGTTCCCCGGTTTTGTGTTCCCCGGTTTCTCGTTTTTCCCCGGTTTTGTCACGCTCTCCTCTCGGACGTTTCGAAAAATTTTCTGCATTTTGGCGTCGCGGTGTTTGCACGCAATCATTTTTAATAAAAAGCTTCTCAAAATAATTGTGTGCAAACACCGCGACGACAAAATGCAGCCAAAAAAGGAGACCCTGACAAAACAGGGGAAAAGTTGAAAGTCTGCGACGCACTTTTTCCTGTACAAAACATCGTGCAGCAGTTGCAAAAAGGGGCGGAGCATCTTCCCCGGTTTTGTCAGGGTCTCCAATGGAGCGCACTTACTTACCTCTTTTTTCCCCAGCTATCCACAGCCGACGACGAGGACCGAGTCGAGCTGGAATCCAAGGACGGATTCGTCGACTATCAGGAGCGGTACGGCGGCAGTTCAAACTATCAGACGGATATCAAAGAGGCGAACTTTTTCGGGTCCAAAGATCAGTATATTGGTGGGTTTTTATCATGGGAAAAAACGCCCCACGGCACATTTTTAAAACCCTAAGGCTCGGTCATTTTCTGACAAAAAATGCCTCGTTTTTGGATTAAAATGATGGTGTCATCCTGAAATAAAAAAAAAAGAATTTTATTTAGAAAAAAATTGTGCGGCCGTTGCAAAAAGGGGCGTGGTCACTGCTCTTACTTTTATGGAAGAGGTAACTAGAAAATTTCTTTAATGAAAATAAAAATATGAATTTTTTGGCATTTTCCCTGAAAATTGGGGAAAAATAGGCAAACAGTCATGAACATCCAAAAATATGGCGATGGAAGAAGTTTCGCAAGTACTAGTTTTTTAAGAAAACTTCTTGCTTTTTTTCCAAAAAATTCGCGGTTTATGGCCTTTTAAAATCTTGAAAAACATGAAAAATGACGAGAAAACTGGAAAAAAAGCCCTTGCAAAAAAAGGGGCGTGGCCATATCCAGGGTTACGGTTTCAAGTGTGCCACTCATTTTCCCCGTTTTCAAGGCCACACAAAACCGGGGAATAAGCCCCGCCCCTTTTGCAATGTCGTCGAGGTGTTTGCACAAAAATGAGAATTTCATTAAAAAGCATTGAAGAAAAAAAAAGATTTTGTGCAAACACCGCCACGACGAAACGCGGGAGCTCAATTTTTTCCAACAACAACCATCCAATTTTTAGTGGCCGGCTCCGACTGCGGTAACATGTTCATCTGGAGCCGCACGACGTCAAAAGTGATGGGCGTGTGGAAGGCGGACGATCACATTCTCAATATCGTCCAACCGCACCCCGATCAGTTTCTACTCGCCACCTCGGGCATCGACGACGTCATTCGCCTGTGGCAACCGCTTTTGGAGCGACCCGACAGGTTCGAGTCGCGAAAATCAGACGACGCGTACGCCGAGATGGAGGCGGCGAAGGCGGGCGTGCACGGAGGAGTTCAACTGCGAATGCTGCGCAATTTTATGCGGGATGCGAATCCGCAGTGCGCGCAGTCGTAATTCTTTTCATGTTTCTTCATCTCCACTTTCATTCTGGTTACGGTAAGGGGTTTCGGCAAGTCTAGTGCGCCTACCGTAACCAACCCCTAAATATGTAATTATGTACTCTCTCTGTCTCTCACTTCCTATCATTTTTTTTTCGTATAATTGTTCCCCGCGTGTAGTCGTTATTATGATCTTCATCAAGTCGTGTAGTTCTAAAAAGTGCTTTTCGAAACGTTTTCATGCTCCAAAAAACCCTGAAAATTAAAAAAAAAAAACGTTATTAAAGCTTTAGAAAAAAGAAACTCTGCTGCTCGCGGCGATGCAGATGCGCTCCATTGCTCAAGCCACGCCCCATTTTGCAAGTCTACGGCACTGTTTTTCGGCTCTCTGGCGTCGCTGAGTGACGCAGACCTGCAAAAGTGGGCGGAGCTTGTTCCTCGAATTCGTCGGGGAAATTTTGCGAATGGGGCGCGTTTGCATCAGCGCTCACAGATAGATTTAACAAAAAAGGCAAATTATTATATATATTTTTAAATTTTCTCTGCGGGTTACGGTATAAGCCTCGCCTACCGTAATCCGCGAGAAAATAAAAACAAAAAAAAAAGAAGAAAAACTGGGGGGAAACATGAAAAAAAAACAACCCGAACCAATCAAATAACAACAAAAAAAAGAGTGTGAACCATAAATATTGATTTTTCGCTCTATCGACACATAAATAGCGCGTAAAATCAACATTTATGACTAATCTCTTGTGTATAGGACCGTTTTGATATCGGTGGCCTTATACACAAGATATTATGGTAGTATTAATATTTTTACAACGCACTCTCTCTTATGGTACGTCCAAAGTAGAAAAAAAGCGCAAAAAAAGACGAAAAGAGGCGTCCAAAGTAACTTTGTGGTTGCGTCTTTTTTTCTTTGTTGTTTACCGCCAAACAAGCAAAAAATTAATTGTAAACATGTTTACAACTTCGTTTGGCGGTAAACAACAAAGAAAAAAAAAGCAAAAACAAAGTTACTTTGGACGCCTCTTTTCGTCTTTTTTTGCGTTTTTTTTTTACTTTGGACGTACCATTATACCCGGACAAGACAAAATTTGGCGATTTGTAAGAGAAAAAAAACGGCTCCGGGACGTTTCGAAACCTTGGCGAACACGGCGAAGAGTAAAATAATGGTCACTAAAGTTTCGAAACGTCCCAGAGGCAAAAAAAATAAAGGGCCGTAAATATATAGTTAAAAGCAACTCGGAAATTCCCGTCGCAGCTCTTTTTTGCTCTCCTTCTCGAGCAAATCGACCAGCGCTCGCGTGTACAGCGGTTTCAGCTCCAGATTCACCAGCTTGTATTTCAGTGAGCTCAGCCCGTCGTGTTTCCACCGGTTATTTGTTTGGCCCATTATTTTGTAGCGACATCTGGAAAATAGTTCGAGTATTGTGTGTTCGCCACGGGGAGGCATTTGGCTGGTTTTTTCGTGCCAGGCTGCGCGAAATAAATGCGCATTCGTCACGAAGTGACACTTTGCGGTCTCGACACGATTAGTTCGAAAAATTCCTTTCTTTGTGAATAAAAATGAGCTTTCCTTTATTTAATCGAGGGGCGTGGCTTGTCTTTAATTTTTCAGTAATTTTGGCTCTATTGCATTCGTTTAAAAATTAAAGAGACCATGTAAAAACCGGCAAACAAGCTCCGCCCCTTATTACAGAAAAAATGGCGGCCAGATTTGCAAAAAGGGGCGGGGCAAAGTTTGTCTCTAACTTCCGATTTTTTTAAAGAGAACAGTGTTTACTTCGCGCTCTCTCGACAATTGTCTTTTAAAAAGAGAGCCTGTCAAAACCGGAGAACAAGCTCCGCCCTTTTTTCCGAAAAAAAAACCGTGCCGCAAAACTGCAAAAAGGGGCGGGGTTTGCATCAATTTCTGTTTTTAATTAATTTTGGGCCAAAAAAAAGTATTCTGGGCGCGCTTTACCGATAATTGCGTTCGTTTAAACATCAAAGAGACGCTGTGAAAACCAGGGAATAAGCTCCGCCCCTTTTTCCAGAAAAAAATGTGCCACAATCTTGTAAAAAATGGGCAGAGGTTGTTCCCCAGAATTTGCCAGGGCTCCTCCAAATCAAAAAAATTAGACCACGCCCTTTTTTGCAAGCCTGCGGCACTGTTTTTCTACATTTTATAGTACTTTTTGGTGCCGCAAACTTGCAAAAAGGTGGGCGGGGCTTGCATCTAATTTAAGTTATTTCAATAAATTTGGGCCCTAAATTAGAATTTTTGAACGCGTTCTACCGATACCTGTATTTTAAAAGCCAAAAAGAGACCCTGATAATCCCGTGGAACAGGCCACGCCCACTTCTTCCCAGAAAAGTGTGCCGCAAACTTGCAAAAAAGGGGCGGGGCTTGCATCTTATTTCAGTTTTTCAGTATTATTGAGCCAAAATATTTTTACTTCGCGCTCTAATGATAATAGCGCGCGACAGACTCAGAATTGCAAAAGTGGGCGGAGCCTGTTCCCCAGAGTTGTCAGGGTGTCATAAAATTGGTTTTTTTTTTTTTTTTTTTTTGCTCAATCTAACAAAAACCCACTTGTTCACCGGATTGGTCGCCTCCACCGAGTGCTTAATCATCTTGTAGCGTGCAATTTGTGCCGGATATCTCGAAACTTTGAGTCCAGCCGACGACGTCCTGGTCGCCAGATCGTCATCCTCGCCGCCCCAGCCCCAAAAGTCGTTCGAGAAGCCGTTGATCGTGTTCACCTGATCTCGCGTCAGTGCGCTAATGCCGCCGAAAATTGCCGAGTAGGGAAGTCTGGAATTGTTTTTTTTTGTTGTTATAAAACTAGCAAGGGACAAACGGCGCACTTGTAATCAAACTTATCCACCGCCACACTCATGTGACGTGGCTGATTCGGGCACGTGTACAGGTTACGGTCGTCTTCGGGTAGCAGGTCCACGTCGTGAAAGATGAAACATTGCCATGGATACATGCGCGAGGCAATGTCGTAGCCAACGTTCATTAGCTGCAATTTTAGGGCGCTATTCAATGTGAGAAAGTTCGTAAAACGGCTAATAGCCGCTTTTAACCGCCATCTCCTGATTGCGCCTGTAATGAATGACTGTCTGCCACAAAACCGCCTACGGGTGGGCCTATATTGGTATATGTGAGGGACTATTTTTCCATTTTCGATAGCTAATAGCCGTGTATCCGCCATTGCCCTTTATATAATTTTTCACTGTATGGGGGTCTATATCAGTATGGTGGGGGACTATTCTTGCATTATTTAATTTTTCCCATTTTTTCAATATTTTTCGGCGGCTAATAGCCGTGTATCCGCCATATACGCGCCAAAACTCTATCACTAGCAATTTTTTACTGTATGGGGGGGGGGGGGCTATATCAGTATGGTGGGGGACTATTTTTGGGTCATTTTTTTCATTCAAATTATTCCCGTTTTTTTCAATATTCTGGCATTATATACCCGTCAAAAATTCCAGCAAACTAGTTTTACTGCGTGGAGGTTTTGTCAGTATGGGTGGGGGACTATCCTGGTATCGTTTTATTTTCTACGTTTTTCAATATTTTTCCATTTTCGATGGCTAATAGCCGTGTATCCGCCATTGCCTTTTATATGATTTTTCACTGTATGGGGGCTATATCAGTATGGTGGGGGACTATTCTTGCATTACTTGATTTTTCCCATTTTCCAATATTTTTCCATTTTCGGCGGCTAATAGCCGTGCATCCGCCATATACACGCCAAAAAATGCCCTTTATACTGTATGGGGGGCTATACCAGTATGATGGGGGACTATTTTTGGGTCATTTTTTCATTCAAATTATTCCCGTTTTTTTTCAATATTCTGGCATTATATACCCGTCAAAAATTCCAGCAAACTAGTTTTACTGTTTGAAGGAACTTTATCAGTATGGTGGGGGACTATTCTTGCATTACTGAATTATTCCCATTTTTTCAATATTTTTCCCTTTTCGGCGGCTAGTAGCCGTGTATCCGCCATATACGCGCCAAAACTCTATCACTAGCAATTTTTTACTGTATGGGGGGCTATATCAGTATGGTGGGGGACTATTTTAGGGTCATTTTTTTCATTCAAATTATTCCCGTTTTTTTCAATATTCTCGCATTATATACCAGTCAAAAATTCCAACAAACTAGTTTTACTGTTTGGGGGAACTTTATCAGCATGGGTGGGGGACTATTCTGGTATCGTGTTATTTTCTCCGTTTTTCAATATTTTTCCATTTTCGATGACTAATAGTCGTGTATCCGCCATATCCGCGCTAAAAATTGCCGTTTATATGAATTGTCACTGTATGGGGGGCTTTATCAGTATGGGTGGGGGACTATTCTGGTATCGTGTTATTTTCTCCGTTTTTCAATATTTGTTTCATTTTCGATGGCTAATAGCCGTGTATCCGCCATTGCCCTTTCAATAATTTTTCACTGTATGGGGGCTATATCAGTATGGGTGGGGAACTATTCTGGTATCGTTTTATTTTCTCCGTTTTTCAATATTTTGCATTTTCGATTACTAATAGCCGTGTATCCGCCATTAACGCGCCAAAAAATTGCCCTTTCAATAATTTTTCACTGTATGGGGGGCTATTCTTGCATTTTCATTTTTCCCATTTTTTCAATATTCTGTCATTTTAAACGGCTAATAGCCACTCATTTTCTAGCGCTAATAGCTATATGAGCACCAAAATTCATCGGAAAAAAAATTGTTTTTCCTATTTCTCTCTCTCCCATAGTTTATTCCAAATTGCATCGTTCGTTCGCAAAACGCATCCAATTTCATAATAGTTTCTCCCAAACGGTTTCGTGTTTAAAATAAGAGCAATAAAAAATTGTAAATAAACATTTTTAAATTTAAAATGTGTAAAAAATTAGAAAAATCGCTATTGGCTTAGGATCCGACAAAGTTGGATTTCTAGACCATAATTTTTTAAAACTATTATTGGCTCTGTGACGTTTCGAAACTTTTGAGCATTCTCAAAAACCTTAAAAATTATTGGCGAAAAATTCTACACAAAAATGCAAAAGTTTCGAAATGGCAGGTTTCGAAACGTCCCAGAGCCAAAAAATCTAATGATTTAGCGCAATTTCGACTACCGTAACCCCAACAAAAAAAAGCTCACCTTTCCCCGATTAAACGTCTGATTGGCGACCTGTTCAACCACAAAAATGGCATAATCGAGCTGTTGTTTGTGGAGAAGCGAGTGCAAATTGTGCAGAAAGATTTTGAGATGCGCCTCGCGATCCCTGAACGGAACAATGATGGCGACTCGGTGTCGGGCCACGCAGTCTTTTGGCATTCCGTGTCCGCCGCCCGTCAGATCATTGTACATTTTTTCGAGGATGGAGAAGTCGGGTCCGTCGAGAAAGACGCGGATGGGGCCGACGAGATGGGGAGGTGTCTGGTTGCAGACTGGTCGTGGTGATGTGGATTTTAGTAGTTGGATGTCTGGAATTCGAAGGCTTTGTGGCTTGGGTAGAACATTGGCGCTGGGACGTTTCGAAATGTCCCAGCTTCGAATCGTCCTAATTTCGAAACTTACCAGAGCCGGTAAATCGATCAATAGCTGTATTTTGCTGGGGAATTTTCGAGACCCCACGAAAAGGGGGGAAAATGGGCACAGTTGTCTGCAAAAGTGCCGCACGGTTTTTCCTGCCTTTTTGGAGAATGAGAAATAGTGTTTTTTTCTGCTTTTTTTTGCTGGAATTTAGTATTTTTGGGTATTTATTGTCCATTCGCGAAAAATGCAAGTGCGCTCCATTGAACTTAGTACTTTGCGATTTGGATTTTAACCGCCAAACTATTTTTCCTCTTTTTCTTCGATATTTGCTAAAATTCTTCGTTTTCCTTGATATTTCTTTGTTAAAATGACTATTGTCGGCCCGCCAAAATGGTCAAACGCCCTCCGCTGAACTCAACGCTATGCGATTTTCATTTTGGTCTCCAAATTATTTCATTTCACGTTGAATTTATACGTGAAATGAAATAATTTGGAGACGAAAATGAAAATCGCATAGCATTGAGTTCAGCAGAGCGCGTTTGACCATTTTGGCGGGCCGACAATAATAACAAACAAATTCGTAATATTTTGTGAAAAATTTCCTAATTATGCCCAACTTTAGTTAAAATTCGCCATTTTTCGAAATTGCCGCTGCTTTAAAAATTCCTAAATCATTTATTTGGAAAGCTTTTAGTTCAAATGATTTTATAACGATGTATTTAAATGTATTATTTCATTTTAGCACCTATTTTAATGAGAAATCACCCGAATTTTCGCGAAAAATATTAATTTTCACTAAAATCAATAATTTTGTGGACCTCTCGCAGGTTTTCCGCTTCCATTTTTTTTTATCGTTTCTATTTTGTCTCCGCATTTCAAATACTTATTTCCAGCAAAAAAAAAAAAACACTATTTCTCATTCTCCAAAAATGCAGAAAAAACCGTGCGGCACTTTTGCACACAACTGTGCCCATTCCCCCCCCCCCTTTTCGTTCCTGCGTTTCAACACTTTCCCCCCTTTTCGTGGGGTCTCGAATTTTCGGCTATTAGCCGCCGCTTTCGGGGCTAAACACATCAGGCACTGGGACCGAATTCAACGGCTATTAGCCAATTTCAATGGCTAATTTTCATTGTATTTCCCACGAAAAATTGATTTTTGCTAGATTTTTGGCGATCCTAAAGCTAAAAACCCGCAATTTGTGATTTTCGAATAAATTTTATCAAAAGCAGCTTATATTTGTCCAAAAAAATTTATTTTTCCCTTTATAAAAATGATTAAAATCGCTTTAAAAAGCTATTTTTCTAATTTTTTGCCGAAAATTAAAATGCGCTCCATCACACTCAGTATTTTACAAATTTCATTTTCTTCGCCAAATTGGAAACGTTTTTCTGTTGTTTGTTGGTTTGCATGCTTTTTTTTTCTTCCAAAATCGCTCTTAATCCATAATTTTAATGCCCGGGGAACAAGCTCCGCCCCTTTACAAGTTTCCGGCACCGTTTTTCCAAAGGGGGCGGAGCTTGTTCCCTGATTTTGTCAAAAATTGCCTTCTCACCTTCCAAAAACATCGTGTTATTCGCCTCGGAGATTGGCGAAAAAGTGACGTTAAAGTCGTCGATCGAGTCGTTCAACACGTTTACCGTGTTGCCGAGCACCGCTTCCATCGCATCCACGTCTGCAATAAGTGTGGAAGAGCCCACCGAGAAGCTCTCGTAGAATGAGGGCATCTGAAACGGAAAAAAGTCGTTTAAAAATTTGTTTTGCGCTCCATTGAAGTTGTCTAACTGTCTAATATCTTTTTTCGCGAAATTCGATCAATACATAAATCGATGAAAACTGTAATTTTCTTTGCGTATCCTCTATCGCTACGACACTCAAGATGGCCGCGGGGGAGGAATAGAACATCGTGAGTCCTCACGAAAAAGGGGGATGGGCGGAGTCAATAGCAAGTGTACCGCACACTTTCCCCAAAATTCAACTTGGGGAGTTCCTTGAAAATGCCCAAAATTTGAAATTCGAAAGCCAACGAAAACGGCTAATATCCATCGAATTCGGGGCATGTGCCAAACTAATATGGGAAACGGCCCGATTCGATGACTGTTAGCAGTTTTCGATGGCTATTAGCTAAAAATTTCCAGAGTAGTTTATTTTTCATTAAAATTGTTTTCATTATGCTTTTGAAATCAGAATAAAGGTATCTTTAGTTAAATTGGAGAATAAATAAGAAAAAATTGTGCGGCAAACATGCACTTGACTCCGCCCATTTTCTCCGTTTTCATCGAGTCTCAGAATTTCGTCGACAAGTGAATAATATATATTTTTATATCGAAAATCAGTCATTTGATGTGGTCCATCACCGAAATTCCCGATCTTCAGGTTCACAGGATTTGAAATGTGGCCGGAGCCAAAGCAAACGCGCTCCACTGGATTTTGCACGAAATTCATATTTTGACGCGTTTTTTTGGGAAAAATTGTTTATTCTTTCAAAAATGTGCTCTGGTAAATTAAGGCTGAGATTTTTAGACATTTTTAAAGGCTCTGGGACGTTTCGAAACTTTTGTGAGTTTTGCGCGTACTAGTGTATTTAAATTTCCATAAGAATAAGAATAATTGATAAAAGCAAAAAGTAAAAACCAAATGATCGTGCGTTTTGGTGTCAACTGGCAAAAAAGGTGCGCAAAAATGCAAAAAAGTTTCGAAACGTCCCAGAGCCTTTTTAAAGCATAACGGTGTGAAATTTGAGCTCTTGGCCGTTTCGAAAATTTTTCTGAATTTTATCGTCGGTGTTTTTGCACACAATTTTTTTTCAAAGCTTTGGAGACCCTGACAAAACCGGGGAAACCAAAACCGAGGAAAACATTTCAAAACCCAGCAGAGTTGAGAAATTTCCCCGGTTTCGCGCTTTCCCCAGTTTTGTCAGGGTGTCAAGCTTTGTATTGTCGAACCGCCTAAATGGTCAAACGCGCTCCGCTGAACTCAACGCTATGCGATTTTCATTTTGGTCTCCAAATTATTTCATTTCACGTAAAAATTCAACGTGAAATTAAATAATTTGGAAACCAAAATGAAAATCGCATAGCATTGAGTTCAACGGAGCGCGTTTGACCATTTTGGCGGTTCGATAATATGGAATTCTCCATAAAAAGCTTTAAAAAATGATTGTGTGCAAACACCGCGACGACAAAATGCAGAAAATTCTCGAAACGCCCGAGAGCCAAATCTTCATGGTAATGGAAGTTTGGGCAATTGTAGGGGCTATAATTGTTTTTTGCGTTGAAAATACATTGAACTCTCTCAGATTTTATTTCGCCATGTAAATAAAACAAATATCATGGAAAATAAATGAAATTTATTTGATTTTGAGCCAATTGTGCGTTTCACGAAAACCGTCCAAATTTTCCAGCCTGTAAGAAGAGGGTTTTTATGCTTAAAATTGAAATATTTTAGTTATTAAAAGATACAACTGAAAGAAAAATAATAAAATCGATAAAATGCGTCAAGGCACCGAAAGTGCACCAGTAAAAATTAGGCTCCGCCCATATTCAAATCCTGGACATTATCGATTTTGTGATTGCAGAAGCTCGTAAAAACTAATTATATAAAAACAACAAAAATAAAGAGAAATTTGAAAAAAAAAACCAAAGTGCGCGGCTCTTGCAAAAGGAGGCGGGCAATTTTTTGCAATAAAAAAGGACCGGTTTCTCTGCGTATCTTCTATCGCTGCAAGACCCAGCGATGTCCGCCGACTATGGGAATTTCTGGCAGCTATTGTGTTTTCAATCGACTTGCGACATGAGAACGCGGGACTCCGCCCACTTTTTTGTGCGCGACCACGCGAACACAGTGATATTTGAAGAGACGCAGACAGGTAGCGCACAAATAAGTAGGCGGAGTCTCGCGTTCTCATGTCGCAAGTCGATTGAAAACACAATAATGCGCAGAAAATTTCACGCAGAGAACTTAGACTGTTAGAGAAAACGAGGACGCACCTACACGCCAGCGGTGCAGTAGAGCGCAAATTAAAATTCCTCACCTTATAAATGGCAAGATGGACGAGGAGGAGAGCCGCGCAGAGGATGAGAAACGTCTTGAGTCTGGCGGCAGCCAAATGCCGGAAAGCCATCGATCATATCAGTCGGGTCGTTTGGTATGTCTGGAAAACAAAACAAATAGTGGCCACTGCCGTTGCGAAAATGCGCTCCGACCGCAGCGCGTGGGCGTGGGCAGCAAAAAAATATTTTCAAAAAAAAAAAAGAGCCGTCAGTCGGCTATTTCTGTCAAACAAAATCGCGGCGAATGGATAATAATTCATGGGAATTTTGAACTTTTCACATCAATAATTTTTGAGCGAAAATATTGATTTTTTGCAACAAAAAAACGTGTCCGGCGTCATGTCACGTCCTTCAATTTTCGATTTTTTTTTCTTTTTTTTGCGCGCATCTCAATCAAACGCTTCTTTTGTTGCCTCCCTGCGGCGGGCGCGGCGCTTTCGATTTTCTTCATCTTCTCGCCCAATACATATATGGGTCGTCACTTTCCAGTAAACAAGTAATAACACTTACCTTCATGGGTTAAAATGTGAGATGGACGAAGAGCGAATCCGGATGGGCGGAAATTGCTGAAAAAACCTTTTATTGTGTTTTCAATTACTAACCCCGCCCACTTGGAAATTCGCGGGCAAGTGGGCGGCGCGGTTTTACGTTTTCACGTATTTATTGTCGGCCCGCCACGACGGTCAACCGCACTGCGAATTCGCTCCAATCGCACAGCACAGTTTGAAGTGAGATTCAGAGAAAAAAAAGAGCGAAACATCGACCACGCTCTCTCAATTTCATTCACTCTCTCGTCTTCCGCGCCCTATCGACAAGGTTCGGTAGAGCGCGACAGCTAGGGGCGAAAAACAATATTTATGGATCAAATAGAAGAAAAAAAAACGAGAAAATAACACGCCCACCCAAAAAATAATCCAGAAGCCATATTTTCTGCTCGGCGAACACGAAAACCCTCACTTTTAAAAGCCAAAAAAAGGACAACAACGAAAAAAAAGATTTAAAAAACGCTCTCAGCTAGGTGAATGGCTAATAGCCATTTTCAACAGCTAATAGCCACATGACTGTCTGTATCGGCCATGTCCGAGCCAAAAAATCGGTTTTGCGCAATTTTTCGCCGAAAAATACATTTTATTGATTTTCTGTGTTATTATTGTAAAAACAAATTTTTTGCCTTGTTTTGGCGAAATTCCACACCATGGATGAACATATTTTGACGTGTTAAAATGAGATTTTTAAGCCGCTTTTAGGCTAAACTCGCGCCAACTATTCTCCTGTAATGGCTATCTGTCATATTAAACGGCTAATAGCTATATTTCTTTGCTCAGTATTTTCCCAGAAAAATCGTTGCTTTTTACCGATGGTTAAGTCGATTATTAGAAAAGGGGATTTTGTGAAAAATATCGATCAATAAGTCGATAAAAACTGCATGTTTTCTCTGCGTTTCTTCTCCTCGATCGCTGCGAGACCACAGGTGGCCGCGGCCGAGGAATAGAAGAGCGCGTGGCCGACAGGCATGGAAACGTAGCAGCGAACCTGTTTAATCGTATGACAAGGTATTTTTTCTTCCGTCATTTTAATACAGAAAATGTCAAAAATTCAGTTTTATATTAGGGCGGAGCTTGCTCAGTTTTTTCCAGTGTATCTGATCAAAACTGGTAATTAATGGACTGGCGAGCTTTATAGCGCTGCAAATACGCTCCAATCGCACATCATGCGTTGAGATTCAGAGAAAAAAAGCGCGCAAATCGGCCACGCTCTCTTAATTTCACGCACTCTCTCGTCGCCAAGTGGCCCAGTGCGAATGGAGCGAATTTGCAGCGCATTGGAAACATTTTTTTATTTTATTTTTCCTCAATTTTAAAGGATAAGAAGTGAATTTTTATATTATATAATTCAAATGCCCATTTTTTAGATATAAGCTGCATTTTATTTAATTTTTAGTGATTTTTTTAAAACAAATTTTGCAAAAAATTTTTCCCCAAACCAAGAGCATATATGGACAACATTTCACGAAAAATTGATAGAAACTGGACGAAATTATAGAAATTCAAAGAAAAAAAAAGAAAAAAAAGGAAAAAAAAAAGAAGAAAACGACGAAAAAAAATGCGGTCAGCAGCGTCGAAAAAATGTTTACGTCTAGATGCGAGACGCAGACAGTCAGAGAAGTGGTGAGACAGTGCACGAAAACGAGGAGACGACAGACGGCTAGACAAACATATTGGCGTATTTTTATTTTCTCGTCGCTGACAGCCGGTGGACAATTTTCTTTATTTTTCCATTGATTTCTCTATTTTTTATTAAATAACGGGTCTATTTATTCACGTGAATATCCTATCATTTTAATTCAACGAAAATATGCATTTTAATGCAGAAAAAGTCATTTAAAATGAGCGAAAAATTCCCAGAAAAAACAAGCATTTACCCTTAAATTTCGTCAACACATACTAAAATGGCGAACCTCCATCCACAAGCTTGGCAGCCCGCTTAGCAATTCAATTCACGCCGAGTTCAAAAAGTGTCTGAATTTTTGGGCACTTTCTGCTAAAATTCTATAGTTTGAACCGCTCAGAAAGACGTGTTTCTCATTAATTTTTAATTCTTCCTTGTCACGCATTTTTGAGAAATGCCTAATTCTCTTGTGTATAAGGCCTTTTTTAATGTTTGCGCATCTCTGTCTCAGCGGCTTTATACACAAGAAAAAGACATGCTCCATAATTTTTAGACGGAAATATTGATTTTAAAATTAATTAGTTCAAAAATTTGATTCGTCAGTATTTTTGCTTTTTCCTAATAAGATTACGAAATTTTTCACAAGCTTATTGTCTGGGTCTTGTCACGATTTTTTCCTTAAAAAAATTTTTTTTTAGCTCTTTTTGCAAGTTTGCGTCATTTTTTTCTCTAAATTCTATAGTAAATACTTCCTCGTGCCGCAAACTTGCAAAAGGGGCGGAGCTTATTCCCCGCAGCCACTTTTTTTTTCATTTTTCTCATTAAAAACATTTGAAAACGGCGAGACCCGCCGGCTTTCTTTGGCAAATAGGTAATGAAAAAATTATTTTTAAAAAACTAAAAAAAGCGGAAAAATTCGTTATTTTAATGCTGGGTCCCGCCGCGAAAAATAGTTTTAAAAAACTTTGAATTTTTCTGCATTAAAATGCAAAATTGCCGAAAAATGAACTTTTTTTCCACGTTTTCTGCTCTCAAAATCCCAGAAAACTTCAATTTTTCAGTTCTAAACCAATAATTAAATAAATTATATTTATAAATATGCCGAAAAAGTTTGCCAACGAAAACCCTAAAGTCACGGCCGCCCGTGACCGGAAAGCGACGGCGAAGAAGGACGAAGCGGATCGGAAGGCAAAGGTGGGTGGATCTAGGCTATTAGCCATCGAAATGGGCAAATAGCCATCGAAAACGACTAATGTTTAATCTCAGAAAATTCTCAGGCAACTGAGGACGCAAAATGGGTCGACGATGACAAGTTGGCGAATAGGAAGTTGCAGAGAAAAGTGAGTTTTTGAAAAATTAAAATGCCAGAAAAATGAATTTTATAAATACATATTTTAAAACCCTAGGAAGACGACGAAAAGAAGCGTGAAGAGGCGTTGCGACGCAAAGAGGAGAATAGAAAATTGGTCGAGGAGGAGATGAATAGTCTGGGAAACAAGAGACCACAGAGCACTTCCGCGCAAAAAGTCACCAGGTGAGCCAAAAAAAAGGGCAAAGATTGAGAGAAATTGCGAAATTGAGCCATTTGGAACCGCCCAAAAATAGAAATGTCTAAAATGGAACCGTTAGAAATGGGACTGCTGAAAATAGAAACGTCAAAAAATATAACCGCCTGAAATAGGACTGATAAAATTGAAACCGTTTAAAGTAGAATTTTCTAAAATGGAACAGTTAGAAATAGAACCGTCCGAAAATAGAACTGCCCGAAATAGAACCTCAAAAAAATTAGAACGGTTAAAAATGGAACTGCCAAAAAAAAAAAGAACTGTTTAAAATAGAAAAAATTTAAATGGAACCGTCCGAAAATAGAACTGATAAAAATGGAACTGCCAAAAATGGAACTGTCTCAAAAAAAGACTACCAAAAATGGAACCACCAAAATAGAAATGTCTCAAAAAAGGACTACCAAAAATGGAACCACCAGAAATAGAACCGCCCAACATAGAACTGGTAGAAATAGAGAATTAGAACTGCTCAACATTAAACCGCCAAAATATACCTGTCTCAAACTAGAACTGTTGGAAACTGAAAAATAGAACAGTTAGAAATAGAACCGTCCGAAAATAGAACTGTCCGAAATAGAACCTCCAAAAAATTAGAACTGTCAAAAATGGAACTGCGAAAAAAAAGAACTGTTTAAAATATAAAAGATTTAAATGGAGCCGTCCGAAAATAGAACTGCCCGAAATGGAACCGCTCAAAAATAAAATTACTGGAAATAGAAAACCGTCTAATATGGAACCGCCCAAAATATACCTGTCTCAAACTAGAACTGTTGGAAATTTAAAAGTAGAACCGCCAATAATAGGACTTCTAAGAAATGGAACAGTCAAAGAATAGAACTGATAAAAATGGAACCGCCAAAAATAGAACTGTTAAAAATAACATTGCTCGAAATGGAACCGCCAAAATAGAACAGTGAAAAATGGAACCTCTAAAAATAGAACTGCCAAAAATGAAACCGTCTGAAATATACATATCTTCTCAAAATAGAACTGATAAAACTAAAACCACCAGGAATAAAACCGTCAAAATAAGAACTGCTAAAAATAACATTTCCCGAAATGAAACCGCTCGAAATAGAACTGCTAAAACTAAACCGCCAGTAAACAGAACCGTCCGGAATAGAACTGTCAAAAATGGAACCGTCTTAAACTAGAACCGCCAGAAATAGAACCGTTAAAATCAGAACTACCACAAAATATAACTCTCCAAAATGGAACTGCAAAAGAATGGTATCGCCCAAAAATAGAACTGGAACCGCATGAAAATGGAACCGCTTGAAACAGAACTGTGTAAAAATGTTTTGTCAGTTCTATTATCAGACAGTTCCATTTCATGACAGTTTTATTTTGTGAGAGTTCCATTTTAGCGGTTTTTTGGCAGTTTTTTGTATTTTGACAGTTCCATTCTTACCAGTTCCATTTTTACCAGTTCTATTTTCTAGCGGTTTCATCTTTGACAGTTTTATTCTTATGTTAGCAGTGTTATCCCAAGCAGTTCCATCGCATCTATTCTGTGCAAGTTCTATTTAAAGCGGTTCTGTTTTAAACAGTTCTATTTTTAAAAAAGTTCATTTTTTGCCAGTTCCATTTCTAGCGGTTTCATCTTTGGCAGTTCTATTCTTAGCAGTGTTATCCCAAGCAGTTCCATTCTTGACAGGTCCATTTCGTGGCAGTTCTAATTAGGGCGGTTCAATTTCTGCCAGTTAAATTTTGTGAAAGTTCTATTTTGAGACAGTTCTAGTTTTGTACAGTTCTATTTCTAGCAGTTCCATTTTTAGCAGTTCTATTTTCTAGCGGTTTCATCTTTGACAGTTCTATTTTTAGCAGATCATTTCATAACAGTTCTATTCTAAGGAAGTTCTATGTGTAACAGTTCTTTTTCTAGTGGTTCTATTTTTGGGTAGTTCTATTTTGGGCGGTTCTATTTTGTGACAGTTTTGGCAGTTCCGTTTTAGACACATCTAATTTTGGAGGTTCTATTGCTGGGAAGTTCCACTTGAAGCGGTTCTATTTTGGGCGGTTCCATTTCTGGCATTTCTATTTTCACGGTTCTATATTTTAACAGTTCTATTTTTGGCAGCTCTATTTTTATCAGTTCCAAAACAAAGTACAATTTCCAGAGCCCACATCCACATCCGCAAAGAGGACGAGGAGCGTATCATGCGCGAACTCGAAGAAAAGCGGAAGCAAGACGCTCAAAAAATCGAAGTTGTCGGCGAGCTGGAAGAGAACCTGAACAAACTCGAAGTCACCGAGGGCGCCGCGCGGAATGTCGACGAGGCGCTGCGAGTTCTCGGCGACGAGAAGGCCGTCGACGACGATAAGCATCCGGAGAAGAGGATGAGGGCTGCGTATTTGGTATGCTAGAACCTTTTTGAGAGGGAATTATTATTTTTCTTGTTGTAGGCATTCGAGGAAAAACGACTGGCCGAGCTGAAAATCAAGCACCCGACTTATCGGCTCTCGCAGCTGAAACAAGTGCTGAAAAAAGAGTGGCAAAAATCGCCGGAGAATCCGCTGAACGCGCGAATTTTGGCGCTTTCAAAGTAGTTTTTTTTTGTGCTAATATATTTTAATATTATGGGTTTTTTTTTGTTCTTTTCCCTTGCCCAGTGAAAATGAATATATTGTTATCACATTAATAGACACAAAACAGTTGCATTCGTTCTACCTTTCCCGTGCGCCGCGCGTCGCGCTGCGAGAAGAAGCTATGCGGTGACCCGATTTCGGGAATTCTCAGTGATAACTGACCCACACTCTGATCGTTATCACTCGAATTGCGCGAAGAAAGTTCAGCGCTTTCTCTCTGACGATTTCACTATTTTCTATCTTTCATCCTTTTCGTTTATTTATTATCCATTATCATCGATATTTTTGACCGAAAAATGCTCATTCTCATGCTAATACTGCTTTTTATTCCGCTTCAGGTTGTGGGTGAGTTTTTTTAAAGCAATTTTTTTCGTTTTTTTCTGCTTAAAAAACAAAATATTAATTAATTATTCTGAATTTTCCTGAACCATTGAGCGAGACCTCCTGGTCAAATAAATGCATGCGCCTTTAATGCATGTAGTGGTCAAGATGACAAATGGTTCAGTTCGAAAATACTAGAATTGATAACATCTTGTACAGGAAAATTCAGGTTAATTAATTAATATTTTGTTTTGCATTCAATAAAATGACATAAAAATGCACGTAAGTATATTAGTTGTCGGCCCGCCAAATTGGTCAAACGCGCTCCGCTGAACTCTTCATTTTGGTCTCCAAATTATTTAATTTCACGTATAATTCAACGTGAAATGAAATTCGCATAGCGTCGAGTTCAGCGGAGCGCGTTTGACCATTTTGGCGGGCTGACAATATTAGAGGCTGCCGTTCTATTTTTCACGCATCAAAAATCCTGTGCCATATGTGATTGGAAATCGACGGCTAATAGCCGAACGTACCTGAATTTCTAAATTTTTGCTAAATGTTGGATTCTTGCTCTGCTGGACTTTAGAAAAGGCGGACAAGACAACAATGTCATCAATAGAGCGCGAATTCAAAACAAGCCCAGCCCCATTTCAGTTCGGCGGCACCAAATTATTGAATAGTGAATCCGAGAAAAAGGGGCGGGGCTTCCCTGAATTCTGTCAAAATCTCATTTTTCTTTCAAATTGCGGCCGCCTTATGCCCTTGTTTCGCCAAATTTAGTGCAAATCGGTCCAGTAGGAGCTGAGAAAAGGCTATTGACACGAAATCTCACAAACATACTGACAAACTTCAGAGCACGGTGTCCAGGATTTGAAAAGCGGGCGGAGCCGAGCAAACGTGCCCCACTGGATTTTTTCGCGCGAATTTCAAAATTTGAGGCGTTTTTCTTGTTTTTCGGGAAAAAAAACATAAATTCTTAATTCTTTCCCTCATGTTCTCCGACTGAATTATAGCTGAGGTCTTTATAAATTTTTTAAGCCTAAGAACGTCGAATTTGGTTCAGCCACTATTTCGAAATATTCGTTTTGAGTTTTTTGTTTTTGCAGGGTAAATCTTTACGAAAAGCGAAGTTTGGGCAACTTTATGGTATTAAAAGATGCAATACATACATTTTACAAAGAAAAACAGGTTTTACTGAAAGAAAAAAAATAATAATATCAACCTAAAAAAAATGCGAGAGTCGAAAAATGCGCAAGCACCGAAAGTGCGCCATGCTAGTTTGCTGACGCGCCAGCAAATCAGGCTCCGCCCACATTTCCAATCCTGGACATCGTGCAGCGCTTAATAATAGTTAAGATAAAGTTTAGTCAAAACAATGATTCACAGATTGCCAACTCCACGACCTGGAAGTGACGACTCAGCCGGCGTGGGCACCCACCGGACGCCTCAACCAGTTCAACGGATTCGCCACACCACGCCCGTCACTTTTGCCGCAGAATGCGCAAATGGGTAATAACACAAAAAAATAAAGCGGCGATCTACCGTAAAAAAAACGAGACCCCACGAAAAGGGGGGAAAGTGTTGAAACGCAGGAACGAAAAGGGGGGAAAATGGGCACAGTTTGTCCGCAAAAGTGCCGCACGGATTTTTCTGCATTTTTGGAGAATGAGCAATAGTGTTTTTTTTCTGCTTTTTTTGCCTGAAATTATTATTTTGGGTATTTATTTTCAATTCGCGACAAATGCAGCTGCGCTTCATTGAACTTCGTACTTTGCGATTTTCATTTTCGTCACCAAATTATTTTTCCTCTTTTTCTTCGATTTCTTGCTAAAATTCTCCGTTTTCCTTGATATTTATTTGTTAAAATGACTGATAACAAACAAACAGTAATATTTTGTGAAAAATTTCCGAATTATGCCCAATTTTAGTTAAAATTCGCCATTTTTCGAAATTTTCGCTGCTTTAAAAATTCCTAAATCATTTATTTGGAAAGCTTTTAGTTCAAATGATATTATGATGATGTATTTCAATGTATTCTTTCTTTTTAGCACACAATTTTCCTATTTTAATGCGAAATCACCCGAATTTTCGCAAAAAATATTATTTTTCACTAAAATCAATAATTTTGTGGACCTCTCGCAGCTTTTCCGCTCTTTTTATTTTTTAATCGTTTCTATTTTGTCTCCGCATTTTAAATTCTAAATTCCAGAAAAACAAAGCAGGAAAAAAACACTATTTCTCATTCTCCAAAAATGTAGAAAAACCGTGCGGCACTTTTGCAGACAAACTGTACCCATTTTCCCCCCTTTTCGTTCCTGCGTTTCAACACTTTCCCCCCTTTTTGTGGGGTCTCTAAAAAACAAGATAAACATTTTTAAGGGGCGTGGTCTAACTCACTCCGTAAATCGAGTTTTTTTTCGGTTTCTGGTTACTGTAGGTATGACCTCCAGCTCTTGTCCCTGGGCGTGTAAAGCATGCAAATTGTACCTTTACAATAGTTGCTATTCCGGAATAGAACTAAAAAGGCGGACCGAAAAAAAAAGCCGGCGCATGACAAATACCAGAATTTGAATGAGCAAGAAATGCAATCGCGCTCCATTGCTAATTTAGTTCTATTCCAAAGCAGCAAGGCTGAGTTGTGGCGCCAAACGTAATTTTGAATAATAAAAAGGCAGCCAAGAAAAATCCTCAAAATTTCAGTCTACGCCTCCGTCTGGGCCGCGTGGTCCGCCTGGTCATTCTGCTCAAACTCCCAGCGAATCCGCGTCCGTGCATGCAACACGGTCCGCGGTTTCCGCTGCCTCGGCCCCAATCAGGAAACCGAGACGTGCGACCCGTCAACGTCTCCAATTCTGGGCAGACCTCTTCAAACCGGGCTGTCCCTTTCCGACTATGACACTGTGGATCCATGGCAAGAGGATCGATTCGAGGCTCTTAAACAGTTGTACCCCGATGAAAGTATCGATGAGAAGTTGAGCCATTTGCCAGAGCACGAAAAGGAGCGAATGCGTGAGAGTTTGATTCCACCTACGCCTCTGAGCCACGAGTTATTAAACCGTCCCAGTAACGAGTTGGATGGAGCTCCAGGCGCGACACCAGAGAGAACCTTTGGTGCAAGAGCTCTGGGTGTGAAGGCGTTTGACGTGAAGAACCAGGGGGGCGCGTTGAAGCTGTCAGAGTTGGAGGAGTCTTTCACGGATATTACGGAGAAACAAAGAGAGAAGAGTCGTGGCGAGGGGAGTTTTTCGCGTAAGAAGGTGCTGCCACCACTTCCAGCGCCGCCACCAAAAGCTGTGAAATCCCAAGAACTCATGGACGTGAAGGAGGTGGAGTCGGAGATGGGCAAACTTGAAATGGATGGACCTAAATTTACGGATGGCGATTTTACGGAGGACGTTTTCGGGAGTATTGAGGACTTGATGGTGCCAGCGCCAACGACTACAACCACCACCACAAAAGCCACGCCCCTTCCAACAACGAGAACAACGAGAACAACAACAACAACCACCACCACCACCACCACCACGACTACACCCACGCCTACCACCACCACAACTCCACCCCGTCGCCGCCCGCCAACCCGCGTCACACCACGCCTTCCCATTCCATCTGATGACATGGCCGAGCTAGTGACACCAAGCCTGCCGAGCCAGAAGACCGAGTTTCAGTCCGCCCCGGAAGTGATCAGCTTTTTCGAGGAGGACATGATGGTGGAGGAGGAGCAGCCAAGTAGCACGAGAAAACCATGTTAGTCAAATTACAAATTTTTAACACCCAAACAAACCATTTTCAGGGAAGAATGCGATTCACTACGGAGAAGTGAATCCGGGCACGCCAACCACTACCACGACAACTACTACTACGACTACACCAAAGCCTGTCACCACCACGACACCACAGGCTGCCTTCCCGATCCCCGAAGAGATATCGCTTGACACGTTGCACGCGCTCGACTGGATGCTTGCCAACATGACAAAAGCGGCCGAGGAGGTGCAGAAACTTGAAGAGTGAGTTTTGTCTCTAACTTTGCCCCGCTCCTTTGCAAGATGGTGCCGGAAAATTGCAAAATAGGCGGGGATTCTTTCGGGGTTTTAAATCCAGTTGGATTCCGGAGACCCTACCAAAACCCAGGAAGCAAGTCGAACCCAGGCACCAAAACCCAGGAAAAGAGGCGGGGCAACGAAACCACGCCGCAGTTTGCCAAAACGCAACTTTGCCACACAGTTTTTTTCATTGTTATTTTTTCTTGCACAGTCTTGTTATTCTAGAAACTTGTTTGTGGAACGTATATACTCGGCGAATGCATCATCAGCCTCGCTCTACGGCACTTTTCAATTTTCAACAATGTAGTGCACCTGATTTGAAGCGAAAAATCAAATTTTAACTGCAACTCATTGCGGATACGTCATTTTCCGTTAAAAAAGGAATACAATTATGTAGAATTCGAGTTAATCTTGCAAGTGCAACACTGTTTTGCAGGAATTTTGCATTAGAGCGAGGTTGATGATGTATTGTCCATTCGCGAAAAAAGCAAGTGCGCTCCACGAAACGTAGTACTACGTGGATTTCATTTTCGTCGCCAAATTATTTCATTTTACGCTGAATTTACACGTGAAATGAAATAATTTGGCGACGAAAATGAAATCCACGTAGTACTATGTTTCGTGGAGCGCACTTGTTTTTTTCGCGAATAAACAATATTCACCGACTATATTTCTAGGTGGTTTTTCATCGAATATTTAAAATTAAAACAAAATTGAAAAAGAAAATGTATTGAAAATCCAAATGACAATAATAAATTATACATATAAAAAACTGTGCGGTAAAGTTGCGTTTTGGCAAACTGCGGCGCGGCCCCGCCCCTTTTCCTGGGTTTTGGTTCCTGGGTTCGACTTGCTTCCTGGGTTTTGGTAGAGTCTCGGATTCCGCTTTTTTTTTTTCAAATGATATGCATTTGCGCGTCAGTTCACGTGTCTGCGTACCCGGCATTGAATTTTACGACATTCTCCAACTTTTTCAAATTTCTTAAAGTTCAACGCCGCATTTTTAAAGATCAAAAGCCGGATTTTTATAATAAGAAATTACACACCTTTTCGCATCAATACTCTACGTCACGTTTCAAAAAAATTTTTTGCACGTGAAATTAGATGTCGCGTACGCCTACGCCGATACGTGAATTGACGCGCCAATCCATACGGTTTGATTCCAAAAATGGGAATTTAATGTGCAGCTGGTTGGCAGTTGGGGGACAGCTAATGGGCAGATAGCCAAACGTTCTCTGAGAAGTTGCTACCGCTGGTTATCGGAGCCCAAAAACAACAAAAAACCGGACAGTTCTGTTTCGGACAATAAAAAATTTTGGCCTAGCTGCAAAACGTCCCGGGCCGAATATGTAATGCTTCTTTCTTTTTCGTCCACATTTTCAAAAGTAAGCAAACATTGTTTTGTTTTCACAATACAAAAGCAAAAAAGGCTTCAAATGTAACAAAAGTAATACGCTCCACATGGTGAATTCAGTGGAATTCGCGTTTAGAACAGCGAAAAAAATCGGCATTTTGAATTGGGGGAAAGATTTTAGACCCTGACAAACCAGTGAAGTCAAAAACGAGGAAGAAGCTCTGTCCCTTGCAAGTTTATGGCCCGAGCTTTGTATAGAAACTGTTATAAAATGCGGGAAAACCATGCCGCAGAATTGCAGGTTTCCCCCGTTTTTGAAATGTTGTTCCCTGGTTTTCTCAGGGTCTCCAATTGAAGGTAAATTGGCTTGCAATTGCGCGTCGATTCACGTGTCTGCTTATGGCCCATCTAATTTTACGGCATTTGAAAAACAGACACACTGTGATTCTTTTACTACCGGCCACGCAATTCTAGTCCCCGATTAGGTTTTTCTGTCGCGATTTTCTAAATGACTTTGGATCGATCGAGATTTTGCAAAAAGGGGAGGGTATCCGCCCACTCCCTGTGATGAGAGGGTGAGAGAGTGCGAGGGCGAGACAGGAAATACCGTAAAACCTGTAATTGAAGTACACCTGTATTAGAAGTACACCTTTAATAGAAGTACACCCCCGAGAGGCATTTGAAAAATAGAAGTACACCCTCTAATAGAAGTACACCCTCTAATAGAGGTACATCACCGGGTTAATTATTTTGAAAAAAAATTTTATTTCATTTTTGAAGCTTTTTTTTTCCGTTTTTCATCGGTTTAAAGGATTTTTAAATTGAAAATCATTTGAATGCCCGCGACACAAGTGTCCAACACGTTCATGAAGGAATACGCTTGCAGCATTTTAATTGACGAGCGCAGATTTCAAATTTTCGAGACCCTCACAAAGTCGGGAAACAGCTCCCTCAGCGCAATGGAAATGGCGGGTCCCAGCGGATGGTCCAAGACTCTATCGACCACAGACGATTATTAAGCTTATCTCAACAGTTATTGTGTTTTCAATCGACTTGCGACATGAAAACGCAAGTCTGCATTCACCGTTCTGTCTGCGTCTCTTCAAATATCACTGTGTTCGCGTGGTCGCGCACAAAAAAATGGGCGGAGTCTCGCGTTCTCATGTCGCAAGTCGATTGAAAACACAATAGAACCTATTTAAAAAAGACAGAATTGGGAAATTTTGAAAACTGACCGAGTTGGGATTTTGAGCACCACCTCGCGAGAAAATGGTCTGGTAAAAATGCCGTTAGCTGAAAGAGGGAAAATTTACCAAAACAAAGAAAAATTTTCATGTCTGCGGCACAGTTTTTCTAGAATTGTATAACCCTTTCAGTACAAAACTCGTGCCGCACGTTTGCAATGGGCGGGGCTTCTTCCTCGGTTTTGGAAATGTTTTTCCAGCTTTTGTCTTCCCCCGTTTCGCGCTTTCCCCGGTTTTTTCTGGGTCTCGAATCGTCTTTTTTTTTTTTTGCTATTTTTCTTTTGAAAGGCCTTTGAAAAATAGAAGTAGACCCTCTAATTGAAGTACACCTGTATTAGAAGTACACCCATTTAGGGGGTTTGAAAAATATAAGTACATGTACTTCAATTACAGGTTTCACGGTAATTGAGATCGGGGGACTAGAAATGCGTGGCCGGTAGTAAAAGAATCACTGTGAGACATGTGAACCGACGGTCAAATGCATGCTACTTAATTTCTTGATAAAATCGGAATTTCGAAACCCCTAACCAAACGAGGGAGTAGGATCGCTCCTCCCCTTTTTCCAAGTCTACAGAACAGTTTTTCTACTGTGGCAATTTTCGGCTATTTGCCCCGAGACTGCCAAATCCCTTCTATAGTATCACAGAACCTCTTCAACTTCAAATTTCCAGCAACGAACTCCGCCGCCGTCTCGACTCTTCCCCGCAAGACAAAACCATCCTGCCCGCCACCAAAGTGTTCGCCAAAAAACGCTTGCCCACCAACAAGAACAAGAAGCATCGTGTCAAGACGCATCGCACAAAAACCATCACTCTCCATTACGGAGAAGTGGTTCCGGCGGAAGCCGTCGACCGAAAATTCCCAAAGTTTAGAAACCGTAACGCTCATCGTGCCAAGATTTTTGGCATTAGGACGGCAAATGTCCCGAATGTCGATTCAACGGCCAGTCAGAAGAAGGAGGAGCAGTTGGTGGAGGAGATTAACGATTTGAAGGATCTGATGCAGCAGTTGGACGAGAAGACCGAGTCGAGGAGCGCGCTGGTGGAGACGTTCGAAGGGTTGATCGCACCGAAACATGTAAGTAATGGCTGTTAGCCGTCCAATGTTTAAAATTTCAACAAAAATTCCGTTTTTTTTAGGAGCACGATTCTCCATATAGACACCGCCAGGTTTAAAATTGATTGGAACATGAAAAATGCAACAAAAAAAGGAAAAAAAGAAGATCTTTACCTCAAGGACGTCATCTCGATAGCTAATAATATTGTACTTTTTAACGGAACGAAAAATAATAATAAATATGTGAATAAAAAGTCATTACTCGTTCGCACGGTGACAGTTAGAAAAAGGGGCTTTGAAAACCTATATTCCCGTTTTCAAAAGTTGCTTACAAGACCTATAAGGTGCTCAAATACCAGTCCAAAGTTGGATCATTTTTCACCACATGGCCTAAATTTCCATGCAGCGCCGCGCCTACCAGCACTCACACCCTCGCCGTGCGCCTCGCTTTACATCGCCTACAGCACCCTTCTAATTGTAAGGACATGGAGGGTGGAGCAGTGACAAACATTTAAGGTGATAACGTGGAGGCCACTAGTAAGAAAACCTAATGATGCTTTTTGTGTTTTTGTTCTTTTTTTAAATAGCTGGTATTGTCGGCCCCCTAAAATTGTCAAACGCGCTCCGCTGAACTCAACGCTATGTGATTTGTATTTTGGTGTTCAAATCATTTCATTTCACGTATAAATTCAACGTGAAATGAAATAATTTGGAAACCAAAATGAAAATCGCATAGCGTTGAGTTCAGCGGAGCGCGCTTGACCATTTTGGCGGGGCGACAATATCGAATTAAAAAAATTTTACTTTTAAACAATCAAAAGTTCAATACAACCAAACAGATATTAAAAAACTACAGTACCGTTCAAAAGGTCGGAAATTTTTGGTTTTTCGGGCATAACTTTTGAATGGAGAGGGTTATGGTTCTGAAAATTTGCATGAATTTGCCCGGTAATGTTTTTGACAAGCTCCAAAAATGGATTTAGTCATTTTTGAAAACTGCAGATTTTTCGAAAAATTTCAGATGCCAAAATTTTCGACCCAAAAATAATTTCTTTTTCAGATTTTTCAAGACTCGAAATTTATTTTTAAAATGAAGTTTCAAATCTAAAAGTATGCTTTTAGTTGACTATGGGTCGATCGGACAAATATCAGCTGACTTACAGCACTTTATCAAAGTCAAGGTATCAAGGTCCACATGGGTAAGTCAACTATAACTTTTATTGAGAATCGCCAAAACCAAAGAAAATTAGGGCACATACAGTACTGGCCATAAAGAATGCGACAACTTTTTTTTGACGATAACCTCTTGGAATGTTAACTTTTTGACCCAATTTTTTTGTGAGATTTTTTCAGCACTATCAGAAATCTTTCTGTCAAGTTGATTTTAAAATTCTGCTGAAAATTATTTTTTTATTCAATTTTTTCGAAAATTCATGAAAATGGACATTTTTGGAAATTTATACAAATAAGCCCTAGAATCACCGAAGGTCAAAAGCAAAAGGAAGGTAACTATAAAAGTGATTTAATACTTGGTTGGGTATTCTTTGGCATCAATAACATCCAGGCATCTACGTGGCATCGAATCCAGGAGCGTCTGAAACACCGTCATCGGGATACTCTTCCAAGCAGCTTTGAGTTGAGCGAATTTCTGGTTGGCATTGGAGGCTCGGACTCCTTTGAGACGTCGTTTTAGCTCCTCCCACATATGTTCGATGGGATTCAAGTCCGGGGACTGACTTGGCCATTCCAGGAGATCCACACGGCGACGTCGAAACCAATTGGCGACATGACCCTAAGCATGCTTCGGGTCATTATCCTGCTGAAACACCCACGATCGGCCCAAATTTGCTCTTGCCCATGGTCGCATTGTGTTCTCCAGGATGTCTTCGTACACATATCGGTCCATGGTTCCAACAATTCTCTTCAATGGACCCATGGAAGTGTCGGAGAAGCATCCCCAAACCATCACAGATCCACCTCCATGTTTTACCGTCGGACATTGGTACTGAGGAGCATATCTGGAGCCAATAGGACGTCGAATCCATTGAATACCATCAGTACCGAACAGATTGAACTTCGATTCGTCGCTCCAGATGTGATTAGACCACTCTCGAGGTCCCCAGGACAAGTTCTGTTTAGCCCATTCAACGCCAGCTTTCCGGTTTTTTAGACTAACGAGTGGTTTTTTGACTGGTCTTCGTCCATTCAGTCCAGCAACTTGCAGACGTCTTCTAATAGTCCTTCTCGATAGCACCGGCTCATTTGGAGACGTCACGGAAACTTGATTTTCCGTAGATGTGCGTCTAGGATCTTCTCGGCACGCGCGCAAGATATTTCGATCCATAGCTCTGGAAGTGGTACGGGGTCTTCCTGGAGATTGACGATGAACTACACCATCCTGAATAGTCGAAATTAGTTTAGAAAGATAATGGAAACCTTACATCATCACGATTATTCTTCAAAATACGGTAAATTTGGCTGGAAGAAGAACCAAACTGAGTTGCGAGTATCTTCGGATGCGCGCCTAGTTCATGTCCACGTACGATGCTTTTTCGAACGTCCACAGTGAAAGTTTTTTTCCCAAATGATCTGACCATAGCTGAAAAACAATAAAAAACTAATTAGAACTACTCCCAATTAATTTTCATTCAACTTTATACAAAAAACTGAAATACATGAAAAAAGTGCAAAAATGAGAAAAATTTAAAAAATTAAAAAAAAAAAATTTTTTTGCAGAATGATGAAATTCGCAAGTACGCAAGTTTTTGTAAGGTTTCATTGCAGATACAGTAAGAAGTTCGAGTCGAAAAGGTAACTTTCCAAGAAGTTATCGTCAAAAAACCAGTTGTCGCATTCTTTATGGCCAGTACTGTAAGATAAAAACTGTTAAAAAGCAAAGTTTATTTGGTTTTATTCGGTTTTTGTGATTCTCAATAAAAGTTAAAGTTGACTTACCCATGTGGACCCTGATACTCAAAGTGCTGTAAGTCAGCTGAAAATTGTCCGATCAACCCATAGTCAACTAAAATCATACTTTTAGTCTTGAAACTTCATTTTGAACATAAATATCGAGTCCTGAAAATTTTGAAAAAAAAAAAATTATTTTTGGGTCGAAAATTTTGGCATCTGAAATTTTTTGAAAAATCTGCAGTTTTCAAAAATGACCAAATCCATTTTCGGAGCTTGTCAAAAACATCACGGGGCAGATTCATTCAAATTTTCAGAACCATAACCCTCTCCATTCAAAATTTATAATCCAAAACCAAAAGTTTCCAACCTTTTGAACGGTACTGTAGTAACGATGAAATTCAGCCCAGAAACATTGGAAACAGAAAGATGTGTCACATCTAGGGCGTATCGTGAGCCATTCATTTGAGCATAAGTAATCATCGAAGCTTCTATTTCCGAAGATGTACTGCTTGGGTTCATCGAATGAAAGAGGTTTCGCATTGATAAATTCACCCTTGTAAAATCCATATTGAATAAATCCTTTGAAACGGGGAGAACCGAGAATCCAATGTGCCTCCGATGCAAATTTAAGAAGATTGTAACGCTCGGACACACGATAATTAATTCCACAAAACGTCACAACAGTTAACATTTTTTTTGAATACTTTTCAGCAGGATAAGTCGGCTGGCTGACACAGTGCGTGGAGCGAAACTTCTGATGAAACTGTGATCCCGGAAAATGGGCCAGGATTCCAAGATTAGCAGAAGTTTTTGTGACACGACTCTCAAAAAAAAAGAACACCCTGAAAAAGTGTGCTGCTGTTTCTCGTGACATAACAATTCGATTATATTGTGAAAACAAAAAATTGCAACGCGGTGTTTGCGTACTTTTAAAATTCAAACGAAAATGGGAACAAATCTCTTTATTTCCCATGCTATTTCTTTCATTGCCGTTTGAATTTCAAAAATACGCAAACATCGCGTTGCAATTTTATTCACAATAGGAGTAACATCCTTTTTGCGACAGGACTTCCCTCGGCTCCCCGAGTTGAATTAAAACCTTGCCATGCTGGAATCCATCACTGCCAATCACTGGGAGCATTCTGCTGGAATGAGAAGTGGCGTTTTTGGATTGCACTCAAAATTTCACTTTTTTTGAATCTGTCCGGGCAAGCGTTCTCATGACCCTCCTACAAAAAACTATCTTGATAACGTTTCAGAATCTTAATCAATACCTTAACGAGTCCAGTTTGGTCGCAGTTCCAAACTTGGATTCCTGGGATACTGGCTACGATTGCTTTTTTTTCGCAGACCCATAACAAGGTTCAAAGTTTTTTGAGAATCTTTACTATTACTAATAAAATTTTTCTGTGTGTAAGTCTGTCTGTGCATCGGTATGTTCGCACTGCTCGCGCAGTCCCCAGAAGTCCGTAGGGGCCCAAACTTGGAAATCTGAGTCTCCTGAGTCCCGCGATGATGCCCGTCTTTTTCAAATTTTGATATCGTTCTTTTGAAGGGTACTTTACTGTTAGGCCGACCGGTCCACATTTTTTTTTCTTCTGCAATTTTTGCTTTTCTACAGTCGAAAGGAAATCCGACAGAAACTGTGGTTCGGCCGAAATCTCATTGCACACATAGGGAGAATTATTCAATCTGCGCGGTGTCCAATTGGTTTGTAGTCTTGGCTGGCGTGCGCGAGGTCGCGAGTTCGAGTTTCACTGTGGTTTTTTTCTTTTTTGTTAGGGATATTTTGTTTAGTTAGTGGAAATTTAGCCGACAAAGTTAGATTCAAGTACGTTTCTTATTATTTTTGAGCTATTTTTTGAATATTTCTTTTTTGATTTGTCGTTTGAAGTGTATCTTTTATTTTCATCCATACTTTTGTTTTAGTTTCTGAGCGGTAATGAACAAAATTGCGCCAATAGTTCTGTTGTTTTGATCAAATCCAAACAGTTGGTAATCATTTCGAAACTCTCCATTCAACCCAAAAAGTTTTGTGGAAACCAGAACAGGTGTAATGAAGAATTAAACTTTTAACTTAAGATCGGGTTCAGAGGAAAATAAATAATGGGAGAAATAACGATTCCAGATACCGTAAATTCTCTAATAGAACGGCCGGCCGTTCTATTTTTCACTACCCTCCTAGGAGGGCCGGTCTATTTTAGGGGGCCGTTATATTATAGGGTTAGGTTTACTTTTCAATGTCTTTAAATTTGTATTAAATCTTGAGGATTTTCCATAAAAACTACACAAATGTATGACAAAACAAATTTAGGAACCGGTCAATAAGTAACAATTGGAAAAATCTAACCAAATTATTGAAAAAAATGTTAAATTCATTTCTATATGTCAAAAAACGAATCCTATGAATAGGTCCATTAAAGAGTAAAGATGACTTTGCTTTATGAGTTTTTATAATGGATTCGTGACGGAGTGAAATTTGACGTGCAATTGGGAGACAAACAATCTCTTTGGTTACTTTTTTTTTTCGAATAAAAACATGAATTCAAATGTCACTCCTCCTCGAATCCATTATAGTATGGGAAGACGAATTAGAATATTCAAATGCCAGGACTCGACCTGAAGAATTGTGTTCAGTTTTAAAACATCTGAGTACGGTAGTATTTTTTTCAAATTTTCTTGCGCAATGCATCGGGTTGAAAACATCAAAAACTGTTTTTTTTTGCTGCACTGAATAGGTTTGTGACATTTTTCTTTTTGCAGGCAATATACAAAAACGGATTGACAGGCACACAGAAAAACTTTGAAATTTTAATTGATTCAATTTTGGGTACTTACTCAATGTTTCTTTTGGCATACATTAAAACTGTTTGAAAAATCAGGGAGACTCGGGCATTCCCAAGCTTACCCAGAAGGTTTTTGACGGCGATAGCCGTCAACAACCTTCTGGTACTTATCTATTTTTAAACTGACAAACTCTGTGATTCGGCGACTGCTCACTCCGAATCTCTTCTAATATTTCAGAATATAAGTTTCCGAGCACTGAAATGAAATGGAATATAAAAATAAACGAGATTACTTTAGCGCATACTTTGAATTGTGGCCATAAATCCAAAAGACGATTAATCGCCATTTCCATCTCACGTAGCTCAAAATCCGTGAATCGCAATCCTTCGTTCACACCATGCTCAACCTCTTTATCAAGCCCCAGGGTTAATTTCTCAAACTGGTCAATCCGGATTTTCAGAACCTTTCCTGTATTTGATTTTTAAGTTAAAACCTTAGGAAAAACACACATGTGGATTCGTATTTGATTACTTGTTTTACAATTTTTATGACTTAATCCATCGGAATCTTCTTGAAATTGCTTCGAGACTACGGAATCCGTGACCGTAACACTTTATTTTCCTCTTGCGTGACCTATAGTCTTTGATGGCATCGTCAAGCTGAAAAATCTTATGGGGTTATTCACGAAATGGCAAAAAATGGCAAAACACTGCGCGAAAACTCGAAAAATGCTCCGATTGACCTGAAATTTTGGGAAATGAGGGGGAAAACTCCCGGACTTTTCTACAAAATTTCGGACCAAAATATCGATTTTTAAGAAATATTGCTTTTTTTTCTGAAAATGCTTAAAATTGATTTTTTGTCTGAAATTTTTGGGTTATGTCCGGGAGAATTTTCTCCCTTATTTCCCAAAATTTCAGGTCAATTGGAGCATTTTCCGAGTTTTCGCGCAGTTTTTTGCCATTTCGTGAATAACCCCATTAATTATTTGAACATATTGTGGAATAATTTACCATTTCCTTTGTGAATTCCTTATTTTTATCGGCCGTCTCTTCCTCTTTGTAATCCCATTTCACATAATTGTTTTTATTACCGAAGTCGTGACGAACTAACTCAAATCGGTCTTTCATAACCGAATCGCCGGATTCAGGGCATTTTAGCATCAGAGCGATCCGGTCATGCCACTTTTACTCATCTTCATTCAAACTCAAATTAGAATCTTCAGATGAAATATTGATCCCGAATGATATTTCCAAGTACACAGCAACATGTTATCCGGAAACTCCATTATCGGGGAAAAACACGTTTTTTGAATATTGGGTTTCATCACTACCGTATTCTCGAGTTAAGGGAATATGCAGCATATTGAAAAACTTTAATGAAATAAAAACCAGGGTGTCAAACAATTTGGACCATAAAAAATGCTACAACTTTGGACTGGTATTTGAGCACCTCAGAGGTCTCGTAAGCTGGCAATTTTTCGCAGAATTTAACGTAACTCTCAGATTTTACTGATCAAATGGAAAAAGCGGGAAATTCAAAATTTAATAAAAAAATAGTAAACAATTTATTTTTGAAAGAAATTTTCAACAAAATGAATATAAATTGTAACAGAAAACAATAACAACAAAAAACAAATAAAAAATGTAAAAATTTTCAGAATTTCGTAAAAATGTGCATTTTGCAAACTGAGCTCTTTGTAGGTAATTTATTAGCCGTTGCTGGCAGCTAATCGGCGATCAACAGTGGTTTCGCGCATATGGCTATTAGCCTTAAAAATTACCTGTTAGTCTTGGAAAATAGACACATATTTGGCAACTACTTCGCGCGGTTTTAGCAAAATTAAAGAAAAATTCCCCAAAAGAGCCCAGTTTAAAGCAAAAATCACGAAATCATGTTAAACCCACCATTTTCCAAAAAAAAAAATTAACGTTTCTTCGTCTTCATTCTATGCGCCACTCGGGCCTTCTGGAATTTCGGGTCCTCTGGTCCGTGACGGGCAGCCTTTACCGACTTTTTGCTCACCGAAGCCAACGCCGAAGTGAATCCACCCTTTTTCGCATCCGTCTTCTTTTTTCCACCAAACGACGGCTTCTGCACGCCACGTTTTCCCTCATTTACCAATGGAATGTCTCGAAGCGACGTCTTCGCTGATGACTTCTTCTTTTCCAGAGTTTTTGCGTTCTTAGATCTGCTGGAATCGTTTTCGACCACCGCGCGGATTCTACGATTCTTCGTGTGTCGAGCTCGTTTGGCGGCTCGAACGTGGAACGCCGCCTCGTGCTCGATGGCAATGTCTTCTGGGGTCTTTGCTGCGTGCGCCTTCTTCTTTGCTTCCATCTTTAGTTGGCGGATCTCATCGCGTTTTCGTTGTTTTTCTGAAAAAAAAGAGGGGAATTTTTGTAAATTATAAATTTGATAGTTTTCTCATTAAAAATCGAGACCCCACGAAAAGGGGGGAGGGAAAATAGGCGGAGCCAACAGGAAAAGTGCCGCAAACTCTTGCGACATTTTTTCTAATAATAGTGTGTTCAAATTGGTTTTTATTAATTTTTTTGAACCTAAAATTCTCGAACCCTTCGAAAAAAAAAAACAATAATAATTAGGCTCCGCCCATTTTCCCCCTTTTCGTTCCCACATTTCGACGCTTCCCCCCCCCCCCCTTTTCGTCCAAAAAGCTGAAAACAATTCTTCGATTGAAGACCAAGGGTGCCACAAAAAAATTTTTGCGAAAAAACAAAAAATTATTTTCATTTTCACCGCGTATTTTTATAGTTTTTTTTAATCAAAATACTATCGAATTTACCCATTCTATTCATGCAGAAAGGTGGAAAATTGCGAAAAATGTGCGAAAACTGTTTGCGAGACATCTTGAAAACCCGTAAGCTAGTCTTTAACCCAAGTTGTTCTTTCCAATCTTTGATTTTTTCAACAAAAAAAATGCGAAAACTTTTTGAAACCATATGCGAAAAAAAATGCGAAAAACAAAAAAAAACCTTGCATTGGAATAAAATAATGCGTCTTTAAAGATTCGCAAAAAGTATCGCATTTCTTTTCAAAATCTTAATTGTTTATTCTGTTTTCAGTCGAGTTGCATCATGAAGTTCTGTCTGCGCCTCTTCAAATAGCACTGTGTTTGCGTGGTCGCACACATACAAGTGAGCAATGCCACGCCAAGGGGAAAATTATTAGGGGCGTAGTTTTTACTGTAGGTCACCACTTTATTTTTCCAACAATAAATGGGATTTTTCCTGAAAATAAAAAAAAATCCAAACAAAACTCACCAACTTGCGACTCTTTCATCATCCACACCCGCTTCTCCTCCGACTGCTCGCCATTCTCCAACGCATTCTGCGTCTTCGCCATCGACGCTTCCGCAATTCTCAGCTCCTTCTCTGCTCGATCCTCCTCGTCAATCTGCTGAATCGTCTCCTCCAACTCGTCAATTCTGCGTCGGTACGCCTCCACAACTTCTGGCGCGACAAGACGCTGTTTGAGCGTACGATCGGCGTTCGAGTTCACAATTTCTTTCAGCAACTTTCTCTCGTTCTCTCCAACCAGGGAAATGGATCTTCCGGTTTTTCCGGCACGGGCAGTTCTACCAACTCTATGGATGTACTGTTTAATGTGTTTGGGCATGTTCATATTGATTACAGTTTCGACTCCCTCGATATCCAGACCACGGGAGGCTAAATCAGTGGATACTAGGACGTCAATCTCTCCCTTTTTAAATTTCGACAGAGATTCGATACGCTGCCCTTGTGTCAAGCTAGATTGCATTTGTCCAACTTTAATTCCCAGCAGTCCCAGAAGAATTTGCATTCGTTGACATTCTTTTTTGGTGCGCACGAATACAATCGTGTTCGTCTGGAAAGTTCTCGTCACCAAAGCGGCGACCATTGCTTCACGGTCAGTCTCACGTCCGGCACGAATACGGATAAACTCTTGACGCAGTTTGAGAGCCGTGTCCGTATTCTCGTTGATAAAGATTTTGACCGGTTTTTTGAGTGACATGGATGCCAATTCGTCAATTTCTTCAGTCATGGTAGCTGAGAAGAGGAGGGTTTGGCGATTTTCAGCACAGAGACGGATGAGCTCGTTCATTTGGTCACGGAAGGCTTCCTCGAGCATGCGATCGGCTTCGTCGAGTACGAGAACCTAGATATGTAATTAATCTCTTGTGAATATGGCAGGTGTAACATATTGTGTATAAGACCGGTCTATTGTACTTCTTTCTCATCGGTCATAATGCTGCCACACAGGCAAAGAAAGTGCGCTCTAGCGCACTCAATTAAATAGTTGTTTTTTACACTTTTTGTTTCACAAAAATCGTTAAAATCGCTGTAGATTGCTGTTAGAATTTTTAAAAACAAAAAAAAATATTTCGCTGCGAGACTTGCGAAACATTGGAGCGCCGTAATTCGATTTTGCTCGTGATACTTTAATATCTTGTGTATAAGACCAGAGTAATCTCTTGTTGAGGGGGCAAACACTCTCGTTTTGTCGGACCCTCGTGTATAGGGCCGGTACATATTCTCTCTCAGCGGCCTTATACAGAAAATATTTGGGTTTTATTAATATTTTTCGTGTTCGCGGGCTAAGTAAGCGCGCTCTACCGCACTGTGTAAAACCTTTGTTTTTAACACATTTTTCTGGCTCTGGGACGTTCCGAAACATTTTTGCGCAGCGTTTTTCGCCAATAGACACCAAAACACGCGCGCATTTGGTTTTATTTTTTAGTTTCGAAAAGTCCCAGAGCCGTTTTTCTCTCCTTAAAATCGTTATTTATTTAGTCAGAACCTCGCCATTTCCAGAGTTTTCGAGCTATTTTTTGCGCGGCTATTTGAAAAATCGCATTTTTAGCGATTTTGGTAATAAAAAACCACGTTCACAGAGTACAACGGAGCGCACTTGTAACATTTACCTCAATACTGGCAAGATTGAAATTTGGCGAATTGTGCAAGTGATCAATAAGACGTCCTGGCGTCGCCACGACGACGTCTGGTCCCGAACGGAGAGCCGCTTCTTGGGCTTTCAGATCCAATCCTCCTGAAAACAAAAAAATTACTTTTCATTTTTTTTTCAACATTTCATTGTTCTTTCATTCTTTTTTTTTTCTACGTCACACTCTTCTCCCTCCCACCAAAAAAGGACGAGCAGGTGCCTGCTGTGCAAACTTTGCCAATATTGTATCATAATCGCTTACAAATTATCCATCCGTTTTCTATTCATTGTCAACTATGAACCGTCGGGAGAGGCAGCGCCACGAGCTTGCTCTTTTAGTTTCCACTGGTAATCTTTACTATTATTAAGCACTGAAGTTTGTCAGTATGTGTGTGAGATTTCATGTCACCAACTTTTTCTCCTACTTCTAGCGGACCGATTTGCATCAAACTTGGCTAAGCATTTTGAAACACAAGGGGCATGAGGCGGCCGAAGTTTTTTTCAGAATCGAACAAGTTTGAATGGTAGCATACTGTATGCACTTAAAATTTTCTCGGTTCCCACTTCTCGCGAATTCACACGTGTGGCGTATCAATCGTCTTCTTTTTTTTAAAGTCTACCAGTCGCGTCGGCATGTACTCCACCAGGGCGATTGATTAGAAAGCGCCTGTGGTCAAGTGCACAGGTGATTCGCCACTTATGCATTATTCGCGCAGGCAAACAATTTACAAATTGTACGTAAATCGCGAAGAAGAAAATTGCGATTTGAGCACAATTTGTCAATATTGCATTGCCGACAAATGGTCGGAATTTCCCTATTATGTGTAAATTATTGATAAATCGCGAAAATACAATTGGCGAATCACGAAGGAACTCTCGCAGCGAACTATTTTTCATCCTTAATTGAGGCCCAAGTTAATTCATTTCTGCCTCAATGATGTTGTTTTTTTGTTTTTTTTTTTCGTAAAAGTTCTTCAAAATTTTTTATAGTTTTTAATCCTTGATTTTTTACTGATTTTTCCTCCGTTATTTTTATTTTTCCAGGCGTCAGGAGCGTCATTTCCAAAGAAGGTGCGCGGAAATCAAGATACATGTGAGTTTTAAATTTTCAGTAATGAATAACTTAAGTTTAAAAACGTTTTAAAAATATCATTTATGAGTTTATTCACGGAACCAGCAAAATTCGCAAAAAAAAGCGAAAAATTGAACAAAAGTTCAGACCGATCGGAGAATGCTCTATTTTTTTTTCTGGTTCTGCGAATAACACCATTAAAAAAAGGCGCAATTTTTACTCTAGTGTTTAAAATCGCTTAAAATAGCAGTTTCAAATAGCCTTAACATTATGATAGAATACACTTTGAAGGTTTGCGACATATTTTCGGCGTTTTAAACATATTAAAAATAGTTGGGTGCATGGGTGACACAGTAAAGAAGAATAGCGATTATCGATTCGCAAAAGCTAAATTTATTATTTTTCAGGGCAAGGCAACTGCAAACGACGCTCGTCAGACGAAGGAGGCCGATTTTTAATCAAGTTTTTCCACGATTAGGAGAAAGTTTGAAGAATTCTTCGATAGGTTTGAAACTTAGAATGTTTGGCAGTATTTGTGTCACCATTTCCAAAAGTTTCAGACTTATCGGGAAATTCTCGGATTTTTTCCCAACCTTTTGCCTTTTTTTTTCTTCGTCTGACTGTGAAATACCCCCCGCCCCCGCCCAGCCCACGCCAATTCGATATAGAACATATTCTTAATTGTTTACTATTCTTTTTTCTTTGTTTTCTTGTTGTGTTGTCATGTAATTTTTTTTGGGTTGAAATATAATTTAATAATAAATTTCCTCTTGTCAAAAAATAAATGTTAAATTGATAAGCTTGATAGGAATACTAAATAATTATGCGATCGAAGAATTTTTAATCGGCTAATTAAAGGAAATTTTTCGGGATTTGCCATTTGTGCGCGAACAAAATTATTGTCGGCGAAAATTTCATTTCGGGAATCGCCAATTATTAGTCATTTTTTTCGGGATGCGCATACAATTTGCAAATTACATGTAAATGTTCGCGAATTGCGAATTGTGCGCGCACAAAAGTAATGTTCACGCGTACCCATTTCGCAAACGCGCGAACAATATTTGACAAATTATTTGCGTCACGCGAATCACCTGTGTGGTTAAGCGATTTGGCTGTGATTCTTGATTTGTTTTGTAGGCCGGGGATCAATACCTTACTTATCTTTATAGTTTTTTGTTAGGAATTTCGTGTTTTTTTCTTATCTTTCAGAGCTCCAACTTTTTGGGAGACATGGAAATCTTGAATTTTCAAATGAAAGCCATCCTTTTCTATCATATAACAGGGGTGTGTTGAATTGATGCGGAATAAAATTTTTTATCAAAAACAACGGATAAAGCTACTCAAAAAAAAACATAATGGAATTTGTAGAACGAGCAATTTCTCTGCCTATTGAGGAATGAAACGGATTTTAAAAAATTAGACTGTTGAATAATACTAGGAGAAACTCTTCCGAAAACCGAGGGAAAGCACTAAATTGAGGAATTCAAAACCGAGAAAGTTTCGTCAGTTTACGTTTTGTTTTTCTACGGTTTTGGAAAAAAATTTTTAGGAAAATTTGCGAGAGAGTCAAGAAAAATGGTGGAAACGAGAAAGAAGTCTGAACATCCCGCCACTTGGTGTACTCTGCGCGGTTTTTTTCTTTGAAAATTTAGAGTACGGTGGTTATTTGATGGTTTTGTGCAATGAATCAGGAAACAACTATCAAAAACTGTTTTTTCCTGCATGGAATAGGTTCGTAACACAATTCTAACGCAATGAATTGTTTAAAAAATGGAAAGATAAGAATAAAAAACATTTAGATTTTAATAAATTCAATTTTGGTGGTTTGCTAATTTTCCTGTAAAACTTTTTTTTAATTCAGGGAGACTCGCGCATCCCCAAGCACACCCAGAAGGTTTTTGACGGCGACAGCCGGCAACAACCTTCTGGTTTATTTATTTATTTACAACAATAACAGGCAAGCCTGCTGCGCAATCCCAGCAAATTTTTGTTGGTGTTTTACCCATATTGGCTACTTCCTAGAAACAACTAGCAATGAAAAATCTGATTTTCTTATTCTTTATATTTACAAGCCTGGCTGAATCAAAAACTATTTTTGATCTTTTCTCATCTCTAAACTGTTTATTATTTGACCTTTTCCTCTACCAAGAGGCGAACGCTACGGCATGTTGCCAGCCGCAAACAAATCTACTCTCCGAGAGTGTACATTCTGCATGTCCCGTGTGGCGCAGGCGGTTACACGCTTGCCCGTCGAGTTTTTATTTGGCAGCGGGTGCTGAGTTCGACCCCGCCATGCGCCTTTGACACAGACACACAAAGATCCTCAGTTACAAACCCAAACGGAATTTTATATATAAGGATGATATTAATTTTAATCAACAATAATAGACAATCGGCGTGAAATCGGCGCGAGTTCGGCAATAATCGCAGATCTTTTGATGATAATTTTTTGTCTTATTACCGGGATTCGACGGCTATTAGCCTAAGAACTTTGGCGAGTGCTCACTTTATCGCCAAAATCTCCCGAGCTTCCATTTTTGATTAATAGCCGTCGAATCCAGGACACCGATTAGCACCAAACGCCGATTAAGTTCCAGCTAAGTGTCTTTTTTACACTTTTACAACCCAAATCTGCAATTATCGAGTTCCAAAAATCTTCAAATGAATTTCAGAGAATTTTTGGCTGATAGCCGTGGAGTACGTTCCAAACTTGGGTCGAACTTTCGACGATTCAGCTTCAAAAAATGCAGCTAATAGCCATTTTCTAAGACTATTAGCCGCCCCAGTTTATAATAATTTTCAATGGCTAATAGCCGCTTTTTACGGCTAACAGCCCTTGCCTAATAGCGCCGAATACCACCAAACTCGCGCCAATTGCCGATTAGGTGTCAAATATGTGCCAGTAAAGGCAAACTGTCATTTTCAACGTCTACTGACCAACTTTGACAGCTAATAGCCAATTATTACGGCTAATAGCCAATTTTCAAGCCTAATATCCAATTTCCACGGCTGTTAGCCAATATCCACGGCTAATAGCGTTTTTAAAACAGCTAACCGTCCATTTCCACGGCTAACAGCGAATTCCACAGGCTAATAGCCAATTTCCACGACTAGTAGCCAATTTTCATCTCCTAACAGCAAATTTCAACGGCTAATAGCCAACGCCCAAGGTTAATGCCAATGCTAAAGGCAAAGAGCCAATTTCCACGGCTAACAGCGATATTAAACAGCTAACAGCCAGTTTTCACGGATAGTAGCCATTTTAACGGCTACCAGCCAATTTCCACAGCAAATAGCCAATTTTCAACTCCTAACAGCGAATTTCCACGACTGATAGCCATTAACCACGGATAATAGCCATTTTCAACTCCTAACAGCAAATTTTCACGGCTAATAGTTTAATAGCCCTGGAGTTCCAGCGAAAACTGTCTACTATATTCCACGGCTAATAGCCATACCAACAATCCATAAATTCCCTTCAGGAGCCTACCACACCTACGACCAATGGACACGTGCTCTCGTCCCATTTGCTCAATGGAATTTGGAGCCAAGCATCGGGATGGACAATTATATTTGGCTCAATGCAATCTCGACGACATTCACCCTTCTAGGCACATTTTTCGTGGCACGACTGGTAAAAAAGACAGAAAAAGTGAAAACAACGCTAAATTTCAGATTGAGGTCCTGGGTCTACGCCGATCCGCCCTTATATCCACTCTAATGGTGGTTTTCTATCAATTTGTGGTGTGCCAATTCACAAATCTCTACATCTTTGTGCTTATTCAATCCCTCCTAATTTTCAACAACATGCAAATGATCATAGACGCCGCAATTCTGAATCTAGAGTCTGAAGACGGTGACTACAAGAAACGAACCCGAATGATCACCCGAATTATGATTCCGACAAGTATTGGCTACGCAGCCGGACCGTATTGTGCATTGCAGATGATATTTTTCGTGACACCCTCTTTGGAACTGTCTCAGACACTTTGTGCAGTGCTGGCAGCGGTTACACAATTGCCATTGATTTGGAATTGGTTTCCGGACAATCCGAAGAAAAGTAGGAACCGAAAACCCAAACAACTTGCCACCAAAATTAAAAAAACTTCAGATATCTCTCTACTACCCGACATCTCCGGCTACCTAGAAGCTGTAAAAAGCAGCAACGTCAAACTGTGCGCCCTTCTTCTCATGATGGCTGCTGGTCCCTTCTCCGCCTACGATTCGCTGGTTCGCAACTCTATGGCTTCTAGCGCGATTCGTGACCCGCAGAATATACACAATCTATTCCTGATTCTTGGCCTAACCACCATTTTCGTAAATGTAGTGTTGTTGCCACGTTTGCAGGCGAAATTGTCGACACAAGTGATACTGTGCGGCGCATTCGCCGTACTAACCGGTTGTTATTTGTACTTGGCCGTGTTTCACGATCTGATTCATTTGTTTATCGGAATGCCAGTGCAGGTGAGAAATGTTTGAGAAATTAGGTAACGTTTTTTATTGGTTGACCCCAGATTTCTCGAAGACCAAAGATTATTTCATATTAGACTCTTTTCTGGTTAAATTTTCGTAGATTATTGCTAGAAAGTTCGCAGACTGAATTTCGAGTAGAAGCACAATACCAAATATTCGCCTCAGCTGGCCAGTTTTGCTGACTATTATGGAATGGCTCTCGGACGTTTCGAAAGTAGACATTTCGAAAGTGTGACATTTCGAAAGTGCGACGTTTCGAAAGTGTGACGTTTCGAAAGTGTGACGTTTCGAAAGTGGACTTTTCGAAGGTTTTTCTGGAATTCGTCGACGCGGTGTTTCACATAATCATTTTAAAAAGCTTTTTAAGGAAAATTCCTCAAACACCGCGACGACAAAATCCAGAAAAACCATCGAAAAGTTCACTTTCGAAACGTCACACTTTCGAAACGTCGCACTTTCGAAACGTCACACTTTCGAAACGTCACACTTTCGAAACGTCTACTTTCGAAACGTCCGAGAGCCTATGGAATATTGTCCATTCGCGAAGAAAGCAAGTGCGCTCCACAAAACTTAGTACTTCGTGGATTTCATTTTCGTCACCAAATTATTTCAATTCACGCTTAAATTCAAAGTGAAATGAAATAATTTGGCGAACAAAATGAAATCCACGAATTACTAAGTTTTGTGGAGCGCACTTGATTTTTTCGCGAATGCACAATAGAAGCGTCTTATTAGACTTGAAGAGAATTTGGATCTAGTACGCTTCTAGATTGATCAGAGTTTTAATGTTCAAAAAGTTGTAATACTCTTGCCTTAGCTGATAGCTGTGGCCTAGAAAATGAAAATTTCGAACTCTTCCAAGAATTAGTTCAGCACGATGGGTGTAACCGTAATCTATTCACAAATTTTGTGACGCCACCAAAATCTGGAAGGCAAGTCGAGCCGAGCCGATTAGCCAAAACCTGAGAAAGAGGAGGGGCTTTGTTTTGTTGCTCCGCCACTTTTCCAGATTTTGTTGGGGTCTCAAAATTTTCTGAATAGATTACGGTCACACACATCGTGTTGAACTTATTCGTGGAAGAGTTTACAATTTCATTTTCTAGGCCACACAAGGTGCCAGCTAAGATGAGTCTAGGAACATTCTGGATCCAAATTCTGTTCAAGTCAAATGTGACCCTTCTATTTCATAATACAGCCTAAATTTGGGCTCTCGGACTTTTCGAAAGTAGACATTTCGAAATTGTGACGTTTCGAAACTTTTGTGCATTTTTTGCGGCGTACTAGTGTATTTAAATTTTCATAAAATTTTCAATCAATTTTCAAAAATAAACATAATTGAAGAAAGCAAAAAATAAAAACCAAATGCGCGCGTGTTTTGGTGTCAATAGGCAAAAAATGCTACGCAAAAATGCAGAAGTTTCGAAACGTCCGAGAGCCTAAATTTTACTTGAGACAGTCAGCAACATTGCTCTAACGCTCCACGCCGTTAAATCTACCCTATATGCAGTAGGCTCCGCCCATTTTCCCCGGTTTTTCTCCCATTTCGACAATTTACCCCGTTTTCCTGGCTCTTGATTTTTGGAAATGTCAGCAATTTGGCGGATATTTAGCAGCTGTCTGGCGGCAATTTCACGGCTATATGTCGGCTACTTGGCAACTAACTCCTAGCCAATTTCACCTTTCAAATTTCAGGTAGCCGCCGCGACAATCTGCATCGGCGAGCTCTCCTCCCAGCTTATGGGCGCCATTGGCAAACGAAAATCCGGAACAGCCGCTTCGGTGCTCCGAATGAGCCAGTTGACAGCTATTCTCGTGGTTCCTTTTGTTCACGGTTCTATTACTGTCCATCATGACGTCAAGAGTCTGTGCATGATGAGTGCGGTGCTGTCAGCGGTGGCGGTGACGCTGATTCGCAAGTATGGAAGTTTGATGATGTTCAGTTCCGAGTACTTGCCAGGGGGTGTCTTGGATAAGTGCGATTAGCGTTTCTATTATTGATTTGAATAAAGATTCATCGTCATCTTCATTATTGATCACTTTTTCAGCGCGAAAAATTTATAGTGTTATTGTTGTTCTTTCTGTGGCTTCTCATTAGACTTTCTTCCTTCCTCCCTCCTCCACCTCCCAATTCATCAAGCGCTACAACGAGAAGTGTTGTTAGTCGGTCAGCCGTTTGTCCATCATCCATTGCGCGCGAAACGAAACGGTCGGAAGGAGGCAAAAAGAGAAAGAGAGAGAGAGAGACAGGTTTCTCCATGCAACGAATAAAATAAGAAGACACTCGGCGTCGTCGTCGTCGTGGTCGTCGATTCAAACATATAATCGCAATCCAATGCATTGCAATGCAATGCTATGCAAAAATCACAAAGCGCACTCACTACCTTTTTGAGTGAGACGAACATGTTTCGCGAGGTGCGGTGCGCGGGATAGAAAAAATTGTTGCAAGTGTTCTCTCTCTCTTTTGGGGCAATTATGAAAAAATGTGTGTTTGCAGTGCAAGGCAAACAATATTTATTACGGCAGAAATAAAATTCCGAGTTCGTGCTATTTTAAAACAGTTTCGTAGAGAAAGCAAGTGCGCTCCACCGCAGCCTTTTTCTCCCGAAAAATCGTGTAAATCGCTGAAAATTTTCACAATTTCTCCCAATTTTTCCTTTTTTTTGGTCAGAAAACTGGATTTTTTGTCAAAGTCACAGAGAAAAAAAATTTCAAAAATCTCTCCGTCATTTCGGCTCTCGGTCGTTTCGAAAGGGTGACTTTTCAAATTTTTTTTTTGCATTTTGTCGCCGCTTTATTGTGCGCAAACACTGCGACGACAAAATACAGAACATTTTTCGAAACGTCACACTTTCGAAACGACCGAGAGCCGAAATGACGGAGGGATTTTTGACATTTTTTTCTTTGCGAATTTGACAAAAAATCCAGTTTTCTGATGGACCTATTCACAAAACTGGAAAAAAAAGAAGAAAAAGGAAAACAATTGCGGGAAAAAACGGAGAATGCTCCGATTGACCTGAAATTTTGGGAAATATTAGGAAAAATTCTCCTGTACACGCTCACAAAATTTTGGCCCAAAATATCGATTTTAAAAATTATCGATTTTTTTTTTCTGAAAATTTTTAAAATCGATATTTCGGGCCAAAATTTTTTGAGCGTGTACAGGAGAATTTTTCCCAATATTTCCCAAAATTTCAGGTCAATCGGAGCATTCTCCGATTTTTCCCGCAATTGTTTTCCTTTTTCTTCCTTTTTTTCCGGTTTTGTGAATAGGTCCATGACCAAAAAATGGAAAAATTCGGAGCAATTGCGACAATTTTCAGCGATTTACACGATTTTTTGTGAGAAAAAGGTTGTGAGCCTGGTTGTTGGCTGGCTAAGCAATTGCGCTCCACCGCACTCAGTACTTCACAGATTTTAATTTCTACATAAAAAAACCTAGTTTTTTACACTTTTTCTCACAAAAATGGTCACAATCGCTCCGATTTTTTAGCTGGAAAAAAATTTGGAGTGATTGTGACTGAAAGTGATGAATTTTAGCACGGCATAGCGCACTTTTTTTAATTTTACAGTTTTTCCAGTTAACCAATAATAAAGAATAACAATTATCAGTTCCTCCTAATAGTTCTTTTTCTTCCACATTCCCCTGCACGATTTACGACTAGATTTGCCTCTTCCAACAGGTATTAAACCAACACACATAGCCAGATATTCATCCGCCGCTTTTAGTGGGCGTCATAGCCGCAACTACGTCATGACGGTCAGTACAACAAAGCTAGCCACCAAATCTGAGAACGCATCCTCCTACTTCCCCCCACCCCGTCTCTCTCTCTCCTCATTCGACGTCGTTGGCGGGCGACGACGTCGAAATCCAGATCTGCCTGCCCAGCGGGTTTCTGCTGGAGGGAATCCTGCTGCCCTCGTGTATCTACAATGCCAATCGCTTCGCTTTCCCGCCTTTTGTCGCCCGTCTTATTCTCTTTTCCATCCAGTTCTTATCTTTTACAATGTCTCTTCTCAATCTTGATTCCCCCGTTTAATTGTTGATTAACGAACTTTTGGGTTATGTGATTTTGTTTTGTAAATTTTGTATAAAAAACTGGTATTTTGATCGTTAAACTTCTTCCACGACCATTTTTGTGAACTTCTTTCAATTTTGAAGAAAGTCTAGTACGGATCTTTTGATGTTCTCAAACGTAAAAATACAACGTACAAAGTTTTAGAGAACGCTCAAGTTTGCCCAGTTTTTAAAGCCAAAATAAAGAAAATTATACGTAATTTGAAAAATCGGGGCGCGTCAAACGTACTGACTACACAAATTTCAATTCCTTAATCCGATTGTCAGAGCTTAGAAATTGGTTTCGCGCTCCATCGAGGCGTGTCATTTTTCGCTGTCTGGGTATCTTTATTTTCTCAATATCTCCTTTCGCTTCATCAGTAGAGCGCGGAATCAATTTTTCTGACTAGTTGAGTTTTCAAAGAAGTGGAAACACTAAATTTACGGTTATCTAACAAGCAATTTTGCACTTGGGCACAATTGTTCCTATTTTTGCGGTTCCGAAACGGCCATTTTTTAATCTATTACGAAAATTTTCAAAATTTTCGAAAAAAAAACAAACAACTTTTGTGTTTTTTTAAATCCAAAAATTAGTTTCTCAGTTTTAGGCCAAAATATTCTAGGCTGAATTTTTTTTAAACAACATACCGGTATTAAATTTTTTGATTACTGATAATTGAACCACTGGAACTTGTTGCTCAATCAGATTTTTTTCCTGCATATTTTTTGGGTAGAAATTTGGTGCCGAAAGATTTTCAACGTAGTGGATTTAGTCTCATTGGCCGTTTCTTCTAGAAACCGTCAAAATTTTTGACGAAGAATGCCTTTTTTATTGCAATAAACTTTGTTCAATTTTTTTACATCTTCTAAAGGCTCTGGGACGTTTCGAAACTTTAGTGCATTTTAGTGCTAAACTTTCCGGCAATTTTGGAAATTTCTTCAAATTTACCGGTAAAAAATTCAAAAACTCTTTTATCCTAATTTTGCGAGCATGGCGACGAAAAATAGCACAAGTTTTTAAACGTCCCAGAGGTCTTCTAAAGCCTTCTTGGACCACAATTTTTGTACATATTATCGGCCCGCCACGTCGGTCAAACGCGCTCCGCTGAACTCAATACTACGTGGATTTCATTTTGGTTTCCAAATTATTTTATTTCATGTTGAATTTACACGTGAAATGAAAAAATTTGGAAACCAAAATAAAATCCACGTAGTATTGAGTTCAGCAGAGCGCGTTTGACCATTTTGGCGGGCCGACAATATCAAGTTTTATGGCGTTATTCCGGAATTACAAATATCAAAAAGCAATTGTTTTATTGGAAATTCTCAAAATATATTGTGAAAACAAAAAATTACTTTTAAAATTCAAACGAAAATGAGAACATTTCTCTTCATCTTCCATGCTATTTTTTTCCTTGCCGTTTGAATTTTAAAAGTACGCAAACACCGCATTGCAACTTTTTTGTTTTCACAACAAGTTATAAAATCAAATAAATTCTTTACTTCTAGAATCCCAAGCACTGCCCTCCACTCTCCATTGAATCCCCAATCAGCCATCCAAAATGTCGTTGGAAAAAAAGCGAAAAGTGATGTTCACCCTGTGTCTAATCTTCGGATTATGGCACTTTGCCACCCAGTGGACCACCACGCTCCTTTCGTTCCTCCAATGGGATACTGAAGAAGTGATGACAATCACCGATCTCGGATATATCCAAGCGTTCGGATCGCTGTGCAACGCTGTCGGAGCCCTGGCCGCTGGACAATTGGCTGACACGATGGGAGCTCAGACAATGTTCTTGCTTTCTGTGGTGTTCACCGCAGTGTACTATTCCGGAATTTCTATGGCTCGCTCATGGTACGGATTCTTCTTCCTACAGATACTCCGACTGGGTTATCAGTTGGACGGAACCGCCGAAATGTACCTGGCCACCACCACTACTGAAAGTGAGAGGACTAGTGCTCTTATGCGGCTAACTATTCCACAGGCCGGAGCCATGTTTTTCGGCCCTATTGTCGGTTCAAAGGTTGCCGCGTGGACTTCTCTGCGCACCTCGCAGTTCATTGTTGGAATCGTGTTGGCTGTCACCATGATTCCAGTGCTTCTCTTCTTGTTGCCAACCACTCACTCAATTCCACGTCTCGCCTCGGCCAGACTTCGTCCACAAGACTACTGGCATATGATTTCCAAAAACTCCGCACTCAAGGTGAGCTCGTCAGCATTTTTTATTGTTGTTAATTACTTTAAATTGTTGTGTTTAGGAAGGTCTCCTGATCCGCGCACTTCTCATCTCCGCCTACGTGTGCTACGAGATGATTTCGAGAAACTTCCTTCTCCGAAACTACATGCACAACACCAACGACAGCGCATACGTTCTGCTGACCATGTCCGCATCTCTGCTGTTTGTGCAGTTCATCGTGATGCCATTGGTTCAGAGAAGAGCCAGTCCAAAGAATTTACTCCAGGTTTCCCTGGTTGGACTCTTTTTCAGTTATCTGGCTGCTGCGTTTGCTTCGAGTTTTGAGCAAATGTTGGCGATTACCGCTGTGCAGACTGCCGCTTATGCTGTTGCGTACGCCGAGTCTTCGACGCAAATTACCACGTAAGCTAGGAGGGGTCCAAAACGGGATTTTTGTTCTATCACGTATTTTTTGCAGTCCAAAGTTTCCCAAAATTTCTTGAAAAATAGCTGTTTTTCTGGGAATTTTTGAAAAACTTTAGATTTCAAATTTTAAAAAACGTGTTTCCAAGATTCGAAATCAGTGTGAGTTCAATGTAAATACGCAGCGATTCAAAAAAAAAGTGTTCGATGTAGATGGTTTTTTGGTTGCAAAGTTGCAAAGTTTTTTCGAGTTTTATCACCAGCAATTTCTATTTTTGCAACAAAAAATTTCGGTAGGCCATTTTTCGGCCCTGGGTCGTTTCAAAATCTGTCACTTTGCAACTGGGACGTTTCGAAACATTAGTGCATTTTTAACGCTAAATTTACCGTCAAAAGATTCGACAATTATTTTATTATTGACAGCCTTTTGTCAAAAGTGCGATCACAGCGACGAGTAAAATAAATGGTCACTAAAGTTTCGAAACATCGCATTTTCAAAGTGACAAGTTTCGAAACGTCACAGAGCCATTTTTTCACCAAAAAAGCCCTACATCGAACACTTATTTTTAGTAATTTCTTGTTGCGTATTTTGCGTACATCGAACAAACCAAAAATTACCGTATTTACTTTAATTTCCTGGGACCTCTTATTTCCCGGCACCTCATAAGAGGCCATATGCAAAAAACTGAAAGACATCAGGAAAACCGTTTTCCAAAGCATGTTACTCTGTGTAATAGACCTATTCACAAAACCGGAAAAAAAGGAAAAAACGGAAAAAAACAGGATAATTTTTTCCAATATTTCCCAAAATTTCAGGTCAATCAAAGCATTCTCCGATTTTTCCCCCAATTTTTTTCGTTTTTCCGGTTTTGTGAATAGGTCCATAACACCACCACCATGTAAAAATCAGCGTTATCCGGAAAACGATTTTCCTGTCATTTTCCAGTGTCTTGCAAGCCATCGATAAATTAGAGTAAATACGGTTCATTGAATGAAATATTTATTATTATACTCGGTATAAAATGCTGATAACTCGCTCCAATCGAACAATGAATTTCGCATGCATTTGGAGAGAGGTTCAGAGAAATCAGAGCAAAACATCGGCCACGGCTCTCTTGATTTTCTGCACTCTCTCGTCGCAAACGCGGCCGCGTCCATCACTGTGCGAAGGGAGCGCGTTTGCAGCGCTCCGTACTGAGAATAGTAATCTAATAAAAAATATTACGACGAATTATACTCGGTATCAAACGCTGATAACTCGCTCCAATCGAACAAAGAATTTCGCATGCATTTGGAGTGAGGTTTAGAGAAATCAGAGCAAAACATCGGCCACGGCTCTCTCAATTTTCTGCACTCTCTCGTCGCCAACGTGGCCGCGTCCATCACTGTGCGAAGGGAGCGCGTTTGCAGCGCTTTGTACTGAGAATAATAAAAGACATTTCGAAACGTTTCCGGCTAGTTTTGCTGCTCTGAAAATTGGATTTTAAGGTAACAAAAAAAATGCATTTCATCATAATTTTTTAGAATAACAATGTACAGAATCGCTAAAAAAAACAAAAAAAAAAGAAGAAAATTCCATTAAAATAATCCGGCAATTTCGCCATCCGTAAAAGCCTGCTAATATTCTAATTCCAGCGCCGTCGAGCTCACCGACCTTGGCAAAGCCACTGGATTGGCCTCAATGGTGCAATGGCTCACCCACTTCATCCTGCCCATCTACGCCTCGCAGCTCGTAGAGCATCTTCATTACACCTACGCCTTTTACACTTCCGCCGTCCTTTCCGTCATTCTTTTCGCCTACATTTCCGTGTACGGAAAAGCGACGCCGAACCGTAATGGGACACTTTTGCCGTCCCTGTCAGCTACTAATTATTAATTAATTCCAAATTTTCTAATTTAACTTATTCTCCTACTCCCCACGGGCCAACCTTCTCTTTTCTTCTCTTTTCATTTTCATTCATTCCTACTGATTTTTGCGCTAGTTCTTGTTTTATAAAAACCTGAAACTTTTAACACACCTGCACAAAGACAAACTTCCAGTTGAATAAACGTCGACAGTTTCCGGAAAACTTGAAAAACTTGAATCGCCAACTCTCTGGTGGGCACCAACACCAAAACTCGAGTGCAACTGGCGCCTTTTGGACGGTACAGCATACGTTCGAGGATGGGCAGCACAAAGGCGGCCGTTTTTCCGGTTCCGGTGGCAGCGCACGCGCAAATGTCCTGGAAATAATTTTGTGAAATTTCTCAATCAATTCTCATGGGTGTGAGGTTTCAAATAACCTAGAATTTCAAAAACTAGAAGTAGAAAAATTGAAGACCTAGAAAGAAAGAAAAAAACGCCATTTCCTCAGGAAATTTTTTTAGATAATTTCTCCGAATGGCTAATAGCCGTTTTAAATGGCTATTCTCTCGCATTTCAAATTCTGGGCATTTTCAGGGAATACCCATGAAAAACGGCTAATAGCCATCAAATTCGGGGCGGGTGCCAAATTCTTTTGGCATATGCCCCTGATCCGATGGCTAATAGCTAAAAAATTACTGAAATTCCCGATTTAAAATTTTTTTTCCGGATTTTTTCTGGAATAGATTTTCTGGGTATTTTTTATTTACAATTTTTTCCCCGTAACTTCTATCTAGAATTTCAGTTTGTCAAGATTTTTTTTTCGACAATTCTGGTTTATTATAATAATTTTCGGGGGCTCTGGGACGTTTCGCAACATGATATTTCGAAAATTTTGTCCCGTTTTGCGGCATGAATTTAACTGTTCCCCAAAAATAAAAATAATTGATAAAAGTCAATTGTCGAAAAACGCTACGTAAAAATGCAAAAAAAAAATTTCGAAACGTCCCAGAGCCATTTTCGGACAGTTTTTTTTTTGTTGCAATTTCAGTTTGGTGGCTAATAGCATTTTTCCATGGGTATTCGGGCATAAAATTCCAGGTGATTAATTTTTCTGCAATTTTCGAAAATTTCTAGAGTAAAAAAATACAACTTCTGGAATTTTTTTTTACATTTTCAGGGGTAAATTTGCGAAATTTATGGCAAAAAAACGTTATTTTATCGAAAAGTTGTGACGCTTTTTCAGAGATTTTTTTTCGAAATTATGTTTTAAAAAATTCTTGTTTTTATATCGAATTTCAGATTTTTCTAGAATTTTTTTTATTATGGACCTATTCAAAGTACTGTAGCAAATCGGAAAAAATGACAACAAAATAGGAGAAAACTTGCTCGGAAAATTCTCCGATTGGTTTGAAATTTTGGGAGAAACTGTCAAAAATTCTTCCGGGTTTGCTCAGAAAATTTTGGACCGAAATATCGATTAAAAAAATATATTCTGAAAATTTTTAAAATCGATATTTCGGTTCAAAATTTTCTGAGACAGCAGTTTTGACAGTTTCTCCCAAAATTTCAGACCAATCGGAGCATTTTCCGAATTTCCTCCCAGTTGTTTGTCATTTTTTCCGATTTTCTACAATAATTTGAATAGGTCCATTATTATTTTTCTGAAAATAAAATCTGTTTCCTATTACGTATTCGCCACTGTTTGCCTCAAAATTTACCGCCAAGAGCCAATTGACACCAAAACACACGCGCATTTGGTTTTTACTTTTCGTTTTTATCGATGTTTTTTGTTAATTTAAATCCACTACTCATGTTTCGAAACGTCCCAGAGCAGATTAAAATGGCAGGAACATTTAGCAAACTATAACAATTTCCACAGAAAGTTAAAGGATCTGGGACGTTTCGAAACCTGCCATTTCGAAACTGAGACGTTTCGAAAGTTTTGGGCATTTTTGCGGCGTGCTAATGTATTTAAATTTCCAAAAAATAAAAATAATTGTTGATAGCAAAAAATAAAAACCAAATGAGCGTGCGTTTTGGTGTCAATTGGCAAAAAACGCTACGCAAAAATGCAAAAGTTTCGAAACGCCTTGTTTTGAAATGTCCCAGAGCCAAGTTAAACCATTAAAACACACCTTTCCAGTAAGTGCAACAGGAATGCAAGCCTGTTGAATAGGAGTAGGATCCGAGTAACCAGCACTGGCGCACGCCTTCAGAATCTGTCTACTCAAGTTCATCTGTTCAAACGAGATATTGACTGTCGTGTCCAAATTCTTCCCATCGATGAGCGCCGAGAAGAACTCTTCAGAGTCGTTTGACTTCTTCGATCTACCAGTTTTCCTCTTCTCACGTACTGTATCTCTAGTTTCTTTTCCTCCAAGCTGTTGGACACCATCCTCGTCGCCCAGTTCGCTGGAAATAACGGTTTAAAAGGAGAATACCGTAAATACTGTATTATAAGCCCATGGGCTTCTATTTTTCAAAGGGGTCTCAAGGGTGGGCTTATATTACAGGGTGGGCTTCTATTACAGGGTGGGCTTCTATTTTTCAACCCTCTTTTTTATCCACATTTAAAAAACTTCAAAAAACCAACAACAATTTTCATAATATCAAATTCTGATTGCGAGCCAGAAGTTCTAATTCACGAGCACTAACAACATAAAATAGATGTTTGTAACTTTAAAAATAATAATTTTCGTAATCTAATGGTGTGTCGCTTTATCTGCTTTTATTTTACGACAAAATTTTCCAAATTCGGAAATCATTCAAGATGATTTTTGAAAAAAAACTCAACGTTTTTCTCGATGTTAAGTACCAAAACTAAACCAAAAATTGCAGCATTGTTTTATTTTCGCCATTTTCATTATAATTTTTGATATTATTATTGGTTTTAGTATTGTCGGCCCGCCAAAATGGTCAAACGCGCTCCGCTGAACTCAACGCTATGCAATTTTCATTTTGGTTCCCAAATTATTTCATTTTACGTTGAATTTATACCTGAAATTAAATAATTTTGAGACCAAAATGAAAATCGCATAGCGTTGAGTTCAACGCGTTTGACTATTTTGGCGGTCTGACAATAGTCATAAAAAACGTACCAAAAGAGCGAGGAAACCAAAGGTCCGGGACCCATTGAGTGTTGGCTACAATTTCAAGATGGGATTTTATTAAAGGGTGGGCTTCTATTACAGGGTGGGCTTCTATTTTTCAAAGGGGTCTCAAGGGTGGGCTTATATTACAGGTGGGCTTCTAATACAGGTGGGCTTATATTATTTTTTTCAGCAAAAAAAGCAAAAAATAGAAAAAACCAGCAAAAAATTCAGCGAAAACTCGGAGAATGCTCCGATCGATCTGAAACTTTGAGAGATCACTTAAAACATAATCTCGCAAATTCCCTGAAAATTTCAGAACAAAATATCGATTTTTAAATTTTTCCGAAATAAAAATCGATATTTTTTAAAATCAATATTTCGGTCTGAAATTTTCAAAAAATTTCCGAGAGTATTTTGTTAGTGATCTCTCAGTTTCAGACCGATCGGAGCATTCTCCAAATTTTCGCTGAATTTTTTGCAGGTTTCTTCTATTTTTTGCTTTTTTTTACTGGCTCCGTGAATTAGAAAATAGAGACAAAAACAAATTCTAAACCCCTTCCATTCTTTTCGGAAAAAACACGAAAAACTGTTTTTTTCCTGTGTTGAATAGGTCGGTCCATATGACTGAAATTAGCTGAAATTCGAAAAAAAAACCCCTAGCTTGTCAGAGAGCGTAGGTATCGTTTTTGCTTTGAAAATTTTTTTTTCAGATTCTATCAATTTTCAGCCAAATTTCAGCCAGCAGCAGGGCGGCTAAGACCAAATAGCAAAAAAAAACCGGTTTTTTGCCTTTTTGGGATTTTCTTGGCACGGTGTCCAGGATTTGAAAAGTGGGCGGAGCCGAGCAAACGCGCCCCACTGGATTTTTTCGCGCGAAATTCAAATTTTGACGCATTTTTTATGTTTTTCGGGAAAAAAAGCATCAATTCTTATTTTTTCCCACATGTGCTCCAACGGAATTATAGCTGAGGTCTTTAGAAATTTTTTAAGCCTAAGAACGTCGAATTTGGTTCAGCCACCATTTCGAAATATTCGTTTTGAGTTTTTTGGTGTTTTTTCAGGATAAATCTTTACGAAAATTGAAGTTTGGGCAATTTTATGGTATTAAAAGATACAATACATACATTTTACAAAGAAAAACAGGTTTTACTGAAAGAAAAATGAAAAAATCAATTAAAAAAATTCGAGTGTCGCAAACTGCGCAAGCACCGAAAGTGCGCCATGAAAGTTTGCTGACGCGCCAGCAAATTAGGCTCCGCCCACATTTCAAATCCTGGACACCGTGCTTGGCAAATTTTTTGAGCACAAAAAAACTTGTTTTTTTTTTGTTGTTGAAAAAGTGTTTTTAAAATTTGTTTTTGCCTTTATTATCATATTTGAAAATTTTGGAAAGACAGGAATAAAATAACAGCCTCAACTCCAAACCGCACAGTTCTAAAAGCGAGTACTCCCAAAAACTCTTCATAATGCCGCAAATACGAAAAAAAAACCAACTCCTCATTCCCCTCCTCCACTATAATCGCCTTCTCCGTATTCCTCAACTTCCTCATCTCGGCAATCTTCTCATCCAGCGAGGTGGCCGTTTGTTTCTTCAAAAATTTTTGCAAATCCTCAGTTTCTCGGTCCACAAACGTCGCATCGACACCCTCGAAAACAAAATCCTGGGCAAACTCGTCGGCGGCGTTCGCCATCTTCTTCTTCTTTCTGACAGTGACTGCCGCCTGGTCTTCAGATGTGTTCTGATCATCGTCACTCTCGTCAATTTCCATCTCCTCGTCCGACTCGACAGTTTTTGGGAACAAGTTTACCATTTTTCTGGAAATAATTGTTAGGATGATAACTTAAAAAACTTCAGAAGCACAAATACAAAATCTGGTTGAAAAGAACCACGTTTAAAATATCGAAAATCGAAAAATAATAAAAATTAAAGTGAACTTTATAGATCATCGTAAGTTAAAAAACGCATAGTTACGATACATTTTTGACATATAAGCTTGAAAGGAATACTATAGAGATAAAAAATAATTACTGGTAATTTTAAAAATAATAATGATATTTAGACATTTCGTGGCGTTAAAATAGGAAAAATAAAACCAAATGTTGAGATTTCGAAATACAGACGAATTATGGAGATCAGAGATGCATGGAAACCAACTGAAAATTTAAAATTGAAACCGTGAAAAATAGAGGAACAAGCTCCGCCTCCATTTGCAATTCTGCGGCGCCATTTTTTTGGTTTTGTCAGGATCTCGAAGCTCCGCCTTTTTATTGATTTTTAAACCAATTTTCCTCAATTTTTCCCACGTTCTCTCGTGAAACATTGAAGAATTTCTCTCCATTTTAACGAAAAAATTCTTGAAAGCAAAGAAAAATTGGGTGTAGCTTCAGGAAAGTTCAGGGAAAAAGTTTTTTCGAAGCAATAAATTATTACACATTTGACACGGAGTGGCACTTTGCGGTAAATTGTGAGACAAAAATTTTTTCAGGCTACGATTGGCGCGAAAAATATGTTTTTTGGTTCATTGTTTTGAATATTAAATATTTTTTTACAAAACGTCAAAAATCGATAAGTTTCGGCGTTGAATTTATAAGTGAAATGAAATAATTTGGAAACCAAAATGAAAATCGCATAGCGTTGAGTTCAGCGGAGCGCGTTTAATTATTTTGAGGTTCGACAATACAAAATTCCAGATATTGCAAGGCGATTTTCCAAAATATTTCCAGATCATGCTAGTTTTTTTTTCTGATTTTTTATACTGTTCGCCGGTTTTTCAAACCTTATGGATTCACAAAACCGGAAAAAAAAAAGAAAAAAACGGAAAAAAATTGCGGGAAAAATCGGAGAATGCTCCGATAGAATTGAAATTTTGGGAAATATTAGGAAAAATTCTCCTGTACACGCTCACAAAATTTTTGACCAAAATATCGGTTTTTTTTCTGAAAATTTTTAAAATCGATATTTTGATCCAAAATTTTGTGAGCATGTATTATCAATTCAATATTCTTGCCGGCTACCATATGCGCGCGCGAAAGTTTTATAATAGACGCAGGCGTAGCGACACATGTCTGCGGCGACACACCCGCTCACATTTTTTGATCTACGTTCAGTTGAATTCAGTTGAATTCAGTTGAAAAGACCTGATGGGCGGAGCCTCGATGTTTCGCGCCACTGCTTACTGTAGCCGGCAAGAATATTGAATTGATATTCTCAGTACGGAGCGCTGCAAACGCGCTCCCTTCGCACAGTGGTGGACGCGGCCGTGTTGGCGACGAGAGAGTTCAGAAAATCGAGAGAGTCGTAGCCGATGTTTTGCTCTGATTTCTCTAAACCTCACTCCAAATGCATGTGAAATTTTTTGTTCGTTTGGAGCGAGTTTTCAGCGTTTTATACCGAGTATAATACAGGAGAATTTTTCCCAATATTTCAGGTCAATTGGAGCATTCTCCGATTTTTCCCGCAATTTTTTTTCCGTTTTTTTCTTTTTTTTTCCGGTTTTGTGAATAGGTCCATTAGTGGCCAATGCAGATCAATTTTTCCGTCATTTTATTTCTATGCAAAGCTAAATTTTAATGCAGGAAAATGTAGGTTTGCAGAGAAATAAAATGCCAGAAAAAATAATCCGCATAGGTCCATAAAACATGATTTACAGTTTTTTCTATTAAAGGGCCCTTTTAGTTCTTTGTAAAATTTCACAAAAAAAAATCCAAAAAAAAAAAAACTTCACAAAAATCAAAAAAAATTAAAATAACGTGTTTTAAAATGATAAATTATGCACATCTTAATAACTCTTCTGGTCAGAATCCTGAAAATAATTTTCGACTCCCACGTCTTCAAGCTAATCCATAGCCACTTTCCTATCATTTTGTTTACTCCAATGTGCAATTCAGTCGTCTTTCCTCTTTTCAGCTTTTCAGCAATTTCTCCATATTCTTCTGTCGACAAATTACCTTAAATTACAAATTTTAAGACAGGAACATGCAAGAAAAAATTTAAATTTGAACACAAAACGATTAAAAAAAAAAATTAATTCACATTTGGCCGTAAATAAATTCGCATCGCTCTGCCTGCGGCCACAGTAATTTCGCTAAAGGGGTCCTTCTAATACACTTTTTACAACTCACACGTGAAATATCAGCCGGTTTATTCTCCTCCCACGCGACTACAAATACCGTAATCTTGTCGTTGACCGGAATTTGTTGCTGATGGTGGAATCTAATGCGGAACTTGTGCGATTTCGCCTTACACGGCCACTGCTGAGAGCATCCCCAATTGATAAACTCGGCGGTCAGCGGCAGGTGGCCGCCCATTCCACACGTTTTGAACGAGGACACTTGCACGAGGACTTGGATTTTCTGAGACAAAAAAAAGTTAAAGGTTTTCCCTTTTTTAGGGCTCACCTTTCTCACCAATCCCGCCAAATTTCCATAGCTAATTTTGCCACCAATCTGCCAATTGTCACGAAAATCGGCCGGCGACGAGTTGATCGACACCGTCAAATTCGGCGACGGCGCCATCATCGCAAACCTGGCCGGATAGAGCGCCTCACGCTGCGCATTTCTCACCACAATGTTGCCGGGCAGAATGAACGGCACGCACAGCATAATCGTGTTCGATTTTTGGTCCGTCAAGTCGTGAAGGGGCAGGGGAGAGGAACTTTGGCTTGTCGCTTCGGTGTGTCCGAGGTTCGTGTTGGGAATCGGAATGGATTGGAATGAAGCAGTGGCTTGTGGTTGTGGTTGTGGCTGTGGTGGTGGTGGTGGTTGTTGGCGGGGTGGCGGTAGTGCGCGTGGCATCGGTTGCAATCGCGGAGGTGCGTCGTGTACACGGTTCACCGCCTTTAAAAGGATCATGATATAATTAGAAGCCTGCTGCGTAAGCAGTTGTGAGCTGGCTCGTTTCCTCTATTATCAATTCAATATTCTTGCCGGCTACCACATGCGCCCGCGAAAGTTTTATAATAGACGCAGACATAGCGACACATGTCTGTGACGACACACCCGCTCACATTTTTTGATCTACGTTCAGTTGAATTCAGTTGAATTCAGTTGAAAAGACCTGATGGGGCGGAGCCTCGATGTTTCGCGCCACTGCTTACTGTAGCCGGCAAGAGTATTGAATTGATAATATTTTCGTGTGAAACTGAGATCAATTTGTTGTGAAAAATGCCAAACGCGCTCCGCTGAACTCAGCACTATGCGATTTTCATTTTGGTTTCCGAATTATTTCATTTCACGTTGAATTTATAAGTGAAATTAAATAATTTGGAGACCAAAATGAAATTCGCATAGCGTTGAGTTCAGCGGAGCGCGTTTGACCATTTTCACGGCTGACAATACTTGTCTTCGCCAAATTTTCAAAATCGATATTTCGGCCGGAGCATGTCCGGGAATATTTTTGATATTTTTTCGCAAAGTTTCAAGCTAATTGGAGCGTTTTTCGACGTTTCATTTCAAGAATTTCATGGATTTTATGGACGCTAATTTTACGGTTTTTTTTCCGGATCCTTACAAACATTTTCCGCAAACTATTTTCCTTCCGAAAAGGCTTTCTCAAAGACTCGGATTTTCAGAATATTCTGCCGGTCCCAACCAAGTTTTTTTTCCAGAAATTTACCAATTTTCAAAAAAAAAATCACTACAGAAAAACGCCTTTTTGAATTTCGGAGCAAAATTATATTTTTTTTTTTGGAATTTTCGGCAGAATTTCGGACCGTAATGAGATTTTTTTCGAATCTTATTGTCAGACCAGAAAAACATTTCGTCTTCGCTTGTAATTTTTCGAAATTTCCGATAACATTTTGGATGAAAATGCAATTTTTCCGTAATATTCGATGAAATTTTGAACCGGAAAATGATTTTTTTTTTTCAGTATTTTCCCGGAATTCAGACCGGAAAGAATTGTTTTTTTTTCGGAAGAAATTTTGGGCCGGTAGGTTTTTTTTTCGAAAATTTCCAGCGAAATTTCGGACCGAAACTTTTTTAATCTCCAACGCAATTTTTGAGCGGGAAAAGGTTTTTAATAAAAATTACTTTGGAATTTCGGACCGGAATGGCATTTTTTTCGGAAATTTGCAACGGAATTTTTTGACCGGAATAAAAATTTTCGGAAATTTTGGACAAAATTTCAGACCGGAATGGAATTTAAAAAAAAAAGTATTTTCGGCGTAATTTCGAACCGGAACAGGTTTTTTTTCGCCTATGCTTGTAATTTTTATAGATCGAACATTAAAATCGGATTTCAGATGGAATTCCGGACCGGAAATGTTTTTTTTTTTTTTGGAATTTTTCATAACATTTTGGACGAGAATGTGTTTTTTTTTCGGAATATTCTATGCAATTTCGGGCCCAAAATATTCTCAGTACGGAGCGCTGCAAACGCGCTCCCTTCGCACAGTGATGGACGCGGCCGCATTTGCGACGAGAGAGTGCAGAAAATCAAGAGAGCCGTGGCCGATGTTTTGCTCTGATTTCTCTGAACCTCTCTCCAAATGCATGCGAAATTCTTTGTTCGATTGGAGCGAGTTATCAGCGTTTTATACCGAGTATAACATTTCTTTAGGAAATTCCACAAGGATTTCGGACCGGATTGGGATATTTTTCGAAAATTCCGGTGGAAATTCGGATCGAAAAAAATTTTATTTTTCAGAAATTCCGAAGGAATTTTGAACCGGAAAGGATATTTTTCCGAATTTTCGACAGAAATTCCAACCGGAATAATATTTTGTCAACATTTCGGACAAAATTTCAGAACGGAATGGTATTTTTTCGGAATTTTCGACAGAATTTCAAATAGGAATGAGATTTTTTTGTTTTTGACTTTCTGGTGGAATATCGGACCGGATTTTTTTTGCTTTTTTGGAATTCTCGGCGAAATTTTGAACAGGAAAGTGGTGATTTTTTCGACGTTGCGGACAAAATTTTTGGCTTTTTTTATCGGAATTTCCGACCAGAAAAGTTTTTAAACGAATTTTCGCCAGTTATATGATTTCGACACAATGTTTTGTTTTCAATACCAGAAAGCTCCAAACTAACCATTTGACCCATCGGAATCCCCGAAGGTCTTCTATGAATAACAATTGGCTGTCTTTGTGAGTTCGGCACATGATGCACCACCAAATTAGAATGTCCTATCCGATCCTGGAACTGATAGCGATGTGGCTGCGCCAGAAACGTGGGGAATTGCATACTCTCGACGTCCGGAGTAGGCGGCTGAGTGATCATCGCTGAAATTTTGTTCACCATCTTATTCAGATCGTCAAATTGTTTCTCCATATTGCGCATATGCCGAACTGTAAGTTCATGCGCGCGCCGCTCTTCTGTAAGTCGCTGGTTTAAAAGCTCGTTTTCCTCTTTTAATCCTGAAATTTTTTAAAAATATTGTTTTATTATAGTAATGAGAACCCACTCTGACAATGCTCCATGGTCTCTCGGAACAGCAGTTTCTCATTGACAACAAAACAGTCCCGTATAAAATGCAAATCCTTTTTGTGCAATGTCCCCTCTGAACTTCCTAGTAAACAGGATATCAATTTTAAAGAGGCTTGGCGCGATTCAAGGTACGTTTGAACCCGTCTTTTACGCTTGTGGGCTGGAGAACTGAGCAATTGGGGGACAACGGATCCGTTTCGCTTGCGTGACGAGGATGAAGCTGAAAAATCGTCATTTATTAGGGAATTTCTCGGCTCATTTTGAGCTAGGATCCATGAAACAGGAAAATGGCAGTTTCCGGAAAATGTGATTGTCTGTTTCTCTGCGTCTCTCACCACCATCATATTGTCCATTCGCGAAGAAAGCAAGGGCGCTCCACGAAACTTATTTCATTTCACGTTGAATTTACGTGAAATGAATTAATTTGGCGGCTCTGGGACGTTTCAAAACAAGACGTTTCAAAACTGGGACGTTTTAAAACAAGACGTTTCAAAACTGGGACGTTTCAAAACTTTTTTGCATTTTTTTCGTAGCGTTTTTTGCCAATTGACACCAAAACGCACGCTCATTAGGTTTTTATTTTTTGCTTTTATCAATTATTTGTATTTTTATGGAAATTTAAATACACTACAGTGCGCGTCATAAGTATATGCCCACCCCAAAAATTCGATGTTTGGAACAAACTGAACTATTTGGTTGAAAACCGATATTGCTATTCGATTCAGCATGCCAAATAACCTACTTGGCCAATTTTTCATAACGATACAATCAAAATTACGTGTTCCAGGACAAAAAGTTGAAATTTTGGTCGCGTCATAAGTATATGCCCACCCTGAAAATTGGACGTATTTTCGAAAAAAAACTGAATTTTTCTTTGTATTTCATTCATAATTTGATTTTTCTTTTGTTTTCTTTTTTCGATCTAGGCGGTCTTCATAGTTTTTAATGTTACAGAATACTTTCTTGTTGGAGCAGAGCTCTGAAAGTGTTGCTTAAAGCAAGTGTATCTACCGTACCCTCACAAAGCCAAAGGGGCGCAAGGAACGCTATCAAGTGATGAATCGAACTGATAAACAAAATTTAAATCGATATAATTTAACTTCCGAGTCGTCTTTCTGTTTTTCCGTTGTTTCTCTCAGCATTTTCCAGAATCCTAAATTTTTAATGGAGTTTCGGACATAAAAGCAGCAATTTTTCGACACTGTTAAGAATTATAATCACTGGAAGGAAAGCAAAGAAGCGACATTGATTAATGATGTGCTTGCTCCATTGACCACTCTATTTAAAAGACCATAGCCGGCTCCGATGGGCTTTAAATCGGGACTGAAGTCTGGCCACTCGCGAGCATTAATCTTCTGGTTTTATTCTGTTGGCTTTGTGAGCAGACGTCATGTAGAATGTGATACGAACCATTATGACTTCTCAATACAGTTAATTTTGAAGTTTGGACATCGAAATTCTTGAGGATTTCTGTTGGAGTTGTTGTTTAATTGGTGGTACCAAATCACATTGAGCTTGTCTTATCCTTTGAGCGTTTTTGGTAGAGCGCATCAAGAGTTTTGTATATTTAAATGAAAACTTGACAGATAACTGCATGTTACCACAAGTTCACTAGATTTTTTTTGTTCTTACGAGTTCGCATAGTCCGACTTTCAACATAATAACCAGTTGACCGTGTTCTCAATTTACTAGATTTGTTACATTTGGTATATTGGTTGGAAAATGCTGAGAAAACTATTGGAAAAATCAGAGAGAAGCATTGGAAGTTACAACAGACAGTTGTTAATTTTGCTTATCAGTTCGATACATCACTTGATAGCGTTCCTTGCGCCCCTTTGGCTTTGTGAGGGTACGGTAGCTACACTCGTTTTAAGCAACACTTTCAGAGCTCTGCTCCAACAGGCAATTATTCTGTAACATTAAAAACTATAAAGACCGCCTAGATCGAGAAGAGAGAAAAAAAAATCAAATTGTGAATAGAATACAAAGCAAAATTCAATGTTTTTTCGAAAATAGGTCCAATTTTCAGGGTGGGCATATACTTATGACGCGACCAAAATTTCAACTTTTTAGCCTGGAACACGTAATTTTGATTGTATCGTTATGAAAAATTGGCCAAGTAGGTTATTTGGCATGCTGAATCGAATAGCAATATCGGTTTTCAACCAAATAGTTCAGTTTGTTCCAAACATCGAATTTTTGGGGTGGGTATATACTTATGACGCGCACTGTAGTACGCCGTAAAAATGCAAAAAAAGTTTTGAAACGTCCCAGAGCCAATTTGGCAACGAAAATGAAAATCACGAAGTACTAAGTTTCGTGGAGCGCACTTGCTTTCTTCGCGAATGGACAATATAAAACTTAATTTCCAAATTTCGTTTTCCAATTTCTTGAACATGGCCTTATGGGGTATTCATTTCATGCATTTTTCATTTTTTTTTCTTTCAAATTTTCCTTTTTCATTTCATGCAGAAAACGACATTTTCGGGAGCACAAAACTGCATTTCGTCGAACTGCAAAATGCACTTTTTGTCATTTTCTGCATGAAATGAATAACACCACCATTTTCTTGCAATTTTCGCGTGTTTTTCGTGACAAAAAGTGAATTTTGCAGTTCGACAAAATGGAGTTTTCTGCTGCAGAAAATATATTTTTCTGCATGAAATGAATAAGGAAAATTTGACAAAAAATGCAAAATTCATGAAATGAATAACCCCATTAGTACCGAATTAGCAAAATTGTTTTGAAATCAAAGTTTCGGCTAGAAATTCTCGGTTTTTCTTTTCTTTTAGTGCCAAGAAAAATCCGTTCACAATGTAAAAATACTCGAAAATGCTACGATTGGCTTAAAAACTTCCAAAATATCATTTTCTGGGAATTATCTGAAATCGATATTTATTTCGGTCCAAAATTTTTGAAATTATTTCTCAAATTTCAGGTCAATCGCAGAATTTTTGCATATTTTTTTCCATTTAGACAATACATTTTGCGAATTTTGCGAAAAAAAAACGGCAAAAAACTGCGCGAAAACTCGGAAAATGCTCCGATTTACCTAAAATTTTGGGAAATAAGGTAAAAAATTCTCCCGGACATTACACCAAAATTTCAGGCAAAAATATCGATTTTATGCATTTTCAGAAAAAAAAAAATTTCTTAAAAATCGATATTTTGGTCTGAAATTATGTGGGAATGTCCGGGAGAGTTTTCCCCCTCATTTCTCAAAACTTCAGGTCAATCGCAGCATTTTTGCATATTTTTTTCCCATTTTTTAAACAATAAATTTTGCGAATTTTAATAACACATTTATCTCGTAAATCTCACCCAATCCAGTCCCATTCTGATTCTGATCAACATCTTCCACAGGAAGCACCTCTTCCGGCTGCTCATCGTGCTCCACACTCGACGAACACTCGATTTCCTGCCGAATTTCTTCCACCTGGTCTGTTTGAATATCGGCTAAAACTTCTTCGGCACCACCATCTTCCAGCATCAATATTTCCTCGCTTCCCATCTGCTCTTCCATGACCACTTTTTCTGTAGCTTCTGGCGAAATTTCTTTTGCTGTAGATTCGGTCAAAACTTTTTGCTCATTTTTTTCAGCAGCATTCACATCTTCCAGAACTTCACAAGATGTGCTCTGCTGGTCCGTCGGCTCTTCCGCGTCGTCGAGCAGCGCAGCGATTTGCTCGGCGTCGTTCAGATCGATTTCTTGGGACTCTTCTTGGGTAGATTCTTCCTGTTTAAGGATGGCGTCTTCAATTGTGTCGGTCATCTTTAAATTTTGTGATTATTATGTGTTCACGAACGACTGGTGATGACGACGCTCCGATGTTCCGCAGTTTTTCACTGCGGTCTTCTCGCAGCGTAATGGGGTTATTCAGGAAAAAAAAAACAAAAATTGGGGGAAAACTTGGAAAATTCTCCGATTGGCCTGAAAGTTTGTATTTTTGACAATATTTCTCAAATTTTCAGGAAAATCGGAGCGTTCTCCGCGTTTTCCCTCAATTTCATGAAAAAAGCAGTAAAAATGATATTGTCCACAGAAAGAACTTACTAGGGAATGCCCCGGACTTAATTTGGGCTTTCGCGATGAGTCTTACATGATTAGAAAGAGAATTTTATGGAGATTCCAAAACTAATTTTTGTTTTTGCTAAACGCCGGTGGTTTTCGAGAAAATCGCGTCTGAAAATCCAGTTAAAATTTCAATTTTGTGTGCGTTTTCAAATATTAAATGCGTGAGCTGTTCCTTTCAAAATCATCCAGGCAGTCACTTTTTTGCCATTCGCTTTCTTGCAACAGCTGAACAGCGGTTGGGTGGTTAAGTGGGTAGCGCGTTAGGGTTAGGTTCTAGAGGTAGCGGGTCCGGGTCCTTCACAGTTGGGAATGCTTGTGGTGGTTTGGGTGGATTGTATGTTGGGTTTTGTTCTTTTTAAATTCATTGTTTTTTCCTCATTTTTTGCTTTGCATCTCCTCTGTTAGTTTTTTTTTATTGTTTTGCTTCTGTACATTTTAAATTCTTGTGCAAAGTATTTTTATAGATGGAACTCCGAAGACTATCCAGTAATTGATTCTTTCACATGTGAATTTCTTTGCTTCAAGCTGTTCATCTTCGTGACCCTACTTTGATTTTTTTAAATAATGATCCAAAATATGAATAAAGATCCAAAGAGCCGAATGTGCATCCATTTACTGAACAGTCTGCGAAATTCCAACTTTCAAAACAATTTTGAACAGGAGTTTGAAACTCACAGTGTTTCATTAGCATAAATGTGACAACAATTGGTTTAAAAGAAACAAAACCCAACATGCAATCCATGCATCCTACCACAAGCATTCCCAACTGTGAAGGACCCGAACCCGCTACCTCTAGAACCTAACCCTAACGCGCTACCCACTTAACCACACAACCGCTGTTCAGCTGTTGCAAGAAAACGAATGGCAAAAAAGTGGCTTCCTGGATGATTTTGAAAGCAACAGCTCACGCATTTAATATTTGAAAACGGACACAAAATTGAAATTTTAACTGGATTTTCAGACGCGATTTTCTCGAAAACCACCGGCGTTTAGCAAAAACGAAAAGTAGTTTTGGAAACTCCATAAAATTCTCTTTCTAATCATGTAAGACTCATCGCGAAACCCCAAATTAAGTCCGGGGCATTCCCTAGTTAGTACTTCGTGAATTTCAATTTCGTCGCCAATTCGATTATCTTTGTTGTTAAAATGATAAATTAAAAGCTAATTCGAAATATTTGCGAAAGATTTCCGGATCATGCCCAATTTTGGGCAAAATTCGGATCTTGGTCGGAGTCGGAGTCGGAAAACGGAAATTCCGATTTTCCGACCTTTTTTGGAAAATTTTCCGAATTTATTTTCCCGAAAATTTTCGAATTAATTATCCGGAAAATGATCGGGAAAGTGCAGTTCTTTTAGGTGCCGCTTCTAAGTTCCAAGGACTTCTCAAAACTGGATTTTTGATTAATTTGTTGATTTTCGTTGTTTTTTTTTAAAGAAATAAGATGAGCCAATTGTTAAGAATCGTTTTCGGAGAATACAAAATTTAAAAAATACAGTTTAAGTTTCAAAAATCGGAAAAAATCGGATACCCGATTTTTCGAAAAAATACTTTTTCCGATTTTCCGAACATTTTTATTGATGACTGGTAGGGGATCTCGGACATTCGTATGTGCTCGGACACCTTCCCTGTGCACATTCATCTGACGTTGTTCCAATAATGAGATTCCGACTAATCTTTTTTTTTCTAATGCTGCGTGGGTCACTCTGACTCTTTCGGAAAGTGCCTGCGTAAAGGTCCAGATTTCAGAGCCGATGGAATCGAAAGGTTGAGCTCGGATTCACTCTTGATGTTGTTGAACGCAGCTCACGCTGCTCGGCTCTCGGACGTTTCGAAAGTGTGACGTTTCGAAAGTGCGACGTTTCGAAAGTTTTTCTGCATTTTTTTTATCGCGGCGTTTGCTCAAAATCATTCTTTAAAGCTTTTAAGGAAAATTCCATAAAAAGCTGTGAAAAAAACAGATTGTGTGCCAACGCCGCGACTCGAAACGTCGCACTTTCGAAACGTCACACTTTCGAAACGTCCGAGACCCCGCTGCTCAGCGTCTACGGTGAAGTTCCGGCTCTAAATCGTTGTTTTGGTTGAGTAGCCTACCGAGGTAGGGCATTTGCTGGCAAATGTATTTGAACAAATAACTTTTCAAGTTAATTTTTGAGATTGTTTTTTTTAAAGCGGCAATTTCGACTAAATTTTGGGAAAATCTTCACGAATTTGTTTCCAATTAATCATTTTAACAAAGAATTAAAAGAAAAAAAAATAATTTGACGACGAAAATTAAATTTACAGTGTATGCATTCGCGATGGAACGACAATAGAGAAAAAGTATTTAAATAAAGACGGTGTTAAACCGTTTAACGTGATAAAAAGTTAAAAAAGAGAACAAAATAAGTGTTTTTTATTAAATATTAATTTAAAAGCTCGTTTGTATTCTAATCTAACTATAAACCCGAAGGGTAACTCAAATTTTCTTCTCCATCTTGGCAGAAATTGCAGCCCCAACTCTGCTCCACTTATCGTATCCGGCCGCCAAATTAAACCACTTCGCAGTCTCCACAACTTTCTCCAAATCGACGCCAGTCTCAAATCCATTGCCTCTCAAAAAGTACAACAAATCCTCTGTCGCCAAGTTGCCCGTGGCACCCTTGGCGTACGGACATCCTCCAAGACCAGCCACCGACGAATCGGCCGCCCGAATTCCCTTCTCGATCGACACCAAAACGTTAGAAAGCGCCTGTCCGTAAGTGTCATGAAAGTGCACTGCCAGTTTTTCAGCGGGCACGTGTTTTAGCACAGTGTCCAGCATTTTTGAAACAGTGTTAACTGTTCCTACGCCAATAGTGTCGCCAAGTGAGACCTCGTAGCAGCCCGCAGCCAGTAGAGTTTCGGTAACTCGTGCCACAACTTCTGGGTTCACTGCGCCATCGTATGGACAGCCGACTACCACGGACACGTAGCCACGTACTCGGATATTGGCGTCTAGGGCTGTTTTGGTGACTTCTATTAGTTTTTTAAGACTTTCCTCGACTGTGGCGTTTACGTTTTTCTTTGAAAATCCATCGGAGGCGGCTGCGAATACGGCGATTTCGTCGACAACGCCAGTGGCCATCTTGAAAAATAGAAAATTTGGTGGGAAAACTCGGAAAATGCTCTAATTTTTTTCTGAAAATTTTTTGAAGTCGATATTTCGTACAGAAATTTTCTGAGCATGCCCAGGAGTATTTTTGGCTCTGGAACATTACGAGAATTTGTCAAGTTTAGCCCTAAAAATGCACTAAAGTTTCGAAACGTCTCAGAGCCAAAAATACTTCTGGGCAGGCATTCTCAGAAATTTTTGGTCCGAAATGTCGATTATAAAACTACTGATTTATTTCAGAAAATTTTTCAAATCGATGAATATTTCGGTCTAACATTTTCTGAGAATGCCTGGCTGTATTTTTGACAAAATTTCTCAAAGTTTCAGACCATTTTTTCTACTTTTTTGTTCCTATTCCGTGAATAACCAAATAAAAAAATTTCAAATTCGAAAACTCTTACCAACTCACCGCATTCTTTAGCCCCGCTGAGTTCGGCACTAGAACTGGATACGCAACTCCTGGAAATCGCTGATGTTGAGCCACCACGTCATTGTGATCGGCTAGCTGTGGGATCCATTTTGGGGAGACAAAGCTCGTGGTCTCAACTGTTGAAAAACCGCACGCGGAAAGTCGATCAATGAGCTCAACTTTGATTTTCGTGGGCACAAACTTCTTCTCGGCCTGCAAGCCGTCTCTAGCGCCAACTTCTACCACCCTGAAGCGATTTGCGGCTGTGGAGTAGTTACGCGGTGAGAGAATCCATTTGGTGAGCATTGGGTGTCTGAGAAATGGAAATAGTTTAGCTGAATGCCAGCGGATACAAAAAAGGTATTTTTCACATTTTCTATTTGAAAATTGGGGAAAATTCCAGTATAGCCACCCACTACAATATAGGTACCCACGCTATAGTATAGCCACCCACATAACTGAAAAATTGGATTTTTCCGATTTTCTGTGGGTGGCTATTTTGAAATATATGGGTGCTTTTACTGGAATATATTATTACAGTTAAGCCACCCACTCAGTGGTAATGGGTGTCTATACTGGTTTCCTAGGGAATCTTTCAGAATAGCCACCCATATATTTCAAAATAGGTACCCACATCAACGGGCTATAGAATAGCCACCCATAATTTCAGAATAGCCACCCATTATTACAGAATAGCCACCCATCATTCCAGAATAGCCACCCACGCGGCGCCGACTGTGGGTGGCTATACTATAGCGAGTCAAATGGGTACCTATTTTGAAATATATGGGTGGCTATTTTGTAATTATCCCGAAAATTGTGTTAAAATTAGATTAAAATCATAATTAAGAGGGGTAAGTCATGATGATGGTTTTGTCAATCACGATCAATCGATAAATCAATAAAACTGTATTTTTCTCCGCGTCTCCTCTCCCCCGTCGCTGCGAGACCACGAATGGCTGCGGCCGAGGAATGAAATTTAATGTTTTTAATGTATTAAAATGAGGTTAATATCATTCGAAGCTAAAAAGTTCGGCGAAAACCCAAAACAAAAACAATTTTTTTTTTCAAATTTTCGAACGTCCCAAAAGTGGGCGGTGCTGAAAATTGCAAAACGCGGGCATGGTTTTTCCGAATTCTTTTAAAACCAAATTTTGCCAATAAATGTGATTTTTCGTTTTAAAATGAAAACAGAAGATAAAAAAATATGAAATAAAGCAATCAAATGTAAAAAAAAAAACAGACGAAAAACTTGGGAATTTACCGATTTTTTGGGAAATTTTCGAAAATCAGCTACGTCGGAAAGTGTGCCAACACTTTGCTTTTCTTGTCTCGTTACCTGCGTCTCCATGTCCACAACATGGTGAGAGAGAGAGAGTGGTGAGTGTAGAAATGCGCCAACAAAATTTGCAACGCGCCTGCTGTCTCTCCGCATTTTCAGTCTTTCTCGTATGCAGCTGTCTTTCTGCGTCTCCATGACTTCAACTAGGTGAGAGAGGATTTTGATTTGTATTTTTTTTTTTCAGATTTTCCGGTGAAAAAGTCCTTTAAAATGCGGTTTTTTGTTTTTTATAAATAACAAAATTGAAAAAAACGTCTAGAAATTTTTGAAAAAAAAAATAACAAAAACACGACTTTGGATTTTTTTGAAAATCTTTTTTTTCACGTTAAAGAGAATATTGTCGGCCCGCCAAAATGGTCAAACGCGCTCCGCTGAACTCAATACTACGTGGATTTTATTTTGTTTTCCAAATTTTTTCATTTGACGTGTAAATTCAACGTGAAATAAAATAATTTGGAAACCAAAATGAAATCCACGTAGTATTGAGTTCAGCGGAGCGCGTTTGACCGACGTGGCGGGCCGATAATAAAGATTTATGTTGTCTTTCCTGCAGGTCTTTTAGCAAAAAAAAAAGAAAATAGAAGCGATATCTTGTAAATACTCTAACGTAAATCGCCGACACGAATTGGGAGCCGCTGCAAGTGCGCCCTATTGCACACCTCAAATGCGCGCGAGATTCAAATTTTAAAAAATTTCGGCTATGAAAATGAGAACCAGAGTCGAAAAAAAAGAGAACAACCGCAGGAAACTTTATTATTTCTTTATTTATGTGAATTTTATGAATTAATTAAATTTTTTTGGCGTTATGCGGGTTGAGAATCGCTGAATTTTTTTTTCTTTTCGTTTTTTTTTTGCCCTTTTTTCTCCTCGGCGCTTCGAATTTGCGTTTCCAAGTATTTATTCATAACCGGAAGGTTCAGTTGCAACGCGCCGGAAGCATATGTGACACCATCAAATGGGCGACCGGAGGGAGCTGGGTGGAAGCATGCTTTGGGTCTGTTGTCTGTTATCCGGTCTCGGAAAATCGAAACATCAGTGGCCTTCGATCCACAATGCATGCTTTCACCCAGCTAAAATATATCGGCAAGTTATTATATATTTTTTGCGACAAATTGAGCGATAAATTTTCAAAATAAAACGACAAAACAAGACATGGAGCTTAATTTGTAATGTCCCGGTTGTCATATTTTATGTAAAAGACCCATATACAAAGATATTTGGCTAAAAAAAAGGTTTGTTGACAGATTTCTGGATACATTTATCGCAAATTTTGTCGAAAATCGTTCTTTTTCGTGCGGTACACATTTTTTCTGTGCAATGATTTCACATCCGCAAAGCCGATAATATTCAAATTTGAATCTCGCGCGCATTTGAGGTGTGCAATAGGGCGCACTTGCAGCGGCTCCCAATTCGTGTCGGCGATTTACGTTAGAGTCTTGTAAATTCTACTATTTTTTCATTTCGAACCGTTGGAGACGCAGACAGTGAGACAAAACGACGAGACAGTGTGTCATTTACGAGACACAGACGGACAGACAAAAAAAAAAATTTTTTTTTGGAAAATTGCATGGATTTTGATGAAATTTTTAATAATATTATTAAAAATTTCATTTTTTCCTTCCACAAACCAAAAAGCAATTTTTTTCAGATGTTTCGAAAAAGCATCCCATACATCACGAGATGTCATAATCTCCACACCACGCTTCAAAATGGCAAGGCAGAAGAGTCAATCTTTCAAAACTTAAAAAAGAAGACGTCATCACCAACAAAAGTGCCTCTATCCGTGCCACTCCCCCTAGAAACGACGACACCACTGATCAAAAGCAAGCCAGCCAGTGGGCGAAACTCGAGAGTGACAAAACTTTCAAATGGACTGCACATTTGTACGGAGAACGCCTACGGCGATTTCGTGACGGTTGGCGTGGCAGTGGAGAGCGGATGCCGGTTGGAGAATGGATTTCCGGCTGGCGTGTCGAAAGTGGTGGAGAAGTTGGCGTATGATGCAAGTTTTTTTCATCGAAATCTTGGAAAATGCTCCGATTGGCCTGAAATTTTCTGAGAATGTCCGAATTTCAGGCCAATCGGAGCATTCCGCTCAATTTTTTGCTATTTATTTCGTGAACCTCGTTTCATTAAATGCATTTGTTCCTTGCAGTCGTCCGAAAACTTTGCGGACCGCGACGAGGTCTACGCGATTCTAGAAGCCAGCAGTGCGATCGTTGACTGTCAAAGCACCCGGGACACCACCATGTATGCGGCGAGCTGCCGGAATGATAGTGTAGAACAGGTCATCTCTGTGATTGCCAACACCATGTGCAGGCCAATTATCGACGATGAGGCGTTGGAGATGGCAAAACTGACAATTAAGCATGAAAATCATGACATGTTGAAGAGAATCGAGACACTGGAAATTGTCCTGGCCGATTGGATCCATCAAGCCGCGTTTCAGCACAACACAATTGGGTATCCAAAATATGGCTTGAAAGATAAGTTATTTGAGAAAATAACATCAAAGGACGTGTACGGATATATGAGCAGAGTAAACTCCCCAGAGCGAATGGTTGTGGGAGGTGTGGGCGTGGATCATGACGAGTTCGTGGCCATCATTTCTCGTCACTTTGAAAAATCCCAACCCATCTGGACCAAAAACCCCTCTCTTCTCCCCGCAAAGATCCCCGAGCTCGACACGTCACGCGCCCAGTACACTGGCGGAGAACTCCGTCTGCCAGCAGACCTCACAGAGCTGACAATCGGAAAACCGTACCCACTACTCGCCCACGTGGTCGTCGGATTGGAGGGTTGCTCCTATAAAGATGACGATTTCGTTGCCATGTGTGTGCTCCAATCGTTGCTCGGTGGAGGCGGAGCCTTCTCGGCTGGAGGTCCTGGAAAGGGAATGTATGCGAGGATGTACACGGAGGTGATGAATCGACATCACTGGCTGTACAGCGCTATCGCGCACAATCACTCGTATTCGGACGCTGGAGTGTTTGCGTTGACAGCGGCGGCGCCACCGGAGAATATCAATGATGCGCTCATTGTGCTGGTTCATCAGGTAACATTATTTATTTAATTTTTCAGAAAAAATTTGCAAGTTTTTTAAAAAGTATTTTTTTAAATATCATTTTCCTTAGGGGTTATGGACCTTTTTAGAAAACCGCAAAAAAAGAAAAAATTTCGGAAAAAATTGGATAATGCTCCGATTGACCTGAAATTTTGGGAAATATTGGAAAAATTCTTCTGTACAAGCTCAAAAAATTTTGGACCAAATTATCGACTTTTTTTTCTGAAAATTTTAAAATCGATATTTTGGTCCAAATTTTTGTTTTGAGCGTGTACAGGAGATTTTTTTTCCAATATTTCCCAAAATTTCAGGTCAATCGGAGCATTCTCCGATTTTTCCCGCATTTTTTTCCGTTATTCACAGAACCAGCAATAATGGACCTATTCAAAGTACTGTAGAAAATCGGAAAAAATGACAAAAAACTGGGAGGAAACTCGGAAAATGCTCCGATTGGTCTGAAATTTTGGGAGAAACTGTCAAAAATGCTTCCGGAATTTCTCAGAAAATTTTGGACCGAAATATCGATTTTAGAAAATTTTCAGAAAAAAAAATCAATATTTTTTAAAATCGATATTTCGGCCCAAAATTTTCTGAGAAATTCCGGAAGCATTTTTGACAGTTTCTCCCAAAATTTCAGACCAATCGGAGCATTTTCCGAGTTTTCTCCCAGTTTTTTGTCATTTTTTCCGATTTTCTACAGTACTTTGAATAGATCCATAAAAGTGAAAATTCAGCTAAAATTCGGCGAATAATCCGACCGATTTGTAAATTTGGGAAATCGTTTAAAAAATACTCCCGGTATCGATTTTGAACATTTTCAGATATAAAAATTTAAATTTCGCGCAAAATCCAGTGGAGCGCGTTTGCTTTGGCTCCACCCATTTTTCAAATCCTGTACATCATGACTTGAGAAACACCAAAAAAATGCATATAAATTGGGTATTTGCGCCCTTAAACTCTCGCGGCGAGACCCGGTTAGGCCAGATACCCAAGGCCGAACTGTCAGATTTCTTGAGACCAAGCCCCGCCCACTTTTATTTTTAAAGTTTTCAGAAAAATCGATATTTTGGTCCAAATTTTTTGAGCATATATATACAGGAGCATTTTTGCCATTATTTCCCGAAATTTCAGGTCAATCGGAGCATTTTCCGAATTTTTGCGCATTTTTTTTCCGGTTTTGTAAATACCCCCATTAGAGGTGACATTCAAATAGGGGTGGCCATTTAATAGAGTTTTTACAGTAATTGCCAATTTCAGAACCATAAAACTGGGAAAAAATCCTCAATTTTCACAATTTTTGAACTTCCCGCTGTTTTTTATTGATTTTTTTTTTACAGTTTTCAGCAATTTCTAGCCCAAAAATTCAATTATTCATCCAAAAATAGTCCAAAAAACAAGAAAAAATATAGTATTTGGGCGGGGCTTGAGAATTTTCAACTCGAGTCTGCAAACACCGATCACCGAAATCATACAAATGACGGTATAGCAATATTATGAGACTCTGAGAAAATTTTCCAACATTTTATAACAATTCCTGCTCAAAATTCGTGTCGCAGTGCGGCGCTTTACCCTTTTCTCTGCGTCTCTTCTCCTCGGTCGCTACGAGACCACATGATCGCGTGCTGGTGGGCAGTCCGCAAACACCGAGCACCAAAATCTATGAAATTACCGTATTCTTATTTTTCAAGATGCTCCAACTTCAACAAGGCGTCGACGCCACTGAGCTGGCGCGAGCTCGCACCCAACTCAGAAGCCACCTGATGATGAATCTAGAGGTTCGGCCCGTTTTATTCGAGGATATGGTCCGGCAAGTGTTGGGGCACGGCGAGAGAAAGCATCCGGAGGAGTATGCCGAGAAAATTGGTGAGTTTTTCGCATTTCGCGCTACGAGAAATTGTGAAAAACCAAGAGAAGTAGACAGTGTAAAGTCGGCAATAGAGCGCGAAATAAATTGCTTGCAACTTGCAAAAGTAACACAATTTGTAATTTTCTTCCAGAAAAAGTAACAAATGCTGACATTCTCCGAGTCACGGAACGTCTTCTTTCGTCGAAACCGTCGCTCGTCGGCTACGGAAAAATTGATGTGCTCGCTGATTACACGTCACTTGATCAGACGGTCGCGAAAAGAGATTTGAAGTATTTGTTCAAAAATTGATGGGTTTATCTTCTTTTTTTTTTAGTTTTTATTATTTAGTAAATATTACGTATTCGCCACGGAGTGACACCTTAGCGAATACGAAATAATAGTTTTGTCGTTTTTGTTATTTTTTTTTACAGCTAAATTAAATTTTTTGTTAAAAAGTTTAGAACTTTCTTGGCATTCAAAACGAAAATTCGGACTAGAATTGGTAGAAAAAAATCCCTGGAACTGGTAGAGAAAGTGGCATTCTGATAATTCAAACAAATTATTTTCAGAATCTGTTGAAATTCTTTCTGGTTCAAAGAATTTGAGAAGATTATTAAAGGGGGTGCCAACTTTCTGGGGAAAGTGGCTTAAAATATACTCTTGGATGGGGGATTTACGAATATCAAATCGAAATCGAACGAAAAAATTTTTCTGATTTTTGGCGAATTTTACAAAAAAAAATAGAAGACCACGGGGAGTACACGACTTGGCGCGAAATTCAAACACCATTTTTCTTTTTCATCATTGTTCTCCCGTGTTTTTCCAATATTTTTTCATTAACCTTTGGGAAATATATTACAAACATCATTTCGTGTTTTAAAATATCAAATGAACGCGTTTTGATCACAAAAGTAACGATAAAACAAATTCGGAACAAAAATTCTCATACCTTCCCTTTTTGTCCCTTTTCCTGCTCAATTCCGCATTAAGTTCACTCTTTTATCTGTCACGTTTATATTTGAACAATAAATGTTCACAAGAAATTATTTAAAACGATGAATCGAACGAAAGGGCAATATCGATTTTTCGATTTTCATGACTAAACTGTATTTTCGCGATTATCTAAAATTATAATAAGCGATTAGAGCATTTTTATCGAAAATCGATAATAAAAACAAGGAAAATTGCACGAAAAATGAATATTTCTGGTGAAAATGGATCTTTCTAGAAGCCGCGGCCGCGGGTTTCCTAGTCCACGGCCACGATTTTCGTGTACTCCTCGTGGTCTTCTATTTTTTTTGTAAAAATCATAAAAAATCAGAGAATTTTTTTCGTGCGATTTCAATGTGATATTCGTAAATCCCCCACCCAAGAGTATATTTTAAGCAACTTTACCCAAAAAGTTGGCACCCCCTTTAAGAGAGCGTTCCAATGTTTTGTTTAGTTTTTTTTTTCTGTTTGGTGTTTTTAAAACTATTTTTTCATTCCGTCATATTTTATATCACGAATTTTACGATTACCGTAAAAACTCTAATAGAACGGCATCAGGCTTGTTCGGAAAATGCTTTTCGGAAAATCGGAAAAGGGCATTTTTTTCCGAAATAATTTTTCGGAAAATCGGATACCCGAAATTTTTTCTGACTTCAATTTTCGGAACATCGGATATCCGATTTTATTTTTCGGAAAATCGGTTATCCGATTTTTTTCCGATTTTCGAAACTAAAACTGGATTTTTTTTTTATTTTGTATTTTCCGAAAAAAGAATCTTAACAATTGGCTCATCTTATTTCTTTGAAAAAATATGAAAATCGACAAATTAACCAAAAATTCAACAAATTAACAAAAAAATCAGTTTTGAGAAGTTCTTGGTAATTAGAAGCGGCACCTAAAATAACTGGAATTTTCCGATAATTTTCGGAAAATTTACCGACGGGAAAATTTTCCGGATAATTAATTCGGAAAATTTTCCGACGGGTAATTTTTCCGAAAAATAAATTCGGAAAATTTCCCGAAAAAAGTCGGAAAATTCGGAAAATCGGAATTTCCGTTTTCCGACTCCGACCAAGCCTGAACGGCATGCCATTCTATTGTTTCATTTCATCACAACTGCCGGGAATTTAGAGGTTTGCACACCAAAGTTCGGTCGTCTCATGTCTGCTTGGTGTGCAAACCACTAAATACCCGGCAGTTGTGACGAAAAGAAACAATAGAAGGGCATGCCGTTCTGTTAGATTTTTTACGGTATTTAAGGAAAATTATGAGACGAAAATTTTATTCATTTTTATGAGATGTATTCTTCTTTTTTCTAATGGGGTTATTCTCGCAACCAGCAAGAAAAAATTAAATTTTTTTTCTTAATTTTTCCATGTTATTTTTTTGTTTTTTTAAATTTTGTATTTTATACTTATTGTGTTTTCAATCGACTTGCGACATGAGAACGCGAGACTCCGCCCACTTATTTTTTTGTCGTTTTGTCTGCGTCTCTTCAAATGTCACTGTGTTCGCGTGGTCGCGCAGAAATAAGTGGGCGGAGTCTCGCGTTCTCATGTCGCAAGTCGATTGAAAACACAATAGGGGGTCATTCATGTAAAAAATAACTTTATTTTTCCAATTAACGCATGTCTAAAAACGTAAACAATCTACAGTATCCCAAGTACTGTAGATTGTTTACAAGTATGCATACACCGATCGTGGCGAGACCCATGTTACGACATCTCACATACTCGGCAATACGTAATTTTACTTTCGTCTTAACAGCTGCGCATAAAATTTGAAAATTGGCAATTTTCCTGCGAATTGTCTCGAAGAGATCCGAGATGATTCGTGGGAAAATTGGCTATTTTCAAAGTCTATGAGCAACACTGCTGTGACAAGAGTATTACTGCGTCGCGAGGAGCAGGCATAAACGTGGCAGTGTCGTGTGGGTCTCGCAGGGACAGCGTGTCGATTCACGATATATATTTTTTAACTTACTTAAATTTTTATTTTTGAGCGTAAATCGACACACTGCCGCGGCGAGACTCACGCGACGCGATTAGTGATCCGTGTCATTTTTTGAAGACGCCGATGGTTAGATGATGGGCGTCGACCGTCGCGTATGACAGAAATTTAGAGGATTGGAGGGTGGACGAGCAGGATTGGGAGAATCATGACGAAGATTGTCTGAAATAATCAAAATTAATACTGTTTTTCGAGATTGGTGGATGGTGTATCTAGATTGAGAGAAGATGGGCTCTTACATCTCCCTTTTTCAACAAAATTCGTCACGAGTAAGCTTTCCATCTCGGGCGGGCCGCCCGAAAACACCCTACACCCGTCCGGAGGTCGGGCGCCCTACGCCCGCCCGCTTCGCCCTGTCCGCGAATTTACGTGACGGTGTTTCGATAGGCCGCCACGTAATCCAATTTTCGAATTTATTTATTTATTTTCAATGATATTCAACATGATTTTTATTGTTTTTTTGTGAGTTCAGCTGTCAAAAGTGTGTTTAGGATGTCGAATATGATCAAATGATCAGTGATCTATATGGTCAGTTCAATCACTTGGAAAGCGGGAATTTCAGAGCTTTTGTTCTTAAAGCTGCGTGAGTTTAAGCCTTTCCAACACAAATCGCTAACATATTTGGCTTTTCAGTGATCCACGCATGGAATTAGACGATTTTATGATGCCGTGCGGTCAAACTTTTCGCTCGAATGTTGAGAAGCGTGCTGATAGTTTATTATTATAAATCGGGCAACTTGTAAGTTTTAAACACCATATAATTCCTTATTGTTGTAAAAATATTAATTATTTCTGACCAGGTTCTAGTATAGAAGTTAATTATCTCGTAATTATTTTTAAACAAATACTCCTAGTTCTTTTTTGCAGTGATATCTTATGTCGATTAATAAACAAAATTTTTTTTGAACCAATTTACATTTTTTCTTTCTTTTTTTAAATTAAAAAAGCACATTTCACGCGGGTTTTTTTCTTCGTCCGGGCTTCGGACGGCCCTTCGCTAGGGCGGGTCGGGCGGGCGAAAAACGCCCGACGTGGAAAGCCTAGTCACGAGTCCTCGAGAGTGCAAATCAGCAAAAAGCTCTCGCCTCACTAGAAATTTGCGATTAAGGTGGATGAAATAATTTAAAACGTATTCGATGAATGGGACGAGATGCGTCACGTCTTTTATTTTTTTGAAAACTTTTTTTTTACTTATGTAACGGGTACCGCATTCTATGTCTATTGGAACCGGTCTCCGCCCACTGACCCCAACCCGTCAGGCGAGCCGCGCTCGAGACCTTACTAGGAAAGTACTTTTTGGTACATTTTGGAAAATTCTGAAAAAAATCAGGATAATACTAGATTTTTTGGTGAATTTTTTAAGATATTAAAAATCCGCAAAATGTTTTCAGAAAAGTTTTTATGAGCCGTCAAACTTTTTCTATTTTTCGAGCACATTTTTACCTGTAAAATCCTATATTCCACACGGTCGCTTTCGCTACACCAGCTGAAAAGTCTACCAACAAGCAGGTCGCTGAAAATGTCGATGGGTGGCGCAACTGGGTGCGCTCCGAGCGCTGATACAAAGAGGCTGTGGGTTCGCTCCCCAAACCTAGTAAATTTTTTTTGCAAAATTTTGATCTGTATTTTTCGGAGCCGTAATACAGTCCAGAATTTTTTTAAAAATATTTTGAGTGTATTTTATAGTCCTCCTCATCCTAATTAAACGCCTGAACTAAAAAAAAAAAAAAATTTTTTCAAACTTTTTTCGAATTTTTGTCCACCGATTGCATGACATTTTTTTTCCAAAAAAAACCAAAAAAAAAATTTTTTTTTTTTGGATTTTAGGCACTTCCTTGGGTCGAAGCGTACTAGAAAATACACTCGAAATATTTTTTAAAAATTTCTGGACTGTATTACGGCTCCGAAAAATACACATCAAAAAATTGCAAAAAAAATTTACTACGTCTGGGGAGCGAACCCACAGCCTCCCTGTATCACTGCTCCCAGCGCACCCAGTTGCGCCACCCATCGACATTTTTTAGCTACCTGCGTGTTGGTAGACTTTTCGGCTGGTGTAATGAAGGCGATCGTGTGGAATGTAGGATTTTACAGGTAAAAATGTGCTCGAACAATAGAAAAAAGTTTGACGGCTCATTAAAACTTTTCTGAAAACATTTTGCGGATTTTTAATATCTCAAAAAATTCACCAAAAAATCTAGTATTACCCTGATTTTTTTCAGAATTTTCCAAAATGTACCAAAAAGTACTTTCCTAGTTAGTCAGTCTGGTGGACGGGCTCGAAGAGATCGTTCTCTCTGTATTAATCTATTACTTCTGTAATATTCAATTGTATTCTATTAAACTAATAAAACCTATAACACTTACAATTTCTGTAGAGAGTTATTTTGTTTTCAATCGAATTGCGACATGAGAACGCGAAACTCCGTCCACTTATTTGTGCGCGACCACGCGAACATGACGTGATAACCCACTTAATCGAATATAAAGTTTGTTTTAAACTTCTTTTTTTTTTGGTCCCACCCCTGGTGGGAAAATCGCTGTTTGCGTACCTTTGAAGATTCAAACGGTAATGAAGAGAAACCTTCCCATTTTTATTTGAATTCGAAAACGGAAAACGGAAGAATTTTCATTTCGTGAAAGGCGAAAGACGGAAAACGGAAGAAGACTAATTTTTTGGAATACGGAAGATCGAAAAATTTTTTTAAACAAAACAGTTAACTTAATTACTAGGAGAACTTCAATCCAAATCACTGTTCATTATTGAAAGAAATAAATTAATTAATAACGATAAAGTTGAATTCCTTCTCTTGGTTTTGACACAAACAACGAAGGCAGCTTGCTAATTTTCTCGATGCTGTCTGAATCAATTAACACGACGGCACATCCTCCCCATCCAGCTCCAGTAAGGCGAGCTCCAAGTGCACCGCAATCCAAATACTGTTTGCAGACGTCATCAAGCTCTGGGCAACTACATTCGTAATCTTCTGCACAGCTTTGATGACTCTCATTCATCAACTTGCCCATCTCCTTAATGTTCTTTTCCATACATGCCTTCTCAAACTTTTCAACGCGGAGCGCCTCGCTAAAAACGTGACGTGCACGAGAGCGCAACTTAAAACGCTTAACTGAAAATTAAAAATAAATATTAAAACATGTTTTTACTTAATATTAGGTTGTGTAGAAAGGAACTGTTCATGTTCTGTGTCGACCAAGCCTTTTCACCTTTCCGAGAAATTCTCTTCGTTTATCAGAATCAACAACTGAGGGTCTTTCAGGCCTTTATTCGGTTTCAAGGTGAGGCTTCCACTCGGACGAAAAAAAAACGGACAAACTTCGTGCTCTGCTCGTTCACTTACAGATAAGAAATACCAACCAAAAAAAATATCGACGGTTACTTTCTACACAACCTAATACAATCTTACATCCACGAGTGTTCTCTGTCAAACACTCATCCAGTTTATCGGCTCCGATCAATTCAACAGCTTCTTTTATGCTGACTTCTTCTGGAAGAGTAGCTACGATATTGAGCATTTGTTCCAACGTCATCCCACTAAGACATTGGACATCTTTAAGGCAGAATGATGGTGTGGAAATAGATAATTTGCTTTTGAGAACCTGTAATTACTTTTTTTCACAATGAATGTTTGTTTAGTGTCCGATTGGGGGGGGGGGGGGGGGTTTAATTTTAGGAGGAGATAATTCTTAGAATGAAAAATCTAATTTTCAGATTCTGCTATATTTTTTTTCAATTGTTGTTTCTGTTTTTTTAAATCATAGACTTTAGTGTCATAAATGCAAAGTTGGCAGAAAATTCGCGCCTGACGATGACCATTACCACCCACCTTGCTTGGAAAAAGGTTTCAAAAATGTAAATTGACCCGTAATCAGTCTTATTGTGTTTTCAATCGAGTTGCGACATCAAAACGTGAAACCTCACTCATTTTTTTGCACGTAAAAATTCAAAATGCACTAAAATTTAATGTTCGCGTGAGAAAAAGTGGGCGGAGTTTCAAGTTCTGATGTCTCAACTCGATTGAGAACACAATGAACAAGCGCAGAAATTAAGCAAAAATACACCCTAATGTACAAAATAGTTCACTTAAACAAACGTCGCAAAAATTAATTTCTTTGCGTGTTTACCTGTGCTGCAATTCGGCCTTCAATCACTCTTTCATTATAATGCAGCGTGGCTCCTTTATTGTGTTCAACGTTAGAATGAACAACGACAAATACAGCCTCATCCGGTAGACGAATATTTTTGTGTCGTAGAGGATTAAAGTCAATTTTCAATGCCGCACCTTCCGAAGCCAACACTTCAACAGCTTGATCCATTCCACCACTGAGAGTTCCTATTAGTGGTTCACTGTTGATACAGATGGTCGCGAAATTTTCTCTAAAAAATTATAAAAAATACATAAGGATTTAGAATTTTACCCTCTATTGACGTTAAAACATTTTCACTAATGTAAAGCTTAAATTCTCCCTAGGACACAGTCACCAGTCCACCTTGTCGTGCACCACAAACACGCCAGGCCTCGACACCTGCGTCTCACACATCTCGCTCGGATATTAACATTTCCCGCCAAATCGTTGCGCGCGAAAGCGCTCACGATTCGCCTATAAAAGGGCCCAAAATCCTCACTCTACAGGTTATTTTCCGCTTTTTCTCAGTTTCCATGTTTGTCCCCGTTTGATCTGTAGTTTCCCATATTACTTTCTGCCTCCCGCTCTTAATTGTCCCCCTTTATCTGTTGCGTGCCACACTAATAAACCGTTGTATGTGACCGAGTTTTTGGGTATGCGCGTGGCGTTAAACACAATGCAACCCCTCACGTTTACTCTACTTTACCACAAGCGTCACGAGAACTTGAAGGAGTTAGGGAAAAAGAGGAACACTAATTCTATAAAAAAATAAAAACAAAAGAACATAAAAATCAATATTTGACGAAGGCGACGTAGTCGCCACAAGCCGCAGGTTTGTAATAGTATAAATATAAATATTCTAACCTTGAAATATGTTCGAACGGATCATCGACAATTAGAGAAAGAATTGCGAGAGCAGACGCGCAAACAAGCGAGGAGCTTGATGAGAGACCAGAAGAAGGTGGAATTTTACCAGATACCAAAATGCTCACTCCAAATTGCTCGTGCTTCTCGTGGTCCAAAATTCCTTTCCATCCGCACAAAAGGTAATCAAACCATTTAGGAGCTGTTGAACCTTTCCATGGACAAGGTAATTCCGATTTCCACGTTTCGTATTCCGGATTAACATTGGCGAAGACAATACTATTTGTGTTGTTTTTGGCTGCCAAAATGGTAGTGGAAGCATCAATAGCCATTGGGAAAACACCATAATCGTGGTAGTCAATGTGCTCGCCTGAATGAATTTTTTATTCACATTTTTTAAATATCGCGGAAGTACAGTACCGGACAAAAAGATATCATATTTTGGTTTTTGGAGTATAAATTTTGAATGGAGATGGTTATGGTTCTGAAAATTTGCATGAATCTGTCCCGTAATGTTTTTGACAAGCTGCCAAAATGGATTTGATCATTTTTGAAAACTGCAGATTTTTCGAAAAAATTTCAGATGCCAAATTTTCGACCCAAAAATAATTTTTTTTTTCAGATTTTTCAAGGCTCGAAATTTATTTTTAAAATGAAGTTTCAAAACTAAAAGTATGATTTTAGTTGACTATGGGTCGATCGGACAATTTTCAGCTGAGTTACAGCACTTTGAATATCAGGGTCCACATGGGTAAGTCAACTATAACTTTTATTGAGAATCACCAAAATCAAAGAAAACAAAAGCAAATTTGATAAAAACTGTTAAAAAACAAATTTTATTTGGTTTTATTCGGTTTTGGTGATCCTCAATAAATGTTATAGTTGACTTACCCATGTGGACCTTGATATTCGAAGTGCTGTAAGTCAGCTGAAAATTGTCCGATCGACCCATAGTCAACTAAAATCATACTTTTAGTTTTGAAACTTCATTTTAAAAACAAATTTCGAGCCTTGAAAAAACTGAAAAAAAAAATTTTTTTGGGTCGAAAATTTGGAATCTGAAATTTTTCGAAAAATCTGCAGTTTTCAAAAATGACCAAATCCATTTTGGGAGCTTGTCAAAAACATTACGGGACAGATTCATGCAAATTTTCAGAACCATAACCCTCTCCATTCAAAAGTTATACTCCAAAAACCAAAATATGATATCTTTTTGTCCGGTACTGTATGTACAAACTATGTATACTTAAAAACCTAGGCAATATAAGGTAATCTAAAACACAAGTTATCAGGTTGGCAGCTATGATTCTGAAATCATCTTTTTTTCATCATTTTTCGAGAAAAAAAAGTAAAAAAATTATAAGAGTTTGTTTTTCTCGTCAGAAAGAGCGTTTTCTACTCGGTATAAAACGCTGCGAACTCGCTCTAATCTAATAATGAATTTCGCATGCTCTTGGAGTGAGATTCAGAGAAATCAGCGCGAAACATCGGCCACGCTCTCTCAATTTTCTGCACTCTCTCGTCGCCAACGTGGCCGTGTCCTCCACTGTGTGAAGGAAGCGAATTTGGTTTGCAGCGCTCCGTACTGAGAATACTGAAAAAGTGGCGACTAGAGCATTGAGCACCAGGGACATGGACATCAGCAAACAATCCTTTCCCTTTGATCATTTCTCAAAAAATATCATCAATCACTGCCAACCTCTTTTCATGAAAATGAACCATCGTAAAGGAAAAATGTAAATTAGTAGGTTGGCAAGAACATTTTTTCCTAGAGAGTCGACAGTTGGGTGAAAGCGAGTCATGACCTTGTTCTCCGAGTACCCCAAACAGAAAAGTCCAACGGATTGAGATCCGGCGACGAGACAGGTCACATGTTTTTCCCCAGTATCCTGGAAAATGCGCGTCGAGTATCGATTTGGTGGATTTGGAGTCGTGGGGCGGTGCCCAATCTTGTTGAGAATGGTCGCTGGCCAAAGTGACTAGTAACCCAGGGAAGCAAAACACTCTTCGAAACCGTATTTTGGTAGACCTCCGAGTTGATTTTCACATTTCTATCAATGAAGACCAATGGAGTTTTACCTTCAGCTGTCAAACCTTCCCAGACCATAACGGATTTTGGAAATAGCTTCCTGTATGATATAAGACGTTTTGAAGACTTCGAATCAGCTTTTGACAACAGTTGCCGGGTGTTTTGTCGGTTTGGAAACGGGCCAATGGTGAAAATCTTCTCATCGGTCCAAATGGCGTCGCGTCGTAGAGGCGGCACACCTTGAGGTCGTTGAGCAACTTTTTCGATTTTTCGAGCTGATTCTTTTTGGAGTGACGACAGAAGCGATAACTCTTGAGATCCAAATCCTTTTTAACAATAATTTGGACACTTCCACGACTAACACCAAGCGATTCCGCCATTTTGTTCATGCTCACTGTTTCATTTCTTTTGATCTTCTTCTTGATGATTCCACGGGTCCTAAGAGTGTTCACTGAACGAGGTCTTACACTTTTTCAATGCTCATCAACATGTCCTTTAGTTTAGAACTGTTTGACAACCTTATGGACCAATGACTGACCGATGGTGAGCCTCGGAACGATATCGCAGAAACGACTCCCTTCGGAGTACAGCTTGGCAATGATGGCACTGTGTGGAGAAGCTCGCATAGCAAGAGAAAAACGGAAAGTGATGGTAAATGGCTCCTTATACACACCCACTATTTTCGAATTATTTTGAAAGTTTTCGGAAAACGGACCTGGCACGTTGCCAGCATCTCCCGCATAAAAAAAAACCACGCACTTCTGCCACCGCCACCCTGTATATCCAATATTGAAAATTGTTCCCAGTAAATCAAATCGAAAAATTTCAATTAAAAATACATTATTTAGTTCGTGGTAACCAAGATTCGTCTAACTCAGAATCACTATATCTGTACCCCAAATTCAATTGTATTGTTGAACGCGCAAAATAATTGGAGATATTGTGAAAACAAAAAAATTGCAACGCGGTGTTTGCGTACTTTTGAAATTCAAACGACAATGAAAGAAATAGCACGGGAAATGAAGAGATTTGTTCCCATTTTCATTTGAATTTTGAAAGTACGCAAACACCGCGTTGTAATTTTTTTGTTTTCACAATATTATGGATTCGTGAATGAGCGATAAAACGCGGTGAATTTTTGGGGCAAAAGTTGGCTGGTCTCGCCACGATTTTGACAGACTACGGTTAGCGCGAAAAATATTTTTTCTCCTTTTGTTTTTAATGAAAACGCAATTTTTTGCCTTTTGACTAGCATTTTTTTACTATTAAAAGTTTTTGTGTAACCTGGAATGGGTAATTTCGTTTCAAAAACACATTTTGTTGAGAAAAAACTATGAAAATGCGTTTAATTGAAAAAAATAATAATAAAATATATATTTTCGCGCTAACCGTAGTCTGTCAAACTCGTGGCGAGACCAGCCAACTTTTGCCCCAAAATTCACCGCGTTTTGTCGCTCATTCACGAATCCATAATATTACTCTCGTCTCAACTGATGCACATCCTTTTTCAAAAAATGGAAAAAATAACACAGTTGAATCAAGTGCTACCGTAACACACTCAAAAAGAGAGAGTGAGCGAAAACAAGAGACCACATTGCTCACCCTTATTCATCTCTCCCCTTTCTCACACTCTCTCATATTGTGGCATTTATTCAAATTTGGCAAATTCGTGGCGAGACGCCGAGATTAATCGTGAGTTTTTCCCATTTTTTGAAAAAGGATGTGCATTAGCTGAGACGAGAGTAAATAAAATACAAGTATGTCTTTTTTTGAAGCAATGAATAATCCCATAAATTTAAAACTCGTTACCAATCAAATTGACTCTTCCAGGGCAGGTTACTCTCACTTGTGGATTTGAATCGTACAATTCTTTGAACTTTTTAGCAATATCATCGAAAGCATCCGTCATGCTGAAATTAAGTACAAACTCAGCGAATTTCTTTTAAAAAAGAGTCAAAAAAGGACACGGAGGGGGAACGCCATTCGAACTACCCTCATTTGCTAATTTTTTAGGAAACATTTATTGTGAAAACAAAAAAATTGCAACGCGGTGTTTGCGTACTTTTAAAATTCAAACGAAAATGGGAACAAATCTCTTCATTTCCCATGCTATTTCTCTCATTGCCGTTTGAATTTCAAAAGTACGCAAACACCGCGTTGCAATTTTTTTGTTTTCACAATACATATTTACATATTGGTCATGCACATGATGCACGAGAGTTTTCAACTCTGCCGCACGTATCGTTCTTTCAATCGAGTTGCATCATCTAAAAAAAAGCTTGGTAGAAACCCTCGACAGTTTGTGGTCAGTTGCCTAACTGTCTGCGCGCAGTCTATCAACAATCTAATTCTAATGTCTCGACAGTTGTTTTTGTGCACGCAGGCAATTCTCACAAGTCAGCCAAAATTCTACAGCCCTGCAACAATTCCAAACAGTTTGCGTGCAATGTGTGATATCATCTTCTTTTTGGTATACTGGGTTAAAAGAAAGCTTTCATTTTTATTCGTTGTTCTTCACCTGAAGTAACGTCGATAATTCTTCACTTTTCAACAAGAAATTCGTCAAAAAAAGTATACTCGGCGAATGCATCATCAGCCTCGCTCCACGGCACTTTTCAATTTTCAACAGTGTAGTGCGCCTTCTTTTAAGCGAAAAATCAAATTTTAACTGCAACTCTTCGTGGATACGTCATTTTCCGTTGAAAAAAAGAATACAACTAGAACTCGAGTTAATCTTGCAAGTGCAACACGGTTTTACAAGAATTTTGCCGTAGAGCGAGGTTGATGATGTATGCGCCGACTATACAAATCAGTTTAAAAAAAATTGCCAAATTTCCACAGTTTCTAACATTTTTTCAACGAAACTAAAAATGCAATCAAAAATCGGCCGTCGGCAAGTCTAAATTATCGCCTCTCGTCAAAATAGGTCGGTATTGTTTACACACAATATCAAACACATGTAAAATTGAAGATTCGGGTAGATTGGGAGTACAACTGTATAGGTAGACAGCGCAATCAAAGTGGGCGGGGCGTCAAGATTCTTCTACCCACTTCGGTACTGTTACGGCCTATTACAGGCGCCGACCCGCGATAAGCCTATAATAGGCTTACTTTGGGGTCCTTCGCTGGTACTCGGTAGGCCTATCGCGCAACCTATTATAAGCTGAACGCGCACTACCTGTGTAGTGCGCTTGAATACAAATCCTAGGGTCACGGGTTCGTGTTTTGTCCATTGCATTTTCTTGCAAAAAGGCAAGTGCGGACGCGCACAGACATCCCGATCTGGGTTTTTATATATAAGAAAGATTTCATAAAAATCAATAGAACAAAATCCGAGCCCAACCCGTAAGAGCAGAACTCGTAAGGAATTTTTTTCGTGAAGATGGATGGTAATAATTATTTGAATTTTATTTTATTACGACTTTAAAGTACGTGAAATAGAAAGAAAATCATGGTATAATAAAATGAATAAAAAGAAGGATCGAATTTCCATGTGATTGTGCCGGAGTAGTTATACATGTAATGCTAGAAATAATAAGATGATTAATTGGGCAATGAAATTAATAGATACGTATGGGGTTGATGTGGGTAATTGTGGAATAACATAAGGTAGGTTATTTCTGCATAAGTCTAGTCAGCGTGCGATTAGTGAAAAAGTTACGCCGTAGTTTGGTTTTGCATTTGCTCCACGTGAATTTAGTTTTTGCGCGCGTTCTATTTTTGTATGTGAAAGTGAAAAAGTCTGAGGTGTTGATATCTACTTTGTCTGCTAGCATTTTCGAAACAAATTTTTTGTCTATCCATTTTCTCCTGCATTCTAACGATGTTAGGTTGTATTATGGATTCGTGAATGGGCGACAAAACCGGGTGAATTGTGGGGCAAAAGTTGGGTGGTCTCGACACGATTTTGACAGACTACGGTTATCGCGAAAATATTTTTTTCTATTCTTTTTTTTTAAATTAAAACTCATTTTCATAGTTTTTTTCTCAACAAAATGTGTTTTTGAAACGAAATTACCCATTCCAGGTTACACAAAAAATTTTAATAGTGAAAAAATGCTAGTCAAAAGGCAAAAAATCGCGTTTTAATTAAAAACAAAAGAAGAAAAAATATTTTTCGCGCTAACCGTAGTCTGTCAAAATCGTGGCGAGACCAGCCAACTTTTGCCCCACAATTCACCGCGTTTTATCGCTCATTCACGAATCCATAATACAGTTCGTTTCTCTGGCGTTGCTCCTAACACTCGTCTTGATCAATTTTTCAAAAATCGGCTGCCAGCGTTTTGTAGAGAATTTTGCGGCGATAGTTAAATGCCTTCGAACAAACAAATTCGTCAAAAAATAGTTCAGTAGCTAAAAAATGAGTTTCATTTGGAAAAGTGAAAAAATGGGCAATTTTTCTGAGAAAATAAAAGTGTAATTGAAAATCGGCCGTGCCTATTGGGATAAATTGCATTTCCCGGCCAAAGTACTTCTTATCGTTCTTCTGGGTTGCTTAATTCCCTATCTTTCCGCTTCGATATCTGTAAAAATAACATTGTTCAGCCATTTAACGTAAAATAAATAATTCGTCTATTGACGGGCCGCGAAATTGGTCAAACGCGCTCCGCTGAACTCAACTCTATGCAATTTTCATAGCGTTGAATTCAGCGGAGCGCGTTTGACCATTTTGGCGGGCTGACAATGAAACGGTTAGGATTTACGAAGGATGGTGAAGTTTCACCAACAATTTCCTTATTTCGTATGGTAACATAATTTGAAATATTACAACCAAAAAAAGAAGAATAGCGAAAAATAATCATTTTAAATGGGCAAATTTAATTGGAAAAGGGTTCTTTTAAAGACGCATGCCAGTTTGCGCGCGAGGCAGAGAGAGTGCCAGACGAAATACAAATTTGCTGGTGCTTTCCACGAGCGAAAGGCTGATGCAAGGATTGAAAACACAATAAAAACTCATGATTTTAATGTCAGAAGAATGAAAATGGCAGGAAGAACAGTGTGGCAAAGTTTCAGAAAATTAAAAGCTCTTTTTTTAGAGAAAACAATTTATCAGAACTCACTTTATTTGTAGATTCGCAATGGATGGTGGAAATCGACTTTGAGCTCGGTTCTGCGATAAACTGAAACGTTTCTTTTATACATTTACATATATTTATTTAAAAAAAAAAGAGAAAAGAAAACGGTTTAGCAAAAAATCGTTCAGTGTTTCACGGTGTCCCGCTCACGATGCGCGCCAGTTTTTTTGTTTTGTCTGGCACCCTCTCGCTCTCTCGCTTTGTGATTTTACAGTTAATTTCCATATTGTCGGCCGCCAAAATGGTTAAACGCGCTCCGCTGAACTCATTGTTAGTACTTCGTGATTTTCATTTTGGTTTCCAAATTACACGGTGTATTGAACGGCGCGCCGCTGCAAACGCGCCCCCTCGCACTACTCATCGAAAGAAAGTTTTATGGTTACGGTCACTGTTTCTGAAATTTGGCATTAATCAATAAATTGACGTGATTTTCTACTTTTTTTGTACTCTTCCGCATAAGAAAAAATTAATGAGTCGATTAGAAGCACTTTTCGTTTAATTAACACAATTGTTTCATGCGTTTTCAATGAAACTGTTTTTTAATTGTCGTAAGTTTCGGCGCATGCACAGAAACCTATAACGTTATAATTTGAAAGCGCATGTGACGGTAATTTGCGTATTATCGGCCCGCCACGTCGGTCAAACGCGCTCCGCTGAACTCAATACTCCGTGGATTTCATTTTGGTTTCCAAATTATTTTATTTCACGTTGTATTTACACGTGAAATGAAAAAATTTGGAAACCAAAATAAAATCCACGTATTGTGTTTTCAATCGACTTGCGACATGAGAGCGCGAGACTCCGCCCACTTTTTTGAGGGCGACCACGCGAACACAGTGATATTTGAAGAGACGCAGACAGGTAGCGCGCAAATAAGTGGGCGGAGTCTCGCGTTCTCATGTCGCAAGTCGATTGAAAACACAATAGTATTGAGTTCAGCGGAGCGCGTTTGACCATTTTGGCGGGCCGACAATACTTTTTATTATACTCGGTATAAAACGCTGAAAACTCGCTCCAATCGAACAAAGAATTTCGCATGCATTTGGAGTGAGGTTTAGAGAAATCAGAGCAAAATATCGGCCACGGTCTCTCAATTTTCTGCACTCTCTCGTCGCCAACGTGGCCGCGTCCGTCACTGGGCGAAGGGAGCGCGTTTGCAGCGCTCCGTACTGAGAATATTTTTGAAAAAATGTACGCTTCAACACACCGTGAATTATTTTATTTCACGTTTCATTTCACGTTGAATTTATAAGTGACATGAAATAATTTGGAAACCAACATGAAAATCGCATAGCGTTTAGTTCAGCGGAGCGCGTTGGACCAGTTTGGCGGAGGCTACCCCGAATCAGAACTGTTCCAAATCAGTACTGTCCCGAATCAGAACCGTGTCCTGAATCAGAACTGTCCCGAATCAGAACTGTTCGTATCAGAACTGCCCCAAATCGTTCTCGTGTCGCAAGTCGATTGAAAACAATAGTTCTGATTCGGGACAGTTCTGATTCGGGACAGTTCTGATACAGGACAGTTCTCATATGGGACAGTTCTGAAACAAACAGTTCTGCTTAGGGACAGTTCTGATTCCGGACAGTTCTGATGCAGGACAGTTCTGAAACGAACAGTTCTGATTCGGGACACGGTTCTGACTCGGGACAGTTCTGATTCGGGAACGTTCTGATTCGGGGTAGCCTCGTTTGGTGGGCCGACAATATTATTTTTAAAAAGTTGTCACCTGGCGAGAGGCACGAAATTTAAAAATAGGCTCCGCTTCCCTTTCTGCCATGGCTGCGCGGTCAATTCGCAAAAGGTACGCGTGATTTTCTGCATTGAATTTTTGTCCAGTGCCTTCAATTTCTCCTGAAAATTTTTTTTGTCCAGTGCCTTTAATTTCTCCCATTTACGTCTTTCACCAGGTGACAACTTTTTTTAAACAATAATATTAGAGGTGCCCTTCTAATAGAGTAGAAGATCGATGCTCCTCTGTTTTCTCAACAAGAAATCAATTATTTACATTAAATGATTCATTCGCGACTGTCTGTGAAAATATTGAAATTACTCATTGCATGTGACACAACGGCAGGAAATTTAGACAAAAAAAGATGATGGTAAAGTATCCAGCCGCGCGACATGTTATTCTCACTCCCAAATTGGCTCCAGAATCACTGTAGAACCGAAAGGAACACCACCAGAACTTCGCTTGCCGAACTGAAGAGGACGATAGTCGCGTTTTCCAAACTGAAGGGGGCGGTAGCCATCTCTTTTTCCAAACTGGAAAAGAAAGATGATTCGATAGTATTGGGGAAATGGCAAAATTGCGACACGGTGTTTGCGTACTTTTGAAAATTCAAATATGGCATGGTCGAGAAAAAACTGTTTATTTTTTTCCAATTCGAGCGATGGGTAGAGAAACGAGATTTTCCCCTGATATAGCATTGAAGAGACGCAGAAGGTGAGGAGGCCAAAGAAAGGGAGTGGTCTCTGTGTCTATGCACTATCAATGCCATATCGTGGGAAAATCTCGTTTCTCTACCCATCGCTCGAATTGGAAAAGAAAAAACAAACAGTTTTTTCTCGTGAATAACCGACGGCGTGTTGGGCGGAGCGTTGGAAAATTTTAAAAAAAATTCTGACCATAAACTGATACGAACAGGAGACGCAGAGAAGCAGAGTTCGAGGATATTGTTGTTTTGTCGCGCGCCTCACGCCGAAGAGACGCAGGCATGCCGCCTCCCGCCCTCAGCGGAGCGTGTTGCCAATAACGTGCCGGTCAGCACGCCGTGCCAATTTTTTGTGTTCCTCTTTTTTCGGTCGTCATTTAAAAAATCGGTCAACATATGGTGTTTTCAAACGAATTTCATCATGAAAACCCCGCAAACACAAAACGAATTGCATCACGGTGATTCTTTTACTATTGTGTTTTCAATTGACTTGCGACATGAGAACGCAAGACTCCGCCCACTTATTTGTGCGCGACCACGCGAACACAGTGATATTTGAAGTGACGCAGACAGAACGGTGAATGCAGATTGGCGTTTTCATGTCGCAAGTCGATTGAAAACACAATACCGGCCACGCATTTCTAGTCCCCCGATCTCAAGTATTTCCTCTCTCCCCCTCGCACTCTCTCACACTCTCATCACGTGAAGTAGGCAGAGTTCCCTCCCCTTTTTGCAAAATGCGGCAATAAAGTTTGCGGAAATGAGTTCGGCCACCACGGAAAACCAGTTTCATTTGAAATTGTACGTATAAAAACGAGCGAATTCAGGTTTTGAATATGAGTCCTAATGAGAGCTAGTAACGTGACTGACAACTTTTTGATAAGACGTCATTTAAAAAATTGCGACAGTAAAAACCTAATCGAGGGACTAGAAATGCGTGACAGGCAGTAAAAGAATCGCCGTGTGCATCATGAAAACTCCACAAACTCTGTCTCCGTCTCTTCAAATAGCACTGTATTTGCGTGGTAGCGCGCACAAAAGTGGGCGAGATTTCGTGTGCTCATGCTGCAACTCGATTGATAACACAATAAATAGACTGTTTTTCACGAGTATGACAACTTTTTCGCGCAATATTTCAATATCGCCTATCATGACAGCCAGTAGTTATATCATGAAATTCATAAATCGAACTCACCTGAAGTGGCCGATAATCCCTATCTTGCCGATCAAAAGTAGGTGATTGTGTGGCGAATACTGAAAAGATAACGGATTTACTAATGCTCATAAACTTTGAAAATAGCCAATTTTCTTCTGTCTCGAAGCGCATTTTTCGACACAGTTGAAATGAGTGCGACCGTAAGCCATTCTTATTGTTTTTATTTCTTTTCCACGGCGTGTTTATTGGCAACGCGCCCCGCTGAGTGGGGAGGCTGCTTGTCTGCGTCTCCTCTTCGTATAAGTTTAACGCAGGTGAGTGCCTGCGCCGTTTTCGTTCAACACCCCGTGTTTTTTTGAACTTGTTCACATTTTTATTGGTTACTGTCGCACTAATTTCAACTGTGTCAATACATTTTCAAACTCGGCGAAACATTTTCAGCATTGTCACGCGACGCAACCGCAGCACGTGGCTGGGCGGCAAAAAAGAGCGTTTAAAAAAAGGCAGCACGCCGTGCCGTTTTAAGAGTTATTCGAAAATTCGCCAGAAAAATACGCGTTGCCCAAAAAATTTGAAAAAAAAACGTTTCGTGTTTACCATCGGAAAAGATGAGAATGAGCATTAGTAGGACACATCTGTGCACCATTTTGGAATCGGTGAGAAGAGGGGAATTGCCAGTTAAAATAGGCTGCTTAGGGGCCACTTGTGCCTTTTATACCAGTACTTGAATTCGTCATAAAATAACTTTGAGCTAACCACGCCCTACCCCTGCCCCTATTCTTCTTTCAATTTGAAATGGTGTGGGATTGATGGGCAATAAAATCTATAATGTCCCCTGAAAAGATGATGAAAACGAGCGGGTGTATACGAGTGGATTTGTCTGGCAAATTTAGAGCTTTCTCGCCGGTTGACCCGCTTCTACATGTTTCCACGGATTCCATGGCGTGTTAGGGACTTGGTTTTGTGAGAAAAAAAACATTTATTTGAAAGCAAATGAGGCTACCCCGAATCAGAACTGTCCCGAATCAGAACCGTGTCCTTAATCAGAACTGTTCGTATCAGAACCAGGGGTGCCACAAAAAATATTTTTGCGAAAAAACAAAAAAACCAAAAAAAAACAAAAAACATTTTTCGCAATAGGTGCGAAAAATGCGAAAAAAAAACGGCACCCCTGAAAATCCAGCGACTTTCAGCCCGCATAACGCCAAAGAATTAATTAATTCATAAAATTCACATATTATCTTTTCAATAGACTTGCGACATCAAAACGTGAACTCCCGCCCACTTTTTTTCACGCGAACATTAAATTTTAGTGCATTTTGAATTTTTGCGTGAAAAAAAGTGGGCGGAGTTTCACGTTTTGATGTCGCAAGTCGATTGAAAACACAATAAATAAGGAAATTATAAAATTTCCTGCGGTTGTTCTCTTTTTTTTTCGACTCTGATTCTTATTTTCATAACCGAAAATTTTTAAAATTTGAATCCCGCGCGCATTTGAGGTGTGCAATAGGGCGCACTTGCAGCAGCTCCCAATTCGTGTCGGCGATTTACGTTAGAGTGTCAAACGCGCTCCGCTGAACTCAACGCTATGCGATTTTCATTTTGGTTTCCAAATTGGGGCTACCCCGAATCAGAACTGTCCCGAATCAGAACCGTGTCCCGAAGCAGAACTGTCCTAAATCAGAACTGTCCGGAATCAGAACTGTCCCGAAGCAGAACTGCCCCAAATCAGAACTATCCTGTATTGTCGGACCGCCAAAATAGTCAAACGCGCTCCGTTGAACTCAACGCTATGCAATTTTCATTTTGGTCTCAAAATTATTTAATTTCACGTGTAAATTCAACGTGAAATGAAATAATTTGGAAACCAAAATGAAAATTTCATAGCGTTGAGGTCAGCGGAGCGCGTTTGACCATTTTGGCGGGCCGACAATATAAGTTTTAAATAAAATTTGTTTTATTATGAAAAAACAACATATTAGGCCGTAAGCATGCTTATTGAATAGTTCTGATTTGGGGCAGTTCTGATACGAACAGTTCTGAATCAGGGCAGTTCTGATTTAGGGCAGTTCTGATTCGGGACAGTTCTGCTTTGGGGCAGTTCTGATAAAGGACAGTTCTTATACAGGACAGTTCTGATTCGAACAGTTCTGATTCAGGACAGTTCTGATTTATGACAGTTCTGATACGAACAGTTCTGATTCAGGACATGGTTCTGATTTGGGACAGTTCTGATTCGCGATAGCCTCGTCGAAAACACCGGAAACATGTAAAGTTTGCAGATTTGTATCGTGCGTTCACGGGGTGTTGAAGGGTAAATCATCAAAATGCGCTCCATTGCTGTTAATTTTTCCATGACGCTGAGAAGCGGAACGCAGCTGTTATTCTGGATAAAGTCGAGCCTCGGGAGAATCTGTCTGACGATGCTCAGTTTGTATGTCTCGCACAATCGAGTTTGCATTCCACTAAACTCAATACCGCGATGTTCAGATTCACGTCATCTCAAGTTCTTGAACCATTCGTCATGCCGTCCTGTGATTGTTGGCGACCAGAACGACCACTGATTCGCATACCGGGCAAGATGCTGTCATGTCAGCTAGCTGAAGACGTTCTCTAGACAGGCTGAGAAGAGGAGAGATGGGGTCTCCTTGGCGTGCACCTCTTGTGATGGGGACTTCTATTTTCATGTGAATGGTGTAGCACTATTGCAGTAGGGAAATATAGGCAGGATGAACGTCTTGACTTTTCAGGATTTCCCAGATTGCTTGTGGTTCAACACTGTCGAAGGCTTTGTGAAAGTCTATGAAGACAGGTACGAGCGGTAACTTGTACTCGCGTCTAACCTCGAGTAGGTGTTGGGTCGAGTGAATGTGGTCGATAGTAGAGAATAATCAGCGAAATCCAGAGCTAGGATCCATAAAAAGGAAAACGGAATTTTCCGGAAAATGAGGTTGTATGTTTCTCTGCGTCTCTCACCACCATCATACAAATTAATCGGTTTCCGAATTTCGTTTTCCAGAAAAAAGTTTTCCTCTCGTTTTCTAGTTTCCTGGATCCGGCCTCTGCTTGCTCAACTGGTTGGACCTCCTCGAGTGTAGTCCGTATTCTATTCAGCACGAATTTTGTGAATGCCTTGTAGAGCACGGGGAGGAGGCATATGGGTCTGTATGTAATGGACCTATTCATAGGAGAAAAAAAACAAAAAAAAACGTTTTTTTTCCTATTCATAGATGTAAAAAAACGACAAACAATGTCGAAAAACGAATGGTAAACAAGTGTTTATTGACCATGATAGACCATTGATAGAGAGGAGGCGCAGAAAAGGGGCGGAGTTTGCATGAACTAGTAAACAAGTCCGTTCCCACGGGGTTGTAAACATCTCTGTGCCTCCTCACTATCAATGGTCTATCATGGTCAATAAACACTTGTTTACCATTCGTTTTTCGACATTGTTTGTCGTTTTTTTACATCTATGAATAGGAAAAAAAACGTTTTTTTTTGTCTTTTTTCTCCTATGAATAGGTCCATAATTCTCCATTTTGTGGTTGAGAAATTTGACTTTATGGATCTTGGACAGGAGTGTGCTTTTAACTGTAAAGCCGGCCCAGACACTCGATGCATCATGTGTATTTCGATTTGAGATACCTCGTCAAATGGTGCGCATTCGGGTCTCGCCACGACCACGGAAGAACATCGAGGAAAGCGCGTTCTATCGGACTGTCGTATGTTTTCCATTTTTGTCATTTTTGCTGCAAAATTGTATTTTTATTTTAATTTTTCCTTAAATCTCTTTCGCAATATTGTATTGTATTTTCAACCGACTTGCGACATGTGAACGCGAAACTCCGCCCACTTATTTGAGCGCGACCAAACGAACACAGTGATATTTGAAGAGACGCAGACAAAACTGTGAATGCAGACTTGTGTTTTCATGTCGCCAGTCGATTGAAACACAATATGTGTAATTGTGTTATTTACCTGAAAAATCAACTTTTTTTGATTTTTAAAGTTCAGAAACTAGAAAGCGAGGTGAAAATTGTTTTTTAAAAAATCGAGAAAAATACAGATTCACGGCGCGGCCAAATCACCTCCTTTTTAATGCATTGCGCCGAGCGACAACTATAAAACTTCGTTTTTTTTCTGTTTTTTTCGCGTTTTTCATTATCTTTTTGTAAATACATTTTTAAAATAAATAATACTTTCAGGATAACTCACAACCGAGCTCGCATTTGTTCCGCACACTTCCCGTCACGAGTCTTCAAAGGTAGTGAGTGATACTTACTTGAAAAATAAATGTTTTTCTCGTAAAAAAATTATTTGGATTCTCCGAGTTTCTGCCAAAACGTTATCCAGGCAATCATCTTTCGTTTGATACCAAATATCTACAGCTGTATGTATGAATTAAAAAAAAAAACTACGAAAAGTCGAAAAATGTGAAAACTTCCGACAAAAAAATATTTTTCTCGAAAACAAGTTGGTATTTCGTTCTGATACTTTGCCACAACATACTCCAGGAAATTCTACTTCTTTTAATACCAAATTTATAAAACTGTATGTATCGATTTTCAAGAAAAATCATGAAGAATCGAAAAAAAGTGAAAAATTTCAGACAAAAACTATTTTTTCTCGAAAATAAGTAGGTATAGTGTTCTGAAAAATTTCCCCAATGTACTTCAAATAATTATCTTCCTTTTTATGCCAAAAATATTAGGTTTTCACGACTTTGTTATATATTTTTTGTTTTTTGTGGCTATTTTGATACTTTTCCTCGTTTTCTTGTTGTCTGAATCTTATTTTTTGATTGTATTTTATTTTTCTGTTGTTTTTTAAGCATTTTTAACGGAATAAAGCAATTAATTTCGCTGTTAAGAACTTTAAGAAGCAAAATTAAACTCAAAAAGAATTGGTGTTGACGCGCAATCTGCAGTGTTGCGCCGCGGTGTTTGCACACCAGTTTCGCTGCCAATACTGCTGTACCATTACAAGTTTTTCCTCGGCCACGTCGCGTTGGCCGGGCCGTGAGATTACATCGGGTATTCACAAAATAAACCGAAAATCTAGTAAAAAAAAACGGAAAAAATCACATGAAACAGAACAAAATTGAACGGAACCGATTTCGCTGCGTATCGCGCTCGGTGTGAGTAGCGATGTTCCCTCCGAAATCCCAACGCCATCAGAAAAAAAAAATGCATGCGTTCACTATTATGGGCTCATTGCTTCAAGTTGTGCGCCAGCAAAATCACGCCACCAAGAGCTGAATCGTGGCGAGACCCAACAATTGCTGACGCATAACTTGACATGTTGTCTCGCTACGTCACGAATCCATAATAAGACAACACCGGGGAAAATTTTGCAAGTCTGCGGCACGGTTTTTCCTGCATTTTAGATCACTCGTGTCGCAGACTTGCAAAAATTTCCCTGGTTTTGTAATGGTACGTCCAAAGTAAAAAAAAAGCGCAAAAAAAGACGAAAAAAGGCGTCCAAAGTAACTTTGTTTTTGCGTCTTTTTTCTCTACAGTATCCCACCAAACCTGCACATCTTAGCGACGCGCGAAGTGAATAATTTGAATTTCACATGTTTGTTTACATTTTTAATTGTTTGAAACATGTTTTTAGTTGTTTTTTTTTGTTTGATCTGCAGGTTCTGCGGTATACTGTATAGAAAAAAGACGCAAAAACAAAGTTACTTTGGACGCCTTTTTTCGTCTTTTTTTGCGCTTTTTTTTTACTTTGGACGTACCATAAAGTCTCCGTTGTTTTACTTCGGGCGCCCCATCATAATAGTGTAGCAAAGGAGACGAAAAGAGTGAGACGGTAGAGCGAGAGAGTGAGACGCCACGTGGAGACGGCAGGCATTTTGCGAAAACGCTGGCGCCTTTCCCGACAGGAAAACGTGGTGCGCTGGCTGCTGGCTGCTGGACGGACACAAAACCGCTTGAACAACTCGAAGAAGTACATTGTGTGTCCCTGAGTTCTATTTCGTGCAGTGGTTTTTTTCAGTACAGCTCCATTTCAGTCGGTTCTATTCCGTGTGAGTTCCGTACCGTAGTACACCCTTTAAAACCGCGTGAACTTCAAAATTAGGCTCCGCCCCCTTTGCTAAAATTGAACTGTGAAACCAAGTGAATTTCCACGTATTTAAATACAAAAATAAAGAAAATGTTGCATAAAGAGGCCGAGCTTAATTCTGAATAGTGTGCGTTACCGGTAAATTTGCCGAAAATTTACCGGTAAATTTATCGGTAATTTACCGAATTTCACGGTAAATTCGACAAATTTATCGGTAAATTTACCGGTAATTTCGCGAAAATTTTACCGGTAAAATGGTTTTCGGCAAAACTTAACGTGGGGTCAAGTTCACGTATTAGAAAAACAAGACGTCGTGAAAAACAAAGATACGCAGACGATACGTGGCGCGACCTCGGCCTTGCACAATCACGTCTTTTACACATTTTTTTTAAATTTCATCTGTATTAAAGCGTGACCGACCAAGATACCAAGACTAGAATTGTAACGTGACCTGTCCCACTTCTTCATGTATAAATAATGTCAATTTACCGGTAAATTTACCGGCAAATTACCGATAAAAAGTTTTGCCGAAACTTTTATCGGTAAAATTTACCGGTAAAGGATCGACAAAATTTGCCAAATTTACCGGTAAAAAAGTTTAGAAATGGTTTCTCTTTTGCCGAATATTTATCGGTAAAACGTGATTCGAAAATTTACCGGTAAAATCGTCAAATCTTTACCGGTAACGCACACTAATTCTGAACTTCAAGTGGCGAGGATTTTTCCAAAAATAGAAATACGGTATGGTTTTTTTTAATTCAGATATTTATACATTCCGCTACAAAATGAAAAAGCGAGATAAGGAAGATGAGGAGGGTCTTCTGAACCGGAAGACTTTCGCAGGCTCTGTTTCGTCTGTACTGATCGGAGGTGGCGTTTCGTTTCGAAATTTACGATTCACTTCAATTCAAACTGTTACAGAATACGATTCGGACTCGGAATATTCCCCACAGGATCCATCGTTTTCGGCGTGGCCACACGTGTTCAATCTGGCTAACTGTATAATTGGAGTTTCAGTTCTTGCCATGCCATACGTCTTTCAGCAGTGCGGAATCCTTCTCGCCTCTGTAATGATCGCGATTTGTGCGGTGCTCACTAAATTAACGTGCCATTTTCTGGCGGAGACTGCATTTAATACGCGGTTAGTCTATTTATTTTTGTTCAGTCGAGAAACCATTTTTCAGAACAAACTCATTCGAAAGTCTGGCGATGGCCACGCTTGGGCCAAATGGTCGACGTTTCGTGGAGCTTTGTCTGCTGATATATCTTGTTTCATCGATTGTTGCTTTTATCGTAGTGATTGGAGATATTGGTCCACATTTAGTTGCTGAATTTTTAGAACTGGAAGCTCCAACAAATCGCCTTCGGATTTTAGTTATGGTATATTTATTTTAAACTTTGAATTCAGCACGAAAATTTCCTTGTTTCGCGCTGATTTTTAAGAATTATCGTGGCTGGATGAGAGATGCGAATACCGTATTTATGGGGTTATTCACAAAACCGGAAAAAAGGAAGACAACGAGAAAAAACTTGGGGAAAAATCGGAGAATGCTCCGATTGACCTGAAAATTTGGGATATATTGGAAAAAATTCTCCTGTACACGCTCACAAAATTTTGGACCAAAATATCGATTTTTCTGAAAATTAAAAAAAAAAAAAAAAGAAACCAAACTAGGCATACAGTTCGCGAAAAAGTGAAAATAGTGCGAAACAAACATTCCTATAACACATTTCAAGGAATAGAAAAATTTTCTGAAAATGTGTGAAATCAAGCCAATAATTGACTAGGAAGGTACTCTCTGGTATGTTTTGCAAAATTCTGAAAAAAAATTTTTTTGAGATGAGGAAGACTAGAAAATACACTTAAAATTTTTTTGAAAATTTCTGGACTGTAAGACTTTGTACGATTTTATAGGAAAATTGTGCTCGAAAAATAGCAAAAGTTTCACGGCTCATAAAAACTGTTCTGGAAACATTTTGCCGATATTCAAAATCTTTAAAAATTCACCAAAAAATCTAGTATCACCTTGATTTTTTTCAGAATTTTCCAAAACGTACCATAACTCAGGCAACTCATTTCTTACTATAATAGGAAATCCAAATCTGAATAGGAAATTTTGGAAATTGTCCAGAAAATTCAGATCTTGTTAGGAAATACAAATCTTAAATAGAAATTTACAAACTATAAAGGGATCTTGACAGATTCGAAAAATTCTTGGAATCTGTACAGCGATGCGTATCTTGGCAGAAAATTTTGAAATTTGAGCAGAAGTTTTTGGAATTTGTAGAGGTCGCCAAATATCTATAAATTACTAGTTTATAGTTCCTAATATTCCTATTATACCAATAAATAAGTTGCCTGAGAAAGTACCTTCCTAGAGGTGCCGGGCAATTAGAGTAGAGGTGTAGGTGTAGGTCAATCTCATTGCGCCTCATCATCACTGTGTTCGTGCAAAAACCAGCAAAGAAATTGCACAAAATCTCGGAAAATGCTCTGATTTACCTGAAACTTTGGAAAAATATGGCAAACATAGGCTCTCGGACGTTTCGAATTTTTTTCTGCATTTTGTCGTCGCGGTGTTTCAAATGTTTAAAACACCGCGACGGAAAAATGCAGAAAAACTTTCAAAACGTCCGAGAGCCCAAAAATATTATCGATTTTTCTGAAAAATTAGAAAATCGATATCTTGGTCTGCAATTTTCTGGCAATGTAATGTCCGGGAGTATTTCTGCCATTATTTCTCAAACTTTCAGGAGCATTCTCGGAATTTTTGCTGGTTTTAGATATTCCGTGAATAACCGAGCTTCATAATAATATCACTTTTCAGTTAGTGGTCGTGGTATTCATCGTCCTCCCACTTTCCGTCATCGATGATCTCAAAAAGTTCTCCGTTATCAGTTCTCTTGCCTGTCTCTTCTACTCAATGTTCGTTGTACGAATGATGATCGAATCGCTACCAACGATATACGAAGGTGAATGGAGCGTCCACGTCGTATGGTGGCGACCGCAAGGCTTCCTTACTTGCCTGCCGATAGTTTGTATGGCCATGTGCTGTCAGACTCAGCTGTTCCCAGTCATTTCCTGTATAAAAGAGGCCACGGCGAATCGCGTCGATTTCGTAGTGTCTCAATCGATCAATATTTGTGCGGCAATGTATGCCGCTGTCGGTGTTTTTGGCTATGTGGCATTTTATTCGCACGAACTTCATGGTGACGTTCTGGTGCAGTTCCCGCCTACAATCATTACACAGTCGTTGAAACTTGCCTTCTTGCTCTCAATTGCTGTGTCGATTCCTTTGCTCATGTTTCCAGCTAGGACAGCACTGTTTTGTTTGATTCTGCGTGATGTGAGTTTTTATTTGAATTCAAAATACATGTGAATTTTTGTGATGATATCTCAGACTGACAGTACCTCAATTGGAGTGGATCTCGAAAAGTTCACATTTCATACTCTCACTGCAATCATTCTGATATTTAACACAGTTTTAGCAATTCTCACTCCAAATGTCGAGTTCATTCTAGGACTCACTGGGGCGTTCATCGGTAGCCTTGTCTCCACAATTCTCCCTTCAACCATCTACATTGTCTATCAATCGAACGAAACGCATAATCGCGCCAGAAAAAGCGGAGCATCGACGTCCACTGCGAAGATGTGTTTTATTGTCGGCGTGTTTATTCTGGTGGCAAGTACGTGTGCCATTTTGATCGCCGAGAAAAAGACGTCAGTGGTGCAGAAACCAAAGGCGAAGGATGTTTCTGGTGGAGAAGATGATCCGGTTCTAAAGTCGCTGGAAAGTTTGGAGGAGAAAGTGCTCGACGCGAATTTGAACATTTCGGCGGTCAGTTTTTTAGACAGAAAATTTTTAGCTAATAGCCATTGAAAATTCGAAGAATTGAATATCGTGACTGGATAAAATTCGTAAATTCAAAAAAAAAAGTTTTTTGGAGTGGCTATTAGCCATCTAGATCAGGAGTGCCACAAAAAAAAATTTTGGGAAAAACAAAAAAAGTTTTTTTCGCAAAAAAAAAAACAAAAAACCAAAAAATGTTTTTCATTTTCACCGCTAATTTTTGTAGTTTTTTGTCAAAATACTATCAAATTTACATATTTTATTCATGCAGAAAGGTGGAAAATTGCAAAAAATTCAACCCAAGTTTTTCTTTCCAATCTTTGATTTTTTTTTTCAAAAAAAAATTGCGAAATTGTTTTGAAACAAAAAACCAATGCGAAAAAAAATTAAAATTTTTCGCAATAGGTGCGAAAAATGCGAAAAACAAAAAAAAACCAAAAAGAACGGCACCCCTGATCTAGATGCTATTCTCGCCGAAAATTTCCTGTTATTCACGGAATCAGCAAAAAAAAGAAAAAACCAAGCAAAAATTCAGAGAATGCTCCGATCGGTCTGAAACTTTGAGAAATCATTTAAAAAATGTTCTCGGACATTCTCAGAAAATTTCAGACCGAAATATGGATTTAAAAATCGATATTTTCGTCTGAAACTTTCTGTTTCGGATCGATCGGAGCATTCTCCGAATTTTTGCTGGTTTTTTTCTATGTTTAAACATTTTTTTTGCTGGTTCTGTGAATGAGAACTTTACCAGAAATACCCTATTTTCTTTAGGAAAATTTCGGCTAATAGCCATCGAATAATTTCCTGCCCGGCAACCCCTAATTTCCCGGCATGCAAACAAGGAATTTCGCCACAAGCCGCATACCGTAAAACCTGTAATAGAAGGACATGTCCTTCTATTCTCAACCCCCCTCAAATGATGTCCTTCTAATATAGGGTGTCCTTCAATTATAGGGTGTCCTTCTAATTTTCGGAGCATGATAAAGGAAGAAACATATTTTAGAGGAAACATTTTTATCAAAAAGCTTCCATCAAACCAGTTGTTCGACGGCTGAAAAATGGGGAGGGGTGGGGTACTACTGTATAGAACTCAAACGGAATAGAACTGCTCCGGAATAGAACTTCGAGGGATAGAACCGTCTGAAATTGAGCTGTACCGACCCAGAATCGCTCGAACAACTCGAAGAATTACTTCGTTGTACATTGTGGGGCCTTGAGTTCTATTCTGTGCGAGTTCTATACCGTAGTACCATCGAAAAATGTGTTCCAAACAATACACTTAAAAAAATGTTTTTTTTTAAGTTTCTGCTGTCTCTATTCTTCTCTTTTCCATGATTTTGAATTCACTCCAATAAGTTATTATCAAATTTGGCGTCTTTCAAACGACGGCCACTAAAACTCATGAACTGATTTTTTGACATATGCTCGCTTTCGTCATGTTGAAATTATATTTTTTTAACAAGAAAACAAAGAAAAAAACAGAAAAGTTTGGAAACAAACGTTAAAAAAAGCGTGGTGTTCTTATATAGTAAAGTTTCCTTCTAATATAGGAGTCCTTCTATTATAGGGTGTCCTTCTATTTTTCAATGGAAGCCTAATGGGGTTATTCATGACAAGAAAAAAAGGAATTTTTCCGTTTTTTTCCTTATTCAAGAGAGGAAAAAAATGGAAAAAAACCGTGGCCTTCAGGAGTTTTTTTCCGCTCGTTTCTTAGGCCACCGCGGCCCTCCGCAGCGGGACCCATCGCTTGAAGAAAATGCACGCGCCTTTAAACTCGACGAATTTCTTCGGGATTTTTTGTTTTAAATTTAAATTTTAAAGGGGGTGCCAACTTTCTGGGGAAAGTGGCTTAAAATATACTCTTGGATGGGGGATTTACGAATATCAAATCGAAATCGAACGAAAAAATTTTTCTGATTTTTGGCGAATTTTACAAAAAAAAATAGAAGACCACGGGGAGTACACGACTTGGCGCGAAATTCAAACACCATTTTTCTTTTTCATCATTGTTCTCCCGTGTTTTTCCAATATTTTTTCATTAACCTTTGGGAAATATATTACAAACATCATTTCGTGTTTTAAAATATCAAATGAACGCGTTTTGATCACAAAAGTAACGATAAAACAAATTCGGAACAAAAATTCTCATACCTTCCCTTTTTGTCCCTTTTCCTGCTCAATTCCGCATTAAGTTCACTCTTTTATCTGTCACGTTTATATTTGAACAATAAATGTTCACAAGAAATTATTTAAAACGATGAATCGAACGAAAGGGCAATATCGATTTTTCGATTTTCATGACTAAACTGTATTTTCGCGATTATCTAAAATTATAATAAGCGATTAGAGCATTTTTATCGAAAATCGATAATAAAAACAAGGAAAATTGCACGAAAAATGAATATTTCTGGTGAAAATGGATCTTTCTAGAAGCCGCGGCCGCGGGTTTCCTAGTCCACGGCCACGATTTTCGTGTACTCCTCGTGGTCTTCTATTTTTTTTGTAAAAATCATAAAAAATCAGAGAATTTTTTTCGTGCGATTTCAATGTGATATTCGTAAATCCCCCACCCAAGAGTATATTTTAAGCAACTTTACCCAAAAAGTTGGCACCCCCTTTAATCTATTTCTCTGTATTTTTACTCATTATTTTCCAATTTTTTTGTTAAAATAATTTGTTTACTACATTTTTTTATCAATTTCTCATATTATGTGTGTAGTCTCCCAATTTTTCTCGTCAAAAACGCATTTTCCTGAATTTTCTGATTTTATAAAAATAATTCTAACAACGGTTCATTCTTCTTTTTTTCAATACTCTCAAATTGTAGGTTCTGTTGAACATATTCTCTTTTTGACATGAAATTTGTTTAACGAATTATAGTTCAGAATGTCCGATTCTGGCGCACAGCACTTACGAAGACGACACAATCAAAGCGGAGCCTGCCGTCGTCAACATCAAATTTTACTTTTTCTCCCGATTCGCTTTATCTCCTGACAATTCTGCACCTTCATCTACCACAATTAGGATTTTTATTAATATGTATTTTCTTTTCTTTTTTTAGAATTTTCCTCTTTTTTTGGTTTTTTTTTCTCAGAGTTTTCTTGTTTTTTTTTTCAATCAGATGTTTTTAAATGTATATTATTTTTACTTTAAAACTTTATCTCTGAAAATATATATTTTTTTAACGAATGAATGTACTTTGCGAAATGGATTCGTCCAACAGCCGCATGTGCCAACGAAAAATAAGCGAAATCGTGTGAAAAAAATGCTATCGGTCCCTTTGAATTTTTATTCAGATGATTTGTCAATGGCATCTAAAAATTTAGCTCTTCAGTTAAGCTATAAATTATGTTCCAGTCCTGAAGACGACAATCTCGTTGTCCTTAAGCGCGACAGTTTCAACTTCTTCAAGTCGAAGGATACCAGTCTGTGGGAAAATGGTAACATTGAAGTAGGAATTTACAAAAAAAATTGGAAAATAATGAGGAAAATGGAGAGAAATAGATTAAAATTAAAATTTAATGCAAAAAATCCCGAAGAAATTCATCGAGTTTAAAGGCGCGTGCATTTTCTTCAAGCGATGGGTCCCGCTGCGGAGGGCCGCGGTGGCCTAAGAAACGAGCGGAAAAAAACTCCTGGAGGCCACAGTTTTTTTCCATTTTTTTCCTCTCGTGAATAAGGAAAAAAACGGAAAAATTCCTTTTTTTCTTGTCATGAATAACCCCATAAGACTGTCCTTCGGGGTGCTTCAATTATAGGGGTTCTTCTATTATCGGTTTTACGGTACTTGTATCTATTTAAATAATTTTTTTTGTTCAGAAACTAAACGACATTTCCGAAATGGCAGCAAAAGGAAACGATTCGGAAGCGGTTCGGATGCTAGTAGAAATGAAAAGTCAGCAGAAAATCCAGCAACAACTCATAGAACGTCAGGAGCAAATATTCGCACAGCTAAACAAAAAAACCGAGGAATTGATCAATTTGACGACGGAAGAGAAAAAAGCCGGCGAGTTGCCACCTGAGCAAGGAATGTGACTGTAGCCTGCCTCAGTTGGAGAACCGTTGTTTTCATTGTCGGGTATTTAATAAATTTATTATATATGAGTGAAGCTGAAAGGCGGGAAAGGGTAGTTGCATTTTTCTTTGGAAATTGTAAATCAAATAAAAATTGATACATTTTTGATCTAATTTTAAGCGAATAGAGATGCGAGAATATTGGCTGAAAGAATTCAAGACCCGAACGGTTTGATTTGATTCAAGGATAGTGAAGATATTGTCGTGAAAATGGAACGTGGCAAAAATCATGTAAAGGAGGTGCCAACTTTTCCACTTGGCACAAAAAATTTATCAGCTTTCTAAAAATGATTTTGAGGGTACGACAGAATGGAAATAGGCGAAATAGAAGTGCGACACAATAGATCCACGCGAAATAGAACTCGTGGTGCGATGGAGCGCATTTGCATTATTCTTAGTTTTCTGATAATTATAGGGTTTTCAGTAATTTTCAGATATTTTACTCACTTAACAACAGAGAAAATTATAAAATCAATGCAGTTTCAGAAAAAAAATTGCATAATCGGCAAAAAACTGACTGTGAGAATTTGAAAAAATAATGCAAACGCGCTCCGCACAATGAGTTTTATTTTGTAGAATTTCTATTCTGTCGTACCCTCATGATTTTTCCAAAAAAAAAATTGAACACCGCGGGGAGCATTTTTCCCTCAAAAAGTTGGCACCTCCTTTAATAAATATTTAAATATCTAAAAAAATTTTACATTGACTAGGATAATTTTGCCGTGTATCGTGGCGGCTCCACACAATTCGACGACATTGCTTGATCGTAACTCGGCGGTGGACCAAATTCTGTTTGTTCTCGAAGATTTACCATTGGTTCAACTCCTCCTGCAATACAATACAATTATTTAAAATGAAAAAAAGAATGGTTAACATGCCAATCATAGCCGGATTGAACGTAGGAATAGTGTCCAGTCGAACAACGTACTGCTGCGTGAGCCCTTCTGGATATGCCGTTGTTCTTCGATGGTCTGCTCGTTCGCTCGAGATCAGATCGTCAGCAGAAGAGCTTCGATGAGCAGCGCTGCGATGGTGAGTTGCTACTCGTCGTCCTCCGATAGATGGGGCACCGTGCTCACGATTTGAAGGACACGTGGTTCGCCGAGCATGTTTTCGGTTCTTGCTAAACCAATTTGAAGAGCAAATAAACGCGACAATTAACAGTAGACCTAGGCCGATAAAGGCCATAACCCATCCAGATGACAAAAGGAATTTCTCGCAGAACATTCCACCGTATAATTGAGAAGTAGCACAGTCGCATTGTTGTGTACCATTTGGAAACGTTTTGAGCGTCCCACTGTTGGCACACTTGATTTTCTCGCAATGCTCACCAGTAATGAACGCAGGGTACGGACATTTGCAGACGTGGTTTACAGTTGGAACGATCACCTTTTCAAGTCTGCCCCCGTTGATGCACACTTTCTTTTCACACTCTTTTCCGGTAAAGTATTCCAGGCAAATGCACGAATTATCTTCTGTTTTGCGGCCGCCGTTTCGACATTTTATTCCAAATCCTAAATAGGATGCCGTATCGTGGCCCATTTTCAAAAGTATGTCATGCAGGCCTGAAATGAATTATTTATATTGAAAATGAAAAGAAAATAAAATACCAGCTTTAGAAGTGTTGGAATATGATTTCTGCAGGGCTACTGATGGAAGTGAGAAAATAAGTGCAAGCAGAGAATAGGTGGTCTTCATATTGCCCGGACCGGAGCCCTGAAATAGCAAGCAATCACAGCCAGGGGTGGGACCAAAAAAAAATTTTTTTTGTTTTTCGGGTTTTCTTTGGATGAAAAAAAAAATTTTTTTTTTTTTGAGGATGCGCCGCAGCCAAAAAAAATTTTTTTTTAGAGCCACGGAGGTGAAAAAAAGTCCCGGTTTTTGGGCAAAAACTTAGTCGGTATATGCTCCGAATTGACAAAAACTTGGAAAATTTCTTTTTAACTGACAGACGTATTTTTTTGGAAATTTTTTAAGAGCAAAAAAAATTTTTTTTTTGGTAATTTTTTGAGGACAAAAAAAATTTGTTTTTTTGTCCCACCCCTGATCACAGTGTTAAGAATTCCATTTTCCGTTATGGGGTTATTCACGAAAAAGCCAAAACCAGAAAAAATTCGGAGAATGCCCCCATAATAACCGCTGGCGCAGCACAGCTATTTTTTCAACTGGAATTTGTTTCTTTTTTTTCAGCAAAACTAGACCACTATCATACATACACGACGATTGGTGCAGAATTGACGGAGGAGATGCATTTAAAAATAATTAGTACAGAATTTTACTAAAAACTTAATTTTCTGCAACATAATAATGCATTTTGTATGTCTCCCTTGTGCAGAATGTTCTCGCGAACATTTTAAGAGCTTAACCAGCTCGAAACGGACAAATTAGGATTTTTCACGATTTTTCAAAAATTTAAAATGCATCTCCTCCGTCAACTCTGCACCAATCGTGGTGTTTTTTGTATATAATAAAAACGAAGAATTTGATCTGAAGAATATATTTTAATGCTGGATTCTCCAAAAGTTGTCTAGTTTTGCTGAAAATCTAAAATAATTATTCACGAGTTTGGAAACCACTTTTCATTTATCAATCAGATATTTCCAGGGCTAAAAATAACCACAAATCAAATCAGATCAAAATAAAATCTGCAAAAGAAACCATTTATTATCAACAAATTTATTCATAAGTCATCTTTGAGGACCACCACTTCGAAGTGTCCCGAACCGTCTAAAATGTCAAAAAACCCGAATGGTTGTATAATATTTTTAAAACTTAAGCTGTTACGAAGGATGCATTAGTTATTTAAATTCTCATTCCAAACTTGTCAAAAAATTTTAGTGGAACTTCAAGAGAAACATGTAAATAAAAAATAAGAAAATTTTTCTCCGATATATATATATCAATGTGGAAGAAGATCGGTATGTGAATCGGATTGTCGTCGAAAGTGTGAATGCGGTGATTCCGTGTTTTCCTTGCTAGCCAGCGGGGAGAGCAGCGAAATTTGCTCGTCGCGTTCTCTCATCAGCAGACGAACACCTGAAAATGTGATTAGAGGAAATAATATGGTTGCAACTAGGCTAGAGAACATAAATTTAGCTGCCAAACACTTCCAGCAAATTTCAGATCGAAATAAATATCGATTTTCAGAAAAATTCGGGAGCATTTTTGACATTTTTTTCCTAAAGTTTCAGTAGCATTCTCCGAGTTTTACCGGCCCAAATTCTGGGGTCAGCAAGTGCGTTCTATAGGCGAGCCGTTTGAGACGATACAGATTATTCAAGCATTAATTTTCAGCGAGTTCAACTCAAAAATCAAAACGTCATGCCCCATTCAAATGCGCGCCTACCGTCACTTCCTCCAAACTTGTTTCTCCTTCGTTTTGAGCCCGAATTACTTGGCAACATCTTTTGTCCAAACTGATAGAAAGTAGCAATGACGCCACGTGGAGCAACCATGTCAGGTTCATCGGCCAATAAATCGTACTCAGCTAGCAATCTGCAGGAACAAAGTTTTTTTTTTTTTTTGAAACAAATGGGGTTATTCACGAACTCGGAGAATGCTCCAATTGGCCTGAAACATTCGGAAAAACCGTCAAAAATTCTCCCTTTTCGACCGACATATTTAAAATCGATAAGTATTTTAGTCTGAAATTCTCTGTCCAGGAGCATTTTTGACATTATTTCCCAAAGTTTCAGGCCAATCGGAGCAGTCTTCGAATTTTCGCTATTTCGTCTCAGCAGCTGCTCCTAAACTTTGAACATAGCCAATTTTCCCACGAAATGTCTCGAAGCGCAATTTTCGACACAGTCGAAATGAGTATGACCGTAACCCTACGCGACATGACACGGTGATTCTTTTACTACCGAGCACACTATTCTCGTCCACCGATTTGTTTTTTCTGTCGCGATTTTCTAAATGACTTCGGATCGAGAAGTTTTTTGTCACGTTACTTCCCCTCATTATGGCGCATATTTAAAACCGGAATTGGTCTGATTTTTTACGTACAATTTCAAATGCACGGCGATTCTTTTACTGCCGGCCACGCATTTCTAGTCCCCCGATAAGGTTTTTCCTGTCGCGATTTTGTAAATGACGTCTGATCAAAAAGTTGTCTGTCACGTTACTAGCTCTCATTAGGGCGCATATTTTAAACCTGAATTCGCTCGTTTTTATACTTACAATTTCAAATGAAACTGTTTTTCCGTGGTGGCCGACTCATTTCCGCACATTTTTTTGCCGCATTTTGCAAAAAGGGGAGGGAACTCCGCCCACTTCATGTGATGAGAGAGTGAGAGAGTGCGAGGCGGAGAGAGGAAATACTTGGGGCCGGGGGACTAGAAATGCGTGGCCGGTAGTAAAAGAATCACCGTGCATGAAAACGCAAGTCTGCATTCACCGTTCTGTCTGCGTCTCTTCAAAAAGTTCGCGTGGTCACGCACAAATAAGTGGGCGGAGTTTCGCGTTCTCATGTCGTTAGCAAGTCCATTGAAAACACAATAAGTTATATTCTTTTCCGTTTCTAATCGGTTACGGTCGAACTCATTGCAACTGTGTCATAAAATGCGCCCGAGAAATTCCGAGGAAGAAAATAGGCTATTTTCAAAGTTTATGAGCAGCTGCTGAAACGAGAATATTTACATTTTCAAAAACCGATTCAGCAGCGACCGCAACTCCATAACTTGTTCCACATCAAACTTTTCCGGACGGAATCGTGCGGATTCTTGCAAAAACGATATCCGATTGATAAGATTGAGAGGAAGTGACGGAACTTTCTCGCGAATTCTTTTCAAATAACTATAGGTGGACTCGCCGGCGTGACGATTAACTGATCCTTCAATTCGACTCAATTGGCCATCTTCAATGAAAATATTATGGTTTATTCAATTTTTTCCGGACATTATTTATCAATTCAATATTCTAGCCGGCTACAGTAAGCAATGGTGCGAAAAATTGAAACACCGCCCCCATACATCTCACGGACCGGACCAGGCCGATTGGAAATGATTAGCTTGAGGAGAAATTCAAAACTTGAAAAATTCGAAACTTTCTCACCGAGGCCGACCGGGCCGCGCCGATTTTTGACAAGTATGCTCCGCCCCTCAGGTGTTTCAAATGAACGCAGTCTCTTTATTATGGATTTGTGGCGTAGCGAGACAGCGTATCAAGTTATGCGTCAGCAAATGTTGGGTCTCGCCACGATTCAGCTCTTGGCAGCGTGAGAGGAAACAATTTTTGGCAAATTTTTTTCATTTTGCTGGCGCACAACTTGCAGCAATATGTCACTACGTCACGAATCCATAATATGTCTGCGTCTATACTGGGGTTATTCACGAAATAGCAGAAAATTCAGCAAAAATTTGGATAATGCTCCGATCGGCCTGGAACTTTTGGACAAAAATATTCCCGGACATGACATGCCCCAAAAATTTCAGAGCAAAATATAAATTTTTCCGAAACTTTCAAAATCGATATTTTGGTCTGAAATTACATTTTTCCCAATGTTGCAGGCCGACCGGAGCATTCTCCGAATTTTTTTGCTATTTGGTGAACAACCCAATTAGAATTTTTCGCGTGCGTATATGGTAGCCGACAAGAATATTAAACGGATAATTGTTAAATACTCACCAATTTCCAATGGGACCTCGTCAACCGCAATCATTCGCTGCACATACGGTTTTTCGCTATCTGAATGAATGCAAGAAGCAATTAGTTTAAAAAGAATTATCTTGACACACAAACGTTTCTTGAACAAAAGACAAAAACACATTTAGGGGTGCGATTAGAAAGAAAGAAAGAAAGTGCCATGCGGGGTTAGCAAGGTTAGGCATGAAGAAACTGTTCGGAGCAAACACGGTACAGATCACTGAGCGTGCAACATTCAGATTTTGACTGACGGAATTGCAAGGAGATGCAGTCGGTAAGACGCGCCCGATTCTCATGTCGCAATCGCATCACATTATCCAGTTGAGTTTCACGAAGAAGAACAGCGTTTTTCGAGGAAATACGTGAATTAAGGGACACCTGGAAACTTTTGTCAAGGAGTAAAAAATAGACAGAAAACTCACGAGAGGCCGAACTCTCGCCACATTATGTCGATGTCTCCAAATCTGGCGTTGCGCAATTATCAAACTCCATATTAGGATATGAAAAAAAAGAAGAATGATTGACAAGTTCTTGGAACTCTATATTCATTATTCATACCAAGGCTATTATTGCACACACATAGATGACGCTCGTACCATCAAAGACAAAAATATGCATAGAATCAGGGAATACTTTTTAAAAATAAATCGGCAAAAAAGGCAGGGTTCTCGAGTATAGGTCCTTGCGATATAAAATTCTGTATCGATTTTTTTTTCTGAAAAATTTTAAAATCGGTATTTTGGTCTGAAATTTTCAAAGCATGCCATATTCGGGAGTTTTTTTTGCATTATCCACCAATTTTCAGGCCAATCGGCATTCTCCGAAATTTCGCGGAATTTTTTTTGCTATTTCGTGAATATTAAACATAAAAGCTTCAGGCCAATCGGAGAATTTTTCGAGTATTCTCGCATTTTTTTTTGTTATGGGGTTATTCACAGAACCAGCAAAAAAAGCAAAAAATAGAAAAAACCAGCAAAAATTCAGAAAATGCTCCAATCGATCAGAAACGTTGGGAAATTATTTAAAATATACTCTCAGAAATTCGCAGAAAATTTCAGACCGAAATATTGATTTTAAAAAATATCGATTTTTTTCTGAAAATGTTCAAAAATCGATATTTTAGTCTGAAATTTTCAGGGAATGACCGGAAGTACTTTTTTAAATGATTTCCCAAAGTTTTAGATAGATCGGACCATTCTCCGAATTTTCGCTGAATTTTGTTTTTGATGTTTTTTGGTATTTTTTTCCTATTTCGTGAATATTTAATCCCAAAAGTTTCAGGCCAATTGGAGCGTTTTTGTTAATTTTTCTCATTTTTGCTATTCATTTCGTGACTAACCCAATAACAGTTTGCATTTATTCACCGAGTATTTTGCCCCAATTATTCAGCCGCGGCAGGAAAATACTTACTTAATCGATCCGTTCTTCGATCGTCGTGCGATATGAGCGCCAACCAACACAGACCACGCGATTTCCAGTCGAATTTTGTCGATGAAATGGAGAAATAATATAATTATTTAGAATCTGCTCACATGCCTCCCGCACGAGAAATGCGCAAAGAAAACGTTGGTCTCTGCGTCTCGCCCTCTCTCGCGTGTGCAGATGGAGCGCGTTTACACCGCCTGATCGGCAGAAATGTTCAGAATTTAAGAATGCGTCATAAAAGCCGAAATTTGAATAAAAAACGAATGTAAATGCCGATTTTTTAATGAATAGAAGAAATAATTGTTTGTAAATAATCAACGAAATATCCACAAACAAAAATTTTTCCCGAATTTCGGGATTTTTCGGAAAAAAAATGTACCATTATTATATTTATACACAAGCTTGCAGCTTGTGGCGACTAAGTCGCCTTCGTCAAATATTTATTTTTATTAATTTTTTTTTTTTTAAATAGAAATGGTAATCATTTCTTTTTCCTTTTTCTCTCAAGTTCTCGTGACCCTTGTGGTATAGTGTTTAGCACGTTTGAACGTCAATCTAAAGGTCGCGAGATCGAGTTTTGTCGACTGCAAACTCGTGTGTGAGACACACAAACAAACATGAAATGGTTGCTTTTGAGATTAATGTGATACATTTTTTTGTTGGAAAATTGTTTTTAAGTCGGTTTTTTTCGTAAATAAAAATATTTAATTTTAATTTAATTTAAATTCCGAAAAACAAAATACGAAAATTGGGACCAAAAATGCGAACAACGTTATATTTGGCAAGGCGCCAAAGATTTTTGGCAATACTCCAAGAGAAATATACGAAGGAGCAGAGAAAAACGCAAAAGTGCGCCAGGGCGCGTTTGCACTTTTGTAGGGTCCAGCATGCCGTGGATTTTACCGTTTTCTGAGGCGCTGCAGCTATATTTCTGTGAAATGTTTAAATTTTTTAATGAAAGTTCCTTGACAAAGTGCAAAAGAAACAAAAAAATCACATTGTATATCAGAAATTCTGAAATTCTGTGGCAGATGAGGAATTGTCCGATATTTCAAATTCATATTTCGCCGCCAGTTTTGAACTTTTCCGACCGATTCTGAGCTTAAAATGTTTGTCTCGACCATGCTTACAAAGCTATGTCTAAGACATTAGGAATATTGAGCCCATTCGGCTGAAAATTTGAAAATATATGATTTTTCCGTTATTCCGATTTTTTTATATTTCGTCCTCATTTCTCGACCGATTTCATTGCACGACCTCGTGAATTGTCGAATGTACCTGTATGAACAAACGTATCTAGAAAAAATAACAAAAAAGGTTTCCAAATGAATAAAAAAAATTGAGAAAACCACATTTCCTGTTGAAAATGAGCGCTCGTCGGCAAGCGCTCCAAGGCACGCAAAGTGCGCTAAGCTTGCTGGCGCTTTCCCGCTTTTGGGGGCAGTGCGCAATATTTCTTCGCGTTTATTCGAATAGATTCGTCAAAAAATGACTTGAGTAGTTGAAAAAGTGAAAAAAAATTGGAAATTTTCGACAGTTTTCAAGCTTTTCTGAGAAATTAGAAGTGACGACCGCCAGAAATAGTTTCTAAATTTACTTGCGGTCATTTTGCGACCTCAACCGGCCGATTTGGTCACGAGTTGACGAGCAAAAATAGGACAAAATGACAAATGAGTTCAGTTCGGAAATTTTAAAATTAATATTGTAGGCTCACCAAAATGGTCAAACGCGCTCCGATGAACTCAACGCTATGCGATTTTCATTTTGGTTTCCAAATTATTTCATTTCACGTACAAATTCAACGTGAAATGAAATATTTAATTTGGGAACCAAAATGAATATCACGAAACACTAAATTCAGCGGAGCGCGTTTTACCGTCGTGGCGGGCCGTCAATAACATATATTTATTTATCGAATCAAAGCAGAATATATACAAGTTAAATATGATAATGAATAAATAAACATGACAAATTCATAGTTTTGGTAAGATTATGATTCTACAGTAGTCCCTATTCGAATCGCGTGATAGTCGTGTAGATACTGATTATAAATTTCGTCAATATCTGCCTGATACAAAATTGGTTGCAGCGACTTTTTCAATTTCTCAAGCACTGCTATCACATTATCCTGGGGCGAATCATGCCGACCCTGAATTCTACGATCGACAATTTGCTTCCAGTCGTTCATTACCTGAAATTCCCCTCATGATGATCTTTCTAGATAGAAAACAAATAAAACGCACAATCTCAAACGCATCAGATCCAGGAAACTGACAATCGTAAAGATCCATCAGTCCTCCTTTATGTTTATTAGTTCGGCAACTCAAAAGCTTCTTCATTTCCTCCCAGGATCTGGTTGCCGAAAATTGATAATTGAGATAAAATAAATCGACGATCAAAGATGGAATTGCTACAGGAAGCAACTCGCAGAGCGCATTGAAATGATTGAATCTACTCCAACCGGTTACGAAAATCCCTTGGACCATCTCACCGGCATTTTGATGCAAATCCATCAACTTCACGTAACTCCTTTGCACTTCTAAGTATCTCGAAATATTGGAGAATTGTTGTCTTTGCCCGTCGGCACCTTTGAATGCACTTGCCACGTAGAATCCATCGAAAATGTTGGCAATTCTATCAAAAAGTCCATCGGGAAAATAGCCGGGTTCGGTGACATCTTCTCGATAACCCCATATAACTGGTACAATGTATTCGTGGATTTTTGCTCGTCTAATTGCAATCTCTGACTCCTTGTCGAACATGTCGTTCCACGCGAATACAGTTTTGAAGCCAGCGTTTTTCGCAAACTTTCCGATTTGCGCGATATGATTCATTTTTAGCTGCGACTTTTCAATCCGCTCTTCTGTCATTCGATTTCGGCATCGATGATCCTCGCCCACGTGATAGGCTTCGTCGGCACCGATATGAATTCGCGTCGAGTTAGGATGGAGTTTACGAATTTGAAGAATCATTTGTTGGACGATTTCAATCGATTTTTTGTCGGATATGCATATTGTATTGTACTGAAAGCGTCTATATTATAGAGTGTCACTGTTAATTTAAATATTATAGGTGTGCTGGCCGGAACGTTATTGGCAATGCGCTCCGCTGAGTGGGAGGCTCATTGTCTGCAAAATTGGAATAAAGCAGCGATCTAACATAACCCGAGAATCGTGATTTAAGGTATGAGTTATTGTGTTTTCAATCGACTTGCGACATGAGAACGCGAGACTCCGCCCACTTTTTTGAGGGCGACCACGCGAACACAGTGATATTTGAAGAGACACAGACAGGTAGCGCACAAATAAGTGGGCGGAATCTCGCGTTCTCATGTCGCAAGTCGATTGAAAACACAATAGGCAACACAAATTTTTTCAATTAAAAGTGCAAAATTCAATGTATTACTCTTGTCTCAGCAGCTGCTCATAAACTTTCAAAATATTCCTGTTTTTTCCATAGAAAACGCAAAAATTCTTCAAAAAGATAAATTCAAACGGCGCGCGCATTGCAATGCACGACCGAGGCGAGACCCGCTTGTCTACCGTAGCCGCAGCCTCCCTTTAATCCTAAAATAATTTAAAGTTTTTGTCGGCGCGTGCGTTCTACCAGTCAGTTTAACAACTGCTCGATTTTTCTGTGATTTTTGGAGAACTCTTTTCCTTTTATTATAATTTTTATTACTGCGTCGCGAAAACCTGTCAGAGCAGAGCGCGCGACGCTGCTGTGACTCTACTGTGACTCGGCTGTGACCCCCCCCCCTTTTCGCGGCGAGACCACAGCGCTCCGCTCTGACTGCTTTTCGCAGTAATACAAGCCTGCTGAGCGTCAGGAAAGCATGTGAGTTACTTTTAAAATGAAACGCTCAATTGCAATGTGAATTTGATTTTTCGCTTCAAAAAAGGCGTTGTTGAAAATTAAGAAGTGCCGTTGAGCCAGGCTAAACTTTATTGTCCGCGCAAATAAGTGGGCGGGGTTTCATTTTTTTCATGACGCAACTCGATTGAAAACACTTGTTGAAGCAAAAAAATTGCCGCGCGGTGTTTGCGTACTTTTGAAATTCAAACTACATTGAAAAAATAGCATATTGTTTTTTCAATCGAATTGCGACATGAGAACGCGTATCTCCGCCCACTTTTTTCGCGCGACCACGCAAACACAGTTCGATTCGAAGAGAAGCAGAGAAAACATGTATTTTTTCTCTCGTTCTCATGCTGCAACTCGATTGAAAACACAATAGCAAATGAAGAGAAATGTTTCGATTTTCGTTTGAATAGATTTTAAAAGAAATGTTTTGTTTTCATAATACAGGGTGGCGCATAAGTACGGTTTTTTTTCGAAAAGAGCTCTTGACACTGGGCCAAGTAGAGTTTCGAAAATAGATATTACTGCGTCGCGAAAACCAGTCAGAGCGGAGCGCGCAATTCGGCTGTGGTCTCGCCGCAAAAAGTTGGAGTCACAGCAGCGTCGCGCGCTCTGCTCTGACAGGTTTTCGCGAGTAATATAAGTGGACAACAGATCTATTAATAATCATAATTTTCGTTTTTCCCTTATTATGAGAGCTTCTCCTCATCGCTCCATCATTGTCAAGCTGTACGCTAAAGCTTAATATCGCTCAATCGACCGTTCAGCAAATTTAGCAACAGCTCAAAACTGAAGGACATGGTCACAAAAACATCAAAAACCAGGCCGACCTTGATCTGTGAACATTCGCAAAACTTGCGAAATCGTCAAGAAGAAGACCACAGGAAATGATGGTGTTAACATGAAAAAAATCGCGAATTCGCTTGGGATCAGTCAAAAAAGTGTTCAGAGAATCATCAAAAAGGACAAGGGTTTTGTTCGTTATCGCCTCTGTAATGGGCGAAACCTTATGCCGCGTCCAAAGTTCAAAAAAAAAATTCCTGAAATCAGGAGTTTTTTTGCAGTCCAAAGTTCCACAAAAAATCCGAGAAAAAACAGGCGGTGAAAGTTGAAACCGGTGTTACCGTAGTTGCTTCGCTGCGAGACCTTCTATTTTTAAACTTGAATTTTCCCACAGTTGCTCAATTTTTTCTTTTTTTGCGGGAAAATTCAAGTTCAAACACAGAAGGTCTCGCAGCGAAGGAACTACGGTAACACCGGTTTCAACTGTCACCGCCTGTTTTTCTGGGATTTTTTGTGGAACTTTGGACTGCAAAAAACTCCTGATTTCAGGAATTTTTTGAACTTTGGACGCGGCATTATAGATCAGTCCAAGAAAATTGAATAAATTGCTCAAGGACCTGGAGGTGCGCCGGCTCTCTGATGTCGTATGAACTAATGAGAAGATATTCACGGTCGAGCCTCTTCAAAACCGTCAAAACAATTGTCAACCGTTGTCAAAGGATGAGTTCAAGATCCCTAAATGTGGTTTGGACTACAAGAAGCTGTTTCCGAAATCCCTCATGATCTGTTGTTTTACTTCCCTGTGTTACTAGCCACTTTCGCCAGCAACCATTCACTTTTCGACAAGATTGGGCTCCTTCCCACGACGACAAGTCCACAAAAGCTGTACTCGATGATCATTTTCCAGGCCAGCTTCGTCCCCGGATATCAATCCTTAGAACTTTTCGGTTAGGGGCTACTTAGAAAAGAAGGTCTTGGCTCGCTCCCACCCAAACAACGAGTCTCTCAAGCAGGCACTATTAAAGGCGGCGCCCGGTCAATTATGTTCTGCCTCGTCTGAAGGCGTGCATCAAAGCCAAATGATCAAACCTAGAGCAACTTCTTAAATAATTGTTGCAAAGGTTATATATCATCAGAAAATGAAGTTGGTTCGAATGTTACAAGCCATTTTTTTCACAATATACCTCAGAGCATAAAACGGTATACTTATGCACCACCCTGTATTAGGGTTTTTTTTTGGTTACGGTAGGTCGCTGCTTTTGTTTCTAAACAATAAAGATAATTGAACAATTCTTACATCAATAGTATCCTCGCTTAAATGCATAAAAGCCGGCGATTTCAATACAAACTCCAAATGGCCAAAACTTTGTATAAGTGGAATAACTTCCAATCCGTTGATTTCAGCGGCATAAATAATCCTTCGTACATCTGCCTCAGAATAATGCAACATCCGTGTAATATTTTCGATTTCTCCAGAATACGGAAACATATCCTCATATTCAATCAGCACTCCATCAACGTGTTGTCGCGATAGAAGCTCGAAAACCTGTTGCAGATACTCAACACGTGGTGGTGCTCCTTTCAGATCAATGTGCACAATAACGTTTCGAAATTTTCGAGAAGTTCGAACATCGACACCACTTAAATGATTATATCCGGTGCTGGTGCCTTCTAAGAACGAAATTAACAGATATGGGAAAGCGATGGTGACGATGACGGCAAACAACAGCCAAAATGTTCTATTTCTGTTTAGAAACATCGCGTTTGATTATTCGCGTGATGCATGAGCTCCCAATCTCTTAAAAATAAATATTATTGTTTTCAATCAATTAAGCTGTGACATCACGCTTTGATGTGTTGACCAGTACGTATACCGTATTTCCCTCTAATAAAGGCGCACCCTGACAAGGGAAGTCTTTTCACAAACCATATTGGAATTCTCTGAAACTTGGTGGGCTAATAGAACCTATCTCTGGCTACCGCGTCAAAAAAATTTAGCTGCCGAACTTCAAAAATAAGCTCAAAAAGTTGCTCCAAAGTTCCGGCTCCGTCAACCGTCCCTTCTCTCGTTTTTATCACGACCCTCCAAGGTGAAAAAATCAACGAAAGGGAGGCGCAGTGGTAAAGTGGGGGACAGCAGGAGAAAGGTCACGGGTTCGAACCCTCTGGTGGTAAAAATTTTTTTGATATTTTTTATAAGTATGGGAAACAGAGGTGGGACCAAAAAAATATGTTTTTTGGGTGAGAAAAAATTTATTTTTTGATGGTGAAGGTGAGAAAAAATTTCTGTTTCACGGTTCTGCTTCGGGACAGTTCTGATGCGGAACGTTCTGCCTTGGGGTAGCCCCGTCCAAAAACCTTCTTCGCCTCCGCTCCGCGACTCTACCAAAAAACCAAAAAAGTAAAAATTTTTTCTCACCCAAAAAAACATATTTTTTTGGTCCCACCCCTGTTACTTATAAAAAATATCAAAAAAATTTTTACCAGCAGAGGGTTCGAACTCGTGACCTTTCTCCTGCGAGATAGGTTCTATTAGCCCACCAAGTTTCAGAGAATTCCAATATGGTTTGTGAAAAGACTTCCCTTGTGAGAGGTGCTTCGAAAAATAGAGGCGCACCCTCTAATTGAGGCGCACTCACTGGCTGTAAATTTTTCCTTTTTAGTTTTGCGGTCTTATTTTTTTTCGGTTTTTTGCAGTTTTTCTTAAATTTTTTAGTTTTCTTGCTTTTTTTCAAGACTCACTATCAGTGAATTTGTCGATTTGTCAGATGCTGAAGAATCGGCAAAAAAGCAAAGAATAAATCGAATCCATCGTGATCACAAAAGCAAAACCTATAAGCTACCAGAGATATAGCTTTGGACCAGTTCAGAGCTAGGAAACTGTTGAGGGAATTTTCGGAAACTGTTTGGATTGCAACCCCGAACAGTTCTAGAAGACCCTCCCAACAGTTAATTACCGTTCTCTGAACAGTTCCGAGCAATAGTTGAGTAAAAATGCGGTCGTTTCGTTTACTGAAAAATAAAAACAGCGTTTGCTGTGCCGCCAAGAAATTTTATTTTGACCGAAAGTGTATACAGAGACGGATTACCAATATTGAAAAAATCAATTATAAGCTGCATTTTCTTCAGAAATAAATGTTTGAAAAATAGAAGCGCACCCTCTAATTGAAGCGCACCTCTAATAGAGGCACATTTGGAAAAGAGGTTGAAAAATAGAAAAAAAAGCGCTTAAATTAGAGGAAATACGGTAATTAGGCATCGCAAACGGAGGGGGCGGGGCCTACGACACGGTCGAGTTCCAGCACACTCTCTTTCTCTCTTCGTTTGGTGCCGCAAATAAAAGTGATTACTGTAAAAACTACAGTTTTCGCAACTTCAAAGTAAAAAAGGATACAGAAAACTTCATTGTTACTCTTTTTTCAATCAAGCTGCGACACAAAACCAAAACATTTTAATTTTCTTACTGCTAAGAGCCCGAAGATTATATGCTCACGGTGTTCATTCATAATTTGATAGATATATTTTCCTCTGCGCTCCCTCGGCTGCTGTGCTTTTTTTGTTTTCATGTCGAAGCTTGAAAGAACTTGATATGCACACAGTTTATAAAAAATTCATGCGTATTTACAAAATTGAATCAAATTAGAAACATTATGTGCAAATAAATATGACACAAAAATAAATATCACAAATCATTTTTCTTTTTGGTTCATCTAATCAAAAAGCTTCACAATCTTCGACGTGAGCCGATTGGATTCGTTTACCGTGTTTTCTTTCCCAGAGTTCATATTGTCCAAATTGTTTGATAAAACACGAATTTGTTTCCCAGCGGTTCGGTTGAAGCACAGAATATCACTTCCAGGAATTACTGATTCTGACTATAAAGAAAAAATGTTTTTTTTTTTAAATATTTAAAAATCTGACCCCTTTTATTATACTTTTTTTCTCCTACGCGAACTCAACCGCGGCTTTTTTAAAATCCCTAATTTTAGCCGAAATTTGTGTAAAAGTAGAACTAATGTTGCCCCTGTAGTTTTCAGATCAATGAATGTATTTTGATGTACTTTTTGGTTTCTTTCCAGAATCGCTCTGTGGAAAGAAATTGCTTACAGTAATCTCGCGCGGATAGGTCGGGCCGTGAATAGGCACGCCTCCTTTTAGACGCACTCTCGTTTCTCTTTTTACCAAAAACCTTGTGTATTCGGCCGCTGATATTGAGTTTTCAATCGAGTTGCGACATCAAAACGTGAAACTCCGCCCACTTTTTTCACGCGAACATTAAATTTTAGTGCACGGGGTGTTGAGAGGTACATGAAAATTTAAATTTAAATTTCGCGGGAAAGTTGCCACGTCACTCGAGAAAAAAGAGCGCGAAATGGCGTATTCAAAACGTCGTTACTGCGGCGCCGCAGCAATTTTTCATATATTTTTTTCTTATGGGTTAATATCTTTTGCATGATTCTAAATATTTAAACAATATTTCCCTATTTATTTTATGCAGAAAACGTGTTCCGCCAGCGCCTCATTTTTGAAAATCTAAACCGTTTCAAATCTGTAACAACCGCGTTTCCTCAAATCTATGTAAGCAGTGGAGCGCATTTTCACGATGTACTCTTCAACACGCCGTGTAGTGCATTTTTAATTTTTGCGTGAAAAAAGTGAGCGGAGTTTTACGTTTTGATGTCGCAGCTCGATTGAAAACACAATAGAGAAGTGTACATGCATGAAAAGGGTCCTTCGTAGCCCCCGTCGGGCTTTCTCGGAAATTTCCGGAAAGTCGGAATTCCGATGTCGGAAATTTCCGATTCCGTTCCGAGACAAAATGATTTTCGAAAATAATTCCGTTTCCGTCGGAAATAATCGGAAAAAGCATGTTTGTTTTTCTGTCCAAATTTGGTACGAATTTTTTTTTTTTTTGGAAAAAATTCGACCATGTCCGTGACACAAATTTACTATTTAAAACACAAATCTACGTATCTTTCCTCAATTTTTAAACTTTTTGTGAATAATTTAAGATTTTATGGGTCATTACAAAATCGGAAATTTCCGGCGCAACTCGGAAGATAAATTTTTATTTCCGAGAAAGCCTGGCCCCCATCTTTCGATCACGCGGATCACACCAGAACAAGCCTTCGACTTTTGGCGTTTTGAGTTGCTTTCCATGGAACAACGACATTTCTTTCCGCGGGGATTCACTCCATCTCGTTGGTTCTCGGCCCATCCAAGCTTCTTTCTCCTGATGGCGTGCCGGGGTCACGGATATTATAAATTTCTTGAATATATTCCATGTGCGGATTTCACTGACGTTGTTCCGATAGTGAGATTCCAACTAATCGTTTTTCTAATGCTGTGTGGGTACTCTGACTTTCAGAATGTGCCTTTGTGAAGGTCCAAACTTCAAAGCCAAGCATGAGAGCCAGTAGAACGATTGAATCGAAGAGTTGAGCTCGGATTTGCGGGCAAGACATGAATGCTCAGTGTATTCGGTGAAGTTCCGTCTCCAACTCATTGTTTTGGTTGAGAAGCCTATCGAGGTAGACATGCTAATTGACACCATCTATGATGGTGGTGGTGTTGTTATGCTTTTGTCGTCGTCGTCGTGGTCAGGCTTTCTCGGAAATGAAAATTTCTCTTCCGCGTTCCGTCGGAAATTCCCGATTTTGTGATTCTCTCTTCCGATGTTCGGACGGAATTCCGAAATTGAAAATTCTCTTTCCAATCGGAAAAATCGGAAATGAACCTGAATAGGTCTATAAAATCTTAAACTATCCACAAAAAATTAAAAAAAAATTGAGGGAAGATACGTAAACTCCTGTTTAAAATAGAACATTTGTGTCACGGACATTGTCGAATTTTTTCCAAAAAAAAAAAAACAATTTTTTGTACCACATTTCGTGAGAAAAACATGTTTTTTTTCCGACATCGGTTAAAAAAATTATTACCGACGGAAACGGAATTTTTTCGGAAGTGAAATTGCCTCGGAACCGGAAATTTCTGACATCGGAATTCCGACTTTTCGGAAATTTCCGAGAAAGCCTGGTCGTGGTTATCGTTGTCTCCTCTCAGATTCTGCCATGTCATCTTGTTAAAGACGCTCTTCAGACAGCTTGAGAAGAGGCTCGGAGAGATGGGGTCTCCTTGGCGTACACCTCTTGGGATCGAGACTTTACTTTCTTGTGGAATGGTGTTATGGTGGTGGGGCAGTTGGTGTAGCACTGTTGCAGTATGACAATATAGGCAGGCTGAACGCCTTGACTTTTTAGGCTTTCCCAGATTGCATGTGGTTCAACACTGTCGAAGGCTTTGTGAAAGTATATGAATACAAGTGTGAGCGGTTTTTGGTACTCGCGTCCAACCTCGATTAGGCGCTGTATTGAGTGGATGTGGTCGATCGTAGAGAATTATCGGCGGAATCCTGCTTGCTCTACTGGTCGGGCCTCCTCAGGTGTGCACGGAGTAATGGCGAGTGACCTGGTGCAAACGTGCTCCATTGATAACACGCGCACGCGCACGCGCCGCATTCGACGGCAAAAATTTTGGGCACTGTGCCAATGCAAACATTTAGAAAAGAGACGAGACGGAGAAGACGAGCGAAAAAAGAGACGAGACGGAGAAGACGAGAGCGTCGCGCGTGTTCCCGCGCCAAAAAAGTCGTTTGAAAAAAAGGCAGTCGCCATTACTCCGTGGGTGTGGCCCGTATTCTATTCAGCACGCATTTTGTGAATGCCTTGTAGAGCACGGGGAGAAGCCAAATAGGCCTATAGTTCTCAAAATATTCTTTGTCCCATTTCTTGAAGATCAGGGTGGTGCTAGAGGTTTTCCATTTTACCGGAACTTTCGCGCTCTGCAGGTACTTAGTACATCTGACCGTTAGGAGGAGGATGACGTTGTCGTGACAGCTTCTGAGGAAGTCGGCAGTGATTTTGTCATCTCCAGCTGCTTTTCCGATCGCGAATGATCGAATTGCAGCGCGAACTTCTCCTGGGAGGAACGGTGGTGGAATTTCCATTCCGATGGGTGATGCAATCACGGGGGGTCCTCGGTTACTTCTGAAGTTTCGAGTAGAATTATTGAATTTTTGCTCCATCTAGGGTTGAGAAGTGATTATTTAGCGGCCGGTTGAAGATTTGAGGCAAAGAATGAAGTTCTTGTATTCTTGGATATCACATGGGATTTTCTTCAGACTTCTCCTGTTGTTTCGCAGCTAGCAGGGGAGATTTTTGGCTAACTCTTTACGATCTTTCTTGATGGCTTCTCGGCACTCTTTTGACAGTGACTTTAAATTGGGGTCCGATCTGTCCATAAAAAGTAGTTTGGTGAGAAGCTGTCGAGTAGTTCCCGAAAATCTGTTGGTTGTAACGGGTACCGTGGGACAATAGACATTGTATGTCTATTGGAACCGGTCTCCGCCCACTGACCCCAACCCGTCAGGCGAGCCGCGCTCGAGACCTTCGTCAGTCTGGTGGACGGGGCTCGAAGAGATCGTTCTCTCCGAATTAATCTTCTGTATTTGCTATATTCAATTATTCTATTTAACTATTATGGATTCGTGAATTAGCGATAAAACGCGGTGAATTGTGGGGCAAAAGTTGACTGGTCTCGCCACGATTTTGACCGACTACGGTTAGCGCGAAAAATATTTTTTCTTCTTTTGTTTTAAATAAAAACGCGATTTTTTGCCTTTTGACTAGCATTTTTTCACTATTAAAATTTTTTGTGTAACCTGGAATGAGTAATTTCAATTCAAAAACTTATTTTGTTGAGAAAAAACTATGAAAATGCGTTTTAATTTAAAAAAAGGATTTAAAAAAATATTTTCGCGCTAACCGTAGTCGGTCAAAATCGTGACGAGACCAGCCAACTTTTGCCCCACAATTCACCGCGTTTTATCGCTAATTCACGAATAAATAAACATAATAAATAAACCGTATAACATGGTGGAGTGATTGGATGCCTGAGTGACTGCTTGATCTTGGAGTTCCTTGAGCATTGCGATGAGGTTGATGTAGTCCTGATCGATGACCGCAAGAATTTTTTTTCGTACTTCTTTTCAACCACCCTTTTCCTTTCGTTCCACAGAGCGATTTTGGTATAATGGATTCGTGGCGGAGTGACAATTTTTCACGTTTTTATTCGAAACAATGAAGAAATAACTGAAGAAATGAAGAGACTTTTCGTCTCCCAGTTTCACGTGAAATGTCACTCCGCCACGAATCCATTATAATGATGAACGTTTATAATATATACAGTACTGGCCATAAGGAATGCGACAACTGGTTTTTTGACGATAACTTCTTGGAAAGTTAACTTTTTGACCCGAATTTCTTACTGTATCTGCAATGGAACCTCACGAAAACTTGCGTACTTGCGAATCACATCATTCTACAAAAAAAAAAATTTTTAATTTTTCAAGTTTTTCTCATTTTTGTACTTTTTTCATGTATTTCAGTTTTTTGTATAAAGTTGAATGAAAATTAATTTGGAGTAGTTCTAATCAGTTTTTTATTATTTTTCAGCCATCGTCAGACCATTTGGGGAAAAAACGTTCACTGTGGACGTTTGAAAAAGCATCGTACGTGGACATGAACTAGGCGCGCATCCGAAGATACTCGTTTGGTTGTTCTTCCAGCCAAATTTACCGTATTTTGAAGAATAATCGTGATGATGTAAGGTTTCATTAGCTTTCTAAACTAATTTTGACTATTCAGGATGGTGTAGTTCATCGTCAATCTCCAGGAAGACCCCGAACCACTTCCGGAGCTATGGATCGAAATATCTTTCGCACGTGTCGAGAAGATCCTAGACGCACATCTACGGATATTCAAGTTTCCGTGACGTCTCCAAATGAGCCGGTGCCATCGAGAAGGACTATTAGAGGACGTCTGCAAATTGCTGGACTGTACGGACGAAGACCAGTCAAAAAACCACTCGTTAGTCTAAAAAACCGGGAAGCTTGCGTTGGATGGGCTAAACAGCACTTGTCCTGGGGACCTCGAGAGTGGGCTAATCACATCTGGAGCGACGAATCGAAGTTCAATATGTTCGGTACTGATGGTATTCAATGGATTCGACGTCCTATTGGCTCCAGATATGCTCATCAGTACCAATGTCCGACGGTAAAACATGGAGGTGGATCTGTGATGGTTTGGGGATGCTTCTCCGACACTTCCATGGGTCCATTGCAGAGAATTTTGGAACCATGGACCGATATGTGTACGAAAACATCCTGGAGAACGCAATGCGACCTTGGGCAAGAGCAAATTTGGGCCGATCGTGGGTGTTTCAGCAGGATAATGACCCGAAGCACACTTCGGGTCATGTCGCCAATTGGTTTCGACGTCGCCGTGTGGATCTCCTAGAATGGCCAAGTCAGTCACCGGACTTGAATCCCATCGAACATATGTGGGAGGAGCTAGAACGACGTCTCAAAGGAGTCCGAGCCTCCAATGCCAACCAGAAATTCGCTCAACTCGAAGCTGCTTGGAAGAGTATCCCGATGACGGTGCCAGGCTGTTATTGATGCCAAAGCATACCCAACCAAGTATTAAATCACTTTTTATAGTTACCTTCCTTTTGTTTTTGACCTTCGGTGATTCTAGAGCTTATTTGTATAGATCTCCAAAAATGTCAATTTTCATGAATTTTCGAAAAAATTGAATAAAAAAAATAATTTTCAGCAGAATTTCAAAATCAACTTGACAGAAAGGTTTCTGATAGTGCTGAAAAAATGTCACAAAAAATTTGGGTCAAAAAGTTAACATTCCAAGAGGTTATCGTCAAAAAACTAGTTGTCGCATTCTTTATCGCCAGTACTGTATGAAAATTGTAAATAGTTTTCCGGAAGGAAAAAAAGTTACGGACCGTTAAAGGCCACTATGGCAAAAGAAATTTCGACAATTGAATTTGTCTCGATGAATTAAATTGTTAAAATTTCTACTGCAATAGTGGCCTTTAACGGTCCGTAACTTTTTCCGTAAAAACAGCATTATTTATTAGTTTTTTTAGCAGATTCTCACACACTCTGCAAACGCCGGGTTATCACCATTCCAGGAATACGTAATACAGTTTTCATATACCTTCATGCATACGGTCTCTAACATGCGTGATTCGTGGGAATTCCCAACCAACTAATAAACGTGAGCACAAGTTTCTTGTTTCCCCATTTTTTTCCTTTACTTTTCATCATATAAGCCTACTGATAACTTATATTTCTTGGCGTATCACCACATATTTTATCATTCAAACTATGCAACTAACATCAAAATCAAACCATTTTTACAAGCGTCATCATTTTTTAACTATGCTTGTTTGTTAAAGGGAAACATTACCACGAGCTGACACTCATAAATTGCAACTTCGGGGAACGGTAGAAAGCCGGCAACCACCGGAATTATAGTCAATGCGAGTTGTCCCAAACCGCTGTCCTTCACAGTCACCACTGAAAAACAAGTTTTTGAAGAAGACGAAGCCTTTATACATACTTTTCGTTCTCTCAACCAGTGTCCATATCCGTTCATCAGAGTCTATAACTACTAGTAGAGTGCTGGAAACCGGTCGCAAACAACGAAGCGAGATGACAAAATGACACGGCGATGTGGCTCGACATAATTGGGCGCCTGGCTGCTGTGAGAGTACTTGTGTGCAAAACTCAAATTGCACATGTGGAACCGTCAACTCCAAGTAGTCGTCAAACGTGTACTCGTGCGATGGTGATTCGTCTTTGACAGTGTAAACGACGCAAAGGCGATGTTTGACGAGAGAACCTTTTGTGGGAAGACTCCAAACCATATTAACGACGCTTAGAATACGATTTTCAATCGGAAAAGTCGTCAAAGGTGTTGCCACGTGCAGATTTTCCGATTCCGTGGTAGCAGTCGCATCCGAATTAGAAACGAGTAAAGCAGGCGGAGATTCTGCGGTCAAAACTGCTGAATTAACAATTGTCGTGATGTTCGGGCCAGCGGCACGATTTATCTCTACTTCCAGGATAATTCTGAACAATTCAAATCTATTTTTCTCACTATATGGAAAAGTCCCACTCTTTGGTTAACATTGAAGTTTTGCTGGTGATAACCATGATAGGGACGAAATAAAGCGAGAGGTTGTACAGCCGATTCATCCATTTTACGATAAGCTGCAAAATTTAGAAATATTAAAAACTGAGAAATGTGGTTTTCGTGTCTTTCAGTTTTCGTGCAAATGCTCAATGTGGCCGACAAAAAACTGAGACGACAATGTAAAAATGTATCACAATTTCGGTGTTCGGGACTAAGTTTTTGAGAGTTTTTGGGGGGTCATCTCTCGCATCTCTGCGTTTCCATTTTCACACGCTTTTAGCCAAACGTGGCAGCGATAAGCGCGTTTGCCTCTATTTAAAGTCTTGCACGATCACACGCTCTGCCGAAATTACTAATTAAAACTGCGCGAAAACTCGGAAAATTCTACGACTGAACTGAAATTTTGGAAAGTAACAGGCAAAAATACTCCAGTGATCGGATCCATGAAACTGGAAAACGAGAGAAATTATTAATGATGGTGGTGAGAGATGCAGAGAAACAGACAACCCCATTTTCCGGAAAATATTACGTATTCCTGGAATGGTGATATTGCGTCAAATGGTGTACATTGCGGTCTCGCCACGAACGGTGTTTGCAGACTTGTCGATTTACGCGCAAATTTGAATTTTTCCATTTCGAAATTTTTCAACGACGGTGTTTGCAGATTTGGTTTAAAAAAATAAAAAACGGCACTATTTTTGTTTTTATTTGTACCGTTTTTAATTTTTTTTTTTTGAAAACAAATCTGCAAACACCGTCCGTGGCGAGACCGCAATGCACACCATTTGACGCAATATCACCATTCCAGGAATACGTAATATTTTCCGTAAATTAGAGTTGTCTGTTTCTCTTCGTCTCTCACCACCATCCTAAAAAATTTCCCACGTTTTCCAGTTTCACGGATCTGACCTCTGGAGTATTTTTGCCTGTTATTTTCCAAAATTTCAGGTCAATCGGAGAATTTTCAGAGTTTTCACGCAGTTTTCTTTGTTATTTCGTGAATAACATTAAAATGTTATTTCTCGATTCACGGTGTGTTGAGAGGCACATGAAAATTAAAATTTAAATCTCGCGGGAAAGTTGCCACCTCACTCGAGAAAAAAGCGCGCGAAATTGCGTGTTCAAAACGTCGATACTGAGGCGCCGCAGCAAATTTTTATATTTTTTTCTTGTGGGTTCATATCTTTTGCATGATTCTAAATATTTAAACAATATTTCCATATTTATTTTATGCAGAAAACGTATTCCGCCAGCGCCTCTTTTTTGAAAATCCAAACCGTTTCAAATCTGTAACAACAGCGATTCCTAAAATCTGTGTGAGCAGTAGAGCGCATTTTCACAATGTACTCTTCAACACGCCCTTCAATTCGAAAGCTAGAGTAGCCACATATTTTCCGTTTGAATTTTCCACGCCAAGAAAAATGAAACGTCTTTAACGTTTTGATTCAATGTTTACCATCATTTTCTCTTATAACGAATAGTTATCTAATTTATGCGACGCATAAGGTTATACTGATAATAACGCGGAGCCGAAAGGCGTGTCTACTCAAATAAGTGGTGTGACACAAGTTTTCTATAAAAGGCAAGCAAGCCATAATTAGATAAGCTTCTGAAACACAATGACATCTTCCAACACCATCAAATTCACATTTCTACTGCTTTCGCTAAACTTTTTCGTAACACAGACTGGGTCCGCGCCGCTCGAAAATTTGAGTGACTGCCCGTTTCCAAATGGAACTGACAAACAAATCCACTCCTACATGTGCTCAGACAACGAGCAATTTTCCATCACCGACATCCAGACTCTGGATAAGAACGGAAACCCAGTGTATCCAATCGATCCACGTCAAGAATTCGTTCTAAACCTCACAACGTACAACCACGGCCAGCAGATCGATGACAATGAGGTAAACGTTAAGATCTACCAGTACAAGTCTGGATGGTCTGGCGGTTGCTCATGGACTTCCATCCCAACTTTTGGACTTTTGAATGGTATTAATGGATGCGACTTTGCTCATAACTGCCCACTCAAATCGGGACCTCTTTTCTTGATCCTTCCGCTCGACTTGAGCCAGTTCTCCGCCATCATCAACATGCTCGCTGCTTATGTAAGTACATTTCTGGAGACATTTTGTAAAGGTTCAAAATTTTTCAGAAGCCATATCAACTCGAAATTCGAATGTACAACTACAACAAGGGTAACACACAGCACGAGGAGATCGCATGTGTTATGGCTCAGGTTGAGCTTTCTTAAATATTATTATTTTTTGTTAATATATTTGTGCATATTTATATATTTAGCAGCAATGAAATTTTACGGTTTGACTTATATTATTGTTTCAATTTTTGGTCGGTCACAGTAGAGATCGCGGGACAATTCAAAGCCTGTCACTTCGAAACTGGCACGTTTCGAAACTTTAGTTAATTTTTTGCTCTAAATTTTCGGGAAAATTTTAACAAATTCTCCGAATTTACAGATTCGGCCACAACGCACGCGGCTTCAAGCCCGACAATAACATAAAAACCCTCTTACACTTCGCTTTTGGACGGCTGCCGATTCGCAGATGCTCGAGTCAATTTTCAATTGAATTTGCACGGAAATTATTCGCGTTTCTTGAGACTTGAACGGTTCCAGTGTCAAATTCAGGCTATTCCTCCATTCGTTATCTTCGAAAAACTGGAATTTATCGGTGCAAGCTTCAACTTCAAGTTCCGTTTCTCGGTGAATATCGCACATTGCTTTAATTTCAATTTTCAAATGTTGCATTATGCCAGCAAAAAAGTCTAAAATATGTCTTTTATATCACGAACTCTTTGTATATTTTTATTCCTAAACACTCACGTTGACTCTCATTAACTATAGAAACCGCGTGTGGCGTGAAAACGCAGTACAAAACCGGCGGGCGTCGAGAGATCACATTCGAAGTGTTGTAGACGGTAAAGGGCGTGCAAATGGAAACCTCTTCAAGCAAAAAACAACCAATTTCCGTAATATCAGTGGAGAAATTCTGAAATATGTAAATAAATTTTTTAATTGATTTCAAAATAATCCCACAATTGTATTTTCCCCTTGCTTTAGAGTCATCAACTCTGATTCAACCAATAATGTCTTCTTGCTCTCTTCACTCGACTGTGATTGTCCTACCCATTTTAGTTCTGACACCAACCGACAAATATTCTCTTTTTTCTGTAAAATGAACATTTAGATTATTAATTTAATGAATACATATATTGTCGTCTGCCGCGAAAGCAAGTGCGATGCACTGAACTTGGTACTTTTTGCAAATTTCCGCTGTTTGAAAAATTTGAAACGCATGTAAATATTTGATAGAATTTTCTGTTTGAATGTATTACATATTCCTGGGATGGTGATACCGCGTCAAATTATGTACATTGCGGTCTCGCCACGGACGGTGTTTGCAGACTTGTGGATTTACGCGCAAATTTAATTTTTCGTATCGAAATTTTTCGACGAATAAATTCCGTTTTTTTTTTGTTATTGTGTGTGACGTTTTTAGATTTTTTTTTTTCAACTCTATGAAATTTTAAAATGTTTTCCGGACTACTGTCTAGCATTTTCATTTCAATATTCGATTAAAAACATTCAAATTCCATAGATTAGAAAAAAAATTAAAAACGGCACAAAAAATATTTTAAAAAAACGGAATTAATTCGTCGAAAAATTTCGAAATGGAAAAATTCAAATTTGCGCGTAAATCGACAAGTCTGCAAACACCGTCCGTGTCGAGACCGCAATGTACACCATTTGACGCGGTTTGACCATTCCAGGAATATGTAATACCGATTTAAATATGAATTTAGCCGGATTTTCGTCAAGATCTTGGGGATAATCCAGAAACTTTTCACAAAATATTACGAATTTGCTTGTAATTAATTATTTTAACAAGGAAAAAAACAAGAAAAACGAAAAAAAAAACCACGAAAAACATAAAATAATAAATTTTTCCGTGGAGCGCGCTTGCTTTCGCGACGGCTCGACATAAAAATATATATATAAATTACATCGTGACGTAACGATAAAGCGGATAAATTGCACTCTTGAGCTACAGATGTTGTAGGATTTTGCGAAAAGTGTAGTCGAATTGTACAATTTTCCAAATCGAATTCCATTTTGGAAGTGACTTTACAATGAATTTCCAATTTCGAATCTGTGGTTTGAACTGCATCGAAAATTTCAATTTGTACTCTAAACAGCTTTTCATCCGAAATTTTTCGCAGGCTGAAATATATTTTACAAATATTATTTACATTTCACAACAAATGAATCTTACTCGACAGGACTTCCAGACTCCTCTGCTTTTTGCTTACACTTTTTGGCAAACAAATCATTTAGTTCGGACGATTCGCCGTTCTCGCACCGCGAAATAAACAATATCAGAGAAAGTAACTCGTCGGTCGACGAGTTCGACTGCAAAAGTTCCTTGCACACATTTTTGAGCATTATGGCGGTAGACAACTGGGTTGGCATAGTTTTCAGAGCCTGCCTTCCAATTGCTAATTTTTGTGTCGGACATTTTGCGTTCACACTCCTTAAATTGAGAGTTGTTTGTTTTAAAAGAGGTGTCGGGGAAAGTGGCTTGAAATGTAAATTAAAATCACACAACATTTTTTTCTGATTTTTTAAAAGAAATTTCACAAAAAATTGAAGACCACGGGGAGTACACGAAGTCATGGTCTCGGAAATCGGCCAGCATTTTTTTTTGTTTTTGAAATGGAGAAAACCTGTATTTCCGTTTATATTGTGTTTTCAATCGACTTGCGACATGAGAACGCGAGACCCCGCCCACTTATTTGTGCGCTACCTGTCTGCGTCTCTTCAAATATCACTGTGTTCGCGTGGTCGCGCACAAAAAAAGTGGGCGGAGTCTCGCGTTCTCATGTCGCAAGTCGATTGAAAACACAATATACCTGGCGAAATTTTTGTTTGCCGATTTGTGAATAATTTATCAAAAAAAATATTGAAAAATGAGGGAAAGAGAAGAAAAAACCTTCATGAGAAAATGATGGCCGCCGGTTTCCTAGGCCACGACTTTGTGTACTCCCCGTGTCTTCTATTTTTTGTTGTTGTAAAATTTGGCAAAAAATCAGAGAAACATTTGTTTTCAATCAAGTTGCGACGCCAAGAGGTCAAACTCCGCCCACTTTTTTTCACGCTAACATTAAATTTTAGTGCATTTTGAATTATAGTTTTGTGCGATTTTGATGTGTATTTACATTTCAAGCGACTTTCCTCGGAAAGATAACCACCTTAGATATGAAAACAACTTGAACGTGGTGTTCAGCACACATCTGTGCCGGTTTGAGTTATGCAGTGCATTTACGCATACATCGTGAGCTTTCTCCAGTTCTCCGCACATTCTTTCCCCGGATTCGAGCGCCGAAATCAAAACTTTCGATTCCGAACTCGGTTTGATTTTCAGCCAATTGCAAAGATCGATAGTGTCATTCGGGTTGAGTTTTACTTGCTTTGCTAGCACGTGAATCGCATCAAAACGGGCAAGTTGTAGACGTGCAAGAATGTTCGGTGCCACGTTGAGATGGGAAACATCACAAAGGAGTTGGCAGATGGAAAGGGACTCACTAACAGTCCACCATACCCAGCAGCATGTCATCGCAATATCTCGTCTATTCTAAATATCGCATTTACTCTAATTGCCCGGCACCTCTAGTTTCTCTGGTTTTTTTATGGGGTTATTCACGGAAAACAGAAAAATATGCAAAACATTCAGCGAAAATTCGGAGAATACTCCGATCAGTCTTAAATTTTGGCAAGCAATGTCAAAAATACTCCCGAAAATGACATGTGCAGAAAATTTCAGACCAAGATATCGATTTTTCTGAAAATTTTCAAAATCGATATTTTGGTCTGAAATTTTCTGCACATATCATGTTCGGGAGTATTTCTGACATTGTTTGCCAAAGTTTCAGACTGATCGGAGAATTCTCAGAATTTTGACTAAATTTTTGCATATTTTTCTGGCTCCGTGAATAACCCGATTAAGGACAAGTCATCGCTTCTTTTTTTTCAATTATTGGCGTGATTTCAGACATTTTCAGAAAGGTTATAGTAATGTTCTTATTAAACGCCAAATTTTGGCTAATTAGAAGTTCTGTTTTGGGTTTTTTTGTTGTTAAAAAAAATAAACTTTGAAAAATAAGCCCGCAGCCTCTAATTGCCCCGGCATCCAATCAGGAGGTTCGGAAAATAAGCCCGCGTGCCGGGCAAATAGAGTACTGTGAAAACTGTAATTGAGTTGCATTCTCCACTTTTGAGGGTTTATTCACTAATTGTAAATGGCAAAAAACTGCGCGAAAACTCGGAAATTGCTCTGATTGACCTAAAATTTTGAGAAAAAAAGGGCGGGGTTTCACGCTTTCATGAAGCAACTCGACTGAAAACACACTGCTTCTCGAAATTTCAAGTCAATCGAACATTTGCCGATTTTTCGCGGTTTTTAGCAATTCCGTGCATACATACCGTAAATTCTCTGATAGAACGGCCGGCCGTTTTATTTTTCACTAGCCTCCTTGGAGGGCCGGTCTATTTTAGGGGGCCGTTATATTATAGGGTTAGGTTTACTTTTCAAAGTGTTTAAATTTGTATTAAATCTTGAGGATTTTCCATAAAAACGACACAAATGTATGACAACACAAAATTAGAAACCGGTCAATAAATAACAATTGAAAAAATCTAACCAAATTATTGAAAAAAGTGTTAAATTCATTTCTATATGAGAGGGGTCGGTCTATTTTAGGGGGGGCCGCTCTATTTTAGGGGGCCGTTCTATTAGAGAAATCACGGTAACCCTATTAGGGAGGGCTTCAATCAGAGGGTGCACAATTATTTTTCAAAAGGGCTTTCTTTATTGAAAATTTCCTCCCCAATTTTTGGAAATATTTTATTAAAGCCAAACAAAGGGTGGCAAAAATTACGTAAAACGGTAACAGAGACAACAATAAAACAAAGAATTTTTCCGTGGCTGTCGCGTTGTTTGTTCGGATCTTTTTTGAAGTTCAATGTGAAATTCAACCGTCCTTTTCGTTTTCGAGTTGCATCGATTGTCTGACATTACCTCTCCGTCAGAGATTTATCTGAAAATAGGAATAGAAAAGAATAATAATAATAGCAGTGGAAAATAAATAGAAAACAAACATAAAAAGGTTTATTTACAAATAAAAGCTGATCGAAAAGTGGTCGAAAAAGAAAACATTGCTATCGCTGGCGGCAAGTTTGCGTACATAGAGGGGTAACTCAATTACATTTTTTACGGTAGATACGGTAAATATAATATAATTCTTACAATTAGTTGTTTTTTTTTTTTGAAAAGATTAAAACTTACATTCATAACGTTGTTGAACTCTTTCACCGATTCAATAGTCGCCAAACTTTTTTTCATAATCAAAAATACACAATCCGATCGTAAACTCGGTGCAGCATCCAAAGATTTCATTTTATTCTGGTACAAATGAATAGCCATCAAAATTTGTTGACACAGTAAATAGTTCATCATTCCCAAATAGTGAGCTTCATTTTTCTGAAACTTCTGCACTGAAAAACTAGCTATTAGGCTCGGTCGATCCTCCAGTTTCGTGTTTAACAGTTGCGGAATCCACCTAGGCGAATTTTGTTCACCAGATTTGCATCCAAAATCGTTGAGAAACTGTTCCAGATCGTCGAATATGGTGGCAGCATACTCTAGTGCTCCAAAGCTCCAGAACATTTTTCCATATTCGATAATGGACGAAAAATAGGAAAATGGTTCCCAACTATGCTGCTTGCGTTTTTCGTACGCCGTCTTCAAAGATGAATCCCAGATTTCTGTTACCAAATTCAGATGGGCCCACAGAAATTGTTGAATTCCTTGAATGAACGAGACTAATGCAGACTGATCCGAAACATCTGGCAGTTCAAAAAGTCGATTCGTATATTTCGCAAAATCGTTCTTTATTTTTTCCATAATCGCATTTTTTGTTTTTCGATCTTTTGCTCTAGATGTATTTATTGCTATTATCCATTGAACGTCTGGCTTTGAATTGAGCTAAAAAAAAATCAATTTTTGTTGAGATTGCAATCTTGGTTATTAATGTTTCAAATATTGAATTTTTAGCCTTTTTCTCCTTTTTATTTATGTACAAACCCCCAAAAATAAACCTCACCTTGACAAACCAATCGGAAACATTATGGCGAACTTTGTTGCGATATTCATCCACCGTCGTCACGCTTATGTTGAAAATGTGCAAATAGGCGATTTTAGTAATTTCAGTGGGCGAAATGTGCGGTCCGAAACATAAATTCTCTTCGTATGGAACAAATTTCAGTGGAAACGATAATCGGTGAGGAAATGACTGCCCGTTTCTTAAAAAAATATACATTTTCGTTACAGTAATGTATTGTGAAAACAAAAAAAGAAATTGTGACGCAGTGTTTGCGTAATTTTTAAAATTCAAATGAAAATGGGAACATTTAAAGGTAATTTTACAGAAGCGCCCCCCACACCACTACTCTCCCCCCACAACTGGAATAGGCCCCCCATCAGTTCATTTTTAGTCCCGACTCAGGGTGGGGGGGCACTTGTGTGAGGGGGGTTCTTGTGAAATGTCATCATTACAGAAGTATCCCCCCATAACTGAGAGGGGGGTCGATTCTGTAAGCATAGGTAATCTTTCAGAAGCGCCCCCACAACATTTCATTTCCGCCCCCCTCAGGAAAATTACAGAAGAAGCCCCCACCACGGATTTCATCCAAATTTGATAAACCTGCTGGGTTTTTTTATTTTAAAAGTAACTTACATGTTTCCCTGGCGTTCAGCTCACATTTAAAGATCAATTGGTATAGATATTATATAGATATAGATGGATCTTTATAGAACCGCACATAAACTTGAGAAGCATCGTTCTGCCACGTACGATGGTAAAATGAGAAATAAATTAGAAAAAAGGAATATGAAAATACGTGTATGTCTTGCCACGCATTTAAATGTCACGCTTATATGATATTTTTCTCTTTTAAAATATTTTTACGTGAAATTTTATTTTAATCGTGAGGGGGGCTCTTCTGGGGGTTTCCCGTGGGGTCCTGAACTGTAATGTTGGGGGTGCACTTCTGTAATTTTACCCATTTAAATACGTTCATTTGCTATGCTATTTCTTTCATTTTCGTCTTTATTTACAAAGTACGCAAACACCGCGTTGCAATTTTTGTTATCCCAATACAGTAATGTAAATAAACATAAACAAAAATTTACGTTTTTTTCCATACAAGAGGAGTCCGTAGAAAATAGGAAGAAAGAGCATGCTGGTAGACGGAAAAGTTTTGATCTATGCCCGTGTCTGAAAATTCAGAAATATTAAATTACCGCAAAACCTGCAATAAGCTTTGAAAATAGCCAATTTTGTCACAAAATGTTTCGGAGCGCATTTTTCTACACAGTTGAAATGAGTGCGACCGTACCCCTTAAAACAATTTTTTTAAGTCCAATTTTTTATTGGTTTACTCATTTCAACTGTGAAAAAATGCGCTCCGAGATATTTCGTGGGAGGAAAATTGGCAATTTTCAAATTTTATGAATATTTAATAAAGTTTAAAAACTTACGTGAAATAAGTACACAACTTTTAACAAACTTCTGCGACAACTCATTCAAATCTAGCGATTCTCGATCCATGTCGATATTCAATAAATATATATTTAAAAATACGGATCGAAGCAATTGAACGCGAATCAAACTATTTAGCCGTCTGTTGTTCATCCGACTCCACGCTGTGACTCACTCTCTCGCTTTACCCCTCACTGTCTATGTCTCCATTGCCTAAACGCGCCAGCATTCTTCTGTTTCGTCTGGCACCCTCTCGCTCTATCTGTTCTTTACAAAATGGACTTACGACGCTCCGATGTTCCAGTCAAAAACTGCAGAACATCGGAGCGTCGTAAGTCAATTTCGTTCGTAATATTTATGGGGCTATTCACGGAACCAGCAAAATATGCAAAAGACGTCAAACAATGTCAAAAAACGAATGAAAATGTAAACAAGTTTTATGGGGTTATTCACGAAATGGCAAAAAATAGCAAAAAACGGCAAAAAACTGCGCGAAAACTCGGAAAATGCTCCGATTGACCTGAAATTTTGGGAAATAATTTAGAAAATTCTCGCGGGCATTACCCCAAAATTTCTGACAAAAATATCCATTTTAAGCATTTTCAGAGAAAAATGCAATATTTCTTAAAATTCGATATTTTGGTCTGAAATTTTGTGGGAATGTCCGGAAGAGTTTTTCCCTTATTTCCCAAAATTTCAGATCAATCGGAGCATTTTCCGAGTTTTCGCGCAGTTTTTGCCGTTTTTTGCTGTTTTTTGCCATTTCGTGAATAACCCCATTATTGTTTTCATTTCTTTTTTCTTGTTATTTTTTGAACTTGTTTATATTTCCAAATGGGTTACGGTCGCACTCATTAAAACTGTGTCATAAAATGCGCTCCGAGATACATATATATTTCATGGGAAATTAGCTATTTTCAAAGTTTATGAGCAGCTGCTGAGACGAGAATATTTTCTTTAATTTATTTTTTTTTTGGTATTAAAATGATCGCATTCCTCGAAGACAAACCAAAAAAAAAAAATTCGGCTCCGCTATTTATATAACTCCATAGAGCACACTTTTCGATAGTTTCTTTTTTGCCATCTTCATGAAAATTGTAAGAAATTGTATGCAGCGCGTATTACGCCCCGATTATCTTATTCTTTTTTTTTTTGAGATTTCATAGGCTCCAGGCAAGCCATTCTCGCCGCCTATCGTATGTCAGGAAACAACTTCCAATAATTTTTTAACAAAAATCCAAAACAAAAATAGTCGTCAACATACCGTTCATGCCGTGCGGTAAATCTGGGAGAACATGGCGATAGAAGATTAAATAAAATTATGAACATTTATTACTCCTTCACGAAGCGCTGCCAGTCGTCGATCGCTCGCTCGACAGACTGCCAGTTTTACATGAAAAAGTAATGTCAATAAATAAATAAAGGTGGAATATAATATAATATAATACAAGACAAGACAAACAAACTTCCAAATGCGCAAAAGCTATTACATATTCAAAATCGAAAGGTTAGGAAAGTAAGAAATTTTAAAAACGTCCTTGAGCCGCTTGATTAAAAGCTGCTCCGGCAGCTGCCTGGGTAGCAGCAGTGGCAGCTCTCTGCACTCCAGCATCTGACATGACGCCGTTGGTGAATTCCTGTCGCGCCTTGTCAATAGAGAAACCGGCGCCGCGGTAGAGGCGGTGAACTCGTACCAGCGCGGTGAGCATACCAATCAGTGCCACGGTGAACGTAATTGCAGAGACTAACATGAGCAAGGCGATTGGAATGGAAGCTGGAAAATGAAAATTTGAAAACGTTTCCTTTGACTTTTGACTTACTTTTAAAAGTGTCCAGGGCATTTATCCAACCACACGCATAGGATGATAGTCCTAGGGTTTGGACAAAAGTGAAAATGCAGTGGAAGAAGAGGACAAAGAAAAATACCATAAAGTTGAATGAAGAGTCATTGCGAAATGCCTTGTAAACCGGCCGGAACCAGAATAAGAACGAGCACGGCGAAAACAGAGCCAACTGAATGCATGCCAGGAAAAGCTGTCCGATCGAGCCGGACGCGAAAATCATGTAGAACAGTGAGGCCACAACGTTAACCACTAGCGCAAGCACATAGACGAGAAAAACGTAGTAGGCAAAGGTGACAGTCTTCTGAAACTGGACGGGGATCTCAACTTCAATATCCTGATAGAAGCACGGCTCCACTGGGATGATTGTTGGAAGTGGAGGCCAGTTGTGTGGACGTGGAGCATTGTTTGAGGCGCCAGTGTTCACTTAAATACTTTATTTACCACCATGTTGAAATCATATTATTTAAAACGCACAGTTATTGGCCGCATTTCGTTGTCTTCTATCCAGCTCTTCTTCACGGATTCTCAATTCTTGAGCCCTCCGCTCCAACTCCTGCTGTTTTCGGAATAGCTCGTCGTCCATTCCCGCCGTTTTGGTACCGAATTCGCTTGGTGCGACCTAAATAAATATAATTATTTATTTTCCATCCGTGGCGAAATCAAGTGCGCTCCACGGAACTTAGTTTCTGTTTTTTTTTTTGATTTTTCGCTAAAATTCTTCGTTTTTCTTGATATTACGTGTTCCTATGGTGTACATTATGGTCTCGCCACGGACCGTGTTTGCAGACTTGTGGATTTACGCGTTGATACAAATTTAAATTTTTCCGTTTCGAAAATTAATAAATCCCGTTTTTTTTTAATTATTTGCGCCGTTATTAATTTTTTTAACTTACAATTATAGTCGGCGAATACATCATCAACCTCGCTCTACTGCAAAACTCCTGTAAAACGGTGTTGCACTTGCGAGATTAACTCGAATTCTAGTTTTTATACTTATTTTCAACGGAAAATGACGTATCCACGACGAATTGCAGTTAAAATTTGATTTTTTGCTTAAAAAAAGGCGTACTACACTGTTGAAAATTGAAAATTGCCGTAGAGCGAGGCTGATGATGCATTCGCTGAGTATAAATGTTTATTTCAAAATGAGTGAAAAATTTTAAACGCTAGTCCGGAAAATTTTCCAACTCGATAGTTAAAAAAAAATTTTAACGGCACAAACAATAAAAAATAAAGGAATTTATAAATTTTCGAAACGGAAAATCCACAAGTCTGCAAACACGGTCCGTGGCGAGACCACAAGGTACACCAAATGACGCAATATCACCATTCCAGGAAAACGTAATATTTTGTGAAACAATTTCCGGGCCATGCGCCTCTATTACAGTTTTTACTGAATTTATTTATTTAAGTTTCGTTCAAATTTTTAATGGGGTTATTCACGAAATAGCCTAAACCAGCAAGAAAATGGCTCTGGGACGTTTCGAAACTTTTTTGCGTAGCGGTTTTCGCCAATTGACAAAAAAGCTCAGCAAAAATCCGGTAAATGCTCTGATTCGCCTGAAACTTTGGGAAATATCGTCCAAAAAGGCTCTCAGGCCTGCCCAGAACATTTCATACCAAAATATTGACTTTTTCTGAAAATTTTTAAAATCGATATTTTGGTCTGAACTTTCTGAGCATATTTATCCAGGACTATTTTTGCCTTTATTTCTCAAAATTTCAGGTCAATGGGAGCATTCTCTGAGTTTTCGCTGACTACTAGAAAACCAAATAAATCACTAACCCGATTCGCGGCTGGTTGAACATTCGACGAGCCGGCTCGGTTCGAAAACGGATTAAATTCCTCGTTTGAATTGGTTGCCGCCGCAGGAGGTTGCGTTGGAACCGTTGCTGCTGGTGGTGGAGCCTGAAAATATTGCTAGTTTGAGAATTTTTTAAAATTGAATTAAAACTTACATCAAAAGGGTCTGCAAATGGATTTTCCTGCATTGTAGATTTATTTTAAGAAGTCAGTCTAAAAACTAGTTAACTTTAAATTGAATTTCAAAGACGTTAAAAGCCAGATTTTGAAATATTCCGATGGAAAAGAAAACTATTAATTTTTATGCCTCGGTGAGCAATTTAATGACAGTAACTTTAATTCAATACAAATCTGCATGAACATTCTTTTAAGTTAAACTACAGAAAATTTAGTTAAACTGGGACGAAAAATGACGAGAAAAGCGACGCGTGTGATCGAGCCTCGGCGTCTCTCATCTCTAGGGCGTGCAGGAAGAGCACGATTGCATCGCAACTCGTCGGATGATTTTGAGCCTTGCAAATAAAACAAAACAAAAATAGAACAAAAACAAATGGGATTTCGACATCTTTCAGAGATAGGAAATGGGGTAATTCCACAAATAGCAACGAACGTGATCAGATAATTTTGGAGTGAAATATATAAAAACACAAAAAAAAAGATTCAAATTCATTTCAAATAATTTGAATTCGCATAAATTGTGGCTCTCGGTCGTTTGGAAATTTTTTCTGCATTTTGTCGTAGCGGTGTTTGATCAGTTTTGATCATTTTTGAAAGCTTTCGATATTTTGGTCTGAAACTTTGTGGGAGTGTCCGGGAGAGTTTTCCCCCTCATTTCCCAAAATTTCAGGTAAATCGGAACATTTTCCGGGGCGCCAACATTACCTTAATGGGGTTATTCACGAAATGGCAAAAAATGGCAAAAAACGGCAAAAAACTGCGCGAAAACTCGGAAAATGCTCCGATTTACCTGAAATTTTGGGAAATAAGGGAAAAAACTCTCCCGGACATTACCCCAAAATTTCAGACAAAAATATCGATTTTAAGAATTTTCAGAAAAAAAAACAATATTTCTTAAAAATCGATATTTTGGTCTGAAACTTTGTGGGAGTGCACGGCGTGTTGGAGGCTACGTTTTTGAATTATTTTTCAAAAGCGAATTTTCGCGCGCTAATCTACTCTCGCGTCCCTGCGTCTCCTCCGCAGAGACTTGTGTCGATTTACGAGATTTTATTATTTCTTTATTAAATACTTTTCTTTGTTTTTTTTTCCTTATTTATTATTTTTTTTTTATGTTTCTCATCAAAAAAAAAAATATATTTTTGAAATAATTGTTTTTGAGAGTAATGTGATAATTTTTTTATTGGAAAATTGATTTTAAGTTGGTTTTTTCGTAAATAAACAGTTAATTTTAACTTAATTTAAATTCTGAAAAACAAAATACGAAAATTGTGGCTAAAAATGCGAAAAACGTTATATTTAGCCAAAAAAAAAAACATATCTGGCAAAGCGCCAAAGATTTTTGGCAATACTCCAAGAGAAATATATGGAGGCGCAGAGAAACACGCAAAAGTGTGCCAGGGCGCGTTTGCACTTTCGTAGGGTCCAGCATGCCGTGCGAGTGTCCGGGAGAGTTTTCCCCCTCATTTCCCAAAATTTCAGGTAAATCGGAACATTTTCCGAGTTTTCGCGCAGTTTTTTTGCCATTTCGTGAATAACCCCATAAGGAAAACTCCGATAGCGTGACAAAACCGGGGAACACAAAACCGGGGAAAAATGTCAAAACCCGGGGAAGTTCAACACTGTCACGTAAAATTGCGGATGACTCTGATTTTCCGCGCAAATTGGGGAAATTTTCCGAGACCCTGACAAAACCGGGGAAAACCACGAAACCGGGGAAAAAAATGGACAAAACCTGGGAAGAGGCTCCACCCCTTTTTGCAACTGCTGCACAATGTTTTGTACTGGAAGTGTTGAAAAAGTGCGCCGCAGACTTGCAACTTTTCCCCGGTTTTGTCATTTTTTTCCCCGGTTTTGTCTTCCCTGGTTTTGTCTTCCCCGGTTTGGTGGTTTTCCCCGGTTTTGTCAGGGTCTCAATTTTCCAGATTGTTTATGGACCTATTCATAGGATTCGTTTTTAACATTTTTTAACATTGTTAACGTTTTTTAACATTTTTTGACATCTATGAATAGGAAAAAAACAAAAACAAACAAAAAAAAAACATTTTTTTTGTTTTTTTTTTTCACTGGGGTCTGAGGAGGGAGTGAGTAAATGCGCCCGGACGCACACACGCAACGCATTCAAATGAGGCGCAAAAAATAAAAAAGGCGCGCGAAAAATTTCGCATTATCGGCACGGCCCGGCCAACGCGACGTGGCCGAGGAAAAACTTGTAATGGTACAGCAGTATTGGCAGCGAAACTGGTGTGCAAACACCGCGGCGCAACACTGCAGATTGCGCGTCAACACCAATTTGTTTTTGGTTTAATTTTGCTTTTTAAAGTTCTTAACAGCGAAATTAATTGGTTTATTCCATTAAAAATGCTTAAATAACAACAGAAAAATAAAATACAATCAAAAAATAAGATTCGGACAACAAGAAAACGAGGAAAAGTATCAAAATAGCCACAAAAAACAAAAAATATATAACAAAGTCGTGAAAACCTAATATTTTTGGCATAAAAAGGAAGATAATTATTTGAAGTACATTGGGGAAATTTTTCAGAACCCTATACCTTCATATTTTCGAGAAAAAAAAGTTTTTGTCTGAAATTTTTCACTTTTTTTCGATTCTTCGTGATTTTTCCTGAAAATCGATACATACAGTTTTATAAATTTGGTATTAAAAGAAGTAGAATTTCCTGGAGTATGTTGTGGCAAAGTATCAGAACGAAATACCAACTTGTTTTCGAGAAAAATAATTTTTGCCTGAATTTTTTACTTTTTTCCACAGTTTATGATTTTTTTTTCAAAAATAAAGTAATACAGCTTTAAATATTCAGTATCAAAAGTAGGAAAACTGCCTGGAGTACGTTGTGGAAAAGTATCAGAACGAAATACCAATTTATTTTCGAGAAAAAAAATTTTTTTCTCAATTTTTCACTTTTTTTAGCAATTTGTGATTTTTTTCGAAAATAAAGTGATACAATTCTATAAATTTTATATCAAAAAAAGGAGAATAGTCTGGAGTACGTTGTGGCAAAATAACAGAACAAAATACCAATTTGTTTTCGAGAAAAAAAGAAAGTTCTTTGTCTGAATTTTTTACATTTTTCGATTCTTCGTGGTTTTTCTTGATAATCGATACATACAGTTTTATAAATTTGGTATCAAAAAAAGGAGAATTTCCTGGAGTATGTTGTGGCAAAATAACAGAACGAAATACCAACTTGTTTTCGAGAAAAATATTTTTTTGTCGGAAGTTTTCACATTTTTCGACTTTTCGTAGTTTTTTTTTCAAAATTCATACATACAGCTTTACATATTTGGTATCAAACAAAAGATGATTGCCTGGATAACGTTTTGGCAAAAACTCGGAGAATCCAAATAATTTTTTTAAGAGAAAAACATTTATAAAAACTCACTACCTTTGAAGACTCGTGACGGGAAGTGTGCGGAACAAATGCGAGCTCGGTTGTGAGTTATCCTGAAAGTATTGTTTATTTTAAAAATTTACAAGCCTGGCTGCATCAAAAGCTACTTTTGATTTCTTTTCATTTCTAAAATGTTTTTTCTTCACTTTCTTTTAAATTTCTTTTGCATTCATTTTTTGCGTGTGCCCTGTGGCGCAGACGGTTAAGCCCTTGCATTTCAAGCGAACGACGCGAGTTCGAGTTTTTGTGTTGGTATCGGGCGCTCAGTTCGCTTCCGCCATGCAGTTTGGAAACAGACACACCAAGAAACTCAGTTACAGACCCAAACGGAATTTTATATATAAGGATGATTTACAAAAAGATAATGAAAAACGCGGAAAAAACAGAAAAAAAACGAAGTTTTATAGTTGCCGCTCGGCGCAATGCATTAAAAAGGAGGTGGCCGAGTTTCCGAAATTTCCTCGGCCACGTCGATTTGGCCGCGCCGTGATCGGAGAGAAAAACCAACGCAAAATCGTGAAAATTACGAAATCCTATCCAAAATTATTTCGCGCGCGTTGATTTTTCTCTCCGATAATGCAAAATTTTTCGCGCGATTTTTTATTTTTTGGGCCTCAATTGGATGCGCTGCGTGTGTGCGTTCGAGCGCGCTTACTCACTCCCTCCTCATACCCCAGTGTTTTTTCTTCCTATGAATAGGTCCATTAATATCATATCAATTATATTATTGAAATAATTTTGTTGGCATGTCAGTAATTATATGGATAAAAAAATTCACCGAAAAATCTACGGAACTCTGAAAAAATAATGCTGAATTTTAAAATTCAGCGTTGTCCGCAATTTTACGCGACAGTGTTGAAGTTCCCCGGTTTCGTGTTTTTCCCCGGTTTTGTCACGCTCTCAAAATTCCATAAAAAGCTTTAAAAAAATTTTGATTGTGTTAAAACACCGCGACGACAAAATGCAGAAAAAATTTCAAAACGCCCCACTTTCGAAACGTTCGAGAGCCCCAATTTATGCGAATTCACATTATTTGAAATAAATGTTGCAGGCGATTAGACACAGACTGAGAGACAGTGGTGTCACGCGACGCAACCGCAGCGCGTGGCGTCAGCGGTAAAAAAAAAGGCTAAAGTGCTTCGCGCAAGGCGAGAGTAGAGTGGCTGTGAAAAGTGGCCGGCCTAGCATCCGCTCTTTCACGTAGTCCAGCCATCAACATCGTCATCGCCCCACAGCCTCCCGCACGAGAAATGCGCACCGCTGGTCCCTAAAAAGAAGGTCTCGGCGTCTCGCACTCTCTCGCGCGTGCAGATAGAGCGCGCTTGCACCGCCTTTCATGCAGGAATGTTCAGAATTTAAGAATGCGTCGGAAACACTGAAAATCGGAAATTCAATTGAAAAAGGAATATAAATAGACACAACAGAAAATTGCCGATTTTTTGAGATATCATAGAAGAAATAATAATTTGTCTTCACGGAAATACCTATAAACAAAGATTTTTCACGAATTTCGAGATTTTTCGAAAAATTCACTATTATTTTTGGAAATACTTGATAAAGACATGTCAAGAATAATATAGTTAAGTGTTTATTTATTGAAAAAGGACAAATCAAGCGGTTTTGTTTGCCAAACAGTGGCATTTTCGGCCGCTCGAGCACGAAGTCTTATTCAGATGATCCTAAATTTCGTCTCGAAAATGTTTTCGAAAATCGGCTCCCAGGGTTTTGTAGAGAATTTTACGGCGATCATTTTTCGCTTTTGAACGAACGAAATCGTCAAAAAATGGCTTCGGTAGTTGAAAAACCAATTTCAGTTGAAAAAGTGAAAAAATGGACAAATTTTGATGGTTTTTAATTTTTTTCTGAAGAACTAGAAGACAAATCAAAAATCGGCTGCCGAGGAAAGTTTCTAAATTTTCTTGCGGTCATTTTGCGACCTCAACCGGCCGATTTGGTCAAGAATGGACGGAAAAAATAGGGTTTTAAGATTTCCAGTCATGGATCGGTGGACATCTGAAGGTACGGAATTCGGTCCCTCAAGCGCTTCAATCACAGTCTTGATGGTCGCTTTCCGTTAGAATAGGTCAGTATTGTTCGCAAACATTATTAAACCATATAAAATAGAAGTTTCGGGAATATTTTATTCGATTACTGTATTTCTCGGAATTTCAACAGAGTGGGCGGAAGAAGCGTCTGATCTTCGATGAAAACTTAGTTACTCCAGGTCGTAGATTGTATTCAACAGAAAAGAAACATATTTAAACCAAATTTATTGATTTTTGAAAAGCGACCATCATATTTATAGCACCTTTTAAATAATTAAATTAACAAAAAATAGTTTTCAACCGATTTTTGGTATAAATTGAATTTCCGGGCCCGATGATTTCGATTGTCCTTCTAGGTTGCTGATTTCATTATTTTGCTGCTGAGCTATCTGTAAAAATAACAATTTTGAGGTAATTTATCGTAAAATAAAGCAATTTTTTAGATATAAAACGGCTAGGATTTACGAAAGATTGAGCAAGTGCACCAAAAAATATTATTCCTTCCTATTGGAACACTATTTTAGACATTAGAACAAAAAAAAGTGAAAAATAGCCGAAAAATAACGATTTTAAAAGAGAAAATTTAATTAAAAAAGGTTTTGTTTAAAGGCGCATGCAAGTTTGCGGCGCGAGGCAGAGAGAGTGCCAGACGAAATACAAATTTGCTGGTGCTTTTCTCGTGTGGGAGGCTGTGTCGCCCATGGAGAGAAAGAAACCAACAATGCGAGAGAGAGGCGCAAAGCAAAGAGACACAGGGTCGACATTCTGCTACTCTGCGCTTCGCTCGCTTTTACATCTCTCGCCTCTTGCTGCGCACTCGCCGCTCTCCCATACTTCCTCCACTTGACGGCGACGCATCCAACGTGGTTGCATTTATCCTTTTCAAGCTCCCAATTAACATCTGCTTGCTGTCTGTCTGTCTGTCTCATCAACTACTGCTGTTCTTTCTTTCCGTTGTCTCTTTCAATAAATTGACTATCTCTCACTTCCCCCACCAATCAATCAATCGATACTAGATAAAATAGTATCGAATTACCGACGCGCGTCACTCCTATTCGACGTATTCGACGTCCCGTTCGTTCCCCTTTCTACACTTGACATTTTCTATGAAGATATTATGGGAGAGCGATTGGCAAGGAGCCAAAATTGAGCAGAACATCACCTATCTGTCATGGATACAACACTGCGAAAAGCCGGATCATGGCCTACTCGGAGTGGGAACCGATACTGGCTCCGTCGGTGTCACCATGACGGATTTAAAACCATCTCCTGACGATATGAATCGGTACAACTTTAACCTGCGTGGCCATCACAGTCACATCAAGATGGTCACATGGAACAAAAGTCAGTCAAAGTTGGCATCGTGTGATTCCTCTGGCATCATATACGTCTGGGTTCGCAATGAGGATCGATGGTCGGTGGAGCTCGTCAACGATCGTGGTGTGAAAGTGAGCGATTTGAGCTGGAGCCCGTGTGGCGGTTCCGCTTTGATTTGCTATGAAGACAATTTTGTGCTGATCGGAAGCGCGAACGGACAACGCGTCTGGAGCAACTCGTTCCCGGGCGCTGCCACGGTGACGTGTGGAGTTTGGGCTGCCGATTCGAAGCAACTTGTAATCGGATTCTCTTCCGGAACGATCCAGGTTCTCTCTTCGCAAGGCGCCAACATTACCGAACGTAGCTTCACCGATGAGCGACTAATGCAAATGGCGTTTTCCGCGGTACGTGATGACACCAAAGAATGGACTCTTGCCATGCTCACCTGTAATAACAAGATCATTATGATCAGCGCGTATGACCAAATCAACTCTTTGGTCTATCGCTCCCCATTCCATATTTCTCGGATGGTTTGGAACAACGAGGGTACGATTTTGGCATGCATCAACTCCAATTTCGAACTGGTAATGCTTGACACGCAATGCCGCGTCATCCACCGTGAGAGGATCGCGGTGCCCGAGAACGAAAAGAAACTCACTGCTATCACATGGGCTCACAGTGGCAATGTGATCATAGTGGCTGCTGGAGGATGGATTACTGTCGGACGGATTTTGTTTGGCGTGCCAACATTGTTTGATATCGTCACTTACGATGTTTGGAAGATGATGGGCTGTTCATCGAAACGCGTTGACAAGCTTCCAATTCCATTAAAAGAGATGAATGCTTTGAGAGAGCTCGATCATCACGTCATCCGGGTAAGCACAGATTTGAGTTTTCGTTTAAAAAAAAACCTTTTTTTTTTAAGTGTCGAATTCCAAGAGCTCAAAATTTATGCTCATTTGTCTGCAGTGTTGTCGAAGCCAGGTGTTACTGTACTATTCGACCAATGGCTCGTGGAAGCAACACGTACGTGTTGTGTTTTGAGCACTTGGGCGGTTTGGTTCCGCTGCTCATTGGGCGTCAAGTCAATCGCTTCTTGCCACAGTTCCAAATTTTCCTGTACCAGCAGGAGCATGAGATCCCAGAAAAACCACCACGTTGGGGAAATTATGGATTTGCGCCACAAGTTGGTAAGGAAACCGTTTCATATTTTTAGCTTTTAGTGTCTAATCACTTCACTTTTTCAGAAGACATTCATTCAATTATTCGTTCTCACAACCGCAATTCTTTGTGGCGTCGCAGTAAGCGTCAAATACGGGCAATAATGTCCAAGTAAGTTGACCTATTCATCTTTTTCGCATTGATTGATGACCGAAGTACGGTTGGCTCGATAACCGGTTCTGTGTGTAACGCAACTGTCATATGTCACTGTTTTATGTTGTTTACAATCCGAAAATTTACGCTTTAAAGAGACATTCTTCCGGCTGGACCGTCGAATTTGTCTGGGTTGGTCATTGTTAATGGGGTTAGAAAATATTTTTGGCATGCGAGGCTGATTTCGGTCGGGTCGGTGAAATTTTTGCTTTGAAAAGATAAATTTTTTTGAACTCGTCCAAAGTTCTAAAAATTCCTGAAATCAGGAGTTTTTTGCAGTCTAAATTGTCACAAAAAATCCCAGAAATAACAGGCGATCACAGTTGAAACCGACGCTACCGTAGTTGCTTCGCTGCGAGACCTTTTATGTTTGAACTGGAATTTTCCCGCCACTACGGTAGCGTCGGTTTCAACTGTGATGGCCTGTTATTTCTGGGATTTTTTTTGGCACTTTGGGCTGCAAAAAACTCCTGAATTCAGGAATTTTTTGAACTTTGGACGCGGCATTAATAAGCGATTAGAGTATGTTTTATCGAAAATCGATGAAATAACGAGGGAAATTGAAAGAAAAATAAATGTTTCTGGTGAAAATGGATTTTTCTAAAAGCCGTGGCCGCGGGTTTCCCAGGCCACCGCCACGATTTTTGTGTACTCCTCGTGGTCTTCCTTTTTTTTGTGAAATTTGCCAAAAATCGGAAAATGTTTCGTGCGATTTCGATGAGGTGTTCCACTGCACCTTGCATTGGGAGACTCGCTTCAAATACTAGAGAAATTGGTCAATAGAGCGCGCCTGCACCGCGTCTGCGTCTTGTATTTCGGCACACTCTCTCGCCCACTTTTTTTGAAAATATGTTTTTCAGAGCATTAAAATGCATTTTAAAGTATCTTCTCGTTCCATTTTTGGAAAAATCTCTCTGTTAAAAGGTAGCAAATTTTTTTTAGTGTTTTTAAATCAAATTTTTCGAAAATTGGTCGATTCTTCCGTGCACCCTATCGATTTTTAGTTGTTCTTCTATTTTCGCAGGCATTTTTTTATTCGAAAATTCATATTTTCTATTTTTCCCTTTCAATTAATATTTATTTTGTCTGAAATTTACAGTTTTACGTGCCATTCAACGAAAACCAGCCTTTGGTTTGGCGAAAAACCATAATTTTACAATTGCAATGCAAAACTTACGAAAATTGTGCAACTAGTACTTTATCCCATTTCTTTTTTTTTTAGCTTAACTTGAAAACTGATATATCAATTATTTTTCTTATGTAAATCGCTAAAATCACATACAAATTCAATATTTTTCTTGTTCACTGTTGGTTAAAGTGCCAAAACGTTTGTGAAAATTAGAAATTTTTGTCGAATCCCGTATTCCAGAACGAAAAAAGACTCGAAAAAAAGATTTCAACACAAAAATTCAAAACTATGGCTAAAAATGTCGGCAAAAAAGAAAGAAAAACAAAAAATTGACAGCGTACAAGTAATTATTGGCCAATTTTGATAAACTTTGTTTTAAAAACATTCTAAAATTTTTTACTTCCATTCAACAGAGCGATTTAAAAAAAAATGAAACTAGAAAATGCTGAAAAATGGATTTTAATTATCTGTTTCAAAAAAAAGTGAGCGAGAGAGTGTGCCGAGATAAGAGACGCAGGCAGACGCGGTGCAAGTGCGCTCTATTGCCCATTTCCTCTGAATTTTGAATCTAGTCTCCCCATCAGGCTTGTGCGAAAACGGGGTGCTCGAAAAAGTCGAAAACGAATTTTATTTTCGATTTTTTTTTTCGAAAATTCGAAATCTCGAATTTTTTTTCGGTTTTATTTTTCGAAAAAAAATTTTTCGACCTCCATTTTCGAGTTATTTTTTCGAAAATTCGAAAATAAATCGAAAAAAATTTTCAAGCGAGCAGAAAACGGGTTTTAAATTCATCACTGGCACTGAAGTCAGCTAAAACTTCAACTTCGCTAGAAATCCCGCATTTTTCATAAATACCGTGAAAACTCTATTAAATGGCCATCCCAATTTGAATGCCACTCTAATAGAATGCCACTCAAAACCCTACTTCGAACAATAAAATGTCACCGCCTATTTGAGTGCCACCCCTAATATAATGCCACTTTTGTAAAAATATTAGAACTATTTTTAAGTGTACCGTAGAAAATGAAATACGTATTTTCCAAGTACACTGCTCCCAAATTGTTCAAACATTTCAAAACATTTTGTAAAAAAATCGCTTCGAATAATAGAATGCCACCCCCTAATTGAAGGCCACCTCTAATATAAAACTTTGCTCCGAATAATATAGTGCCATGGCTATATAATAGAGATTTTACAGTACGTTTTATAAATCTGTCTTTAGACTCTTTCGAAACAAACGTACCATACATTTCAAATTCTAGAGGTGCGATCAAATAAATCATACTCATCTTAAAACTAGGATCTAAAATTGATCCAAACACTAGAGAATCATTATTCTCGTGTTTTTCGAGCTCCTTTTCAGTTTTTCAGACAGCCTTATTCATTCCAGTATTTTTTTCGATTTTTTCGAATTTTCTCGAAAAAATTCTCGACGAAATTTTTTTTCGAAAAAAATGGTCGAAAAAATTTTCGAAACATTTTTTTTTCGAAAAAAAAAATGCGAAAAAATTTTCGTCGAAAATTTTTTTCGAAAAACTTTGAAAAAATCGAAAATTCGAAAATTTTCGTTTTCGTTTTCGCACAAGCCTGCTCCCCATGCAAGGTGCAGTGTGTTCGTAAATCCACCACCCAAGAGTATATTTTAACCAACGTTCCCCAGAAAATTGGCACCCCTTTAAAGGAGAAATTTTTATCGGCCCCGCCAAAATTTGCCAGTATGTCCTTTTTTCCAAAAAGAGGAAAATCACTTTCCAAACATTTTCCGGGGACAAAAATTGCGCATGTACTCCACCGCTTCAGATTTCGCCGACAATATCAAACAGCCAGAAATTCGCATTTCCTTTAAAATACATATAAAATTATGAGTAATTCGTGTTTCAGAAACGTTTCGAAACCTGCCACTTCGAAAATGGGAAGTTTCAAAACTTTAATGTATTTTTAGAGATAATTTTTATAAATTCTCTGAATTCACCCGTACCAGATTCAAAAACTGGTATCCCTGGCCAAATTTTATAAATAGTGCGAACACGGCAACGAAAAATAATATTAAAGTATCGCAAAATTAGAATTACAAAACTCTAACATTTCAGACATGTACGCCCAGTTCGTCCCGACTGTCGACTGCTGCAAGTTAGCTCGAATGTCTGGTGTACTAAATTCAACATCTCCTCAATGTCTCCAACCCTCCTTCCGTCTTTTCTAGGCCAAGTTGTGTACAAAACTTCAGTTTTGCATCTGCAACCTCGCCAGATGACAATTGACTTGGCAGTTTTGAAGCGAAAGAACAATATCGAGTTGTCTGAATCGTCGAACCCGTTTAGTGACGCCAACACACAGGAAGGCCACGCGGGACCGTCAAGTGATAAAGGGCTCACTTCAGAAGAGCGGCAGTTTTTCGAGAAAGTTCTTGCCGAATGTCTTTCACTGAAGGCCGCCATGAATTCTTCAAATGTACACAAGAAAGAACCCCAACCAGAGACTTCTACCGCATGTAAACCGTCTACGTCCACTAATGCTCCTTCAACTTCTGCACAGACAACACCGTTGAGCCATCGCACGATGGAGTCAAAGTTAGACGTGACAAGTATGGCTAGTTCGGTGAGCACTTGGTATGAGGAAATTGAAACGTTAGCGTATATTGATGGAGAAGACGAAAAAGCATTGTTGGCAACGCCTTCAAAGAGCAACAATGTGTGGGGCATCGAGATGGCGAACAAGAAAGATGCCGAGGTGATAAGATCGCAAGTGGATAAGTTAGCTTCGATAGCCGAGCAGTTATCAAAGAAACACGGAGATTTCAATGTGGTGAGTTTTTCGCTGAAATTTTCTAGCTAAACATTTGAAAACGGCTAATCCATGCGTTTGTCGCGCGTCCCGATTTCGATGGTTGTTCTCTTTAACCTTTTTGCATTTCAAATTCTCGGGGAATTTTTGGCGCGGATATGGCGGGAACAGGCAGCTATTGTGTTTTCCATCGACTTGCGACATGAGAACGCAAAACTCCGCCCACATATTTGTGCGCTACCACGCGAACACAGTGATATTTGAAGAGACGCAGACAGAACGGTTAATGCAGACTTGCGTTTTCATGTCGCAAGTCGATTGAAAACACAATTTGTGGCTAATAGCCATGGGAAACGGCTAATAGTCATTGAATTCGGGGCCTGTGTCTAATTTCTTTTTTTCGAAAATTTTCCGTTTTACCCTATGCAAAATGGCGAAAAAAACGTTTAAAAACGAATCATACTCCAAATTTTTTTAAAAACCATTCTTATTATAAATCTCTGGAAGTTCCACCGGGTGCCCATCGGAACCTAGGCCATGCAGAACAAGGCCAACGTCAAAATACGTATTTTCTACGTGATGACTTGCGTGTGCGAGCGGCAGAACTCTCAGAGATGGATAATATATATTCATTTGAATCAAAATGAATTTTTATCTCGTCTCAATTCAATGCAAAACAGCATATCAATTAATTAACCTAAATTTTCCTCAACCATTGAGTTTGAGCCTTCGTGTGGAGACCTCCTGGCCAAATAAATGCATGAACCTTTAAGGCGTGTACTCCGAGTGGACAAGATTACAAATGAGTTCGGTTCGAAAATATTAAAATTGATGACTCTTGTCCACTTGTAGTACACGCGTTAAAGGCGCATGCATTTATTTGGCCTGGAGGTCTCGACACGATTTGCAGAAAGGCTCAAATTCAATGGTGCAGGAAAATTAAGATTAATTAATTAATGTTGTGTTGCATTGAAGTAAAAATACATTGAAATTCATTTTAATTTAGATGAATAGGTCCATAAGAAAGAATATGATACGTTTTTAATATTTTTATTCGCTATATTTTGCATAGCCACCGAAATTGGGACATTTGGCGCAGGCCCCGAATTCGATGGCAAATAGCCACAGAAAAAAAAAACAAGAATTTCCTCATGAAAAAAATTCCCCCTTTCAGAAAAAAGACAAGGCATCGATCAACAAAATGCGGTCGCAAATGAAGACCCTACTTCGACGAGTCAACGAAATTGAGCAAAAAGTGGCGAACGACGATGTGAAAACTGAAGTTCGACAGCTTGTGAGGACGCTGGAAGAGATGAAGAAGACGTTAGGAGAAAGCGGAACGAAGAATATGCGACACGACTCGCTTTTCAAAACAGAGTCAATGCAGAATAAAACTCCGTTTTGGAACGAGCACAACCAAGTGTATCAGTTGGATTTTGGCGGACGGGTTACGCAAGAGTCGGCAAAGAACTTTCAGGTTTTGTTCTTACTGAAGTACACTTACAAATATGATGTTTCAGATCGAGTTGAACAACAATCAGGTTCTTCAGTTTGGAAGAATCGAGGGCGGTTCATACACCCTCGACTTCAAGTATCCATTCTCAGCGGCACAGGCGTTTGCCGTCGCTCTCGCTAGTATCACGCAGCGGCTAAAGTAATACGGCTGAAGAAATACTACGATGAACATGTGTACAGAAATCAATCCGCAACGAAAAATTCTTAGTTTTCTCTTCCGAATACAATACGTTTCAGTATGTTGTCTGTGATTCGAAAGTTGTTTTTCTCTTTTCTTTTTTTTTTTTAGGGATATCATCCTCATTCGCTAGGCGTATTTCCCTTCTACTAACCTACCTTTGTAATGGAGTTTTCACGTATTCGCCAGGACTGTCCCGAATACGTGATATTCATCATGTAAATCCTGCAGGAGAAATGCAAGATGTACATAATGAATAACCCATACGAAACCCTCGTTACTAATAACCTCAACCACATCTTGTCATCAATTCGAATTCTACATGTCTGTTCAACCACCCTGATTACATTTTGATGCACAAACAGATTTAATAAATTCATGTTTTCCAATGGGAATGTTTGTAACTACAAAGAGAGTGAAATAGCAAAAGGTGAAAATTCGGAAAACGCTACGATTTGCTGCTCATAAACCTTGAAAACAGCCAATTTTCTTCCCACGAAATATCTCAGATCGCATCGCATTTTATGACACAGTTGAAATGAGTGCGACCGTAACCCAATAAAACATTGAAAATAACGAAAAAAGAGAAAAGAAATGAAAAATAGGACTTGTTTTTTTAATACATTTCAATGGGTTACGGTCGCACTAATTTCAACTGTGTCGAAAAAGCGCTTCGAGACCTTTCGTGGGAAGAAAATTGGCAATTTTCAAAGTTTATGAGCAGCTGATGAGACGAGAGTAGCTGCACATTTAGGCTCTACCGGACTACCGTAATCTGCAAGATTGAAAATTGGTATCATGGCAAAAATCGTTTTTTTTTTTGCATTTTGTCCTACTTTTTGATGCAAAATGGCATTATTTAATAAAGTGACCGTTTTAATTATTTTTTTCCCTTAAACCTCATCGTGCCATAATTTCCGGAATACTCGAGAAAAATACAAATTAAATCGAGTTTAAAAAAAGGAAAATATCACATGAAAAACAAAAAATTTGAACGGCGTCGATTTCGCTGCGTATCGCGCACGAATTTGAGTCGATATGCAGTTAATTGGCCGCATGCGGGCGCGTTCAAAATTTTCTCAGCAATGTTTTTTTCAAGAATACCACAAACAGATATTGTGTTTTCAATCGACTTGCGACATGAGAACGCGAGACTCCGCCCACTTATTTGTGCGTTACCTGTCTGAGTCTCTTCAAATATCACTGTGTTCGCGTGGTCGCGCACAAATAAGTGGGCGGAGTCTCGCGTTCTCATGTCGCAAGTCGATTGAAAACACAATACTAAAATTAATAAATTCATGTTTTCAAACTATTTTGATGTTGAACGAGATCTATTGGAAATGTCTTTAACTTCGGAGAGAGTGGATTCACTCTGCAAGTGTTCTATCCAGTTGCGCGTGATTCCAACGCTGTACCCCAAAAAATCTTCAACCTTGTCCCACATTTCGCGTTCGCAGAAAATACCCTGTATTGGTAAAAAAAAATTTTTTTTGAAAAACACTTTTAAATAGACATCAAATCTAACCTGATGGCTTGCGTGTTTTAGCAAGTGCAACTGACAATTGGGAATGGTGGATTTCAGCAAAACTCCGTGCTCGTGTCCAACTATGAGATCCTTTTCGCCGTGACAAATTAGAGTGGGCGAGGTGATCTTTTTTGATTTCTCAAGACTTGGAAACATGTCGAACCACGGCCGAACCACGGACGGACGACGGCAGGCGATCCGGAAGAATGAAGTGAATGGGGCGATTAGAACGAGGGCGGCAACCTAAATAAACTGAAAAAAAACTTTTTTTTGATTTGCAATACCTTAAACTGTTCCGCAATATGCACCATCGCAGCGGTGCCCAGACTAAATCCGATAAGAATGATCTTATTGCTTGAATAGCCCAAAGTTTCCATCGCATAGCGCATGACAGCATCTATTGCCGCGTACACATTCTTCTCGTTGGTGGTTCCCTCGCTGACACCGTATCCTGGGTAATCAAATATGAGAAGATCACATTGTAAGAAGTCGGCGATATCGGCAAAGTTCGGATCCATCATCAGGCAGCAGCCAAGGTCTGACGAGTTGGGTTGAGCAAAGATAATGAGATTTGGGGATCGAATTCTATTGAAAAAAAAAAAATGAATTTGCAAATTTCGTAGAATTAAAGGAGGTGCCAAGGGGGAAAGTAGCTTGAAATTTCGTATTAGGTGGGGGATTTACGAATATCACATTGAAATCGTAAAAAAAATTTCTCTGATCTGTTATGGGGTTATTCACGAAATGGCAAAAAATGGCAAGCAATGGTTAAAAAAAGCGCGAAAACTCGGAAAATGCTCTGATTGACCTGAAATTTTGGGAAATAAAGGAAAAATTTTTCCGGACATTCCCACAAAATTTCAGACCAAAATATCGATTTTTAAAAAATATCGATTAATTTCTGAAAATTTTTAAAATCAATATTTTGGTCCAAACTTTTTTGAGCGTGTACAGGAGAATTTTTTCCAATATTTCCTAAAATTTCAGGTCTATCGGAGCATTCTCCGATTTTTCCCGAAGTTTTTTTTTTCCGTTTTCTTCCTTTTTTCCGGTTTTGTGAATAACCCCATTAGAACAAAAAAAAATAGAAGACCACGGGGAGTACACGAAGTCGCGGCTTAGGTACTCAGGTAACGAGTCAAACTTTGCTGGGCGACTTTCAAACTTTTTTAAACCTTTTGAAGAAAAAAGGGGAATTTTAAACTTTTCTGAGCCGTTTTCAATCTTTTTGTCGTCGAAATTGTTGTAAACTTTTTTAAACTTTTTCAAACCTTTTCAAACTTTTTAAAGCTTTGTTTTCGAAAATGTTTAAACATTGAACCTTTGAATTTATTACTAAATTTTAAAACAGCTTTCCCGAAAAGTTGGCACCTCCTTTAAATATTAACGTTACTTTTTCCTATTTTTATCGCGATGAAGCCACCTGATAGACTGCTCACAATACAGCTCCATGGCGCATATTTTGTGCTTGCCGTCGTAGGGTAGTGTAAAAACTTTGCAGCGAAGCAGGTGATAGAATACATCAATCGCTCTAATTTTCGGTGCAATCATTTGCGGAAGGCAAATCGACAGACGGTCGTAACCCGTTGCTTCACTGGCTTGAAAAACAGCTTTCCGATTTTTACCGTTTACGGCGATCAGGTAATAGTAGCGGCCGCGTTGAGGACAACAAAACACAATCTTTCGAAACATTTTGGTGGGATAGGGTGGAAGAATGATGTATATGATGGAAACACATATAAACAAAATTTTGTAGGCGGTTTTAATGATGTAGTTCCAGCTGGAATAAAACTCGTGGTGAGTCTCGCTCCAAAGCTTGGAATCGTGAGCTGGACAGGCTACGCGTCGTGCTACATTCAGGCAGACGGCTGATTGAAGATTGGAGACTATGTTGGCATAGTCTTCTGGGGCCACTGTGGCTGTTAACTGAATTTTTTATGCATGTTTTCGGTGCTAAATACTTTGGAATAGAACTGTAGCATAAATAAAGCCGCCTCGTCCATTGCGAATGGAGCGAATTTACAGCGCTCTGCTCTAGCTTTCCAGCTCCATTTCAAATCATAACTATTGTGTTTTCAATCGACTTGCGACATGAAAACGCGAGACTCCGCCCACTTTTTCGTGCGCGACCACGCGAACACAGTGATATTTGAAGAGACGCAGACAGGTACCGCACAAATAAGTGGGCGGAGTCTCGCGTTCTCATGTCGCAAGTCGATTGAAAACACAATACAGTGCGTAACATAAGTATAAGCGCACCCCCAAAAATGCATGGTACTGCGTTTGCATGCAATTTGAAGACTCGGGACCCTGAAAATCGTAATCAGCATGCAAAATTACCCCAGGACTACATAGCCCAAGTTAATATTCACAACACTCTTGAAATGGGCCTGAAAAGTCTGAAAAAAGTACACCTGCAACCGTAACATAAGTATAAGCGCACCCCACATAACATCGGAAAAACTCAAGAAAAACACAAGTTGATAATTAGCAGCTGTATCATTAACGTTTATAACTCCATAATCACGGTTGGACATAGAATTAGATATGCCTGGGATGTCTTAGTCAGTGTTGTTTTTGAATTCCTGCTCCAGGATACTCTACTCATAAAGAATGGCGACCTCGAGTGCAGCAATCGGCTAGAATGATTTTTCTTGGTTGTGAAATTGACGAGGAACCGTTTCTAGATGTTATCCATTGGGTTCTAGTCTAGAGAGCAAGCTGGAAAAGTGAAAACATCGCGGTTTTTAATCTTGAGCCAGTCCACTGGCATGCGTGGATGCGTTATCTTGTTGGAAGATGAGGCCATATCGACGGAGGAACAGGAGGAGTTGCTGTTTTGGGATGTTCTGACATGAATTCGAGTTGAGTAGCTTTTATACAAAATGTATTATTAGTAAACCAGAAGAATAAAAACACCGGACACCATTATGCCTCTTCCTCCAAATTCACGTTTTGAGAAATCGAATGGATCCTAGAAGAGATCGTGCCAATCGTATTCGTAACTACCCGCGTTGTTTGAATTGAACTTTTCCAATCAGAAAAACCAACTTGGAACAAATAAGATTTGGTTTGAGAGTTTTGATACCAAACAATTACTGAATTCGAATTTAAGTCAAAACCACAAATTGTTTGATCGTCGGTGAGTTGCGGCGCAGGTCTCAATACGGCTCATTTGATATTGGGATCACTTTTTTCTGTTTTCCCATACGTTTTCTTGTAAACTATGGCGTTGAGTTCTCGTTTGGTGTCGTAGCACGTCTTTAGAGAGCATGAAACTTGTCGACTAATGTTGGTTTTTTTCTGACAGACGGCTTTGGCGGCACCCCAAACTTTTCGTAAAGGTTCTGATTTCTCATATAATAGTTATTGCACGTCGTGGAATGATTCTGCAGCTTTACAATTACTCAGTTCGACCATCTGGCCGTGTTGAAAGCTTGGATTTGCGTTTCTCGGTGTTTGACTGATTTGTGCCACGTGGCATGATTGAATGATCTTTTTCGGTTTTGTTTTTACTGTGAGGAAGTTTTTTGTTAAATTCTGAAGGTACGTGACAACACTCATTGACTGTTTTCAAAAAAATTTTGAGTTTTTTCATCTGTTTTGGTGGGTGCGCTTATACTTATGTTACGGTTGCAGGAGTACTTTTCTCAGACTTTTCAGGCCCATTTCAAGAGTGTTATGAATATTAACTTGGGCTATGTAGTCCTGGGGTAATTTTGCATGCTGATTACGATTTTCAAGGTCCCGAGTCTTCAGATTGCATGCAAACGCATTACCGTGTATTTTTGGGGGTGCGCTTATACTTATGTTACGCACTGTAGGTACTTACACTGTTGTCGGTGAGTTGGCATGTGCTAGCGGTCACGTGCAATTCTGAGCATGCTCCAGCCGACTTTCGCTCGCGTTGTTCCCTGTAAGAAAGGTGATTTGGGTTTTTATTTAAAAATACGGTTTTCGGAAAACTTTGGCCAATTTGAAAAAAAAAACTCACTTTAGCCCGCTAAATCTCAAAGCAGGCTTGCACAGCAACCGCAAATTGCCGAAATTTTAGAGTTTCTATTATCAATTCAATATTCTTGCCGGCTACCATAGGCGCCCGCGAAAGTTTTATAATAGACGCAGACATAACGACACATGTCTGCGGCGACACACCCGCTCACATTTTTTGATCTACGTTCAGTTGAATTCAGTTGAATTCAGTTGAAAAGACCTGATGGGGCGGAGCCTCGATGTTTCGCGCCACTGCTTACTGTAGCCGGCAAGAATATTGAATTGATAATATTGAAAAATTCAACATTTTTATTTTCCGAAATAAATAAAAAAAAAGTTTCCACCGTACCTTAAAGGCACATAGCTGAAAACTTGGAGAGGTCTCGCACGGATATTATTTTTCAACATTTTCGAGACCCCACGAAAAGGGGGGAAAGCGTCGAAAAGTGGTAACGAAAAGGGGGGAAAATGTTTTTTTTTTTATTTTTTTTTTTGAATTTTTTTGATTTTTGTCCCGGGATTCGAGCACTTTAGTTTCAAAAAAATTAAATAAGGTCAATTTGAACATAAAACTATTATTAGAAAAAATGTCGCAAGAGTTTGCTGCACTTTTGCGGTTGGCTCCGCCCATTTCCCCCCGTTTCGTTCCCACATTTTGGCACTTTCCCTGCTTTTCGTGGGGTCTCGTTTTTTTTTATTTTGGTATTGTTTTTTCAATCGACTTGCGACATGAGAACGCGTGACTCCGCCCACTTTTTTTCGCGCGACCACGCAAACACAGTTCGATTCGAAGAGAAGCAGAGAAAACATGTCTTTTTATCTCTCGTTCTCATGCTGCAACTCGATTGAAAACCCAATATTCTTAACGTATATTTAAAGATTATAAAATGGGGCGTAGTAAAACAAGTTTTTTAATATAAAAAATGGGAAGAACTCCCTGCAAAAATGAGAGAAAATGAAGAAAGCTGAAGTGCGCGAGGGCTGCAAAAAGGAGTGTGGTCATCGCTCATTCTTATTTGGGTTACGGTAGTTTTTTTTTTTTTTGGAAAACCGAATGTGGTGTTTACAGCTTTTCCGAAACTCGAGACCCTGGCAAAACCGGGGAAAACCACGAAACCAGGGAAGACAAAAACAGGGAAGACAAAACCGGGGAAAAAATGGACAAAACCGGGGAAAAGTTGCAAGTCTGCGGCGCACTTTTTCAACACCTCCAGTACAAAACATCGTGCAGCAGTTGCAAAAAGGGGCGGAGCCTCTTCCCCGGTTTTGTCTTCCCTGGTTTTGTCTTCCTCGGTTTCGTGGTTTTCCCCGGTTTTGTCAGGGTCTCGAATCTCTGCAGAGTTGGTTTTGGTTTTTTGTTGTTGTAAATAATTATTTGATTTTCGCCATAAATTATCGATTTTAATTCCGAATTTTTAAAATTTTTTCAAAACCTTTTTTTAAAACAAACTTTCGTCCGAATTTTCCGAATAACCTTTTTCATATTAATCTCAGCAGCTGCTCATAAACTTTGAAACCGCGAATTTCCCCGCGAAATGTCTCGAAGCGCATTTTTCGACACAGCTGAAATGAATGCGATCGTAACCCATTTAAAAAATGTAAACAAGTTCTATTGTTTTCATTTCTTTTTTCTTGTTTTTCGTGATTTTTTCAAACTTGTTTTCATTTTTTGGGAAAATTCCAGTATAGCCACCCACTACAATATAGGTACCCACGCTATAATATAGCCACCCACATAACTGAAAAATGGGATTTTTCCGAATTTCTGTGGGTGGCTATTTTGAAATATATGGGTGCTTTTACTGGAATATATTATTACAGTTAAGCCACCCACTCAGTGGTAATGGGTGGCTATACTGGTTTCCTAGGGAATCTTTCAGAATAGCCACCCATATATTTCAAAATAGGTACCCATTCGACTCGCTATAGTATAGCCACCCATCATTTCAGAATAGCCACCCATTATTCCAGTATAGCCACCCATAATACCAGAATAGCCACCCACGCGGCGCCGACTGTGGGTGGCTATACTATAGCGAGTCAAATGGGTACCTATTTTGAAATATATGGGTGGCTATTCTGTAATTATCCCTTGTGAAATTCGGTCACACTCATTTCAACTGTGTCGAAAAATGCGCTCCGAGACATTTCTTGTGAAATTTGGCTATTTTCAAAGTTTATGTGAGCCGCTGCTCAGACGAGACGATAATAACCTCTTTCATAAAAGCCTGTTTCAGCTGATTGGAGATCCTCTACACGACACTTTTCTTCAAGGAAGGAGACGAGGACCTTTTCGGGTAACTTTTGGCGCGTTGGTTAATATTTATTACTGCGTCGCGAGGAGCAGACAGAAACGCGAAGTTAAAAATTTCAGTAAGTTTGAAAAAAATATAAGGCGAAGCGACCCGCTGTCCCACGGCGTGTTCGGGAATACGTTTTAGAAAACTTTTTTAAGATCAAATTCTCGAGCGCCATTTATCGCGTCTCTGTGTCTCCATTTTTACACACTTTTTGCTAGACTTGGCAGAACACCACTGTCGAGACACAGATTTGGCAGATACCCCTGATTCGATGGCTATTAGCCATCCATTGACTCACTTTATATCATTTTTGAAATAGACTCCATTCGGATAAATCATTTTTATTTTTACCGTGCAATGCCGCTTCAAACTAATTTTTCATCGAATCGGTTTTTTTAATGTCACGTCTGCTTTTATTCACGTATTTTTTAACCAATTCCATCGTTTGTTTTTCTATTGTCGGTCCGCTAAGATGGTCAAACGCGCTCCGCTGAACTCAACGCTATGCGATTTCCATTTTGGTTACCAAATTATTTCATTTCACGTTGAATTTATACGTGAAATGAAATAATTTGGATACCAAAATGAAAATCGCATAGCGTTGAGTTCAGCAGAGCGCATTTGACCATGTTGGCGGGCCGACAATACCAGCTCCATTATATTTCAAGTATCACAAGTAAGTAAGTAAGTAAGAAGATATTTATAATATGAATAAGTTAAACGAGATCAAGTGAGACACATTTTGTGAAAACTATTGCTTAAAAAGGCATCGAAAACTGGTTTAAATGTGATGCGAATTGGTGGATTCGGCTTTACATTGTACATTATTCTTATTGGCGTCGCTCCAGACATTGATGGCTGCTTTGTAAGCGTCGGCCTTCTTGCACCACTGCCGTTGGCAAGAGCGATACTCGGCTACACTGGTTGGACGAGCGCAGTTTTCTAGAAAATTTGATAATAGGTGAATCAATATTTCTGCATTTGGTATTTACTGTTTAGCAACTAACCATGAACTACAACTTTTACACGAAATACTAGCATGTTGTCCTTGGAGCACTCATAAATTCCTGCATCCGTCTGTTCAACTTCCAAAATAATCAATTCGCCTTGCGAAGTGATCGTGTGTCTTTTCAGACTCTCCAGCTCGTCTCCATTCTTCTGCCATTTACAATCCTTTGCTCCGTTCAATTTGATTCCATCTCCCAAATACGTTTCCTTCACAGTCAGCTTTTCAGCGGCGCTACATTCGGGAGAGATCCGCCCAGCCCATGTGCTTGTAATCCATCCCACTGATCGCTCGTTACTTTTCGTTTTTTGCGCGCACTTGTAGTTAACTGCATTCCAGCTACAGTATGGATCTAACAAGCAGAGAGCGCACGACGCAAGTTCAGAACACCGTGCGACTGAAAACTGCGAAACACCAGATTTTGAAGTGACGAAGAAGAATTCCGATGGCAAAAGAGCCACGTCGTTTATTTTGGAAGTGACAGCCAATTTCTCCTGTTCGATCAAATTCCACTTCCACTCGTTTCCTTCTTTCCAATGAGACACCTTCCACATCACTCGATTGATGCTGTCGAATGCAAAAATGACATTCTGATTTTGAAGAGTGTCGACGTCGATGTGAGTATAGATAAAGTCACGAAGCGGAAGAATCGGAGCACCTCCGGAAATTGAGTCAGCCACTAACAAATGAGTCTTGGCGAAATGAAGATCATTGTCAGAAATACTGTGTGAGTTAGAGGAGCATGTTCCCGGGCGATGAACTGGAATTTCGTCAGCTGTCACTGAAAATTGGCCATTTGTGGTTTCCTCCATTAGTAGTCCAGTGTCTAGGAGCTGCAAAAGGTACAAATCAATTATTGGTCTCTGTGACGTTTCAAAACTAGAACGATTCGAAACTTAAGTGCCATTTTTTGTCGCCTTGTTTGCACTATTAACAAAGTTCGGCCATGGATCACGGCGTGTTGGAACCTACGTAAAGGCAAACGCGCTCTGTCGCATTCTGCCAAGTTTAGCTAACTGCGTTCAAAGCTAGAGACGCAGAGACTTGAGAGAGATGACCTCCGAAATTTCATTTCAAAAAATAATTTGAAAAACGTAGACTCCAGCACTCCTTATGGGGTTATTCACGAAATGGCAAAAAACTGCGCAAAAACTCGGAAAATGCTCCGATTGATCTGAAATTTTGGGAAATAAAGGAAAAAATTCTCCCGGGCATTACCCCAAAATTTCTGATAAAAATATCCATTCTAAGCATTTTCAGAAATAAAAGCAATATTTCTTAAAAATCGATATTTTTGTCTGAAATTTTGTGGGAATGTCCTGAAGAGTTTTTTCCCTTATTTCCCAAAATTTCAGGTCAACCGGAGCATTTTCCGAGTTTTCGCGCAGTTTTTTGTCATTTCGTGAATAACCCCATTAAGGATACCAGTTGTTGAATCTGCTACCGGTAAAATCGGAGAATTTTTCAACATTCTAAATATGCACTACAGTTTCGAAACGACTCATCCGTTTTACATAAGTAACGACGGATAAGCTTACATGATTGATAGAGGAAAGCTGGAACATGCAAATCGCTGAAGACGTGAACGCTGTTTCAGAAGTGCTAAATGTTGCGTAGAAATAGGTTTCCCCAAGATGGTCAACTCGTTTCACCGATTCTGTAAATTTGACCGTTAAAATGAAAATCGGATTTCGATATAAATCAAAACCAGAGGCACGCTTCCCCCGTCGTCCAATGCGCCACCAAGTTCGTCGGATAATGAAATTATTTTTTCACTCGAAAATTTACTTTTTTGAGAAATTCGAATCATTATCTGATTATTCAGGATGACACCATCATTTTAATCCAAAAACGAGGCATTTTTGTCAGAAAATGACCGAGCCTTAGGGTTTTAAAAATGCGCCAGTTATGGACCTATTCAAAGTACTGTAGAAAATCGGAAAAAATGACAAAAAACTGGGAGAAAACTCGGAAAATGCTCCGATTGATCTGAAATTTTGGGAGAAACTGTCAAAAATGCTTCCGGACTTTCTCAGAAAATTTTGGACCGAAATATCGATTTTAGAAAATTTTCAGAAAAAAAATCAATATTTTTTTAAATCGATATTTCGGTCCAAAATTTTCTGAGAAAGTCCGGAAGCATATTTTACAGTTTCTCCCAAAGTTTCAGACCAATCGGACCATTTTCCGAGTTTTCTCCCAGTTTTTTGTCATTTTTTCCGTTTTTCTACAGTACTCTGCATAGGTCCATTATAAACAATTTTGGAAGGCTGGGGTGCCGTGAGAGGCCATATGCAAGAAACTGGAAAACGTCAGGAAAACCATTTTCCAAAAGTTTTATGTCTACGTCTCTCCTACTTCAGGCAAAAATTTTTCCGGAAAACAGTTTACCACTTTCTTGCATATGGCCTCAGAAAGACAATAAACTTACGTATATGATCGAAATAGAATGGGAAATTCGCCGATACAGAGCAGTTAAGCCGTGCCTTTACAAAAGACGTCCACACTTGTCTCAGCACGTTTTTGCCGCCGAGATCCTTTTTGCAAACTCTTGCCACACGACTGTGTACTATGCGCTCGCCAAATGAGTTGTCATGAGCTATCTCGCGGAAGAAAAACAGTACGTGTTGACCGACGTCGAATGAGCCGACGAATTGGGGTTCGTTGAGCCATTTGTTGTCGGAATATATCGTTCGGATGCTCGCATGAAGTTGCTTTCCATTTTTTATGAGTGGTGGGCGGTAGATCAAATGATTCTCACCGCCCATACCTGTTCTAATACCGGAATAAACTGAAGTTGCATCTTCTGGGTTTCCGTTTTCAGCGACTACAGCTGTCGAGTTGAACGTTGGATCGACGACACAAATTCCAATTTCCGTTTTGGGTTCTTGTAAGTCTTGCAGCGAAAGAGAATCCAATACTCTTATCTCTGGCCGCATTCCTACCGACGAGCAGACGTAAATTGAATTGAGATTGTTTGTGAACGCCAAAAAGCGCGTTGACGGGCGGCACAAACTCTCATCGCTGGCAGTAGAACGACACTCTGATTCCTCCGAATCGCTTAGTATTAGTTGCTTTTTGACAAAGACGTTGTCGCCGGTATCGTTAATGTTGTACGCCCATAGCCGGAAGACGGCTCCTTCGGATCCCACAAAAAGAGCACCAGCTTTCGAATCGATCAACAGTTCTCGGAATTGGCCAATATTTCGATCTTTGAATGTGTGGTCTGAAAGCATATTCATGTTGAGCTGTAAATTGAAAACTTATTTATATGTATCCTCTTGCTTTATTTTTCTTTTCGTATTTATCATGAAAATCGCATACCATATTTCCTCTAATTTAAGCGCATTCCCTTCTATTGTTTCATTTAATCACAGCTGCCGGGTATTTAGAGGTTTGTACACCAAACTTCGGTCGTCTCATACTCATGCCTGCTTGGTTAGAAAGTGTTTTTCCGAGTTTGGTGTGCAAACCTCTAAATACCCGGCAGTTGTGATGAAATGAAACAATAGAAAGGCATCCCATTGTATTAGAGTTTTTACGGTATTCACGAAATGGCTAAAACCAGAAAAAATTCAACGAAAATTCGGAGAATGCTCCGATTGGACTGAAACTTTGGGAAAAATTAAAAAAAAATACTCCCGGACATTTCCAGATATTAATATTGATTTTTCTGAAATTTTTTTAAATCGATATTTATTTTGGTCTGAAATTTTCTGCCAGTGTCCAAGAGTATTTCTGCTTTCATTTCCCGAAGTTTCAGGCCAATCGGAGTATTCTCCGAATTTTTTCTATTTCGTGAATAACCCATTGATTTTTTTTCCGAATTTTGTCGAAATAACCGTTTATTGACACGAATTTTCCGTAAAATCCACACTAACCTGCACTAATCGATGCGTATCCCTCTATTGCTAGCACCAGTAGAAAAAAGAATGTTAAAAACATTTTTATAAGTTACTTTCAATAAGAATTGGTCCAGATTTGAAGGAAAAGGGAGTAGAATAGAGTTGGGAGTACGGAGGAGGTCACACACACAAAGAATGGAGGAGAGAAGAAGAAGAAGAACGCAGGCGGGTCGATTAGCATGGGATGTTGTGAGTGGCCGTCACTCGCAGCTGTGACCAATGACAATGTCCCTGTGCGCTTTTTATACTCGGTTCCTCGGTAATAAGGTTATTGCGCTCCACGGAAAGCGTATTGCGTTGATTTGGAGGGAAAGCAGCGTGAATTTTCGGCTCTGGGACGTTTCGAAACTTTTTACATAGCGATTTTTGTCAATTGACACCAAAAACACACGCTAATTTGGTTTTTATTTTTTTATAAATCAATTATTTATAATTTTTTTTGGAGTTTAAATGCACTAGTATGCCGAAAAAATGCGCAAACATTTCGAAACGTCACAGAGCCGAATTTGCAGGAAAATTCATTAAGATTCAGGTTTGCAATGAGAGGAAAATTAATTATTTGAATCATACTTGATAGGCCGGGCCCACTGGGGCATGATGAGGGAGTGAGTAAACTCACAACCACAACGCATCCAAATGAGGCCCAAAATGTCGGCTAAATGCGCCACATTTTTTAACGCCTGATATCGACGCGATGGGTTTTTTTCCTGGTAAACACCCTGAGTGTGGTTAAAAATACTAAAAACCATACTTGGCAAGCGGGCCGACGACGGGCCGGCAAATAACTCAGCCCACATCAGAATGAATATTTTTGTTGAATGAGATGTTAAAAATAAAGATCTCGGCGAGTTCTGCAGCATAGGAGCATAAAATTGACAGTTTAATTACTCGTTTTTGCCGGCCCATGACAAAGGGAATGAATAAACTGTCGATATTATGCTCCTGTGCTGCAGAACTCGCCGAGATCTTCATTTTGAACATCTCACTCAACATAAAAAATATTAATTTTGAGCTGAGTTATTTGCCGGCCAGCCGGTTTTTTTTCCTGTGCTGAATAAGTCCCTAATGGCGCGGCCAGAAATGAAAAAAGGTGACCATAAATGCAGAAATTTCCCCTTTTTTTTCTAGATCCAACTGTACGATTTAGAAAATAGGGGGAATTTTTGCATTTATGGCCACATTTTTCATTTATGTCCGCGTCATAAAAGCCACTCACAGAGTTTCCTAATCGATAGATTCTTCGATCCCGAGATGGATCACAGCAGACCATGCCTTTCAGTCCCTGGTGATAGTTGACCAATAAATTTTGAATTTTTACCTTCGAAAATTTATAATAATTTCCTAGACATCTCATTGGTGGTCTTGCGATTTTCGGGAATCCATTCCTGCATCAGCCTTGTCCATCTGCCATCGTTTCTTCGCATTATGCGTTCGGCCAATCCAATCTTCTTTTTCTTAATGACCAGTAGGGGATCTCGGACATTCGAACGTGCTCCAATCGTGAGATTCAGACTAATCGTCTTTCTAATGATGCGTGGGTCACTCTGACTCTTTCAGAAAGTGTCTTTGTGAAGGTCCAAACTTCTGAGCCATACGTGAGAGCCGCTACACCTCCTGGAAATAAGTATTATTGAAAGAAAACTGGTGCTGAATAAACACCATACAATAAATATATTCAAACTAAATTGAAAAAATTTATCACAGACCATAATGATACATTGTAAAGGAACGGTGCTATATATTGACCACAAAATAGAACTGCCATTCAAGCAGTTCCATTTCGTGATAGCACCATTGTAAGTAAGCACGGGATAAAAATCGTAAAGGGAAATGTTATTTTGTGAGCATTTCATTTTCGCCTATGAAATTGAAAGAAGAATGTTGAGTGCTTTTTCCTTTTCACCCTGCGTTTTTTCCACCGCGTCGAACACTTTTTCTCGATCGAAGCCCATGTTGAGAAGGGCGGCACATGTTTCAGAGTAGGAGAGGATTACCTGAAATGGTAATACATTTTTATTTTCTGGGAAAAATTGAAAAAAAAAAACATTTTTATCCGTGAGTTTGGAGTCGATCAGAAATAGAAGCACTTCGTCGATGGGGCATTTTCCGGTTTTCTCCACTGTCCGACACGCTTTCATGTAATATTCAATCTGGAAAGATTCTCTTGCCGGTTTTTTTTCTTTTTTTGTGGGCTTTCTCGGAAATTTCCGAAAATTCGGAATTCCGGTGTCGGAAATTTCCGATTCCGTTTGGAGACAAAATGATTTCCGAAAAATTCTGGTTTCATCGGAAATATTTTTCTTTCGTGTCGGGAAAAAAAAAACAATTTGTGCTGTCGTAATTTGGTATTATGTGTTCACGAACGAGGTTTGCAAACGACGCTCCGATGTTCCGCAATTTTTCCACTGTTCCGCAGTATTCGCTGCGAGACCGCAGTGATAAACTGCGGAACATCGGAGCGTCGTTTGCAAACCTCGTTCGTGAACACATAATACAAAAATAGATTTTTTAGGAAAAAATTCGACCGTGTTTCAGCTTTTTTTTTCCGATCGAGAATTTGAAATTACGGAATTTCGTCGGAACATCAGAAGAGCAAATTGAAAAATCAGAAATTTCCAAGAAAGGCTGCTCACCACACCCCAAAAACGTACATGTACAAGTCTGGCTTTTGGAAGTTTGCTTATCGCTGTCTCTACAATATCCCGACGATATCCTTTTGCTAGAAGACGTTTCCGAAGGTCCTCATTAGGCTCCCCCGATTTTTCTTTAGGCTTCTTGACCGTTTCCTGATTATTCCTTATCACATTTGTGAACGATGTCGGTGAAGAGCTATCGGATTGAGTGCTCGCGTTGCTGCTACTCATTAAAACCTAAAATTTGGCTTGTTTTTTTAAATCAATATGTAAATGTATACTTCTTGTAAGGCTTTCCTATCGTCTAACGCTGAGATGTGAATATCATCAAACACGTTATTGAGAGACTCAAATTCGTGAAATGAGTTTCGCAGCGACACCGAGCTATGTGTTGCACCATTTTGGGCGGCGATCGAGGGAACAGAGTTAACGGAAACCGGGACCAGTACATCCTGAACACGAGTATTTCTATTTATCAACTTTTCGATATAGCAAATGTTTGGCTAACCTTTGATAAAACACTGAGCGGATGCTGTGATATATTTTCTATGGGATGCTGTAGTTGTTTGGTATTTTCTGACGTCTTCTGATTAGGGTGACTAATTGCTGAAGTGGTGGCTATTGTTGGCGACACGATTGACTCATCTTGTTTATCGAATTGTTCACGAGCTCGGTTTTCGGCCACAAAGTTATACTGAATGTATCGATTTCATTAAACTATCGGAAGGTAAATAAATAAAATGACGGCACGTATCCGAAATTATGTTGCAAAAATTATAATTGTGAGATCAATATTCGATGGGATTTAAAATTTCTTACAATTAGCACTTTTTTTGGGGGAAAAAGACAACACGCATAAATTTCAAGCAAAATAGGCCTATTCAGGACAGGAATGATCATTTTTAATATTTAATTTTTAACCGCTCACAGATTCTACGCTGTCTATTGTTTTTACTCAACTAGAGGCCGTATTCATGAACATTTACCGTACGGCAAATGAAAAAGGTAAATAATATATATTTTCGAGAGAAAATCAAACTTCTGGAATGTTCACGGGGTTCAAGGAACTATAAACGATCCGTGAACGTTTCCGTCAGAATCGCCATTTACTTTTTCATTTACCGTATGGTGAATGTTCGTGAATACGGCTTCAGGTTTGTCTATACAACAAGAACTTCCGTAGGATATCCTTCGAAACACATACCTCGTATCTCGAAAATCCCAGTCTTTCGGGAATGTAAATAGCATCAACGTCAATTATTTGCGTCGGACAAAATCTTCGGTTCATGTTCATGGGAATGTCGTTGATATAATCTGCAATTTCATATAATATATTTATGTAAATGTAAATAACTCGAAAAGGACTGACCGTGGAAGGAATTTGTAAAGCTCATGGCTGAAATGACACGACCCGGGTCGAGTTAAAATATTTAGAATACAGGAAGAAGAAGAGAAGAAGACGAACGTTAAATCAATCAAAAACTGTGAAAGTGAGCAATTTTCCACGACAAATCGCCTTGCACTCGCACGAGAAATGCGCAATGGCGTCGTGCATCTCTGCGTCGCGCAATCTCTAGTGCGTGCAAATGGAGCGCGTTTGCATAGTCTCGTCCTTACAAAGTTTGGAATTTGCGAATTCGAGCTGTCTGGAATAGAACTTTACAATTAAGAGAAAAAGAAAACAAAATAAAAAATTCATTTTTTTTTTAATATTTAACAAGCATCGTAACAAAAAGAATGAAGCGAAATTCCATGGAAAAGTCTCCGTAAAACGCCTTTTATTTGGAAAAAATGAAAAAAACATTTTAAACACTGCATTTTTACCTTTATTGTTCAAAATTTCAATTCCTCCATAACGGTGCTAGCTCGGAGTAAAACTCGCTCGAAATAGAACTGTAGCAATATAGAACTTGCTTCGGAATAGAACTGTTCGGAATAGAACCGTTCGGTATAGATCTGTAACGAAGTAGTTTTGGAACAGAACCGCTGCGCGAAATTGAACTCAATAACCCACCATGTACAACTGAATACTTGTTCGAGCGAATGTGAACATAAGCCCCCCACCCACATATGACTCCCCACATGTGGAATATAGCTCCCCAAAAAGGGAGTTTGACTCCCCACACTGTGGAAAAAATTATTATTTTTTTTCGGGGAGCTCAAGTACACGATATTTTCCGAGGGGGCTATTTTACCGGTTCGGGGAGTGGAAGTTCATGAATAACAGCTCCCCACTGTTGATTTTGGGGGGAACATGTTCACAGGAGGGGCTTGTGAACATTGACCCCACACCAATAGAATATTGGCCCCCCACTTTGGAACTATAACTCCCCACCCAAAAATTCACACTGGTGGTACCGCGAATTCAGTTATGGCGACCAAGACAATGAAAACTATGTGGGGAACAGACTTTTTCAATTGTGTGAATTTTTGTTTTTTTTTTTGCACTTCGATTCGATCTTCTCGATTGCGCATTGACATTGGTTGAGTAGCGCAGTAAGGAGCCTGCCACGTGGCGCGGCACGGCTTAGTTTTCAACATTTTGGGGTCATACGTATACACACCCAAATTTTTTACGTGAACTTTCACACGGCATGCTGGCACCTACCTCAGTGCAAACGCGCCCCAATAACACTAAACGTTTGATGAAACACTGTGACCCGCGTGTTAAGAGAACATTCCCTCGCGGCGTTGCCAACGCTGCTGCTGTATCAAATGTTTTAAAAATATAAGGGTTATCTGCGAGAAAAAAACATGTTTTAATTTTTGTTTTCGCGGAACGTACGCAGAAAATTGAACGCGCGAAAAAATCGAATTTCATAAAATGAGACTAAAACGTAGATGCCAGCATGCCGTGTTTCAGTGTTACATGTTTTTTTGGTGGGGAGTTGTTAATTTTGGTGTGGGGTTGTTCTTCCATCGGTGGGGAGTTGATCTTCACTCTTGCCCTTGTTCGAGCTACTGTAGATTTCCTGGGTCACTACACATCAGGCAGTTCTATTTCGCTTCACTTCAGGCAGTTCTATTTCGCTACAGTTTTATTTCAAAACAGTTCTATTTCGCTTTTTTTTTGTTCCACTACAGTTCTATTCCAAAACAGTTATATTTCGCTACAGTTCTATTTCACTACAGTTCTATACCGTGCGAGTTCTATTCCGAGGTAGCACCCCCATAAAGGACCTATTCAGCGCAGCAAAACAACCGTTTTTCGTGGTTTTTTTCCCTATGCAGGTTGTTTTCCAGGAAAAAACACCCTTCGAGTCAGTAAAAAATGCAATGCGCCTTTAATTTTCAATGGGGATTTGGTTTAAATTCAAACGCGCATTGAATTATTTCATCGGCCGGTCTCGACACGAATAGTTGTTTACGCCAAAAAACCTTATTTTTTTCAACAAGTCCTAATATTTTTATTTCTTTCCTCTTGTTTTTCGTGATTTTTCAAACTTCTTCACATCTTTATTGGGTTACGGTCACACTCATTTCAACTGTGTCATAAAATGCGCTCCGATATATTTCGTGAGAATATTGGCTATTTTCAAAGTTTATGAGCAACTTCTGACAATTAGACGAGAGTAATAGGCTTGACAACCACACAATTCCATCCACCACTATTGTTGGCCCGCCAAAATGGTCAAACGCGCTTCCCTGAACTCAACGCTATGCGATTTTCATTTTGGTTTCGAAATTATTTCATTTCACGTATAAATTCAACGCTAAATGAAATAATTTGGAAACCAAAATGAGAATCGCATAGCGTTGAGTTCAGCGGAGCGCGTTTGACCATTTTGGCGGGCCGACAATACCTACTTGGCAATTTACCCGAAATTTTAGTTTTCCGTAGATTTATCCTCAAAAACCTCCAAGAAACTCACTTTTTCGCTCTGTTATGCTAAAATAAATTTTTTTGGATAGTCACTGAGTCACATTTCCGCTAGGCTTCAAAAATTTCTAACAATTTCATATACCGTAAAAACTGTAATAGAACGCCACTCTTAAAAACTGAGGCCTATAAACATGAACCGGCGTTCCAGTAATTTTTTGCAACGGGATTACTGTAGCCAAAATTACGCGAATACCGAGGCGTGCAATACAGGTGGCACTACGGAATAGAACTCGCACAGAATAGATCCGCCTGAAATCGAGCTGTACAGACACAGAACCGCTCGAACAATTCGAATAGGTATTTCGTTGTAGATTGTAAGCCCGTGAGTTCTATTTCGTGCAGTGGTTTTTTCACTACAGCTCTATTTCAGGCTCTCGAACGTTTCGAAAGTGCGACGTTTTGAAGGTTTTTCTGGATTTTGTGGTCGCGGTGTTTGAGGAATTTTCCTTAAAAAGCTTTTTAAAATGATTGTGTGATACACCGCGTCGGCAAAATCCAGAAAAACCTTCGAAAAGTTCACTTTCGAAACGTCGCACTTTCGAAACGTCCGAGAGCCCTATTTCAGCCGGTTCTATTCCGCGCAGTTCTATTCCGTGCTAGTTCTATACCTATAGAGTTGCATGGGATTCCGACTTCCGGCTTCCGTTTTAGAAAATTTCACTTCCATGCAACTCTGCGTAGTACCCCCGACAGTATGTCTCTTTGTTTCTATTTTTCTGGTGACTTTTGTCATTTTTGGTGGTTGAAATATGAAAATTGATTGCTTTTTTCAAAAATTCAGCTCCGAAAAATAGACCGCCATGGCGCTAAAAACACCTAAATATTTGAATTTCGTGTAACATTCAGTGGAGCGCATATCGTTTTCCTTGGCTCCGCCCACATTTCAAATCCTGGGCACCGTGGGCAGTTCTATACCGTTGTACACCCTTCAAAAAATGAAGCAAAACCCGTGCGCGGAATTTGCAAAAAGGGGCGTGGTCACTGTTCGTCCATTTTTAAAGTTTTAAAAGGCGAATAATTTAGAAAAAATGCAAATACCGTAAAAACTCTAATACAACGGCATGCTCTTCTATTGTTTCGTTTCATCACAACTGCCGGCTATTTAGAGGTTTGCACACCAAAAAATTAGAGCTTTTACGGTACGCCCTAGCGCGGAATTTTCATCACAAGAAGTCGTTAATAAAAGCAAATGAACGTCAATTTTTTATTTCAACCATTCCTTTTCTGAGCCACAGAACATTTACATATAATTAGATCAAAGACAATAGAAATAAATATGAAATTGAAAACTATTTTGGGGGGAGTGAGAGGAGTAAAAATGTAGTGTAGCAGGTTGGCGTGGACGAAAAGAATGGAAGTGTTTTTGTATGAAATGAAAAAAAATGGGTTGAAGAAAATGACAAATCGATGAAGAATGGGGAAGTTTTCAAATAATGAAAAAAATTGGTTTTGCCAGCTCATTTGTAGCAAACGTGGATTATAAATTGAGGAAGAGGAGAGGGGAAGATTTCGGAGGTTACATGTTGACGGGAACAAAAATTTAAGTCAGATGAAGAAGGAAAGCTATCAATGTTCACCACACTTTCGTCGCGTGAAAAAAGCCGATAAAATTCGAAGAAAATACGGTGAACTCACAAAATAGTTTCTATCGTGAAAAATTATACTATGTTCAACACGAAAAAAAAAGTGTTTTTTCAATCAAATAAGCATATTGTTAGGAAACGAATTTTGTGACGTCATATTAAACATTAAATGGGGTAAGTGTATATGGATAGTCGAGATAGAGACTAGTTTTTGGAAATTATGGAGAAAAGCGCCAGCAGAAGAAAGGTGAAGAATAAGAATTTACAAGAAAAACCGACTTTTGTGATAAAATGGGCAGGACAGAAAATAGATATTAAAAATTCACTTTCTAAATTTAGAGGGCGTGAGAAACTTAGACGAAAATCAGTGCAGTGAAGCACCAAGTGGGATTTAATATTTAAAAAAAGCAGTTATTCACCGATCCATTAATCATTTGCCACATTCTGTAGAAGAAACTCTGCACGAGAGAAAAAGGAAAATAAATGAAAGAGACATAGAGGAAGAGAGAATATCAGTGAGTGAGGGGGCAAAATGAGGATTACAAGAAAATGATTCCTAGATATTGCCGTAAAAAAAAGGCGTATCTACAGATCGCTTCCTTGCGTCGATTTACACATCGTCATCACAAAACATTTTTCAAAATAGGAAGACGGGGCCTCGTAAATCTACTCGAGTCGGCTACGGTAGACGAAACCCTAATTTTTCGACCATTGTGGTGGTTTGAATGTCTCACTCGACCCAGTGAGGAGATAGAGATACGATTAAAAAAATGATTAAAGAGATTGCAGGCAACAAAGTTACACTTTATTCTTCTTTTCCATTTTCTGTTTTCTTTTCTCGTAGTCGTCCTTGCCGTGTTGCTTACACCAAGTTGTACTCCTTCAGATTATGCTGAAGGATTGTGTCTTTGACGGCGGCAAACACGAACCGAATATTTTCCGTATCTGCAAAATATAAATTATAAGTCTTGTTATACAGTCAGGTCAACGAAACATGTATTTCTTTTTAAATATTTCTTCTTTAAAAAATTTTTTAACCGTAAAATTTTCATTTTTCAGATGATTTTTTACGGATTCGTCCATTATTTGCGAATGAGAATTTTCAAAAGTTTCTTACAATTTAATTTTTCCCGAATTCGTCATTTCAATTTGTTCCAAAGAATAACCCATAAAACAGTTTTTTTTAACTTCTGTTCGCATGATCCCATCACTTTTTCCAAATCGTTGATGTCAAAAAGCATTTAAAATTTTTAATACAATCGTCAGGATACTGTTTTAATGAACCAATTCAGAACAGGAAAAAAAACCGTTTTTCGTGTTTTTTCGTTATGCAGAATTGAGAACAACGACAAAAAACCACAGTAGTCAGAGGTTTTTTAAACGTAAACAAATATTCGTATCGAGACCGGCCGATGAAATAATTCGATGCGCTTTTAAGTTTCAGCCGAATTCCTCAGTGAAAATTAAAGGCGCGGTACATTTTTTTAAAAAATTTTTAACGCCGGGTCTCGACGCGGTTTTTTTTGTGCTGAACAGGACCATAAATGATGAAATACAATGTCGGCAAAATAAGAAAAAAAATTAAATTACTCACCAGTCGCGCACGTAAAATGGGAATAAATGATTTTGTCGGCATCTGGATTAAGATCGACGAACATCTTTAGAATAAACTCACGGGCTGCGATCGGGTCTCGCGGAGGCCCTGAAAATGTAAAATTTCAATCAAAGTCTATAAATTCATGTTCATACCGTCGTATTCTGGGAAGTAATCGGCGAGATGAGAGTAGAGAATCTTTTCCTCTAGGAGATCTTTCTTGTTCAAGAACAGAATGACTGACGAATTGGTGAACCATGGGTACGTAATAATTGTTCGGAACAATGCCTTCGACTCTTCCATTCGATTCTAAAAGTAAACGTTAGATAAATGAAAACGTTTCGGATATTTATTTAACAGAACTTACCTCATTATCACATTCTACTAACACCTGATCGTATTCGGAAAGTGCCACAAGGAACATAATGGACGTGACGTTCTCAAAGCAGTGAATCCATTTCCGCCTTTCCGATCGCTGTCCTCCCACGTCAACCATTCTGAAAACAAGCTTACAGGTCGAAAATATTCGAAATTAAAAAAAAAAAACAAACCTGAAGATGATCTGTTCCAAATCAAACGGATACTCAATAATACCAGTTGTTGGCACACGAACGCGTAGGATGTCTTGTTCGGTAGGCAAGTAGTCCGGAACGGCAAGCCGTCGGAGATCGGAAAGGTAACTGAAATTCACAAATTTTACAACTCAAATCTCATTTCTTCCCAAAAAAAAAAACTCACTATTTGGCGGAATCAGTGAGTTGGTATTCTCTCCTCCTGTCATAACATTCTTGAATCCCAGAATCCTCCCATAGCTCTTTGATATATGACACGTAGGGTTCTTCGAAAGACGTCACTGACTCGAAATCAACTGCCCGCACCACCGCAGCTTTCTCCTGAAGCTCCTCCGACTGGTCACCAAAATTTATGCAAAGTGTGTCCATCGCCCTGATCATCGACTGAAAAAAGACAACACCATAAGTTTCTTTCCAAAATTTCGTTTCTGAACGTTTCTAGCCGCACATAGTGGCCAGATCGACGGCATTTCCCGAAAAATGTGACTTGTCTGTTTCCTCTCAAGAGTTTTAAATTTTTTATTTTTTCTAAATTTAGATTCAAGTACTAGAGGCAATCTAAAGAAACCTCGCCTTCCAGTTTCTTGTCGCAGTGGTGATTGTGACTATATTACGATTCACTAGAAAGATAAATAAAAAGCGAAAGCGAATTGGGAATCAACTAATAATTATCTGCATTCCGTCGTAACACCTAATCATATGAACGCAGAAATTGCAAGATTATTAACCACAAGTGATCAATGGCATATAGGAAAATAGGATTTTTGCACTATGGGGGGGTGAGAGACGCAGAGAAACTAGAAATAGGAAAACGGTATTTTCCGAAAATGGGCTTGTCTGTTTCTCTGCGTCTCTCACCATCATCATAAAAATTTATCGATTTTCAAATTTCACAACGACAGGACACCAATATTCGTGTGATAAGGGTGAGAGACGCAGAGAAACAGACAGGCCTATTTTTCGGAAAATTCCGTTTTCCTGGTTCATGGATCCTAGATCTGCTTCATGAATTTGGCCTCATAATCAGGGGCCGGAAATTCGGAATCCCGAACGAATTCTGAAAAGCCTTTTCTGAATGGATACTCTTTTTGGTAATCTTTCAGAAGTGCCCCCCACACCACTAGTACACCCCCACCACCAGTAGTGCCCCCCACACAGTTAATTTCAGATCCCGATTGAGTGTGGGGGGCACTTGTGTGAGGGGGGTGTTTGTGAAATGTCATCATTACAGAAGTATCCCCCCATAACTGAGAGGGGGGTCGATTCTGTAAGCATAGGTAATCTTTCAGAAGCGCCCCCACGACATTTCATATCCGCCCTCCTCAGAAAAATTACAGAAGAAGCCCCCACCACGGATTTCATCCAAATTTGATAATTCTGCTGGGTTTTTTAGTTTAAAAGTAACTTACATGTTTCCCTGGCGATAAGCTCACATTTATAGATCAATTGGTATAGATATTATATAGATATAGATGGATCTTTATAGGGCCGCACATAAACATGAGAAGCATCGTTTTGCCACGTACGATGGTAAAATGAGAAATAAATTAGAAAAAAGGAATATGAAAATACGTGTATGTCTTGCCACGCATTTAAATGTCACGCTTATATGATATTTTTCTCTTATAAAATATTTTTACGTGAAACTTTATTTTAATCGTGAGGGGGGCTCTTCTGGGGGTTTCCCGTGGGGTCCTGAACTGTAATGTTGGGGGTGCTCTTCTGTAATTTTACCACTCTTTTTTTATACTTTCGGTATTTCGGCTACGAAAAATAGTGAAGAGTCGTTTGGAATAGGCTTTTCCGAACACGTTGATGCAAAAACTAGAAACAGTTTTCCGGAAAACGAAATTTGGAAATACGGCCTCAGAATTCCAAATATCTTCATTACAATGATTTCGGGCTATTTATGAGACCAAAAAACGTTTTTTTAATAATGAAAAAAAAAGGGTTTTAATGCAAATTTCATCACAATCTCTCACCTGAATAGCCATAAAGACGTTCTGATACACGAGTCGGATGTGCGCTCGTTTGTCTTCGTCCGAGTATCCTTGACCATGGATGATTCTCATCTGTTTGATGAACGTCGATTTTCCAGATTCTCCAGTCCCTGAAAAATGGAAAGTGAGCGATTGTTCGTGATTTCGAAACATGTTTTTTTTTAATTCGAGCTATGATCTATGAAACAGGAAAACCGGCTTGTCTGTTTCTCTGCGTCTCCCACCACCATCGTTTTCCGGAAAAACGTTTTCCTCTCGTTTTCCAGTTTCATGGATCCGGCCTCTGGTTAACATTATTTCGTTTAGCAGCGACGTGGTTCTGCGCAGACTACAAACGCAAGCACCTTCAGACACGTTTTTAGGTTTTAAAAATCAATAAAAAAAAATTTTGAAATGCGTTTTCTCAGCTCCTACTGGACCGATTTGCAGCCAACTAGGCTAACGGTAACATGAACGTGTGCTGTTTTCGTCTATAGCCCGTGACGAAACCTGGGAATGTTGGCACACATTGAGAATGGTTTAATGAAGTTATGCCGAAATATCGATTTTATGGACCTATTCATTTGAATTAAAATGAATTTTTATGTCATTTTAATTCAATGCATTACAACATATTAATTAATTAACCTGAATTTTCCTGAACCATTGAGTTTGAGCCTTTCTGCAAATCGTGTCGAGACATCCTGGCCAAATAAATGCATGCGCCTTTAATTTGTACTCCGAGTGGACAAGATGACGAAAAAATATGGCATAAAGTGCAGATCGGACCCTAGTTATTAAAGGCGCATGCATTTATTTGGCCAGGAGGTCTCGACACGATTTGCAGGAAGGCTCAAACTCAATGGTTCAGAAAAATTCAGATTAATTAATTAATATGTTGTAATGCATTGAATTAAAATGACATAAAAATTCATTTTAATTCAAATGAATAGGTCCATAAAACATTTTTATTTTAAAAAATCAATTTTCTAAAATCGATATTTCGGTCCGAAAGTTTCTGAGCATATCCAGAAATAATTTTGCCCTTATTTCACAAAATTTCAGGTCAATAGTTTTTTTTTCTAGTTTTCACGCAGTTTTTTGTCATTTCGTGGATATTGTGATTTATTTTTTAAAAAAATCAATAGATGCCCGCAATTTCGCGTGATTTTCAACTTTCTTCCCCGGTTTTTATCACGCCCACCTCATCTGAATGCCCTAAACCAAACCGCGCATTTCCCTCGTACATTTCACTGTTTTTGTTCTACCTTCTTGCCGGTTTCACGCGGAAAACCCAAGGCCACACATGGCTCTTTCATTTCTAAAAATAACTGTGGTGTTTGCAGAATTTTCACATGAAACCGGCAAGAAAATTGAATCGATAATATTTACAGTGTACCGTTTTTGATGATTTGAAGCTACTGTCTTCCCAAAACCGATTTTTTCCCCGACAAAAAAGAAGAACTAAAGCGGTTTTAAATACAAGCTTTCACTTCACAATTTTGAACAAAAATCGATAAATCCGAAGAACATCAGCTATTTTCCTTATACTCATTGTGCTTCCTCCTTTCCGTCCGTGGTCCCATAAAATGTAGGAGAAGGGATTGGAAATCAATTTGCGTGGCATACACACAACTCATGTCCCCATTAGTCATTTTTATGTGAATTCATCTAGTTTCTCTGCTGATGTTAGCCCCCGGCTCCACTCGCTGCTTTTGCTGTGTCTCATCTCTCGTGCTCTCTTCTGGTCGCAAGGAAGCTGCTGTTGCTACTGCCTCCCTCCCTTTTTTTCTCTGGCCAGCCTGGCCGGGCTGGCTGGTTCGCTGCGCTGATTAGGTTGGGCTTTCCTATTTTTCTCTCGCCTCACACACGCAATTCTCTTCGTTCATTCGAGTCCGCGACGGCAGACGCGCACACACATACACACACACACACACACCCAACGCGCACCCTCCCCCCTCTCATCGAGCCAGAAGCAAACGATGGAGCGGAGAGACACACATTCAAACTCGCTCAAAACACTGCACATGGAGCCGACCGGCTCCCTTGGTCTCGTTGAATGCTTCTGCGTCTCATTGGGAACGAAACGTGCGCGCTCTCACATTTTCCACACGTCTTTCCGAATAACTAAAGAGAGAGCGACACTAAAGACGATAGAGCCTTTCGCCCTCTCTCGTCTCTTGTTGAATAAAAGGAGCTGTCGATCGATACGCACTAGCTTCGGGGGCGGTTGGGGGCGCTGAGGGCAATCCACCAGTGGCCCTCGTTTTCTCTTACCATGCAAATGCTATGTACGTACACACACACAAACATGCATATCTATATGCATGTATAGGGTCCGGGCGGACGGGGGTTTCGGGGCTGTGTGTGTCAGGGCCCACATTTTTCAACATATTAGAGCCTTGAGTGTGGAAAAAGGAGTACCGCAAAAAAAAAAAACAAAGAGTTTCAAAGAAATTATCTGCGAAATATCAGAATAAATTATTACTTTTTTTTTTGGCAGATTTCAGATACGAACATGTCAATATTTAGGAGGAATTATCGAACGGAAGAGAGGAAGACCAGACCGCGATAAGAATCGGAATGCAGTCAAAGATGTGATAACAGTTACTCGACCCGACCCGCTCCGTTCCGCACCGCTAAATAACAGCTTCTTGAAGCTACTTTTCCTTCTTCTATTAAGAAGACCAACTAAATTGTAAGAAAAGTACAAAGCGCGATGAATCGATAATTCTCGAAATAGAGATTCTGCAAGCGCATTCACGTCCAGGTGTTTTTTCGAGGGTGGCAGTTTGAAAATGAAAACGGGGGACAACCTCACCTAGTAAAAGTAGTTTCAGCTCACGCCGAGCATTTCGTTTGTCTCGTTGAAGCTGTTTTTCGATTTCTTGATTTATTCGTTTCTGCTCGCGAGCCTCTTCGGATAAACAGCAGGCCATGGCGGCCGAAAAGGTGCCACCAAGGCCGCAGATGAAGCCAGCGAATATGTCAAGGGTGTGAAACTAGCAATAATTTGGAAAGTTGCGTCAGGTTATAAACATCACAAAACACGCAATCTGTGAAATGTATAAAGCTGATCGCTTGACCGAAAAGGACCGCTACGCTGACGCACGCACCGCACCTAACACGCAGCGCTCCACCCATCGTAGCCTCGCTCGCTGCGAGACCCAGATACGCATTGCTGTCTGCACTCTCCGCGCTTAGCGGAGTCTTTCGTCCACCACTCGCGCGTCTCTCCGCCCTATCTCAATGTTGGTCCCTTATGCAAGTCTGTCACCGTTTGCAAACATCGATTCCACTCGATTCACGTATAAGACAGTCGCACTACGTAAATCTGATTTCGAAAAGCATGAAACAGAGAGCGATGAATATGTAACAACATTTATTCAGAACAAAACAAGAGAAAGTGGCTTAGAATCGCAGCTTCGTGAAGAACCACTTGTTCTTTCCAGTCTTGTAGCGTTCCTCGAACTTGGACTTGACCTCGACAAGAGCCTTTCTCTTCTTGGTCGGCGCCTTGAGAGCCTCCTGAAAAGTATCAATTGAATTGGAGATTTTGAGAGCCAGAACCAACAAACCTTATTAATGTTGGCCTTGTCAAAGGTAACATCAACAGAGTAACGAGTTGGGAGCAAGTGCGTGTAGGAGACGACCTTGAGGAATGGCTTCAGCTTGTTTCTCTTCTCGATCTTCTTCTTTCCCATGTCTTTGGTGACCTGCAGATGAAAATTCAATACGAAGTTCATTTTAGATTTTTACCTTAAGAGGGTATCTGTCGATTCCGGCGATGATAGCATGTGGGTAAGTTCTGTCCGAAACTCCCTCGTCTTGGGGCTTGACCACAACAGCTTTGCGGCCAGCGTATTTTCCTCTGAGGACGAGGACGACCTTTCCAGGCTTCATAATCTTGCCCATATTTACCTGAAACCGCGAATTAGCGAAAGTTAGAGAATAACGTTTTCAAAAAAGAACAATAACTGAGCTCGAACCTCACAAGCGTCAGAAGTAAGAAATATAACATGGTTGTCAAACCAATGGTAAAAAGAAATAAAGAAACGCAAAAATTATATAATAAGTAACATCTGTGAGTTTATTCATTATAAATCCTCCTCAATTTGTCCTTCTTCCCTTTGAAGTGTTTCTTTCCATTAGAGGAGTCAGGAGCTGTGGGAACTACAGTTCCTAGTTTTTGCGGTAGAGCTTTCGAATCTTTGACGTGTGCGGTTCCAACCGATCCAGAGAAGTGTTGCGAATCAAATTGGGACCCTCTCAACTCATTCCCTTCCAGTAGCTGCAATTTGACAAGCTTCTCCATCTGAACTCTTCCAACATCCCTATTTTCCTTCTTGGGGTAAGAGAACTGATCGAAGACTTCTTGATCGACATTCGGGGGTGCTGCTGCCCACATAAGTTTCCCATTGACCACATCCTTTAACATCAATCTCGCTGCTCTTGATGCATCTGGAATTCCCGACGATGCCATGAAGCCTCTCATGAAGGCCAGCGAATTCAACAAGTTTACAGCCGATGGATCACTAGTTTCTGGGAGCATAATGGAATACATAGCTTCAATTACATGAGTTGGAACCCTGGAAAGAAGAAGTGACGTCGGACCAAAGTGATCTCTCATCTGATCGATAGGAAGAATACCTGCAATGACATGTGTAAAGATGGTGAAACTTACAATGAAAACCATACCGTTGAGAAACATTTCGCTCCGGCCAAACGAAAACGAAGGCATGACAAGACCAGGACAGTCGCAAAGACAGAGCTGACTATCGATGTGTATAGTTTGAAAATGCCGTGTTTTTCCAGGAGTCGCTGATACCGAGACCTTTTTTCCTCCAGCAAGCTTGTTTATGGTAGAGCTTTTTCCAACATTCGGATAGCCGACCATACCCACCACCACTGGTTTCAATGACGGATCATCAGATGCATGACCAAGTTTTTTGAAACTAGCAATGAGCTCGTCCTTATTGGTGATGAAAAGATTTGACGTTGAGGTTGATGGAGGGACATCAAGATCATCTTTATCAGTTGGTTCGGGTTTATCATCATCGATAGCAGACCTAAAATTAAAAAATTAACACTCAATGCTAAACAAATTTTACCACACCAAAAAATAACGTTGATGTTTTCCTTTTTAAAGTACTCCGTCCAAATTTGAAGTTGCTCTTCTTTCAGCAAATCCGCCTTGTTGACTAGTAAAACTAACTGTTTAGCCAGATCTACTTCCTTGACATATCTGTCCAAATCTTTGCTTCGGAATAAAAGAGGATTCCTAGCGTCGACGATTTGAACGATAATATCACTCTTTTCCACAACTCTCCAGAGTTCTCTCCACATGTCGGGATTCCTTTCATATGGAGTCAGTACCAATCCATCAACCTGAAGGAAAAAATGAAATACACCTTCAAATCTTGGCGTGCCTCTTGCAGCTCGCTTAAGTCGGACCTCCACTCAAGAAAGGCTTCATTCTCTAGCTTGGTGAGCTCTTCCATGTTCTCCCAAAGTTCCCTGGCGGGGCGTCGAGGAATACGAAGCCGGTGCTCATTTTTCCACTGAAGCTCGAGATTGTTCTTGTAATCAACTGGCTTTGGAATAACTACAGCCGAGTTTCTGAAAACAAATGATTATGAGGGAAATAATGAATAAATTACTTTTCAATAATCTTGAACTGTTCTTTCTCAGCGGTGAACTCAGTACCGGCAAGCTCGGCTTTCGCCAAAAACTCCTCCAAGCTAGTTTCATCGGTGACGGAATCGATGTAATGATTGATTTCTTGCTCCATGAATGCAGGATTTTCAATTTCATTCGCATCGTACTTAGCCCGTCTGTGACATTTTCTAGTCTTCTCGCGATCATTGCTGAGTGAATTACCAAGCGATTTGTTGAGTCCCGAAGGCTTTTTGTTACTCGGACGTCGTTTTGTCATCTAAAAATTGCACATTTTAACGGAAAACAATTATTTTCAATACGTGAAATAGCTTAAATTTAACAAAAAAATCAGAAAATTCAAAAAAAAAAAATAAATTTAGGCCTCGGTCGAAAGAAGTGGAAAACAGAAAGAGAACGAAATCGTTGCGAGACCCTCGGTGGCAGAAATGCATGCGCCTTTAAACTCGTCTCCGTAAATCGCACAAGTTTTTTTTTTCTATTTTCGCGTTCTCTTTTCTTTTCTTTTTTTTTTTTCATTTTCTCATTCTGAAACTTTAGAAATCATTGTTTTCCTTTTTTAAAAAATTACAATTTTTGTTTTTACAAAAAATTTTCTCCAAGAAATTACAAAAAAAAAAACCAATCATTAAATAAATAAAAAGTATTTTGAACCGGAACCTCCCCAAAATAATTTTCAATTATATTTGTCGCGGGCTGAATTATCTCTAATGCGGCCCGGCCTGCGCGGGCCTTCGGCCAGTATGGACGTGTTTTCAAAAGTTTCAGGGCTTTTTTCTTTGAAATTTCCCGAAAATGTATTGTTTCCAAGATTCAGATGCAGCAACTTCTTCGTTTCAACTCCCTAACTTTTCAATCGATTCGCTGGAACTGCCCATGGCATCGAAACAGTTTTCGACCGTGCTACTTTCCCTTCAAAATGCAGGAAAAACTGAACATGGATACAGTTGAAAAACGTACCGAGACGCGGGGCGGCCGAATGATGCTGATGCGACGAATTTTGAGAGAACAAAAGTTTCTGGGATATGTGACGAAGCCGGCCGACTCTCCGAAGATATCATACCCACTGTAATATTGAAATCCTCGCCGTAAGCTTGAATAGTTCATTTCAAATCGGATATGAATAGGGAAAAATAAAATAAATCATGAAATTTTATAAATACAAAGAATTAATTGTTAATGGTCACTAACTGAATTCTCTTCTGATTTTTTGGTGCAGAAGGCGGCAACCCTTCCGGTTTTTGACCATCTAGATCATTATTTTTTTCTTCCTTCTTTTTGAAAAATTTCGTGAGTGGCGTGGTGCATTTCGAATCCTTTCGCATAGGTGATTTACTCGAAACTGTCTCTTCCTTATTTTCAACCGGTGTTGACGGTACAATAATTTTTCTTTTCCTTTTCTTCTCTTCAATCATGTTCGGCGAGGAGCAGGCGGGCAAAATTTCAGTCACCACTTCTCCCCAAGCGTCTAGTGAGAACTTTATGAAACTGCAATATCCCTCCAGAGACGAAATCACGAGCACTTTTCCATCTGGGCTCCAAGAAGCGTCGGTGAGCGCATTGAAGTGAATATTATCGACGACGCCGATCGGCTGAGAGTGTTGACTATCGTAAAAATATATGGCGTCCTTGTTGAGCGCAATCCAAACGAGCCGATACGGAAGTCCGAGGTGGTTTTCAGCACAGTTGAGGAGTGTTAGGTGAACAGGTGAGAATCGGATAAGAAACGTGGGTCGCGGACATGGATAGAAGGCGAAAGGTGCGTCTTTTCTAAAAAAAAAAGTTCATGAAGGAGAGGACTCAATCGGCTCTGGGACGTTTTAGCTCATAAACTTTGAAAATTCCCAATTTTCTTTCTTCCCACGAAATATCTCGAAGCGCATTTTTTGACACAGTTCAAATGAGTGTGACCGTAACCCATTAAAGATGTAAATAAACAAGTTATGGACCTAAATATAAATTCAACGTGAAATGAAATAATTTGGAAACCAAAATGAAAATCGGATAGCGTTGAGTTCAGCGGAGAGCGTTTAACCATTTTGGCTGGCCGACAATATGCAGATGAATTTTTGGATCTGGGACGTTTCGAAACTTTAGTACTACTTTTCGGCGCCGTGTTCGCACTATTGACGAATTTCGGCTCTGGGACGTTTCGAAACTATTTTGCATTTTTGCGGCGTACTAGTGTATTTAAACTTCCATAAAAATATAAATAAGTGATAAAAGCAAAAAATAAAAACCAAATGAGCGTGCATTTTGGTGTCAATTGGCAAAAAAGCTACGCAAAAATTCAAAAAAGTTTCGAAACGTTCCAGTTTCGAAATGTCCCAGAGCCGAATTTTTCTGCCATTTTAAATATTTCCCTTCGTTTTAATTAATTTTCCTGCATTAAAATGTAGGTTTGCATAGGAATAAAATGACAGGAAAATTCCTATCCATATTTATTTCCATTAAAAAATCACGAAAAACAAGAAAATAAAAACAATGGAACGTTTTTTTTTTTCACATTTTTGAATGGGTTACGGTCGCACTCATTTCAACTGTCTCCAAATCCGCTCCAAGACCTTATGAGCAGCTGCTGAGACGAAAAGATACCACAAATATTTTATCCTTGGCCGAATTTTGTCATTACAGCGAACAAGGCGACAAAAAATCGCACCATATTTAGTTTCAAAACGTCCCAGAGCCCCTCAATCTACTCACGTCGCCAGATCCTCTCGTTTGAAAAAATACGTTCCATACAAATCAGAAGAGCTCAACTCCAAATGAGCACACGGCGCCGCTATAAACTCTCCATTTGGCGAGAACGCTAGAGATCGTTGAAAACTGAAAAGCTGATCGTCGTGAAACAATTTGTGCATCTTCTCCTCCAGTCGAATTTCTCCGCCACTCGAAGTTGGGAAAACTCTGGCGGGCAACGCGGCAGTGGAGAAGAATTTCAGACGCGTGCCTTTTGCAGCGTCGACGATATCCATTCGGCGATCCGGAGACATTGTCACTATATATTTTCCCTGCGGATCCCAGAAGACTCCATTTGGGCTGCGAAAGTTAGAAGTGGTGAACGTGCGCAATCCTGAGATAATTAAATATGCTGATAGTTTTGCCTTAGAACTCGCCTGTCAACGCGTCATGCACCGCAAGAGAATGATCGTTGGAAACAGAGGCCACGTGAGTTCCGCTCGGATTCCAACACAACGCATTCACGTCACTGTTATGGTTCAGAATCTGTGAAAACTTGTAAATACATGTTGTTTACCATGTTCAAACCTTGTGCCGCACCCAATTCTCCTTATTGGGCGGCATTTCGTCTTGTGGTGGCAGTGCTGGTGAATCGGAAACTTTCCAGATTGTAACTCTTCCTTCGCAATCTCCAGAAGCCAGTAAATTGTCTGCAAAATATAAAATTAAATGTTTCGATTTTTCATACTGTGTACATCTGGCCTGGTCGGAATAAAAAAAAACGGAAATTCCGATTTTCCGAAAAATGCCGGTTCTATTGTTTTCAAGGAGTTGCGACATCAAAACGGGATTTTTACCCACGCCTACTTTTTTCATGCAAAAAATCAAAACGCACTAAAATTTAATGTTCGCGTGAAAAAAGTGGGCAACTCGATGGAAAGAACTTCTCAAAACGGATTTTTGAATTTTTGGTTAATTTGTTGATTTTCTTGACGACGAAAAATCTTACTCTAAATTTGATTGTCACTTCGTCGTGAATCCATTATATCTTTCAGAAAACAGAAAAAAAAATGCAGTTTTGTCTGGAGAATCCGAGTATCCAGTGTGGAAACTGAGGTCGAACCTCACAAGAATCACAAGTAAGGAAAAATTTCGGATATCCGATTTTCCGAACAAGCCTGATCTGCAAACTCACGCTCTTCACTCGGACTGAACCGGACACAATTGACTGCCTGATTGTGAAAAACCAAATTGGCAACAAATGAGACGGCGAGCGGCGAGATGGTACTATTTTCCACGTTTTCAAACTCAAATTCCCATATTCTGACCTCAAAAATAAGATGTATGCATCATTGTAACAAAAAACACCCACTTCTTTTTGCACACTGGACGTCACTATTTTGTACCGGTTATTACGAGCCGTTCTATGAATGTCTACGGAGAGCAGACCTTGGCGATCGTGCCAGAAGATTTGTGGCATGTAGTGATCCATTTTTGAGCTGGAAAAAAAGTAGGAATTGAAGAAAAGACGCCAAAAAAAATTTTTAAGCGCGAAGAATCCTGTCTGAAAATGTCTGAATTTAAAAAAAAAGCGTGAAATGGAAAAAAAAAATTTAATTGAAATTTGGCGCCCTGTTCGCGCATTTCTGCGTCTCTCTCTTTCACGCGCTCTCTCAAAATGTTTTAGCCGTGGAGCGCATTTCCATTGTCTCTGCTGAACTTTTTTTGGCTCGACGTTTTCTTTTCTTTTTTTCCAAATTATTTATTTATTTTCCAAAAAAAAAAACACTTGACGAAAGCAAAATTAACGTATAATTGATTTGTGACAGAGTGACATTTCACTTGAAACTGGAAGACGAAGAATCTCTTCATTTTTTCGAATAAAACGTGAATTCGAGTGTCACTCCGCCACGAAAGCATTATAAATATTTACGAATATTGTGTTTTCAATTGAGTTGCATCATGAAAACATGAAATCTCGCCCACTTTGTCACGCAAATGTTAAATTTTTGTGCATTTCGGTTTAAAGTTTTTATTTTTCTTTTTAATGGACCTATTCATAGGATTCGTTTTTTGACATTTTTTTAAAAACATTTTTTAACGTTTTTTAACATTGTTTGACATTTTTTGACATCTATGAATAGGAAAAAAAATTGTTTTTTTTTCTCCTATGCATATGTCCATAATAATTACACTTTTTCCAAGTTTTTCTTTTCTTTTTTTTTTTGAGTTTTTTTTCCTAAATGTTTCCCGATCCTTCTGGCTATCCATTCCAAAAAAAACGTATAAACCATATGGTAACGTTGGAGACGTAGACAGTCAGACGGATGACTGAGAGAGTGTGCTGTGGCGTTGAGACGGCAGACTTGCTGGCACACTTTTATACTTTGCCAATATTGCAAAATTATGGAATAATTTCCGTTATTTTTGCACAAATTTCGATTTATTCGGCTTCTTTTTGTCCTTGTCGATGGTAAAAAGGATCGATAATGGTAGAATTTGCCCTTGAAAGATCCAATTACCTTTTGTTGGTGTAGTGAAAAACCGTGCACGCCCATTGCAAACTTGTCTCCGCCCACTTTTCTTTGATTTTTTTTTTTGCAAAAAAAAAATTCCAAAAAATCGATTTTTTAGGGGTTTTATCAATTTATTTTTACAAAAATCTTCGCTATTTCGTCTCTTGTCACTATTTAAAATGACAATATAATTTAACACTTTCCTGTCTACTTGTGAAACTTTTACATTTTGAAATAAATCTTGTATTAGAAAAATGAAGTTCTTGGAAAGTTCTGAAATGGATGCGTTTGCACAAACGTTGACCACAGGTGCGATCGATTGTGTGATTGATTTTAAGTGAGTTTATTTCCTAAACCTTCGATTTTGAACCATTTTTTTGTTTAGAATGGAAACATACTCTTCAAAAATGGTGACGAGCGAAAAGAAGCTGTGGAAGGAAAACGACAAATCGGTGATGTGGTGTGAGCGTCAGCCTCTCGGCTCTTATGAAGAAGTTGTGATGAGTGCGTCACCGAGCGTCGGTCATAACCATCGTCTTCGACATCTCTCGGAACGATCCTGTTCCGGAGGGTCTGACACCGATGTTGATGATTATTGCATAAAAGATTCGATTTCTCGCAAGCGACTTTACGATCTGACTCAAGTTCTCAATTGCTCGTTTCCAGACCACGATTTCAGTAATACCAGCAGCGAAGCATTTGCTTTTGTTAACTATAACGTAGGGAATCGCAATTTATTCATTCATCACCATCATAGTTTTCAGGACATGAGTCGTATTGTGGACAGTAAAATGGAGACGGTTGTACGTGATTATGCAGTGAGACGAGAAGAGTTGTGGGGATTGATTGAAGACGCTATCGTGCCGAAAGATTGCGAGATATATAGGTGAGGAATGGTATTTTGTTGGTTCAAAAGCAATTTTTTGTTTTGTTCTACAGTTTCAAATCCCAATTCGAAGACGACCCGTTCACAGAAGACGGCTGCATGTGGGCTATTGCGTTCATTTTCTACAACAAACCACTCAAGCGTTTTGTCCTTCTCACTGTTCGCTGCCTGTCGGGACGGTTGGACAACACTAGCGAAGTGTTTCCAGATTTCAGCGAAGACGAGGACGAGACGCAGCAAAAATAGGCATATATAGATTGTGCCGGGTAATTTGGTTGGCAATTCCATGTGCCTTGTAAATAGAATGCCACTCTTACCGACACTCTGCTCTTTAATCGCATTTCATTCTCTAGCGTCGCTAGTTGAGCAAATCAGATTCTCAATTGTATTAGTTATCGATTTATGTTTTCTACTACGATCCATGTAGCTACTAATGATATCGCATCATAATAAAATTGTTTTCTATATTAAATTGGTGAGTGCTAAAAATATGGTAAATACCATAATTATGTATGTACATTTTCAATACATATTGCTCGTTTTTGATGTTTTTTATTTTTTAGGTTGATTAATTACAAGCAAATTCGTAACCTTTTGTGAAATTTTTCCGGAATATTGTGAAAACAAAAAAATTGCAACGCGGTGTTTGCGTACTTTTGAAATTCAAACGGCAATGAAAGAAATCATGATAAATGAAGAGATTTGTTCCCATTTTCATTTGAATTTTAAAAGTACGCAAACACCGCGTTGCAACTTTTTTGTTTTCACAATATGCCTAGTTTTTGCCAGAATTCACCATTTTTCGGAATCGCCGCACTTCAAAAAATTCTTTCAAATGTTGTTATGAGGATGTATTTTAAAGGGGGTGCCAACTTTCTGGGGAAAGTTGCTTAAAATATACTCTTGGGTGGGGGATTTACGAATATCAAATTGAAATCGCACAAAAAAATTTCTCTGATTTTGTATGATTTTTACAAAAAAAATAGAAGACCACGAGGAGTACACGAAAATCGTGGCCGTGGCCTAGGAAACCCGCGGCCGCGGCTTCTAGAAACATCCATTTTCACCAGAAATATTTATTTTTCTTGCATTTTCCCTCGTTTTTATCATCGATTTTCTATAAAACATGCTCTAATCGCTAATTAAAATTTTAGATAATCGCGAAAACAAATTTTAGTACTAAATATCGAAAAATCGATATTCGGCTGTCGTTCAATTCAACGTTTTGAATAACTTCTTGTGAACATGTTTTGTTCAAATATAAAATTTACAGATAAAAGAGTGAATTTAATGCGGAATTGAGCAGGAAAAGGAACAAAAATGGAAGGTATGAGAATTTACGCTGACGTAAATCGACAGCACTAAGCGAGAGGTGAGTAAATGCGCTCCATTGAATGGCGCGAATTTGAAATATTCCACTGTCGTGCGCCGTTATTTTTCTCTCTGCGGATCGATTTCTTCCTTGTCTCCCCGGAATTATTAATTTTTTTTGTCATAAACGCTTTGAATATGCGTTTCTAAGCATTTATCGATGCACTGAAAGTTCAGCGGCAACGCGCCGGAAGCATGTGTGACACTTTTTAATTCGGCGACCGGAGGGAGCTGGGTGGAAGCATGCTTTGTGACGGGATTTTTTGTGACTCAAAGTCTAAAGGTGAGCAAATGTTACCGGGAGCCGATTAAACACTCAAAAGGGTCAAAGCAAGCTTCCGCCCAGCTCCTCCGGTCGCATATTTGAAAATTATCACACATGCTTCCGGCGAATTTCCGTTGAACTTTCCGGACGAAAATAATTTCTGAATGAGATAAATATATGAAACAAATCAAAAGCTATGCAAAATCGCCATTAAAAACGAAACAAAAAATGTTTTTGAGTGGCCCACCAACTCCATCTACCCCAAATTACCATTTTTTAATTAATTTTTAAACGGAAGTGATAAAAATGGAATCGGGATAGGAGGAAATCAATGCGCAGAGAGAAAAATAACGGCGCACGACAGTGGAAGATTTCAAATTCGCGCCATTCAATGAAGCGCATTTACTCACCTCTCGCTTAGTGCTGTCGATATACGTCAGCGTTGAGAATTTTTGTTCCGAATTTGTTTTATCGTGCCTTTTGTGATCAACACGCATTAATTTGCTATTTTAAAGCACGAAATAAAGTCTGTACATTATTTTTCAAAGATTAATGCAAAAAAATGCGAGAAAGACCGGAGAAAAATGATGAAAAAGAAAAATGGCGTTTGAATTTCGCGCCAAATCGTGTACTCCCCGTGGTCTTCTATTTTTTTTTGTAAAATTTGCCAAAAATCAGAAAAAATTTTTCGTGCGATTTCGATGTGATATTCGTAAATCCCCCAATCAAGAGTATATTTTAAGCCACTTTCCCCAGAAAGTTGGCACCCCCTTTAATGAATCCTTTCTTTTTAATACGAAAATTACTGATTTTAATATGAATTTCACCGAAAACTACTGACAGTACTTTTTGGTTTTCTCACCTCTTTTCTGCTCGGTTTGCCTTATTTATCGTTCCAATATTTTCTTTTACAAAAAAATCGAATAAAAAAAAATAATTTTGTGAATCCATGGAACTGGTTCGAAAAAAATCCGTGGAACTGGTAGAAAAAATTCATGGAAATGGTGGAAACAAATTCCAATATACACCTTGCTCAGAATGCCGAGCACTTCAATGGTGACGTGTCGCGATGAAATCGAGCGGCGACGATTCGAATATCTAGATCATCCGGCTGACATTCAACTGCATTCGTGGGGTAAAGATGTGAAAGAGACGCTGGAAGCGCTGCTAGTTTCGATGTTTGGCTACATGACAAGTTTGAGCAAGGTTGAAGAAGTAAGCAGGAATAAGGTAAAATTCATTTCGTTTAGAATCTGAAAATTCTAGAAATACGAATACTATTGGAAAGTCACTGGTGAAAGTATGGACGGAATGCTTTTCCAGCTGCTCGACGAAGCGCTCAATTCATTTCACGCCGAGCCATGCTTTGTCGCCAGGAGAGTAGAAGTGATTCGGTTTGACAAGCAAAAGTTTGAGGTACTTAAGGCCGTGGAAAATGGCTATACCAACCGCCAACATTTCCTAATTTTTGCCTTTTTCTTCCAGATAGAGGTTCGCGGCTGGGGAGAGTCATTCGACGATTCCAAGCATGAAACAGAGGCCGATATCAAGTCACCAACTTACTCGAACATGCAAATCGTTGAAAAGTTGGATAGGTGTGACATTTATGTGATTGTCGACATTTAAAATGCGTTTGGATTACGGTTTCATCAATTTTTTTTCACTTTTTCGTTAAAGAATTTATTTACAATTGTTTTCATGTCCTGTTTTTGGTCTATTTATCGTTCGTCATTCACACGTTTCTATATATACTTTATCGGAACTTGCAACGCGTTTATTTTCTTTCAGAAGAAATGAGGTTTTCCCGAAAACTTCTTAAAAGTTGATGGAATTATTCACGAAATAGAAAAAAAAACTCGGAAAATGCTCCGATTGCCGCATATTTATCCAGGAGTATTTTTGGCTCACATTCTCCAAAATTTCGGGTAAAATTGAGCATTTCCCGAGTTTTCGCGAAGATTTTGCCGTCTTTTGCTATTTATCGATTTTTGTACCACCACTGAAAAACCGTGCACGCATGTTGCCACCCGGCCACGCCCACTTTTGGTCTCCGAAAATTTTTTCTTTTTCGAAACATTTTCTTATTTTTCTAGTGTTTTTACGACTCTCTTTTTTGGTTTTTATGGGAATAAAAACCTGCATTTTAATGCAGAAAAAATAACTGAAATTCAGGCTTGAATAGGAATAAAATGACAGAAAAATTCAACTGCGTAGGCCCATTAATGGACCTATTCACGTGAGTTTTCCTCTAAAAGGAAAACAAGCATTTTAAACATTTTGAATAATGCAGATCAGAAAAATTAATTAAAAAACATTTCTGCCCGATCTCCCTAAAGGTGTTATTCACGAAAAAGCAAAAAAACTCGGAAAATTCTCGATTGACCTGAAATTTTGGGAAACCACGGCAAAAATAATCCTGGTCGATATGTCGGTCCAAAACTTTATTTCCCAAAATTTCCGGTCCATCTGAGCACTTTCCGACTTTTCGCTCAGTTTTTTGCCGTTTTTTTTCTATTTTTTGTCTAATAACCCCATAAAACAGGTTTTCAGGTAAAAAAAATGGGCGTCGACGTCAAGAAAAAGGTCTTAAAACGAAAGCTCAAACAGATGAAAGAGGGACATCAAAAGAAAAAGTCTAAAGCCGAAGAAGCCGTCGATGAGACGTTAGAAGAAAAGGAAGATGGTGTGGAAAAAGTGGAAGAAGAACAAGAAGAAACGGGCGACGTGTCAGATTTCCTAACAAAAACCACATTCGCATCGCTTCAGGGTAAAGTGAACGATAAATTGCTGCAATCTGTTCAAAATATGGGATTCACCACGATGACTGAAATTCAGGCAAAATCGATAAGTCCGTTGTTGGAGGTAAATATGCAGTTTTTTTTCACTTTTAAAAGCTCATGTTTGATTGCAGGGTAAAGATGTGCTGGCATCGGCGAAAACTGGCTCTGGAAAAACATTGGCTTTTCTCATTCCCGCTATCGAGCTTCTCAACAAGCTTGGCTGGAAGCAACACAACGGCACCGGAGTCATCATTGTATCCCCAACCCGAGAGCTCTCCATGCAGACATACGGTGTGCTCGCCGAGCTTCTTCAAGGTTCAAATTTGACATACGGATTGGTGATGGGCGGCTCAAACCGTTCTGCCGAGAAGGATAAGCTCGTCAAAGGCGTCTCGATATTGGTAGCCACTCCTGGACGTCTTCTGGACCATTTGCAGAACACTGACAATTTTCTCGTTCGTAACTTGAAGTGTTTGGTTATCGACGAAGCTGACAGAATTCTCGATATTGGATTCGAAGTGGAAATGCAACAAGTGCTCCGACATCTCCCAAAATCGCGTCAATCGATGCTCTTTTCGGCGACTCACTCGCCGAAAGTCGACGAGCTCGTTAAGTTGGCGTTGCATTCGAATCCAGTGAAAGTGTCTGTGAACGAAACAGCCGCTGAAGCGACTGTCGAAGGTCTCCAGCAAGGATATATCGTTGCTCCATCCGACAAACGCCTCCTTCTTTTGTTCACGTTTTTGAAAAAGAACAAGACGAAAAAGGTTATGGTGTTTTTCTCCTCGTGCAACTCGGTGAAGTTCCACCACGAACTTCTCAACTACATTGACATTCCATGCATGTCTATTCACGTAAGTGCTGGAAAATGGGAACGTTGCAATTTTTTGTTTTCAAAGTAAATCAAGTTTGCCACAGTGTTGCAAAAGGGGCGTGCTTGTTCACCGAGCGATAGGCTACTTCATGGCGAATACGTAATACGTAAAACCATTTCCAATCCGTATTTTTAAATGTTTTCTAAGCTCTGCTTGTGTGGCATCGCACACGCCTGTTGCGCACGGGCTACTGTATTTTTTAACCTTTTCTATTTTTACTTTTTCTGTTTTACCAAGGCACACACACACACACGATCCCACGAAAAAAAATGAAGGGGGGGGGGGCCTTCTAATACAGTTTTTACGGTAAGCGATAAAATACGATCAATTCTCCAAAAAAAATTTAAAAATTTATTCGCCCGTAAATCGATATTTCGCAGGTCTCACAGCGAAGGGCCTAAAAAACTTTTGCGATGGCCTAGAAAAGCAACGGAAAAAACTCTCGCTGCCACGGATTTTTTTTCTTTTTTTTCCGTCGTTTGAATAAGGAAAAATACTATTTTTTCCGACCCTGAATAACCCCATAACAGCCTCTAGCTGATCGGCATTGAATCAGGATGTTCTGAAAATATGCCGGCATGCCGGGCAAATAGAGTAAATACGGTATTTATTAAGTAAAGTTTCAAAAACTGGCAAAAAATGCAATTCTACGAATTACTTGCTAAAAAAAAATAAGGCTAGGATTTTATGGAAGTCAATGTTCGAGACACACAAACACACAGACTTGTCTAAAAATTGTCAATATATTCAAAAAAAAATTCTAAAATATCACTTTTCAGGGAAAACAAAAGCAGCAGAAGCGCACAACGACATTTTTCCAATTCTGTCAGGCCGAAAGCGGCATTCTCCTGTGCACAGACGTTGCCGCACGTGGACTCGACATCCCATCCGTAGACTGGATTGTCCAGTACGATCCTCCAGATGAGCCAAGAGAGTACATTCATCGTGTCGGACGTACGGCTCGTGGAAAGGACGGTCGCGGAAAAGCGCTTCTTGTGCTCAGACCAGAAGAGCTCGGATTTTTGCGATATTTGAAGGCAGCTAAAGTCACATTGAATGAATTTGAATTTTCATGGAACAAGGTGGGACTTTTTGAATTTTCGAAGAATTTTAATAAAACCGGAAAATGGTTTTAATGTCGTTTTCGTTTTCCTGTTTCGCCCTCTACCGGCTCTGGGACGTTTCGAAACATTTCATTTCGAAACTGATACGTTTCGATAGTTTTTGGCATTTTCGCGTCGTAGCGGAATTCGCCTAGAAAAAAATTTTAGTTTCGAGAGGCATTTCGCAAAAATGCCCAAAAGTTTCGAAATGTCAGGTCTCGAAACGTCCCAGAGCCCCTCTATCTGCTAGTCTATTTACCTAACCAACTAGTTCCTTTTGAGAATGGTGAAGATGAGAAGAAGGGGAAAAATCAAAAATACTTGAGTATGCCTTCCTTCATTCCTTCACTCATTCATTTACTTCCGGCGTCCACAAAAAACATGATGTCATGAAAGATCGAAAATCTCAGCGAAACACAAAAAAAAAAATAATTTACAGGTGGCGAACATCCAGTCCCAGCTCGAGAATCTGATCAGCAAAAATTATTATCTGAACAAGTCGGCGAAGGAAGCGTACAAGTGCTACTTGAGGGCGTACGATTCGCATAGTCTCAAGGTACAGTAATCCTTTTTCATAAAGTGCATTTCGTCTTGGACTGCACTTTTGTTCGCTACAAAACTCAAGGATCTCGAAAATTTACACCCACGCAAAGTGATTTTTGCAGGCCATCTTCGACGTGGGCAACATGGACTTGACGGCTGTCTCGAAATCGTTTGGATTCTCGGTTCCGCCATTTGTTGATTTGCCAATCAGTAACAAGCCAAAGGTAGAGAGATTTCGAAAAAAAAAAACAATCGATTTATGAAATCAGGCCCCAATTTGGTCGGCTATTAGCCGTTTTTTGCCCGCTTGTGCGCCAATTGACGCTATACTCGGGATCAGGAAAAATTCCAAAAAAAAAAGCGTATTTTTGCCAGTTAAATTTATATTTTCCATGTTTTTTTGGTCTATTCGGAGCATATACCGACTAAATTTATGCCCAAAAACCTTTTTTTTAACCCCTGCTCGCGATGTGCTTTAGTATGTAATATTCGACGGCTAATAGCCAGGTATCCGCGCCGGAATATCAAAATCGACAAATTTTGTTCAAGATTCAAAAAGCCGCTGAGAAGGAATGAAATGCAAAAATGTACATTTTTATGAAAAGGCTAAGAAAAGCCGAAAAGCGACATATTCTTGTTGAGCGAAATTTCAAAATTACGGTAGTTATGCGCTTCCTGAAGAATTTGACGAAATTCAGCAGAAGACTGAAAATATCGGGATTTTGCAAACGGATTTTACGGATATTTTCATCGAAATCCCCACCTGTCATATCCAATGGCTAATAGCCAGGTAGATGCCTATATCGCCGCCATAGCCGCGACGAAAAATGCCTGAATAGACGGCTCTGGGACGTTTCGAAACTTTAGTGTAAACTTTTCCGGCAAATTTGGACAAATTCTCCGAATTTACCGGTAAAAGATTCGAAAACCATTTTATCCGCGGCCAAATAGTGCGAACATGGCGACGGAAAATAGAACTAACGTTTCGACATTTCCCAGAGCCGAATAAAGCCATCGAATTGGGGATGTGCATTGGCTATTAGCCAAAAATTTTCCTACTAGTAATCATCCTCTGTATTGTATTGTATTGATTGCAGGTCGAAATTCGCTCGAAACTCTCGGGAGCCTCTTATCGCAAGAAAAAGCCGTCGTTCACGTTTAAGACGAAGAAGTGACAAAAAGAAATAATTGTTGTTCTCCATTCTTGTTGTTATTATTTGTTATCACCAACTTTTTATTGTTTTTTCTTCCATGCTTCTTCTTTTCGCCAACAAACCCTCCATAAAGTATCTTTTTGTTTATCTGTTTGTACCTTTCACCTCGTCATCGAAAGCGAAACGCGACACCGTTTTCACCACTGAAATCAAGAGATAAAAAGTGGCTGGGGGGAAGATTTAGCGTTTCACGCGCCTACACCATATGTAAAAGTCTTATTGCCCCCCGTCATGCCTTCTTCCTGTTCCTGCCCCCTTGTGAAGAAGAGTGTGACCCCGCCCCCGCCCGATTTCATTTCCCCTTCTGTCTCTGCCTCTATAAGAACGGACCCGGCGTGGGGGAAATTTTAAAATTTAAAATTTTTTTTTAATTATTATTTTCTCAATTTCAGCCGTTCTATTATGCTCCACTTGATCCTTCTCCTCTTCGTCTCCACAATAACATCGATTCCGATTCCGAATGGCCTTTTAGGCAAGTTTTTTCGATTAACCATACGATTAATCATTTCTATATGCAACTAATATATAGTAGAAGCGATTCGTTAAAACGTTTATTACTCGTCACGACGATGGCATTCATTCGATCGGCAGATGAGGCGTAGAAGAATGTGTGTGTATGCAGATTAAACAGAGATAAATAGCCCGTGTTTTTTATTCGTCTAATAGACATAGTCAGTTAAAGTATGTCTATAAATAGCTATAGAAAGTGTGGGGGTAATCGCTTTTAGAACTCAATTTTCAGATTCTGATTGTTAGATAGAGAGGAAAGAAATAACAGGCTCAGGAAAACTGAGTTCTAAAAGCGAGTTTTGTCACTGTATTGCCCGCCCACTTATTTGCGCGCCGTCACGCAAACACAGCACGGTGTCCAGGATTTGAAACGTGGGCGGAGCCGAGCAAACGCGCCCCACTGGATTTTTTCGCGCGAAATTCAAATTTTGACGCATTTTTTATGTTTTTCGGGAAAAAAAAGCATAAATTCTTATTTTTCCCACATGTGCTCCAACTGAATAATAGTTGAGGTCTTTAGAAATTTTTTAAGCCCAAGAACGTCGAATTTGGTTCAGCCACCATTTCGAAATATTCGTTTTGAGTGTTTGGTGTTTTTGCAGGATAAATCTTTACGAAAATTGAAGTTTTGGCAATTATATGGTATTAAAAGATACAATACATACATTTTACAAAGAAAAACAGGTTTTACTGAAAGAAAAATAAAAAAATCAATTAAAAAAATTCGAGAGTCGAAAACTGCGCAAGCACCGAAAGTGCGCCATGAAAGTTTGCTGACGCGCCAGCAAATTAGGCTCCTCCCACATTTCAAATCCTGGACCCCGTGCACAGTGATATTTGAAGAGACGCAGGCAGAAAAGTGTTTGCAGACTCATTTTTTGAGACCCTGACAAAACCGAGGAAAACCACGAAACCGGGGAAGTCAAATCCGGGGAAAAAACGACAAAACCTCTGAAAAGTTGAAAGTCTTTTCCTGTTTTTCAACACTTCCAGTACAAAAAATAGTGCAGCAGTTGCAAAAAGGGGCGGAGCATCTCCCAGAAGCCGGTTTTGATTGATTGCCGTAATTTTGTTATTCCTGAAACCATTCACTGATCGTTTGTAGTGTCACGATCATAGTAAATATTCCACAATTTCAAAGGTTTTGTCATTTTTACATTTCCACGCTTTCCCCCACCCCTTTTCATGGGGACTCAAAAATGAGTCTGCAAACACTTTTCTGCCTGCGTCTATTCAAATAGCACTGTGTTTGCGTGACGTGACCGCGCTCAGATAAGTGGGCGGGGTTTGATTTTTTGATGATGATTAACGTGAACTAGTAAATTAGACCCTCCCCACGAATTTGGGTACCACGAAATAGGGCTCTATCACATAGAAGATCAAGTTCTATTTTGTGGAATCACCACCCAATTCAGTCATACATAATAAATGTTCTGCATTTATGGACCTATTCATAGGAAGAAAAAAAACAAAAAAAATGTTTTTTTTTGTTTGTTTTTGTTTTTTTTTCCTATTCATAGATGTCAAAAAATGTCAAACAATGTTAAAAAACGTTAAAAAACGTTAAAAAATGTCAAAAAACGAATCCTATGAATAGGTCCATTACATTAAAGGAAAATAAAAAAGAAGGCGGAGCCTAGTCAACTGTTTTTTAAAAATGCATTTTCTGTCGCTAGGGATTCCGTTGGGGGTACGACATAATAGAACTGAGCGAAATAAAACTGCTAAAAAATAGAACTCGTGGTGAGATTTTCAGTTTTTCGGCGATTACGAGTTTTTCTTCCTTGATTAGCAAAAAATTCACTATTGATTTTCCCGTGAAAATTTTTGAAAATGAAAAACCAATAAAAATCGGAAAATTCAAAAAATAATACAAGCGCGCTCCATCGCACCACGAGTTCTATTTTGTCATGGTTCTATTTCGCCTATTTATATTCTGTCGTACCCCATTCAGTTATGTATATTCAGTGTGAGTTCTATACCGTAGAACCCCCGAAAAACACACAGTTCAGGGGAGCGCGTTTGACCATCGCGGCGGACCGACAATAATGGGGAAATTCACGAAACCAGCAAAATATGCAAGAAATGCTCCGATCGATCTGAAATCTCGTTAAATAATGTCAAAATGACTCACGGGCATGTGCAGAAATTTTCAGATCAAAATATCGATTTTTAAAAATTTGAAAAAATCGATATTTTGGTCTGAAATTTTCTGCACATATCATGTCCGTGAGTATTTTTGACATTTTTTTTTTCAAAATTTCAGACTTATCGGAGCATTCTCCGAATTTTCGCTGAATTTTTTGCATTTTTGCTGGTTCCCGTGAATAGACCTATAACCATTTAAGTTCAGAGAACCAAGAAAAGACCCCCACAAAATCAATAAATTGTCATTTTTTCAGGAAGTGTTGAAGTAGACTGTACGGACACGACAATTGAAGCAGTTTTTCTAACCGAAACCACGTTTTTGGGTAGGTCGATGGGAAGGCTCTGGGACGTTTCAAAACTTTTTTGCCTTTTTTTGTAGCGTTTTTTGCCAATTGACACCAAAACACACGCTCATTAGGTTTTTATTTTTTGCTTATATCAATTATTTGTATTTTTATGGAAATTTAAATACACTAGTACGCCGCAAAAATGCAAAAAAGTTTTGAAACGTCTTGTTTTGAAACGTCCCAGAGCCGATGGGAAACCCATGGCTGGGAATTAGCGAATTACGGAAAAATGTGTGATATTTTGCGAAATTTGAGTCCAAAGAAAATTGAGACTATGTCGAAGAAAAAACCGGAGAAAATTTCGCGTTTTGTACACTTGTATTATCTGTTCAATATTCTTGCCGGCTACCATATCCGCCCACATTGCACTGCGTTCAGTTGAAAAACCTGAGGGGGCGGAGCTTCAATTTTTCGCGCCACTGCTTACTGTAGCCGGCAAGACTATTGAAGTGATGAATAATAATATATGCAGTTCAATTCCGATCACTCCTCCCCCGTCGTCCAATGCGCCACCAAGTTCGTCGGATAATTAAATTATTTTTTCACTCGAAAATTTACTTTTTTGAGAAATTCGAATCATTATCTGATTATTCAGGATGACGAAATCATTTTAATCCAAAAACGAAGCCTTTTTGTCAGAAAATTACCGAGCCTTAGGGTTTTAAAAATGCGCCAGGTAGAAACAATTTTCGAAGGCTGGGGTGCCGTGCCGACCAAGTTTAATTTCGTCTTATCTACCCTCCACAAACACAGTTTTGCAGGCAGGGTATTCGTGCTAGGCCACTCCCAGGACAAGGACTGTGTATCGCGAGAAACCGGTCGCCGGACCACTTCCATCACGGTTCCACGTGACAAGTGCGGAGTGGAGACGGTTTATCACGGAAATGGCGCCGGATACACGTCGTCAGTGAACATTGTCATTTCATTCCACGACAAGTTCTTGACCAAAGTTGACAAGGCTTACAATATCACGTGCTTGTTCGCACCGACTGGAGACGTCGTGTCGTATGCGCTTACAGTGCAACCTTCGGTAAATTAGTTTATGGGGAATAGCGGAAAAAATGGGTTTGAAGTTTTGAGAGATAATGTTCGAGAGCAAAAATTTCGCTTTTTTCCATTAACTGTCCATCTTACAGTTGCTGAACAATATCCAAGTGCTCGCGGATCAGCCAACATGTGAATACGAAGTTTTAGACGTGAGTACTCGCCGGGCCGCTGAGGTTGTTCATGTCAACACGCCTCTTGAGCATATGTGGACTTGCGATGGAGCTAATCTTGGTGAGAATTTAAAAAATGTTTCTTTTATACTCGGCATAAAGCGCTGCGAATTCGATTCGCTCCAATCGCAAAACGAACTGGTCGTGCATTTTAAGTGAAAAGCTCTCTCGCCGCCTCGTCCGCTTTGCTAATGCAGCGCAATTGCAGCACATTGTACCGAGTATGATTTATATTGGGGTTATTCTGAAAAAATGGCTTTAAAAAAAGGAAAAAGTTGAAGAATGCTCATATTTTGGGAAATAATGTCAAAGTACACACACCATTTCGGTCCAAAATTTAAAATTTTTGAAATTATTTTGTTTTAAAACGAGTTGCATCATGAAAAAATGAGTCGGCTATCCCTTTTTTATCTGCGTCTCTTCACAGCACTGTGTTTTTGTGGTCGCGCACAAATAAGTGGGCGGGGTTTCGTGTGTTCAAGTTGCAACTCGATTGAAAATACAATATTTCCCAACATTTTTGGCCAATTTGACTGTGAGCATTCTTAGAGTTTATCCCAATTTTTTTAAAATTAAAAAAAAAACAATAAACAATAAAATCAGATCTCTTCTGCATGCGCGTCCACGATTGCGTCATCAACGAGGGAAAGAGCAGACGGCGATCGAAAATAATCGATTCGGAAGGATGTTCTCTGGATACCGCCCGTCTGCCACAGCTACAGTACAACAATAATAAACTCGCGGCGCGAGTGGTGTCCAAAGCGTTTCGGTTTGGTGATGACGTCGCTGTGGAGTTTGAGTGCAACGTTCGGCTGGATTTGCGGAACGGAACGTCGTGTCCACGGCCGAAATGTTAAGGATAATCTATAACTAAATTAAATTGCTTATTATATTGTTGAGTTGCATCATAATTAAAATTAAATTAATTAAATAAATATAAATAGCCATTTTTAAAGTAAAACAGTCCAAAAACTAACGAAAACCAATAAAAAACTTTTATTTAAAAAAAAGAGAAATCAAAATTGGATAAACTGCGGCATGGCGTCGGAGCAAAAAAAAAAATGAAATTCTCTGGAAATGGCGATATAGCTGCATCAAGATTTGCATCGGCAACCTTGAAGGGTGTATTCGGGCGAATATGAACGCAGTGGGACTCGCCTTCTTTCGAAGTGGAATGTGGAATTCCGCATTCCGTAATTTGCGGATTCCGCACAACTCTGCTGTTAACGCAGCCGGTTTTTGGACACGCAGAGAAACAGCGTTTTGCTATTTTGCCCCGCCCCCTCACTGGGTAGAAATTCAGTACAAATTGGAGGGGCATAAAAAGGACTGTAACTCGAAAACGAATGAATATTTTGAGCTGAAATTTTCAAAACGTATTGTCCATTCGTGAAGAAAGCAAGTGCGCTCCACGAAACTTAGTACTACGTGGATTTCATTTTCGTCGCCAAATTATTTCATTTCACGTTGAATTTACACGTAAATTGAAATAATTTGGCGACTAAAATGAATTCCACGTAGTACTAGGTTTTGTGGAGCGCACTTGCTTTTTTCGCGAATGGACAATACTTCGATTAAATATTGTTCATTCGCGAAAAAAGCAAGTGCGCTCCACGAAACGTAGTACTTCGTGGATTTCATTTTCGTCGCTAAATAATTTAATTTCACGTTGAATTTACACGTGAATTGAAATAATTTGGCGACGAAAATGAAATCCACGAAGTACTAAGTTTCGTGGAGCGCACTTGCTTTTTTCGCGAATGGACAATAGTTGAACATATTTATATCGAAAATAGTGAGAAAAAACTGTTTGAAAATTATGTTGTGGTGGTGTTTTTTTTTTTCAAATTATCAACAATGTCAGAAAGTGAACTACTGGTTTTGTTTTTCTAAACCTTCGAACATATCTAGAACTACATTTCACTAGTTGATAACTTTTTTCGTGCAACTCCTTTCAAAGGTACTGTAGAAGCGATAATCCTCAGAAATCGCTGGAAGTTTCAGCAAGAATGCATAGATTTTTAGCTATTCCTCATTTCTTTGACAACTACTGAAGATTATAGAAGTAAAGACTAGGTGAAAACCTTTGCATCCCTGCAGAAATTTCAGCGGTTTTTATGAAAAATACAAACTACAGTACCTCTGAAAAGAGCCGTGCAAGAAAGTTATCAACTACTAGGTTTGAAGGTTAAACAGAATTATTTTAGACCAGTAGTACATTTCCTAATTGGGCACGGTGTGTTGACCGCTGCAAACGCGCCCCCGCGCACTACTCATCGTAAGAAATGTTTAATGCTAGATTACGGTATCTTGCATGTCTCCTTATTTTTTATATAAATTAACGTGATTTTCTACTGTTTTTTGTTTGTCGGAAGTTTTGGCGCATGCACAGAAATCGGTGCTACGTTTTGGAACTAAATTAGCAATGGAGCGCGATTTCATTGCTTGGCCGTCAAGACGGGCCGAGAAAAAAATGATAAAAGTTTATTCAAAAAAACAACAAAACAAACAATTTTTGATGAATAGCTCAAATATAAAACTGTTGAAAAAGCACGCGCATGAGAAATTCCAATATTTGAATGAGCAAGCAATGCAATCGCGCTCCATTGCTAATTTAGTTCCAAAACGCTACAGTTTTATTCCGAACAGTTTTATTCCAAAACAGTTTTATTCCGATCAGTTTTATTCCCAACAGTTTTATTTCGCTACAGTTCAATTTCACTACAGTTCTTTTCCAAAGCGAGTTCAATTTCGCTACAGTTCTATTATGCGTCAGTTCTATTCCGAGGTAGCACCCAGAAAACTGTAACGTTATAATTTGAACGCGACAATTTTAGAAATTTGAATTATTTTTAAAAAAATGTACGCTTCAATACACCGTGCACACGGTGTACAGGATTTGAAAAGTGGGCGGGGCCGAGAAAACGCGCTCCACTGGATTTTCTCGCGCGAAATTCAAATTTTGAGGAATTTTTTATGTTTTTCGGGAAAAAGCATAAATTCCGAATTTTTTCCGAAATTTGCTCCAATTGAATTATGGCTGAGGTGTTTAGAAATTTTTCAAGCCTAAGAACGTCGAATTTGGTTCAGCCACCATTTCGGAATAATCGTTTTTAGAATTGAGGCTCCGCCCACATTTTCAATCCAGGACACCGTGACGTGTGAGAACAGCAAAAAAAAGGCAAAACCAGCAAAAAAATGTTGCCTTCACAAAAAATTTCAGGCCAAAATATCGATTTTCTGAAATTTTTTTTTTCAGGGAATTTTCAGGAGTATTTTTCCCATTATTTCCCAGAATTTCAGAGCAATCAGAGCGTGAATAACCCCATAAATTGTGGCACACACAGTTTTAAAAAATGCGCAATTATTTTTGCCAGGTACTGTATCTTTAAAATTTCGAATTATATTATTAGAAAACTCACGGTGTCCAGGATTCGAAATGTGGGCGGAGCCTAATTTGCTGATGCGTCAGCAAACATGTATTTCGCACTTTCGGTGTTTGCGCAGTTTGCGACTCTCGAATTTTTTTTATTGATTTTATTATTTTTCTTTCAGTAAAACCTGTTTTTCTTTGTAAAATGTATGTATTGTATCCTGCAAAAACACCAAAAAACTCAAAACGAATATTTCGAAATGGTGGCTGAACCAAATTCGACGTTCTTAGGCTTAAAAAATTTCTAGACCTCAGCTATAATTCCGTTGGAGCACATGTGGGGGAAAAAAAAAAAGAATTTATGCTTTTTTTCCCGAAAAACATAAAAAATGAGTTAAAATTTGAATTTCGCGCGAAAAAATTCAGTGGGGCGCGTTTGCTCGGCTCCGCCCACTTTTCAAATCCTGGACACCGTGAAACTCAATAAATAATACACTTTTTTTATTAATGTAAGAAATTTATTATGTTAACAGAACAATAACATTAACATTCCATAAATTCGTTGCGTTTTGGAATTGAATCCTCTTTGTTCCTCTTCTTTTTTGGTAATACCCAGAAATAATAAACAAATAGAAGCAGAGCAGAAACACCAATCACAACCAGAATTACACCTGCATTTTCGAAAATCCAGTATGAAATGTTGTCGACACTGAAGCTCCAAGGAACTGTGTCGTGTAACTCTTTAACACGTTTTTCCGAAATTAGAAAATCAGCGTTTCTCTGGACCTTGACGAATTGATTGATTTCGTCGTGGTTCATGCGTGGTATGTTGTCTTCCATGTAAACATCTGCTTCCTGGAATGTCGGATGTCTTCCATTGATGACGTGATTGCCGAATAGCGCCTGATATGTGTTGGGCATGCTCAGGAGTAATTGTCCAGATTCTCCGATATTTTTTGTAACAGATGATGTGGCGTTTGAAACTGTGTATTTCTAAAATAAAATTAAATTTAATTAAAAATGAAATGTAATTTTAATCTCGGTATAAAGCTCTGCAAACTCGCTTCAATCGAACAGTGAACTCAAATGCGCATGCATTTGGAGTGAGTGAGATTCAGAGAAACATCGAACATCGGCCACGCTCTCTCTATCAATTTTCTGCACTCTCTCGTCGCCAACGTGGTCGCGTGCGAAGGGAGCAGGTTTGCAGCGCTCCGTACGGAGAACATTAACATCCATACCTTTAACACTGTAGCGACAAACGAAGAGTCATCAATCTCCTTAATAAAAGTACCGTCTGTTTCCACAGTTCTCAGTAGGCTGGCAGATTTGCGCCTTCGAGGTCGAAGGCGCCTTCGAATGGCAGGTGAAGGCGGCCTCGACCTTCGAGATCAGCGGCGAAGGCGGCCGTCACCGCTGGCGACCGCGGCGCCGGCGGCCGCTGCCTTCGAGAGAAACGGCGACGGCGGCCGCCGCCGTCGAGAGGAGCGGCGACGGCGGCCGTTGCCGCTGGCGACAACGGCGAAGACGACCTTCGCCTTCGAGACAAGTAAAGTGTGGTGATTGTAAAAAAATGTCGTGTGTGAGATACAAAAGCAAACACACAAACTAATCTAAATTTTCCTATATAAGAAAGATATTAGGTAGTCGGAAAAGTCTTAATATCTCCTGTGGTTTTTCCACTGCCTGTCGCAATTGCACATTGGTGCTCTTTTGTCTGAAGTTAACATAAAATAAGGCACAGCTTTCGAAGTAACGGATCCCCAATTTCCCTTCCCATTTTCAGGCTCTAATCGGTTCACTATGTATATTCTTAGTCCAGCCCAACACAAATTTTTTTCAAAAACATCAACCCAAAAGAATTTAACCTGGACTTGCTTAGGAATAAATCTATTGATTCTTGGATTTAAAAACACAGGTCATCACTTAGAACTTACTTTTTTATTTTTTTACAACTTTGCCTGAAAAAAAAATTAAATTCAAAAGTTGTGAACTCGATATGAAATGACCCAAATTGCTATGTTCAACTTCCATTTCACTTTTTCGAAGATTTCTACTCTAAATATTAATTTTTATTCAAATCTCTAATAGGTGCTACCTCGTAATAGAACTGACGCGTAATAGAACTGTAGCGAAATTGAACTCGCTTCGGAATAGAACTGTAGTGAAATAGAACTGTAGCAAAATAAAACTGTTCGGAATAAAACTGTAGCGTTTTGGAACTAAATTAGCAATGGAGCGCGATTGCATTGCTTGCTCATTCAAATATTGGAATTTCTCATGCGCGTGCTTTTTTCAACAGTTTTATATTTGAGCTATTCATCAAAAATTGTTTGTTTTGTTGTTTTTTTGAATAAACTTTTATAATTTTTTTCTCGGCTCGCCTTGACGGCCAAGCAATGCAATCGCGCTCCATTGCTAATTTAGTTCCAAAACGCTACAGTTTTATTCCGAACAGTTTTATTCCAAAACAGTTTTATTTTGCTATTGTCGGCCCGCCAAAATGCTCAAACGCGCTCCGCTGAACTCAATACTACGTGGATTTTATTTTGGTTTCCAAATTTTTTCATTTCACGTGTAAATTCAACGTGAAATAATATAATTTAGAAACCAAAATGAAATCCACGTAGTATTGAGTTCAGCGGAGCGCGTTTGACCATTTTGGCGGGCCGATAATACAGTTCCTTACCGAACAGTTCTATTCCGAACGGTTCTATTGCGAAGCAAGTTTTATATCGCTGCAGTCCTATTACACTTCAGTTCTATTCCGAGGTAGCACCGAGTTTACGAAATGATGATTGTCATTAATATGGAAACATAAATAAAAACAAAAAACCGAAGGCGCCTTTGCCGTCGTCACCAACGGTCACCTTCGCTTCTCCTTTTTAAGGCGAAGGTGGCCGGCGCCGCGGTCACCAGCGGCGACGGCCGCCGCCGCCTTTTCTCTCGAAGGCAGCGGCCGCCGCCGCCGTTTCTCTCGAAAGCAGCGGCCGCCGCCGCCGTTTCTCTCGAAGGCAGCGGCCGCCGGCGCCGCTCTTCGGGAAGGTGGCGGCCGCCGTCGCCGGCGAAAAGTCGGCGAAGGTCGCCTATAGGCGCAAATCTGCCAGCCTAGTTCTCAGAACACACTCGGCCGTCTCGTAATAGGTGCAATTGGCTGAACTTTGCTCGCACGCATAGAGCCCTCCAATTCTCTTGCATCTGTCAGCCGACACCAACCCGTCATTGGTGATAATTCCATAGTTTGGAGTTTCCCAATATCGAAAAATCTTTCCGTGAATGAACTTTCCTCTTGGAGCCAGTTTAACTACACTACCAACTTTTCGGGAGTCACTCGAACGGTAGCAAACTTTTAGCTCGACAGTGTCAAAGTTTGTACCGCATTGTGTTTCGTAAGTAAAGGTGCGAAATATATCCGTTCCGAGGGACTGTGGGATTTGAAAATTTCTCAAAACCTGATCGGGATCAATTTTTAAAAACTTGAACACTTTTTCAATATTTGATTTCTCAAAAAAACTGTCTTCAAATTCTTGCCATTCCTCGTCAGATAGCTGTCGGGCCATAACTTCTTGGGCTCTGGAAAATTAGAAATTAAAACTAGGCACTGCAATGAGAGGTGCTAGCGGCTTCAAAAAAAATCTGGTTTAATTGTAAGCGTTGTCGCGTTTATTTACCGCAGGCTTCATTTAGCTGCATAGCCACTCGGCTGCATTACACTGATACGAAGAGGAGACGCAGAAAGTGCCATCGACTCTCGCCGAAGAGACGCAGACACTCAGTGGAGCGCGTTAGGCTTTGGCGCCCCCCCCCCCCCCGTATTTAAGAAAAAGGTAGTCACCAGCACCCCGTTCACTAAATTATACTATACTTACTTCCTAATAGATTCCAATCTTTCGGCGTTTAATTTTCGAGATTCCTTCAAATCCGCAAGTTTACTTTCCAGTCCACCAAACAAAGTTTTTAAATTACTTTGCAAAATCAAAGAACCCAGAGCACCGGGTATGAATCCTGCAACTACAGCGACTGCGAATATGATAGGCATCTGGATAGCTCTTTGCGGGCGCCTTGATTCTGAAATAAGGTTGAAATTAGTGATAGTTAATTAATTAATTAATAAGTTTCACAAGACTTACTCAAACATATTTCTTTGAAACCAATCCTGCTCTCCTTAAATGGCAGGGGCACAGAAAAATCAGCGCACTGGGTCACTTGATCATCCAATCGATTCACAAATCCATTTCCGAGGTAAAGAGAATTTTGTGTGGAAAAAGCAATAAAAAACAAGAGGAAAAAGGGCAGCAGAACATTCATTTTGTAACGATAAACACAAGAATGAACGAGCTGCTGGTGGTTGGTGGTTCTACAGCGTAAACGATCCAAAAATGTGTCGATAGAAAAGGGCCGACAAAAAAAAAGGAGACACCTCCATCAACAGATTAGACCAAGAGCACGCTAATAAATTGCACCACATCAGCCACCTCTGCGCTGGCGAATGGTCTTCTGGTCAAAAAAATCCCTAGAATAGAAAGAGGTGAAAAGGTGATCTGCATTTTTTAAACTATGAGAAGCTTTTTTTTTTTAGAAATTTATTATATTGCAAAACTTGATTTATTTAAAACTTCAGCAGTTTTCAACCAATTTACTTGATCAAACGCGGAAAATAACCGCATTCAAAATGCAAAATTCTGTAACACAGCCGATTTTTGAAAAAATAAATTTTGTCGAATATGGGCTATTTACAGTATCCTAAAATTCATATTCGGAGCCCTTAAATTCAGGCTTTCTGCTATCGAATATGGGTTGTTTGTTCATTTTATATTTTTTAGAAGTGCATTGAATAAAAAAGTCAAGAAATTCACAAAAATTTCCCAGAAATAACAGGCGCGCACAGTTGAAACCGGCGAATGTGAACATAAGCCCCCCACCCACATATGACTCCCCACACGTGGAATAAAGCTCCCCAAAAAGGGAGTTTGACTCCCCACATTGTGGAAAATTTTTTTTATTTTTTTTCGGGGAGCTCGGGTACACGTTATTTGGCAAGAGTGAAGATCAACTCCCCACCGATGGAAGAACAACCCCACACCAAAAAGAACAACTCCCCACCAAAAAACATATAACACGGAAAGTTCACGTAAAACAGATGGGTGTGCATACGCATGACCGAAACTTTGGAAAACTTACCGGTGTCGCGCCACGTGTCAGCCTCCTTCCTGCGCTGCTCAAGCAATGTCAATGCGCAATCGAGGAGATCGAATCGAAGTGCAAAAAAAAAAAATATTCACACAACTGAAAACATCAGTTCCCTACAATGTTTCCATTGTCTTGGTCGCCATAACTGAATTCGAGGTACCACCAGTGTGAATTTTTGGGTGGGGAGTTAAAGTTCCAAAGTGGGGGGCCAATATTCTATTGGTGTGGGGTCAATGTTCACAAGCCCCTCCTGTGAACATGTTCCCCCCAAAATCAACTGTGGGGAGCTGTTATTCATGAACTTCCACTCCCCAAATCGGTAAAATAGCCCCCCCGGAAAATATCGTGTACCTGAGCTCACTGGGGTCTGAGGAGGGAGTGAGTAAGCGCGCCCGGACGCACACACGCAACGCATCCAAATGAGGCCCAAAAAATAAAAAAGGCGCGCGAAAAATTTCGCATTATCGGAGAGAAAAACCAACGCAAAATCGTGAAAATTACGAAATCCTATCCAAAATTATTTCGCGCGCGTTGATTTTTCTCTCCGATAATGCGAAATTTTTCGCGCGTCTTTTTTATTATTTGGGCCTCAATTGGATGCATTGCGTGTGTGCGTCCGGGCGCGCTTACTCACTCCCTCCTCATACCCCAGTGTGAGCTCCCCGAAAAAAATATTCATTTTTGCAACAATGTGGGGAGTCAAACTCCCTTTTTGGGGAGCTTTATTTCACGTGTGGGGAGTCATATGTGGGTGGGGGGCTTATGTTCACATTCGCCCGTTATTTTCCGGGGGGCTATTTTACCGATTTGGGGAGTGGAAGTTCATGAATAACAGCTCCCCACTGTTGATTTTAGGGGGAACATGTTCACAGGAGGGGCTTGTGAACATTGACCCCACACCAATAGAATATTGGCCCCCCACTTTGGAACTTTAACTCCCCACCCAAAAATTCACACTGGTGGTACCTCGAATTCAGTTATGGCAACCAAGACAATGGAAACATTGTAGGGAACTGATGTTTTCAGTTGTGTGAATATTTTTTTTTTTTGCACTTCGATTCGATCTCCTCGATTGCGCATTGACATTGCTTGAGCAGCGCAGGAAGGAGGCTGACACGTGGCGCGACACCGGTAAGTTTTCCAAAGTTTCGGTCATGCGTATGCACACCCATCTTTTTTACGTGAACTTTCCGTGTTACATGTTTTTTTGGTGGGGAGTTGTTATTTTTGGTGTGGGGTTGTTCTTCCATCGGTAGGGAGTTGATGTTCACTCTTGCCGATGAAACCGGCGTTGCCGTAGTTGCTTCGCTGCGAGACCTTCTATGTTTAAACTTGAATTTTCCCACAGTTGCTCAATTTTTTCTTTTATACGGGAAATTTCAAGTTTAAACATAGAAGGTCTCGCAGCGAAGAAACTACGGTAACGCCGGTTTCAACAACACCTGTTATTTCTGGGAATTTTTTGCGAAACTTTGGACTACAAAAAACTCCTGATTTCAGGAATTTTTTGAACTTTGGACGCGGCACCACCGGTGTCGCTTTTCTCGTGCGGGTCACCGTGGCGCAATGCATTAAAAAGGAGGTGGCCGAGTTTTTGAAATTTCCTCGGCCACGTCGATTTGGAGGCGCCGTGGCTCAATGACTTTAAAGAGTAAATCGGGATAAAAACGGTTGATACCGGACACACTGACAGACGAGAAAGTGAGAAGAATGCGCAAGCTGGCCTAAAATAATATAAGTGGTGCGCGCGTTGCGTGTTTCATACATCTCGCATACACCTGTGCGTCGAAGCGCTCGCCACAGTAAGCGAGTGCGGTAAATCGATGGTGCTGAGGGATTTTATAGGCGATACTGCGGTTTATCAACATTTCAAATGTTTTGGAAATTTTCGAGCCCTTCAATAATCATCTAATCAGAGCTCATTATTTATTTATTTATTTAACTTCAAAGTAATTATAATTTTAAAGACAAAACCAAAAAAAAAGTAGAAAAAAACGATGATCAATCGAAGTCAAAAAATCAAAAACCCGCTCCCGGTTTCCTGCCTGGCCACGCCTCCTTAGCATACCTCTTCTTGTGATGATCCTCGGCGTCTTCTTCAGTCGCCGCTGTCACATATTGATGATTTCCGGGCTGTGTGAGCGTCTTTCCATAAAGCTCGAGATCGGGCGCCGCATTCAACGCCATAGGGCCAAAAGTGGACGAAAGTGGAGCGGTCATCAAATCTCGTCCAGGTCGAACGATTTTCCGCGGCACTGTTGATTTTAGTGGACAGCCTGAGCGTTTACTTGGATTCGTCGATATTATCGCGGTGGTTACAAGATCGCGGAATCGGCCAACTGACGGATCAACGTCTTCTGGATTGATCACTTCTTCCTCTTCTAGAAATGCGACGTTGCCACGTGGCCGTTTCTTTCGGCGCGCTTCCTCGATGGAAATCGGAAGTTGGGGGATTCTACGATTCTGCGCTGTGTTGTACGAGGTTTGGTGCTGAAAAATAGGAAATTTTGAATATTTTTTTTGAAAAATTAATTCTCACGTCAATTTGCTCATCAGAAGCTGCAACAGTTGGGTCGTCTTCCACGATGACTTCGGTTTTTAGCCTGATTGCGTATTTTCTGGTAGACGCTCCCAACTGAAATTGACTTCCAGCGTCGATAAAGACCACTTCCAGCGGTCGAATTTTGACTTTTCCGATGAAGCTTCCGTGGCCTAGAAAATTATGAATTTTAACAGATTTTTGGCGCATTTGAGTTATCGTCTATGGGATGGCCTAGAAGACCGTCGGGCGCAAGTTCAAATCTTGCCATTTTTCTATTAAATTCCGTTTTTTTTTAATGAATCCTTTACAGAATTGCCGACCGTCGAATTTCTAGGCCATCGTGTAGTTTTTTTTAACGTTTTTAGATGAATTTTAGTTTAAAATTCGCTAAAAATTAGGAAAAAAAAGCAAAAATTCGGTGCATGCTCTGAAACTTTTTGGGAAAAATTCTCGGGGACATTCCCTGGAATTTCTGACAAAAATATCGAATTTAAATTTTTCAGGAAAATCTATATTTCGCTCCAAAATTTTGTGGCAGTCCCGTGAGCATTTTTGACGTTATTTCCCAAAGTTTCTGGCCAATCGAAGCTTTTTCCGAGTTTTAAAAACCATTTTTGATCAAAAATTCCCGAATTTTTTTCGTTGAACCATTTATAGCGCGGCCATAAATGCAGAAATTCCTCCCTTTTTTTCTAAATCGCACGGTTGAATTTAGAAAAAAATGGAAATGTCTGCATTTATGGCCACCTTTTTTTCATTTCTGGCCGCGCCATTACAGAATGGGCGATTTGCCTGTTAAAGAGAAGAAAAATTGCCGGCCGCCGGTCCCTCGTGTACTACTTTTGGACGTTTTCTATTTTTCTATTTTTTAAACATAAATTTGGTCAATTTTTTGCTTCTTTTCTATAATGGATTCGTGGCGGAGTGACATTTCACGTGAAACTGGGAGACAAAAAATTTCTTCATTTCTTCAGTTATTTTTTCATTTTTTTCGAATAAAAACGTGAAAAAATTGTCACTCCGCCACGAATCCATCATACAATTTTTGTGAATCCCCACAAAATTGCCAACTCACTGCTATCCATATCGACCAAAGCGAAGCGCTCAAGAAGACCATGATAGAGCAGCAAAGCGTGCACTCTTGAGCAGGAAGCGTGCTCCACAGCGAAATCGACCTGCTTGTTGTTCCTTCCGAAATAGTAGGCCTTCTTGTCGTCAATCAGCAGCTTCTTTAAAAAGAATAATTTTGATAAAGGAGGCGCGCCGAAAAAACACAGCTTTATCGATTTATTGATCGAAGCTCTTGACTAGTAATCTCTTGTGTATATATAAAGCCACTGTAAGGCAAAACTAAATTTACCTGAATAAGTGCGTCGCCTTTATATACATCCAAATGAGCACCATCCGGCGGTTTTGCTGCCCACGACGGAATTTGAAATTTGCTTTTGTCGTCGATAATTTCCGCCATTTTTCACAGTTTTTTTTCACAGAATTGGTGGAAATGCAACTTTATCGGGATTAAATTGTCCCTCGTCTTTTACATGTGTTTGACACGGAGACGAAAAAGAGCGAGACGGTTGGGCGAGAGAGTGTACTGAAAAACAAGACGCAGGTGTGCAGACCAGCTGCGTACCAGTGCAAACGCGCTCCACTGCTAATAATTGAGATGGCGCGAGTTTTGAGAATTCAAATTGCGACCAATTGCCTGCAATTATTTAATTGCAATTATTTAAGTATTATTATTGAATGCAGATTTGATATTCGCAAACTAGTTTAAATTTGTTTTTCTTCAAAATGGCAGAAACAGGTGTTCTACCACTTTGTGTTCAAAATGTAATGGATATGGAGATTGTTCGACTCAATTTATGGTCTATTAAGGTAATATTTTTTTTTCGTGTTTTATTCAAAATGTGTTAAGCGAAATGAAGGAAATGTTTAGTTTTGCCGCGTCCAAATTTAAAAAGTGTGTTTCCAAGAGAAAATTTCTGTTTTTCTGGCAATTTTTGTGAAATTTCGAACCGCGTAAAAATTTACTGGAATTTTTCCGGGCGCGCACGAAGAAAAATATTCAAAAAAATGTGACGAAAATGACGATTTTGCAGCAAAAAATAGAAAAATACACGGGATTCCAGGTTTTTTTTTAATCTTGCGCGCTGGGCTTGACATGAGAAATATATTAAAAGTTTGAAAACAATCCATGGAACTGGTAGAAAAAAATTTCAATTGCTCTGAAACTGGAAATTTGGTTTGAAAATTTTGGTCCAGGGCGTTGATTTTCAAAAATTCTTAAACTAAAAATAAAATTTAAAAAATCATATTTCAATCCAAAAATGTTTTTCAAATTAAAAACCCTAGGGGTATACAGCAAAAAAAAGTGAAAAATCGAAAAATGCCCCTTGGCCTCAAACTTTGGTTAAAAAAATAAGATGAAACCAAAAATACTCCCGGAAATGGGCCGAAAAAGATATCGATTGAAAAAATTTCAGAAAAATCGATATTTATTTCGGTCCAAAATTATCGGTCCATGATCTACGAAACTCCGCCCACTGCCCTGTTATTTTTTTCTGTGATTTTCGCTTTTCATCAGATTTTTGCTGAATTTTGATGTTTTTTTAAAATTCAGATTGATTAATGCCGTATTTGAATGAATATTGAACAAGAAATATCGAGAAAAAAAAAGAAAAAAGGTTGCAAAAATTTACCATGAAAAGGCGAAAAAGATTGTTATCGAGGGCATTTATTGATCTAAAATTAAAACATGTATTAAAAACAGAAAAAAATGTGTTAAAAAGTGAAAATCACACAAAAATAATAGGCCAGTGGGCGGAGTTTCGTAAATCGGTTCGCAAAGTCAGTACGCAAACACCGCTTTGTTTTCTGAATAATCCCACAGAAATAAAAAAAAACAATTTCAGTTCTATGCTGAATCTATAAAACTAGAAGGCTTCGTCAGAAACAGCGATGGAAATATGATGCAGAAAGTGTGTTCCGAAGCAATTTGCGTATGTTCCACTTCTTGGTACAGTGCCTTATCAAATCCCCTTTTTAGAAGCGAATGACCTCTGTACTCTTATTCGACGTTTCTGGCCGCTTTTTCGAGTTGGTCGGTCAAATCGATCACGAATTCCAGGTGAAGAATGGAATGCCGAGCAGAATTGTGGCGGAATTCATGAATGGTTTTCCGGAAAATTGGCTTTTTCTAATAAAACAGTGCTTGCCACCAACAGATGAGCAAATTCCACAGCGTCAAATTCAAATTCAAAGCGCTCCGGCTCCTCCTAAAGAGCCAATTGTTACTCTGGCAGACGAGTCGGAGCACGTTTCTGACCATCCCAAGAAAATAGTGGAGAACGGGAGGATTAGAGACGAAGAGTCAGCAGATTGCACATTCCGAGTTCCGCACCCCGTTGCCATAGATGCTATCACTCCTATAAGGTTCACAAGAGGTGTCAGGAAAGAAAATGCGCAACGAATCTTCGACTCATCGACACCGAAACCTCAGGTTGAAAAGCAAAAGAAACCGCTTGCAGCATTCGATGCTGATTTGTTTGCTGCCCCTGCTCCAGCTCGAGCTCCACCTCCAACCCGAGCCCCACCTCCAAATCCACCCGGGCCATCGTCGGAATTTGTCCTTCTGGACGAAATGGACGAACTGTTTAACAACGCCGAATTCGACAAAACTCCTGGTCGTACAGTCGCACAACCTCGTCGAATCAACGAAACCTCTAGAATGGATAGGAAAACATCTCGTACATATTCCGAAGATTGCGATAGGAAATATGACGACCGAAGAGTTGAATGTTATAGCCGATCGGCCAGAGAAAATGTCGAACCTAATAGGAATGAGTTTAGAATGAACCGAAAGAGGCCCAGTGTGAACGTGAGTGTCGATAAAATTATATTAGGCACTTGAAAAAAAGTGAAAAAGTTTCAGAATTATGCTGACGAGATGAATGGTGGCTATAACTACAGAAGTAATAAATATGGGCGAAGAGAAGTTTTTGAATCTAACGGCTACCACTCTGATGAATTTCGATCACGAGAGGCACCTTCATCGAGATCTGTAAGTTGTTTTTTTTGCCCGCGAATTTTCAATAAAACGGAAATCAGAGGCCGTATTCATGAACATTTACCGTACGGTAAATGGAAGTATTGACCGAAAATATTAGTTTTGTTATTCCTGAAACGATTGAAGGGTTGTTTATAGTTCTATGAACCCCTTAAGCATTCAAAATTTCTAACTTTCTGTCGAGAAAATCATTTACCGTTTGGTAAACGTTCATGAATACGGCCACAGGGTATTTCAGTGCATAAATGGCAGATATAACTAGCTATGTGGCTAATAGCCATTGTAAATAGGGCTTCTGGGTTGCCCCAGTGTTTGTCCAGAAGTTGAAATGTGGGCGGGCAGACCCTAAAATTTGCTGACTGATTTTTTTCACTTTCGGTGCCTTGACGCATTTTTTATTTGTTTTATTTTGTTTTTCTTTCCGTAAATCTGTAAAAGCCGTTGATATTTGTATTTAATAATTATGTAGTTTATCTTTAATAACTCTAATATTTCATCTTGAAGCGTGTAAAACCTCTAAACTTCTTACAGGCTGGAAAATTCGGGTGATTTTCGTGAAACGCACACAATTGTTGAAAATCGAATAAATTTCATTTATTTTCCATGACATTTGTATTATTTATTTGGCGAAATAAAACCTGGGGGAATTCACTGCATTAAATGTGTTTTCAACTCCGTCCTAGGCTTGATTTTCTTATGGGGTTATTCACGAAATGGCATAAAAACTGCTCAAAAACTCGGAAAATGCACGGCGTGTTAGAACCTACGTAAAGGCAAACGGGCCCTAATACATTTATCTGCGTCACCACAGTGGAATTCTGCCAAGTCTAGCTAAGTGCGTGCAAAACTAGAGACGCAGAGACTTGGGAGAGATGACATCCAAAAATTCATTTCCAAAAATAGTTTTTGAAATGTAGTCTCCAGCACGCCGTGAAATGTTCCATTTATCTGAAATTTTGAGAAATATGGACAAAATACTCCTGGATATGCTCAGAACATTTTGGACGGGAATATCGATATTTCGGTCCAAACTTTTCTGACCATGCCCAGGAGTATTTTTGCCTTTATTTTCCAAAATTTCAGGTCAAAAGGAACATTTTTCGAGTTTTCGTGAAGTTTTTTCTTCTATTTTCTGCAATTTCCTGAATAACCCCATTAAAGGTAGAAGAAATGCATTTTGTGGTCACAAAGTTGTGTACGAGCTTGGAATATGCGGAAAAAACTTAAAATTATGCATAGGAGGGCAGTAATAGAATTAACCAATATATCAGCTTCTTCAAGCAAATATCGATTTTTTTCAAAAAGTTAGCAAATTTTAACGCATGAACTTACGCAAACTTTAATTTCTGTGCAGATTCAAAAATCTTGAAAAAGTCCAAAAACTCACTTTTTAGCAACGTTATGCTAAAATCGACAATATGACACCCTTAGGTTTACAAATGTCAAAAAAACTCAGCTGTAATTGAACTGGAGCACATTTTGGAAAAAAAACTTAATTTTCTATGTTTTTTCCCGAAAAACAATAACAAATGTTTCAAAATTTCAATTTCGTGTCATATCCAGTGGCGCACGTTTCATTTGCGTTGGCTCCGCTCACATTTCAAATCCTGGAAGCCAAGCATTGACCAGTTTTTTTTTCACGCAAAAATTCAAAATGCAAATCAAGTTTAATATTCGCGTGAAAAAAGTTTTTGATGATGAAAATTGATTGAAAACAATATTGTTGGCCCGCCAAAATGGTCAAACGCGCTCCGCTGAACCCTGTACTACGTGGATTTCATTTTAGTCTCCAAATTATTTCATTTTACGTTGATTTTACACGTGAAATAAAATAATTTGGAAACCAAAATGAAATCCACGTAGTTCTGAGTTCAGCGGAGCGCGTTTGATCATTTTGGCGGGTCGACAATACATATGCAGATGAATTTCCCTGCCATTTTATTCATATGCACACACACATAGTAACTACTGTAGTACCAGTCTATAATTACAGTATGCTGACCGTGATTACTACTCCCGCAAAAGTTACCACCGTGGGGAAGAACAGAGGAATGAGAAAATGTATGGAGATATTCTGCGACGAGAAATGGCACTGGAGACTCGTTTAAAAAACGGTAGATCTCAACGGCATGTGTCCGAATCGTCGGAGGATTCGATGGACGATTCCTATATGGTGGACGAGTGGGATAGAGAGAATCAGAGGATCCTGGACAGTTCGATAGTTTCCAGTTTTGGAAGATTTGAAACCTCGCCAAAGAAGAGTAGAATTTACGTGAAAAAGGTGAGTTCATAAATTTTTTAAATACGTGAACAGAAATTATTTATTTGGTTTCAAATTTCCAGGAGAGAACCGCGAAAAAGGCCCGACCAAAGCCAGTACCACCACGCAGGAAGAAGAATTCTCCAGATTCCCCCGAGATGGACGACCTCAATGACAGTATTGCATCGAACCGGCCACGAAGAGCATGTGTGGTTCCTTCGACTCCAGTTCCAAAACGAGTCACCTGGCCAAAACGTGACCTTGATCGGCTGAGTCGTGTCATTGAATTGAAGAAACCGTCGTCGAGCGATTCAGATTGGACGGAAGTTGCGCGCCTGTTGGCAAAAGAAGGCGTGGAAGGCGCTGACGCGATGAAAATTGCGATGGCGAAACTGAAATGGAAGGAGCCGGTTAAAGATTGCGAAACAGTTCAGGAAGATTTGGAAATGGTTGATAAGAAACGAAAACGTGGTTTCGCCGCGAAAGTCAAAGAAAGTGTTCAAATGATGGAAGAGATGCGAGATGGTGGGGAGCAAAGTGGCGAGATGGGTGGTCAAGGTGTAGAACAAGCAGAAGACTATCAGCCAGCTGACCTATCCGCTGACGAGTCTCTTTTGGCGTTGGCGACACCTTGTGCCGGCAAGAAGAAGGGAGGAACGAGAAGATCGGTGATGCCGGCACCAGTCGAAGACTCGCCTGTTATCAAATTGTATGCGTATAAATAGCAGTCTATGTGAATTTTTTTTTGTTTTTTAGGAACGAGTGTTCTTACGCCAACTCTCCTAAACTCGACGTAACGAAATGCAAGGAAGTTGAGACCACGCTCCGTTACGTACATCATTTGTCTACGGTGCAAGCACGTCCTGGATCGAGTTCAAGCAGGTCTTACAAGAACAGATCGGTGGTAAGTTTCTAGGTGCCAACTTTTTTGGTGGAGGATTTATCAGAAAAAATTATCTGGATTTTTAATGATTTTTACAACAAAAGTCGAAGACCACTGGAAGTACACGAAGTTGAGGTTTTCTAGGCCGGCCGGCCGACCGCGTCTTCTAGAAAAGTTGTATTGTCTTCAGCAATAATTTAAAGGGGGGGGGGGGGGGAATGGGTTTTTTTTACAAAGTATTGTCCATCCGTACTCAGGTGTTTCATTTTGGGTTTATTTAGAAAAAAACCGGGTTAAAAAGGAGAAATTTTTAGATTGTAAAGTGACCTCTATAAATGACCAACTTTTCTAATCTAACCCCCTTTTTTCCCAAATCTACCCAAGTTTTCTAAACTAACCCCCTTTTTTCCTAAATCAACCCGCAAATTTTCTAGTCTAACCCCCTTTTTTTCCAAATCTACCCGGGACTTGTCTAATCTAACCCCCTTTTTTCTAAATATACCCGGAACTTTTCCAATCTAACCCCCTTTTTTCCATATATATCCGAAATCGTTTGAATCAATACGGAATTTTTTTTATAAATTGAAATGGTTTTTTCGAATTCGGAGGAAAAATGAATCGAAATATTTTTATTCTACGACAAAATTGCGAACATGTACATTTTGAGATAATAATTCTTACAATTAATGAGGTTAATAACAAAAAAAAAGACGTATTTAGAAAACATGTGAAAAAAATAAAAATAAATGAAAACTACATTTAAAATGTATATTGTCCGGCCGCCAAAATGGTCAAACGCGCTCCGCTGAACTCAATACTACGTGGATTTCATTTTGGTTTCCAAATTTTTTCATTTCACGTGTAAATTCAACGTGAAATAAAATAATTTGGAAACCAAAATGAAATCCACGTAGTATTGAGTTCAGCGGAGCGCGTTTGACCGACGTGGCGGGCCGATAATACTCAAAACAGCGGCGATCACAAGTCCTATATGGATGTTTGCGTGATTGCTCCTTTGAACCAAATTCTACGCTTGACTGTTCGTTCCACATGCACATCTGAAAATATAAATGTATTGGGGAATTATCAAGCAGCGACATTGGCGCGTTCCTACTAACTTTTGATAAGTAAAATCTTTGAGTTTTTCTATAGTGGATTCTTGGCGGAGTGACAATTTTTTTCACGTTTTTATTCGAAAAAATGAAGAAATAACTGAGGAAATATAGAGATTTTTCGTATCCCATTTTCACGTGAATTGTCACTCCGTCACGAATCCATTATAGCTATAATGGATTCGTGGCGGAGTGACAATTTTTTCAGGTTTTGATTTGAAAAAATGAAGAAATAACTGAAGAAATGAAGAGTTTTTTTCGTTTCCCAGTTTCCCGTGAAATGTCACTCCGTCACGAATCCATTATATTGCTGTAATGGACCTATGCAGATAAATTTTCCAGCCATTTTATTCCTATGAAAACCTACATTATAATGCAGGTTAATGCAGGAAAATTAATTAAAATGAAGGTTTACATTGGAATAAAATGGCAGAAAAATTCATCTGCACAGGTCTATAACATTCTTTGATTAGGTACACCTTATTTACTGATATAATCTACAAATTCTTCGCTTTTCATTCGATTTGTATCGGTAAAATAAATAAGAACGTATCAGTGGTGCACCGAATTGAAATTTTCAAACGCCGGAATATCGGAGCGGGATGGGGTACAGCGGTCATAGAACTCATACGAAATAGAACTTCACGTAACATAGCCCCCTGAAATGTTTTGTATTCAGTACAGCGTCAGTTCAGACAGTTCTATTGTGTTGTGGTTCTATTCCGTTTGAGTTATATACCATTGTACCCCGGACGGAATTCCCGTGCATCACTGGGTAGGCAAACGTCAATTTCACTATTTTAATTGCTCGATGTATAGGGGTTTTATATGTAGAAGATCTCACCGAAAAAGATTCCGTGCTCACAAACTGTCCGCCTTTCCACGAATTGATCGAATTTTCCTTTGTCCTTCCGTTTTCGGCAACTTCCGTTTCGAATATCCATTTTAATCTGAAAATGATAGAAATTGAATTATGGGCTGAAGAATAATTTTATCGCAATAAGTATCACGGTAAACTTTAGGAAAAAATCTACGGTATTTCATTTATCAAGAAATGTAACTTATTGGGAATGCGTTTTTACTTACGAGGAGCTGACAGATTTTCCGACGGGTCTTCGTGAAATATTCCGAAAATTTCGTACCAGCCGAACATTTTGTGCTAGATTTCATCTGAAAATTCATCGAATTCAGATGATTGTTAACGAAAAATCGATAAATGTACCCACCTAATTGCAAAATTAGTATTTAAAAACATAACAATCAACATAATGTTACATGAAAAGGAAAAAAAAACACACATAAAAATAAGAAAATAGAATGAGGAATCATCAAATTATGCGCAAAAATGTAAGTATTTGCTGACGCGTTTTGCGATACAGGTAAAAAAAGGGGTCTATATAAACTCGGAAATTTTCTAAATTAACCCGTAAATTCAAAAATCGTTACGGGTTTATATAGACCCCTTTTTAATACCGAAATTTCCCAACCAGATTTGAATTTTCCAATTTAACCAGAATTTTCCAAATTAACCCGGAAATTTTCCAGATAGATTTGAGTTTTCTAAATTAACCCAAAATGAAACACCTGAGTAGCGTGAGCAAGTGCGCTCTACGAAACTTGGTACTTCGTGATTTTCATTTTCGTTGCCGCGCCAAATTAGGTTTTCCCTTGTTCTTTGATTTTTTGCATAAATTATTCGTTTTTCTCTTTTTTTTTCTTGTAAAATGATTGATTATGCTCTCTTTCAGAAGGAAAATGTGTGGGAGACGGATGAAATCGACGACATCTGCAGACGAACCTGCCGTTCTAACACCGAAGGACTAACCATCCATCTTTGTTTTTTCGTTCATTTCCTTGTATTTTTCTAATACTTTCGCTATTATCGTTTCAATATTCTTGCCGGCTACCACATGCGCCCGCGAAAGTTTTATAATAGACGCATACATAACGAGCGACACACCCGCTCACATTGCATTTGAATTTAGTTGAAAAAACTTGATGGGGCGGAGCTTCGATTTTTCGCGTCACTGCTTACTGTAGCCGGCAAGAATATTGAATTGATAATAAATAAAAATAAATGATTTTTTAGTAAAATCAGTACGAAATTTGCAATTGTGGGCTTACAAGGCAAAAAATGAATATTAATACCATACCAGAAAGACTAAAAATCTCCATGAAATTTGTTTTGTTATAAAAAACGATATAAAGGGGGATATTCTGATATAGTGAGGGGGGGGGGGGGGGACTTACCGTAAAACCTGTATTAGACTTGCATGCAAGTACAGGGTGGCCGATAAGTATAGGACGTTTTGAAAGTGCTCCCATTTTTTCAATTTGAGGATTTTTCGAGAACAACCTTTATTAAACAACAAAAAATAAGCAGAAAATTTGATTTTACAAGAGAATTTCGAAGTTGGATCCACGAGCTTTGACACAGGCTCTCAAACGTTTCTTCACCGAATTGACAGTGCGCCGCAGGTATCCGTCGTCGATCGAAGCCCTTCAAGTCATCGACAGTAGCAAAAACTTTTCCCGCGATCTTCCCTTCCAACATGCCCCAAACGCTGAAATCCATCGGATTGAGATCCGGGCTGGAAGCAGGCCACAAGTTCTTGTCCAGGAATCCAGGGAAATGCGCCTCCAAGACGGCCAATGTCGATCTCGAGCCATGGGACGGTGCCCAGTCTTGTTGAAGGATAAATGGACCACCAGCAAAGTGCCGTCGAAGAATTCGAACCGTCGAAGACGAAATTTGAAGGCGTCGAGCGATCTCAGCACTTCCGAGGCCTCTCTTGAACAAGAGTTCAATGGAAGGACGATGAGGAGAACTTTTCATAGCTCGGCGATATGGAGAAGTGAGAACAAATGACTGAGAAGCTTACTTATATAGTCTCTGGACTTTCGAAAAGTTTCGAAATTTTTCGAAAATATCCCTTGGCACCGTGCCAGGGAACGCTGAAAGCGAGCGTCCTATACTTATCGGCCACCCTGTATATTGTTCAAAGGCCTCGCCAGGGTGCAAGTCTATTAGAGGGGCAAGTCTATTGTTCCAACCTCGAAAAGGCTAGGTAGTCTTTTTTTTTATTAAAAATTATATGTTTCAACAACAACAAAAAATCAAAATCGAGACAGTACGAATTACAGAAAAAATGGGGGTACAACGGTATAGAACCCGCACGGAATAGAACTGCTACGGAATAGAACTGCACGGAATAGAACCGGCTGAAATGGAACTGTGCTGAACAAACAACTGCACGAAATAGAACTCAGGGACTCACAATGTACAGCGAAATACTTCTTCCAGTTGTTCGAGCGGTTCTGGGTCCGTACAGCTCAATTTCAGGCGGTTCTATTCCGTGCGAGTTCTATACGATAGTACCACCAAAAAATCGCTCAGAGAATTTTAGGCTAAATCGGCCAGAGTTTTCTGTTTCCAATTTTCATCACTAATAAAAAAATTCGAAAAATTGAAGTGAAATTACGCAAGTTTTGCCGCATTTATTGCGTATGCAGAGGGGCAAGTTTATTAAAGGGTCAATTCTATTAGAGGGTGCAAGTCTATTGTTCCAAGGCCTCGCTCGGGTGCAAGTCTATTAGAGGGGCAGGTTTTACGGTATCTGATCTGATAAATTATCTAGGATACCTGAATGGCACCCCCCCCCCCCCCCTATTTGTAATGGTTGGGGGCTACACTAGTCTGCACATATACCAGAATACCAAAATCGGACCAAAGTCAAATGACGGGGTCTATTTTGGTCCTTGAAGGGGCGGGGGAGGGGGCGATATCATCAGGGATGAGAGAATACTCAAAAACAGGGGTGGGACCAACAAAAAAAATTTTGTGTACTCCCCGTGGTCTTCTATTTTTCTTTTTTCAAAAATTATTATGGTACGTCCAAAGTAAAAATAAACGGTGCTACCTCGTAATAGAACTGACGCGTAATAGAACTGTAGCGAAATTGAACTCGCTTTGGAATAGAACTGTAGTGAAATTGAACTGTAGCGAAATAAAACTGTTCGGAATAAAACTGATTGGAATAAAACTGTTTTGGAATAAAACTGTTCGGAATAAAACTGTAGCGTTTTGGAACTAAATTAGCAATGGAGCGCGATTGCATTGCTTGCTCATTCAAATATTGGAATTTCTCATGCGCGTGCTTTTTTCAACAGTTTTGTATTTGAGCTATTCATCAAAAATTGTTTGTTTTGTTGTTTTTTTGAATAAACTTTTATCATTTTTTTCTCGGCCCGCCTTGACGGCCAAGCAATGCAATCGCGCTCCATTGCTAATTTAGTTCCAAAACGCTACAGTTTTATTCCGAACAGTTTTATTCCAGAACAGTTTTATTTTGCTACAGTTCTTTACCGAACAGTTCTATTCCGAACGGTTCTATTGCGAAGCAAGTTTTATATCGCTGCAGTTCTATTACACTTCAGTTCTATTCCGAGGTAGCACCAAAAAAACGCGCACTTGTAATGGTACGTCCAAAGTAAAAAAAAAGCGCAAAAAAAGACGAAAAAAGGCGTCCAAAGTAACTTTGTTTTTGCGTCTTTTTTCTCTACAGTATCCCACCAAACCTGCACATCTTAGCGACGCGCGAAGTGAATAATTTGAATTTCACATGTTTGTTTACATTTTTAATTGTTTGAAACATGTTTTTAGTTGTTTTTTTTTATTTGATCTGCAGGTTCTGCGGTATACTGTATAGAAAAAAGACGCAAAAACAAAGTTATAGTCGGCGAATGCAACATCAGCCTCGCTCTACGGCAATTTTCAATTTTCAACAGTGTAGTGCGCCTTTTTTGAAGCGAAAAATCAAATTTTAACTGCAATTCGTCGTGGATACGTTATTTTTCGTTGAAAAGAAGTATAAAACTAGAATTCGAGTTAATCTTGCAAGTGCAACACTGTTTTACAGGAATTGTGGCAGTAGAGCGAGGTTGATGATGTATTCACCGACTATACTTTGGACGCCTTTTTTCGTCTTTTTTTGCGCTTTTTTTTACTTTGGACGTACCATAAACATGTTTACATTTTTTTTCTTGTTTAGCGGTAAACAACAAAGAAAAAGACGCAAAAACAAAGTTACTTTGGACGCCTCTTTTCGTCTTTTTTTGCGTTTTTTTTAAATTTGGACGTACCATTAAAAATCAGCGAATTTTTTTAAACGATTACATTTCAAGCCCCTTCCACCGAAAATTTGGCATCTTCTTTAAGATGCAAAAATAACGAAACAAATGTTTTCTCATTTCAGTGTCTTGGTAAAAGTCTTTCTTTGGAACAAGGGGCGCGAAAAGCACAAAAGCTAATTAGCATGGCTGTTGGTATTGAAGAGGAAGACGAAGAAGAAGAAGACGACGACGACGCCGAATTGTCAATTTTCTGAAAATGTCTGGTTACTTGTGATACAATTTTTAAAAAAGTTACTTGTTTCGACTATTAACTTACAGCTAAATAGCATGCTCTCGATTCGGATTTCATTTCATTCTAAATACTTTCAATAAATTACACTCTTTTGTCGTTATTTTTGAGTCTAATCACTCGAGAAGTTTAGGAACCAGATAGTGTCACTACCACAATCCTTTCGAGCCGATAGCGGACATCGATCAGGACTATACCAGCCTTATCACAATGCTCAAGGAACTCCAAGATTGTCAAGGATATAGTATAGGGCTCGGTGACAGCCAATATTCCCAGATTATAAACGAGAGGCTAGCGACAGTTATCACGCAAAGAGCTCATGTTAATAATTAAATTGAACAGAGCATGAACAAAATGGTGGAATCGTTTGGTGTTAGTCGTGAAAGTGTCCAAATGATTGTTTAAAAGGACTTGGATCTCAATAGTTATCGCCTCTGTCGTGGGCAATACCTTACAGATCAGTCCAAAAAGAATCGGCTCGAAAAATCGAAAAAGTTGCTCAACGACCTCAACACGGGGTGCTGGCGACTGTCTTTTTCAAATTATGGGATAATTACAGAATAGCCACCCATATATTTCAAAATAGGTACCCATTTGACTCGCTATAGTATAGCCACCCACAGTCGGCGCCGCGTGGGTGGCTATTCTGGAATTATGGGTGGCTATTCTGGAATTATGGGTGGCTCTTCTGAAATGATGGGTGGCTATTCTATAGCCCGTTGATGTGGGTACCTATTTTGAAATAAATGGGTGGCTATTCTGAAAGATTCCCTAGGAAACCAGTATAGCCACCCATTACCACTGAGTGGGTGGCTAAACTGTAATAATATATTCCAGTAAAAGCACCCATATATTTCAAAATAGCCACCCACAGAAATTCGGAAAAATCCCATTTTTCAGTTATGTGGGTGGCTATACTATAGCGTGGGTACCTATATTGTAGTGGGTGGCTATACTGGAATTTTCCCCAAATTATTTTTTTCGCGTCAAAATCCAATGCGCTGAGGTCATAAAACGCGGCAAAGCTGGTTCTCCTCTGCTTCTAGTCGGTTACACGCTTTCTGCTTCAAAATTAATTTCAAAAAATGAGAATTCGCATAAATTGGCACACTGCCAAGAATTTTTAATGGAGCTCCATTAAAAACAGGGCAATCGTCAGTACCCCGTGCCTCAAGGTGCGCCGCTTCTACGACGTCATTTGGACCGATGCGAAGAATTTCACCATTAAGCCGCTTCCGAACCGCCAAAAAACTCGGCACCAGTTGTCGAAAGCTGATTCAAAGTCTCTAAAACGTCGGTTGGCATACAGGAAGCTATGTCCAAAAATCCGTTATGGTCTGGGCAGGTTTGACAGCTGAAGGTAAAACTCCATTGGTCTTCATTGATAGAAATGCGAAGATCAAATTCATGGCTCTTCACGGCGAAAAACTCGAGACGCAACAGGCGTGCGTGACCCTACTGACTGAGTCGACTTGTCGAGCTGAACCCAGCTCTCGTGCTGCCACGTCTGTCGCAAATGACGCAAATCGGACATGCCCGCATTCGGCGAAAATGATTGCGCAGTTGGCGAAGCAGAGCCCAAAGATGAGAAATGATCAAAACGAGAAAGTGAGTTGAAAGTTTTTGTTTTATAAGGATAAAAAAAAAAGAAAAGAAAAGATGAGTTTAACTCGGCGCCGATTCTGCAATTTTTCGCAGCTCGTCTAGCGTCATTTCAGGCAGGTTTGCGTATTCCTTGTCTTCTTCGTTTGAATATCCCTCCTGGAAAAATTGGGATATTTATTGTGCTGACGACGCTCCGCAGTTTTTTTACTGCAGTCTCGCAACGAATACTGTGGAACAGTGGAAAACTGCGGAACATCGGAGCGTCGTCAGCACAATTAGTGCCGGGGGCTTTAACAATTTCTTTTCCGGTCGCCCATTTGTAAACTCGCTCAGTGTTCAGATATTAATAAGTTGGGGCGGGCCTATATCGCAATGTAGGGGGGGGGGGGGTTTAAAATGTTCCCCATTTTCTAACTCCACGCCCCTATTCACCGAGAGCGGCCATAACTATCATTCCTACCTGACTCAGTGTCCGACTTTCTGTTCTTGTCCTCGTCGGCTCAGTGGTAGGTTCCTTTGTCAATTTCAACGCCGACCCCGTCCTCGCTGTCTGAGTAAAGTTCGATGGTTCAATGGATTCTTGTTGAGTCGGTTCCAACCGTTCCTTTGATTTATCCGCTCTCTGATTCCCAGGCGCCGTCGGATTTTCCGCCTTCTCTTTGGAAGCCTTTTCTTTTGACATTTCAGAGCTCTTGCTCGTCGTCTTTTTATCTTGATTTTCGTTCTTTTTAGTCTGGTTCTTTGTCTCCTTCATATCCAGCGCTGTTATCTCCTGCGCTTTAAACGTGGAACTTTTTGCATCTTTTTTAGTCGAGCAGCCAAGTAGAAGGAAGAGAGAAAATAGGGCACAAATTGTGTGATTCAACCATGATAGCAGCTGGAATAATTGGGGGAAGTTAATGATTCGGATTTCTTTATTTTTTTTTCGTAAAAACGTGATTTGATTGGGGCTCTTTGGAAATAGAAATTCCACGCTATAGAAGTTGGGTGAAAATGGAAAAGTAGCGGAGCAGAAATGTGTCGAAAAGAATGAAATTAAAGTCGCCATGGAGCGCATTTGCATTGAAGGCTCAATAAAAACGTGGAAAAAATCGAAAAAGTAAATCTCGCAAACGCGCTCCTTGGCGACTTTACTTCCATTTCTGATTTGTTTTTCTATTTCATTGATTTTTATTTTCACACAATTTCCAATACTTGCCATTTATATCTCGTCTAACGAAATAGCCCCATTTCATCTATTGACCAGTGTCAATCTTGCACGGCGTGGTGCCCGGAATTGGCAACGCGCTCCGCTGAATGTCTGCGTCTCCTCTTCGTATCAGTTTAACGCAGAAAAGTGGCCGCGCAGTTTAAATTTTATTTTCCAACGTTCCGTCCAACACGCCGTGCTCTTGGCGAATACGTGATAGAATAGATTATTCAAAAACTCACTTCCATTTCAAAAAACCAAATATTGAAATGAATAATTGAATGTTTTCAATTTCTAATTTTTGGAGAATTCGTTTGGGAAAAAATACGAGCACGCGTCAGGGTTAGGCGTGAATTTATTGTTTACCAATTGCGTAAAACAAAATATTATTGTCCATTCGCGGAAAAAGCAAGTGCGCTCCACGAAACTTAGTACTTCGTGGAGCGCACTTGCTTTTTTCGCGAGTGGGCAATATATATTTAAATTTGGACCAATTTAATTTTTCCTGTTATTTTATACTCGGTCTAAAACTTTGAAAACTCGCTCCAATCGAACAAAGAATTTCGCATGCATTTGGGGTGAGGTTTAGAGAAATCAGAGGAAAACATCGGCTACGCTCTCTCAATTTTCCGCACTCTCTTGTCGCCAACGTGGTCGCGTCCACCACTGTGCGAAGGGAGCGCGTTTGCAGCGCTCCGTACTGAGAATAACACAATCCAAAACCATCGGCAACTGTTGCCAAAGGATCAGGCGAAATCTCCTAAACGGCGAACGGTCTTTAGCCAACTGTTTCCGAAGTCGGTTATGGTTTGGGCCGACCCACAGGCAAGGTTTAGAACATTTGTTTTCTCTAGCTCCGCCCACATTTCTATTCCTGGACAGCGGACACTGTGTGCTCGTTTATTATTATTATCATCTTTGAATATTGACAATTAAATCGTATTTAATTCATAGGATCCTTATTGTACTCGCAAAAAGTTTGTCCGCCATTTGACACCATATGCATGAACCTCGCTTTATGGGAAAAGGAGGTTGTCGGCTCTCGGACGTTTCGAAAGTAGACATTTCGAAAGTGTGACGTTTCGAAAGTGGACTTTTTGAAGGTTTTTTTTGGATTTTGTCGAAGCGGTGTTTCACACAATAATTTTAAACAGCGTTTTAAGGAAACTTCCTCAAATACCGCGACGACAAAATCCAGAAAAACCTTTGGAAAGCCCACTTTCGAAACGTCACACTTTCGAAACGTCCGAGAGCCAGGTTGTCGGCCTCGGTTATTTAGGATCAATGAAACAGGAAAACGGCATGGCATTTTTCTTTGCGTATTATGGATTCGTGAATGAGCGACAAAACGCGGTGAATTTTTGGGGCAAAAGTTGGGTGGTCTCGACACGATTTTGAGAGACTACGGTTAGCGCGAAAATATATATTTTATTCTTTTTTTTTTTCAATTAAACGCATTTTCATAGTTTTTTCACAACAAAATGTGTTTTTGAAACGAAATTACCCACTCCAGGTTACACAAAAAATTTTAATAGTAAAAAAATGCTAGTCAAAAGGCAAAAAATCGCGTTTTCATTAAAAACAAAAGGAGAAAAAATATTTTCGCGCTAACCGTAGTCTGTCAAAATCGTGGCGAGACCAGCCAACTTTTGCCCCAAAAATTCACCGAGTTTTATCGCTCATTCACGAATCCATAATATCTCACCAGTTTCATGGATACGGCCTCTGCAGGCAAAACCCTTTTACCCTGCCAACGAGATTCATGCATGTGCATATGGATTCGTTGTTTTGGTCTGTTTTAGATTCTGGATGCGAAGATGAAATATCCAAATGACAATCCGAGGCAAACGGATAAGCAGATGTATACCTGAAAATAGAACGATTTTCAAAAAAAAAAGGCAGATAATCTACTTATTTGCTTACATTAAAAGTCATAAACACGTTCATCAGAAGAAACCCGAGAAGGAGCTGAAAGAAGTGGTAAATGGTTGCAATAGTATGACTAGTCCGGAATCTGAAAAAAGAATCCAATATTTTCTTTCAGTGATTCGCACTCACTGTTGATTTCTAAAACTCCCGGTCACTCTTATTCCCCCGTATTTTGTGGTTCGCTGAGAACGATCTGAGCAAGAAATCGTTCTTCTCACTGCCGCCCAACTTTTGTACTTTAAAAACTCGACGAGAAAGGCTGCAGTGGAGACGACGAGACAACTCCAAATAAGGGCTGTAAAATAATTTTTTTTAACTATTATGAAAGTCCGTGTGAAGTTTTGTGTCACCAGACGGATTTTCACCAAAGTTGGCTTAACGAGTTGCATCATCACAACATTAGTCTCCTATCCCTTTTTTGCCTGCGTCTATTTTTATAGCACCGTGCTTGCGTGGTCGCAAACAAATCAGTGGGCGGGGTTTCGTGTTCTCATGCTGCAACTCGATTGAAATACAATACTGGACGCGTTTTCTCAGCTTCTTTTAGCTCAAAAGAAGATGTGAAAATAGTGTAAAAGTGAAATATCACTCGACCAGAGACAGATTAAAAACGATTAAAAACTCACCCTCCGAACTCTGCACTTTCCAACTTTCGAGTAGAACGATGTCATATGTGTCCACGTGGTACCATTGCCACATGCTGATACTATTATTTATAACCCTTCTTCAAGTTGTGATCAGAGTGGAAAGAACAGCATACAACCAATTTTTGTGAAAACATGACATACCTGACGGGCAATCCCAACTGATAACTAACTAATAAACGGCGATAAGAACTTGTCACGTATGTATATACTCAGTACGGAGCGCTGTAAAATCGCTCCAATCACAACGGCCACGTTGGCTACGAGATAGTGCAGAAAAGCCTGCGGAATTCGGCGACTTCTTTGCTTTCTCAAATTTCGAAACCTTGTGGCTAAATTAGAAAAACGTGTGATTTTCGTAAAGATTTATCCTGCAAAAACACCAAAAAACTCACTTTTTTAGGTCCGCAATTCTAAAAACGATTATTCCGAAATGGTGGCTGAACTAAATTCGACATTCTTAGGCTTTAAAAATTTCTAAAGACCTCAGCTATAATTCCATTGGAGCACATTTGGTAAATAAATTAAGAATTTATGCTTTTTTTTCCCAAAAAACATTTAAAAAAGCCTCGAAATTTGAATTTCGCGCGAAAAATCCAGTGGAGCGCGTTTGCCCGGCTCCGCCCACTTTTCAAGTTCTGGACATCGTACAAATTGATAGTTTTGTCATATGAACGAAATGGGAAAAATAAAAACTCGAAAACAGACAATTCTGCCAAAGGATCATTTGCTACCGGGTTTGCAGCGCTACACTGACAATAAAGCATGATTTCATTTTTTCAAAATTTTATTGAATCGTAAATTAAATATATAAAAAAAAAGTTAGCGCCTTGATTTGATTCACTCAACGATTTGCCGTCTCTCCTTTCGTCGTCTTGCTCTGAATTTTCCGCATTTCTCTGTGCACGGATACACATTACGAGACGACTTTGGATCGTCCAGCACGTGCGCCACATTGTTCATCTGAAAAAAGTATTTTTCTTTCTTGTTTAACTGCGCGGGATTTTTTTTCCGATAAAAAAATTCTGGCTTAAAATAAGCAAAAGACTATGCGCGTGGAGACGCAGAGAAGCAACCTGCCAGCGACTCTCGCCGAAACGGAGAGACGAAGACAAGCAGTGTTTCTCTCAGCGGAGCGCACCGTGGCGTTCAGTTGGAAAAACGTACCTTAAAGTTTCTAAGACATCCATCCAGCCCTGGCGTAGTCAAACCAAACTGCCGTCTGTGTCGTGAGATAACTCCTCCAATGTACACTCGCTTCTTCATCACCTTTGGCGTGGGGCAGTCCGTCATTTCTACCGCTTCCAGTTCGTCAATCTTCAACGTTAGCAACTTGTTTCTCTTCTCGACAACGACATCGTGCCATCCACCGTCATTGATTCGGCGTTCAGAGTGTTTCAGATATTTTGGCTGCCTATGACCTTTCACTTCAACTGTTGCGAAACCATCTATGACGTTCAGGAAAATGTAGCGAGTGTAGTTTTTGTAGTTGGACCACACCCAAATCATTCCGTCGGGAGATTCAGTGCGAATTGAGAGCGAAACGGTGAAACTGAAAAAGTTTTAAATCACTTTATGGGGTTATTCACGAGTTAAAAAAACTGTTTTTTTTTCATTTCCAATTCACGTGATGTTGAAATATGTTAAACAAACACAGGTAGAGTAACGATATTATTGTTTTATATATTATCGGCCCGCCACGTCGGTCAAACGCGCTCCGCTGAACTCAATACTACGTGGATTTCATTTTGGTTTCCAAATTATTTTATTTCACGTTGAATTTACACGTGAAATGAAAAAATTTTGAAACCAAAATAAAATTCACGTAGTATTGAGTTCAGCGGAGCGCGTTTGACCATTTTGGCGGGCCGACAATAAGTTGTCGCGCGGTATTTGCGTACTCGCGTTGCGAACCGATGTACGAGGCTCCGCCCACTGCCCTGCTACAGTGCGCGTCATAATGATAGGACACCCCATATTTTGAGGGTTTCGAGAAAACTAAAAAGTTTGGTTAAAAACTGTTAATGCCATTCGATTCAGGATCAAAATTAACCCTCGGGTGCGAATTTGTATAATATTATGAAAAGTTTTCGGACAGTACCATGAAAAAGTCACTTTTTCGGCCGCGTCATAATCATAGGACACCCCCAGAAAATGGGGGCTACCTGATGATTTACTCGATATTTTGACATTCCAAGCTTCCAATTTTTAATAAAATATATTTTTAACGATTTTTTCAATCATTTTACTCCTTTTTTCACTTCAATCTTCTTGTTTTTTGTTCGTTTTTTTCGTTTTCCAACGCATTATTCGTAAATCGCAAAAACACCTACAGTAATCGAAAGAATTCGTGTCAGACCATTAAAAGTTTCAAGATGAGCAATAAATCAGTAATATTAATCAATATCTTCATAACTTATTATCACTCCGATCCAAATTTCAACTATAGGACGTGGAAAAACTCTCACGATGCCCGAGAGAGCTCAAGTTGATTTGATGGTTCAGCTGAATATGTCCATTTCATTAATGAGCGCAAGAATTCATTGCTCTCGGACTCTTAATGATTGTTATATGTCTGATCCTGTGGCATATGGAACATCAAAAAGCACAGGAAGAGCGAGAAAGTTGAAACAACGAAATGAGAGAAATGTTGCAAGAGCAGTGTCGAACACCATGAAGTCGGCAAAAGATGTTGGTGCAGAAATACAACTGAAAGTGTCCAAATCACCTATTTTTCAAACAATCCATATATCTGGAAACATCAAGCGCCAAATCATGAAGCCAATCCCTCCAACAGTACTCGTGCCTTCTTGGCTTCGAATAAGATTAAAGTGCTCGCTTGGCCAGCGTGCTCGCCGGACCTGAATCCAATCGAAAGCGTCTGGGGCTTTCTGACAAGGTCCGTTTACAAGAACGGCAAACAGAACAACTCAATTTCCGAGTTGAAAGATGCCGTCAAGACCGAGTGGAGCAAGGTTCACCCGTCATACTTGGAGAACCTGTCCAACAGTATGCCAAATAGAATCTTCCAGGTGATTCAAAAGAACGGCGAATTTACTAGTTACTGATATTTTTCCAAAATGTGCATTTTTATTCCCTCACAACCATTCAAATCACTATATTTTGTTTTTCATCCAGTTTTTCCAGTTTTTCAATAAATGTATTGTCGGCCCGCCAAAATGATCAAACGCGCTCCGCTAAACTCAACGCTATGCGATTTTCATTTTTGTCTCCAAATAATTTCATTTCACGTATAAATTCAACGTGAACTGGAATAATTTGGAGACAAAAATGAAAATCGCATAGCGTTGAGTTCAGCGGAGCGCGTTTGACCATTTTGGCGGGCCGACAATAGGTTTTTTTTTCAAAAATTGAAGTGAAAAAAGGAGTAAAATGATTGAAAATATATTTTATTAAAAATTGGAAGTTTGGAATGTCAAAATATCGAGTAAATCATCAGGTAGCCCCCATTTTCTGGGGGTGTCCTATCATTATGACGCGGCTGAAAAAGTGACTTTTTCATAATACCGTCCGAAAACTTTTCATAATATTATACAAATTCGCACCCGGGGGTTAATTTTGATCCTGAATCGAATGGCATTAACAGTTTTTAACCAAACTTTTTAGTTTTCTCGAAACCCTCAAAATATGGGGTGTCCTATCATTATGACGCGCACTGTATTTCTTTGCTGTGATTTTTCCTTTTTTCACATTTTGCAGTTTTCCTTCGGTTTTCATTCAATACATTTTTGTTTCAGATCATTAAATGGCGTATGCGAATGAATATTGAACAAAAAATTCGATGAAAAGAGAAAAAATGACGGATGATGCTAAAATCGATAAAAAATGTCTTTGGGAATTTCGCTTTTTTTTTCCTTATTTTTTTTTTGGAAATAATTGATTACAGGCCCGCACTTTTTAATCGAATCCCCATTCGAACAACTCATTTACCGACCTGAAATCAACTATTTCCAAAAAAAAAGAGGAAAAAAAGCAAAAGTTACTGTGAAAAGACGAAAAACATTTTTTTTTCTCTTTTTCTCGAATTTTCTTGTTCAATATTCACTCGCATACGCCATTTATCGATCTGAAGCAAAAATGTATTGAAAAAAAACAGAAGAAAAACTGAAAAAAATAGAAAAAAAGGAAAAATCACAGCAAAAAATAGCAGGGCAGTGGGCGGAGTCTCGTAAATCGGTTCGCAACGCGAGTATGCCAACACCGCGAATATAGTCTCTGCGTCTCTTCACTATCAATGCTATATCGTTTTACATACGGTATTTCCTCTAATTTTAGCGCATGCCTTCTATTGTTTCGTTTCATCACAACTGCCGGGTATTTAGAGTTTTGCACACCAAACTCGGCAAAACACTTTCTAACCAAGCAGGCATGAGACGACCGAAAGTTGGTGTGCAAAACTCTAATTACCCGGCAGTTGTGCTGAAATGAAACAATAGAAGGGCATGCGCCTATATTAGAGGAAATACGGTATATCGTTTTACATATTTCAACATCGCGTGAATTAGCAGTTTTTTTACTCGTGGATAACCCCCAAAGAAACTTACTCTGTGATATTCGGATACGGACTATCAAAATTGATCCGACTATGAGAAGCCTTAGTAGTTCCAAAACGAACCGCTCCTTCACTGTTTTTAATAGAGCCACCAAATGCGTCACAAGCATCAGATAGATTTCTAGAGTGTTCTCCGCGAGATGACAACGTGGTGATTTCGTAAAAGTTGCGATGTGTCGCCTGATCCAAGCTCAACTTTGAATACTTTCTATGCCCGTTGTGGCCTTCTCCATCGATAGGGTCATCGATCATGTGCGCCTGCGTCTGATCCATAGAGCACATTCCGATGAGAGCGTTGTGTTTCACTGGTGTCAATGGCACCTGTTTTAGGTTCAGGTAGACGTGGGAAATGCATCCGATGAAGGGCGATGTTATTGGGAGCTCGTTATTCTGAGGTTTGAGATCATCGCTGAAACCGCCGAAAATAAGGGGTCGGTGGGAGGAGCCAATATGTGATTCGTCTTCAAGAGTTTGGCTGACACCTATTTCCTTGTCGTCTACTTTCACTTGCAGTCTGAAATTTTGTTCAAGTGTATTTGTATTCTAGTGTATTCCAATCAGGACTTTTTTTTACAGATTCCGTAAAACTTTGAATTTCACTGATTACTGAAACCAGAAATAATCTAAGAAAAATTGTGATGTTTAGTTTAGTTGAGCATTTTCAAAAATCATATTGGATAAATTCCCCTGTACCGAAAGTTCCATGAACAGTACATACCGTTCAAAAGGTTGTGATATTTGGTTTTTTTTTGGTTGACAAGCTTCCAAAATGAATTTAGGAAATTTTGGAAATTTCCGATTTTTCAAAAAAATGTTCGACCAAAAAAAATTTGTTTTTCTTTTTTTTTAGCATGCACTAATGACACTTCTAATGAATTTGACAAAATGAAACCGTCAAAAAACCATATTTAATAGATTTTTTTTTTGATTTTCAATAAATGTGCCATTCGACTTGCACATGGCACATGGACTTGATACACAAGGTGTTGTAACCTAACTGAAAATGGTCCGATGAACCCAAACTCATTTAAAATCCTACTTCAAGTTTTAATACTTTATCTTCAAAACAGATAAAGAGCTCTGGAAAATCTGAAAAAACATTTTTTTTTTGGTCGAAAATTTTTGAAACATCGGAGATTTTCAAAAAAATTGTTTAAATCTATTTCGGTATTTTATCAACAATCTTACGGTACATGTGCATGCAGATTTTCAGATTCAGAAGCCTAATTCTCTCCGATCAAATTCAAAAGTTACAGCCAAACTACCTTTGAATTTTTTGAAAAAATTCAACAAAAAAAAAAACAAAAATATTTTAGAAATTTTACGGAATCTTTGAATATTTAAGTAAAAAACACTTACGTTTTACCATGCCTTGTCATAAAAACGACATGCACTTGTCCATCATTATAAGGATGCGATGAGCGGAAAGTAACAACATTCTTGCGAGACGAAGCGTCTTTTCCAAAGTGTAATACAAGGTATCCACGGAACAGATAGAACGCCATGTATCCCTTTCCATCCTTGGCTGCCTCATTATTGAGTTGAGAAGATTGATAAACCAAAGTTCCGTTCTCTTCTTTGGTACGGAATGAGAACGAGAAGCTGGATGAGTTGTCAATTACGACTCCTTTAGTCACCAGGAATCCCGGCTTTGGGAATCCGACGACTCTTTCTGATGCTCCATTGAATTGACATCCCTCTTCTTTTCCTTTAGACTGATCTGGATGCTCCAAATCAAGCTCTCCAAGCTGAGATGGCTTTACTGTGAGAATGCAGCCGATGAATCCGCTCCATTGAATCGAGTCATCCCCAAATATTTCTCTGTTGAGAGCTGCGGGTACTCCAGCCACATAATGCTGATCGTTGTCAATATTCAGCGCTGTATGCTCTCCTGGGATTACAAGGTTAAATCTATCTGCATCCGAATCAACTTGCAAGAACATTTCGGAACCAGTTCGGATAGCCTTAACCGTATGCTCCTTTCCATCGTTATACACGTTCAGTGATGTTAGTTGGGCAACTGATCCTTGTCCAAGCTTGATCTTGAAAACCACATGTCCATCGCTCATAAAGATGGAAACAAAGTCACCGCTAGCTTCACTACCTCGGAAGTACAGTAATCCATTCGGAGAATATGAGTTGAAAGTGACAGTGATTGCGCTCATTGTTCGTTCAGACACGTGCATTGAGACGTTGGCAAATCCATCACGGAACAGATGACCCCTCTGAGCAAACTTTGGTGGCGAATTGGCTCCTTCACACTCGTTGGTGGTTGATTGGAACGTCCAGAGTGGAAGAGTTGTGTCATCGACCCGAAGTTTACCAACAATTCCAAAGAATTTATTGGTCACTAATCCAATTTCGGTAGCAGTTGATTCATCGGTTCCCACGTCGATTGTGGTCTCTCCAGCAGCAACGTTGAAAATCATACTGTCTTCGGAGTCTCCTCCGACAAACGCAGATACTGGCACTCCTTTAGGTCTGAATGAGCCATCGAAGCTTTCTTTCAATGCTACAGTTAGATTGACAGTGTTCGCGAAGCGGAAAATGTCAATGTGATACCAGGTAGCTCTGTCGTTGGAAGGCACGTAGTTTATGGCGTGACTGTTCGTGACCATTTTCTTTCCGCTTCCAATATCCCAGTGAACAACTACTCGCTGATCTTTAACTTCCACAGCGATATATTCCGATGCTTGAGTTCGTTTTCCTTTGGTCTTTGTCACCATGATCAGTGCATTAGCAACCTTTTGTAAGGGACGGTATAAGATATGAATGTTGTTCGTTGGCGAAGAGGTTGACGGAGAGATAAACGATCGCTTGCAAACTCCGCGTTCTCCAGAATAGAGTGCTAATCTTATCTGATGAGCATTTTCCCTGGCTTGTTCGATCTTGTCCTTCAGCAGTGCAATATTTTTCGACATCTTGTCTCCTCTACCGTGATTCATCGTGGACAATTTTTCAATCTTGGAAAGCTGCTGTGCACCATTTTCCATTTTAGTTCTCACTTGTCTGATTTTCTGCATTTCTTCTTGAATTCCTCCCGATGTACTGTTCAACAATATCTCAACCTCTGCTTTGATAGCGACTATTTCTGTCTTCACAGCTTCCGTAATTTTTTTCACGTGTGTTGCACTTTCGTGTGCCGTTTTAGCTCCGTTCTTGAGTATAGAATGCATACGATCGTGCTTATCATCCCAAGAGAATGCCTCATTTTTGATCACTCCCAATCTTTGCGCTATTTCAGTCTTACGCTCATTTAATTGGGCAATTCTCTCTGTCAATTGTTGCCTCTTTTTCTTCAATTCCTTAACCAATTCTTCATCTTCTTTAGTGTCCACAGTCTCATTCATATTCCGAAGGCGTGACAATTGGATCGTTAAGCTCTCTACTTTATCTTCTTCTGCCGCCGAACCCATCACTTTATCAACGTCTTCTGAAACTTCTGCTGCAGAATTCACGGCTTCGGTAGCATTTTTTAAGGCTTCAACGATATTATCAAAAGCATTGGATGCTCTGAGCGGATTTTCAGTTTCAGTTCTGGTGTCTGCAAATCGGTCCACAATCTGCTGGGCTTGCCTCTCTAATTCCGTAGCATGTTGACTTGAAGCTTGAACGTACTCCTCGTCGTATTCGTCAATCAGTTGAGAGTAAAGTAACGTAATATTCGAGCACTGTTCCATCAACTCTGGAAGTGCCATCAGCGTCATGTTTATGTTTTCCTTATCCTCCACCATGTTCATCAAGTCTTCTGAGCGTGCCTTTTCGATAGCATTTCTAGAAAACGCGATTTGATCCTCTGTTTCAACTCGCAACTTCTCAATCTCATTTGACACTTCTTTGTATCTGTTGATCCGTTTCTCCACTACAGTACTCATTTTTTCAGCGTCTACCGTGGATTTTTTGGCAACGTCATATATTGTTTCTTTGAAGTCGTTTGTCCATTGTTCCAAAACGTCAATTCGATTTTTAAGATCTTCGAAAATAGTCTCATTCAACTTTTTCGCCGTCACCTCTTTAAGAAGTTGCTCAGCCTTCAAATGCTCTTGTTCTGAACGATAGTGTCGTTTCTCAATATACTCTCCACGCTTCGTTGTTTCATTGAATTGAGTCTCCGAATCTTTGAGCATTTTATTCAAAACCTCGCCTCCAACCGTCGTTTCTCCGTGTTCGGCAAACATCTTCAAGAAGTTGGTAGTATTAAAGGCGTTTGCGTAGGAAATTTGGACGTCGAGAATCAAGTTTTCAACAAGGCTGGTAAACTGTTTGATAGATACTCCAGACTTGTTGACTCTTCCTACTTGGAAGTCCACTTCATCCAACAATGCCATTGCATCTTTAGTGTACTTGGAATCTGCTAAAAATTCACCGTCCTTGTCAATTCCTTTCAAGAAAGTGTCCAGATCAGTAGTTTCATTGTTAATTCTCCATACTCTTTTCCATGGAATTGGCTTCAAATTGGTGAAATTCTGTTGACCCAGATGAGATTCCATGTCATCGATCTCAAGCATCAGTGGAAGATAGCATCCTTGGTCACAGGAAGTGCACACCCTGTTTATGAAAGCATGCCGTTCCTGACATCTCGAACAGTCACGTCCAGTAACTCCAGGTTTGCATTCGCACTGTCCGGAGAGGGGATTGCAGGCCCCATGAAGTGATCCATCGGGGTGACAGTCACAAGGAGCACAGAACCCTCCAACATGTTCAGGATCTCCATAATATCCAGCCACGCACGTCTCACAGTACTGTCCGGTGTATCCAGGCTTGCACGCGTTGCAAACATATCCTCTACCGTAATCCACAGCGACACAAGAGTCGCTGAACGAGTTTTCGATAAGCGGACAAGCGCATTTGGTGCACGAGTTTGTCCCTCCTTCTCTGGCATCTCCAATGTAACCAGAAAGACAGTGCTCACAAGAGTCTCCAAATGTGCTGTGCTCACAATCAGTACAAACACACGTGTCCGGGTGACAAGTTTGCGAGTGACCGTGACACGAGCATGGTTCACTCCATCCTATCAGTGCAAGGTCGTCAGCTTGATTCAGGTAATCTCGATGCTTCTTTCTACAGTAACCCTCAACTGGATTCTGGCAGGATAGACCAGAGTATCCTTGAGGGCATCCATTGCACTTCTCGACGCCGATCGCTTTGGTAGAAGGTAGTCCTGCGACGAGTGTGGATTCCGGTACGGCAACATCTAGCGATATTTCTTGAATACTGATAGCATCTCCTCGAGCGGGATAGTTGTAACTTCCACGAATGTATATTCCTTGTACATTTTGGAGGGCGATCATGAGTAATTTGCGTGTGAGTGCGAGTTCAGGTGAATGACGGGCTCTCCATTCGGTTTCATGAATGCGAATCTGAAAGATGACTGAATTATATAAGCGTTTCTCTCTATTGTGAATTTGACGGTGTTGTGAAAATATATTTGCTACTGGGACCGCAGTTTCACCTACCCTGCGCGCGTATTATTGTACGTATTCACTCCAGGGCTGTCAAAACGGACCGTTCACTCTCGCTTTTTAGTTGTAGCCTACATATTAAATAGCTAGTATATAAGGACCACTCCACGGTGTCCAGGATTTTAAATGTGGGCGGAGCCTAATTTGCTGGTGCGCCAGCATACTTGCAAGGCGCACTTTCGGTGCTTGCGCATTTTTCGACTCTCGCATTTTTTTTTAATTGATTTTGTTATTTTTCTTTCAATAAAACCTGTTTTTCTTTGTAAAATGTATGTATTGTATCTTGTAATACCATAAAATTGCCCAAACTTCGATTTTCGTAAAGATTTATCCTGCAAAAACACCAAAAAACTCGAAACGAATATTTCGAAATGGTGGCTGAACCAAATTCGACGTTCTCAGGCTTAAAAAAGTTCTAAAGAACTCAGCTATAATTCCGTTGGAGCACATGTGGGAAAAATTAAGAATTTATGTTTTTTTTCCCGAAAAACATAAAAAAAATGCGTCAAAATTTGAATTTCGCGCGAAAAAATCCAGTGGGGCGCGTTTGCTCAGCTCCGCCCAATTTTCAAATCCTGGACACCATGCACTCTCTTTCTTTTTACCCCTATATTAGGCTATATATCCTTCTTAAACTCAAAATAATAATTTCTGATTATCTGCGTCTCTCGCCATATACACAACGACGCTCCAGACACGCTTGGTTTAGCAGCCGCTATTTTGACTATCTGTGAACCGCGCATTCTATTTTTGTTTACATTTTCTGTGAGTTTTTGTTTTTTTTTTTTGGTCGCAGTGGCCATGTAGGTTTTACGTTTCCGTTTAAGGTTTGTTTATTTTGTTTTGGATTTATTCAATTCGTCGATAAATCCTTCTTTTCTCGTATTGTTCTCCTTTATTGATTTTTTGCGCATATTTATCTGGAACTCGGGAATCTTTAGGAAAGAAAGATACAACTTGGGGGCCGAACCGTTTTTTCTCTCATAAATTTCGAGTGTTTGTCAATCGCTGTTTGTGTTATACTCGGTACAAACGCGCTCCCTTCGCACAGTGGTGGACGCGGCCACGTTGGTAACGAGAGAGTGCAGAAAATTGAGATACCATGGCCGATGTTTCGCTCTGATTTCTCTAAACCTCACTCCAAATGCATGTGGAAATTTTTTTTGTTCGCTTGGACCGAGTTTTCAGTGTTTTATACCGGTATAAAGCTCTGCATATTCGCTCTAATAGAACAGTGAATTGCGCATGCATTTGATTCAGAGAATATATTGGTCATGCTCTTTCAATTTTCGTCGCCAACGTGGCCGCGTCCTCCACTGTGCGAAGGGAGCGAATTTTAGCGCTCCGTGCTGAGAATATAATATCTTCTCAGTAAATTTTGGCTAACAGCCATCGAACTCTGGCCGTACGCCATATGCGCTTGGCACACACCCCGAACTCCAGCCGTTTTCCATGGCTATTAGCCACATAGCTTCCGCGTCAAAGCTGAAGAGAATAACCATCGAATTCGGGACGTGCGCTAAACGCATATGGCAAACGGTCCAAGTTCGATGGCTGTTAGCCGTTTTCAATGGCAATTTCCTGAGTCGCGCCATCGGCAGAACAATCAAATACATGTAACTTTGCAATCTTTCATACCTTGTAAATTCCATCATTGCTAATTTCCACCGGAATATGCTCCAACTCAATTCTGTTATTCCCAATTAACACAACTTGTGGGAAATAACGGAAGTACTGTTGATCCGGAAGCACCCCGTGCAATCCTCTTCGGTTGTCTTCGTTCCAGATCTTGAATCTCAAAAATCCATTGTAACTAGTTGTACGATCGCCGAGCATAGTGGCAGAAAGAGGCCAGTAAAGAGGTGTGGCGTCAGTCGGGTAGCTGTTGAAGTTTGGCGGCGACGACTTAAAATATCAAGTTTTATTGAACCTCTTTAAAAAAGAAAGAATAGAAAATAAAAGAACTCACTCTGAGCAGGTTGACGTTGTGCTTCTTGGTGTAAAACTCCCATGGCTCTAGGAAAACTGCTCGACGATCCTCGGAATACATTTGCTGCCAGAAAAGATTGGATTGCTCGCAATTGCCAGTCCGATTGAAACAGAAACATTCGGTACAACCCTTCGCGTTGGAAGGATCAAGGCTGATAGTTCCCTCCGCACACTGGTCGCATTTTTCGCCTCGGACGTTTTTCTGAAACAATTGAAACTGGTTATCTTTTTCTGAAAATTATGAATGTACCTTGCACGGACATTTGCCCTCCTCGCTACACAAGCATTGACCATTCTTGCACTGAAGAGGATCTGTTCCGGCAGGATTACACTCGCACGGTTCACACGTGGGAAAGTTGAAGAATCCATGAGTGCACATGTTACACTTTTGACCCACATAGGCTTCCTTGCACATGCACTGTCCGGTCAATGTGTTGCACATTCCTCCATCACTTCCAATCTCCGAGCATTCACAAAGTTTGCATCCTTTCAATGGATGGTAGTCCCACGCATTTGCGGTACAGTTCTCGCACATTTCTCCAACGGTATTCGGAGGGCACACACAGCTTCCGTCGATCGGGTCGCATACTTGACCTGCAGCCGGACACGGCTCGCATTCGGTACAACCGTCTTTGGTGAGACCGTAGAAGTTGGGAAGACACTTTTCGCATTTCAGTCCGGTAACTCCTGGTTTGCAAACACACTGTCCAGTTACCAGGTTGCAAGAAACGTCTTCTGATCCAGTTGGATCACAGCCACAGTCTTCACAGCCGTTCCCACTGGTTATGTTGAAGAATCCATCTGCACACTTTTCGCACATTGTTCCCTCCACATTTTCTCTGCATTCACACTTGCCGGTGACATTATCACACATTCCGTTCTCGATTGAGCCGTACTCATTACAGTGACAGTATTGACAACCGGAGTCCGTAAAGTTGTAATAGGACGATCGACACTGATCGCATTGCTTGCCAAACACTCCCTGCTTGCAGTTGCATTGTCCGCTGACTTGATCACAGTCCTCTCCAATGCTGCCAGTAGCGTTACAATCACACGCGGGACATCCGTTGTCAACGTCTCCATGCTTATCTTTGCAGCGATCGCATTGAGTTCCAGTGTAGTTCTCCTTGCACTCGCAAACTCCTTCAAGCTCATCGCACTTGGGAGTTACTGCTCCGTGTGTGTGACATCCGCATGGTTTGCAAGTGTGCTGTTTTGCATTACCCCAGTGATTTTCTTTGCAAACTTCACAAGAGTCACCAGTCGTGTGGCCAATGCATTTAAGACACTTTCCGGTTTTAGAATCGCAATTTCCGATCGCCATAGTGTCAATATTTTCATTACAAGCACACTCCACACACGTACCATTTTCAGCCAGCGGATCACCAAAGAAACCATCTGAGCACACGTCGCATTTATTTCCTTCGTATCCATGTTCACAGGCGGTGCACACATAATCATCCTCATTCGCCGCCGCAGCGCCGGCTACAATCAGCTCGGTCATCATGCATTCAGATGATTTTGAGTTTTGCAGACTGGGGCACTCGCAAGGCCAACAAGCACCAAGTTCTCCTCCAAGGGACGGATTACCATAGTGACCTGGCTTGCACAGTTCACACCGGCTTCCGGTGGTATTGTGCTGACAGTTCAGACACTCGCCTGTGAATGAATCGCACTCGTCGGAATGTCCTTCGCAATTGCATTTCTCGCATCTGCCACCATAAATCTGATCGTTCACTCGACGATATCCTTTCACACACGATTCACAACTGTTCCCGCTGAATTGGTCTGGACATTGACAAACTTCTACTCCGCGCATCAGCGTGTCTTTGGTATTGTACAAACTGAGAGCACTTAAAGAATCGTCTTCTTCCACAACATCTACTGGAGCTGGAACAGCGGTGTCCAAAGAGAGACCAAAGATGCTGGATTGCAATTGCATTTGCTGGTACAAGGCGCGAACCATGAATTTTTCAACGCGTGCGAGAGCTCTCATCAAATCAACTTTGTCTACTGGTTGTCGAGTTGCCGAGTTGTACCAGCCGTTTCCTTCTCGGATTGGAATCGTGACAGTCATGTTTTCCCGTGGCAAAAACTCAATTCTTGAAAAGTATTCCACTTTGATTCCATTTCCTTCTATCACTACATCGGCAACTGGCACAGAGTTACCCTGTTCGGTTGGAACGTAGTAAACGAAATAATGCAGAAATCCACCATAACTGTTCAGCATGTTTCCTTTGAAGCTGTCGGGCGCCTTCCAATAGTACAGACTTCTGTCTTGATTTTGGTTAGCATTGAACATCAGAACTTCTCCATTCTCCACGTCTGGTTTCACATCTTTTCCACTAGCCAAATCGGTTAAATTCCAGCCGATATTGTTTGTAATTTGCGCTGTGTTCCATTCGACTTGAGTACAATTGTTAGTAAGGCCGAAGCAGAAACAAGCTTGACATCCCAGAGGATTGGATGCAGAAAGGTGAATCGTCCCACTTTTGCACCGGTCACAGTAAATGCCCTCCACATTCGCCTTGCACTGACAAATGGTGCCATCACAAGTGTCAAAGTTAACACTGCCAGCCTGATTACATGGACACGGTTCGCAAGTCGGGTGATTCCGATAACCTCTAGAGCACCGATCGCATCGTCTTCCACCGAATCCTTGCTTGCAAATGCAATCTCCAGGTTGCTGACCGTTTGCAGCACTCTGCTCGTCACGAATACAAGCAGCAGATACACTACCAACAGGATCGCAATCACACGCACGGCAGGCGTCTTCTCGATAGTGGGAGATTGCGGATGGCCGATAGTATCCATCCTTGCATCTCTCGCAATTAAAACCCTCTGTGTTGTGAGCACAATCCAGGCAACGTCCTCCACCTTCGTAGACGCCTTCTGGGGTGATTGACCACTTGTTTCTGTCAAGCTCTTCGTCATAGACACATGTGTGCGCATGATTGAAGCATTGACACTGCTGACAAACGTTTGGCTGAGAGTTGGTTCCGGGTTTCCAGGGGAGTTGATTGAAGAGGGAGCAGCAACGGTTGCAGGACTCACCGCAGGTGTTGTGGCGGCATTCACATTTGAATTGCTGAAAGTGAAAGAAAAGGTTTTTGTGTGTTTTATCATTCACTTCATTGGTTTCATTACTTGAATAACCTGTTGGTTATTGGCTACTCGCTTCTAGAACTGTGCGGTTTTCATTCCTGCTTTTCCAATTATTCCAAATATGATTAGAAGGACAGGAAAAAACCGCACAGTTCTAAAAGCGAGAATACGCAATATTTTATGCGCCGGATCGCCCGGAAAAGTTCAAAAATGGCTGAGAAACGGCGTTCATAATTTGCCTATGTGCTCCACCGCTTCGGGGGAAATAGAACTCTGATAATTTTTTGCAACTTGCCCCACAAAATGGTAGGTGTGCCGATGATAGTCGGCACACCCGTCCGGGGCGCCAGAGGTCAGATAATGGGCAACAAATGAGCAGCAGTAGAAGTCGCATAATGTGCCACTCGGTGGGCAGCTGATGGTCAGCAGATTGGCAGCTAATGGGCGGCTAATAGGCAGCGGACGGGCAGCTGATGGATAGCTAATGCGCAGCTAGTGGGCAGTTTACCCCGCAAAATGGCAAAAAATTACCCGAGAATAGGGCTCTGGGACGTTTCGAAACTTTTTTGAATTTTTGCGGCATACTAGTGGATTCAAATTCCCAAAAAAAATAAAATTAACTGATAACAACAAAAAGTAATTACCAAATTCCCACGTGTTTTGGTGTCAATTGGCGAAAAACCATACGCAAAAATGCAAAAAAGTTTCGAAACGTCCCAGAGCCGAGAATAGCGCTTTAAAACTTAAATGAGAGAAGTTAGACAAACTAGACATTTGGGAAACAAAGAGACGCAGACATGACCTCAGGGGGCCGCATAGCGCCATTTCTCGCTTCTCTGCGTCTCCATTTTTGTACGTGTCCAGCAGTGTGTCGCTTCGAAGCATTTTCGAAAAAAATTTCGAAAAAAGTTTCGAAAGATCTTTCGAAAAAATTTCGAAATTTTTTCGAAAAATCTTTCGAAAATCTTTCGAAAAAATTTCGAAATTTTTTTCGAAACTTTTTTCGAAATTTTTTCGAAAGATTTCGAAAGATTTTTGAGATCATTTTTCATTCAATTGTTACTTTATAGCGCACGGGGCGCTGGCGATTGCCCTCGAGAAAACGCGTTCCATTAAAAAAAATATTGGCAGTGTGCCCATTTCTGGGAATTCATATTTTTTGAAGCAGAAAGCGTGTAATCGACGATACGCAGAGGAAAGCCAACCATACACTCTAAAGCTCCGCCCACTTTAGTTTATTTTCGATAAAATATTAATATTTTAGGCAAAAACTGAAAAAAAAAAGAAGCTAAAAGTGGGGTTTTGGCATTCCGGAAACAGCGAGTGACCCCAGAATTAAAGAAATTATTCGACAAAATTACAGTAATACTTTAGCCTAATAAGCGATTTGGTAAAATCTTGATGAAGGTCCTCCCACTTTCAAGTCACCTACCGTATTTACTCTATTTTCCCGGCATGACAGCTTATTTTTTGAAACTCTTTATTGGATGCCAGGCAACTATTTGAAAGATGTCTACTAATCATCACTTTTGGTGAAAAACCTTCCAAACAAACAAACAATTTGGAAGTCCAATATGCATATGCTCCACAAAACGTGGATTTCATTGTGTTGTGAAATGTCTAAAATGCCAGAGGGAAATAAAGTTTATGCCGCGTCCAAAGTTCAAAAAATTCCTGAAATCAGGAGTTTTTTGCAGTCCAAAGTTCCGAAAAAATTTCCCAGAAATAACAGGCGTTGACAGTTGAAACCGGCGTTACCGTAGTTGTTTCGCTGCGAGACCTTCTATGTTTAAACTTGAATTTTCCCACAGTTGCTCAATTTTTAATTTTTTGCGGGAAAATTTAAGTTCAAACACAGAAGTTCTCGCAGCGAAGGAACTACGGTAACGCCGGTTTCAACTGTCACCGCCTGTTTTTTCTGGGATTTTTTGTGGAACTTTGGACTGCAAAAAACTCCTGATTTCAGGAATTTTTTGAACTTTGGACGCGGCATAAACTTTATTTCCCTCTGGCATTTTAGACATTTCCCAACACAATGAAATCCACGTTTTGTGGAGCGCACTTGCTTTTTTCGCGAATGGCCAATAATATACTCGGTATAAAACGCTGATAACTCGCTCCAATCGAACAAAGAATTTTGCATGCATTTGGAGTGAGGTTTAGAGAAATCAGAACAAAACATCGGCCACGACTCTCTCAATTTTCTGCACTCTCTCGTCGCCAACGTGGCCCCGTCCACCGCTGTGCAAAGGGAGCGCGTTTGCAGCGCTCCGTACTGAGAATAAGAAAACACATTTTTTGACAAAAAGAAAAATAGAATTCGCTATGATGCAGTGCAAGCGCGCTCCATTGCACCACTGCTCACGCCGCGAAATTCAAATATTGGTTTTCGAAAAAATTTCGAAAGATCTTTCGAAAATCTTTCGAAATACGAAAAATGTTTCGAAAATGTTTCGAAATTTTTTCGAAAGTTTCGAAAAGTTTCGAAAATCTTTCGAAAAAATTTTCGAAAAAATTTCGAAAAATCTTTCGAAAATCTTTCGAAAGGCCCCTTCTTTCGAAAAATTTTTTTCGAAGCGACACACTGGTGTCCAGCTAAACTTGACAGAACGCTACTCTGGAGACGTAGAGAATGCTACAGGGCGAGTTTGCCTTTATATAGGGTCTAGCACGCCTACAGGCACTGTGAAAAGTTAGGTAATGATATATAATTTGCTGATCAGCTTAATTACGCTTACCCCTGTAACAGGATCACTCGGACAGCTCTCAGCGTGACCATAACAAATACACTGGCCTCCGATTGAAATATCCGATATCGAGTAGAAATACCTTTAAAAAATTAAACCTTCTATTTAACTTTAATTCTAGTGACCTACCTCATTGTAACCGATTTATCCAAAGAGTGCGATTTCTTATTGATAATCATCAAATCAGCATTCAGGGTCCTCGGAGACACCAAACGCAACCGAACGTATCTGGCCCTTGTAAACTTTTGCAATTCCAAGCTCGGCTTCTCAGCCCCTGGTCTTCCGTTCACCAGTGAAGTGTGGATTTCTCCGTTTTCCAGGGGAGTGATTTTCGAGTACTCAGACGTGCAGTGCACTTCGTCATCTCGCTGAAACCTGGGTATTCCTGTAGTCGCGGGTATGCCAAACTGTCGCATACACTCAGCGTCTTGCATGGCAAAATACTGCCACGGATCGTAATTCTCCCCATCCAACGACTTCTCCAACACCCACGTCCCCGGGCGTGGAGCATTCCCCATCTTGATAACCACGTAGGCCACTTGATATTCCTGTCGGAGGTCAATCGTGATGTTCACCTTCTCGAAAACCAAGCCGTTCGCCAGCGATGGTGACTGCCACCAACGGCGTGTACCGTCAATTGCGTATTCGATCGGATGCCGTTTGTGGACATTATTCGCGTCGCAAATGTCGCACTGTGGTGATTGCGTGTTGGTGGTTTTTCGGAGGAGAACGTGCTCGACGAGTTTACAGTACTCTTCCGAGTGACTCTGACCACATGTGGATGTTGAGGTGATCAGCGAGTTGGTCGCCAAATTGAAAATGTTCGGGAATAGTCCGCGTTCTAGAAAATAAAAGTTTTTTTTTGGTGTTTGGTTTTTCATTGTTTTGTTTTTGAAAAAAAAACCCGTTTTTCGTACCTTCGTAAAAAAAGTGCAATGCGTCTCTAATTTTTAATGGACATTCGACAAATATTTATACTCGGTATAAAGCACTGCAAATTCGCTCCAATCGCACAGTGAACCGAACTTCGCATTCATTTTGAGTATCTGAGAAAGATCGGCCACGCTCTCTCAAGGCGCGGCCGTCTCTTTGGTTGTTCTAATAAAGCGAATTTGCAGCACTATATACCGAGTATAAACGGGCACCGAATTATTCCCTCAACAGGACTCAACATGAAGGTTTGTTTACATTGAAAAATTCCGACTACTGTAGTTTTTTTTGTTGTTTTTCCTTAATTTTGCATAGGGTAAAAACAAGATAAACCGTTTTTGTTTTGTCCTGAATAGGTACATATTTGTCTCATTAACCAATCACTAGGCCTCAGAATTCGCAGTCAAGAAATCAGTCATATAAAACAAAGATTATGAGAACCTTTCTGGTTTCTGGTTAATTTAGAAAATTCAAATTTACATGGAAAAATTCCGCGTTAAATTGGAAAATCCTAATCTGGTTGGAAAGCTTCCCGGGGTTTTAGTCTGGAATACCGTTTTCCATAAAAACGACACAAATGTATGACAAAACAAATTTAGAAACCGGTCAATAAGTAACAATTGGAAAAATCTAACCAAATTAATGAAAAAAGTGTTAATTTCATTCCTAGATGAGAGGGGCCGGTCTATTTTAGGGGTCCGCTCTATTTTAGGGGGCCGTTCTATTATGAGGGCCGTTCTATTAGAGAATTTACGGTATTTGGATATCTATAGTGGTCACTTTAGATTCTAAAAATTTTCGTTGTTTGACCCGGTTTTCTTAAAATCAACTAGAAATTACACTGGTGAAGCGCCACGGGCCCGCGGCGGGCCCGCTGCGGGCCCGCCAGCGGACCGCTGACAGCTAAAAGAGTACATGCGTGGTGCACGCAGCGGGCCCGTGGCGGGCCCGCCAGCGGTTCGCTAACTGCTACATCGCGGGGTGACTACCTTCTTGCTTTTTTTGTAATTTGATATTTTTTCATGAAAACTAACACAGTTCGTGTTTTTATCAACATTTATTGAAAAAAATAAAACAAAAATTCAATACAGAAATTATTTATATTATCCCAAAATTCGTCGCTGTCGTTGTCCCGCTCATCGCAGAATCGATCGTTCTCATCAAGATGTGGCAAGTGTCTGAAAATTCAGTAAATTTTGTTGTGTAAGAGATGCGGCGGTGAGTGCGGCATCCCGGAGGATTATAATTTATTTTAAAATTTTTATTAGGCAAAGCACTCTAATTTTTATGACACAAATTCCGTTCAATTCAATTTCTTTCCTTAATCATTTGAAGTTCAAACTTAAAAATGTATTATTGTTTGCAACGGACATTTAAAAATATACGTTTTGAAGCTATAGCCACTGAGAATCGTCTAGTTAACTTAAATCGGCAGAAAACGTCCTTAAAAACACCTGAATTGTTCAGAGCTTGGAACAATCTTTTCTAACGCGAGAACGCTAGTATCGTTTCTCAAAATTATAAATGGACCAGTTTATTCAAGAAAAGAATATAATTGTTTAATGCTCGACAGAATTAAAGGCAAAAATATTACTCAAAACTCATATTTTTGTTTCATTTTAACTAGACAATTCTCGGCGGCTTTCCCCGGTGTAACGGTGAAAAGACCCCAAGTGCCTTCAGTATGCTACACTTCAAACTTAACCGATTTGTATCAAACTTCGGCAGTCTTGTTCCACTTGGGTTTAAAAATGTTTCGCCAAGTTTGATGCAAATCGGTCCAGTAGTAGCTGAAAAAACGCACACGAAACCTCACATAGACACAGGTACAACAGACATATTTTTGCTTTATTTTTATTGTAAAAAATAAAATGTTGAACTAGCACAACCGAAATCACGGTCCACAAGTCACATAGGTGTTTTTGTTCGTTACAAAACACGCCTAAATTTATTTGACGATGCTTTTTTCCAAAAATGCTGCACTTTTGCATTTGTTAGGTAATTAGTTGAGCGAAAAGATGACTCATACATTATTCTGCTAATAATTGCAATTGCTCGAAATATTGAGTTTTATCAATAAAAAAGAGTACAAACGGAGCTAGAATTCATTCAGCGATGGTTTTTAAAACATTATTTCAAAATAACTTTATGTTCTCTGAATTTTAGCAATTTTTTGGGCGAGTTATTTATTTTTCTTGTTAAAAAGATAGGTAAAATTTATAAACTTTTTAGACTATTCAATAGGAAAAAATCGATATTTTTCGAAGCGGCGTGCCGCATCTATTCAAAATCATATTTAGGGCATAATCTATTTAAATCCGCTCATAAATTTCATTTCTTTTTCTTCTTTCTGACTTTTTTTTTTAATTTTTGACATTAAAAAAGTTAAAAAAAAAAGGAAATCTTACCGACATCGGCGGTGTCGAGTTCCGGTTGTCCAGTGGTACCTGAAACAAAAAAAATTTCAAAAAGTTATCGGGCATATTCAAAAAAAAATATAAAGACTTAAAAGAAAGAAAAATGATTTAAAAAACGCCAGCAAAACATACAAAATTGGAGTTTTTTGACAAAAATCATTCAAAAATAATAAGCTCCGCCCACTTTGCAATATGGGCACACCATTTGGCAACCATGCTGCGCGCCTCTTGTATCACGAATAAGTGGGCAGTATTTTTCGCTTCCGTTGTTATTTTTGGAACATTTTTGATTGAAGATTAAAAATGAGTATAAAATCACTGAAAACAACAGAACAAATAAAGACAAATCACATGTAATCTCCTTAAAATTGGCATATTGAGCGATGTTAGCCCGCGCTCAACTCATTTTCGACGTCAATCGGCAGTCACCGATTGTTATCGTTATTAAATCGGTAATTCCAGTATTATAGGCTGCCAAGCCTGCTGCGCCGACGTCCACTGGCTATTGATAGTGCATTTAGGGGGTTTGGAAAAAACAAGGCTAAAAGGCGATAAAGGTCTCTTTAGCAGCCGATACTACACGCCGTAGCAAACTTTTTTAAAGAAGAACTAAAATAATTAGAAAACGCAGAAAATCTCTCGATCACGCAACGTGAATTGCAGACTTTCCCGCATTTCGTTGCGTCGCTCAATTTCTCAAAGAACGAAACTCGTAGGTTTTCGAATACCGCCTACTTTTGCCTACATCTGTTTTATTTGAATTTTCGGATAAATTAAAGATTTCTTGAATTAGAATACAATTTCGTATTGTCGGCCCGCCAAAATGGTCAAACGCGCTCCGCTGAACTCAACGCTGTGCCATTTTTATTTTGGTTTCCAAATTATTTTATTTCACGTTGAATTAACACGTGAAATGAAATAATTTGGTGACCAAAATGAAAATCGCATAGCGTTGAGTTCAGCAGAACGCGTTTGACCATTTTGGCGGCCTGACAATAAACAAATATCAAAACAAACGAAACGTTTATGCAACTTCTACGCAACTTATCCGCGGTCGGTCAAGTCTAATTCTTTAAACAAAGTTAACTAAATATCTCATCATGCGCGATATAATTCACATAAAACCAGGAAAAAACATTTAGAAACATTCTTGAGACAAAAATTTTACCATCGTCAGCTGGCCGCTGGCGGACCCGCGGCGGGCCCGCAGCGGGCCCGCCAGCGCATCACCAATGAATTTTAGCATTTTTGATCAAAATCTCAACTAACTAGTGTCCTATGCGCAATTTTACATGGTTTAAAACAACCAAAATTCATTTATAAACCAATTGGAAACAAAACATTTTCAACCTTTCAGTCACCTACCAAATATCATAGCCGCCGCGGGCCCGCCAGCGGCCAGCGAGGGCACCCAAGCGCTGGCGGGCCCGCTGCGGGCCCGTGGCGGGCCCGTAGCGTCTGCGGAGCCGCCGCGGGCCCGCGCGCGGTTCACCAGTGTATATGTGTGCGGTTTAGAACTCAATTCTCCTGAGCCTGTTATTTTATTCCTGCCTTTTCAATCATTTCAAATATGGTTAGAAAAACAGGAAATAAATAACAGGCTCAGAAAAATCGAGTTCTAATTCCCATAATGGAACGCTTTAGTTTAATGAAAATGTATATTTTTGAACAATTTTAACACGAAAGCAAAAAATAATGCAATACTTTGTATTTCGCCGATTCAAAAAAATAAAATAAAAAGTTTTTTTCAAGGGGCTTTCGAGCAGTTAGTGGGCAACAAAGCCGCTAATTGCCGAGCTGGTGGGCAGCTGAATTTCTGGGAAATTGTTGAAAATTGCCTGAGCAGACATACATAAATCGGTGCTAATGTGTCTTAAAAAGTGGTCATTTTGACCCGATTTCAAATTCACAGGCGGGCAAAAAAAAGTGAGCCACAGTTTTATTGAAAACCGTGTGTACAGTATGGAGAAAACTTTTAAGTTTCGTGTCCCTTTAAATTAGAGAGAAGAGCCGTGACCTAATTTTCATTGTGACTAAAATAGCAAACACTTACCGCTTTCCGTCGTAATAAACTCTTGATAATTCGAATCTTCGCTATAATTCTCCCATATCGACGCATCGTCCGACGTGTTCCACGCGGCGAACACGCCACCGTGTACGGTTAGCAAAACTAACCAAAGCCGCATAGGGCCTGTGCTGAAATATGTGTAAAGTTGATAAAATGACAAGAGGCGAACGAGTGAATACTATATATGTAGAACGAGAGGCATAATCTTGCGCAAATACCGGCCAACTGCTTATAAGACAACGGGGGGAAGAGGTTGTTGAATAAACATTGAGTGACCAAGAGGTTGCTGGCAGCAGTATGTATGTACTTTCTCAAAGGTAAGGCTTGGGTTTTAATTCTTGATCTCTCTCTCTCTCACTCTCTCTCTGGAATATCCATCAAGACTTAAGACAACCCAACAATTCGGTTCGTCGAGAAACTCTTGTTACTGCCTGATCTCAAGTGAGCATAGACGAAAAGATTAAAAAAAAGACACGACCCTTTTCTTGGACTCTATCTTATTGGCTCATTACGTATAAATATTCCTAGCGCGATCCAAGCTAGGTAGGCTTTCTCGAAATATCGACACCCTGTCCCTATTAGAGAGGTACGACAATTATGGCATATAATTCCGATGGTACAAACAATTTGAGGGGTGCAAGGAAAAATAACCAAAAAAAAAAAGCAAAAGCAAATTATCAAGAATAGTACACTTGATCTGATCTCGTCATTAGTACTATATGCCGGCCGGTCAACCGACCGCGTTCGTTCGGTTATGACAGAGAATGACCTTCATCCACTCCTCCCTCACCGCTTATCAACAGCCCAGCACATATCAGACGTCGATAACGGTGAGGACAAACGAATAAGTGAATTTAAAGACACTGGGTGACCTATGCCATAATAGCTAAGGTTGACCCAACCCTGGTAAAAGTGAGAATCACAGTGTGCTCTGTTTGCCATCCGTCCTGCCGTTTATTTGACTAACCCCGGGGGCCCTATCTGCTCGTCTCATCGCACATGTTTTAGTTAACTGGCTAGCTAAAAGGGTGGGTAGTAAGTTTACGGTTTTTGCTTCTTGATGTCACCTCATTAAAAAACAAGAAAGAGGTCTACCCGGGTGATGTTCACTCATCAAAGTGGCCTTGTAGATTGCACTGTCGAACAATCTGTTGGTCTGTTGACTGAGCGATACCGAGTCCGCTTGACAGTGATGGGATGCTCTCGCCTCTCTATTTTCGAAATGTTTTGAAAGTCTGACCTGCCAAGAGCTCTCGCCAAGAAACCGTACTTATTAGCCACCCCATCTCTATTATGGACCTATTCAGCGCAGGAAAAAAAACCGATTTTCGCTGTTTTTTTCCCTATGCAGGTTGTTTTCCAGGAAAAAAACCCATCGCGTCGAGACCCGGTGTTGAAAAATGTAATGCGCCTTTAATTTTCAATGGGAATTCGGTTGAAATTTAAAGGCGCATGGAGTTATTTCATCGGAGACCCCACGAAAAGGGGGGAAAGTGTTGAAACGCAGGAACGAAAAGGGGGAAAATGGGCACAGTTTGTCTGCAAACGTGCCGCACGGTTTTTCTACATTTTTGGAGAATGAGAAATAGTGTTTTTTCCTGCTTTGTTTTGCTGGAATTTAGTATTTAAAATGCGGAGACAAAATAGAAACGATTAAAAAATAAAAGGAGCGGAAAAGCTGCGAGAGGTCCACAAAATTATTGATTTTAGTGAAAAATAATATTTTTGCGAAAATTCGGGTGATTTCGCATTAAAATAGGAAAATTGTGTGCTAAAAAGAAAGAATACATTGAAATACATCATCATAATATCATTTGAACTAAAAGCTTTCCAAATAAATGATTTAGGAATTTTTAAAGCAGCGGCAATTTCGAAAAATGGCGAATTTTAACTGAAATTGGGCATATTTAGGAAAATTTTTACAAAATATTACGAATTTGTTTGTTATTAGTCATTTTAACAAATGAATATCAAGGAAAACGGAGAATTTTAGCAAGAAATCGAAGAAAAAGAGGAAAAATAATTTGGTGACGAAAATGAAAATCGCAAAGTACGAAGTTCAATGAAGCGCACCTGCATTTGTCGCGAATGGACAATAAATACCCGAAAAAAACTAATTTCAGGCAAAAAAAGCAGAAAAAAAACACTATTGCTTATTCTCCAAAAATGCAGAAAAAAACGTGCGGCACTTTTGCAGACAAACTGTGCTCATTTTCCCCCCTTTTCGTTCCTGCGTTTCAACGCTTTCCCCCCTTTTCGTGGGGTCTCTTTCATCGACCGGTCTCGACACGATAAGTTGTTTAAGTCAAAAAACCTCAGACTACTGTAGTTTTTTGTCTTTTTTCCTCAATTTTGCATAGGGAAAAAAACAGCGAAAATCGGTTTTTTTCCTGCGCTGAATAGGTCCATAAGAAAGGCACGATCCATCCCTAATATCTACCCTATGTAGAATTGCCGAAAAACTACAAAAACTACAGTAGCCGTAGTTGTTTTTTGACGTACACAATCATATCGAGACCTGCCGATGGAATTATTCGATGGGCCTTTAAATACCGGCCAAATTCCCATAAAAAATTAAAGGCGCATTACATTTTTGAAAGCTCGGTCTCGACGCGATGGGGGCTTTCCTAATACCTGCATATATTTGAAAACGGTGTTTTTCCTGCGCTGAATAGGTTCATAACCTTTACTGGCCACCCATGCATTATAGCCCTACTGTGGTCTCACCACAAGAATTTAAAGAAGCACGCCGAAACAACAAAATAGAACTGTTACACTATAGAGCCTATAGAGCCGAGACAGTGTTTTTTATTTTGTCTACGGCACCCATCCACCAGCAGAGACCCTCGCTCTCACACCATCTGCGTAGCGGTCCTATTTCCTGGTAACACCCAATTTTCCAAGTGTTTTGGCGTGTTTCCAGAGGGTGACCAGAAAAGCTTTCAGGGATGGATCGGTTCATTTGTTTGGATGCCCTTCCCTGTTCACAAGTCATTATTATCGATTCGTGACGCAGCGAGAAAGCGTGTCAAGTTATGCGCCAGTAATTGTTCGGTCTCTGTGCGGCGGAATTTGACACCTCCAAATGCTCGTCTAGTGGAGCGCACTTGCATACCTCCTCGCGTCGCGCGCCGCTCATATATCAACGCCCATTGCGGGAATTGAGAATGCACAGGTGAAATGCGACACGTGCATCACAGCTCGCTGGTGACTCGCGCGCAAATGGCATGGGGGCACTGCAAGGGTGTCATTGTGTACGCGTAATGAATCTATCGCATTTATTGGCGCATCATTGACGCATCGTTGACGCATTTTCGGCGTGTTATGGATTCACAGTAGGTGAGGCGTTCGACTTCCATCGCTCTATTATTAACGAGTCATTCTTTGCTTGCGAGCTGCTACGAATTTATTTATTAGGATTTATTTATTATCAGTCAAAGATTAAATACACGTAAAGCTAAAGCGGAAAAAATATGGGGCGAGATAATCAAAGAAAAATGAAAAGCAAGATCAACAATAGTTTATAGGTCAATAATAAACAAAATTACTGACATATATAGTCGGCGAATGCATCATCAGCCTCGCTCTACGGCACTTTTCAATTTTCAACAGTGTAGTGCGCCTGTTTTGAAGCGAACAATCAAATTTTACCTGCAATTCGTCGTGGATACATCATTTTCCGTTAAAAAGAAGTATAAAAACTAGAATTCGAGTTAATCTTGCAAGTTCAACACTGTTTTACAGGAATTTTGCAGTAGAGCGAGGTTGATGATGTATTCGCCGACTATAAAAGAAAAAAAAAAAGATATTTTACAATTATTTCTTCTACAAATCCTCATTACTCCACTTGTTCCATCTTCGGGGAATGCACGGGACCTTCCAGATTTCAAAATCGTTTGAACGGAACTTCTGAAATAAATAGATACGAAACCATCTTTCTTGTAAAGCCAAATCAATCCGCCTGAATTGAAAAACTTCTGACCGGAAGACTCCGATTCCGAAAAAAAATTGTTCGTTTTAGGAGGAAAGTTTTCTACGATTTTATTTTTTGAACACATTCGTTGGTATCGAAAATTGGTTGGAAATCGCAAATGTTTGAAGTTTTCGACGGAATTTCCGGGCAAAAGTTGTTTTTTTCGGAATTTTCTCCCGGAAATCAGTGAAAAAATTTGAGCAGGCGCTTATAAAATTATGAAAATTAATTAATTTTATGTACTAAATTATTTCATACCGAATTTTGAAGTTTATGAGCCCGCCATTTAACTGTTGTACATTTCTATCATGACTCTACAGATGTTCAAATCATAAAATTGGAGCAAAAATCACGAAAATAGTTGAATGACGTTCAAATTGTATATTGTCGGCCCGCCAAAATAGTCAAACGCGCTCCGCTGAACTCAACACAATTCGATTTTCATTTTCGTCACCAAATTGTTTCATTTCACGTGTAAATTCAACGTGAAATGAAATAATTTGGAGACCAAAATGAAAATCGCATAGCATTGAGTTCAGCGGAGCACGTTTGACCATTTGGCGGCCCGACAATAGTTTCGTAAATCAAATTTACATTTTCAAAGCTGGAACCAAAATAAAATACTGCTTGAAAACTCTGCTCTAATTTATGGCACAGCTTCACCGAAATACAGACAACAGCCGATTTCCTGATCTTTTAAAGCAATTGCACAAAAATTTCTAAATCTTTGCGCGAATTTTTTTTCTGATTACCGAGCGAGTTCGAAATCAATTCCTATTTTTTATTTTTTGCGCCTTTTCAAATTATTGAAACAACTTACCAACTTTTTTTTTCATCTTCTTCGACGCGTCTGTGACGAGCAGCGAGTCTGCAAAAATCAATGTGTATTTTAAATTTTATCATGGATTCGTAACGGAGCGACACTTGAATTCACGTTTTGTTTTTTGAAAAAGTTAACAAAAATTTCAAGTGAAGTGTCATTCCGTCACGAATCCGTTATATTTAGCTTACCTTCTTCAGTTTTCACTGTCGCACTGATTCGCAATCGATCTCCTCATCTGAAAAACAAAAAAAATTAGTAAAATATTGATAAAATTTGAAGAAAAATAAGAAAAATAGGACACAAAATTCAACAAAAATTCGCTACCTATAGAATTAATGCAAACGTGCTCCAGTGACATGAGCGGGCCATAGATTCATTATCGAGCTATCGCAAGGCTGCGCAAAGATAGATCAATCAGCGAGTCACTAGCTGATTTTTAGCTGCGGTTGGTGTATCGTGCATTCACCATAGACTTTCATTTGTAATAGATAAATCGCATTTCTGCTGTGTGTGTGCAGCGGTGGCCTAGTGGTGAGAGCTTGCGGACGCCAATCTGAAGGTTGTGGGTTCGATCCCCCTCCGCGGTTTTTATTTTTTTTTATTCTTTTGTATCTGCTCAGACTAAATCTTATGGATTTTTGTTTCGAATACCACAAAAAAATTACATTTGCGTGTTGGAGGAGAACGTTGAAAAAAAAAATTAAATGTTCTTTTTTTTCGAACTACTTTAAATTCGTTAGTTTTATTTAAATCCTTCGACAAGTAACTTTTATCCAGAAATTTCAGCGGCAAAACGCCGGAAGCATGTGTGAAACCTTAAAAATGGGCGACCGGAGGGAGCTGGGCGGAAGCTTGCTTCGAATCTGAGGTTCAAAACAAAAAACAAAAAAAAGTGCACCAATAGGTATTGAACCCAGGCCTCCAGATCGGCGATCGAAAATGTAAACCAGTAGACCATCACAGTACACATTCTTAGTGCCGCAATGGGCGTTTATATGATCGGTGCCAAAGGAGGAGGTATGCAAGTGCGCTCCACTAGACGAGCATTTGGAGGTGTCAAATTCCGCCACTGTTTCGGTCTCGCCACGATTCAGCTCTTGGCGGCGAGAGAGGAAACAATTTCTTGCAAATTTTCTTAATTTTGCTGGCGCACAACTTGCAGCATCGAGTCGCTATGTCACAAGTCCATAATACTGATTCAATGACGTTTTTATTTCAGCGTAATTTATGAACACAAATGGAATCATCGTGCCAAGAAGGTCCTTGAGGTTTAAAGATAGCATTGTCTCCTTGCTTGATCCTAACTGGTTGTTTAGAGCATCGCCTTTCTTGAAAGAACTGATAAGATCATCTTCTTCGCAACTGTGATAAGATCGCACCCGTTGACTGACTTGACAATTAACTTTTTTACAATTCAACTTGTTTATTGATTAGAAATGGACTAGCAAGGAAGCAGCTGCAGTGGAGAAGGAGCCCGGTTGTTCTGTCGTTAATAATTCATTCCAAAAATCGAAAAACACCCTGAAAACACATTTTTTCATAAATATTAGTTCGTAAACAAATATTTTCAGGCTCCGAAACAGTTCTATTAATCCAAAACAAAAATGAAACGGTCAACAAGTTAATTTAATTCACGAGTCGTGTACATTACAGTATAGTTTTGATAGTGGTGAGATACTACATGAAAAAGACGATAACAATGGAAAGCTGAAAATTGTCAAAAAGTACCAAAAGTATAAAGATAAAGTTAGGAAGATGGAAATTGATATGGAGGTAACCGAGATCCTGGTTGGACAGGAAGAAACTCTTCGGGGAATGCACGTTTTCTAGGGTTTGCTAATGAATTTTGTGGCGAAAGATATGGGTATAGTGAGCGTTGATCAAAATCGGATGGTGGAACCTCCTGTTCCCCAGGCGCGAAATACTGACTCATCGGTGGTACGGGTGGCACACTATCTTCTGGCGAATATTGACAAAACACGCTTCTCTTGCGAACAACTTCTGTGTTGACCGCCCCGAACAGCGATCGTCGTGACGGATGAGACAATACTACGTTTTTCATTTCTTCCGAAAGTTTGCCAAGTACAATGTAGTTTGGTAAGGTGAGGTTTCCAGTGTCGGAGAGTCGTACAACCTGGAAATTGGAAAGTGCAGCTGGTTGGAACTATAGAGAGCGTGCGAGGGGAAAATTTAAATGTTCTCATTGTCAGATGGTTCCCATTCTTATTGGATAGGTGCAAAAATGGTAGGACAAAGCAAAGCCCATTGCAGGGCTGGAATTCTACGTTTACGGATTCTACGGATTCCGTAAAACCCTCTCATAAATGAAAGCGGTCCTATCCGCACCAGGGGTGCCACAAAAAAATTTTTTTGCGAAAAACAAAAAAAAAATTTTTCGCATATTTTTTTGCAAAAAAAAAACAAAAAAACCAAAAAAAAACAAAAAATTATTTATTTCTGTTGAATTTCGATTTTTCTCGTTCAAAAGCTTATTTTCAGAATTAAAAAATAAATTCATCAATTGACAACAAAAATAGGTAACAGAGACATAACAAGGATGTTTGAAACACAACAAGGGGCTAGTCACCGAGCGCGATTCCCATAAACTTGATATTTTGATGTAAGAACAGCAACATAGAAAAATTTTTTGGGGATAGGCTCTTTCGGTAGTCAGTTAAAATATGGCGAGCTCCAGAAAATGCTCTTTCGACATCTACTGATGAAAATCTTTTTGATTCCATTCCAATAAATCATCGAACTGCCCATAATCAAATAATCAGGTGAAAAGCTGATGAAAATAGAAAGAAAACTTTTGAAAAAACGAAACAATGTTTTGCTTGAACAACGAAAAAATGTTTTGTACGCAAACACCGCCGTTGTCTACAGTAATCATGCGTACTTGAAAACAATATTTTTCTTCAGCATTTCAAAACACCTTGGGATTTTTTTTTTCGCATCTTCGATGCGAAAAAACAAAAAAAGTTTTTCGCAAACACTGCGAAAAATGCGAAAAAAAAATAAAAAAAAAAAAAAAACGGCACCCCTGATCCGCACGATCTTAAGGTAGTTATGGCTAATAGCCGTCTAATACGGCAAGAAATTAATATTTTCAACCCGGCAATACCTGATCGTGTTGTTTCTTCGCACTCTCCAGTCTCTCCTTGTATTCCAGCCTTCCATACATCTCCAAAAAACTTCCATACTTCAAAAGCTCTGGATGCATCTTTTTGAGAAGCAGCTGTGCCGCATACTGCATTGCCTGTTTCACGCCCACCGCAATCGCCTCCCCTTCCATATCTCCCAGTTTAAGCACAACCCGTGACTTTCCATTTCCCACAGCGTCTTTAACAGTCTCCAGTTCCATACCATTCCAACGAATATACCGGCTGACCGCGTTTGTCAACAGGGTGTACGGTTTCGGTATCATAAACTGTGTGCACAGTTGGGCGAGATTTTGCGAGTCGATGAGAACTTTTTTGAAAAGCTCACGGGATTCTCTATCGAAATCGTTTTTGGTCGCCTCGTCGAGGACTCCTTCGCAAATGTAGTCGTCGGAGATTCGCAGCTTCGGTACCAGCTTTGAAAGCGCGTCTTTCGCTGCAGAAAGTCGTGACGTTTTTTTGTTGGCTCCAACACCTTTGCCAATTGGAAACTTTGCTAAATTAGTTATGTTAACGATTAGGGTTTCTTGGGAATGAAATGCCTCTTCCGAGTTCCGTCGGAATTTTTAAATTTTAAATTCTTGTTCCGATCGGAAAAGAACCTGAATAGGTCCATAAAAATCATAGATTTTCCACAAAAATCTCGACAGCAAAACATGTTTTTTACCGACACGGAAACGGAATTTTTTTTTTTTTGGAATTAAAATCGCCTCGGGACCAGGGGTGCCACAAAAAAATTTTTTTGCGAAAAACAAAAAAAGTTTTTTTCGCAAAAAAAAACAAAAAATGTTTTTCATTTTCATCGCCTATATTTATCGTTTTTTATCAAAATACTATCAAATTTACCAATTTTATTCCTGCAGAAAGGTGGAAAATTGCGTAAAATGTGCGAAAACCGTTTTCGAGACATCGCTAACACTCGTATTCTAGTCTTTAATCCAAATTTTTTTTTTCCAATCTTTGATTTTTTCAAAAAAATGCGAAAATTTTTTGAAACAAAAAATCTATGCGAAAAAAAAATAAAAATTTTTTCGCACGAGGTGCGAAAAATGCGAAAAAAAAATAAAAAAAAACGGCACCCCTGCTCGGGACCGAAATTTTCCGAGAAAGCCTCTTAACGATGTTCCTTACAATCCAACCGATTGAACTCACCTATATCTTCTGTCCCGCTATTCGGATCATCATTCATCGCAGCAATTTCGCAAAGGACTATTAAACTTTCCCTACATTCCTGTGACATTTCTTGGAGAGTAGATCTTTTCATACTTAAAACTGCGGTGGCTTTATACGGACAAGAGACATTTCTAGTATCTTCTGCCTCGTAGACTAGGGCTCCTTTCACAAGCCTCTGCACGAACTCGTTTAGGACTGAGACCGTGGTTTTTCCCTGCAATATTCTTGTTGGAAAATGAATTTATTCGGATCTGGGACGTTTCGAAAGTGCAAAGTTTTTCTGCATTTTGTCGTCGCGGTGTTCGTTTCGAAACGCCCCAGAGCCATTTATTCAGGGATAGCAAAAAATTGAAAATGCATTGTTTCCTTTTTTGCAACCCCGAGTTTCCAACCATTGGGTTAAGCAAAAATGGCTTCCGCGGGCCACTCCGTTTTCCCTTTTCCAGTGGTGTCAAGTCGATGAGAATCGCTCCGGAAGGCGAAGAGAGAACGAAATTTCCCGGCTCGTTTTTCTCCAAGATGTTTTTGTAATCCACTCCAAAACCGGACCGTTTAAGAATGGCATTCGCTTTTCTTTCCTGCTGAGCCTTCTCTCGTTCCCTCGGATTTGTATATCGCATAATCTAGGAGAATGTATCAAACAATCTGTTATTCAATTACAAAAAGCCTTACTGTCATCTCTTTAAATTTGAATCGCTTCTCGCAAAACTTTCGGAAATCCATTGGCGATAAATTCTCATTTTGGTTCTAAAATTAAATATTATGGGCCTACTCAGCGCAGGGAAAAAACCGTTTTTTTGTGTTTTTAGCCATATGCAGAAGTTCTCGAAAAAAAAAATTTACAAGAAAACAAACGTATCCGAGGGTGAAAACTAGCTGGTATTTGCGTGCTTGCGGTGCGTAAGGAATTACGAAGCTCGTATGATTTTGCTTTATTACATTTCTACGGATTTTTAAAAAAATAAATTAATGATTTTATTTATTGTCGGCCCGCCAAAATGGTCAAACGCGCTCTGCTGAACTCAACTCTATGTGATTTTTATTTTGGTCTCCAAATCAAATCATTTTACGTGTAAATTCAACGTGAAATGAAATAATTTGGAAACTGAAATGAAAATGGCATAGCGTTGAGTTCAGCAGAGTGCGTTTGATCGTTGAGGCGGGCCGAAAATATTTAGATTTATAAATAACGCGTTCGAATTTAAATTGGACCGAAAATTTGCGAAAAAAGGAAAATACGGGATGATGCAAAAATCGGCTCTGGGACGTTAAAAACCTGTCATTTCGAAACTTGAGAGCAAATTTTTGTCGCGGTGTTCGCACTAGAGACAATATTCAAAAAATAAAAGAGTTGTTGAATATTTTGATGGTAAATTAGAAGACCTTGCCAAAGTTAACTTTAAAAAGTACATTAACGTTTTGAAAAGTCCCAGTTTCAAAATGACAGGTTTCAAAATGTCAAAGTTCCGAAATGACAGGTTTCGAAACGTCTCAGGGCCCAAAAATCGATGAAATCTTTCATTTAGCAATCTAAAATCAATAATCAATTCATCTCAAAATGTACACAAAAGTTTCGAAACGTCTCAGTTTCGAAGTGACAGGTTTCGCAACTTCCTTGTTTCGAAACGTCTCAGAGCCCAAAAATCGATGAAAAGCTTCCATTTAGAAATCTGAAATCAATAATCATTTAACCTTAAAAATTTACAATAAAGTTTCGAAATGGCAGTTTTCGCAACGTCTCAGTTTCGAATCGTCCCAGAGCCCCAAAAATTAATGAAATTCCTCATTTAGCAACCAATAACCAATAAATAAATACGAACAAATTTACCCGAAATTCCTCTTTTCTCGATTTGTTTTGTCCAATTCTCTTCCAATCGAACGCGATATTTATCAATCTATTTTAAATCAATAATTCATATTTTTAACAGAAAAAAATCATGAAAAAGTAGAAAAAGGTAATAAATGAAGCGAAAATAAACGAAAAAAAAAACAAGGCAGTGCGGTGGGCGGAGCTTTGTAAATAAACCCTTACACAAACACGTGCCAACATTGATAAATTTTTCAACGCCGGGTCTCGATGCAAACGGTCGTTTTCCTCGTAGAGGTTTAAAAACACAAAAAAAAACTGTTTTTTCCAGCGTTGAATAGGCTTGCTGAAAATTCGCGATAAAAATCAAAAACCAATAAACATTCAGGCGCCGCCACTTCAATGCTTCCAGTTCTGATAAACGGTGGACAGGAAGCATGAAAAGTAGCCGGCCAGAAAGCTCTCGGGTTCAATGAAGAATATTAGAGTAGGAAATGGATGGTTTGGCAAAAATATGAGGTCCTACCCAGCAATACGGTATCTCTTTGTTCGCAGGGGGAATTTTTTCACATGGCGTGTCGGCTTGTTCCACTGATTCCAATGAATCCACAGCGTTTTGTGAATCGGCGTTATTTTTCTTTAAAGCGATGATAATTAAGTAAATTTCCATAAATTCTGTGATTGCTCACCTCCTCATCAATAATGGAGCGGTACAGGCAGGGAATTGCAAAAACTGGCACTTTGTGGTCGCGAACGGGACACTCGACTTGATAAGGTCGAGAATGTGTGACAACGCGGGTTTGTTTGTGCTGAAGAGTAATTTTTATTTGGCTACTAGCCGTTCTCAGTGGCTATCACTGCTTACAAAATAAACGATCATTCCACTTTCATGAGTGATAAAACTCCAGCCATCTGGCAGAGGGATCGTCTTATCGTGGTCTATACGTTCGAGAACAATTTTCTTTCTGAAATAGCACTTTTTTATTAAAAATTGCAGAAAAAAAACGTACACAGGAACAGGGGGCTCGGAATCTCCTTTAGCCGTTGATTTTTCTTCCTCTTCGTTCTCATTTTCGTTCTCATTTTCATTCTCCACTTTCAATTCAGATTTGACCGAGTTTGGCGGACTTTCCGGTGGAATCAGGGTGTTTTCTACTGAAAAATAAACCTGTCTCGCCACGACGAAGGAGAAGATCGTGTATAAGGCCTCTGAGAGAGCGTGCGCAGACATGAAAACGGACTTTGGTATACGCGAGAATCGAGGCTACTAAAATAAAAACAGACCCGGACTCGTCTCTATCGAGTCGTGCTCCTCTTTTTTAACTTGTACTTCCCCATCCGACATATTAATACACTCTTCTTCTCCTTCCTCCTCATCGGAATCTGGAAAAACTCTTATTAGTCCTAACCCCTAAATAAAAGTAAAATCACCTGAAATATCCTCTCCATCATCCCCCATCTCGGCGAGCTGCCTGAGGATTTCCTCTCGTTCCATCAAGAGTTGTTCTTGGCTTTTGCTACCATCCTGCATTCTGAAAAAATTTTAAATAGTTTTTGTATGAAAAATCTGTTAAAATGTCCTAAAAAATTTAAAATTCTCAAATCCTGCAAGAAAATGAAAATGCGCCAGCAATAAATTTTGCATCGCGTCTGTCGTCTCCGCGCGCTAAACACTGTTTCTCGGTTGTCTCGCTGTCTGCGTCTCAGTTGCGAGAGACATTTTTCGGAATTGATTGAAAATTTAATTTTTAAATAAAGAAATCGTCGTAATTGCGTATTTCGGGAATGTTAAGAAAAAAACATGAAAAATTGGCTCACTTTAAATAAATAAATCTCCTATTTTGTTTGGAAAAATAATTTTTTTTAATCGCTTGTTGGTTTTTTTTCTCTAATTATTTGTTTTTCTATTATACATTAATCAATATTGTGAGCTTGAATAAATCAATTCCAAACAAAAGAAGCCAATAATCCACTTCAAAAAACTCCAAAAATTCGGATCAATGTATCTATCACCACGCCGCACCCGCAGAGACACAGACAGTGAGACAACGCGGCGAGAGAGCATATAACCACAAACAGACGCCAGACGAACAGAAAAATCGCTGACGTATTTCCAAGCGGCGAGGCACGTGAATAATGTGCCATGAATTTCGCAATTTTCAGCGCTGCGCAGCAGGCTTTTTTCTGTTTTAATCGTAGGGTTTTTCATAGATAGGCTGACAATGTCGGCGAAATTTGAGAGAATTCAATTATTTGCTTCGTCTGAAAAAAAAAACCGAAAATCGATGCAAAAAATTAAATATTTATGCTGACAATGAGCCCACCATATATCTTGTGCATAAGACCGGTGTCCATTGTTCATTTCCAAAAAAAAAAAACTAACTCGTTTTTCTGGCTCGCCGAACCTCTCGTGAATAGCGCCATTCTCAAGTAATCACAATCATAATCATACCACTGCTTTTGACATGTGTCAATTTAATTTTTCCAAGTAAAATTGATTTGGCCAACAATCCCAATTCCAGCTATTAGCTTGTTAGCTGCGAAGCCGCCATATACGCACCAATCCAGGTTTCAACATCTCTTTCTTTACTTTGTTCCTTATTATTGTGAAGCACCGCTTATTGACCGGTCGATTTCCTCTGTGTTTACGCTAACAATGTTCTATTTTTCAAGTGCTTTTTATCCCATTATCCTTTCTTTATTCCGGTTTATTTCTTAACTGTCTGCAGAGTCGAAACGAAAAGAGAGCGTGATAAATTGCGAAAAACGCCAATTTTCATCATCCCAATAGCTAATTGTTATTGGGATGATGAGACATAGACAAAACTCTTCAAAATTCTGAAAATCAGAGTTGTTGACGCTTTCTCTGCAGCAGAATTTTCGTCTTGTGCCTCAGACTTGTAAAATGGGCGGGCTTGTTCCCCGATTAATTCCATGTCAGCTCATATTAATTCCTTCAATTCAGACAAAGAAATGGCTCGCCGGCCTTATGATATGCTGTTCAAGCTCTTGCTGATAGGAGATTCGGGAGTCGGGAAAACGTGCATCCTCTACAGATTTTCTGATGACGCCTTCAACACTACATTCATTTCCACGATTGGTACGTTTTTACTTGTTCAGGAAAGTTTGAGGGTTGACGGTTTGGTTTTTTATCATTAGGAAAAACCAGCAAAAATTCGGAGAATGCTTCGATTAGCTTGAAACTTTGGGAAATCATTTCGAAAATGCTCCCGGGCAGTCCCAGAAAACTTCTGACCAAAATATAGATTTTAATTTTTTTTTTCAGAAAAATCGGCATTTCGGTCTGCAATTTTCCGGAATGTCCGGGAGCATTTTGTTTCTCCCTATTGTTCTTTTTTTGAATATTGTCCATTCGCGAAAAAAGCAAGTGCGCTCCACGAAACAGTACGATTTCATTTTCGTCGTCAAATTATTTAATTTCACGTCGAATTTACACGTGGTAATTTACCAATATAGCCCCCCCCAGGCTGATATGGGTCCCCAAGGACCAGTATAGTCCCCCCCCGCCAGTTGATTTTGCACCGATTTAATCGGTGGGGGATTATATCATCTGGGGGGGGGGCTATATTGGTATTTTAAAATACCAGTATAGTCCCCCGCCAGTGCTTTTGGGGGATCATTCTGGTAACGTAGGTAATTTACCAATATAGTCCCCCCATCCCATAACATATGTGGCAAAAAATTTAAAAGGAAAAAAAAAGTTTTTCTCGACCAAAAGTAGACAGCAAAACCGTTTTCTGGGAAACGAAATTCGGGGATTAATGAATTTTGTATAATGGGGGTGAAAGAAATAGACAAGACCATTTTCCGGAAAATGCCGTTTTCCTGATATATGGATCCTAGCTCTGATCAAAACAATTTTCTTCAGGAATTGACTTCAAAATCAAGACGATCGAATTAAAGGGCAAGAAAATCAAGCTTCAAATCTGGGACACAGCTGGCCAAGAGCGTTTCCACACCATCACCACTTCTTACTATCGAGGAGCAATGGGAATTATGCTGGTTTATGATATCACCAATGCAAAAAGTTTTGACAACATTGCCAAGTGGCTGCGAAATATTGATGAGGTTTGTGTTTTTTTGTGAAAGGTATTTCGAATTGAAAGTTTTAGCACGCATCAGAAGATGTTGTCAAAATGATTCTGGGCAACAAGTGTGATATGAGCGATCGGAGGGTGATCAGTAGGGAACGAGGAGAGAAAATTGCGCAGGATCATGGGATTCGGTGAGTTAATTGTAGAAGTGCTAGATTTTTGAAGAAAGTGGCCCAAAATATTATATTCTGTCGTGAATTAAAGGAATTTTTTAAAGAAAAATCGTTGAAAAAAAAACGTATAAAAATGATCGATTTCGGCAAGGAAAACCTTTCAATAAATTTTTCAGGCCAAAATTATTTTTTGTGGTCCAAAATCACTTTCCAGACGAAAAATCGTTTAATTTATTGTGTTTTCAATCGAGATGCGACATCAAACCGGGGAACTCCGACCACTTTTTCACGCAAATATTAAATTTTAGTGCATTTTGAATTTTTGCGTTTTGATGTCGCAAATCGATTGAAAACACAATATACGTGAAATGAAATAATTTGGAGACCAAAATCAAACTAGAATAGCGTTGAGTTCTTGACACGGAGGTTGTATTTTTAGATTCCTTGAAACATCTGCAAAGATGAACGTCCACATCGACGCCGCATTCTACGACCTGGCAGAATCGATTCTCTCAAAAATGCCAGAGGCTTCCGATGAGCCGTCCCGCGAAACTGTCGTACCGGGACAAGCGCGGCAAAATACCAGCGGAGGGTGCTGCTAGAACCTTTAACTTTTGTACCACATCGGTGAGCCTGTTTTGTATGATTGCATTCGGGTATTTATGTAATTTGAAACCCAACACACATTATATTTTCTTATCCTTTCTTTGTCTTTTTTTTCTTTTTCTCTTCAAATCTTTGCAATGAAAAAACCTTCGATTTGTAGGTTTTAGCTACATCCGTATTTAGGCAACTATCACCAATCTCTGCCCCATGATGTACCTGGCTTGTCTCTTACCGATCAGACTAATTATTTTTTTTTGTCTTCTTTCAAACTTTAATATGCTTTTATCTTCTTTCTTTGCCATTATAGAAAAATATTATAATAAATTTTCATGTTCATTTTGTTGGGTGGAAAGTTTTATTTCCGTTTTGGAGCATTTTGCTTCGCCTGCCCATGACATTACCCTTCATCCATGGTTGCGAGTGGTGGAATTTAGTTTTTGAGAAAAAATTGCACAAACGGTTAAAAATAATAAATGGCGGAATAAAAATTTCAGATATGGAACCGATATCAAACAAAAGAAAAGCATTAAACTTGAAATCGCCAAGCAGAAGGACAAACTTTCCCGAGTTCAGTTGTTGGAGACGCAACGAAGTAGCCAACACACAGCTGGAACTGCAATTGGAGAAGAACCATAAAGAGTTTCTCCGGGAAATATTGGCGAATTCGAGTCATGGATGTTTCATGCTCCAAGAAGAGTGAGAAGGCATACAACCATCTGAAGACGAAAGAGAGAGAGAAACGAAAAATAGAGAATCGAAACTGTAAATAATGCAATTGAAACATACGTGGACCGGAAAATATGGAAAATTGCCTCGGATCCACGTTTTTCGTTTTCCACATATCTTGGGACTCGTTTGTGACAACTCCTGTAAACTATCGGACGGTTTTTTGAAGGAGTTCAAAGCATTCAGTAAAAGAAGACTGTCATTCGACATTTTTTTGTCCGCCAATCGATTTCAAACATTAAAAAGCGATTAGACCCGGAAGCGGACTATGCAATCGGAATAGAGAAGACGAGAAAATTGTTGAAATCGGGAAAAGAAGTTGTTGAGATCACAATGGTCTTTTCGGCTTGTGACATAGAGTGACTTTTGGCCCAGCGCCTCACAAGTCTTCGTAGAACGTTTGACAAGACGACAGACAACAACATCGGGATTGGCGTTGGTGGCGACAAGGGCTCAGATTTTACCAAGATTGTTGCCGTAATCCAAAACGCACAATTGTCTTCTGCTGGGCATGTACTCCGGACACGAGTATCTCGAAAGATTGTACAGAAGCCTCTTGGAGATTGCAAATTCCTCACTTGAGTCTTCAACCACGCAGGCCAATCTTTCAGAAGTCCGTGTTACGTGTGCAATGCGAGCTGGTCAAACCACGGAGCACATGCCTCGTCGCTGAAATCGTTTAAATTTGAAGAGTCCGGCTCCATCAGAACATTGGAGCATCTTCAGAAGGAAGGAACCCAGCTTTTGGAGCTGACTATGAGTCCGGAGCTCGCGGATTCTCCACAACTTCATACCTTCCTTGATAGGATTACGGAACTTGTTCAAGTCGACGGAGAGAAGCACAGTAGTACGAGTCGCGAGCAAAAGGATTGCGAGCCGCCATCGAGAGCGTTCAGAGGGTGCTGGAAGTTATCACGAAGTTGTTTTCAGTTGTTTTCTGTCCTGTGCGTCACGTTGTTTGCAAAGGTGGAAAACTAAACTTGTTTCAATTCACATCTTGCAGTAGATACATCCACGACGAACAAAACATGCTTGAATGCAACTCTCAATGTGTGGATTGTGGTGAAGGCGGGAAGAAACTTCTTGAAGAAGTGCTCGATTTACTTGTTTCCCAGTTGGAAAACGATGCGGATGTTTTGCACGAAGTGAGGGGTGATGGGGAAGAGTTGGATGGAATTTTCCTAAAGTCAGCTGGACAGACACGAAAACGGCTCGAAGACACTTTCCGACAACTCAAAATATGTTTTTTTTTTCGTTATTATTGGCGGTTTTGCTTCCAACCGGAAACTGCGTCAGCCATGTACACGCGATTCTACTAGAACCGTGAAGACACGTTTATTATGAAATAATACCTCTCCCCTCCCCCCTTTACACCTAGAACAAAACGACTAGCGTAAATCGCCACCGATCCGCTCTTCCGTCTTTTTCTCTACTCCAACATCTCTGATCTTCCGGCTTCTCGAGCTTCTCCGCACCATCCACACACACTCTCCGAACAATGTTTACAACAACACTTGGTCATCGGACCTGGCAAAAGAGTGGGTCCAGGCGAGACTTTATTTCAATACTACTCGGTTTAATCCTAAAATGTCCGATCTTTTTCAACAAACGTACTGTATCGATTATAATGGATGGGTGAAGGTCGGTGGCATGGAGTGGGATGGCAACAAAAAAAAAAATAATAATTGTTTTTAGGGCATTTCGAAAGAGCTTCCGCCGAAACAGATTGACTATGATTCGCTGACAATTCCAGAGTTGATATATACAAAGGTATTCCTAATTTCTCTGTAAGTTCGCTCCATTCGCACTGTGCCATGTTGGCGACGAGAGAGTGCAGAAAATTGAGAGAGCGTGCGCAGTACACTGCGATTGGAGCGAATTTACAGCGCGTTTTTTTTATAACGCTGAAAACTCGCTCCAATCTAACAATGCATTTCGCATGCATTTGGAGAGAGATTCAGAGAAATCAGAGCAAAACTTCGACCACGCTCTCTCAGTTTTCTGCACTCTCTCGCTGCGCGAAGGGAGCGGGCTTGCAGCTCCGTACTGAGAATATACATTTATAATACTTCCCAAATTCAGGCCACCAGTGACAGAGTCGCCGCAGCGTTTGATGTCGAAAAACAAAGCCTCACATTCTCAAAAATCGTCTCTGAAATGGAATCCTTGGCCGCAGGTCTCTTATCGATTGGCTTGAAACAGGGAGATCGAGTTTTGGTCGCCGGAAGTAATCACTCGCAGGTTTGTTAATTGGTAAAAATTGGAACTTGAACAATATGTACATATTTAGGTAATGATAAGCGCATTGGCTTGCTCTCGTGCCGGACTCATCTTCTCGTTGGCCAATCCGAATTATCCTAGCAGTGCTGCGCTGAAAAGAGCGTTGGAAATGGTAATTCATTTAAACACCTGTTTGCCACCAAATGACGACGCGCTGCGGTTACGTCTCGTCTTGTTTTAAATAATTTGAAGTCTTCCAACACGAGCGAAATTCAGTTACGACGCCGTTCCGCGTTCCGCATGCTTGCAACGAAACATTTTTTTCTTCAAAAATTTATCATTCAAAAAAAAACAAAAAAAAATTTAGGCACGGTGTTTGCGTATTTACTTTTGAAAATTCAATCGAAAATGAACAAATTCAGTAAGTTTTCAGCTGATAGCCATCAAACGCGGGCCGTGTGCCATATGCGTTTGGCGCACGTCCCGAATTCGATGGCAATTATTGTGTTTTCAATCGACTTGCGACATGAGAACGCGAGACTCCGCCCACTTTTTTGTGCGCGACCACGCGAACACAGTGATATTTGAAGAGACACAGACAGGTAGCGCACAAATAAGTGGGCGGAGTCTCGCGTTCTCATGTCGCAAGTCGATTGAAAACACAATAGCTATTTTCATTCTTAAAGATTTTTGGCCCGTATATGACGGGTATCGGCAGCTTTTTGGCAAACAGCCATGAGAAGTCTAATAGCAATTTAAAAAGGCGAATAGCCATCGAAAGTGGTCGGAGCTTCATAAATCTGTACGCAAACACAAATACAAACACAAACACCGAGTACCAATTCAAACCAACTATTTATTTACGATAAATTTCCATTCTACCAGGGAGAATTCCGCTGCATAATATGCTTCCAATCACCACAATACGAGCCCGATCATTTAATCACGCTCCTCTCCAAAATCGCGCCCGAATTAATGAGATCACGAAAGGGACAGCTGAAAAGCGAGTTGCTTCCAAAGTTGACGCATGTCATTATGGGAGAGGAGGATCACAAACATGCGTAAGTCGTTTAGCCTTTTTCCAGAAATATGTATCTTTTTTAAGCGGAACATTCACATTGTCAGAGGTGTTTCTCAAATCTTCAAAGGATCTAATCGCACACTTGCCCGATTTCAGCAAGTGGTCCTGTCACAAGTTGGCATGCATACAGTTTACATTAGTAAGGAATACGCCACGTTGAGGGGGGGGGGGGGGAGGTGGGGTGCTTGTCTGGTCTGTGTCTCTTCGGTGAGAAACGCTGGGGCAGGCTGCTTCGCTGCGTGTCTGCGTCTCTATGATAGAGGCGCTGGTAGGTTGCTTGTTTGGTCTGCGTCTCTACGGCGAGAGGCGCTGACAGGCTGCCTGTCTGCATCCCTGCGTCTCTACGGCGAAAGGCGCCGGGAGGCTGCTTACCTGCTTGCCTGCGTCTCTTCTGTGGGAGGTGCTGTCCAACTGCTTCTCTGCGTCTCCTCGCGCACAGCAAGGAAAAAAAATATCGCGCAACATTCCGGGTTTTCAGGGAACCACTGCACAACCAAAACTGGTCGCCCTATCCCACTATCAAATGCTGAACGGGGCAAGAGCAGTGGCCGCTGCTTTTAATATAAATGATAAGGTATTTTTTAACCGTTTAACCCCGCCCCCTCACAAAAACCTCACTTTCTTCCAGCATGTAATAGCCTGCGCTCTTCCCTTCTTCCGCATCTCCATATTCAATCTCGTGTGTCTTTCCCCATTCCTGACGGAATGCCGAATCGTCTTTCCCGACGCCTCACCACTGCCCAGAAATCTATATTCGAGTGTCAACAAGTACAAATGCACCACACTTTTATCGAATGGCGCAGCTCTTCGTCTTCTGTTGAAAATCGGTCAAACACAGAGGGTAAAGCTGACGGTATTAGAAAATATTCTGCTGATCGGAGATCGAGTGTCGCAGGATGTTCTGAGGCTTATCAAGGTGCAGGCGGAGAATGTTAAGATTATTGCGGTAGGTGCTTATCACACTTGTGAAATGCGATGGAAGCGTGTATGTAGTGTCCGTATTTGAATCATATCGTGCTTGTCTGCGTCGTTCGATGAAAGTCACGAAAGTTTAGAGACAAAGTCGCCAAAAGCCGCTGGCTTGGGAAGCGAAAAACCCACCCATCGAATCATCTATTATTGTTTTAAAAAATTTGTCACCTGGCGAGAGGCGCGAACAAATTTGTCACCTGGCGAGAGAGCTGCACCTCCGTTTGCAATTGCGCCGCGCGCGATTTTCTGCGTGGAATTTTCGTTCACTGTTTTTCATTTTTTCCGCCAAACTTTTACAAAAATACATATTAAAACTAATTTTGTCTTTTTTAATAATTTGTTAATTTATTAAATAAACAATTTTTTCGCTGGAAAACGATTTTCTGGCGTTCTTTTTCAGATTTTCCAGGTATTGTTTATTATTTGCCTGGCTATCGATTTAAAAATGTGTGAGTTTTAATTGTTAATATTTTTAAACTTTTTTATAATAATAATAAAATTTTGCAGATGACCCAGACAACTTCATCGCCGAATAATGCGCAAAAACCGACGAGAAATGAATTAATGCGGCAGAATTTTCTGGTCCTTTGGGAAAGTCGGTGGCATCGAGAGAGGCGACAGCTCTCCCTATTTCCAGAAAATCGCGATCCTCCTGTGAGTTTTTATTTTATGAGAAAATGGTATATAAGTTTTTCGTAACCTTTTTTAAAAGCGACAGTATATTTGCATATGCTGGCTTTCGCTCATCTGCGCATTTCGTGGATTTTTCTTTCTTTTCAACCTCATCTGTTTGGATATTTTTCAGAGACGCCAACCCTTCAATTTGCCCCGGCCTGACCTGAACACGCTTGGATGACGACGATTGCTTCATTTGGAAACGAATGCTACTTGTTTTAATTTTTTTTTCATTTAAATTATATTTTTAATACTTAATCAAATTTTTCCAGTACCTTTCTGAAATGAAGGTTTTGGGGGACAGGTAGGCGATGATCGCTCGGCATGATCCATAATCTGCTGATAACTTTTTTTCCAGGATAAAAAATAAATCTTCGTAAAAAATTATGTGTTTTAATCAGAGGTCTGAAATTGTTGAAAAAATGACAGAATTTGGCTTGATTTATTATTTTTATGAACCTATGAAATACAATGGCAGCAAAATTCGTCTGCATAGGTACAGAAAAAATTCCAAAAAATCATTGAAAAACAATAATTTTATAAAAATTCGAAACAAATAAATAAAGAAAAAATTCGCGCAAAAATTCCTCGCAAAAATTTGGAAAATACGTTTAACTATGTATTTTTTTGTGAAGGTTTGGCGGAAAAAATAATAAAAAAATTCCACGCAGAGAATCGCGCGCGGCACGCTTGCAAACGGAGGTGCAGCCATTGCAGAAAAATCTTGGCGAGGGGGCGGAGCCTATTTTTCAAGTTCGCGCCTCTCGCCAGGTGACAAATTTTTTAAAACAATAATAGACGACACGATTCAAATACGGACACTATATGTACGCCCCCACCGCATCTCACCGGGGAATTTGGGGTTTAGGGTTCAAAAAAGAAGCTAGGCGACTTCCAAAAGGAGTACACGAGGTTTGATCGCTGGCCATAACTTCTAGAAAATTAGAAACCCCACTCTAGGAACCTGGAAAAAAGGGGCGGAGCATCGCAGTTGCCAAAATGCATATTTTCTGTTGCTCCGACCTCTCAGATTTTTGAGGAGTGTTGAAAATTCCATTCACCCGGAAATTCGATTTTTGGCTAGACATTTGTCCAAAAGGAATACACGAAGTGTGGCCGATGGCTTAGAAAAATGTTTTAAAAAACCGAGTAGCAAGCGCCGCCCCTTTTGTAATTCAAATCGGCGACGTGACTGAGGAAATTATTGGCGCGTAAATATATGGTGAAAATAGGCATCTAGGCTAATAGCCGTCGAAAAGGCTACTCGAGTTCTGAGAGAAAGCTATAAAATACAAAAAAACAATGCCGATGACTTGCAAATGGGCGGGGCTGGGTTTTTTCAATCGAATTAAACACCAAAAAAAGCTACGGTGACGCAGAGAAAAAAAAATGCGACAGAGCGCGTTTGCATGGGCCAAGCGGGTCGGGAAAAAATGAAGGAAATATTTAGCAAGAAAAATGGAACTTTCTAGAAGCAAACCTCGTGTACTCCTTTTGAAGGTCATTTTTAGCATATTGCGGGGCAAAATGGCCACTATCTGCCCATTCGCTGTTCATCAGCTCCCCATTAGCTGTCCATCAGCTGTCCATTATCTGCACATCAGCTGCTCATTAGCTGCCCGTCAGTTGCCCATTAGCTGCCCATTGCCTGCCCATTACCTGCTCATTAGCTGCCCATCAGTTGCCCATTACCTGCCCATTAGCTGCACATCAGCTGCCCATTTGACTCCCATCGGCACACCGGTGTGGCCGCTGGCCTAGAAAACCGAATTTCTCCAGAAGTATTAGTTTCTTCTTGCAAAAGTCACGGCCTCCAGTTTTCTAGGCCAGAGTCCACTTCGTATTTTCGTTTTTATGAAGCGCTGGTGTTTCCCCGCCAGCGCTGTGGTCGCGTCACGTGACAACGCTGTGTAACAGTCTGCGTCTCGTGATGGCAATCACCAGAGGAAAATTCGGAACATGTCCAAAAGGAGTACACGAAGTGTGTCTGTTGGCCTAAAAAACCGACGGCCGAGATTTCTAGAAAATGTTTTTTTGTATTTCAAAAATTATCATGCGATCCCAGCATGCTTTATCGAAAATTGACTTTCCTAAAAGTAACGGCCGTCGAATTTCTAGGCCACGCCTTGTGTTGACGAATTTTGTGACCAAAAATATTGAAAATTTATCTTCCAAAGGGAGTACAAGAGGGCCTTTGGAATTTTTTTCTGCGTTCTGCCATGAAGAGACGTAGAGAAATAGCCGATCTAGAGAACTCGTGTTGGGGCGGTTTTGTTGCCATATTTCTGGGATTGAATTTTTTAAAGCTCACACCCTCGTGTACTCCTTTTGGACCTTCTAGAATATTTCGATTTCCTTGCAGATGAAAACGAGTTTCCTATGAAAATTGAATTTTCTAGAAGAACAATCGCATACATACATACATATCCATATTCCAGGTCGGCTACCTTTTAACAGAATCCGGATCAATCCCACTTATGGGAGACCAAAACACGGATTTCACCAGAAAAGTCGGAAAAGCGATTGCCGGCTACCGGACAAGCCTGGTGCCCCTGGACGAGAGTGAAAGCCAGGTGGAAACCGGACGATTAGGGAAGCTACTCATCAGAGCGTACTACGGATCCACATTTTTGGGCTACTTGCCGGAAGTCAATGGGAAGGAGAAATGGGTGTACACAGGGTGAGGAAACAGAATGGGGACGGAATAGAACTGTGAGACGAGGACAGCATCACGGTTTGCTGGACGGAAAGTTATTGGAAATGAATGCGCTCCTCTGAGCTGAAAGGGGGAGGCTGCTTGTCTGCGTCTCCTCGCGTGGCCCACCGAGCATATCCGTAACAGTTCTGTTCTTCGGCCAACTCACAGCTTCAAGCTCATTTTTTCTTACAGAGACATCGCCCGCATGGACGAGCACGGAGCCATTGAGATAGTAGCGTGTGAGGAAGACTTGATTTACGACAAAAATAACTGTCTGGTGGAGCACTGGAACATTGAACGTCTTCTTAATCAGAATGATCTTGTAAAAGGAGTGCAGGTGGTTTCCAAAGGACCTGGTCAACCGGTGACAGCTGTCTGTGTGGCGAGAAGCACGCAATTTCATGCGGCAAAGCTGAAGGACGAGTTGAAGAATATGTGCAGGGATAGCAGGGTAGGCGTTTGGTGGAATTTTGATGAGGGCTCTATTTCGAAACAAAAAGGCTGATTTTCTGTATCATAGGCTTTCATATTACTCTCGTTTCAGCAGCTGCTCATAAACTTTGACTTTGAAAATTGTCAATTTTCTTTCTTCCCACGAAATATCTCGAAGCGGAGCGCATTTTTTGACACAGTTGAAATGAGTGCGGCCGTAATTTAAAAATTTTTTTTAAGTTCCAAAAATCACTAAAAGCGAAATAAAATAAATAGGTTACGGTAGCACTTATCTTTCTTATATATATTACGCTATTCAAGTATGTCCGTCTGTTCGCTTTGGAGGGTCAAGTTCAATTTCACGTTTAACTCTATTTTTGTCATTGCGCCGATAGGCGCCAGATCAGGCTTGTTTCTACTGTGTCGAAAAAGCGCATTGGCTATTTTCAAAGTTTATCAGCAGCTGCTGAGACGAGAGTAACGTATTCTTTTCGGCAATTACTGTAAGTGTTACTTAAAGAAAAAATAACACATTTTCAGCAGTCTGTGCCGGAGGCGTTTGCATTCGTTGACGAATTTCCCAGAGTGCACACCAAAATTCAAAAGTTTCGAATTCGCGCAATGCTCGAAAGTGGTCAGATTGCCGTGTTCTGATATTGTTGCAATTTGATTCGATTCGATTGTCTGTATTTAAAATGAAATAAAGATCTTTGAAAAATTTTAATCCCTTATTCACGAAAACTCGGAAAATGCTCTGATTGACCTAAAACCTGAGAAAATTTGGCTTTTTTCAACTGGAATCGGATTCTTTCTTGATTTTGCAGAATTGAATAGACCCGTCAGAACTGCGAATGAATTTTGTTGTCAGATTGGTTTTGCGCGTCAGTTTCGATGCATTAACTCAAATTTGGCAGCTTTTAGTCGGCATGCAAACAAGAAATTTGAAAAATAAGCCGACAGCCTCTAATTGTCCGATAGTCTAAATTTTCGGGTTTTTGAACATTCGGTTTCTTTTTCTTCAATATTGGCGTGATTTCAGACATTTTCAGAAAAGTTTACCTGTTTTTTATCTGAAATGCTATAGGTTCTTTGTTTCGCACTCTTTTAACTTTTCGGTCATATTTTTTCTTACTAAACGACCGATTTCCCCTATTTTTGAAGTTCTATATTTGGTTTTTTATTGTTTTGAAAAAAATTGCTTTGAAAAATAAGCCGACAGCCTCTAATTGCCCGGCATCCCGTTAGGAGGTTCGGAAAATAATCCGGAATGTCGGGCAAACTGAGTGAATACGATAATTCAATTTGGCTGCGCGGGAATTTGAAAACAAAAAAAACAGCGTGGTCACCAATCGAGGTTAAAATCCATTTTAGAAAATTGTATATTTTTAGGTGCCATGCTTTTCAGCTTTTGTGATTCTATTATGGGGTTCATGCCTCCCGCGTCGTACAATGCGACAGCAAGTTTTTGAGCAATTCGAGCCATCATCTAATTATTCAGAATAAAACCTTCATTTTAGGCCAAAAACGAGCTATTTTCAACAAAAACTGGCGGAGCCTTAGGGTTATGAAAATAGCACTAAAAATTGATTTCGAAAGCATAAAATAGTTGTAAATGTTCGAAAAGAATCATTTTCCGATAGAAGAGTGCCTGGCAAACATTTTGAGCATTTGGGCGTCAAAAAAAAAAAAAAAGAATTGACAGATCCTTGGGCTTTTGAAAGATCGAATGTTATCTAACTTTTAAAGCAAACACGCTGAAAACGCTAAATCCCACGGATAAATAGCGAAGATACCGTTTCACCTGATCTTACGCAGTCACATCATCATTCCCCGAGCATTTTGGACCCAGTTAAACCGCATTTCCTTCAATTCTTGTTGCACACGTCTCTCGCCACATATCACTATCTCGCTCGCAGCGTGCTCACATCCATTTGCCCTTCTCTTCTGCACATCGATCCACCCGTCTGCCTGCCTCGCCGCACCCGAGGAGCACATTCTCTGCTAAGACAACGCACCCCGCTCTAATGCATATTTTGTGCCGCCCTAATTCGTAGTCGTGTTTTTGCAAGTCTGTGCTGTTTTTGGGGCTCTACACTTGTTTTGTTATACTATGTATAAAGGCTGCAAATTCGCTCCAATCGCACATCGGCCACGCTCGCGGCCGTATCTTTGGTTGTTTTAATGGAGCGAATTTGCAGCGCTTGGGTTGGCTCTCGCAATTTGAATTAGAACAATCTCTAGGACCCTCAATTGTGTATTAGAGCGCATACGCTGCAAATATACTCCAATAGCAACGAATCATTGGCCACGCTCTCTCAATTTTCTGAACTCGCTTGCCGCCTCGTACGCTTGGCGAATAGAGCGAATTTGCAGCGCTCTGTACTGAGAATACTAGCCAAGACCTCGAAAAGTGCATTAGAGAGCATATCACCCATCTATCTGACACCCAATAACTAACCCCGACTTTTAACTTCTAGAGGCCGTATGCATGAACCTCGTTTACCGGACAAATGGGTTTTGGTGGGTATTAGACTTGATTTTTGGGTTTTACAACCCTTCCTCTTTGCCCAGCAAGCGAGGTTCAAGTTCATGATTACCCTCACAGAAATCACTGGGCAAACAAGCAGATGTGGCCAAAAGATCGGTCAAGGACACGCGAGGTGTCAGAACCTTCACAGGATGCTGAAATCCCTGCTATTCAGCCAATCGTGCCCTCCGAAATGCAACAACTTATCGATGATATGCGTAAGCTCAAAAAACGTTGGAATCCAAGACTAATGCCAATTCAGGACTGCAAGACTTTGACTCGATCAGATTTGCCACGTATCGTGCCGCTTGCAAACTAAGATTCATCCAACAGAACACGAAAATCCATTTGGTGGACATTTGGAATATGATTGAAGCTTTTCGAGAGAACGGATTGAATGCTCTGCCTCTGCATACGGTGGTGAGTGAAGATGGCTTAATTGTAAGCTACATATAGATATAGACATTTCTGTGTTTAGATAAAAACTTCCCGCGCTGAACTACTCTTAACTACCGTGTACCACAACTTGAACAAGCGGCTAGTAGCCTCTCAACATGTCAACACCGATGTTTCCATATCATTGTTACTTGCGTTCATACTAGGAGCTTATGACAAGTAAGTTGCATCGTTGCTCAGGAAAACACGAGTCCGCCTCTTTAAATAGCATTGTAATCAACAATCAGTTTTTTTTAATATTTCACTCGAAAATTTCCTTTTTCCAGAAGTGCGAACCATCATCTAATTATTCAGAATAAACCCTTCATTTTAAGCAAAAAACGAGCAACTTTCAACAAAAAATGGCGGAGCCTTAGGGTTTTGAAAATAACACTGAAAATCAGAAACTTTGATTTCGGAGGCAGAAAATTGTTTTTATTATTTGAAACGGATCATTGTCCGATAGAGGAGTTTATTGCAAGTATTTTGAGCACATGGGCGTTGAAACAAATAAAGAAATGACAGATCCTTGGGGTTTTGAAAGGAAATATCAATAATCTTGAAAAGAAACGTTGAAATATGGAGAAAGTTCATAATAGAAAAAAAAACAACGCTGGCAATTCTTATTTATTTTAGAATAATTGCAAAAAAAACTTGAGGAAACTATTGTAAAATAAAAATGGAAAAACATTCTGCTCAATAGCGCTGCACGAGAAATGCGCAAAGCAGAAAGGGGCCGTAGACAGGGTTTCCTTTTTTCTTGATGCCATTCAAATTTCAGACAAAATACCGGAAGACTGTCCGTCTTTTCAACAAAAGTTGCTCTGACCACACTATGCGCCGGAAAACTGGTGGATAAACTACGATGTGAGTGTCCAATTTTTCGGAAAACTGCTTTAAAATCTAGTATTGAATGAGGGATTTACGAATATCACATCAAAATGGCAAAAAAAAATTATTTGATTTTTTGTGATTTTTCCAACAAAAGAAAAATTAAAAACCACGGGGAGTACACATAGTCGAGGTTTCCTAGGCCGGCGGCCAACCGCGCCTTCTAGAAATTGGTATTTTCTTTCTGTTTTCGCTATTTTTTTTATAAATTATTCACAAATTTGCAAAAATTATAGACTTTGACCATTTCAAAAGTAAAAAAATGCTGACCGCCGGTTTCCTAGGCCGCGACTTTGTGTACTCCCCGTGGTTTTCTATTTATTTTTTTTTAATAATAAAAATTATAGAAATGTTTTTCTGAGATTCCGATGTGATATTCGTAACCCCCTGGCACCTTCTTTAAAATATAATTTAGACATATTCTCCCAAATTGCCGATTCCCAAGGGTTCATGGATCACATAAAGTTCGCCGACTTTCTGCAACAAGTTCTCTCGCTAACAACCGCTGTTTTCGAAGCTCCTACATTCGGTTTCTCGGAAGCGGTAGTGACTCAATGCTTCAACAAGGACGAGAAAGTGACACTGAACGTGTTCCTGGACACTTTTCTCAACGATCCCTGCCCTCCATGCATTATGTGGTTGCCTCTACTTCATCGCATGGCTGCGGTAGACAACGTCTATCATCCTGTTGTCTGTGATGCGTGTCAAGTGAGAAGTTTCACGGGATTTCGATACAAGTGTCAGCGGTGTGCAAACTATCAGTTGTGTCAGAGCTGCTTTTGGAGGGGTAGGACGAGTCAGAACCATTCGAATGAGCATGAAATGAAGGAGTATTCGAGCTATGTAAGAGTTTTTGAATATATGTGAATGTAATGGTGCGTCCAAGAAAGCAGAAAAGGGTGAAAATGGGTGTCCAAAAATTCTTTTTTTCACCACTTGGTGGTACGGCCGCACTGATTTAAAGGGGGTGCCAACTTTCTGGGGAAAGTTGCTTAAAATATACTCTTGAGTGGGGGATTTACGAATATCACATCGAAATCGCACACGGTGTCCAGGATTTGAAATGTGGGCGGAGCCTAATTTGCTGGTGCGTCAGCAAACATGCATTGCGCACTTTCGGTGGTTGCGCAGTTTGCGACTCTCGAATTTTTTTTGTTGATTTTATTATTTTTCTTTCAGTAAAACCTGTTTTTCTTTGTAAAATGTATGTATTCTATCTTTTAATACCATAAAATTGTCCAAACTTCAATTTTCGTAAAGATTTATCCTGCAAAAACACCAAAAAACTCAAAACGAATATTTCGAAATGGTGGCTGAACCAAATTCGACGTTTTTAGGCTTAAAAAATTTCTAAAGACCTCAGCTATAATTCCGTTGGAGCACATGTGGGAAAAAATTAAGAATTTATGCTTTTTTTCCCGAAAAAAATAAAAAATGCCGCAAAATTTGAATTTCGCGCGAAAAAATCCAGTGGGGCGCGTTTGCTCGACTCCGCCCACTTTTCAAATCCTGGACACCGTGTCGCACGAAAAATTTTTTCTGATTTTTGGCAAATTTTACAAAAAAAATAGAAGACCACGAGGAGTACACGATTTGGCGCGAAATTCAAACGCCATTTTTCTTTTTCATCATTTTTCTCCCGTCTTTTTTCTATATTTTGCATTAATCTTTGGGAAATAATTTACAAACACAATTTCGTGTTTTCAGATAGCAAATTAATGCGTGTTGATCAGAAAAGTAATGATAAAACAAATTCGGAACAAAATTCTCATACCTTTCATTTTTTCCCGTTTTCCTGCTCACTTCCGCATTAAAATCACTCTTTTATCTGTAACTTTTATATTCGAGCAAAAATGTTCACCAGAATATATTCAAAACGTTGAATCGAACAACAGGCAAATATCGATTTTTCGATATTTATGACTAAAATGTGTTTTCGCGATTATCTAAAATTATAATAAGCGATTAGAGCATGTTTTATCGAAAATCGATGAAACCCCGTGGTTTTTAATTTTTCTTTTGTTGTAAAAATTATAAAAAATCAGAGAAATTTTTTCGTGCGCTTTCGATGTGATATTCGTAAATCCCCCACTCAAGAGTATATTTTAAGCAATTTCCCCCAGAAAGTTGGCACCCCTTTAACGTGTACACACTAGAAAAAGTAGTGAAAAAGAGCATTGGTAATTTACCAGTATAGCGGGGTATATTCTGGTATATTATTGGACGTATAGCCCCTCTCCCCGTTAGTAGAAATGGGGAGAAGTCATTCTAGTATCGTAGGAAATTTATCAGATTAGCCCACCAGCTCATACCAGTCGGGAAAGGTAGGAAAAGCCCCCCCCCCCCCCCCACATCCCCCGGCCAAGCGAAAATCGACCGAAATCGAGGGGGCTGTATCCTTTTCTTCCAGGGGGGGGGGGGGGGTTATACTGTACTTATGCCTGATCATTTTTTGACATCATTTCTGCTTTTTTGGACGCACGGCGTGCTGGCCGGAACGCTATTGGCAACGCGCTCCGCTGAGTGTGGAGGCTGCTTGTCTGCGTCTCTTCGGCCACCATGCTGGCACAAAACCACAATATCGTCGTTGTGCGAAAATGCGACCACTCTTACAATTAGGCCAGAAATAGCGTTAAATCCACTACTACTTAAAACGACCCGTTTCCAGAAATCACCCACAAAACAACTAGTCCACTCTGTGCACAAGAGCTTGCAATGCATACCAATCGCGTCACCCGGTGATGGAAACGTGGAAGCCATCAATACAACGGGTTCAGTGGCTAAACTAGCGCGACCTCTCAACTTGGTCAACATAGTTCCCGCAACGCCGACAGCGATTCGAAGAAAACATGCGGCAATCTCTTCGGCCGACTGTCCGACGTCTCCTGTTCTTCTACCAGGTCAAGCATCGCTTGGAGGGGTGACAAATGATGAGCACAAACTGATAGCACGATATGCGGCGAAGCTTTCTGGAAGGGCTGATGTAGGTGGAACGCATACTTATTATTATCCATTTTTGAGTTTTTTACTTCCTACGGCAACTTCGGCGTGTTTGGGCTGCCGGATTTTCGCCGATTCGACCCCTAAAACTGAAAGAGCCTTTTTCCAGATCTAGTTAGAATATAGACAAGATCAATCATTGCCTAGCCACACGGTGTCCAGGATTTGAAATGTGGGCGGAGCCAACACGAAATTCGAATTTGTCGCAGGGAAAAAAGTTAACACTATTTTTTCCAAAATAGACCCCAGAGCTATGATCCATGAAACAGGAAAACCGCATTTTCCGGAAAATGGACTTATCTGTCCGCTTCTCTGCGTCTCTCACTGTCACCATAATCATAAAAAAATTCTTCAATTTCCAAATTTAGATTTCCGGAATACGGTTTTCCTGTCATTTTCCAGTTTCATGGATCGGGCCTCGGGTTAGAAGCTGAGATGTTTTGAAAGTTTTCAAGCTTACTGGTGTCACATTTGGTTCGATTTTAGCATGACGGAGCCTAGCTTTTGATGCTTTTTCAGAAGCTCGAAAAACCTGGTTTATCGCCTGATAACGGTAATTTCTAATATTGCTCTCTGATGCATATTTTTCTGTGTTTACGCATATTTTTGACCTCAAAAAAAGTCATGGCTAGAACGGCGTTTAAAATAAGTTGAAGTCAGTGAAATTTCTCAATTTTTATTTCGCCATATGAATAATACAAATATAATAGAAAGTACCGCAACGCAATAGAAAGTACCGTACCGCAATGGGTGTATACAAATAAATAAATAAACAAAGTAAAAAAATTTATTATGGACCTATTCATAGGAGAAAAAAAAACAAAAAAAAAACGTTTTTTTTCCTATTCATAGATGTAAAAAAACGACAAACAGTGTCGAAAAACGAATGGTAAACAAGTGTTTATTGACCATGATAGACCATTGATAGTGAGGAGGCACAGAGATGTTTACAACCCCGTGGGAACGGAATTGTTTACTAGTTCATGCAAACTCCGCCCCTTTTCTGCGCCTCCTCACTATCAATGGTCTATCATGGTCAATAAACACTTGTTTACCATTCGTTTTTCGACATTGTTTGTCGTTTTTTTACATCTATGAATAGGAAAAAAAAACGTTTTTTTTTGTTTTTTTTCTCCTATGAATAGGTCCATTAGATTTTCCCAATTGTGAACTAATATTGTGCGTTTCATCAAAATCGCTCAAATTCACTGGGGTATCAAGAGGGAGTGAGTAAACGCGCCCGGACGCACATACGCAACGCATCCAATTGAGGCCCAAAAAATAAAAAATCGCGCGAAAAATTTCGCATTATCGAAGAGAAAAATCAAGAGAAAAATCAACGCGCGCGAAATAATTTTGGATAGGATTTCGTAATTTTCACGATTTTGCGTTGGTTTTTCTCTCCGATAATGCGAAATTTTTTGCGCGCCTTTTTTATTTTTTGGGCCTCATTTGGATGCATTGCGTGTGTGCGCCCGGGCGCGTTTACTCACTCCCTCCTCAGACCCCAGTGAAATTCACCAGCCTGAAAGAAGGTTAGAGGTTTTTCGTGCTTCAAATTTAAATATTTGAATTGGTAAAATATAAAATACACATTTATAGCAGAGAAAAACAATAAAATAAATAGAAAATACGAGAGACGGGGGCTCCGTCCACATTTCAACTTCTGCACACCGTCCTATTCAAAAAACCACCGAAATACTTAATTTTTTTTACAGTACCCATTCTCAAATGGACGCAGCATGAACAGCTCAACGATTGAAGACGAACGAACGCTAATCGCTCAGCTAGAGGAAGAAAACTCTGTGATGGTACGGGAAATGGCGCGCCTAGAAAGTCAAACCACTTCTATGGATGATGGGCTAGCTGGACTACGCGACAAGAAGGTTGAACTGGAAGAGAAAATGTTTGAAATGCAGCAGAGAAGAAGGGAGCTCATGATGCAGTTGGAGCACCTCATTGCGCAGTTAAATGTAAGTCTGTCAGAAAAAAACTATTTTTTAGTTGGAGTTTCCGCAATTTTCACGTTCCTACTTCAGGCCCCTCAACCAACGGACGGCGTGTTATCGGCCTCTCTCTCTCAACTGCCGTTGGCGTCCGACCAAAACCTTACTGGTGTACATTCCAATGTCTCTAATGCGTTCCGTGCTGGAAGTCTTCCAGCGGCAAGCTTGCAAAGTGATCTACTACTGGCTGCTGATCTAATTACTACGAATATGAGCGATCTTGTTCGACAGCTCGATCTGGGTGAGTCATTGACGATACATAAGATACTTACTTACAGTAGCTTTTTTTAGCTGTAACTTTTTTTAGAGATGAGATGAAAACTCGCGGCCTTTTGTGAAAGCATTCTAAAACTATGTAAATAGTCAAAAAAATTATCCCGGTTGAATTTTCAAATTGGAGAACTGGTTCGAAAAATGATAACAAGCGATGGAAAAACGGCACAGAAATAAATTAAAAGTTTTAATACCTCGTTGCAAAGCCTTTGGCCTCAATGACAGCCTGGCATCTTTTCGGCACAGAGTCGACGAGACGGTCCAAAACAGACTATGGGATCTGGGCCCAAAATTTCGCGTACAGATCCAAGAAACACGTCTCTCGAGTTCTTCACAAAGATGTTCAATGGGATTGAGGTCCGGCCTCTGACTGGGCCACTCCATGACGTCAACATGATGCTTTGCGAACCAATACAAGCCTGATCTGACGCCTATCGGCGCAGTGCCAGAAAAAAAAGAGTTAAACATGAAAACATATTTAACTTGATCCTTCAAAGCGAACAGACGGACATAGTTGAATAGCGTAATATATATAAAAAAGATTAGACTTTGAACTCACCTTATCGTGGTCAGATATGTGTTTCGGATCATTATCCTGCTGGAATAAGAAGGGAACTCGAGACGATGTCATGCCTGGGCAAAAAGTAACATCTCCTGTTCCAAGATTTGTTTTGTTCGTACACGAACCGGTCCATGGTCCCAGTAATGTAAAGAAAAGGTTTAAAGCATCGACAAAAAAGTAACCGCCAAAAACCAAAGGGGGATATTTCATTGGCCGCTACTGTATGTAGTTGATTCGTTTTTGAGCCTTAAAAAGTTTGGACACCAAGAAATTGTGTATATTGCGTAGGCGTAGAGATCTGAAAATGTTCAAAATGTTTAAAAATCAAAATTTAAAAAAAACTTACCTATTTTCAGCGCAAACAAATGACGGCGACTTGGCCGTAAACGGCATCTAAACATGCTTTTGTGCTACCTCTTCAAATTGCCGTTCTTCCGGGTTCATCCACTATTCCGTTTATCGATTATTTTTTCGCCGGCTTTTTTTTTAAGTGCAGCTCCCCTCCATCCATCCCATAATCTCCCATAGGAAAAAATTGTGTAATCGTTTCAACGTGTAAATATCAGACTTTATTTAAATAAACTAACAATATCATGATTGGAAAAATAAAAAAAAAAAACTAATTGTAAACAAAATGTTAATTATATGAAACAGAAAAATGTTTGCAGCAATTATAGACAACACTGACGACTTAAAACTCAATATCGTACATTTCGGGGTTGACTTCGCTCACACCCAGGCTTGCCTCGTACATTTGAATGTCGCCAAACAGGCTATACTCCGCATACTGGTTGACAGCACAAGCGTCAAAGAGATCATCCCTCTTAAAATAATTAATTGATTTATTTTCTTAAAAGCCAATTTTCCCATGTATTACTGTAGCGCCAAAAAAAAACAAAAATAAACCGCTGTCATAACCTCAAAACGGAATAGAACCGACAGAAATTGAGCTGTACCCACTCAGAACCACTAGAACTACTCGAACAAGTATTCCTTGTACATAGTTCCATTTCAACCGGTTCTATTGCGCGCAGTTCTATTTTATACCGTAGTACCGCCGTTTTGGTTGGGGGATTTACGTGATGCCATCCCGAAATAGAACTGTCCCAAAAATTAGATAATTTTTTCAGTGTATTAGCCTTCTCATCTTACGAAAATCGCCTAGAACTCCTCAACATGTACTCAATTAGAAATCGCCGTCTTAAAGCTCAATTGCTCCTCCTTTACCGGATGGTTAGCGGTGCCTCATACTTTCCTGAACTGAATTCCTTCATATCTTTTACCTCTTCATCCCGTCGACCTATGCTTTTAACGTGTCACTCACCCCAAACCAATGATTTCTTTTCCACTACAGTTCCAATTTGGAATTCGATTTTACGCAATATATCCACTTTTCTCTCCCCTTCTCAATTTGAACAACTGGTTGTTTTATCTATTACCCGGTTTTAAGATATCACGCTGTCCCTGCCATTTTTTTCATGCCAAATGATCTTTCCCAACTAGGTACATCTCTTGCTCAGGCAATTGAAAAAAAATATTATGAGAAATTTTAGTAATATTGGCGAAGATTTACAAGAATGTTGTGAGGCACAATAATATTGCCAGAATTTCTTGTAATATATTGGATTTCTTGCAATATTGCTGAGCTATCTTGTAATATTACTGACTAGGGAATGCCGTAGGGTCAGGCTTTGGGAATTTTCTTAAAATTTGTACCTGGGGGTTATTTTGCCTCCTGAATCGATTTTTCATAGTCTCCACCTGCACAAATCGCAAAAAGCTCGAAAACGAGCTCATCGAAATGCTCACGGCGCCGGCCGTTTTTATCACCGCCCTTAGCATGCAGTGTTCGGCAAGCAGCGGTGGTCGAGTGGTGTGCAGTTGTGAGCTGAAATCTGGTGGTGGGGGATCGATCCCGCACTAGGTGAATTTTGTTTTTTTTTCTTGCTAGAGTAAAGTTTATGGAACTTGCCCACAAAAAAAACATGAAATAGAAAATTTGAATGTTTTATTTAATGAACATTTTTGAAAATCATACTCATCTTCTTCAAAAACTTATACATTTTTTCTACATATGATAAGGATATACATTTGAACGAATTCGTTATTCACTGATGTAATCAGCCGACTTTGATTCGGAATAGAAATACTTGAACAAATTATGTTTCCTGTGAGGATGATATGATTTGCGGTTTTAATCTACAAAATTGCAACCATTGATCGGCAGAAAATGACAACCGAATGTGTCGAAAAACCCCATTGAAAATATCAATAACCATGTTAGCCATCAAACACATGACATTTTTCTGGAAAAAAAACAAATGCAAAAAATGTTTGAAATGATGAAAAATCAAAAAAAAAAACAATTTTTAAATATTGTGTTTTCAATCGACTTGCGACATGAGAACGCGAGACTCCGCCCACTTATTTGTGCGCTACCTGTCTGCGTCTCTTCGAATATCACTGTGTTCGCGTGGTCGCGCAGAAATAAGTGGGCGGAGTCTCGCGTTCTCATGTCGCAAGTCGATTGAAAACACAATATGTAAAAAATTTCTCATTCATGTATGATCTTCTTTTGTGGGCCATTTCCATAAAAATTACTCTAGCAAGAAAAAAAAAACAAAATTCACCTAGTGCAGGATCGATCCCCCCACCACCAGATTTCAGCTCCCAACTGCACACCACTCGACCACCGCTGCTTGCCGAACAGTGCATGCTAAGAGCGGTGATAAAAACGGCGGGCGCCGTGAGCATTTCGATGAGCTCGTTTTCGAGCTTTTTGCGATTTGTGCAGGTGGAGACTATGAAAAATCGATTCAGGAGGTAAAATAACCCCCGGGTACAAATTTTAAGAAAATTCCCAAAGCCTGACCCTACGGCATTCCCTAGTGAGTTTTCTTGTAATATTATTGAGTTTTCTTGTAATATTACTGAATTTTCTTGCATTATTACTAAGTTATCTTGTAAAGTTTCGTGTTCTTATTATAATACTACCAAATTATCTTGGGATATCTTGGAGATTTTTAAAAATTTATTGAAGTAAAAAATCAAATTTCAATAAGTGGGTCATCGAAAAATGTCGGGAACAAGAACATCATCCGATTTGCAGAATCCATAATTAAATTAAATGTCTTCTTTTCCTGAAATCGTTGACTTTGTTTGTATTTGTTTTTCCACATAGTTTTTCGTCATTTGATTGAGTACCTTAAGAAATTGAAAATTAATGGGGCTATTCACGAAATAGCAACAAATTGTGGGAAAATTCGGAGAATTCTCCTATCGACTTGGCACATTGAGAAAATATTGAAAAAAAAATAGTCCCGGACCTGCTCAGAAAATTTGGGGCCGAAATATCGATTTTAAAAGTTTGAGAAAAAATCGGTATTTCTGTTCAAACTTTTCTGAACCTGTCCGTTGGCCGTAAGCAAGAAACTTGAAAACGACTTTTTCCGGAAAATAGATTGCTTGTTTCTTCTCGTCTCTCATCGGAATTATTCTCATTTCGCTTCCCAGTAAACGGTTTTCCTAACGTTTTCCATTTTCTTTCATATGTCCTCGGGACTATTTTAAACATTATTTTCCAATTTTCCAGGCGAATCGAAGTGCTCTCCGAATTTTCCCACAACGTTTTGCTATTTTGTGAATTACCCCATAAGAAAAAGAAGGAAACGTTTTGAAATTACAAAAAGTAAGAGACAAGTCAAAGAAGTGAAATGGCTAATGCTGCGTTCAAAGTGATAAAGATGGAGAAAAATAGGTGTCCAAATTGAAAATGAAATTGTTACTTTTTTTAACGTAAAAAGACTGTAACCGTACCCAAATCGTGGCGTGACCTCATTTTGTGTCAACTTACGGAACTTTTCGACGAAATTGGAAGGTCTCGCCACGATTTGGTTACGGTTACAGTATTTTTATGCGTAAAAAGTAGAAATTTTTCTCTTCACTTTGGATACCAATATTTCTCCATCTTTATCACTTTGAACGCAGCATAAGCATCAAGATTTTTTGGTGCTTTTTTTGTTGCTATTTTCGCATATGTTTTGGTTTCTTTGATATATCGAAAATTTGAAACCCGTCAGGTTTTTAACTGAACGCAACGCAAAAATCTGAGCGGGCGTGTCTTTTCGGTGCTACCTCGGAATAGAACTCGCTCGAAACAGAACTGTAGCGAAATATAACTGTTTCGGAATAGAACTGTTTCGGAATAGAACTGTTTTGGAATAGAACTGTTTCGGAATATAACTGTTTTGGAATAGAACTGTTGTGAAATAAAACTGAAGCAAAATAGAACTGTGTCGAAACAGAACTGTACAGAAATAGAACTGTTTTGGAATAGAACTGTAGCAAAATAGAACTGTCTGAAGTGGAGCTGTAGTGACCCAGGAAAGCTAGAGCAGCTCGAATAAGTATTCAGTTGTACATGGTGGGTTATTGAGTTCGATTCCGCACAGCTTCATGTACAGCTCCATTTCTGGTAATTCTATTTCACTACAGTCCTATTCCAAAACAGTTATTATATTTTGCTACAGTTCTATACCGAACGGTTCTTTTCCGAACAGTTCTATTCCGTAGCAAGTTCTATATTTCTACAGTTCTATTTCGAGTGAGTTCTATTCCGAGGTAGCACCGTCTTCTCGTGATACCTATTATGAAAACAAAAAAATTGCAACGTGGTGTTTGCGTACTTTTGAAATTCAAACGGCCATTGAAGAAATATCATGGCAAATGAAGAGAAATGTTCCAACTTTCGTTTGAATTTTAAAAGTACGCGGTATTGTGTTTTCAATCGAGTTGCAGCATGAGAACGAGCGATAAAAAGACATGTTTTCTCTGCTCATCTTCGAATCGAACTGTGTTCGTGTGGTCGCGCACAACTAAGTGGGCGGAGTCTCGCGTTCTCATGTCGCAACTCGATTGAAAACACAATAACACCGCGTGTATTTTTTTAATGAATGAATAACGGAGAATTTTGATGCTTCGCCAAAGTTTAAAAAAAGTATTCATCTCTATTTTTGCGATTGTATTATTGATTCAATCTTCTTGCCGGTTTAACGCGGAAAATCTAAGACCAAACACCTTCAGCTTTTTTGAAAAATGTCAACTAAACTCAATGAAAAAGGTTGAGTGATTGTGGCCACTCGTCGCTTTTTCATTTCTGAAAAATATCTTTCATGTTTGCAGAATTTTCACGTGAAACCGGCAAAAGATTGAATCGATAATATTAGTGCGTCGCGAAAACCAGTCAGAGCGGAGCGCGCAACTCGGCTGTGGTCTCGCCGCGAAATTGGGAGTCACAGCAGAGTCGCGCGCTCCGCTCTGACTGGCTTTCGCGACGCAGTAATAACACAGAAAACAAATAAATTGAAGGAAAACATATTGTCCATTTGCGAAAAAAGCAAGTGCGCTCCACGAAACTTAGTACTTAGTACTATTATTTAATTTCACGTTGAATTTACACGGGAATTGAATTAATTTGGCGACGAAAATGAAATCCACGAAGTACTAAGTTTCGTGGAGCGCACTTGCTTTTTTCGCAAATGGACAATAGAGTAAAGTATGTATATACCGTAAAACCTGTATTAGACTTGCATGCAAGTTCCAATTTCAAAACCTCGCCAGAGTGCAAGTTTATTAGACAGACAAGTCTATTAGAGGGTGCAAGTCTATTGTTTAAGAGCCTGGACCGGGTGCAAGTCTATTAGAGGGGCAAAGTATCTGGTTTACGCCACTTTTGCCACTGTTAATGCGTTTGGTTAGTGGGGCAAGTCTAATACAGGTTTTACGGTAAAAATCAATATCAACGAATACGTGGAAAAAAAAATCTTAAAATATAGGGAAAAACGGCAGAAATGCGCAGAACGCGATTGGAAAAATAGATTAATGAAAAAATCAATATTGCGCAATTTCTTGAATTATCTTGAAAAATCTTGTAATATTGCAAATTTCTCACAGAATCTTGGAACTTCGTTTAATATCTTACAAGATTTTTTAAATCTTACAATATCTTGTAATTTCTCGTGTTTCTTGAAATATCTTGTCTAATATTGCGCTAGCAACGTTGCTGACGCATTTTCCTGCCAAGACAAATGCGCCAGCCAAATATATTGTATAATCTTAAAATATGACGATTTCTCAGAATATTACTAAAATTTCTCATAATATTTTTTTTCAATTGCCTGAGTGCGGGATTTTCCTAGTTTTAATTCTTTATTCACCCCATATCGTTCCCCATATCATGTTCTTGATTTGTTTTATATGCGACCGACGAATAAATGATATATATATAAAAATACTCGTCATTTTGGTTTTTTTTTTAATTTTTGATTGAAGAAGATATATTTTGAGCAGTTCTATTTTGGGGTAACACCATTTACGAACATATTTTTCGACGAAATTTTCCTCGAAAAGAAAAAAAAATTAAAAGTCGCCCAAAAGGAGTACACGAGGTGTTACCGCTGGTCTAGAAAATCGGCGGTCAGAAGTTCTAGGAAATTCAATTTTCGAATCGCATTTTAACATTTTGATAACCGTAAAAAATGCCGCCATTTTTCTAGGCCATCGGTCGCATCTCGTGTACTCCTTTTGGACGTCTTCTAATTTTTTTTGTGTGATTCTAATGAGATATTCGTAAATTAAATCCACCACACATTATAACAGTTTCTCCGAAAAGTTGACAGCCGTTTTTTGTGTATGAACTCAAAAATGGCTCTGGGACGTTTCGAAACCGCTCATTTCGCAACTGGGATGTTTCGAAACCTGTCATTTCGCAACTGGGACGTTTCGAAACCTGTCATTTCAAAACTGGGACGTTTCGAAACCTGTCATTTCAAAACTGGGACGTTTCGAAACTGGGGAGTTTCGAAACCTTTCACTTCGAACCTGGGATGTTTCGAAACCTGTCATTTCGTAACTGGGGCGTTTCGAAACCTATCATTTCGCAACTGGGACGTTTCGAAACCTGTCATTTCGCAACTGGGACGTTTCGAAAACTGCCATTTCGAAACCGGTAACCTCAAACCTCAGACGTTTCGAAACCAGTCACTTCGAAACTGGGACGTTTCAAAACCTGTCATTTCGCAACTGGCACGTTTTGAAACCAGTCATTTCGAAACTGGGATACATCGAAACTAGGGCGTTTCGAAACGGAAGTTTCGAAACCTATCATTTCGCAACTGGGGCATATCGAACCCGCTCATTTAGCAACTGGGACGTTTCGAACCCCGTCATTTCGAAACCTGTCATTTCGAAACTGGGACGTTTCGAAACCGGTCATTTCGCAACTGGGACGTTTCGAAACCGGTCACTTCACACCTCAGACGTTTCGAAACCTGTCATTTCGCAACTGGAACGTTTTGAAACCTGTCATTTCGAAACTGGGGCGTTTCGAAACCGGTCACCTCAAACCTCAGACGTTTCGAAACCTGTCATTTCGAACCTGAGACGTTTCGAAACGTCCCAGAGCCAGAAAAAAACACTCACCTGCTCCTCGCATTTTGTATCACCGTAAAATTTGGCAAACTCTTCATTTCCATCGTTCAGACACCATTTTAGAACCAGAAGATAGCAAATCGCTGGATTTATCGCGGTAGACAGATTGTGCTTGACCAAGCCGCTCATATAAGTTGATGCCTGGATTTTCAATTTTTTGGCAATTCTACAATTGTTTTTTCCAACTCACTTTTTGACGGATATACTCTGATTCGTCTTGTAGGAATAGGGCAAACGCGGCAATCAGCGTTTTTTCGAGTTCTGGAGGTAAAAATGGGTATTTATATATATACTCGGTATAAAACGCTGATAACTCGCTCCAATCGAACAAAGATTTTCGCATGCATTTGGAGAGAGGTTCAGAGAAATCAGAGCAAAACATCGGCCACGGCTCTCTTGATTTTCTGCACTCTCTCGTCGCAAACGCGGCCGCGTCCATCACTGTGCGAAGGGAGCGCGTTTGCAGCGCTCCGTACTGAGAATAGTATTGCGTAAGGGGGTCACTAACCCGTATACGATAATTTTGTCTCCAATCGCATTACAAAAGCTCCGCCCACATCTACTGCTATCTGTAATAATTGATATACTGGGTATCAAGCGCTGCAAATTCGCTCCAATCGCAAAGTGAATTGCGCACGCTCTCTCAATTTTCTGCACTCTCTCGTCGTCAACGTGGCCTACTGCGAATGGAGCGAATGGATTTTGAAAGCAAATGTTCGCTCATAGCAAACCTCTTTGGTTTCCGGGTCGTCCAACTCGTAGCAGTCGCGAATCCAGCTGATCACTTTTGGCTCCAGCTCCGAGCAATACGTGTATTTCAGTTTCATGGCGTAAGCTATCGTGGATGGCCTAGAAAAACGAGAGGGACCGATGCTTAAAATCTCCGAGCTAGGATTCATGAAACAGGAAAATGGGTTTATCTGTTTCTCTCATCACCATCGTTTTCCAGTTTAATGGATCCGGCCTCAAACTCACATCGTCCAGTTCAGATTCGGGCTGTCGAGACATTCGTGAATCAGTGTGTTTACTCGTTGCGCTACTTCCGGACTTATATAGGTACTGGCGGTGAAGAGAATTTTTAGAATCTGGAAATTTGAAAATATTAAAGGAGGTGCCAAATTTTTGAGAAAACTTATGTACGAAAGCCAAATTAGCCAGTAATTGTAAAATGAATTTTCTAAAAGTCACACCGTGTACTCATTTTGGACGAATTTCGTATTCAAATTATATTTTTTTTTTTTTGAACAAACGTCTTCCAAAAGGAGTACACGAGGTGCCGGTGGCCATCGCTCAACCGCTTGTCTGCGTCTCTTCGGCGAGAGTCGCTTGCAGTTTGCTACAAAACTACAGTATCCTCGCACGCTGTTTCTCTGCGTCTCCTCTTCGTATCCGTTTTAACGCAGCCAAGTGGCTATGCAGCTAAATCAGCCTACGGTATAAAAATGCGACCAACACATCATGATGGCCTAGAAAACCGACGGCTACCATTTTCTTTTTCTGTATTTTGACGGTTATAATATCCCAACATGTTTTAGCGGAAATGTTTGATAAAAACAGCGGAAAATTGAAATTCACGGCCGCCGATTTTCTAGGCCACACCTCGTGTACTCTTTTTGGACATCTTTCAAACTTTCACTTTTTGGCGAATTTTGAGTCAAAAAAATGAAAAAAAAACCACGTCATCCAAAAGGAGTACACGAAGTGTGAACGCTGGCCTAGAAAACTGGCGGCCCTGCCATTTCTTTCAATTTCTCCGCGTCTCTCTAGATTTTTGGCGTTCTGTCCCGAAGAAACGCAGAGAAATAGCCACAAACCGAGAAACACGCCCCGCCGTTTTGCAAGTCTGCGGCACAGTTTTTCTGTATTTTATATTACTTTTTCAACAGAACTCGTGAAGATCGGCGGAGCTTGCTCACGGTTTTGTGACAAATTTCTGGGGTAAATTGAATTTTCTAGAGGCCCCGGCCGCCGGATTTCTAGGTCATCATTCACACCTCGTGTACTCCTTTTGGGCCACTATCTTTTCCAATTTTTACTTTTTTTTTTTCAAATTTTTCGTGACTAAAAAAGTTGTTTTTGGGTGAAACAGAAAACATGTTGTTTCATTTTTCGTATTTAAAGCCGCGGAGGCTCAAAAATGCCTATTTTTGAGGAAAAAAAGAGTGCTCTTTAAAGAAAACTGGGAAAAATTGTGGCAGAAATACGCCTTTTGTAATTTTGATTCCTTTTAAGGGAAAACAAATTTTCGGCAATTTTTTGAAGAAAAACAAAAACTTTTTGTCCCACCCCTGGTTGAGATTTTAACGTGAAATTCATAAATCCGAATCTACCCAAAACTGGCTCTCGTATCGAAAGTGCGACTTTTCGAAAAATTTGTATGCATTTTGTCGTCGCGGTGTTTGCACACAATAATTTTTTCAAAGCTTTTTTATGGAATTTTCCTTTAAAAGCTTTTTAAAATGATTGTGTGCAAACACCGCGACGACAGAATGCAGAAAAATTTTCGAAATGTCGCACTATCAAAACCAGGGCTGTGCGAAAAATTTTTCGGACGAAAAATTTTTTCGGTTTTTTCGGTCATATTTCGAAAAATTTTTCGACCGAAAAATGTTCGGTCTGAAAACTTCGAAAAACTTTTCGGCCGAAAAATTTTCGGTCTAAACGCGGAGTATGTGCGCAGAATAACCAAGATTTGTATAAAATGTTTTTTTCATCAATGTATTTTATATTTTTGCACCTATTTCAATTAAAGGAGGTCCCAACTTTTTGGGAAAATTGCTTAAATTGCAGTATTGGGTAGGGGATTTACAAACATCACATCGAAATCGCAAAATCAAAAAAATAGCCAAAAAATGAAAGAAATCGAAGAAAAAAAAACCGATTATTGCTGAAGGCAATACAATTTTCGAAAAGACGCGGTCGGCCGCCGGCCTAAAAATTCGGGAGTGCTGGCCTAGCAAATCTCGACTTCGTGTTCTCCCCGTGGTTTTCTATTTTTTTTTAATTTTGTTGTAAAATCCGCCAAAAACCAGAGAAATTTTTTGTGCGATTTCGGTATGATATTCGTAAATACGTCACTACTGATTTTGTTGAATGTATTAAATGAATAATCTGTTTTTAACTGAATTGCAGGAAAAAAAACAACATTTTTCGAAATTTTTCGGTTTTTTCGGGAAAATAAAACCGAAAAAATTTTTTTCGGTTTTTTTTTCGTCTTAAAAAACTCGAAAAAATTTTTTTTCGTTTTTTTCGGTCTAAAAATTTCGAAAAAAAAAGTTTTTCGAAAATTTTTCGAAACTTATTTTTCGCACAGCCATGATCAAAACTTCCGAGCGTTCAAAACTACACTAAACCGGGAAGAAAAAAAACGAGGAAGACAAAACCGGGGAAAATTTGAAAGTCTGCAGCACTGTTTTTCCTGAAATTTAAAACCCTTCCAGTACAAAACTCGTGCAGAAGTTGCAAAAGGGGCGGAGCATCTTCCTCGGTTTTTGACATTTTTTCTCTGGTTTTGTCAAATTCTCAAAAAAAAAAAACATTATATACATTTCTGGCATCACATTGCGGAAAAAGATGTGCAGCTTCCAAGTCTCCGACGGCTTTGTTCAGCACATGCGCTCGAAGATACTGAAAAAATCGAGATTAAAATTAAAAATCGCTGTAAATACAACTACTATACCGGATTGCACACTTCCCATCCTCCCCGCGAAATGCTTCGATAAACTTCTTTTCTGGCGTCGATATCCTTCCAAATGAAGCTCAACTCGGTCATAAAAACCTCTCGGGAAAGGAGCATCTTCTCAATCAGTGGCCTCTTTGCAAGACATATCGCTTGCAAAGGCACATCGTACGAATCGTAATCAATATCTTCGCACAAATTGACAATCGATAACAGTGCGTTAATATTCGTGTCACTCCATTGTTTGAACACTTTGGCTTCAACCATCTGTTTCACGACACCCTGAATGCGTTTCCGGTATTCTTCGCTACGATAAAGTCCTTCCATGAGCATGAGAAAGCTGTGAATGTGGTTTTGACGAGCAGTTTTGAACTGGAAGTGCTCAATCCAGCTACACAAATCTTCTTTCGCATAAATGTCTGATATGGCTAGAATAGCAGCAACCGCGTGAGTCCGAAGATTTTCCCGTTTATCGTGCATGGCAATTTCCAGAAGAGGTGGAATAAAGGGGCGGAGCGGGTAGAGCTCGGTAGAGGATTCTGGTGTGTATAGATGAGTGAGGAGGACTAAAAGCGGTAGAAATGAAAACTCAGAGTGTTCGATTTGCAACTGCTTGAACAGGTACTCGTAAAGTGATGGGAATTTCGAGAAAAACTCATAGTTGCTCTTCCGATTTTTCTGATCCACCTCCAAAGTTTTTTGCGCTGATCTCATCACTCCAAAAATTTTCGTGCGAAGAGCGGCAAACAATTGTGACGCAGCATTCCGTTCCGACCAATCTGCTCGACACGCGTCAATGGCAACACGTAGCGTCTCTTCGTAACAGAACGCTGCTCTTTCACTGAGCTTGGAATTTTGAATTATCGCCTTCATAACATTCAACGAGTGCACTCGGCTCTCCGCTGATTTTTCCTCCATATTCAGCAACGAACCGGCTGCACGGATAAGAGCCGCATTTTTATACTTTTTGGGTTCGGTGAGGATTATCGAGAGGACAAGGTGAGGTAGACCAGCGCTTCTTCGGGTGGCACAGAGACTGGAAAGATCTTGTTCACCCTGAATTGTGGATACGATTTCATCAAGCCAAACCGCCGGTTCAGGAAGTGTGTCATTGGTATTGGTCCACAAAAACTGGCAAAGCTGTTCAAAACCTTCGGATGCTGATTCGAAAGCGCCCACGTGTTTGCACTCGGTCAGCTGCGTCCAATAGTAGGATTTTATGGTGTCGATCTCTGTTTTTGTCATGGTGTTTTTTGGGGCAATCTGAGAAAGAAAAATTGAGGTATAAGTTTTTTATGTCTATCTATCGTTTATCTATCGTAAAGCAGGTCTGGGATTTTACGTTTACGCATTTTTGAAGCATCGTAAAATTTCGTCCGTAAAAATTTTAAAATGAAATGTTTTCATCAATTTGGTATTTATTACGTAGTACTGGAATGGTAATACCGCGTCAAATGATGTACATTACGACCTCGCCACGGACGGTGTTTGCAGACTTGTGGATTCACGCGCAATTTTGAATTTTTCCGTTTCTGAAATTTATAAATTCCTTTTTTTTTTTGTTATTATTTCTGACGTTTTTAAATTTTTTTTCCAATTAAATAAAAAATAAAAACGTCAGAAATATTAAAAAAAAAAGAATTTATAAATTTTCGAAACGGAAAATTCAAATTTGCATGTAAATCCACAAGTCTGCAAACACCGTCCGTGGCGAGACCGCAATGTGCACCATTTGACGCGGTATCACCATTCCACGAATACAGGAATAAAATTTAATTTTTACGGCTTCCGAAAACCGTAAAATTTTGAATTTCACTGCTCAGTAAAGAAAAAAAAAATTTTGCTGTGATTTTTGGTCCATTTTCGGTATTTAACGTCGTAAAAGAGGTGGAGATTTTAAAAAAAACCAATTTTCCGAAATTTATCCGAAAATTCCAGGTACTTCTGCAGTACCCGGAGGATTTTTTTGAGAACCTTCAATAAAAATACAAAAAAAAGTTTCAGGTGCTTGAAAAACCGTAAAATCCAATGACTGACTTGGTATTAAACATTTTATTTTGTCGTATTTTTCTTAAAGTTTCTCAAAAAATCCTCCGGGTACTGCAGAAGTACCTGGAATTTTCGGATAAACTTTTCCTCTTTCTCGACGTTAAATACTTTTCTTTATTTTTGTTATTATTTCTGGTTTTGGAAATTAATTTCGGTAAAAATCAAATTTTACGCCCAGCCCTGTTCTAGAAAAAAAAACAAACCGCCTCAACAATCCACGAGAAAATTCCCGACACGTGCTTGTGCGCTCTCCAACAACAAACCAACAAATGTTGTGAAATTTCAGCTAGCGCATTTGTGGTTTTTCCCTGCAGCGTTTCTAGAACTTCCTCCGGTATGCACCCTTCTGGCGACATGTTGTGCACCACAGGGGTGACAATTGCCACTACACCATGGCAGATGGGAATTAGCTGATCCAAAATCTGCTCTCTGTAGTACTTGTCTAACTCGCCATCACCTTGCAACGTGGGATTTCTGAGAAGAAGCTCTAGCATGCTTAAGATGGTGTGCAATGGGTATTTTGTGATGTTCATCTGGAAATGTGCATCAATTCAGAGAATCTTGGACATTTTTCAACTTTTGAGGGCGGTCCGACGCTTAAAATCTTTGTGTAAAAATTTCTAAAAACTACAGAAAAACAGTGTCACAGATTTGCGAATGGGCGGGGCGTGTTCCTCGGTTTTTAAAACTTGTGATAGCGGGTTTTCACGAGCTATTTCACTACGTCTCATTGTTAAAATGTTTTGGAGACCCCACGAAATGGACGGAGCCACATTTTCTTCAAATAATAGTTTTGTGTTCAAATTCGCCTTATTTTATGGAGCTCTTTCGGATTGGAAATTTGACAAAATTGAAATGTCACGTTTTGGAAATTGCGTGAAAATAGAAACCCACGAAATAGAAATGTAATAAATCAGAGACGTGACAAAATGGAAACGCGTGAAAACAGGAGCGTAGCAGAGCAGAAATGTGTCGAATATGAAGTAAAATGGCAATGGAGCACGTTTGCGAGATTTATTTTTTTTAACGACTTTTTCGATATTTTTTGTTTTTTTTTTTCTCAATTCTTTTCGATTTCGATAAGTGGAATTTTTTTTAATCGACAAAAAACGTGAGAAAATCTAAAAATACGTGGAATATATCGAGAAAAACGTGAAAAATATCGAAAAAGTCGTTTTGAAAAATGAATCTCGCAAGCGCGCTCCATTGCCATTTTACTTAAAATCCGACACATTTCTGCTCTGCTACGTTTCTGTTTTCACGCGTTTCTATTTTGCTACGTTTCTTTCGATTTTTTACATTTCTATTTCGTGGGTTTATATTTTCACGCAATTTCCAAAACGTGACATTTCAATTTTGTAGAATTTCCAATCCAAAAGAGCCCCTATTTTATTATTTTTGAGACAAAAATTATCGCATCTTTCAAAGAAAAAAATAAATAAAATTAGGCCCCGCCCATTATCCCCTTTTTGTGGGGTCTCATGCAAAAATTTGCAAGTCTGCGACACGATATTTTGTACAAGAACTGTTAAAATGCAGGAAAAACCGTGCAACAGACTAAAAAGGTGTCAAGCCTTTACAGCAACCATTTTTCAGACCTCTTTCCAAAAAAAAAAAACCTTACCAGCTCCTTCTCCACGTGCTGCATTCTCTTCTTCAAATCTTCAATAAATCTGCTCACAAATACAGTGTATCTGTCTGGATGTTTATGCAGATAATATTGAATACGATATCCAGCCGCCGAGCAATTTCTTGTTCTGGCAGAATTCATCAATTGCGTCACTTCGCTGATATATTCGTCCTCGTCGAGATTTATGTTTCCAAAATCTAGCCTTTTCAATAATCCAAGTGCTGTGGATTGGACAATATCATAGGAATCATTGAGACAGTTGATGACTAGCATGTGACGATCGGAGCCTAATGTGCTGTCCAGGCTGAGCTTGTCGACGAAGAGGGCTGAAAAAAAAAAAGAAAAATAGGAAATTTCATCTTCAGCATTATAATAATTATTATTTTTTATATAGAAAATGTTTAGATTGGTATGTGTGTTTGTTTGTGTGTCTCGCACAAACGAGTTCGTATTCTACAAAACTCGACAAGCTTTTGCTTTGGGAAAAATCAACAAATACTGAAACCATTTTTTCTCGAACATTATGCCGCGTCTAAAGTTCAAAAAATTCCTGAAATCAAGAGTTTTTTGCAGTCCAAAGTTCTACAAAAAATCCCAGAAATAACAGGCGCTCACAGTTGAAACTGACGCTACCGTTCGCTGCGAGATCTTCCATGTTTGAACTTGAATTTTTCCGTAAAAAAATTGAGCAAATGTGGAAAAATTCAGGTTAAACATAGAAGGTCTCGCAGCGAAACGACTACGGTAGCGTCGGTTTCAACTGTGATCGCCTGTTATTTCTGGGATTTTTTGTGGAACTTTGGACTGCAAAAAAACTCCCAATTTCAGGAATTTTTTGAATTTTAGACGCGCCACAACGTTTTTCAGATAATGCTCTAGCTTTTAATATTAAAATTACAGACTTTTACGGATATTTTTAAAAAATTTCAACGAATTTTTTTCACGAAAATGTATCATTAGAATTTTCTGGAACTTTTCACAGCGTTATGCAGAAAGTTTTCTATCTTTTGATATCAAAATTACACACTTTGACATTATTTACTTACTTTTCCCATCCGTAATAAAACTCTCCCTGTTGAAAAGCACATCAATCTGCATCAACGCCATAATTCTCCGGCAGTAATTTCCTTTCGGAGACAACGATTCAAACGCCAATTTACTCATCCATTTGACCAGCGCAATGTACGACTCGGGAATCGGATGAATGTATGACTCCTCTCCCAGCTTCCACTTGGCCCTGCCGCTATTATCATCTTCCAGGGTTGAGCAAACTGATTCCGGCTCTTTTTCTTTTTCAGAAGCAATTTTCTTCTTCAAAAATGATTCGGCAGAAGAGCCGAGTCGTTGGCACATCATTTTGTATGTAGCGATCAGTGAATGGCGCGCGCTTGGCGATTGGAGAGCCATGTTAGAGTCTAGGAAAACTTTGATGTACTCTATGTCGTTTTCGTGGAAAACAACGTTTCTTCTGGGATTCTCGACGATTAGACGGAAGGCTGAGAGGCGGACCTGTAATGGTGATTTTGAGACTTTTATTGAGAAAATATGGCAAAAATTGTTTAAAAAAAACTGCACGAAAACTCGGAAAATGCTCAGATTGACCTGAAATTTTGGGAAATATTGTCAAAAATACTCTTGGAATTATAATTTTTGGCCGAAACAAATATCAAATGTTCAGGAAAAAAGCAATATTTTTAAAAATCGACATTTGTTTCCAAGTTTCAACCAAAAAATTTTTGTTCCAAAAGTATTTTTTTTCCCTAATTTCCCAAAATTTCAGGTCAATCGGAGCATTTTGCGAGTTTTTTTGCCATTTCATGCATCGATTTTTCGGAAAATTGTGAAAAATAATATTTATTTATCAAAATGACAGAAAAAAAACGCCAAAACCAGCAAAAAAATTTAGCGAAAATTCGGAGAATTCTCTGATTGGCCTGAAACTTCGGGAAATGATGGCACAAAAATGCCCCGACAGTCTCAGAAAATTTGAGACCAAAATATCGATATTTTGGTCTGAAATTTTCTGAGACTGTCCGGGCCTTCTTCTGCCATTATTTCCCAGTTTTAGGCCAATCAGAGAATTCTCCGAATTTCCGCTAAATTTTTTTGCTGGTTTTGGCGTTTTTTTCTGTCATTTTGATAAACAAAAATTATTTTTCACAATTTTCCAAAAAATCGATGCACGAAATAGCAAAAAAAAAATGCAAAAAACTGCCAGAAAACTCGGAAAATGCTCCGATTGGTCTGACATTTTGAGAGAAACTGTCAAAAATGCTTCCGGGCTTGCTCAGAAAATTATGGACCTAAATATCACTTTTAAAAATTTCAGAAAAAAATAATAATTTTTTAAAATCGATATTTGAGTTCAAAACTTTCTGAGCATTTCCGCGAGTATTTTTGACAGTTTCTCCCAAAGTTTCAAACCAATCAGAGCATTTTCCGAGTTTTTCACTGGTTGTTTGTCATTTGTTCCGTTTTTCTACAGTACTCTGCATATGTCCATAACAGAAAAAAAAACCCCACCTCAGTGTCCACGTGGAAAATCGCCGTCGACAGTGTCGTTTCTGGCACACATTGACTCCAATGCGAAAAATCGACCAAATGAAGTCGCTCATCAGTGGCTTTTTGCCGAGGCCAAGTAGTGGTGAGCAAAGCATGAATAATTTCCAGATGAGAATGCAGATCAATCGGTGGATTCAACGCTGAAAATTTCGCAATTTCCGAATGATGAATTATGCTAAAAGCGGCTACAATTGAGCTGGTTAATCAACTGGCTTAAAAATCTGACGGCAATATTCGTCGGGGCCTCTGTTTCCTGTTCTACACCGTTCTTATTCTTCTTCTTATTCTTAGAATCCCCAATATTCGTCACTTGATATTTTTGCAGCATTGGAATGAGACGAGTCTTAATCAACTTGACGTCATGATTCTCGGTCAACTTGAGCAGAATAAGATCACAGTGAAAATCCCACAAATCTTCGCGATGAAAAATGTTATCCACGACCAATTCGAAAACCACCGTGGAGAATGACGGGTTCTTGATCAGATCGTAAACGCGACGGAAGAAATCCTCGCCCAAATTCAATCGCAACGTGGGGCATTGAACCACCAAATGAGTTATACACTTGAATCGTGCTCGGCACAGAGATGTTGGCTCCAGCAGCCACTGGGTGATCTCGTTTATCCAATCACAATTCGCATGGCTGTCTGTGGCTGGCCTTTCGAGACATTCCGCGCATTGTTGAAGGTGGAGAGTGAGAAGTGAGGCGAATGTTTCCACGGCGTCATAGCAAACACAGTCCGCCGAGTAGTTCCAGACTCGTCTGATGTGCAGAATGATTTTGTCCCAGAAATATTGTGGTAGCGGTTTTTTGGCAGAACTGTAATAAAAGAAAGTAAGATTACTTTTTTTTAGAGCTGGACCCACAGAAATATCGTCAAGATACGTTTCAGAGTGACCGTGCTGAAAATGACCGTGTCACTGTCATTCAGATACTTTTCCGAAGCGGCCAAAGTTCGCTCAAGTTCCCCGTATATCTTCGGGGTGTCCCCGGCAAACAAATCTTCTGTGTCTACCTGGAATGTGATCATTTTTCTTGATATTTATTCATTTAAATCATTTAGCTAAATAAAGTAAAACATGCCCGTGAATGAATGTACCCGAGATCGAGAATGGCTTTCCCAGCTGCACGAACCGGCATCGCTGAAAATTAAGATTTGATTGATTTATTTATTTAAGCCAGAGAAAATTTTTTTTTGCCAAAAAATGAATTGATGGCACCCTGAAAAATGCGCCAAGAAAAATTTGCATCGCGTCTATCGTCTCGCACATTTCCACACTCTCTTCTTGTTTTCTCACAACGTCCCTCTCCCTGGCTCACGGTCTCCCCGTCGGGAAATGTGCCATGGGGTATCGAGAAAAGCGATGTACTCTGCGTCTCACCGAAAATAGTGTAGCGATGAAGCGCGTTTGCATTATTTATGCTGAAAATTTTTGCAAAAAACTTGAAATACATCGCAAAGGAGTAAAAAGAAAAACTAGAACTTCCGATTTTCAGAATATACAGAGGAAAAAATTGGCTATAATATTTTATACAGGTCGTCACTCATCGATTTTTCTGGACACCGATACACTGATCCGAAGAAAATTACTTAAAAAAACAACATTATACGGAATATTCGCGAGTGTTTTTAATGGTACTTGTTTTAACTTTGAAGAAAAAGGCTCGATGTGTTGTTTCGGCAAAGGAAATGCCAAAAAATCGGATTATCGTGAATAATGGGTAACCTGAAGATATGGTGAAGTGATTGACCTCATCGAAAAATAGGAAGACGCTTTTTTTATAAAAATCTGTTTCCAAGAGATTTTGAAGATTGATGAAAGCTTCAATTTAAGATGTCGATGGACCGATTTGGTCAAAAAATGATAGAGAAAACTCAAAAAGAAATTTAACGTTGAAGAATTGAGTTTTTTCGTTATTTTTCATACGTGCAACAAAACCATACATTTTTTCGAAAATCTGCTTCCAACAGTTTTTTCTACATATTTTAAGCTCCAATTCAAGCGGTCGATTGGTCATTTTGGTCAAAAACTGACGGAGAAAACTCAATTTGAAGTCAGAAATCCACTATAAAGGGGTTATTGATGGTCGGGGTGATATTCTTGGTCAGTGCGAAAAAATCATAAACTTTTTCGAAAATCTGGTTCCAACAGATTTTTCTAAATATTTTTAGCTCCATTTTGAGTGGTCGACTGACCATTTTGGTCGAAAGATGACGGAGAAAACTCGAATTGAATGGCACCAACTTCGCTGATGGTGTGCATGGCTGAAATTGAAATACATGGCTCGTGTAAAAGATTGAGACGTTTTTTCCAGAATCTGCTTCCAACAGTTTTTTTCAGGCGTGTTTAGCTCCAATTCAAGCGGTCGATTGGCCATTTTGGTCGAAAGTTGACGGAGGAAACTCAATTTAAATCCGAAATCCATTATGGGTTATTAATGGTTGCGTTATATTCTTGGTCCGTGCGTAAAAACCATAGGTTTTTTCGAAAATCTGTTTCCAACAGATTTTTTCAACCGTTTTTAGCTCTATTTTGAGTGGTCGACTGACCATTTTCGTCAAAAAATGACGGAGAAAACTCAATTTAAAGTGAGAATTCAACTATGAGGGTGTTATTGCTTGTAAAGTTATGTTTTGCTCGAAGAAAAAATTACAGCGATTTTTTCAAAAATCTAATTCCAACAGATTTTTCCTATCGTTTTTAGCTCCATTTTGAATGGTCGGCTGACCATTTTCGTCGAAAAATGACGGAGAAAACTCAATTTAAAGGGTGATATCCACTATCCAATGCGAGACACTTCTATCATTGTAGTGTAGCGATGGAGACGAAAAGATTGAGACGGTAGAGCGAGAGAGTGCGAGACGGCAGATAACGTGCGGAAAGGCTGGTGCATTTCCTGACGGGGAGACCGTGGGCTACCACATGGTGAGGGACTGCCAATTAGCGAAAATTGGCAAAAACACAGTCAAATTTTTTTTATTTTTGTAAAATTTGTTTTAAATTTTTTATTTTAAAGTTTTTTTGCCCTTGCATTTGCAAAACTGAATAGATTTTTGTAAAAATTCCTTTTAAAAAGGCCATTTGTTTTAGTGCTGAAAAACCGTGCCCGCATATTGCAAGCTAAGCCACGCCCACCATGGATTTTTTAAAAAATCGCCGTGGCCCTAATTTTTATTTTATTTCCCTTTTTTGCTGTTTATTTTTCATAATTTTGCTTAAAAATTAATTAAAATGACCATTTCATTGTCAATTAGACGCCGTGAGGGTTGTGTGGACCACGCAAAATTAAAATTTAAGGTAAAAAATGTCGACTTTCGATTTGACCCAGCGCATGGCGCCTTTTCTCGATTTGCACTTGATTATTCCGCTCCTGGAGTTCATTGAGCCAAGAAGAGTAAGTATTTAATGGGGTTATGCACAAAATAGGAAAAAACTGCGTGAAAACTCGGAAAATGCTCAGATTGACCTGAAATTTTGAGAAGTGGTAAAAAATACGTAAATCCCCGCTCAGAAAATGTTTGGTTTGGCACATGCTACCGCTAGCGTAAGTTTGGCGGCAATCGGCGCACAATCGGGATTTATCCAGAGAAAAAGACTGATAGCCATATGATTGGCGATATCACGAAACCTGGCAGTTATTTCTTCTGGATTGCGCTAAAATACGTGTCCACGTGCACAATTAATTAATGCTAAAACATGCTTAAATTAAAAATTATGTTTCAAAAATAAGTACAAGCAATCTTAAACGCAAAACTCGGAAAATGATCCGATTGATTTGAAATTTTGGGAAACAATGCCAAAAATACTGATTGAAGGAACATTTTGGACCAAAATATACGGATTTTATAGTTTCCAGTTTCCGAGTTTTCTCGCAGTTTTTTTTGCCAATTCTTGCATAACCCAATAACAATAAACATTATCCCAATAAACCCATGTCTAGATTTATGATGAAAAATCGCTTACGGAAATGCACCGTCAACTCCTGAGCAAGACCAACATGATCGACAGTGTCATTGAGACCTACAGTGTAAGACATTTTTTTCCTATCAAATCCTCCTTTGAACTTATGTTTTTAAGGGAAAACCGATCCCGGCGGCCATTGAGAACAAGAAGAAGCAAATCATCAAGGAGAGGGATGAGCTCAAGTCCAAAGTGGATTCGGTCGTCGCGATTCTCGAGATTCCAGAGGTCAAGGAGATGATGGACAACAATAGGGAAAGAGATGGAAATGTGAGAATTCTGGAGCATCTCACCCAGAATCATAACGTAAGGGGTTCAATTAATGTATTTCTTAATAAAGTTCTTCCCGTTAAGTTCACCGTGGACATGGTCGATACGCTGTTCAAGTACAGCAAATTCATGTACGAGTGCGGAAACTACACAGTAGCGTCAGTCTGTCTCTACTATTACCGCAACCTTGTCAACCAGGCGGATCCAAACTATCTCAACGCGCTGTACGGAAAACTTGCCAGTGAGATTCTCCTTCAAGAGTGGGAACACGCGCGCGACGATCTGCTCAAACTGCGCGCCTACATTGACGCAAATCCGTTTGACACCGAGTGGGAGCTGATCACTCAACGCGCGTGGATCATGCACTGGGCACTTTTCGTGTACTACAACTACCCGAAAGGCCGTGATGAGATTATCGAAATGTTCCTCAACCAGCAACCGTATTTGAACGCTATTCAAGTTTTGGCGCCACATTTGTTGCGCTATTTGGCCGTCGCAGTGGTTACCAGCAAGAGCCGGCAGAAGAACAGCCTTAAGGATCTCGTCAAGGTTATTGATATTGTAAGTAGATTTTTATTTGGGCTGTAAATATGAATCGATCTCGCGAGACCCTGTCAAAAGCAAGGAATAAGCGTCCCCTTTTCTGAACACTTTTTATCGTTTTTGGGCTCTCGGACGTTTCGAAAGTGGACTTTTCGAAGGTTTTTCTGGACTTTTCGTCGCGGTGTTTGAGGAATTTTCCTTAAAAAGCATTTTAAGATGATTGTGTGGAACACCGCCTCGACAAAATCCAGAAAACCCTTCGAAAAGTCCAATTTCGAAACGGCACACTTTCGAAACGTCCGAGAGCCCGTTTTTGACCCTTTTTATAGTAAAATTATTATTTTCAAGATGTTTTTAAACTATCCTATGACATTTTAACACCTTTTTGAAGCTACCGTAAAACTCTAATAGAACGGCATGCCCTTCTATTGTTTCATTTCATCAAAACTGCTGGGTATTTAAAGTTTTGCACACCAAACTTCGGTCGTCTCATGCCTGCTTGGTTAGAAAGTTTTTTGCCGAGTTTGGTGTGCAAACCTCTAACTAGGAAAGTACATTTTGGAAAATTCTGAAAAAAAAATCAGGATAATACTAGATTTTTGGTGAATTTTTTGAGATATTAAAAATCCGCAAAATGTTTTCAGAAAAGTTTTTATGAGCCGTCAAACTTTTTTCTATTTTTCGAGCACATTTTTACTTGTAAAATCCTACATTCCACACGGTCGCCTTCGCTACACCAGCCGAAAAGTCTACCAACGCAGGTCGGTGAAAATGTCGATGGGTGGCGCAACTGGGTGCGCTGGGAGCACTGATACAGGGAGGCTGTGGGTTCGCCCCCCAGACCTAGTAAATTTTTAAAGCAAAATTTTGACGTTTTTTCGGAGCCGTAATACAGTCCAGAAATCGAGGAGGACTAGAAAATACACTCAAAATATTTTTTTTTAATTTCTGGACTGTATTACGGCTCCGAAAAATACATGTCGAAACTTTGCAAAAAAATTTACTACGTCTGAGGGGCGAACCCACAGCCTTCCTGTATCAGTGCTCCCAACGCACCCAGTTGCGCCACTCATCGACATTTTCAGCGACCTGCGTATTGGTAGACTTTTCGGCTGGTGTAGCCAAGGCGACCGTGTGGAATGTAGGATTTAACAGGTAAAAATGTGCTCGAAAATAGAAAAAAGTTTGACGGCTCATAAAAAATTTTCTGAAAACATTTTGCGGATTTTTAATATCTTAAAAAATTCACCAAAAAATCTAGTATTACCCTGATCTTTTTTTCAGAATTTTCCAAAATATACCAAAAAGTACTTTCCTAGTAAATACCCGACAGTTGTGATCAAATGAAACAATAGAAGGGCATGCCGTTGTATTGGAGTTTTTAAGGTATGCTTATTTGCCACCTGAAAAAGCTTAGCAGAGATTTTCCCTCGTTTGTCAGGGTCTCGATTTCGCGCGCTACGTGTTGCCTGTTTACCTGATTTCCAAGTTAGATTCTTCTTTTAAAAACCCGGAAAATAATTTATAGCTTTAAAAAGGTAAAAATGTCATATAAAAGTTAAAAAATGACTTTGAAAAGTTTAAAAACATCTTGGAAAATATTAATTTTGGCATAAAAATGTTTAAAAACGATAGCTAGCCTTAATTGTGTTGTTCACGGAATTAGCAAAAAAATTAGGAGAATGCTCCGATCGGTCTGAAACGTTAACCTTCACAGAAAATTTCAGACCGAAATTTTGATTTAAAAAAAAACGAGAGTATTTTTTAAATGATTTCCCAAAGTTTCAGATCGATCGGAGCATTCTCTGAATTTTCGCTGAATTTTTTTGCTGGTTTTTTGTTTTTATTTTTTTTGCCTTTTTTGCTGGCTCTGTGAAACGTGGAGCGCGAAAAAGATTTGAACAATTTTTCCAGGAGAGGTACAGCTATAAAGACCCGGTCACCGATTTCCTCACCTGCCTCTACATCAAATACGACTTTGACGAGGCGCAAGAAATGCTTCAAAAATGCGAGGAAGTTCTCTCCAACGACTTCTTCCTCACCGCCGTCCTCAATGACTTCCGTGAGTCGGCACGTCTTCTCATCTTCGAGATGTTCTGCCGAATCCACCAATGCATCACTATTGAGATGCTCGCTCGTCGCCTCAACATGAGCCAAGAAGAGGCGGAACGCTGGATTGTGGATCTTATTAGAACTTATCGTATCGAGGGAGCCAAAATTGACAGTAAACTTGGACAGGTGGTGATGGGAGTGAAGTCTGTGAGTATTCATGAGCAAGTCATGGAGAACACGAAACGATTGACTCTTCGAGCGCAACAGATTGCTCTACAGCTTGAGAAGGGACGTCAGGAGAAGACTAAAGTTAATTAATTATTTAAGTCGATTGACTTTTTTTAAATACTTGTTCCCATTTTTTTGGCTTTTATTCAACTTTCTTGGGGGCTGATGTTTGTCGGAAAATTTTCTTTTTTAAATAATTAATTAACCCAGTTTGTTTTTGTTGTTAATGAATTCTTTCTTTCTTTTCTTTTTTCCCCTCCTTTTCCATATTAAAAATCGTTTTTTACGATCCTGGATATTTTTACCTGTATTTTATTTAATTTTCTTGCTCTCCCCATACCCCATAATCCACAGAATGACAATGCTGCGGCGCCCGTTGACCCAACTGGAGCTGTGCGAAGACGACATCCAATGGTTTGCCGATAATCTCGTGAAAACCGAACTCGTCGAGACGAAAGGAGAGGATGTGAATGCGGACGAGATGATGGATCAGAGTGAGCCGCCGTGCGGAATCACGCGCAAAAATCTTCGATCTGCGGACAAAAAGAAGGATGGGACGGCGGCTAGTAGTGAGAGTGGAGAGTTTTTGAGGACTTCGGCGCATGAAACGGTTTGTTGGGAGTTTTTTGTTTGTTTGTCGGGCAAAGGCAAAGAGTTGGGAAATTGATGTTAAATCATGAAAAAATTCTACTTTGGACGCCTATTTTTTGCGCTTTTGTTCACTTTGGACGTAACATACATAGCTCCTGACGAGTCTTGCTCTTGTATATGGCCTCTGAGGATTTTTGGGGGTCTAAACGTGTTTTTCGGATTGATTTTACAACCTTCCCTTTGTCTCCCCTGACAAACCGCGTATTTTTGCGGTGCAAATTTCCTTAAAAATTGTCAGAAAAAAATGACCTGATATGGCAGGACTGCGCAGCAGGCTTGAAAAAGGTGTTTTTCGGGTTTTACAACGTCCGACAAACCACTCTGCCGGGAAAGTTATGTAAAAAATTGTCTGAAACACTGAAATATCTTCTTTTTTTAAATTCACACTGACCTGCAAAAATGCGGCTCTCGGATGTTTCGAAAGTTTTTCTGCATTTTTTCGTCGCGGTGTTTCACACAATCATTTAAAAAAGCTTTTTAAGGAAAATTCCTCAAACATCGCGACGACAAATTGCAGAAAAACGTCACACTTTTGAAACGTCGCACTTTCGAAACGTCTACTTTCGAAACGTCCGAGAGCTAAAAATGCATTTTTTAAAAACTTACTTGCATTTTTGACCAAGAAAAAAAGATCATGCCCCCTTTTGCCATTTTTTTTTTGAATTTCTTGGATATTTAAGTCCGAATAATCCGTTCTGTGGCAAAAATTGTTTTCGATAGAGACCAATGTGCTCCACCGGTGGCAAAAACCGATAAAAACCGGTGTTTTTTTAATACCGGTGAAAACCGGTAGAAACCGGTTTCCACCGGTTACAAAAAAACCGGTTTCCACCGGTGTGAAAAAAACCGGTTTCCGCCGGTTTCCACCGGTGAAAACCGGTGTTTTGTGTGCAAACACAGCGACGCGCAATTGCGGACCAAAGTTGTTTTGTTTTTTTTTTAATCTTAAATGTTCAAATCTTGCTTGCTTTTCTAGTTTTTGCTTCTTTTTTCCTCTATTTTTTTATAAATCTTTCCCGAATTTCGAATTTTTCAGCCAAATGACGTCTCCAGTATGCAAAGTATTCGATAAGCCGATTGATTCGAATCAAAAAATTGTGGCATGTTCAAATAAATTATCGCACTTAAAAAAACTCACCCAGATGAATACGCAAGAAAAACAAAAAGGTAAGCTAGGAAATTAATTTTTTGAAAAAAAAATATTTTTTTATCGTCAATGGCGGAGCCGTAATATATTTCCCAATTATAAGTCTGGATTATTTCATGCTATTTTTATTGCAGGTTTGATTTATGAGACGAAAACGAAGACCACGAAGACGACCTCGAGTACGATTACATTGATACGGATGATGTGGAAGATCCAGGAAAAGTCAGAGCGGAATCTTAAAATTCTGAAAACGAGGACGATTACTTTTGTTCGACTAGATTTAGCTGATCAAATTACTAAAATACATTTGTTTTTTTTCATTCATTCGTTCTTTTTTTTTTTGTTTTTTTTTACTTTTTGTTGAAATAAAACGAAATTTCTTAATTACCAAGAGAAATATAATTTTCAAAGATGAAAAAAACGTAAATTTTAAGATGAATGAAGAATTAATTATTCAGACCTTGTGGAGCCGCAAAAAAACAACTTTGCGCGTACTATTCAATGTATCTGCAATTGCGCGTCGCTGTGTTTGCACACAAAACACCGGTTTTTATCAGAATAGAAACCGGTTGTTTCGAATAACCGGTTATTCGAACAACCGGTTTTTTTCCACCGGTTTTTTGAATAAAAACCGGTGAAAACCGGTTGTTGGAAATCGGTTGAGCACATTGATAGAGACAATTTTCAAAAACTACTTTAATCTAAAAAACACATTTCCAGACGCTCGCCACAACAGCTCGCACACCAATCGTCGCACCCACACTCAGCCTCTCCACTCCGATAAACGGAACTCTGCCGAACGAGATGATCTCCATACCACAGCCCACGCGCGCTCCACGCTTTGGACGCCGTTCTCGAATGTCACGACCCGGCGATCCGCCGCCACTATTCAACGCCTACGATACGCCGCAACAAACGCCCGTGGATAACATGACGTCACCAGCGCTATCGGACTCTCCAGAATCTCCAAATGCACATTTATATGGTAATGGTAATGGGGGTTATTCACGGAACCGGCAAAAAAGTCAGCGAAAATTCGGAGAATGCTCCGATCGATCTGAACATTTGGGAAATCATTTAAAAAATACTCTCGGACATTCCCAGAAAATTTGAGACCAAAATATTGATTTTTGTTTCAGAAAATGTTCAAAAATCTATATTTTGGTCTGAAATTTTCAGGGAATAGCCGGGAGCATTTTTTAAATGATTTCTCAAAGTTTCAGACCGATCGGAGCATTCTCCGAATTTTTGATGGTTCTGTGAATAACCCGATTAGGGTTAAATGTGATTTTTATTTTATAGCCACCCCGTCGAACGTGGGTTCTATTTCTCCCAGCGGACCATCATCAAACACTCGATCTCAGAGGCACTAAAAACTACGTGTAAATATTTTTTATTTATCTCATAATGAATTCGTTATATTATATTATATTATATTTATATTCATAAACCGGTCGTGTCAGAATTAAAATTGAAAATATATTTCCATTGTACAATTATCGTATAATCGATTCCGATGTGACTATTTTTCTGAAAAATCATCCAATGGATTCGTGACGGAGTGGCATTTCACGTATCTTTCTTTGGTATTTTTTAACTGTTTTTTTCTACAGTATACCTCCTAACCTGCACATCAAACAAAAAAGACATTTAAATCTGCAGGTTAGGCGATAAACTGTAGAAAAAACGATGCAAAAACAAAGTTACTTTGGACGCCTATTTTCGTCTTTTTTGCATTTTTTTTTTACTTTGGACGTACCATTATAATTGATGCTTTCGATTTTCCGGAAGAAAAAATCGGAAAATTTTTCTGACGGGGAATCGGTTATTTCAATTCTTTCCGGAAATCCCCAATTTTTTCTTTTGAAATGGAATTTGGACGCCTCTTTTCGTCTTTTTCCCTTTTTTTTTTACTTCGGACGTACGATTATAATTAAACAGGCTCTGGGACGTTTTGAGACCCTGACAAAACCGGGGAAAAGTTGCAAGTCTGCGGGGCACTTTTTCAACATTTCCAGTACAAAACATCGTGCAGCAGTTGCAAAAGGGGGCAGAGCCTCTTCCCCGGTTTTGTCCATTTTTTCACCCGGTTTTGCCAGGGTCTCGACGTTTTGAACATTTTTCTGCATTTTGCCAAAGCTTTAAAAAATGATTGTGTTCAAACAACGCGACGACAAAAGGCAGAAAAATTATACGAACGAGAAACCAAATAATCAAATTTCTTAAAAGATGCACGGGTTGAAGCGAATTCTCAGCAGAAGAACCGTGGCTCGCGGAAAAGCGACCACAGTTGCGGCACAATCTCTACAACCTTCCACAGAAGCTGTCGAATCACAAAGCCTCCAACCTGAGAAAACAGCAAACGCCTCCTCCACATATCGGCCGCCCTACTACAGAAAAGTGCACAAACACCACGAGCCGAAGCACATGCTCCAGGAAGAGTTTATCAACGCCGGTGACGCGTCCGGAGCCGGCGTTCGTCTTTTCGACTACTACAAAACTGCGGAGATTGTGAATTCGATGCCGACGATCGCGGAGAAAATCGATGCGGTGTCGCCGTACGAACGACCGTGGACACGCGCCGAGAAGACGTGGCGTAGAGATTGGCATCCGTCGTTAATGGCAACCAGGAAGGCGTGGGGGATTCCGGCAACGCCGGCGCATTTTGACACTTTGGATTATTACAAGTATTTGACCAAGACGAGAGTGGAGAATGCGAGTCTGGATGAGTACTATCATGGTTTGAGGCCGCCCATTGCTGATTTGCAGGTAGTTTTTTTTGTTCCGGAAAATCGAATTCCCGAAATTTTGCTCCCAGTTTTTATGAAATATTGGAAAACAAATGTACGATTCTCCGGAAGAAAACATTTTTGTTCCTGAAAATCGGAAATCTGACTTGAATTTTTTCGAGTGTTTGTTAAAAAGTGAAAACCAAATGCCAAATTTTCCGGGGAAAAATGGCGAGATTTCGATTGTCCGGAACAAGATCTGGCATTTTTACACCGATTTTTTGTTCCGGAAAATCAAGTACCCGTAAATTTATCCGAAATACATTTTAGATAAATTGAAAATCCCGATTTTTTATTTAAATTTTTTGTTCCGTAAAATCGGAAATCCGATGTTTTTTCTCCGATTATTTTCCGGAAAATCTAAAATCAAAAAATTTCCGTTTTTTGTCCGGAAAGTTGAATGCCCGATTCGATTTTTTTTCCGGAATCGATTTTTTTTCGAAAAATCCGGAATTCTGTTTTTTGGTTTTTTGTTCCGGAAATCCGACATTTTTCTTCCAATTTTCTGTTCCGGAAAATGTATTGAGATTATCCGTAGTTTTTTCCGTAAGATTGATAGTCCGACATTTTTCGATTTCTGTTCCGGTAAATCGGAAATCCGACTTTTTTCTCCGGAAAATGGAAAGTCAATAATTTTTCCGGTTTTTTGCTCCGGAAATTTGAAAATTTTATCTTTTTTCCAGAAATTCCGGAAAATTCCGGAAAATTGAATTTCCGATTTTTTATCACGGTTTTTTTCGCCGGAAAATCGAAAATCTGGTTTTTTCAATTTTTTTTCTTCTCAAGGTACGGAAATTCAAGTTTTTCCACTTTTTCTTATGGACCTATTCACAAAACCGGACAAAAAACGGAAAAAAATTGCGGGAAAATTCGGAGAATGCTCCGATTGACCTGAAATTTTGGGAAAAATTGGAAAAATTCTCCTATACACGCTCAAAAAATTTTGGACCAAAATATCGACTTTAAAAAATATCGATATTTTTCTGAAAATTTTTAACTTTTAAGAGCGAATGCATCATCAGCCTCGCTCTACCGCACTTTTCAATTTTCAACAGTGTAGTGCACTTATTTTGAAGCGAAAAATCAAATTTTAACTGCAATTCGTTGTGGATACGTTATTTTCCATTCAAAAGAAGTGTAAAACTATAATTCGAGTTAATCTTGCAAGTGCAACACTGTTTTACAGGGATTTTAGCAGTAGAGCAAGGTTGATGATATATTCGCCGACTATATATTTTGGTCTAAAATTTTTTGAGCGTGTACAGGATAATTTTTTCCAATATTTCCCAAAATTTCAGGTCAATAGGACCATTCTCCGAATTTTCCCGCAATTTTTTTCCGGTTTTGTGAATAGGTCCATTACAGAAATCCGGAATTTTTTTTAAATTTTTGACATAAAATGATGTTTTGGAATATCTGCTCAAAGTCAAAATGCCGTGCGCCTTTAAATTATAATGCACCAGGATTTTCCGGCAATTACCCTTTTTTTCAGAACAAATTCCAAAACACGTTAAACTCGACGAATTTCGGAAATGGCGACTCCTCAAACGATGAATCAACACAAAAGCTGCTCGGATTCCTCCTCGACGAGGCAATGGGCGGAATTGCTCACAACGTCGCTCGTCTTTCCGACCACCGCGTCGCCTATGACGTGGAAAGCGAAGCATTCTGGATTCGTAGCGGATTCATGTTCCTATACGATGAACAAGAGATTGGAACTCGAGATATCAAACGTCGACTTCACAACTTTCCAAAGTTTATCGGAGACGATAGAAGAAAGTTGGGCGAACTGGCGTTTGTGCATCGCGACAAACTCGCCTCCCAGGTCAGATCGAGAGAACCAATCACGCCGATGCATCCACTGGACTCGGAAGACGCACTATTGCCGGTATTTGATGATTCTGTGAACCTGGAAGATTTGCTGTACTCGCCAAAGGTTTACAATTTGTGGCCGGATGAGTCTCCGTTGTGGCAGTGTCCTGGATATCATGCGGATTCCGGGGAGACTCACCTGTATGGAGTTCTCGGGGTGAAGTCTTTGAGATCTTTGAGAAAACGAGTTGCGTATTGGATGGGACGAGATAACGAGCAAGATTTGGAGAGCAGTGACGAGTGCAGTGAGTGGTCATAATTTTTTTTTGTTTATCCGCCGAGAAAGCAAGTGCGCTCCGCTCCACGGAACATTGTACTTAATAATTAAGTTGGTGAATTTCATTTTCTCGCGCGCCAATTTATTTTTTTTTTCCGTTATGGGGTTATTCACGAAATGGTAAAAAACTGCTCCGATTGACCTGAAATTTTGGAAATATAGGGGAAAAGCCTTTTTTTGCCATTTCGTGAATAACCCCATTATTCTCCGATTTTTGCACAAATTGTTCGTTTTTCATGTTTTTTTTTCCTTGTCAAATTGATTAATTACACGAAAATTTGTAATTTTTTGTGAAAATTTTCCGGATTTTGGCCAATTTTTGTCAAAATTCGGTTTTAGGACGTTTCGAAACCTGCTATTTCGAAACTGGGACGTTTGGAAAGTTTTGCATTTTTCCGGTATGCTAGTAATATTGTGTTTTCAATCGAGTTGCGACATCAAAACGTAAAAATCCGCCCACTTTTTTCACGCGAATATTAAATTTTAGTGCATTTTGAATTTTTGCGTTAAAAAAAGTGGGCGAGGTTTCATGTTTTGATGTCGCAACTCCATTGAAAACACAATAACGAAAAATAAAAATTAAATGCGCGTGTGTTTTGGTGGCACTTGGCGAAAACCGCTGTTGTCGGCCCGCCAAAATGGCCAAACGCGCTCCGCTGAACTCAACGTTATGCGATTTTCATTTTGATTTCCAATTTATTTCATTTCACGTTGAATTTATACGTGAAATGAAATAATTTGAAAATGAAAATCGCATAGCGTTGAGTTCAGCGGAGCGCGTTTGATAATTTTGGCGGGCCGAGAATAAGCAAAAATTCAAAAAAGTTTCTAAACGTCCCAAAACCGAATTTGACTAAATTGGGCATAATCCGGAAAATTTTAACAAAACAATACAAATTCGCGTGTCTCAATTTGACAAGGAAAAATACATGAAAAACAAACAATTTGTGCAAAATCGAAGAAAATCAGAGAAAATAGTTCGGCGACTAAAATGAAAATCAAGAAGTACTAAGTTCCATGGAGCACACTTGCTTTCCTACATCTCCGATTCCAGAACAAATGCTCGACGATGGCGCTCGCTCCCAGGCAATTATAAGCATGTTTACGACGCTCTGTGCGCAGGCTCACAACCACGGATTCACTCAATTCAACGATGTCACTCGTCCGTTCACTTCTCAAATGATTCTCTCTGACGGAATCAATTTCTATTTCGCTGTTGGTCAGCTGAACACACTTGCTATAAATGTGCAATGCGACGGTTTTGTGAATCCACGCACCAACTATATCCGAATTGATGGGCCGCATAGACTTTTTGACTCTTATCAGGATGGAAAATACAGTACTGTCCAGGAAGTTTCTGTAAATGCGGAGAAAAAGACGCAGGTGAGTTTTTACCATATAAATTGTGATTTCGCAGATTTTTGACATTTTTTTAGTTTCCGAGGTTTCTATAAAAATCTAGGCCCATTTTAGGAAATCCACGAAAAAATAGGAGCCAAAAAAATGAGACCCTGACAAAACCGGGGAAGAAACCACGCCCATTTTTGTACAGGAATTGTTATAAAATGTACGAAAAACTGCGCCGCAGACTTGCAACAATTTTTTGTCAGGGTCTCTAAAAAATAAAGATTATTTTGAAAAAGTATGACAAAAACCGAAATAGTTCAAATTGAACCGACATGTTAAATATTACAGAAAAAAGTCAGCGAAGGGCTGAATGAAAAGGTGCTGGAACGCGTTACCCAGATGCTCATGAAGCAGTAGATTGTCATGGAAAATTGGAAATTAGATGCTAGGTTTTCATTGTTTTTTCTTCGTTTTTTTGTTACTTAAAATGAATATATTTTATTGAATTTTTTCTTTTTTTTTTTGCCAAACTGGAGCTTTTACGTCCACAGAATTATATACTGTATCGATATTTAAGGTTTTTACCTTTTAAATGTACGATTTAGAACCAAATGCGTTGCCAGAAATCTTACGGGTTGCTGATATTACTCGCTCTATTGCTAATATTGTACAATGAGTATTTTATATTCTTTTACGCGTTTTACAAGTGTCAATGGTCGTGCCATCAGAATAGGTAAGTTCTTTTTTTTGGCTCTCGGGCGTTTAGAAAGTTGTTCTGCATTTTGTCGTCGTGGTGTTTGAACACGTTCATTTTTAAGTTTTGAAAAAATGATTGTGTGCAAACACCGCGACGACAAAATTCAGAAATTTTTGAACTAACACAAATATGCGAAATTCTCAGATGCCCTGAAAATGGCCTAAAAGCCTTCATAATCTCCGACACCCACCTACTCGGCCAGCGAAATGGACACTGGTTGGACAAGCTGAAACGCGAATGGCAAATGCGCCAGTCGTATCACATCTCCACGTGGCTTCACACACCGGACGTTGTCTTTTTTCTAGGCGATTTGCTGGATGAGGGACAATGGGCTGGTCGCACGCTGTTTAGCACCTATGCGCAGCGTTTTCGACGCTTGTTTAGTGTGGATGAGAAGGTGATCGCGTTGGCTGGTAATCACGATTTGGGATTTCATTATGTGTGAGTTTTTTTTGTGACCGAATACTTGTTATGGACCTATTCAGCGCAGGAAAAAAATCCGTTTTTCGTTTTTTTAACCGTATTAAAAATTGCGGAAAACGTCAAAAAACTACCGTACGTAGAGGATTTTTTTGAACTGCAAACAATCCAAATAGACGCCGAATAGCTGCCAAATACCCGCCGAATAGCTGCCAAATAGCTGTCAAATACCTGCCGAATAGCTGCCAAATAGCCGCCAAATAGCTGCCAAACAGCTTTCAAACAGCCACCAAATAGCTGCCAAAAAGCCGCCAAATAGCTGCCAAAAAGCCGCCAAATATCTGCCAAACAGCCGCCAAATAGCTGCCAAACAGCAGCCAAATAGCTGCCAAACTGTCGCCAAATAGCTGCCGAACAGCCGCCAAATACCCGCCCAAAATTTGCCAAACAACCGCCAAATAACTGCCAAATACCCGCCGTATAACTGCCAAATAGCCGCCCAATATCTGCCAAACAGCCGCCAAATAGCTGCCAAATAACGGCCAAACAGCTTCCGAATAGCTACCAAATAGTCGCCAAACAGCTTCCAAACAGTCGCCAAATAGCTGTCAAATAGCCGCCAATTAGCTGCCAAACACCCGCCAATTAGCTGCCATGCGACCAGCTTTTTGTCAACAAAAATTGTTTGTCTCTATTACTGAAAACTCAAAAACGGCAGGAAAATTATTTCTCTGAGTCTCTCAGCTTACGGAAAAAATACTGAAAAACAGTGCCGCGGACTTGCAAACAGGCGGGGCTTATACCCACGTTTTTAAAATTTTTTTTCTCCGGTTTTTCTCTCGAAGACTGAATTTTACATAATGGAACTGAGAGATGCAGGGCATACGGTCCAGGAAATTTTTGAAGTGTTTTCCGCAATTTGAAACGGAATTTTAGCATCTTAAATTACCAATTTAACGTATTTTTTTCAGGATCTCACCCGACACGGTGGACCAGTTCAAAAAAGAATTTCAACGAGATATTATCGATGAAATACAGATAAAAAATCACAGCTTCATCCTGATAAACTCGATGGCAATGCACGGAGATATGTGTGGACTTTGTCGTGAAGCAGAGAAGCAGTTGGAGGAAATTGCGAAAAGGAATAGGAAGAATCGGCCCATAGTCTTGCAACATTTTCCGCTATTTCGGTGAGACATTTGATTGCAATTGATAATGGAGCTTCGTACTCGCGCTAGAACTGGAAAAAAAATCAAAAACTTATAAGGGTTTGTTGTTATAAAATGTGTATTTTTCAAAATGAGATTGATCGGTTATTTCAATGAAAACTAGGAAAATTTTTGGCTCTCTTTTCGAGGAAATTCCTTTAAAAGAAGGTTTTGGTAGATTATTTACAAATTTCTCTTTAAAAAAAAAAAAAAAGAACAATTAGAGGATGTCCAAAAGGAATACACGAGGTGTGGCCGCTGGCCTAGAATATCTTTATTATTCGGGGAAATTCATATTTTCCGTTAGGTGGTACGTTTTATGTGAATAATATATCGAAAAATTAGTGTGAGTAAACAAAGAAAATCGACTGCTTCTGGGAAAAAAAGAAGTTTCTAGAAGTCACGGCCGCCGGTTTTCTAGGCCAACGACCGCATCTCGTATACTCCTTTTGGACTTTTAATTCATTTTTGTGTAAAACTCCCCAAAAATCTAAAAAGGTAATTTTTAGTGCAATGCTCGTAAATTCACCTCTGGGACGTTTCGAAACTTTAGTTTAAATTTTTCGGTTGATTTTGAAAAATTCTTAGAATTTACCGTTTGAGATTCAGCTATTTAAATACTATTTTATTGTGTTTTCAATTAAGTTGCAGCATGAGAACGAGAGAAAAAATACATTTTTTCTCTGCTTCTCTTCGAATCGAACTGTGTTTGCGTGGTCGCGCGAAAAAAAGTGGGCGGAGTCACGTTTTCTCATGTCGCAAGTCGATTGAAAAAACAATATCCTTGACCAATTTTTTTTCACTGCTACGTACACAGCGACAAAAATTGCACCAAAGTTTCGAAATTACAGGTTTCGAAACGTCCCAGAGCCCAAATTGCACTTTATAGAACCGGCAGATGATTTTTGTTTTCCTTCAGAAAAAGCGACAAATCATGCCAAAAACTGGACGAGTATCATGTATTAGATCACAAAGAACAATACCGTGAACGCTGGGACACACTTTCGCAAGAAGCATCTCAGAAAATTGCCGAAAAGCTCCATCCCCGTGCGGTGTTTGGTGGCCATACTCACAAATTGTGCAAAAGGAGCTGGAATCTACGAAACGGAGAGTCATTCTACGAGTACACGCTCAACTCGTTCTCCTGGCGAAACGGCGATTTGCCCGCCATCTTCATGGTGGTTATTGAAGATCAAAATGTGAGAATTACTGTAGTTTTCATACTTTTGTTTTGTTTTCAGGTTACTGTAGAAATTTGCCGATTACCATCCGAGTTTGTACAAATCACGGTTTATATCATTTGTGGAATAATCATTCTGGGACTGGCGGTATTTTTATTGGCTCGGAATTATTATTGTTTTCGAAAACGTCGTTGCTCAAGTTTGCTGGTCACTTATCGAATTGTTAATCAGGAAAAAAACGAATAGGCTGGCAAACAATGTTTTGATCAAGGACGAAAAAATAAAAATACGGATGAAATGGCAAGGAAAACGGCTATGGGACGTTTCGCAACTAGGACGATTAGAAACTAGGACGATTCGAAACTAGGACAATTTGAAACTGGGGCGTTTCGAAACCAGGACGATTCGAAACTGCGACGTATCGAAACTAGGATTTACTGCTAAAAAGGCACTAAAGTTTCGAAACGTCCCAGTTTCGAAGTGGCAGGTTTCGAAACGTCGTCCCAGAGCAGAGCCAGGAAAACAAACAACACATTTGAACCCGGTCAGTCTGTCAAACTTTGTTCCCTCTCCTATTTAACTATTCACCATAATCAGTTTATACGGGTAGTTAATTCGCACTCGATCTCTCGTTTTTTCTTTTTTTTTTTCTCTCTGTCTTTATCTATGTTTTATCGACGTAATAAACGCATACTTAAGTACATTTTTGATTGACCTTATTGTCTATTTTATGAAAAAAAAATTTACTTAATTTGCTTTTCAAGTTACCTTCCGTTTTAAAACTTTTGGAATATGGCTAATAGCCCCTTGAAATGGCTCGAAACCGAGACGTTTAGAAAATGTTTCTGCATTTTGTCGTCGCGGTGTTTGCACACACTTTTTTTTCAAAGCTTTTAGTGTGCAAACACCGTGACGAAAAAATGCAGAAAATTTTTCGAAACGTCAAAAAACTAAAAAAAAATTACCAAATTCCGTCATCATGCCTGGGGGTTAATAGCCATTTTCGCTGACTATTACACATTTTTATCAAATTTTCTTCATTTTTAAATTTGGATGTCCTCTTTCTTTGAATTTAACTTCCACTGTAGTTAAAGTTTTTGGCTAATAGCGGCTATTAGCCGTTTGCGTGCCGATTAGAGCCCAGTAATGGCTATCTGTATTATTTGACCGCTAATAGCCTATATTCGCCAAAACCTTGAGTATTATAAATATACATATTACGTATTCCCGAGTACGTGAGATGTCGTAAAACGGGTCTTGACACGATCGGTGTTTGCACACTTGTGGATTTGAATATTTTTTTTTCGAATTTTTTCAATTAAAAATTTTCTTAATTTTTTCATGTTATTTTTTTGTTTTGAAAACTTATATTTTATACTTTGTGGGTCATTCGTGTGAAAAATAACATGATTTTTCCAATTCACGCATGTCGAAAAATGTAAACAATCTACAGTATCCAAAGTACTGTAGATTGTTTACAAGTAATATCGGCCCGCCACGTCGGTCAAACGCGCTCCGCTGAACTCAATACTACGTGGATTTCATTTTGGTTTCCAAATTATTTTATTTCACGTTGAATTTATACGTGAAATGAAAAAATTTGGAAATCAAAATGAAATCCACGTAGTATTGAGTTCAGCGAAGCGCGTTTGACCATTTTGGCGGGCCGACAATATCACGGAGTAATGGCACCGATCGTGGCGAGACCCATTTTACGACATCTCACGTACTCGGGAATACGTAATACACAATGTATTTCTTTATTACACATTTTGGGGGTGGGGTACGACGCAATAGAACTCGTGGTGCGATGGAGCGCGTTTGCATTATTAATTAATTTTTTTTTAATTTTTCAGTTTTTGCCGATTTTGCCGTTTTTTTTTTTCGAAAAACTGCATTAAAATGGGCTAGGATCTGAACCGGAACGCAGTAAAAGATTCATCGTGGATTTTCCGATGAAAAAAAAATAATGTAAACGCGCTCCATCGCACCACGAGTTCTATTCTGCCGTACCCCTCCAAATTTTTAGCGAAATCCTTGCAAGGAACTAAATGCGCTCTACCGCTGATGACGTCACATAATGCGTATCTTTAATTTTCCTAATGTCTAGTTGTGGCTGACCGTCTAACTTCACTTCAAAACAACGCTTATTCTTTTTTTTTATTGTCAAAAATTCTCTGTGATGTTTCCTCTCACATCATTTTTGTTTACCGAAACTTGTGCAAATATCTATTTTCGAAATCTTGGGATTGAAAAAAAAATAATTACTCAGTCTTTTTAAAGGTTCGGAAATCGAATGTTGGAGAGCCACAGCTGATATATACTTGTACATTTTCCAGGTAAAACTTACTTTAAAATGCTCGGGTAAAACGATGTTACGCTATTCTAGGGAAATGCGGCCGGGCGCAAAACAAAACGAACTGGCAGCTCTAATAGTACGTTAATCGTAACTGATTTTCGCTCGTGCAACACAGTACTGGCCAAAAAGAATGCGCGTTTCGCTGCTTTCTGTCCGAAATGACCAACTTTGAGTGTGTGCCACGAACTCTGAAAGTGCACTACTAATTTAAAAATGTTTGTGTTGAACCTTCCAACCTAGGACTACATTTTACTAGTTGATAACTTTTTCGTGTGACTACTTTCAAATGTACTGTAGATCGCAGAAGCGATAATCTTCAAAATTGTTGCAATCTGTGCACTTTTTTTGAGGATTATCGCTTCTGCGATCTACAGTACATTTGAAAGTAGTCATACGAAAAAGTTATCAACTAGTAAAATATAGTTCTAGGTTGGAAGGTTCAACACAAACATTTTTAAATTAGTTTTGCACTTTCAGAGTTTGTTTGGCCAGTACTGTATTTCATGCGATCAAATAGCTTAATATCGTTTTATTTAACCTGAAAATTGAAGTAAAAATTAAAAATTTTAATTTTCAGAAAACGTGTTTCAATAGAATATAATCGAGTAAGGAATTTTCAAAGAAATGGCACTGACAGCCCAGAAAATTTGGTACTGTTTTTTTTTCCTATTTAAACATGAAAAATCGCTTTCAAACCTGTTCGATTTAGAACTCAATTTTCCTGAGCCTGTCTTTTCAATCATTGGAAATAGAGGAAAATTGAGTTCTAAAAGCGAGTACCCTCTGAAAACCCCTTAAATCATAAGCTTTTCAGTGCGACAATAAGAGCTCTCATATTAGGCCAACTTTTATCACTTTGCCTATGCGGAACGGGTGTTTCCAGTCAGTTGCTCACGAATCGGAACGTCAATGCGCCGGCAGGTAAGCTTTATGATTTTTTTTTCAAAGAAAGTGGATTTAAAGCTCACGGCGTGTTGGACGGAACATTGGAAAATAAAATTTAAACTGCGCGGGCTTGCGGAATAGAACTTTAGCAAAATAGAACTGCTTAGGCACCATTTTTCGTGGCAGAAATTGTGTAATGAGACGCAGACGAGAGACAGCGTTGGGTTTTGGCATGCATATAGTGAACGATTATTTCCAGCCCAATCCTTTGTCAGCTACTTCCTACTCTGCTTTGTCTACTGTGTCTATCTTGCCGGCAAATCAGACGAGAAGGGTCTCGTGCACGTCTTGCGAAAAAGAGGATGGCGATATTTGATTTTAGCCATCGTAGACGTGGAAGCGAATTATATGATTGTCAAAGCCTATCAGTATACAAATCTCACTTCTGTTCAGGTCAGTTTTCTAGAAACTATGTGATTATTTTCTTTGTTACAGATTCTCGATTGCGCCACCATTCCTACTGTACTGCTTCTCTCATGGCTATTCCTCTCTGTCAGATATCTTCCTGTTCACATTATCGGTAAGTTTTCTCGCAAATAAATTCTGAGATGTGGCCTAGAAAATGGAATGGAAACGAAACTCTTCCACGAGTACTCAGAGTCAGGGATGTTATTCAAATTTCAGAGAAAATGAGGCACATTTTCTGAAAACGACAAAAAAAGTTGGTGTATAGACGTTGTGATCATGTTGTGCTAATGGCTGCTTGATTATTATTCTCATCGTGGCCTAGAAAATGAGTGCTACCGTAATCTGGTAATAATTGTTTAATTGTGGATTACGGTATCAATAGTTTCAGCTGTGCCCGATTGCGCGGGGGTACGACAGAATAGAAATAGGCGATATAGAAATGCTACAAAAAAGAACTGGAAAAAATAGAACTGAGCGAAATAGAAATGCTACGAAATAGAACGGCTACAAAATAGAAATGAGCGAAATAGAAATTCTACAAAATAGAACAAATTTTGGCGATGGAGCGCGTTTGCATTATTTTTTCAATTGCTCAGTTTTTCGCCGATTTTCCATTTTTTTTTTCTGAAACTGCATTGATTTTATACCTTTCTTCATTTTCGATGTTGTTAAGTGCGTAAAATATCTGAAAATTACTGAAAAATCCTATAATAATCGGAAAATTCGAAGAATAATGCAAACGCGCTCCATCGCACCGATTTCTATTTCGCCCATTTCTATTTTGTCACATTTCTATTTCGCGCTGTTCTATTCCGCTCATTTCTATTTTGTAGCCGTTCTATTTTTTCCAGTTCTTTTTTCTAGCAATTCTATTTTGTAGCATTTCTATTTCGCCTATTTCTATTCTGTCGTACCCCCGATTGCGCTAGATTTTTTTTTCATTTTCTAGGCCACGCCAACTGAGAGAAAGCTTTTAAAAAATTGTGTTAGCATGAACAAATGCGGTGGATGCATATAGTGTCCATATTTGAATCATACCGTCCATGTCAAATTTCGTTACCTTTGTGGCTAAATTAGTAAAATGTGTGAGCGGTAATCGACCGACGCGGATTTATTATATATCTAGAGCTAAATATCCATAAATACACAATATGATTCAAATACGGACACTATATGCATCCACCGCATGTCACCTTTTTTTGTAGGCGTCGCCATCTGCCTGGTGGGAATCTCGTGTGTAATCTGGGCGGACGCATTCGGCGACAAAGGAGCACTGGGAGGTTCGAACAAAGTGATCGGCGATGTCCTGTGCCTGGCTGGCGCTATTTTGTACGCCATTTGCAATGTGGCGGAGGAGTTTCTGGTGAAACACCATTCTCGGACAGAGTACTTGGGAATGCTCGGAGTTTTTGGTAGCATTGTTGCTGGCATTCAGACGTAAGTTTGGACTTGAAGGGAATCCAAAATTTAGTAATAGTGTCGGCACGCCGAGAGAGTCACACGTGCTCCGCTGAACTCATTAAAATCACTCTTCTTTCATCTAAAATACATTTTTCGTGCTAAAATGTTGAACAATCCCCTTATTCGCTGATTTTCGTGCAAAAAAAAAAAAAGAAAGAATACGAAAAATATCGATTTTTGACCATCGAATTTTTTAAATTATCGCTTTTTTTTCGAAAAATATCGATTTTTTTTATTCTGTCAGATTATCGACTTTTCCCGGAATTATCGATTTTTTCTGCGAGATTATCGATTTTTGCCGAGAGTATCGATTTTTCACTAAATTATCAATTTTTTTTTGCGAGATTATCGATTTTTGCCGAGAGTATCGATTTTTCCTGCAAGGGAATTGGTTTTTGGCGAAATTATCAATTTTCTGCGAGGCTATCGATTTTTCTGCGAGATTATCGATTTTACCCGGAATTATCGATTTTTTCTCCGAATTTATAGAATTTTTTAAAACATTGATTTTTCTGCGAATTTCTCCAATTTTTTTAAATTATCGATTTTTTTCACCGAATTTATCGATTTTTTCATCGCAATTGTCGCTTTTCACGAAATTATCGATTTTTACTTTGAAATTATCGATTTTTCCTGAGATTATCGATTTTACCAGAATTATCGATTTTTCCTGCAAGGGAATTGGTTTTTCGGCGAAATTATCGATTTTCTGCGAGGCTATCGATTTTTCTGCGAGATTATCGATTTTTCCCGGAATTATCGTTTTTTTCTCCGAATTTATAGAATTTTTTTTGAAAATATTGATTTTTCTACGAATTTTTCCCATTTTTTAAATTATCTATTTTTTTCACCGACTTTATCGATTTTTTTATCGCAAATATCGATTTTTCCACGAAATTATCGACTTTTTGCACGTTGTCGGAACGTTGGAAAATGAAATTTAAACTGCGCGGGCTTTGGCCTAACGTCATCGCATTTTTCTACCGTAGGCTGCATTTTTTTTTCGTTAAACGGATACGAAGAGAAGACGCAGAGAAGCAGTGTGCGAGGATACTGTTGTTTTGTAGCGACTTTCGCCGAAGAGACGGCCAGCACACCGCTGCCTAGCCGGGGGTGCTACGGTATAGAACTCAAACGGAATAGAACTGCTACGGATAGGTACCGCAACGTGTTTCTAAAACATAAGAGCTTCGCCAAACTGTCGACAAAAATAGATTCCAGTTGTTGATATTAGCATGTTCCCAAATTTTCGTTTCAAAATGTTCAGTGATTCTCGAGTTTTGGCTCTTCAAATTTGGCCTCCCGAAGTACTGATTTTCTCCTCGCTGGAGGGGGCGGGGCAGAGTGTGCGGGCGCGCGGCACTGAACCCCGGCAACAAAATTGTGGTGCAAGACGACTAACCGTTCGGCCACACACGCGTGTCTCGCTGCGCGCCCAAGTTTGATAATAAAGGCGAGTCACAGCTGGATCGCCCGCCTCCCTTTACAATTTCTATTCTGACACGTTTCAGTATGAAAAAAGTACTTTCAGGTCCAAAAAATCAACCTTTTCAGATATCGCCGACATAGTTATATTAGATTTTATTACATTATTCATTAGTAAATTTACTGCAGAATCGAATGATGATAGTAACTCGCGTGACAGAGACCTCCATAATAGAGAAAAAAGCAAAAAACTTGAATTTTTCAAAAATAACTTTCATACTTTTTGGGAAAAAAGTGTTTTAAAATGTCTCAAATGATTTAAAAATTTATATACCTAATCTCGAAGATCTCCTTTATCGATTTCGACAATAAAAAAATGGGGTCATCGCTGAAAATTTTCAGATATTTTTGGCTGTACTTTGGAGACGTCCAGAAGGCGTGCCGTTGTAGATAGAGGAGATCTGATGCAAAAATCGAATTCCCCGTATAAAAATCTACCAGAAATATAAAAACAAGCCGTGACAGAGACCTCCATAGATAATTTTAGAACGTTTTTCTGATCGTCGTTTCAGTTTTTTGAAAATTTCGCCTGAAAATTGAAATTTTCAGTCAAATCTAATATCACCAATCAATTCTGCGTGAAAAATTACGTATGGAAACATTCCGGTATGCATGATTATGGTAATAGTATTCGAGCTACTGGAGCGCAAACTCTCAAAATAAAAGCGAGGAGAAAAAATTGAAAGACTCCGCCCCCTCCTTTTGCGGTTCCTAGCTACGGAATATAACTTCGCGGAATAGAACCGGCTGAAATTGAGCTGTACCGACCCAGAACCACTCGAACAACTCGAAGAATTATTTCGTTGTACATTGTGAGGCCCTGAGGTCTATTTCGTGCAGTTGCTTTTTTAGTACAGTTTCATTTCAGCCGGTTCTATTCCGTGCGAGTTCTATACCGTAGCACCCCCGCCTAACCTCACACCTTGTCAGGGTTACTGTAGGCCGCCGCTTTTTTTCCGTCAATAATTATTTAAAACATTTTAGAGCAGTTTTCGAACGAGACGCTCTCTCCCAAATCGTCTGGGACGGATCGACAATTTTCTACTTTTGCTTATTCGCCATTTCAATGTTCATCTTCTATTCACTAGTGACAGTCGTGCTCCAGAAAACTTCCGCGTTGATGTTCAATTTGTCCACTCTCACAGCCGATTTCTACTCGTTGTTATTCGGAATGTTTTTGTTCAAGGACAAGGTGAGTGAGGGTCTGGCGAAATGAAAATTGAGTTTATATTTATTTAAATGTTTAATAATTCCAGTTTTCCCCGTTGTACCTTCTTTCTTTTGTTATCTGCGTCATTGGCTCGATTGTTTATTCGTTGGAAGAGACGCAGGTAAATAAATAAATATTTAAAATTTTTCTGCATTTTGTCGTCGCGGTGTTTGCACACAATCATTTTTAAAAGCTTTCAAAAAATTGATTGCGAAGACAAACGTCCGAGAGCCTTTCAAAATTTTTGTGTTGTTTCAGATGCGAGAATCCGATGAACCCAGGCGTCTATGCTCCTGTCTTTTCGGTGGCTTCTGCTGTGGTGATCGCTGTTTCGGCGACGGTAGCAGTACGGAAGGATCTATCGACGTAAATTCACTTTCTATTTCATGGTATCGGCGATGCGAACGCGCTCCATTGAAGACAAAAGTGCAGCTGGATTATTTTTCTGTTTGAATAGAGCGCGTGTGCATCGTCGTATCTTGAATGTTTCCCTGGTGAATTTTTGCGTCACGGTGTTTGCACTATCATCTCACACCGCGACGCAAAAATGCACAAAAGTTTTTGGCGAATTGCCATCTAGCTCCATTACATCTCAGATCTCGCTGCGGCAGCTACCGCCGACACCGAGCACCGCCCTTCGTTCCAAACCGACGCCATGCTGATTTGGACGAAATCTAATAAGAATTTGCTCGCGCCTCTGTGATTTTCTTTTTACTCATTTTCTTTCTTTTTTTTTTACCAAAAGTTGCTTTATTTTGCTTTTTCTGCTTTACATGACCATTAGGCGAAAATTTCGATTTTTTTGTTATAAATTGTTGTTGTTTTTTTTTTTGTTGCATATCTGAATTCCATCATGCCGCAGACTTGCAAAGGGGCGGGGCTTGTTCCCCGGATTCTTGTGAGCTCCTATTGGACCGATTTGCACCAAGTTTGGTGAAAAAGTTTTCAAAATTAATTAATTTTTGTAAATATTCAACAATAGGATAGGAAATTAACAAAAAAACCAGAAGATGGCAAATTGAGATTCGGAATTAATTTTTAAAAACGCGAATTGTTCGGACTAAGCTTTCCATCCCGGGCGGGCCGATACCCGATACCCGTCCGGGCAACGGGCACCCGCTGCCCGTCCGCATTGCCCGGTCTGCGATTTTACGTGACGGTGTTTGGACACACCGTCACGGTACGTGGCACGTATTCCAATTTTCGATTTTTTTTATGAAATCCCAATTGTATTAAACATGATTTTTATTGTTTTTTTTTTCGTAATTTCAACTACTGTCGGCCCGTCAAAATGATCAAACGCGCTCCGCTGATCTCAACGCTATGCGATTTTCATTTTGGTCTCCAAATTATTTCATTTCACGTATAAATTCAACGGGAAAGTAAATAATTTGGAGACCAAAATGAAAATCGCATAGCGTTGAGTTCAGCGGAGCGCGTTTGACCATTTTGACGCGCCGACAATATCAAAATATTTTTAAGGAAGTCGAAAATGATTAAAATGGAGAGAAGCTGTTCGTCAAGTAGCGAGGATAATAATATTGAGGAACCATTGGAAAAAAAGGAAAATCAATATCGCCATTTTCCAGCGTTTCGCGGAATGAAAAAGTTGCGAGGATTCAAAAAAAAATTAGAAGATCACGAATATAAAGAGGTTTGCGGAAAATAAAACAATAATAATAATTCAAGATTCCTTTTAAGATCGAGTGGAAAACAAGTTTCAATCGAAGTGCTGACTCCGAATTTGTTTCACTAATAAACATTTTTCTAATCACCATTTTTATTAATACTTTGAAGAAATAAAAAAACATTTCACGCGGGCGTTTTTTTTTTTGCCCGGGCATCGGACGGCCCTTTACCCGGACGGGTCGGACGGGCGAAAAACGCCCGCCGTGGAAAGCTTAGTTCGGACACATCCATGTAGTCTCGCAGCGATAGAGGAGGCGCAGAGATAAATGTATCCAGTTATTGATCGACGGCCGGCGCGAAAATCGATCAATAAATACCTCGATAAAACTAAATATTTTTCTCTGCGTCTCTTCTTCTATCGCTGCGAGACCACTAAAGGCCAGCTAGCCGTGGCCAATCAAAACAAAAATAACCGCACTTGTTTCAAAAAATAAAAATTAATTCTTGCCTCCCCTACGTCACTAGCGGTCCAGCTTCAAACGAGTCCTCTTCGTCCAATTTTCTACCGACCTCTTCTTCATCCTCTCGCAATTCTGCAGCTATATTCTCCAACTCTCGTGGCCAAACGCCGTTGTTGTTCTCAGCGGACAACGACTCTTCGAGCATGCCAATCGGGAACCGGTTCAGCTCGCCAGTGTTGTTTTTGAGACCAAAGTGTTGTGGAGCACGGGTTTTGCAGCCGGTCGGTAGGATGGGCGTGTTCTGGGTGTGGAAGAAAAAACAGTAAGGTAGATGTGTGCAAACGCGCTCCGGTCTCTGTGCCGCCAGTTTTGCACTTTTAAACTAAACTTGGAAGGGCGATCTGCACTGTGGAAACGCAGGGAAATGCGACTGGGCGCCTTTGCATTTTTGTAGGGTTTAGAACGCCATTGTTTAACAACAAAAAAACGAAATAGTGGCCGAGGCCTAGAAAACCGGCGGCCGCGGCTTCTAGAAAATCCTATTTTGTTCAAAAATCTTCGTTATTTCTCGAGAATAATATTAAGAAAAACGAAAAATTCCTGCCGTCGGTTTCCTAGGCCACGGTCACGACTTTCGTGTACTCCCCGTGGACTTGTAATTTTTTTTTGGAAAATTTGTCAAAAATCGGAGAAATTTTTTTGTGCGATTTCAAAGTGATTAGTAAAATTATGCGCTCTGCGACGTTTCGAAACTTTTGCATTTTTGAGTAGCGTTTTTCGCCAATCGGTTTACCGAGAAGTGTCACTCCTGGCGAATAAGTAATATTTACCGCGCAGTTCCAATCACTCACCGACTCAAAAAACGACTCTGCGATTGCACAAATTGGTTGAAAGGCTTCATATTGAGATCGCGAGGCCTTTTGAATGGAGAACGCGTTCAGGAAAATGACGCCGGTCTCCTGCTCGCGACGCACTTTTCCAAACACTTCCACATAATCGCCGGTGCGAATTTGATGAGCGTGCTCTTTGGTGAATGATGCCTGAAAATATTAGTTGGATTATTTTTAGGCAACATTTTTTCTCTTAACGCATTTTTTTTTGCGACAGGGCGCGTTTGCAGACTCAAACGCGTTTTTTTGCCGCCGCCGCCGCCGCCGCCGCCACGCGCTACGGTCGCGTCGCGTGACAACGCTGAGTCTCAAAAAATGTGAATTAGCATAATTTGACACACAGCCAAGATTTTTTGCAATGGAGCGCACACGTTTTTTTCCGAAAGTTATCGATTTTTCACCCGGAATCGTCGATTTCTCCATCGAAAATATCGTTTTTTTAACGGAATTTATCGATTTTTCACAAAATGTTCAATTTTTTTTGGAAATTATCGAATTTTCCCGGAATTATCGAATTTTTCTAAAAAAAAAGTATCGATTTTTCACGAATTTATACATTTTTCATAGAAATTATCGAATTTTTTTCCCGAGATTATCGATTCTTCCGGAAATCCACGATTTTTCACGAATTTATCGTTTTTTTCCATCGATAATATCGATTTTCTGCAAAATTGTCGTTTTTTCTGACCATGAGAGAAAAAAGGCACCGCGGTTGCGTCGAAATGCATAATTTGGCACACTGCCAAGATTTTTTCAATGAAACGCATTCAGTTTCGCGAGGGGAAGGCAGTCCACACTTACGCTGAACATCTTCCGAATCGTCAATTGCTGCTCACTTTTTCCGTCGCTCAGCTCATAGGTCGCCTTGTTTTCACTTTCCCCTTCATTTTCATGCTCATTATCATCGAATCTCACACGTTCAACGACGCCCATCGTGTGAACGCGGACAAAGTGTAATTTTCGAACGACGATGGTTTCAGAGGTGGAGTTTACCTGTCCAAAAAAAATGCTTTTTCGTATTTCTCTCGTCTCAACAGCTGCTCATAAACTTTGAAAACGCCAATTTCCCCGCGAAATATCTCGAAGCACCACAAATTTATTGACACAATTGAAATGAGTGCGACCGTAAGCCAATAAAAATTTAAAAGATTTTTATGGTAAATACGTAATATCCCAATGTTTTAGTCTTACAAGATTTCCAATACGCATCGGAATCGCATGATCCGGAATCACGCGATTTTCCTCGTCCACGCCCATCTGAAAAAAATTGCTAATTAACTATAATTATAATAGTACGTCCAAAGTAAAAAAAACAAAACATTTAAATGTCTCGCCTCGTCTCGAGACCTCATTTTCAGGTATTTAGGTTTCAGAGCAAATAAATGCAACTCTGTGTCCGCCAAAAAAAAAAAATTTAACCTTCTAATTTAAAAATATGACTATATTTATTTTCATTGCTTGTTATTTATTTATAAATAGCGCGATATGATATGGTTAACAAAAAGGCAAAAAAAAACATATTTTTTAATTACTTCGTGAAAATTATAAATTAAATATCCCGTGTCACCCGATTAATCCTCATCCTCCGAACTTTCGCTGAGATCGAGGCCATATTTCTCCGAATTTCTGTAATTATGCACTTTGATTTCACGTGAAAATGCACTAACCAGCTCCGCATCTTTTGCAATAATGGCGGAAAACTTCGCCACAGCGTTGCAAAAGGGGCGGAGCTTATTCCCCGAGCGAAATGCAACCACGTGGCGAATACGTAATATGTAAATGGCCACGTGTATAATTTATTTTCTATATTTCAAGCCTGCTGCGCACAACAACATGAACAATTGAGGGTGAAGTTTACCAGCTGAACATTTCTAGCTTTTTTCCCACATCCCTACAGCCTGTTAAAACCGGAAAAGTCAAGACTATGAACAACTGCCAAAAAAAAAAAAACGAGGAATAAGCCCCGCCCCTTTTTTGCAAGTCTGCGGCACAGTTTTTCTGAAAATTTTGACCCTGATAATTGACAAAAATCGCGTTTCCGGTCAAAATTTGAAAAAAAAAGAATGAAAAAAAGTACGGTAGGGTGAATAGGAGCGAGACCCACAGGAGAACAAAAAAAATAATTTCTTCGACAATTTTTGGAGTTTCACTTATTTCAAGCCTGCTGCGCAACTCTATCACAAAATGCTTACAACGAAATTTCAAAAATTGAAGACTTTGGGGAATAAGCCCCGCCCTTTTTTGCAAATCTGCGGCACTGTTTTTATGCATGTTTAGCCCTGAAATCGTGGCGCAAACTGGAAAAAGGGGCGGAGCTTATACCCCGGTTTTGGCAGGGTCTGAAAATTGACTTTTCCTGGCCAAAATTCGAAAAAAAAGTGCATTAGGTTTTCTCGATTTTCACGAGGATTTGCATTGGGGAATGAGCTCCGCCCCTTTTTGCAAGTTTGCGGCACTCCTTTTCTGCATTTTTAGCCCTGAAAACTGTCAAAAAATGGAAAAAAGTACGGTACACGGTGTCCAGGATTTGAAAAGTGGGCGGAGCCGAGCAAACGCGCCCCACTGGATTTTTTCGCGCGAAATTCAAATTTTGACGCATTTTTTATGTTTTTCGGGAAAAAAAAGCATAAATTCTTAATTTTTCCCACATGTGCTCCAACGGAATTATAGCTGAGGTCTTTAGAAATTTTTTAAGCCTAAGAACGTCGAATTTGGTTCAGCCACCATTTCGAAATATTTGTTTTGAGTTTTTTGGTGTTTTTGCAGGATAAATCTTTACGAAAAGCGAAGTTTGGGCAATTTCATGGTATTAAAAGATACAATACATACATTTTACAAAGAAAAACAGGTTTTACTGAAAGAAAAATAAAAAAATCAATAAAAATATTTCGAGAGTCGCAAACTGCGCAAGCACCGAAAGTGCGCCATGAAAGTTTGCTGGCGCGCCAGAAAATTAGGCTCCGCCCACATTTCAAATCCTGGGCACCGTGCGGTAGGGCAAGTTAAAAAAAAATTATTTCTTCGACATTTTTTTGGATTTTAAATTTTTTTGCAAGTCTGCTGCACTGTTTTTCTGCATTTTTAAGCAAAAAAAAGGGCGGTGCTTATTCCCACACATGGCAAATCGTGGCGAGACCTCACCCTTTATCTCTAATACTGGTATTGTTTCCATAAGCTGGTGGCGGCGGAGCACTGTACGCCGCCTGCTCTTGATGCCCATGATTATGAGCCGAGACTGTTGGCGCCTTCGCCCGGTTCAATTGCTCAATCAACGCGCTCTCCGCATCGTCATCGCTGCTGTCGCCGTTGGATTTGTTCGAATCGCTCGACGCGTCGTCCGAATCGCTGCTCGAGTCGGACGATTCGGGCATGTTGAAGTTGTTTGGATTTGTGGTTGTGTTCTGTTCTGGCGATGACGACGCCATGGCGCCGTGATCATCTGATTTCGTTCTCAGCTTCTCGATTCCTCGTTTTAAAGCCAGGTCGGTGCCGGGGTCGAGGTCTCTGCAAAAAAAAGATTTATTTTTGGGCATTTTGCCGTCGCGGTGTTTGCATACAATCATTTTTTTAAAGCTAAATTCCAGAAAAATGGTATTTTCCCCATTTTTTTTTTCACTCACGGAAAAAATAACAAACTCAGGGAATAAGCTCCGCCCCCTTTTGCAAGTCTGCGGCACCATTTTTCTGCATTGGATAGTTCTTGTCGCAGACTTGAATTGCAAAAGGGGCGGAGCTAATTCCCCGGCTTTGTTGGGATCTTGAAAATTGACGCAAAATGGCTTTTTTTTGTCAATATTTGAAGAAAAAATAAATAAATTTTTTTTTAAAAGTACGGTAGGACCGAGACAGTGATTTCCGTATTTGTGATTTTTTTTCTCACGGGAAAAAAATCCAGAGATCGTGGAAAAATCGGGGAATAAGCTCCGCCCCTTTTTGCAAGTCGGCGGCACGATTTTTCCCCACAAAAATCGGAAATGTCGCTCGTGGCAAATACGTAATATGAATTTTTTTGTGTATTATGAATTAACCACGTTCAAAAATGTACCACAAAGTGTCACCACGTGGCGAATACGTAAATTTCTTATTTTCTAGATGTTTCTTTATTTTTCAAGCCTGCTGCACAGTGCTGTCATAAAATGGCCTAAAAAAAGGTTTTCTGGGAATTTTTGGAAAAAAAACTACGTCATTCCAGAGGCCGTCCGGCAAACGAAGTTCATGAATTAGAGACCGTATGGATGAACCTCGTTTGCCGGGAAAATCTTCAGGCCTTCGGGTTTTGGCAGGGGCCTAAAGATGTTGGTTTTTTGTTGTGATTTTCATCCCGAAAACTCCGACAAACCTCGTCTTTTTCACATTTATGCTCGACGTAATCTTCTCCAGACGGACCGTGTTCGTGTTCTTGTCGAAAAACAGCAAACATTCTTTGGGTTTCGCCTCTTTTTTGGATCCTTTGAACACTGTCAAACTGTCACTGTCATTCGGTACGGACACGTGGACGTCTCCGGTGGCGCCGAACGCTATATACGTTTCAGAGTCGTTGGACACTGAGCTGGGCTTGAAATCGTCTGAAAATCATAATCTTTTTCTCGGTGCCTCGGTGCGAGTGGAATGTTATTATGTGTGTTTTTCGGGAATAGTTTCTAGGCGAAGTGTCATCAATTTTCAAACGTGTAATGATAGTGTGTCTAAAAGAGCAAAAATGCAATTTTTCCACAAATTGGTTTAAAAAAAGCGCGATTTTTATCGTCATTGGCGTGAAACAACTTATTTTAAATGGTTTTGTGTATTACGAATTCACCACGGAGTGACACTTTGTTTTTTTTTAGTTTTTTGTATAAAAACGAAACGCAATTTCATTTACCGCAAAGTGTCACCACGTGGCGTATACGTAATAATGGGCAAAGCGCAGAAAATTCCGGGAGCAGACTGACCGCTCCTGTTGTGCATAAGACCGCTGAAAAAAAAAATGAAAAACTCACATCGAAGCGTGTGAAAATTGGGCACTTTCCGATCGTTTTTCCGGCCCGTTTTTCCTGCCGCCGGCTCAAAGGAATCGCCGAGTGTTAGGGAGTAGGTGCCAGCCGGAATGTCGCTGGGTTCGGACATGGGCTAAAAATTTGCAATAGGTCTGGCTAATAGCTAAAACAGGGCAACAAAAAAGGAAAAAAAATGTGTTTTTCTAAGCCTGCTACGCAGTTAAATATATGGAAAGCTTGCTGGCCAGCGTGTACCTCGGCGGAGCGCGGTTGCATTATTTGCGCTAAAAACTTTTGGGAGAAACAAGTTCTAATTTTTACACGGACAAGTAATTATCGATTTTTCTGGGCGCTGAATTTTAATGAAATTTTTAATGGATACATACAGCTTCAAGTATTTGGTATCAAAAGAAGGAGAATTGCTTGGAGTACGTTGTGGCAAAATAACAGAACGATATACCAACTTTTTTTCGAGAAAAACATTTTTCCAAAATTTTCAGAGAATTTTTAATCCACATTTTCAAACTTTCAGCAGATATAAGGATAATTACCATTTTTAAGCCCCAACATTTTTCAAAAAATCTCGATAAATTTATTCCGATAAGGCAGACTGATTTAGGGTGGTAAATGAAAAAAAAAAAACAAAAACTGGCCGAATAAAAAATATTTTTAAAAAAATGGAAAAAAAAACGTCTTGACGAAAGACTGGTAAGCAAGAGTATAAAAAGATATACATGGTACACAAGATCTGATCGGATCCGATCATTCGAGATCCATTGGAACCTCCTCGGTTTTGTCTTCCCGGTGGTCGTCGTGTTTCGCCGGTTCTTCAATCGGCGGTGCTTCTTTGCTCGGCTTCAGCTCGTCCAGCGTCGTCGAGGAGACTGTCTCATCGTCAGCTGGAAGAGAGAGAAAATTGGATTTATGTACATATTTAATACAATAAGATATATTTTCGTACCATTGCTTCTCGCCAAGTCTGCTTTAGCCACGTGCCTACTTTCGTTGCTTGACGGTCGTCTGGTTCGCCGAGGAGATCGTCTGAAAGAAGAATATCGCTTTTAACCCCACAGCTTCGTGTCAAGACCAGAAAATGTGCCATTCGGTGCATTTTTTTCCAATTTAGATTTGCAGTTTTTTTGTGATTTTTCGTAAACATTGACTTTTGAAAAAAAAATTGGGGAATAAGCTCCGCCCCTTTTTGCAAGCCTGCCGCATGAGTTCTGAACCGGCTTCGTTATTTAGGGACTTTTTTTTTCGATTTTTCGGTAAAAAATTGGTATAGTTTTCGGCTCTCGGACGTTTCGAAATTTTTCTGCATTCTGCCGTCGCAGTTTTTGCACACAATCTTTTTTTTTCAAAGCTTTTCATGGAATTTTCTTTAAAAACTTTGAAAAAATTCGTTATGTGCAAAAACCGCGACGACAAAATGCACAAACATTTTCGAAACGTCAGAGCCGATTTTTGCATCATGGAAAAAAGTTTTCTAGTTTTTTTATAGCCTCTGAATAGCGGAGCGCTACCGGTACTGTAATCCCCAAAAATGTAGCCTTTTTCCGACCGTTTTGCACATTTTTCTTTACTGCAAAAAAATACCGTACCTTTGCGCGTCAGGACCATCATATCGTCGATCGTCATCTCCCCATCTGGAAACACGTCTTCGCGAGCCTCCGTCATGCTCGTCTCGTCCCCAACGATTTCCTTGAGATCTTTCGCGTTCACGTTCGCGCTCGCGTTTTCTGTAAAAATAATGTTGGTTAATGGCAGCTTGAAAACGCATAGATTGAGCCAAGTTTGGCGCGGCATTGTAGCGGATTTGGCGGGTATATGGGGCGACGAATCGGCTATAAGCCGTCAAATTCGGTGCCTGTGCCACGTGGAATTGAAATAGGCACCAAATTCAACGGCTAATAGCCAACAGAAGCGGCAATATTCGGGGCTACTTTGCAGCGCATTTGGCGCGAATTTAGCGGCGATCGGCTAATAGCCGTCAAATTTGGCGATTGGAATTGGAAAAGACCCCAAAATCGACGGCTAATAGCCAAACATGTACAAAAATATTATGTATTCGCCACAGGGTAAAAAAAACTTCGCGGTAAAAAAAACATGTTTATACCAAAAAAAAAATTTAAAAAAATCGTGCAGAAATAAATATAATTTTAGGCAACAAATTTTCTTAAAGTGTAACTTTGTGGCGAATACGTAATATGCGAAAACTTGAAATGTTGGCTCTCAGACGTTTCGAAAGATTTTCTGCATTTTGTCGTCGCAGTGTTTGCACACATTTTTTTCAAAGCTTTTTTTAATGGAATTATCCTTTAAAAGCTTCAAAAATGAATGTGTGAAAACACCACGACGACAAAATGCAGGAAAATTTTCAAAACGTCCGAGAGCCGAAAATTTTAGGGTCTCGGACATTTGTATCCTAGAGAATTTCTAACTAAACTGGGACGTTTCTAAAAATTAAAATGCACGTGCATTTCGTTTTTATCAATGTCTCATTATCTTTTTGGGTTTTAAACACACTATTGTCAAAAAGATACAGCGGAAACCAATGACCACGCCCCCTTTTGCAAAAAAAGATAACTTTTTATGGGGATGGGCGTGGCCAAAAACACAGCTCGAAAATCGTGTTGTTGATTTTCGAAAGACTCTGACAAAACCGGAGAAAATTTTGCAAGTCTGCGGCACAGTTTTCTTGAATTTTACAACACTTTCGATACAAAACAACTGCAATTGACGAGGCTTTTTCTTCGGTTTCGGAAATTTTTTTTAACACGAGTTTCGTGTTTTTCGGGATACTGTAGATCGCCGTTTTACTTTTTCAACAACAGCTCCAACACCACGACGCAAAAATTCAAAAACTTGTTTCGTTAAAAAAAAATTAATTTTCTAGAATCACCCATTTCCGTCCCCACGAAACGCCAACTCACTTCCACAGCTCTGCCTGATCCGGCAAACGTCCACGCTCGCGGTCACGCTGGAAATCCGATCGAGGCGGAGGACCAGCTCTCATCATATCGTAGCCACCGCGATCCGCGCCACCTCTAAACGGCATTGGTTGTGGTGGTCCGAGGAACGGATGATTCATAGGAACACCGCCACTTCCGCCCGGGAATTGTGTAAGAGGGGGTAGGTTGGAATTGAATCTGCCCATTGGTGGCGGTTTGTGTGGATTGAATGCAGCTGAAGGTGGCGGTCCGACACCAGGTGGTGGTGGAGCAGTGGTAAACGGTTGGACTCCAGGAGGTGGGGGTACAGTGAGATTGAGCTGGAAAAATAATCAGATATTAAAAGTATATATGGTCGATCCGTGGCGAAAGCAAGTGCGCTCCACGGAACCAAATTATTTTTCATTTTTTCTTCGATTTTTGCATAAATTACCGTAAAAACTGTATTAGAAGGGCCCCTTCATTTTTTTTCGAGGAATGGGGGTGTGTGTGAAGGGACTTTTTCTATTATAAGGGGACCTTCAACTTTCGCTAGAGGCCCTTTTATTGAGAGGGTCTTAAAATTAGAGGAACCCTTTAATTCAAGGGGGCCCTTCGAATACAGTTTTTACGGTATTCGTTTTCTTGTTTTTTCCTTGAAAAAATTTTTAATTCCGCGTCCAAAGTTCAAAAATTCCTAAAATCGCCAGTTTTTTTGCAGTCCAAAGTTCCACAAAAAACCCAGAAATAACTTCTTCGCTGCGAGACCGTGAGCATTTGAGCATTTGCGTCGCATTCAAGCCTGTTTAAACTTGCATTTCCCCAGTTGCTTAACTTTTTCTTTTATAAAGACGAATGCGTTTAGAATTTTTCAAAGAGTCACGATTTGGAAAAATATCAATTGGGCATAATCCGGAAAAGGGGTCGGGGAAGTTTCGAAACGTCAGTGCTATTTGTCGTCGTCGTTTCGAAATTGCAGGTTTCAAAACGTCCCAGTTTCGATGTGCCAAATTAAAATTTTCACGAAATTTTACGAAATTGTTTGTGATTAATCATTTTTACAAGGAAAAACACGAAAAACTAATAATCTATTGTTGGCCAAAATGATCAAACGCGCTCCGCTGAACTCAACGCTATGAAATTTTCATTTTGGTTTCCAAATTATTTCATTTCAGGTTGAATTTACACGTGAAATAAAATAATTTGGAGACCAAAATGAAAATTGCATAGCGTTGAATTCAGCGGAGCGCGTTTGACAATTTTGGCGGGCCAACAATATGTAAAAAAAAATCGAAAAAAAAATAATTTTCGTGGAGCGCACTTGCTTCTCTCTTATATATTTACCAAAGGTTGAACTCCTGCAGGATTCGGTTTCCCATTGTTAAATCCTGGAGCGCCAGCAAATTGTCCCATATTCACAGGGAACGGAAAATTGACGGGCGGTGGCTGCGTAGTCGGTGGCGGTAAAAGACCCATCGGTTTCGGCACGGCGACAACTCTCTCGCCAGTCTCTTTGTACATCATTCTCCTGCTCTCTGGCAAGGAATCGAGATCTAGAACAGCACCTTCGCAAAGCGGACTGAGATCTAGCGGAAGCTTTTCGTACGGAATCTCCAGCACACCCACGTCAGAGTCCCACAAATCCTTGTACTCGTCCGCATCCATACCGGGACCTCGTGCCCAGTAAACTTTCACCATTTTCTTGGCAACTGACACTTCGCGCAACTTCTGGATCACTTCGTTCGCCGCTCTTCGTGTGTCCATTGTGATAAACGCGCATGCGCGGTTGCCGATTATTTTGACACGAGAAGCTTCACCGCACGACTCGACGGCTAGTTTTAGCTCGTTTTCGGTGACGTTTGTCGGAATTTTTTTGAGCCATAGTGTGCGGGTGGCAACTGTAAGAAAAGAAAAAAATGATTTTGATGTTAGAAATTTCTGATCGTACTTAGCGTAAATCCTGGTTTCCCCGGTGGGAAGCCGAGTTTTCGCCGTTCGCGACTTTCCTTCGGGCGTGGTCGTGAGGCGTCCTGTAAAACAAAAAGCTACAGTATTCTTTAGTAGCGGGGCTTCTGAAATAGTAGGGCACACCTTTTCCAGCTTAAAATTAAGTTTTTTTTTCGGAAAAAATGATTTAAATAATCGCACAAAACCCCAAAATTTCTCAGATTTTTGATACATTTTGTGTACAAAAATTTAGAAAACATTATTTGCATTGCGGAGCTAAAAAAGTGAGTTTTTGGTGTTTTTGATCGAACTTTGGGCAATTTTATGGGGAACAAGCCTGTTGCGCAGTCCTGCGCGGCTGCTGACGCAGCCTATTGGCGACTTCGTCGCCACATTCTTTTTTTTAACGTTCCACTCTATCTCATTCATTTATACGCACTCTGTTTTGGGAAGATTTCTGTTCTCTATGGCTCAGTCGGTAGTGTGCGCTTGGTGCGCTTGACAAATCCCAATGTCACGGGTTCGTGTTTTGTCCACACTGCATTTTCTTGCAAAAAGGCAAGTGCGGACGCGCACAGACATCCCGATCTGGGTTTTTATATATAAGAAAGATAATTCACTTCACAGGTGATTCGCCACTTATGCATTATACGCGCAGGCAAACAACTTACAAATTGTACCTAAATCGCGAAGAAGAAAATTGCGATTTGGGCACAATTTGTGAATATTGCATTGCCGAAAAATGGTCGGCATTTCCCAATTATGGGTAAATTATTAATAAGTCGCGAAAATACAATTGGCGAATCCCGAAAGAACTCTCGCAGCGAACTCTTGCTCGTCCTCAATTGAGTCCCAAATTAATTCATTTCTGCCCCAAAAATGTTATTTTTATGCTATTTTTCCTGTTTTTTTTTTTGTGAAAATGCTTTAAAATTTTTATAATTTTCATTTCTTCTTGCTTTTTGTTAACTTTTTCCTTCCTTAATCTTATATTTACAGACACCCCGGCAGTCATTGACAAAAAAGGCGCGCGACAAACAAAGAAAATGTGAGTTTTCAAATTGAAGTATTGAAGAACCTAGGTTAAAAATGTTTTTAAATATCATTCAAAATTTAGATTTAAAAAGTGATCAATTTTTAGTTGTTTCTTTTTGTGGCTAAATTCATCGTGTTTGAATTGAAATCTGAGAAAGACGCTGTTCTAGTTTCTTAAATTTTCTGTGTTTTAAAAGTTTTTATAACAGACAGACATGACAGAACCAGTTTTCGAAGAGTAGAGATTGCGAGAGCAAAAAACTTAATTTACTATTTTTCAGGGCAAGTACGATAAGCAAGCAACTGCGAACGACAGCTCAAGGATCAACGCAACGCTCAACAAGCAACTGCGAACGTCACCACAAGGAGATCGATGTTTATGTATGATAATTTGACCCATGATTAGGATAAAATTTGAAGAACGCTCCGATCTGTTCGAAACTTTGCATGCCTGGCAGTTTTTTGTCCACATTTACCAAAGTTTCAGACTAATCGGAGCATTCTCAGATCTTTTTTCCTAATCTTTTTCTTAATTTCTTGATATTTCTATGAAATACCCCCCCCCCCCCCCTATTGTTAATTGTGTAGTATTGTTTATTCTGTTAGTTGTGTTTTTTTTTTAAATATTGTTAATTGTGTAGTATTTTTCTAATTACTTTTTTGGCTTGTCCTTGATTTTATCATGTAATTTTTTGTTTTTTTTTTTGAGCATAATAAAATAACATACTCTTGTTACAAAATACATATAAAATTGATAAGCTTAATATTATCGGCCCGCCACGTCGGTCAAACGCGCTCCGCTGAACTCAATACTACGTGGATTTCATTTTGGTTTCCAAATTATTTTATTTCACGTTGAATTTACACGTGAAATGAAAAAATTTGGAAACCAAAATAAAATCCACGTAGTATTGAGTTCAGCGGAGCGCGTTTGACCATTTTGGCGGGTCGACAATAAGTAAATTAATTGTTTGATCAGAGAATTTTTTACAGCAAATCATACTGAAATTTTCGGAATTTGCCATTTGTGTGCGAACAAAATTATTGTCGGCGAATGTGCAGTTTCGCGAATCGTCCGTTGTTAGCCATTTTTTTCGCGATATGCATATAATTTCCAAATTAAATGTAAATTTTCGCTAATTGCGAATTGTGCGCGAACAAAAGTAATGTTCACGCGTACCCATTTCGCAAACGCGCGAACAACTTTTGACAAATTATTTGCGTCACGCGAATCACCTGTGTTAGTTATGGAAAAAATCAATAAATTCTTGAAAAAACCCGATTGGCCATTTTCCGTAGTTTAATGGGGTTATTCATGTCATGCATTTCGCATTTTTTGTCAAATGTTTCTTATTCATTTAATGCGGAAAACGACATTTTCTGCGGAAAAAAACTGCATTTCGGCGAACTGCAAAATTCACTTGTTGTCACGAAAAACACACCAAAAATGCAAAAAAAAGATGTTATTCATTTCATGCAGAAAATGACAAAAAGTACATTTTGCAGTTCGACGAAATGCAGTTTTCTGTCGCAGAAAATGTCGTTTTCCGTTTAATTCCGTGAAATCTCTCCGATTTTATTTCTTCATGTAAATACAACAAATATCATGAAGAATAAATGCAATTTACTTGATTTTCATAGATTGTTAGCCCATATTGTGATTTTCTCGAAAATCGCCCGAATTATCCAGCCTACAAGAAGTTTAGAGGTTTTTCATGCTTATTAAAAGATAAAACACGTACATTTCACAAATAAAAACAGGTTTTACTGAAAGAAAAAAAATAAAATCAATAAAAAAATGCGAGTCGAAAAATGCGCAAGCACCGAAAGTGCGCCATGCTAATTTGCTGGCGTCCCATCCTGTGCACTGTGCGGCCGTCGATTTTCTAGGCCATCCGCAATTTTAAGAAAAATTTATTTTTTTCGTTATTTTCTTAATTTTTTCACTACACAATTAAGATGATTTATTCCCAGATCGCCAAAAAATGTACCAAATCCGGGTTTTCTGTGGTTAGTAGAGATTTTCTAGTTGGAATTTGGAAAAAAAAATCGATTTTGATGTGATTTTTGTTGATTTCACACCAAAAACTACAGTTTAAACCATTATTTCTCGTAAATTTGGCACCTGTTGAGAAAAATGGCGGTTGCCGATTTTCTAGGCCAGCGGTCACACCTCGTGTACTCCTTTTGGACGTCTTGTAATTTTTTGGGCACAAAATTAGCAAAAAGCAGAGAAAATAGGTTTTTTCTTTAAAAAAAATTGTCGGCCCGCCAAAATGGCCAAACGCGATTTTCATTTGAGTTTCTAAATTAGTTATTTCGTAGGTTTTCCCTACATTTTTGTATAAATTCTTCGTTTTTTAATAATTATTCGAGACAAAAATCGAATACCGTACCTGAGATATTCCTTCAGCATTTGCATTCCCTTCTGCCGGATTATTGATGGAATTCAAAACCAATTGTTGCTGATGTTGAGCAACCGATTGCAAGTCGGGTGTGGGCAAAAGTGGGTGATTCACGCCAGGAGGCAATCCAAACGGATGCACCAATGGATTGCCGAGCAGAATCAGATTCCGTTGGTTGGGTGGCAGATTTTGCAACGCTTGAAGTTGAGCGGCTCGTTGTTGCAGCTGAAAGAGCTTTCTTTACAACGATTCTTTTGTTTTTTTCTCTCTCAAACCATCAATTTTTGTGCATTTTGCACATTGAGCATTTGCGTCGCATTCAAGCCTGCCAAATTTGGCTGCACCATTTGTTGGCCAGGGAATCCTGGCAGAGGTTGAAGGGGTAAAATATTTTGTTGTGGTTGGAGCGCGATCGGTGCTTCCGCGACTTTCAAACTTGCTTCATTGGCGGGTAAGGTGTTGGATGTTTTAGCACCGAAAACTTCAGCCAACTTGATGCGTATGGTGGGCGTCTCCAACAGGTTTTGGGCCATTCTATAAGAAACATTTTAGTGATTTTTTTTAATGACCTAATCTCTTGTGTTTTTAAAGTTCAAAAAAATTCCTGACTAACCGTCATCGAACTCGGGGCGTATGCTATATGCATTCGCAAATTCTATGACTATTAGCCGTTTTTGATGACTATTTAAATTCTGGGCATTCTCAAGGAATTTTTGGCGGGTATAGCTATGTGGCTAATGCTGCGTCCAAAGTTTAAAAAATTTCTGAAATCAGCAGTTTTTTGCAGTCCAAAGTTCCGAAAAATTTCCCAGAAATAACAGGCGCGCAGTTGTAACCGACGCTACCGTAGTTGCTTCGCTGCGAGACCTTCTATGTTAAAATTTGAATTTTCCCACAGTTGCTCAATTTTTTCTTTTATACGGAAAAATTCAAATTTAAACATAGTAGATCTCGCAGCGAAGAAACTACGGTAACACCGGTTTCAACTGTGCGCGCCTGTTATTTCTGAGAATTTTTTTTCGGAACTTTGGACTGCAAAAAACTCCTGATTTCAGGAATTTTTTGAACTTTGGACGCGGCATTAGCCACATAGCTGCCTATACCAGCCAAAAATTCCCTGAGAATGCCCAGAATTTAAATAGTCATCAAAAACGGCTAATAGCCATAGAATTCGAGAGTATGACTATGTTTTAGCGAATTTTCGGCTTTTAGCCGTTCATACTAGTTGGTTTCGATGACTTACTCTCGTGCCAATTGGCAGCGATCTAGGCTGTTTTTGGCTATTAGCCCTAGAATTAGGGTCGTATGCCTAATTTATGTAACACAGGCCCATTTTCAAAGACTAATTGACCTATTCAGTGCAGGAAAAGCACCTTCTTTCGTGTTTTTAACCTATGCAGGTTGTTTACCAGAAAAAAAACACATCGGGTCGAGACCCGGCTTTTAAAAATGTAATGCTCCTTTAATTTTCAACGGGAAAACGGCGGGTTGCTGGGGTAAAAGACCTCCGACTACTGTAGTTTTTTTTTGTCTTTTTGCGTAATTCTGCGTAAGGTAAAAAACGCAAAAAACTGTTGTTTTTTCCTGTGCTGAATAGATCCGATTCATAATAACCATTTTCAGCGGCTAACATTCTGGTGGCTGTCTATCGACAGTTTCAGCGTAATCCGGCCTAATACACAATAGATGAAGGAATATTTTTTTAATGAAAAATTCACTTACGACAAAACTTCATTGTGCGTCAACTTCTTCGGTTCGACATCTTCCGGTTCCTTTTCCTTGTCTTCCTCGTCATCAGAATACTCGAAATCCTTCGTGAGCACGTTTTGAATTTTGTTGCCATTATCTCCTTCAGATATACTCTGTTTCAAACAGCTAGAAAACACTTGCAGAACTTTCTGGAGCAGTTCTCTATTATTCCCAAGAAGCGAAGCTCCGTCGATTTTGGCCTGTTGCGCTAACTCCATCATCTCTCGCTCGCTAATTGTCCCGTCCAGAATTTCTTCTGATAGAGAAAACGTTGGCATGTCGTGGCGGGCAAGTGAAGGAGCCGTGGCACTTGAACTTTGATGACGCTTATCACTTTTACTTTTGGAACCAGCCTTCTTTTTATATGTGCCACTGTAGATACTCATATCCGCGTCTGCGCCCTTTACCGCCTTTTCGACCTCCTCAAAGCTAATAACCACACCAGCGTTCTTGAACTTCTCTCGAAACGGCTGTATTTCCGCTTCCGGATACACTCTGTTGGACATCCAAAGGTTCAGCATACGTATAGTCTTCAATTGTTCCTTGTGTCCACATCGTAGCATGTGATCCAGAATTCTGTCGAAAAGTTTGATGAACCGTGGGCCAAACACATCTTTCTCCTTAAGCTGATGCTTCGACGCGCGAATAATACTGTCGATGATGTAGAGCGTGGAGAGCCGTTGAGGCGGATTGCTCTTTGCCATTAGCCGCTCAATGTTGTACACGACGTGCTTGTAGTTCGACTTTGCTTTTAGAGCAGCTTTTGTGATGCTTTGGATTTTCGCTTTGCTCAAAATCTTCTTCTCGGACACTGCGGACAGCTCCGTTTTGAATTTTTCCAAGATTTCTGATTCCATTGTAGGTCGGAAAAAATATGAATTATTTATAAAATTTAGTTATGGGTGGGTTATTCATGTTTTTTTTTTGTTGCTGAAAACGGCATTTTCTGCATCAAATGATTTTTGGCCTGTCAAAATGGTCAAACGTGCTCCGCTGAACTCAAAGCTGTGCAATTTCCATTTTGGTTCCCAGTGAAATAAAATAATTTGGAGTCCAAAATTAAAATCACATAGCGTTGAGATCAGCGGAGCGCGTTTGATCATTTTGGCGGGCCGACAATATTTATATATACAGAAAATGTCATTTTCTGCTTGAAATTAATCATACAAACATGGGGTTTTACGGTATAGAACTCACACGGATTAAAACCGCCTAAAATTTAGCTGTTTTTTAAAAACTGTGAAAAACTCGGAGAATGCTCCAATTGACCGTTCTTTTCGGTTTTTTTTTTCGATGGCTAATAGCCTTTTTTCATTGGCAGGAAAATTCACATCAACATTTAAAAAAAATATCAATTTTTATTGAAGCTCTGGACATTTTTCTGTTTTTTTTTCGTGATCCCGAGTCGATTTTCTTATGGGTCTATTCACGGAAACCAGCAAAATATGCAAAAAATTCAGCGAAAATTCGGAATGCTCCGATCAGTCTGAAACTTTGACGAAAATTGTCAAAAATACTCCCGCATATGTGCAAAAAATGTCAGACCTATTGTTAAAACAAAAAAGTTGCAACGCGGTGTTTGCGTACTTTTAAAATTCAAACGAAAATGGGAACAAATCTCTTCATTTCTTATGCTATTTCTTTCATTGCCGTTTGAATTTGAAAAGTACGCAAACACCGCGTTGCAATTTTTTTGTTTTCACAATATTATGGATTCGTGAATGAGCGATAAAACGCGGTGAATTTTGGGGCAAAAGTTGGCTGGTCTCGCCACGATTTTGACCGACTACGGTTAGCGCGAAAAATATTTTTTTTTCTTTTGTTTTTAATAAAAACGCGATTTTTTGCCTTTTGACTAGCATTTTTTCACTATTAAAATTTTTTGTGTAACCTGGAATGGGTAATTTCGTTTCAAAAACACATTTTGTTGAGAAAAAAACTATGTAAATGAGTTTTAATTTTAAAAAAAGAATAAAAAAAATATTTTCGCGCTAACCGTAGTCTGTCAAAATCGTGGTGAGACCAGCCATCTTTTGCCCCACAATTCACCCGGTTTTATCGCCCATTCACGAATCCATAATAAATATCGATTTTTTCTGAAAAAATTCAAAATCGATATTTTGGTCTGAAATTTTTTTCACATATCCGGGAGTATTTTTGACAATTTTCGTCAAAATTCCAGACTGATCGGAGCATTCTCCTAATTTTGGCTCAATTTTTTGCATATTTTGCTGGTTCCGTGAACAACCCCATAAAATGGGGGTACGACAGAATAGAAATAGGCGAAATAGAAATGCTACAAAATAGAATTGCTACAAAAAAGAACTGGAAAAAATAGAACGGCTACAAAATAGAAATGAGCGGAATAGAACAGCGCGAAATAGAAATGTGACAAAATAGAAATGGGCGAAATAGAAATCGGTGCGATGGAGCGCGTTTGCATTATTCTTCGAATTTTCCGATTATTATAGGATTTTTCAGTAATTTTCAGATATTTTACGCACTTAACAACATCGAAAATGAAAAAAGGTATAAAATCAATGCAGTTTCAGAAAAAAAAATGGAAAATCGGCGAAAAACTGAGCAATTGAAAAAATAATGCAAACGCGCTCCATCGCCATTTCTATTTCGCTCATTTCTATTTTGTAGCCGTTCTATTTCGTAGCATTTCTATTTCGCTCAGTTCTATTTTTTCCAGTTCTTTTTTGTAGCATTTCTATTTTGTAGCATTTCTATTCTGTCGTACCCCCCATAAAATGACACGAAAATTCAACTGAATAGGTCAGAAATCGAAGAGAGCTATATAATTTTGATGTTGGCGCCTCTGGCAAGTTGACAAATTTAAGAAGGCAGCTCCGCGGAGTAATAAATCGACAAATACATTTTTAGAAAACAAAAAAAAGTTTCAGATAAACGTTGAGGGCGAAAATAAAACTATTTAAAACTCACAATAACAGAAATTTGAAGAAAAAAAGAAACGAGCGCAGAAAATTGAAAATGAAAAAAACTGAAGCAAAAATAAAATTTTCGACAAAAAAATTTATCGATAATTTTCTGACATTTGTGAGTACCGGCTTTTTCCTATATATTCCTACCTCAATCTAAAAATATTTCAAACTTCTAACAGTTAAACTTCAAAATTAAATAAATAAATAATATTTTTAAAAAAATGTTTAAAGTCTCCAATTGGAGCCACCAGGGACAAAAAAGTGGACAAAAGTGCCCTCCGAGCCGACACTAGGCGTCGCAAAATGCGTCAGCACATATTTAAACTTTATCTCTCTCTGTCTCTCAAAATTACACAATGTTTTGCCCACATTGTTGAGAGGGCGCGAGACGACAGAGAAATTTGCTGACGCACTTCTCGTGCAGGTCGCAGTGATTCACTCGGCAAAATTCTTTGAAAAGCTCTTGTAATTTTATGCAAATTTAATGAATTTTTGCATTTTTTTTTCTTTAACCTGTATCGTTAATGTATTTTGTTGTTGTCGTTATTCTGTTCTTGCAAATTTTGCCCCAAAAGCTTAGAATTTCGGCGACGTTAGCGTTAATGTAATAATATTCACACACCAGTTTTGTCTGCGTCTCTGCGGTCATTTTCTCTCTCGTCTGTCATAGAACGCATTGCCCGGTCGGAGCGACCTCTCCCATTCACTCCCTTTCCGCCCCGTTTCTCTCTTCTCAGAAAAATCCATCGTTTCGTATCGAATTAGAGAGTAAGCGGGTCGAAATGCCCGAAAATTTTGGGGTTTCGGGTCTAAAGTGATATCGTTTTGGATAATTTTGTCATCCTGCGTCTAAAGTTTCTGGAATCTGGTTTTTTTTGCTGTCCAAAGTTCCAATCTCAGAAAAAAATAGGCATTTTAGGCTATTAGCCGTCCCTCAATTGTGTGTTTATTCTGGATTTTTTGTTGTGGAATTTTTAATTTTTCTATTGCAAAAATACCTGATCCACGAAATTTTATTACACAGGACTCCTAGTTGCATTATTCCCCAATTTCCAATAATCGGCTTGTTGCGTCAAATAGTAAGCATACCAACGTCTGTTCCCATTAAACCCGGTTTAACCCCCCGCCGTTTCTAACCAGAAGACATTCTGCGCAAAAGTGACAATTTATCAATGTGATTCGAAGCGTTTCGTTTTACAATTAATCTGTTATCTTCTTTTTTTATGGGGTTATTCAACAAAGCTTCGATTGCCCTGAAATTTTGTGTCGGAAATGCTCAGAAAATTTTGGACCGAAATATCGATTTTTAAAATTTTCAGGAAAGTCGATATTTTATTCCGGCCCAAAATTTTCGTTCTGCGCGTATTTTTGTCATTATTGTGAAAACAAAAAAGTTGCAACGCGGTGTTTGCGTACTTTTAAAATTCAAATGAAAAGAGGAACAAATCTCTTCATTTCCCATGCTATTTCTCTTATTGTCGTTTGAATTTCAAAAGTACGCAAACACCGCGTTGCAATTTTTTTGTTTTCACAATATTTCCCAAAGTTTCGGGCGAATCGGTGCATTCTCCGAGCTTTTTTACAATATTTTGTTTTATTTTTCTCCTTTTTTCTGAGTAGACATGTCAAAAAATGTTGTAGAATATAGCCAGGCTTTCAAAATTTTCTTATAATTGGTTTTTTATTTGTCTATGTCCATTGAGATACGTGAAAAAATACGAAATAAAATGATTTTTGACTCCGAGTCGATTTTTTGGGGCTCTTTTGGATTGGAAACTTGACAAAATTGAAATGTCACGTTTTGGAAATTGCGTGAAAATAGAAATGCACGAAATAGAAATGTAATAAATCAGAAGTAACAAAATGAAAATGCGTGAAAACAGAAACGTAGCAGAGCAGAAATGTGTCGAATTGGAAGTAAAATGGCAATGGAGCGCGATTGCGAGATTTGAATTTTTAAAACGACTTTTTCGAAATTTGTCACGTTTTTTTTTCGATATCTTCCACGTATTTTTTGGATTTTTTCATGTTTTTTTTTTCCATTTCGATACGTGAAATTTTTTTAAATCGAAAAATACCGAAAAAACGTGAAAAATCCAAAAAATACATGGAAGATATCGAGAAAAGCGTGAAAATATCGAAAAAGTCGTTTTGAAAATTAATCTCGCAAACGTGCTCCATTGCCATTTTACTTTCATTTCGACACATTTCTGCTCTGCTACGCTCCTGTTTTCACGCGTTTCCATTTTGTCACGTCTCTGATTTATTACATTTCTATTTTCACGCAATTTCCAAAACGTGACATTTCAATTTTGTCGAATTTCTATTCCGAAAGAGCCCCATTTTTTTCTATGAAGGTACTTTTTCGAAAATTCTGAAAAAAATATCAGGGTGATACTAGAATTTTTGGTGAATTTTTTAAGATCTTAAAAAATCGGAAAAATATTTCCAGAGAAGTTTTTATAAACCGTCAAATTTTTTCTATTTTTTGAGCATATTTTTACGTGTAAAATCCTGTGTGGAATGTAGGATTTTACAGGTAAAAATAGGCTTAAAAAATAGCAAAAATTGCCGATTTCTAAGATTTTTAAAAATTCACCAAAAATTCTTGAATTACCCTGATTTTTTTTCAGAATTTTCCCCAACGTACCAGAAAGAAAGCACCTTCCTAGTTACTCTCTATCTGCAAAACTCGCAAAATATCTGAAAATGAGTATCTGATGCCGCACACTTTATTTTCAGATGCTCATTTTAAAGCTTTTTGCGAGTTTTTCAGGTAGAGACTATGAAAATAGATTTAGGGGTCGAAATATTGGCTCCGGGTCGTTTCGAAACTTTTGCGGTTCGTTTTTCTCCAATTGACACAATAACACAGCGCATGTGGTTTTTTTTTGGGAATTCAAATCTACTGCTATTGTGTTTTCAATCGACTTGCGACATGAGAACGCGAGACTCCGCCCACTTATTTGTGCGCTACCTGTCTGCGTCTCTTCAAATATCACTGTGTTCGCGTGGTCGCGCACAAAAAAGTGGGCGGAGTCTCGCGTTCTCATGTCGCAAGTCGATTGAAAACACAATACGCCGCAAAAGTTTTGAAACGTTCCAGAGCCAAAAAATAGATTTTTATGGGGTAAATCACAAAATAGTGAAAAACCTCGGAGAAATAGATCGATTTTTCGGTAAATTTTAAAATTCGATTATTATCGGCCCGCCACGTCGGTCAAACGCGCTCCGCTGAACTCAATACTACGTGGATTTCATTTTGGTTTCCAAATTATTTTATTTCACGTTGAATTTACACGTGAAATGAAAAAATTTGGAAACCAAAATAAAATCCACGTAGTATTGAGTTCAGCGGAGCGCGTTTGATCATTTTGGCGGGCCGACAATATTAAATATTTTGGTCCAAAATTTTCGTGGAGCCTTTTTCGAGTTTTTGCGCAATTTCTATGAATTCAGAATTTTTCTGGTTCCTTTTTCGTATTTGGTCTCTCATTTTCAGCGTTTCTTTCTATTAAATAATAGCTCAACCGATATTTCTAAATAGCAATTTCTAATTCCAGAATTATTGTAAGCAAAAATAGGATCAGCTCCCATGATTGCGGAATAGGGTCACGAAGAAACAGGTGAGCACGCATTATTCGAATGTTAAAAAATATCAAATTTTCAAGGAAGTAATGGGTTGCTTGCTCTCGAAAGAACGACGTTCCACTGGAGGCGATCTGGGCGTTTCAGAACGGATAGATGTTTCCAGGTTTTCAAATTTAATATTAACACCAAAATAAACATATTTCCTCTAGATTCGCAACTCCCCAACAACAAACTGTATTCCACGTAAACACTGGCACTAACGAAGGCACGGTCTCACTGAATGGAAATAGTGACGCAGGGCTCAGCGGACGACAAACGGAGCGTGAAGTTTTAGTGGCATTGTATCCGTACGATTCGCGAGCAGATGGCGATCTTAGTTTTCAAAAAGGAGATGTTATGTATCTTTTGGACCACAGTAATTGTGATTGGTGGTACGTGCGGCATCAGCGGACTGGACAGACTGGCTACGTGCCACGCAACTTTGTGGCTAGGCAACAAACTATTGAAAGTGAAGAGTGAGTTTTTTTTCCCCTGGAACTCGGGGTTTTGGGCTATTAGCCGTTCGAAATTACTTTTTTTTGCATCGGCGGCTGCAAAAAATAGCCAAAAAATTTCCTGAGAACCATTCCTTGTTGTTCAATTTTTCTGAAACTCGGTAAATTTTTGGCTAATAATCGTCGATTTATTGGTCTTTCATACATTAATTTCACAATCGACACGAAACTGTTGGCTAATGGACCTATGCACGAAATAAAAAAGGACATTTAAATGAATTAATTTGACTTTTTTTTCCAAGCACGAAAGTAAGAAAATTCAATTAAATTGAATAAATTTGAACGCAGAAAAACGTTCGTGTTGAGATCTCGTAAATCGACACAATTTATTAAAGGCGCAAGCAATTTTTCAGTGGCAATATCTCGACACGAACATTTTTCTGCGTTCAAATTTATTCAATTTAATTGAATTTTCTTGCTTTCGTGCATTTGAAAAAAATGTCGAATTTATTCATTTAAATGGCCTTTTTTATTTCGTGCATAGGTCCATAATAGCCAAAATTTTTCTGAAAATCATTTTTAATCGTTTTTAAAAAATATTTTTATTATATGAAACTCGGGATTTTGGGCTATTAGCCGTGGAAAATGGCTTTCAGCCATCATAAGGTCGCACCTTATCGGCGCAAAATCGGGAGTTAGCCGTATGAATTTGTGTGTTAATTGACAAAATTGGAAATTTTCCTGCAACTCGGGAAATTTTTTGCTTATAGTCGTCGATTTCTGGGTCTGTGCCACACGATTTTGCGCTGAAATTGACAGCTAATAGCCGAAAGTTCCCAGAGTGCGCCAAACTCGAGCCGTAAAAGTGCCAAATCTGCGTCAATTAAGCCGCCGATTAGGCTAGAATAACAAAATTATCGATGGCTAATAGCCGTAAATCCTCCATATCCACGCAAAAATTGCGCCAAACCCGCGCCGATTAGGTGCCATCCGTGCGAAAATGTTGTCTCACTGCGTTATTCGATGGCTAATAGCCGAAAAATTCCGCAGAGTGTGCGAAACTCGCGCCACGCAGCCAGCTTTCAATTGCAGCGAAACGCGTGCCAATTATGTACCAATATTATTTTCATTTTCCACGGCTAGCAGCCGTATATCCGCCAGATCAGCTCCAGGCGATTAAAGCTAAAAATTTACAGACAATTCAACTTGAGGAGCAGTTTTATTGACAAAAATCCAAGTATTTATTTAAACAGAAAAAAACACTGATTTTAGATGGTATGCTGGAAAAATTCCCCGAAATCGAGCCGAGCGATTGGTTTTGTCCTCGAATTTGCCAAAAGGAACTTTCCTGATCAGAGAACGCGAAGCGGAATCGCGCGAGTTTGCCTTGACAATCAGAGATGCTGACGATTCTAGAAGTGGAGGTGAGTACCGTACGCGGCTCTAATTTCTATTTTCCTGTTATTGTCGGCCCGCCAAAATGGTCAAACGCGCGATTTTCATTTTGGTTTCCAAATTACTTCATTTCACGTATAAATTCAAAGTGAAATGAAATAATTTGGAAACCAAAATGAAAGTCGTATAGCGTGTTCAGTTCAGCGGACGCGTTTGACCATTTTGGCGGGCCGACAATATTTAAAATGGCACATCAAACTTGGCGGTTGGACGTTTTGAAGCCCTGTAATAAGGCCAAGGCTAATGGGGTTATTCACAAAACCGGAAAAAAAGGAAGAAAACGGAAAAAAAACTTCGGGAAAAATCGGAGAATGCTCCGATTGACCTGAAATTTTGGGAAAAATTGGAAAAAATTCTCCTGTACACGCTCACAAAATTTTGGACCGAAATATCGATTTTAAAAATTATCGATTTTTTTTCTGAAAATTTTTAAAATCGATATTTCGGTCCAAAATTTTGTGAGCGTGTACAGGAGAATTTTTTCCAATTTTTCCCGAAATTTCAGGTCAATCGGATCATTCTCCGATTTTTCCCGAAGTTTTTTTTTCCGTTTTCTTCCTTTTTTTCCGTTTTCTTCCTTTTTTTCCGGTTTTGTGAATAACCCCATAAGACAAAATTTTCAAAATTTAGCGCTAAAAATCCCAATTTCGAGACTTCCCAAATCCAAAAATTTATATTTTCAATAAAACGTTTCCAGGCACAGTAAAGCACTACAAAATCAAACGACTCGACCATGATCAAGGCTATTTCATAACCACTCGAAGAACATTCCGATCACTGCAGGATCTCGTCCGTTATTACTCTGATATGGCCGATGGACTGTGCTGCCAACTAACCTTCCCGGCCCCCCGCCTCGCGCCAACCCGCCCAGATTTGTCACATGACACACAGCAAAATTGGGAAATTCCTCGAAATCAGCTTCATTTGAAGCGAAAATTGGGTGATGGAAACTTTGGAGAAGTGTGGTATGGAAAATGGCGTGGTATCGTGGAAGTTGCGATTAAAACGATGAAACCGGGTACTATGTCGCCAGAGGCTTTTCTTCAGTGAGTTTTTTTGTTTGATAATATGTAAATTCTAATGTACCTGTTCAGAGAAGCACAAATCATGAAACAATGCGACCATCCAAATCTAGTCAAACTCTACGCAGTGTGCACCCGCGAAGAGCCCTTCTACATTATAACCGAGTACATGGTAAACGGCTCCCTACTTCATTACCTCAGAAACGACGGCAGTTCTCTTGGAATTCAAGCTCTGGTCGATATGGCCGCTCAAATAGCCAACGGAATGATGTATTTAGAGGAAAGAAAACTGGTTCACCGTGATTTGGCTGCCAGAAACGTTCTAGTCGGAGATAAAATATCTGGAGTGCCGGTCGTCAAAGTGGCTGATTTTGGTCTGGCTAGAAAGTTGATGGAAGAGGATATTTACGAGGCACGAACGGGAGCAAAGTTCCCGATTAAATGGACGGCTCCTGAAGCGGCGACTTGCGGAAATTTCACAGTGAAGAGTGATGTGTGGTCCTATGGTATTCTTCTTTACGAGATTATGACGAAGGGACAGGTTCCGTATCCAGGTAAGTGAGAATGGTGGTTTCGAAAAAATAATGTTCTGAGCTGTTCCGCTCAAATTGCCCACGAAATGTTTTATTTTATCAATTGTGCGGAAAATTTTCAAAAAACGGGGAATAAGCACCGCCCCTTTGCAAGACCAAAACGGCAGGAAACCGAAATTTAGATTTGCAAAAGGGGGCGGGCGAGAAATTTCTCTATTTTTAGTTTTTTTTGCTTCCAAAATTTTTTTTTATTTCGCGCTCTATCGACATTTGCGTTAAAAACGAAAAAAAAAAACTGACAAAAAGGAACAAGTCCCGCCCCTTTTTTTCCATAAGAACCGTGCCACAGACTTGCAAAAGGGGCGGAGCTTGTCCACCGGTTTTAGCTTCAAACGAGTCTCAAACGTTTGGAAAGATTTCCAGAAATGTGCATATTTGAGTCCGGTAACTTCAAATACAGTTGAAACTAAATGTCAGTTATCATTTAAAAATTCGGAAAAAGTGCCGCAAAGTTGCAAAAGGGGCGGAGCTTGATAAGGGTCTTGTGGCGTCAAGTAAACGTTTTTAGATATTTGCTAAATTACTGACCGCATATTATTGGTTTTTTTCTCGCTAAAATCGAGAAATTGGGTAATTTAAAATTTAAAAATCGATAATTTCGCTGAATTTTAATGCTTCAAATTTTAATTTAAAAAAAATGGGAGAACCACAAAACCGAGGAACAAGCCCCGCCCATTGCAAATCTTCGGCATGAAGTTATTGAAAATGAAGAAAAATATGCCGGGGTCTTTTTATTTTAATGAGGAAACGAAAAAAAATATGCCGGGTTACTGTAAGTGGCCGCTTTATTTTTTTGACGGTACTCAGTTTTCCCATTTCAATTTCCCCATTTACACATGATATAAATTTTAGGAATGCACAATCGAGAAGTGGTCGAGCAGGTAGAGCTCGGTTACCGTATGCCAATGCCACGTGGATGCCCCGAACAGATTTACGACGAAGTCATGCTCAAATGCTGGGACAAGAGCCCGGAGCGCCGCCCGACGTTTGACACGCTCTATCACTTTTTCGACGACTACTTTGTCTCAACTCAACCGAACTATGCTCCGCCCAGCACATAATATTCTCCTCGCAATACCATTTCATCTCGTCCTAATCTCACTCTTTTCTTTGCGGGATAAATGTCGGTTCGATAAGTGCTACCTTCCCCTTTCCAAACAAGAGAGCAACCACGTTTTACATTCATTTTTACCCAATTCCTCATTCTTTTCTTTTTCTTTTTTTGATTTTTTGTTAATCTTTGCCAGAATGTACCATAATGAATCTATTCATCCATTTCAGCAGTTATTCAAATTATTTATATATTGTTAAAGTTAATAAAACATGAAGGGTGAGAGCGAGTTTTGGTTTCAAGCGAAGCGTCAATAATGGCTAATAGCCGTATACAGCAAAGTGGTAAACAATAAACAATTCATGAACGTTTACCACGCGGTAAATAACATTTGCAATAGCTATAGAGACAATTACGGACTATTTATAGTGTCATTTATCCAGTGAACACATCGAAAAATTCGTTTAACTCTCGGAAAATCATTTACCGTTTTCATCTACAGTACGGTAAACTTTCTTGTCTACAAATTGCATCGACGTACTCTCTGGAGTGCCTCAAGGTTCCGTCACCGGGCCATTTTTATTTTTACTGTACATAAATGATCTACTCGATAGTTTTCCACCTGATGTTCACGTCACTGCTTTCGCCGACGATTTGAAATTACTCGCCGCCAACCCAGCAACACTCCAAAAATGCGTCAACATTGTTGCCAAATGGTGCGATGTCTGGCGCCTAAATCTCGCAGAAAACAAAACGGCTGTCATACATTTTGGAAAAAATAACCCGCACACTGTTTACTACTTAAATAACCATAAAATTGAAGAAAAAAACTCAATCAGAGACCTTGGAATAATAATCGATAACAAACTAAATTTTGACAAACATGTAAATAATATTTCTAACTTGGCCTTACTAAAATCTAGACAACTTTTACGCGCATTCCATTCCAAATCACCAGAATTTTATTTTAAATTGTATAATGTATATATAAGACCCATTCTAGAATATGGCAGTGAACTAATCGATCTCCACTCAGTATCTCAAGCTAAAAAATTAGAATATCCCCTACGATTCTTCTCGAGGCGTGTATTTCAGAGATGCAATATTCCATTTTCGTCATATAATGAAAGATTAACCAAATTCAACACAAAGTCCGCGTTTCACAGAAGAATTCTAGCAACACTTCGTATGTATCATAAAATTATAACTAATGAATATCACTTTCCGTCCCTTTCTGTGTATGTCAAACCGTCCCGGTCGTCCAGATTCCCATATATGTTAACGGCTTGTGGAAAGTCCTCAAAAGGCTTCCTTCATGCCAATTTGTCCCTATGGAACCATGTCGCCAAATTAATGCCAAAGAGATTGCATCCGAAGGCTTTTGCTGCGCGCCTAGGCGCTATTCCTCTAGCCATCCTAACTCCCCCCTCCACTTGACCAACTGGACTATTGCTGGTCCGATCGGTCATTTTATTTTTATTTGCCCCGATCATTCTATTCGTATTTCATCATTTTCATGTATGTACATTTGAAAGCAAATAAATAAAATTTAACTTTCATTAATACGGCCTAAGAAACCACACCCACTCAGAGTTTTGTATTAACGTTGAGCGAAAATTTTGTTTTTCAACTGATCGCCACGCAAGGCGCACTTCTCGTGAAGCGCTATTGAGCAGCATTTTTTTAGTTTCCTCTTTTTACAAGTTTCACGGCGTGCTAGACCCTACGTAAAGGAATTCGCGCCATTTCGCATGTGTCTGTGTCTCGACAGTGGCGTTCTGCCAAGTCTAGCAAAAAGTGTGCAAAAATGGAGACACAGAGACACGAGAATTGGCGCTTGAAAATTTGACCTCAAAAATGTTTTCTGAAACTTAGTCCCCAACACGCCGTGAGTTTTCAAGATTAACTATTCTAAAATGAACTAAAATTGCCAGAGTTGTTTATTTCTATCTTTCTATTACAGTGCTGGTCAAAAAGGTGTGGTCGGGAGCAGGGGTGCCACAAAAAAATATTTTTGCGAAAAAACAAAAAAAGTTTTTTTCGCAAAAAAATTGCGAAAAAAAAACAAAAAAACCAAAAAAAAACAAAAAATGTTTTTCATTTTCACCACGTATTTTTATCGTTTTTTATCAAAATACTATCAGATTTACCCATTTTATTCATGCAGAAAGGTGGAAAATTACGAAAAATGTTCGAAAACTGTTTGCTAGACATCTCTAACACTTGTACTCTGGTATTTAATCCAAGTTTTTCTTTCCAAACTTTGATTTTTTCAAAAAAAAAAATGCAAAAATTTTTTGAAACAAAAAACCTATGCGAAAAATGCGAAAAAAAAAAAACGGCACCCCTGGTCGGGAGCTTTTTTGAAGATAACTTTATTCATAGTTATCCGGGGATTTTTAATTTTTTACGGTGGATGTAGTACATTGTCACGTAAAGTTATTACGTATTCCCGAGTACGTGAGATTTCGTAAAATGGGTCTTGACACGATCGGTGTTTGCACACATGTGGATTTGAATATTTGTTTTCGAATTTTTGCAATTAAATTTTTTCTTAATTTTTTCTTGTCATTTTTTTGTTTTTTAAAACTTAAATTTTATAAAAAGGGGTCATTCATGTATAAAAATAACATGATTTTTCCAATTGTAGAAAAATGTATAAAATCTACAGTATCCCAAGTACTGTAGATTGTTTACAAGTATGCATTCACCGATCGTGGCGAGACCCATTTTACGGCATCTCACGTACTCGCGAATACGTAATACAGACAAGCTGATGACGTCATAATCAATTTTCTTCAGAATTTCAGGTTTTTTATTTTATTTTTATAGTTTTGATATAAAATTTATTGGTTGTGGCTTTTATTGACAAATAAGAGCTTACAGACATGGGCCATCGTCGTGAAACTGAAAATGTGTCAAAAGGCGTAAAAAAAGCACTCGGCCCAAGGTCACCGAAAAGGATTGAAGAGCGAAGATTTTGCTCAATAGTTTCAGCTCGCCATACCCAAAATCAACAGAATTATTGTGAAAACAAAAAAGTTGCAACGCTGTGTTTGCGTACTTTTGAAATTCAAACGGCAATGAAAGAAATAGCATGGGAATTGAAGAGATTCGTTCCCATTTCCATTTGAATTTTAAAAGTACGCAAACATCGCGTTGCAACTTTTTTGTTTTCACAATCTCCGAAGATTCAAGGTTTGGTTAAGATCGTGATTATGTATTTTGGTTATTAGAATGGTTGGAAAACAGTTGTTCGACCAGAAGACTCCGCGCGATCACCCGGTATATGAATCGGAACATTGTGAGAGCATCACGACCAGGCTTGTTCGGAAAATGCTTTTCGGAAAATCGGAAAAGGACATTTTTTCCGAAATAATTTTTCGGAGAATCGGATACCCGAAATTTTTTCCGACTTCAATTTTCGGAAAATCGGATATCCGACATTTTTTCCTATTTTATTTTTCGGAAAATCGGATTATCCGATTTTTTCCGATTTTCGAAACTAAAACTGGATTTTTTTTTTTATTTTGTATTTTCCAAAAAAGATTCTTAACAATTGGCTCATCTTATTTCTTTGAGAAAAAACGAAAATCAACAAATTAACCAAAAATTCAACAAAAAATAAACAAATTTAAAAAAAATTCAGATTTGAGAAGTTCTTGGTACTTTGAAGCGGCACCTAAAAGAACTGCACTTTCCCGATCATTTTCGGAAATTTTTCCGACGGGAAAACTTTCCGGATAATTAATTCGGAAAACTTTCCGACGGGTAATTTTTCCGAAAAATAAATTCGGAAAATTTTCCGTCGGAAAAACTTTCCGAAAAAAGTCGGAAAATTCGGAAAATCGGAATTTCCGTTTTCCGACTCCGACCAAGCCTGATCACGACAAGATCCAAGAAGGTCCTCAAAGGAAGTCCAGATAGTCGTCAACAGAATAATTAGAAGTCAGACATAACGAGACGACACACCCGCTCACATTTTTGCCCTGATAGTGAGTTCAATTGAAAAACCTGTGAGGCGGAGTTTCAGTTTTTCGCGCCACTGCTTACTGTAGTGGCAAGAATATTGAATTGATAATAAAACTGAAAAAAAAAAACTGAGGGGGCGCGGGCGGGCGATCAGAGAACACCTCCTGACGTCAAAGGCCATAAAAATTGTGAGGAAAACGACATTTACGGAACTTGTTATCACCTTTGTACCTTTCTTTGCCAACAGATGTCTCCTCTGTCTCTTTGACGGTTTTTACAGTTTCAGAGAAAATCTTCTAGAAATGGGAGTTGTTTCTGAAAAAACGCGAAAGGAACGAATGATATCAACAAAAATGTAATGTGCCCAGAAAAACAAATTGTTCGAATATTTGAATACTAATAAACTTCCAAATGATGTGGAAAGGGTGAGTCAAGTGAGGAAAGAAAATTTGATAGATAACAAACGAAAAGTGATTAAAAGAAGCAGTGTGTGCCGTATCGAAAACGCTTATTTTCGTTGAAGCTACTTTCTTTATGAATTTTTGTTCTCATGGATGTTTATCCAATTTACTATTTTAATTCAAAAATGTGTAACATTTTTTCTTCTTATTAGGGTGCAAAGTCCAGTGGCCATATTTATCAGTTAATGTTCTGCACCAGGCTTGTGCGGAAACGGAAATCGGCATTGCCGGATTTCCGAAATTTCCGACATTTTTCGGAAACGATTTCCGTCGAAAACGTTTCCGAAAAAATTTTCGGAAAAGCTTTTCCGACGGAAATATTTCCGAAAAAACTCGGAAATTCGGAAATAGGCAAAAATGACTAAAAACCGGCCCATTGGTGAAAAGTTCGAGACCTATCACGAGGGTTCTTTCAATTTTTCGGCATTTGCTTATATTTTTTTTCCTAACTGTTTTGAAAGCTTGAAGCAATTGTGTACGTTATCATCATGCTAAATGTTTAGTTCACCTTGATTTCAGGCTTTTCGAAGCTTCAAAAATTGAGAATCAGTAATTTTGCTCTCTGGCAATCGCCACTGGAATAGAACGATAATTCTTGAAAACCAATCATTACGTAAATTTCATTTTTTTTTTCCTTTATTCTGGCACCTGAAAATTTAAAAGGCTGAAGTTTAGGAAAGGGGCGGAGCCTAATTTTGAAGTTCAGGAGGGGAAAATTTTTTTAAACAATAATAACTGATTTCCAGAGTTCATCTAATAATGTTTCGATAAGTTTGTCACCTCGGAAGCCGCGTGATGTTTGAAATTAGGCTCCGCTGCCAAAGTTTCAATCGTTAGATTTTCACTTTTAGAGAAGTAAAATCACGTGAAATTTGGAAAAAGGGCGGAAACTATTTTTAATGTTTATGTGGTTTGCGAGGTGACAAGTTTTAAAAACCAGCAATACTATACCGTTTTTTCAATGGACTTGCGACATGAGAACGCGAGACTCCGCCCACTTATTTGGACGCGACCACGCGAATAAAGTGATATTTGAAGAGACACAGACAGAACGGCACAAATAAGTGGGCGGAGTCTCGCGTTCTCATGTCGCAAGTCGATTGAAAACACAATACTAGTCTTACGTTTTAGTTGCTAATCTTTTGTTTCATGATAAAATGATTGATTAAATTAAAACAAAAAAACAATTGAATTTTTAGTATTTCCGAATTTTTCCGAATTTCCGAACTTTTTTTCGGAAACGAAAGTCGGAAAGGAATTTTTCCGAATAATTTTTCGGAAACAAAATTCCGTTTCCGACTTTTCCGACTGACCGTTTCCGCACAAGCCTGTTCTGCACCATATGTCAGGACCCTGCTTCTGTATTACTCTCGTCTCACAATCAGTGATCGAGCGCCTTTTAGAATTGACGTTGTTTCACGAGTGTGACAGTAATCCAGAAAATAAGACTCATTCTTAATCTAACCTCTCTCTTTCGTTTCTCAATCTTTCGCTCATTGTCTCGTTGAAATGTTTGGAATGTTGAATGTTTGTGCCGAGAATCAGAACCGTGTACTGGGTCAGAACTGTTCTCTTTTAGAATGATAACATATTAGCGAAATTGGTTACTTTCTGATTCGGGATAGCCTTGCCGAGAAAACGTGTAAGACCACATTTTAACCAGACTAAATACCCCGAATAACATATTTAACATACTTCTTGAATCCATCTCGCTGGTACAGACCATTTAAAACGAGTTTTCTGTAAGAATTTGCGGTCTTTTTTTTCGTCCTGATACGAGACAGTTCTGATTCGGAAAATTTCTCATTCGAAGAAGACACTGTTGAAAAAAACGAGAGTAATATAATCTTATGAACCCCCACAATTTTTGAGTTTTAGGAGCTAATTTTCAATTAAAAGCTATGTTTCTGTGTTTGAAATTTTTGGTTTCAGCAATAAATTTTCTTTACGGAATAGTGCGATTAAACATTTTTACGAATTTTAAATCCGTGAAAAATTAATTTTACGCTCAGCCCTGCTATGTACAGTGCGCTTTATAAAGATACGCCAGCCCCAACAGAATAGGGGGTTTCTAAGAAAACAATTCAGCGAATCTGAAAAACTACATAACCGAATAGCTCAAAAATACGGACCCTTCACCCACTAAAGTCTCGAAAACTCCTAATTTAGATGGTGGCGTATCTTTATCCCGTACACTGTATTTTAAAATGACTATCAATTCAATATTCTTACCGGCTACAGTAAGCAGTGGGGCAAAAATCGAAACTCCGCCCCTCGTCTGCGTCTATTATAATGTTTTCGCTGGCGCATATGGTAGCCGGCAAGAATTTTGTACCGATAATATGGGGGTACGACGGTATAGAACTCGCACGGAATAGAACTGCGCGGAATAGAACCGCCTGAAATTGAGCTTTACCGACACAGACCCGCTTGAACAACTCGAAGAAGTATTTCGTTGTACATTGTGAGGCCCTGAGTTCTATTTCGTGCAGTTGTTTCTTCATTACAGTTCCATTTCAGCCGGTTCTATTCCGCGCAGTTCTATTCTGAGCGAGTACCGTAGCACCCCCGATAATATTTGTTTGTTACAATAAAAATTGAACAAGGTTATACTACCTGCATGAAAAATCCCCCCCCCCCCCCGCTTCAAGTGCCATAGACGGTTCGATTCACAGAGGGTTGCGAGTAGTTCGCCACTTTCATTTCCCGGTTCGGTTCCATTGACAATGAGTGTGGTCCAATGTAGCGCTGAAGTCACCCACAACTAGCTTGTATCTGCTGCGACAGCTCTCATACAAGCCAGCTATTGTGTTTTCAATCGACTTGCGACATGAGAACGCGAGACTCCGCCCACTTTTTTGTTCGCGACCACGCGAACACAGTGATATTTGAAGAGACGCAGACAGAACGGTGAATGCACACTTGCGTTTTCATGTCGCAAGTCGATCGAAAACACAATAAATCTTCCGGATTAGCGTATATCGAGAAATTTGACTTCTTGGTTCTTTTATGTCTCGCTATCCTTTACTTTCCTTTAAAAAACCTCAGTATATTCAGAAATCCATTGGACTTGAACTCCTCACCATCCAATTTTCTCGTCCTTCCTGAAATAAAACATTTAAATATTCACAATATAAAATTCAGTATGCCCAACAAAACCCTCGTGGCCATCACCGTTTACATCTTCTTCGGATTCGTCTCCTACTCGGTACAATGCGACTGCAGTCCATCCTGCATGGCGTACGTCACACCATCACAATGCGTCCGTTGTTGCACCCATTCCGTGAAACGTCGTTCACTTCTATATCGGCCTGCACATCATAAAAGAGCATTTTTGGAGCCAGCTTATAGGCAATCACAAATCCAGTCGTCACTTCCAAGGTTCATCGTCCTGTTGCTCGAAAACAATCGAGTTTAGCCTCCACTTTTTTTTTGGATTTTTGAAATTTCATCTGTACAATTGATCTCAACAATTTTCATCACACAGTCTATTGATACGGGATATTTATAAGACGGGCGAGTCAATGAATAAATGAATAAATAAATAAATAATATTGGTCAAATCGTCCACAATTTAGCGTTCCATGTGTTGCCTAGGACCTATTCTATTCAAGCTTTGAAGTCACCCACAACTTCCTTGTATCTGCTGCCACAAGTACATAGTATAGGCTTCTTCTAAGCTCTCATAAAAGTCAGCGAACTCTTCCGGATCAGGGTCGACTACTTGGAAAGTCAAGCAGGCGATTCTGTGGTCGAAAAATTATATTTCTTGGATCTTTGACAGGAGGTTGCTTTTGGCGATAAAGCCCTTCTGACACGGAAGTGGTGTTTCGTTTTCTTAAGATTTCGGCTACTCGCTTCGTTTCCGATAGTCCGATAATGTCATACTTGATCGTCTTTGTCTCTTCTATCAAATCGTATGTATAAAAGGCGTAGAACTTTGAGAATTCTGGAGAAAGCGGAACTTTTTATGAAAAAGGCTAGCGCCAAAAAAATTGGGGCGAATTTTGACACCCTAAAAAATTTAAAGGTCTTATTTTCCCAATTTTTACCCATTTCTTAAACTGTTTTCAGAGTTTTTTTTTTTCATTTTTTTTTATTTTGGTACGATTTTTGTTCATGAAAAGTAAATTTTCACACATTTTCGTGAGGTACCGTATTCCTACTTCAAGATTAATAAAAATTTCTGAAAATGTTCCAAATTTTCGAGTCCCTGTCAAAATGGGTGTACAAGTTCCGCCCATTTTGCAAGTCTGAGACGCTGTTTACAGATCAGCCCCCTCAGCGCAATGGAAATGGCGTCTCCTAGCGGATGGTCCAAGGATTTCTGCGGATGGTCTATCGTCTAAAAAAGCGTTTTAGAATAGCTGACAAACGATAAATTAGCTTATCTCACATCAGCAATTAGAAACTGTTTAAAAAATACAGAATTGGGAAATTTTGAAAACTGACCGAGCGGGGACTTTGAGCACCCCTCGCGAGAAGATGGTCTATGGAAAAAATGCCGTTAGCTGAGGGGGCTGTTTACAGATTTGCAAAAGGGGCGGAGCTTTGTTCCAGGTTTTGCCAGGGTCTTAAATTTTTCCCAAACAAGCAACAAAAAAAAACCGCTGTAATTCATTTTTTGGCACCATGACCGTAATTTTTAGTGTCCACCTCTAGAAAATTGACCCCTGCGATCTTTTGGAACTAAATTTCAGTGGCGATAGCAAACTATTCAGTTTTTTTTCAGACAAAGAGAATCAATCCAATTCATTATAAAGCTTTAACACACGCTTCAAAACAATCGGAATGTCACAATACAAATTGGTCGACAGATACGGTCGTTCGAATCTTACCGATCCGGCAATCACAAACACTTCTCCAGGCTCTTCCGTAACTTCCAACTGGTGCTTCTTGAAATAATCCACGTATTTTGAAGCTCTTTTTCTCATTTCCTCTTCTGATTCAATGGTTTCTTCGTGTGATTCTTCCGGCGCATAATTCTGCGTATTTTTGTTAGTTTTTTCGAGTGACACTATCGAGGAACAGGGAATCCATTCAACTGGAAAATAAAATATTGAAGATTTACAAAAGAAAAGGGTGTTATTGTGGAAAGGAACTGCCTGAAATGGAGCGGAAATTTTTTTTACAGATCGTACTTTCCCGCTTTCGTCTCGCATCTCTCAATTTTCTTCGTAGAAAATGCGTATTTCGACCTTGGCCTAGGTTCCGATGGGCACCCGGTGGATATTTCAAATTTTGATAATATCATTGTTTTAAAAAAGTTTTCACCTGGCGAGAGGCGCGAATTCAAAAAATAGGATCCGCCTCCTTACCGAAATTTTTCTGCAATTCTGCGCAAGCCAATTTGCAATCGCAGTGCGCGCGATTTTATGCGTTGAATTTTGTTAATTTATTAAAAAAATATCGATCGAAGACAATTAAAAACGGTGCTACCTCGGAATAGAACTGAAGCGAAATATAACTGCAGTGAAATAGAACTCGCTTTGCAATAGAACCGTTCGGAATAGAAATGTTCGGAAAAGAACTGTAGCAAAATAAAACTGTTCGGAATAAAACTGTAGCGTTTTGGAACTAAATTAGCAATGGAGCGCGATTGCATTGCTCGGAAGAAAGCACGCGCATGAGAAATTCCAATTTTTGAATGAGCAAGCAATGCAATCGCGCTCCATTGCTAATTTAGTTCTAAAACGCTACAGTTTTATTCCGAACAGTTTTATTTCAAAATACCGTATTTCCTCTAATATAAGCGCACCTCTAATTGAAGCGCACCTCTAATAAAGGCGCACCCTGCGAAGTGCTTCGAAAAATAGAGGCGCACACTCTAATTGAAGCGCACCCTCTAATAGAGGCACACTCATTAACTGTACATTTTTTTCTTAGTTTTTGCGGAATTTCTTCCTTTTTTTTCGGTTTTTTTGTAGGGGTACTACGGTATAGAACTCGCACGGAATAGAACCATCTGAAACAGAGCTGTGCCAGCACGGAACCGCTCGAATAACTCGAAGAAGTATTTCGTTGTACATGTACATTGTATTTCGTGCAATGGTTTTTTTTAGTACAGTTCCCTTTTGTCCGGATTTATTCCGCGTAGTTCTATTCGGTATTATGCGTACACGAACGACTGGTGCTGACGATGCTCCGATATTCGCAGTTTTTACGGCGTTTTCACAACACATAATATTAGTTCTATTCCGTGCGAGTTCTATACCTAAATACCCGCTTTTTTGCAGTTGTTTTAAAGTCCTTTAGTTGTCTTGCTTTTTTTTTCAATAGTCAGTGACGTTCAAAAAGAAAATTAAATTTAAGGCGAGGTCGTTTCGTTTGCTATTAAAAACAGCGTTTCCAGCGCCGTCAAGAAATCTGATGTTGACCAAAAATGTCAGGTATCAATATTGAAAAAAACAATGATGGGCTGAATTCTCTTCCGAAAAAAATGTTTGAAAAATATAAGCGCACCCTCTAATTAAAGCGCACCTCTAATAGAAGCACATTTGGAGAGGAGGTTGAAAAATAGAGGCGCATGCGCTTAAATTAGAGGAAATACGGTAGTTTTATTTCGATCAGTTTTATTCCAAACAGTTTTATTTCGCTACAGTTCCATTTCGCTACAGTTTTATTGCAAAGCGAGTTCAATTTCGCTACAGTTCTATTGCGCTTCAGTTCTATTCCGAGGTAGCACCTTAAAAACTCACTTCAAATCAACAGTTGCCAAATTCGCTTCAAAATAACAATCTTTATAAAGGTTTCCGGGAGAAATTGAAAGGCACTGAAAAAAAATTCGACACAGAAAATCGCGCGCACCGCAATTGCAGAAATATTTCGGCGAGGAGGCGGAGCCTATTTTTTGAATTCGCGCCTTTCGCCAGGTGACAACTTTTTTAAAACAATAATAGCTGTCGGTACTAAGCCACCCCGGTTAGGTCGAAAACAGCAAAACAATTCGGTTTCTTACGCATCGTTTATTATTATGGGGTTATTCTCGGAACCAGCAAAAAAAGCAAAGATAGAAAAAACCAGCAAAAAATTCAGCGAAAATTCGGAGAATGCTCCGACCGGTCTTAAACTTTGAGAGATCATTTAAAAAACACTCCCGGCCATTCCCTGAAAATTTCAGACCGAAATATTGATTTTAAAAAATATCGATTTTTATTTCTGAAAATTTTCAAAATCGATATTTTGGTCTAAAATTTTCAGGGAATGACCGGAAGTATCTTTTAATTGATTTCCCAACGTTTCAGATCAATCGAAACATTCTCCGAATTTTCGCTGAATTTTTTGCTGGTTCCGAGAATAACCCCATAAGGAAAACCCGTTGCGAGGGGAGAAAAAACCTTAACATTCATAAATAACGGGAATTGCTTTACCCGTCGTGGTAACTCCTTTACATTATTTTCACTCGCCGTCCCGTGTAATCCCTGAAATGTCCCTTACTTATCTGGACCAAATTCAACGCATGAACTTCACATGAAGCTTGACTCAATTGCTAGTAGTGAGTCGCGTCGAGTGCTCAGTTTAGTCGATTCTTTGACGGCGTCAGCGAATCTCTGGGAAATATTTTAGAATTAAAGGGAGGCGCGGCGCTACGATAGACCAGCGGGTCTCACCGCACAGTGCTCGCACACAAAGCAATGCGCACGTCATTTGAATTTATATTTTTGATGATTTTCTTTTCCTTAACTGTTTTCATTGGAGAAAACTGGTGTTTTGCGTCCAAAAACATGTTGTTTGTGGAAAGCAAGTCGGTTATTGCTTTTAGGCATCATTTATCGACTAGTAAAACTTCGTTTTAGGCAGTTCTATTCCGCAATAAATAACACCCAAAAAATTTAAATTTTACATTTTCCCTGATCCGCTTTCATCAAAAACGTTGAGCTGACAGGATCGCAAGTTGATAAAAATCCACTATTATTACTTTTTCCATAGTGTTGCTTTAATTTATAGGCCACATTTTGAGAACGAAGTTGCCAAATCTCGTCCTCGGGGAGCATTTCCTCAAATTTTAAGAAGTATTATAATGTATTCCCGAACAATTGGGACTTATGACGCTCCAATGTCCGCAGTTTTTTTACTGCGGAACATCGGAGCGTTGTAAAAAAAAAGATGAATTCAAAATGTGTCGAGTAGATAATATTTTGACATAATTTACAAAATTTGCGCACGGAAATAAGCGAAAAATAAATTAGGATTTGAAAAAAAAAGTTCATTATGCATAAATATATATAGAATATAAATACAGTTGTGACATGAAAACTTAAGACCCCGCTCACTTTTTTAAAGTTCATACTGTATTCATCTCTGCGAGACCACATGTCTAGCATTTCACGAACAAGTAATAGAAGGGCGGGTCTTGAATTTTTCATGTCAAATCTCATAGATTTTATCACAGAAACCAGAACCACGGACAACCCAAATCAGATTATGAACACAAACAATTTCTCAAGACTTTTCGTAAGTACATATTTGGATATTTCGAGACATTTCGCAACCTTTCAGAACATGAGAATTTTGGAAATTAATAAATTAAGTAATTAGATTTAACCGTAAATAATCAAAAATCAAATTCAATCACCGCTCTTGCTGAAGCTGATGCATCAACAAAAGATCCTCCTGTGACGGCTCGTAAATTCGGCTAATGATAATTTTGTCTTTGAAAAGTTTGGCGAACAGTAGATAATTGGCAAACATGAGCAAAACAAACGTGACAATGTGCTGCCAGTCGTTGGTAAGCACCAGCATCCAGAATTGCATGAAAATTAGCAAGAGCTCGAATGCGCACATGATGTTTATCAGGTTGTTTGGCTTTCGGAGGACTTTCTGAAAAAAAGATGATCGTTTTTGCTGATTTGTGAGCGAAGAAAGTGCGCTCCGTCGCACTTAGTAATTTATAGGTCATTTTTCCGTTTTTTTTAATGGTTTTCTTACGTTTTTCTCTAAAAAATCGTTACGTGGTAGAGCAAATTTCGAAATTATTTTTATCTATGTTGCCCAATTTTAAGAAAGTCGTCTTCGAAAATTTTAAAATGTTTTCAATGTTGGCAAAAAAATGACAAATGCGCGAAGCCTTGAAAAATTCTCCAATGGACCTGAAATTTCGGGAAATTAGGTAAAAAATACTCCTGGATATGGCCAGAAAATTTTGGACCAAAATATCGTTTTAGAACTTTTTTTTTAGAAAAATCACTATTTTGGTCCAAAATTTCAGGCAAATCGGAGCATTTTCCGAATTTTCGCGCAGTTTTTGCCATTTCGTGAATAACCCCATTAGACAAAAACCTTCCTAATTTGCGTTTTTTGGCAGAAACAAAACTTTTTGAATATTTAGTCAAACAGAAAAAAAAATTCAAAAAAATCGCCCGTTCATGAAATTCCTTTTTCAATTTTTCCGTCATTCCTACATACTTCCACCAGTTTCTTACTGTTTTTGCTCAAAAATGAATGATTTTTGAAAAAAAAAAAACTATTTTTCCGTTATTTCTTGGCCATTGTAGCACACTTTTAAAGGGTACCTCTAATTAAAGGGCAGCCTCCAATAGAAGGGCATGTAAACAAGGAATTTGAAAAATAGGCCGGCAGTCTCTTTCCCGGTTTTTAAAGACAAGTCAATGGCATCTTTTTTTGTCAATTGATGGCGTGTTTCTTCCTTGAAATATTTTTTCTCACCATTTGCATTTTTCAGTCATATTTCTCTGTTTAAACGCAGATTTCGCCTGGTTTTGAAGTTCTATTTTTGGTTTTTTTTTTTTTGCTTTGAAAAATAAGCCGGCAGCCTCTAAATGCCCGGCATCCAACCAAGAGGTTCGGAAAATAAGCCGAAATGCCGGGCAAATAGAGAAAATAAATACGGTAGATTTTCGTCATTCTCATTCTTCAACAATTTCCTCACGAGAAAAAAAAACCTACAAAAAACGTATTGTGTCGCACACTTTCCGGATGAGCAGCAACTGTGCGGATCAAACTCGACGCTTTCGCTCTATAGCATCGTCCATCAGGCATTTGAACGGTTTCTCCGTCATTGTAAAGACAGTATTGGTTCCATGGACTTGGCGCGGAACTGCAACAACAACAGACGATATTTTACGGTATTTTATAGAAAACGAGAAAAAAAAAGATTTCGATTGGCCTGAAAGTTTGGGAAATAAAAAAATAAAATGAAAAGTTCAGAAAATTTTGAACCACAAAATCGATTTCAACAATTTTCAGAAAAATCGTTATTTCCTATTTGGAAAATAAAAAATATGGCACTCAAACTAACTTCATACTGGCCATGTGACCAATTCTAGGGCCCTCAATTTGATGCCATGAACCAAGATGAATGGCAGCGCGATGCAGAAGATCCAGGTAATTGAGTGGACAAAGGTAGGAAATGTACAGCGAAAAAGCGGTCAGTCCGACCACCAAACCCAATTGGCACTCCCAAAACTCATTGATCAGAATTGTTTGGGGAATTCCTTGGCTGGTTTTGAACTGGAATAAAATAATAAAAATAAAGAAACTTTGGGAAATAACGTCAAAAAATGCTCCCAGTTGGCCCGGAATATCGATTTTTTGCAAAATGTTTGAAAATCGATATTTTGGTCTGAAATTTTCTGCGAATGTCAGGGAGCATTTTTGACATTATTTCCCAAAGTTTCAGGCAAATCCAAGAATTCTCCAAATTTTCGCTGAATTTTTTGCATTTTTTGCTATTTCGTGATCAACCCCATTATAGGGGTCAAGGACGTTTCGAAAGTGGACTTTTCGAAGGTTTTTCTGGATTTTGTCGACGCGGTGTTTTACACAATCATTTTAAAAAGCTTTGTGAGGAAAATTCCTCAAACACCGCGTCGACAAAAACCAGAAAAACCTTCGAAACGTCACACTTTCAAAACGTCCGAGAGCCCATTATGCCGCGTCCAAAGTTCCACAAAAAATCCCAGAAAAAACAGGCGGTGACAGTTGAAACCGGTGTTACCGTAGTTCCTTCGCTGCGAGACCTTCTGTGTTTGAACTTGAATTTTCCCGCAAAAAAAGAAAAAATTGAGCAACTGTGGGAAAATTCAAGTTTCAACATAGAAGGTCTCGCAGCGAAGAAACTACGGTAACACCGCTTTCAACTGTCACCACCTGTTTTTTCTGAGATTTTTTGTGGAACTTTGGACTGCAAAAAACTCCTGATTTCAGGAATTTTTTGAACTTTGGACGCGGCATTATAGAACCTTACCGGTACAAAAATGCAGGGAAGAATAATACTGAAAAATGACGTCGAAACACCGGCAAACACGCTTTTTTTAAGACGTAGAACCAAATCATTGATTAGAACACTGATTTCTTCTCTAATCTGAATGGGATTGTCACTGCACATGTGCAAAACTGAGTCCAGATCGATTTGGGTTTGAGGAGCATCTACCAAACGGTCGAGGATCTGGAAAGTATCGCTGCGCGATCATATGGAACAAAAATTAAAATTCCAATACCTCTGAAACCTCGGTTCCTTCCTTCCTCCATACTCCAATCAGGTCCCGGAATTTTCGCAACCATGCGACAATTTCAGAATGAAAAATGAACACGTAAAGGATGACTCTGCAAGTGTTCATAAATACTTTCTGATTCATGATTTTATGAGAACTAACGGGAACCAAATCCAGAGAACCGATCTACTCGGAAAATCAGTGCAAACCCTGTTGAAGCTGAACAAAAAACTGGTAATAATCAGCGTCGTGACTGGAGTCTTAATGGCAGCATACTCGACGACCATAAGGCTGGATTGAATAAACTGTGTCTGGTTCGTGGAAATAGTGGAAACCACTTCAGTTATCTTTAAATTATAGGATTAATAAATACAATATTATTTAGCATGGCTACATTACCGTTTTCCAGAAGCATACAGTAACTCTCCATCCTAAAAGTAAACCGACACAGGAGAGAAAATATGGATTTATCAAGTGGAATTTCTGAAGTAATAGATAACTATATAAAGTTGCAGCGATAATTTGTTTTGCTCTCCTTTTTTTAAAACTTACCAGTGAATAATGCCAGTATGATTTAGGCAGCCACCATAAAGTTTTATAAATGTTCAAATATTGGAGAAACAAAGCCAGAACAGAATACAAAAAGAGTGTGCATTCAAAGAATAGCTCTCCTTGAGTGAACTGCATATCAGGCCAAATAGGATGTACTGATAACATGACACCGCTTGTTTTCACAGTTGCCGCCGTGATTAGATTGGGAGGTGGTGCAGGTCCTCGTTTTCGAGGAGCCATTTTTCCTAAACCTGAATGGCAAATTTCTTTACAATTTTAATTATTTTGAGGAATGAAAACTATTGTGTGGAATTTGCTCCTAAAATGGTACAAGAGGATAATGTGAGATAGGGCACGGTGTGAAAACTTTGTGTTTACTATGGGGTTATTATCGGAACCAGCAAAAAAGCAAAAATAGAAAAACCAGCAAAAAATTCAGCGAAAATTCGGATAATGCTCCGATCGATGTGAAACTTTGTGAAATCATTTAAAAAATACTTCCGGTCATTCCCTGCAATTTTCAGACCAAAATACCGATTTTGAAAATCTTCAGAAATAAAAATCGATTTTTTTAAATCAATATTTCGGTTTGAAATTTTCTGGGAATATCCGAGAGTATTTTTTTTTATTATCGGCCCGCCACGTCGGTCAAACGCGCTTCGCTGAACTCAATACTACGTGGATTTCATTTTGGTTTCCAAATTATTTTATTTCACGTTGAATTTACTCGTGAAATGAAAAAATTTGGAAACCAAAATAAAATCCACGTAGTATTGAGTTCAGCGGAGCGCGTTTGACCATTTTGGCGGGCCGACAATATCTCTAAAAGTTTCAGACCGATCGGAGCATTCTCCGCATTTTAGCTGGTTTCGAGAATAACCCCATAATAAATACAAAGTTTTCACACCGTGCCCTATCTCGAAAACAGAAATACGAAATGAAATTTTTAACGTGATCTGGAATTTGGAAGGAAGATATCAGTTGCACGGAATGGTAATTTTGAATTCCCGATAGAAAAAACAGTTCCGTGCAACTCTACCTACGTCCGACAAAAAAGTATATTTTCACCACTTCCCCGAGTTCACCAAGTTTAGAATGAGCGCAGTCTCCCACAATTGTGCAGATACAATGGCAAATAAGTTTCCTGACAAGAAACGTAAACTGCCATGTTTCATGTATCAATGGAAACTGGACCAAATTTCAAATGCATAAAAACAGATTATCTTAACAAGTTTATTGAACAAACAAAAAGACTTATTGCGCTGGTGGTGCACCGCGACCGAATCCGGCTCTGTAAACTTGCGCTCCTCCTGGTCCAGCATCAGTGACCTTCTCGGTTCTGTAGGCGTCACGGTCTCCCTTCTCTCCCTGGGCTGCAAAACAAAAACATAAAAGATTAAATAAATGCAAGGAAACATTTTTCCTGATGAAGTGACAATTCGAGTTAAACTGGGAGACGAAAAATCTTTATTTCTTCGAATGAAAATGTGGTTTCGAGTATCAGTCCCCCATAAATTCATTATAAATGAAAACTCACCGGCGCGTGGAGCTCTATCTTCGGTTGGGACTCGGATCTCTCTTGGCTTGGTCTTGATGGTGGCTGGAACGATCTCAGCTGGAAGAGCCAAGTATTCGCGGAGGTACGAGATTCCGGCGTCGGTGAGGTACCAGTAGTAGTGGCGCCATGCGAATTGCTCCTTGACGAGCTCGCGGGAAGCAAGAGACTGAAATTCGAAAAATAGACTTATCGAACCGCAAATGTTTGTTTTTATCTCACCTTCAAAGTCTTGATGACCTCAAGATTCGTCACTCCCTCGATGTTTGGGTGAGTCTTGGCGTTGAAGTCCTTCTTGGCGACGGTCACGCCCTCATTGAAAAGGTACTCATAAATGAGCTTAGTGTGACTTTTTGGAATAAACATATTGTCCGCAAGTTCTGGAAAGTACACATCGTGAGAAAAGCCGTTCACGACGAACTAGAAATTACGATTAGTTCAACTTTCATTTGGGCTATTCATGAGAAAAAAAATACTTTTTTTCGAATTTAAAGAACAAACACGCGTTTTAACGAAAAATTCTCCATGAAAATGCAACCATAAACAACAAAAATAACTTTTTTGGCATGAATTAACCTCTAAGAATAATTTGCTCATCGATTTACGGTAAAAGGAAAATTAAAAAACGAAAAAAGGCCAGAAAAATTGAAATCTTTTTGGCGTGAGTTTCATAGGGGCACACACGCAGAAATCTTCGGCTGGAATGCATAGTGGACACAGCTCGAACGATTGTTACCGTACATTTGCTGCGTGTGTACCCCTATAGTTGTACATTGAAGAGACTCAAAAATTTTCTTTTCCGTTTTTTTCGTTTTCATGAGGGCCTATCCTCGAATTTTTAAAAATCGATGAAATTTTTGCTATTTTCCCGTTGAAATACGTATTTAATTACAGATTTGTCAAGCGTGGGGTTTTCACAATGAAAGTTGAAACCTGTGTCTACTCGGGATACAAAATCCATCCAGGACATGGAAAGCGACTTGTTCGCACCGATGGAAAGGTAAGTCGTTTCTTGAGAAATCGGGGGAAAATTAAAAAAAAAAAACTTCATTTGTAGGTTCAAATCTTCCTCAGCGCCAAGTGCCTGAAGGGAGCCAAGCTTCGCCGTAATCCACGTGACATCAGATGGACCGTCCTCTACAGAATCAAGAACAAGAAGGGAACCCATGGACAAGAGCAGGTCCAGAGAAAGAAGACCAAGAAGTCCGTGCAGGTCGTCAACCGCGCCGTCGCTGGACTTTCCCTCGAAGCTCTTCTTGCCAAGAGAAACCAGACTGAGGACTTCCGTCGTCAACAGCGTGAGCAGGCCGCTAAGGTTGCCAAGGATGCCAACAAGGCTGCCCGTGCCGCCAAGCAAGCCGCTAACAAGGTAAGAATTTAAAATATTTCCCCCCAAAGCACGCTATTAGAACTTTCAAGATATTTCGTAATCTTGTAGGTGTCGAAGTCGTGCAAAATAAAAAGCAAAACGATAATTTGATGCATGTTGGTCTTATTCTCAAGTTCTTTGGGAATCTCGCCCTGTGTCAATTATTCACTGCGACATTTAATATTATAGAATTTCTTACATAAAAGTTTATTTCAGGAAAAGAAGGCCTCCCAACCGAAACAACAGCAGAAGAGCGCCAAGAACGTGAAGGCTGCTGCCCCAAGAGTTGGAGGAAAGCGATAAACGTTTTTATTATTTTTGTTCATAATGAAAATTGTTATCCGTTACTGTTAAAGCTATTTTCAGTTGAAGGGTTATGTTCTAAAAATTTATCGCTGGGCTCTAGGGCAATCTTTCGGCGACTTTTACGCTTTCTTATTTTGAGCCTTGTTTTATTCTAATTCGAATATTTTGGTGGGCCGAAAATAGCTTTCTATTATTTTAATTCGTAGTTTTCATTTGTGGAATATGTGATTTCATGCTGAATCCATATTCTGTTTTCAATCGAGTTGCAGCATGAGAACGAGAGATAAAAAGACTGCTTCTCTTCGAATCGAACTGTGTTTGCATGGTCGCGCGGAAAAAGTGGGCGGAGTCACGAGTTCTCATGTCGCAATTCGATTGAAAAAAACAATAAATAGGAAAAAATTATTCAAAAATTGCTAATTTTCGTGTGATGGAGATGGGAGACGAAATCCAGTTTCCTGTCATTTTCCAGTTTCATGTTTCGGCCTCTGGAAAATTTCACTGCGCATTAAAGCTTTTCTTCCAAGCTATTACCTATTCCTCGATTCGAGATACCTCGTCAAATAATGCGCATGCGGGTCTCGCAACGGCGCTCTGTGCACGCTTGTTGATTTACGCCCGAAATTGAATTTTTCTGTTTTGAAATTCGTAAATCCACAAGTTTGAATGGATTTGCGAAAATTCAAACCCATTTTTACTTAAATGTTACACGCACTCTTAAAAATTGAAGAAAAACTTAACAAATAAAAGATTCGGCTGCATTCGCCGGTGCAACTTGACCATTACACCGTTCGCCCGTTTTAAATATGCCCCCTGTGTTTGAAAATTTTTCGCCAAGTTTCGTGTTAATCTGTCCAGTATGAGTTGAGAAAACGCTGGTGACATGGATACAGACAGACAGTGTCACACTTTCCGCCTTCCGTCAGAATTTATTTTCTTCCGCCTTCCGGCAAAAATCAATTTCGAAAAAAAAATATTTTGGCTATGCTGAGGCAAGGGAGACGCAGGCTGTGAGATGGGAAAGTGAGAGAGTGCGTATTCTGAAAGAGACGGCAGGCGCGTGAGGAAATTTCTGCACATTTACAAAAAAAGGATCTCGAGATGAGATGAGCGCAAATCTATAAATTTCTGTAATTTATTTTTGCATGCAAGATCTTTTTTTTTTGGGCCTAAATATGTATGCAAATGAATTTTCCTGCCATTTTATTCCTGTGCAAACCTACAGTTCACGGCACCCAGCCTTCCAAAATTTTTTCTATCTGGCGCATTTTTTAAATCCTAAGGCTCGGTCATTTTCTGACAAAAAGTCTTCGTTTTTGGATTAAAATGATGGTGTCATCCTGAATAATCAGAATATGATTCGAATTTCTCAAAAAAGTAATTTTTCGAGTGAAAAAATAATTTCATTATTCGACGAACTTGGTGGCTCATTGGAAGATTGGGGAGGCGTGCAGTTTAATGCAGGAAAATTAATTAAAATGCAGATTTGAATAGGGCTCTTTATTGTTAGGAGCCACACCCACGTTTTTGCTCATAAATTTTTTTTTCGCCCACCCTACAAGCGCCCTATTGCATTCTCTGCGTCTCCACAGTGGCGTTCTTCCAAGTTTAGCTATTGTTGGCCCGCCAAAATGGTCAAACGCGCTCCGCTGAACTCAGTACTACGTGGATTTCATTTTGGTCTCCAAATTATTTCATTTCACGTGTAAATTCAACGTGAAATGAAATAATTTGGAAACCAAAATGAAATCCACGTAGTACTGAGTTCAGCGGAGCGCGTTTGATCATTATGGCGGGTCGACAATAAAAACATGAAAAAACGGAGACGGGAGAATTGGTGTCCGAAACACGCCACGCCCCAAAAGTGGGTGTGGTTTTAAAGTTTTCATGTCGCAACTCTATTTTCTCAATTTTCCAGATAATACCCCACAAATCAAATCACATGAACAATGAATGAGCAGCAATCACGCCGAGTTCAAAAACTGATGAAAGTGAACATGAAGTCAGAACATCCTCCAGAACTGATCATAAAGTTTGTGAATGATTCAATCATGCTAGATAGCCGAATCAATGGAATGTCAGATAAGGTATTGGAGACAATATGGACTGAAAATAAGAACTGATTCAGGAAGTAATTGACGTGTTAATCGCAAAGGAGGAGCACGAGGCAAAGTCGGTCGGTGTCATGTTCCATATTCTTACTTGTGGTGAAAATCAGGAATTGTTTTCTAGGGTAAGAGTTTTTTTTTGGATGGGAATTGAGTTTTCTCTTCAATTCTAAATACATTTTTTTTAATGGACCTATTGTCGGCCCGCCAAAATGGTCAAACGCGCTCCGCTGAACTCAATACTACGTGGATTTTATTTTGGTTTCCAAATTATTTCATTTCACGTGTAAATTCAACGTGAAATGAAATAATTTGGAAACCAAAATGAAATCCACGTAGTACTGAGTTCAGCGGAGCGCGTTTGACTGACGTGGCGGGCCGATAATATTCATAGGATTCGTTTTTTGACATAGGAAAAAAAAACAAAAACAAACAAAAAAACATTTTTTTTTCTTTTTTTCTTCCTATGAATAGGTCCATAACCGTCACGAAACGATTCCCTATTTCTGGTCATTTGAGGTAAATATCGCAGCAATTAAAAAAAAAAACGCGAAAAAATCATTCAAAAACATTTATTTCTTGTTTTTTTTGTATCTGAAAGGTGGAAAAATCAGAGAAACTCACGAAAAGAAGTGGAAATTTTGTGAATAGAGGAAGTACGGAAATAGCAAAAATCAGATTTTTCCCTTTTGTAATCCAAGGTTTTAAGACCGTTTTTCCATTTTAAGTAACCCCCAAAAAATGTTTCAACCCATTTAGATGATCCGATATATAAATGGAGGAGGAGTCGACTATTGGCACACAATTCTATGCAATATGAATATGGCCTTGTTTGGTACGTTACGTTTTACAGTGGATACATGGCGTTGCAAAGGAACATCTCGCGCCTAATCGGCGCCCAAGCGAGAAATAGTCATTTTAGGCGACGCCGAAAATTTCCAATTTTTTAGAATCTATTTTTATTTTTTAACATTTTTATTCATATAGCTTTGGCACATTTTTGTTATATTAAAATCTGTTTTCCAGAACTATGGACATTTATCCACTGGACCTGCAAAGAACAACTGATGCGCCTGATCCGAGAAGGTGTCCGACAGAATGTGAAACAAATCGAAAACGTTGTCATGAGCGCATTCCGAACCACAATAAGCTCCAGTGATTTTGTTACTAAAACACGAATTCTAAACTATGTAATAATGGCGAATTTGAGCCGTTTTCTAAATTGTTACTTGTCTTCCAGCTCTCCTCCATAATCCGCGAGCACGACATGTGGTTCAAGTCACAAAAATCCTGCTCAGCGCTGGTTTCAACTATCCTCACTTCGGTGTCCCACGCCATCGTCTCAAGCCCAGCTCCATTGACAAAAGACGATGTTTTTCGGGAAAACATGACGAATTTTGTGCATTTTGTCATTAAGTCAGTGTTTTTGAAGGGGTTATTTATGAAATACAGCAATAAGATATACAATTCCACTTTTTTGACTATAACTTTCGAATGCACATGTACCGTAATGTTGTTGACAAGCTCCCAAAATGGATTTATTTAATTTGGAAAACCTCAGTTTTCATCCTTTTCTGAAGATAAATGGGATTATTCACAGAACCAGCAAAAAAAAGCAAAAAATAGAAAAAACCAGCAAAAAATTCAGCGAAAATTCGGCTCCGATCGATCTGAAACTTTGGGAAATCATTTAAAAGATACTTCCGGTCATTCCCTGAAAATTTCAGACCAAAATATCGATTTTTATTTCGGAAAATTTTCAAAATCGATATTTTGGTCTGAAATTTTCAGGGAATGTCCGAGAGTATTTTTTAAATGATCTCTCAAAGTTTCAGACCGATCGGAGCATCCTCCCAATTTTCGCTGAATTTTTGCTGGTTTTTTCTATTTTTTGCTTTTTTTGCTGGTTTCGACAACCCCAAAAGTATTTGAACTAAAAGTATGATTTTAGTTGAGTTTTGGTTCATCGTATCATTTTCAGCTAACAAGGGAAGTCTTTTCACAAACCATATTGGAATTCTCTGAAACTTGGTGGGCTAATAGAACCTATCTCTGGCTACAGCGTCAAAAAAATTTAGCTGCCGAACTTCAAAAATAAGCTCAAAAAGTTGCTCCAAAGTTCCGGCTCCCCCCTCCGGCACTTCTCTCGTTTTTATCACGACCCTCCAGAGGTGATGAAACCAACGAAAGGGAGGCGCAGTGGTAGAGTGTGGGGCAGCAGGAGAAAGGTCACGGGTTCGAATCCTCATGTGGTAAAAATTTTTTTTTTTCTATAAGTATGGGAAAAAGTGGTGGGACCAAAAACATATGTTTTTTTGGGTGAGAAAAAATTTTTTAACTTTTTTTGATTTCTTTTTTGACAATGTGACGTAGGCAATACTTTTTTTTTGGTTTTTTGTAGAGTCGCGGAGGCGAAGAAGGTTTTTGGACGGAGCTACCCCAAGGCAGAACGTTCCCGCATCAGAACTGTCCCGAAGCAGAACCGTGAAACAGAAATTTTTTCTCACCCTCACCATCAAAAAAATAAATTTTTTCTCACCCAAAAAAACATATTTTTTTGGTCCCACCCCTGTTTCCCACACTTATAAAAAATATCAAAAAAAAATTTACCACAAGAGGGTTCGAACCCGTGACCTTTTTCCTGCTGCCCCCCACTCTGCCACTGCGCCTCCCTTTCGTTAATTTTTTCACCTCTGGAGGGTCGTGATAAAAACGAGAGAAGTGCCGGAGGGGGGAACCGGAACTTTGGAGCAACTTTTTGAGCTTATTTTTGAAGTTCGGCAGATAAATTTTTTTGACGCTGTAGCCAGAGATAGGTTCTATTAGCCCACCAAGTTTCAGAGAATTCCAATATGGTTTGTGAAAAGACTTCCCTTGTAAGTTACAGCACTTTAAGTATAAGGGTCCCATGAGCAAATCGGATGCCACATTTATTGAAAATCAAAAAAAAACCCGAACAAATTAATTAAGAAAAATCGTATAAAACCGTTAAAAAAAACAACGTTTAATGGGTTATGCACGAAATGGCAAAAACAAGGCAAAAAACTGCACGAAAACTCGGAAAATGCTCTGATTGACCTGAAATTTTGGAAAATAAGAGCAATACTACTCTTGCATATTTATGTTCAGAAAGTTTTGGACCGAAATATCGATTTTAAAAAATTTATTTTGTTCGGAAAGTTTTTAAAATCGATATTTCGGTCCAAAATTTTCTGAGCATATCCAGGGGTATTTTTGCCTTTAAATCCCAAAGTTTCAGGTCAATCGAAGCATTTTCTGAGTTGTCGCGCAGTTTTTGCCAATTATTTGCCATTTCGTCGGTTTTTTTTTTTTGATTTTCAATAAATGTTGCATCCGCCCTTGCTCACGGGACCCGTCCGATGAACCCGAACCTCAACTAAAATCATACCTTTATTTTTTATACCTTATTTTGAAAACCAATATAGAGTTCTGGCAAAAATACCATTTTTAGGGTCAAAAATTTTGTCATCTGAAATTATTGAAATGTCGGAAAATTTTAGATTTGATTGAACCCACTGTGGCAGGGAGCTTGTCAATAACATTACGGAACATGTTCATGCAAAATTTATAGTCAAAAATGGGGAATTGTATATACACTTGGAGGAAACTTCCCCAACTGCCGCTGTTTTGTTTATAACCCTATAACAAAAAAAAAATATTTTTTTTAATTACAGAACCCGAAAACCAGACTGTGCAACTCTTGGCCGTGATTTCCTGCTAATTCTCATCAAATTAGGCAAACTACCACAAATAGAAGACATTTGGAAAGATCTCGCCCAAAATCCGAGCTCCTACGGCGTTTCTGGCATAGCAGATTACATGTCTAAACCAAACATGCTTCAGCAACTCCGACTAAGTGTTGAACTGATGCGAAGGATCGAGTTTATGGTGCATCACGGCGGAAAGAACCTTCAAATTTACTTCTCCTGGCTCACGAACAAGTTTTTGCGCTCTAATGATGGTGTCGGCGTGCGCGCGGAGTGTGTTCGATTCCTTATGTCAATGCAGTTGGATCCGGCGAAATTGCCCGCTATTGTGTTTGAAAATAGGGTTCAACTACTGCATTTGCTTATTGCGACATGTCAGGTACGAAAATTGGGAGAAATGCTTCGATTGGTCTGAAAACTTGGAAAATGTGGATTTAAAAAACAAAAATCCGGTTCAAACGAGATCATCAGCGGCTCCGCGACATTTCGAAACCAGACATCTTGAAACCGCGCTAACAGGGGAGATGAAAAGTGGAATAGTGAGTCAAAAAAAAATGCAGAATTAAATGAAAAAAAAAGAATCAAAATGTGCACAAGTGTCAGTTCGTCAAAAAACATTGCTTCCCGCAGCAGTTTTTCCTAGAAATAAATGGGTTTTTATTGTTAGTACATTAGAAGCGAGAAAGGTTTCAATAGAAAACAAAATTGAGTAAAATAAAATTTTAAAATGAATATGGAGATGAACTTTTTTGTCATTTTATTCATACGCAAACCTACATTTAAATACAGGATAATGCAGATTAATTTATGAAATTTAATTAAAATGTAGGTTTGCATTGGAATAAACTGGCAGAATCCATCTGCATAGGCCCATAATCATTTAAAAATTGAATTTCACTTAATTTTTATCTATTGAAAAGAGAATATTTTTGTTTTTTGGTCGCATGAAATATTAAAAAAAAAAACAGTTTATTTCTAGGAAAAACTGCTGCGGGAAACAATGTTTTTTGACAAACTGTCATTTTTCCACCTTTTGATTCTTTTTTTCATTTAATTCTGAAATTTTTTTTTTTTGGAATTACTATTTCACTTTTCATCTCCCCTGTTATCGCAGATTCGAGATGTCTGCTTTCGAGATGTCGCGGAGCCTCATCAGCTACATCGAAACGTAAAAAAATGAAACCCCGCCCACTTTTGCTCCGGAACACAAAATTTCAGTGTTATTTGAAAGTTCGCGGGCAAAAAAAGGCGGGCAGGGTTTCATAGTTGCATTTTTAGTGCAACATCAAAATCCAATTGCAGCCTGGTCCCGATCAACAATGGCTCAAACTTTGCCTATTCCTAGACTGGTTTGGATGCGATGAACGGACGCCAATGAACTTTAACAACATCGACGTGCCTCTAAACGTCATTAGACACTCCCTATTCCTCCAGGCTCCACCTCCACATCAAAGCTCTCTGATTCAAGGCTCTCATTGCTCTCACTTTGCCAACTCTCTTCTCGAATTTGTCTGCAAAAGTGTCGACGTTATTTTGCCCATCATTGCGCCGCAGATCCGAAAAAACGTGAACAACGCGATGAGAGGCTGTCGCGATAGAATGCAACACAATTTTTCACAAATACTGGACAATCATAAAATCGATAGACGAGTGACGGATTTGTTGCGAAGTGTTTTCCCGGACCTTGTCAGAAATTCGTAGGGCACACATTTTTTGTTTTTTTTTGTTGCTTTTATGTATTAAGATACACATTTTCAGAAGCAGTGTTCTAACCACAGCACCAGCAAAACAGAAGAAAAGGATAGTCGAAGAAAAAAGTACAGTACCTCCTCCTCAGGAAACAGACGAAGCGGTGAGAGTTCTTCCATCGACAGAAAAGAATTTAGAGAAGAAAAACGAAAAAGCGAGAATTCGAAAAGAAAAAGAGCAAGATGAGAATGAAAACGACCTGAATACGTCGATGAAACTGCTAAAAGGAGAATTAAAAGAGAAAATGGAAGTTTTTCGTAATCAATGGAAGGAATCGGATGAGAATGCGGACAAGTGTGAAGCCCTCGAAAATATACTGAACACAATTCTGAACAGCGACGAGAATTTGGACGATACGCAGCAAGAACTGGCCGCGCAGTGTCTGCTCGGAATTATGGGCTCAGTGGTGGTCGATGAGAAGTCTCTGCTGCCGGAGAATGAAAAGGATTTTTCCGACTCATTCACACATCCGATTTATTATTTTTTGAGGATTTTGTGGTGAGTGAACTATTATCGGTATACCGCGCTGCGAATTCGCTCCAATCGAACAGCACAGTTTGTAGTGAGATCTCTCAATTTTCTGCACTCTATCGTCGCCAACATGGCCCAGTGCGAATGGAGCGAATTTACAGCGTGTTAGACCCTACAAAAATGCAATTGCGCCCTATTGCATTCTCTGCGTCTCCACAGTGGCATTCTACGCAAAGATTAACTAAACGCGTGCAAAATAGAGAGGGCGAAAAATCTCTTCGAAAAATTGGTTGAAAAATAAAAATTTCCAAAAGGAGTACACGAGGTGTGACCGTTGGCCTAGAAAAACAAATCTCTTACACTTTTTATGCCGATCCACGGTGTCCAGGATTGGAAATGTGGGCGGAGCCTAATTTGCTGGCGCACTTTCGGTGCTTGTGCATCTTTCGGCTCTCGAATATTTATTTATTTATTATTATTATTTTTCCCTGTTTTTCTTTGTAAAATGTATGTATTGTATTTTTTAATACCATAAAATTGCCCAAACTTCAATTTTCGTAAAGAGTTATCCTGCAAAAACACCAAAAAACTCACTTTTTTAGGTCCGCAATGCTAAAAACGATTATTACGAAATGGTGGCTGAACCAAATTCGAGGCTTCCAAAATTTCTAAGGGCCTCAGCTATAATTCAGTTGGAGCACATTTGGGAAAAATTTAGAATTCATGCTTTTTTCCCGAAAAACACAAAAAAAATGCCTCAAATTTTGAATTTCTCTCGAAAAATCCAGTGGAGCGCGTTTGCTTCTGTGAATGATTTCGAGTCAAATTCGGGGCAAAAAAATAGTCAAAAACTGAGAACAAGCCCCGCCCCTTTGCAATTCCGCGGTGTATGCAGAAAAACGGCTCTCTGAAGTTTCAAAAGTGGAAAATTTTTCAACAAAAAAAAAAGAACAGAGGAATAGCTCCACCCTTTTGCAGTGCTGCGGCACTGATTTTTCGGCTCCCGGACGTTTCGAAAATGTTTCTGCACTTTGCTGTCGCGGTGTTTGCAGACAATCTTTTTTTTCAAAGATTTTTATGGAATTTTCTTTCAAAATCTTTAAAAAAAAGATAGTGCACAAACACCGCGACGACAAAATGCAGAACAATTTTTGAAACGTCACACTTTCGAAAAGTCCGAGAGCCGAAAAAACAGTGCAGCAGCCCGGAAAAGGGGGCGCAGCTTGTTCATCGGTTTTCGAAAAAATTTCAGGTTATCATGATTTCCCAAAAAATGGAAAAAAAAGAAGACAATTTCGAGAAAATTGATTTTCTAAAAGTTGCGGTCGTCGGTTTTCTAGTTTTCTAGGCCACACCTCGTGTACTCCTTTTGGAAGTTGTCTTCCAATTTTTTTTGGACATAAAGTTCGCTAAAAATCATTAAAATCGGGAGTTTTTGTGCGATTTTCAATCACTTTTCCCAACATTTTGGGCACTTTTTTCAATTCATTAACAGTTCTGGTTTTCGGGTTTTCGGTTTTTTTTTGTCATGTTTTTGCCACGGTAAACTGTTTTTTTTCTGGCTTAAATTAGTTTTCTGTGATCGAAAGGCTTCAAAAAGCCACACGAGATTCTACCGATAAGAAAGTGCGCTCCGTTGAACTCAGCGGGAAAAAAAAAATCTTTAAGCAGTGCCAATTCACATATTTCGAAACGAATTTTTATGGCAGTGAGCGTGTAACACGCGACGCAACCGCAGCGTGTGAGCGTAGGCGACAAAAACTCTTATTTAAAAAGATATACAGTCGCCAGAACCTTGTGAATTCATTGTGGCAGGTTTTTATCATTCCAAAGCGAGTCTGAAAATACCAGACCGATTGGATCATTTTCCGAGAATTAAAACTTGTCAGTCAATCAAGCCCGTTTCATTTCTCGGCCGCGGCCATTTCCGGTCTCGCAGCGAAAGAGGAGACGTAGAGAAAAATGAACAGCATTTGCGACTGACAACACCTTTTTAGGCTCTCGGACGTTTCGAAAGTAGACATTTCGAAAGTGTGACGTTTCGAAAGTGGACTTTTCGAAGGTTTTTCTGGATTTTTTCGTCGCGGTGTTTGAGGAATTTTCCTTAAAAGGCTTTTTAAAATGATTGTGTGAAACATCGCGTCGGCAAAATCCAGAAAAACCTTCGGAAAGTCCACTTTCGAAACGTCCGAGAGCCCTTTTTTAAATGCATCATTCCAGCTATCCACCAGACGACGATGATTCTGCCAGTGAAATTATGACGAATCTGATGAGCGCGATGCGAGAAAAAGACTCGACACTCACCTATGTATTCCTATATTTTATCAAAGGCACTGGAACGCGACTAAAAGACTGTATAGAGTGCTACAGAGAGGTTGCCCGAGTCAGCGATAGAGGTGTCGATGAGATGCTAGCGTCTGATCTACAAATGTGCGCTATCAATGATAGCCGACTCTTCGCCTATCTGTTGCCGTTTGTTTTCTCGCATTTTGAAGAGGATGTCATGCAAAGTCCGGAACTGCTGCAAACGTTGTGTTCGAACTTGGATGCGGTGCAGTTGAGATCGTTTGTTAGTGATGTTATTAGGTTAGTCGGAAAGTCGGATACAGCATGTACATAAATTTACCTCGGGAAAGTGCGGAGTTTTGGGCTATTTGCCGTCGATTTCAGGGCGTGGGTTAATGCATGAGGAATTTGTTTAAAATCGACGGCTAATAGCCGTTTTCGAAGACTTACTTCCGAACAGGGGTGGGACCAAAAAAAATTGTTTTTCAAAATTTTTTGTTTTTTCGGGTATTTTTTTTGGGTGGAACAAAACATTTCGTTTTTTTTTATTTTATAAAGCCCGCGAGACAAACAATTTATTATTATTTTTTTAATAGGGAGCCGTGGGCAAAACGTTTTTTTGTTTTTTTTTGTTGGCTCAAAAAAAAGCTCAAAAAATTCCAGTTTTTGACAAAACCCTAATCGGTATATGTTCCGAATTGACAAAAAACTTTAATTTGTAACGAAAACTTGAACATTTTCCATTTAACTGGCAGAAATACGCCTTTTTTGAAATTTTATTTTAGTTTTTTTGACAAAAAAATTTTTTTTTTGGGTCCCACCCCTGCTTCCGAAATTTGGTACGTTTTGGATTACTGTAGATGTCGAGGGCCATAAGCCATACACATAAATAAATGAGGCTACCCCAAATCAGAACGTTCCCAAATCAGAACCATTTCAAAAATAGAGTCAGTAGCTCACCATTCGTTGAGTTTGTGAGAATTTATTTATTTACAAGCCTGCTGCGCGGCTGCTGACGCAGCCTAATGACGACTTCGTCGTCACAATCTATTTTTTTACGTTCCACTCTTCCTCATTCATTTATACGCACTCTGTTTTGGGAAGATTTCTGTCCTCTGTGGCTCAGTCGGTAGTGCGCTTGAATACAAATCCTAATGTCACGGGTTCGTGTTTTGTCCACACTGCATTTTCTTGCAAAAAGGCAAGTGCGGACGCGCACACAGGTTTTGCGCGATAGGCCTATAATAGGTTGCGCGATAGGCCTATCAAGTACCCGCGAAGGACCCTATAGTAAGCCTATTATAGGCTTATCGCGGCTCGTCGCCTATAATAGGCCTATAATAGGCTTATCGCGGTTGACTCTCGCCTATAACAAGCTTATCGCGGTTACGAGTAAGCCTATTGTAAGCCTATAATTGGCTTATCGCGGTTATTCCTAATTCAGGGATAGGCTTATTATAGGTTATCCCAGGCCAATATACGGGCTCTTTAGGCTCAAATGTACATACATTTAAGCCGGCATATCTGTAAAAGCTACACACTAAAGAAACATAACATTTATTGGTAAATTCTGCTATTCCAATATTTTTTTTCTAATAAAAATGTGACAAAACAAAAAAAAACACTTAAAATAACAACAAATAGAAAAAAAAAAACACTTTAATTGACGGTGTCGTCATTCATCGTCACTTCCGAATCCACCACCGCCGCCATCCTCGCTATCGTCGGAATATACGACCCCAACACGAGCACCGCTGCTGCTCGGAGAGAAGAGCCACGAACTGAAACGAATATAATTTTAAAAAATGTAGACATAGGCACTATGGCGAAAGCGCTAGAACATATTTAAATATAGCTGGACGTTGGGTCCAGGCTTTCTTGGAAAATTACGCAAAACATTTATTTAAATATTGTTTTAACGTACTGAAAACTGGTCATTTACCAACGTTGTCCGTATTTCTGTGTAGTATTATCAATCTAAAAAAGTTCCACCGGGTGCCAATCGCAACCTACGCCATGCAGAAAAAGGCTGACGGCGAAATTCGTATTTTCTACGTGAGAAATTGAGAGACGCGAGACGAAATGCGGTTAAGTCCGCAGTGCACGGTCTGTGTGCGAGCGGTGGAACTCTCAGAGATGGATAATATAATGTATTCGTGACGGAGTGACATTTCACGTGAAACTGGGAGACGAAAAATCTCTTCATTTATTCAGTTATTTTTTCATTTTTTCGAATTAAAACGTGAAAAAAATTGTCACTCCGCCACGAATCCATTATAGTATAAGTGAAATAGAATACTCACTTTTCTAATCCATTTTGGCAATCCTCTCGCAGCTTCGCAGCATCATCTTCGGGGCTCGCAGCCACGTCCGACTTTTTGAGGCTGGTCCTTTTTCTCGTGCTGAATCCGTTGATTTATTAATTTTTTTTTGCGGAGTCTTACCAGAGATTGGTTACAATTCTGTTGGAGACGTGCCTCACGTAGGATTTTACATCGTCCGATCGTTCCTGCCCGAAACCATCGATGGCGAATTCTATAAACGAACAGAAAATTCAACCATATATTTTTTAATCCTACCATCTATCGAGTCTCTCAATTTAGAATTCAGCGAAATGTACACGGAACCGGCGTCGGTACCGGTGTACCTGTGAAAACCACCATCTTTGTCGGCAAGCTGTAAAAAAAAATATTACATTTTGAATGAAGCTTTTCAAACTCTTAAAAAAATTTTTCTAACAAGAAAGTTGCATAATTTCAGGCTTCCAGAATTTTCTCCGCGTAATCGAAAAAGTGCACCCTTTTCCAGATTTCCGAGTTCTCCCACCGCTTCCCGCTAAACGGGGTGTTGAGAGGTACGTGGAAATTTAAATTTCGCGGGAAAGTTGCCGCGTCACTCGAGAAAAAATGTTTTTCGGTAACGCACACTAACCGGTTCCAGAATTTTTTTTTTAATTTGTAATGGCGGAAGAGTTTTTTATTTCGGAAAATGTTCAAAACTTGATATTGTGCTCAGAATAATTTGGGGAGTGACCGAAAGTATTTTTTAATGATTTCCCTGTTTTACATCGATCGAAGCATTCTCCGAATTTCCGCTGAATTTTTTGCTAGTTTTTTTTATTTTTGCTGGTTTTTCTCGTTCTTTGAAAACCCCCATTCCTAGTGTGCGTTACCGAAAAAAATTTAACCGCTAAGACATGATTCGAAAATTTACCGGTAAAATTGTCAAATCTTTACCGATAACGCACACTAACCAAAACCACACCGCTTTCAATTGAGTCCCAGCAAAACGCTGATTATGTGCACTCAATGTTCAGAAAACTCTGGAAGCCTGATTTCAACTCCCTAAAACCTGTCGTCGAAAGCCTAGACAAACAACATGAAGCAATAAACTGAAGAACATCCGTAGGTACACTTTTCAAGAATCGCTTTAGCTCTAATTTATAAGAAATCTACATGAAAATAGTCAAAATGGGTACCTGGAATTTCCTCGTCAGCTGACTGATTTGTTCCGTTACTATCCTCATCCTCTTCGAGTGCTCCATGTGCAATGAAGTCGCAATCAGATTGTTCTTCAATTCCTTCCATTTCCGTGCCAATCGAATCAGCGTTCTCCGCCTTCTCTGCGGCATTCGAAACGTCATCTAAAAAAAAGTAGTGTTAATGATATTTGCACGCATCAGTTGACCTGAGAAAAAGCGAATCGCGGGTTCGGTTTGAGGCCTCGAAGCGGCCCAAAACCTCGCAGCGCGCCTGGGCGCGCTAGTCTTTTAATGAACAAACTGACCTGGTCTATTCTGGTATAAGAAATCCGCCGAGAATGTTCTTGGCATCGCTTGAAGAATATTCGGAAGAACCCAAACGATTATTCCTGAACAAAAATGGAGCAATTTATATTTTTATAGACAATTTTCGGATATAACGTGGAGAAGTACTTATTTTTTACACAATGGATTAAAAAAACCTATATCAGAATTCTACAAAATATATTAATTTAGAAATTTTCGTTATCAAAAATAATAAGAAAAGGAAGCATATTTGAAAGAAAAATGAATGAAAACGCATGTTCACGACCTCGGCGTCTTCATTGCTCATTCTGATGTAGGTGACAATAGGTCGCTTATCTCTGAGAAATTCACACTCAAGATTTTCTTTTTAATTTTCACCGATAAAAAGGTTAATATTTCAAAAAAATCATATTAAATTGAAAAATTTGAAACGAAAACTTTTGCTCGCCGGCCTTCTCTCCGCCGCGCGCTACGAGACCCATTGAAGCTTGAAATGCTCTGCGCCTTTAAGATCACACTTGCATTTTACCACTCGATTGTGTTTTTAATCAAGATGCATAAAAAAACGTGAAATCCCGCACAATTTTTCACGCGAAAATTAAAATTACACTAAAATTTAATATTCGCGTGAAAAAATCGTGCGGGATTTCACGTTTTGATGATGCAACTCGATGGAAAAAAATGTTATGTAATTATTAACCACTGTGACACTTCGCAATAAATTGTGAGACAAAAATATTTTAATTTCTTCAGATATTTCTTAAATTTGATTGAAAATGTATCATTCATTTCATCATGCATTTCGCAACTTATGGGGTTATTCACGAAATGGCAAAAAATGGCAAAAAACGGCAAAAAACTGCGCGAAAACTCGGAAAATGCTCCGATTTACCTGAAATTTTGGGAAATGAGGGAGAAAACTCTCCCGGACATTCCCACAAAATTTCAGATCAAAATATCGATGTTTAAGAAATATTGCTTTTTTTTCTGAAAATGCTTAAAATCGATATTTTGGTCTGAAATTTTGTGGGAATGTCCGGGAGAGTTTTCTCCCTCATTTCCTAAAATTTCAAGTCAACCGGAGCATTTTCCGAGTTTTCGCGCAGTTTTTAGCCGTTTTTTGCCATTTTTTGCCATTTCGTGAATAACCCCATTAAAAAAATTCGTTTCCTTTCTTTTTTATCTGGTGCTTGCATTTTCTGCCATATTCTTTTCATGCGGAAATGACATTTTCTGAAGATAAATGCACAAAATGGCGTGCCGTTATGCCGCGTCCAAAGTCAAAAAAATTCCTGAAATCACAGGTTTTTCGTAGTCCAAAGTTGCCCAAAAAATCCCAGAAAAAACAGGTGCGCACAGTTGACTCCAGTGTTACCGTAGTCGCTCCGCTGCGAGACCTTCGGTTTTTGAATTTGAATTTTCCCGCACTTCCTGCAATGCTTTTTTGTTGAATTTTTCTTCTTATTTTCTTAAATTGTATTAGAATCCGCCATTTTGTTATTTTTCCTTTTTGTAATTATTCTTTAAAATAATAAAAAATATTGATTCATTTTATGCAAAAAAGAAACGAAGAGAAGAGCGTGGTTTAGCGAATCTATCTTTCAGCTGCAAATGTGTTTCTTGTTTGCATAAAATTTATTAATATTATATTTATACATATAATGGATTCCTGGCGGTGTGACAATTTATTCACGTGTTTATTCGAACAAATGAATAAATGAGATTTTTCGTCTCCTTCACGTGAAATGTCACTTCGTCACGAATCCGTTATAATAACGTTGAAAATAACTTGAACTATAAATTTGCAGCTCAATGGGACCTGATACGGATTGTGAGGTGATCGATGACGTCATGGATAACCACGGCGACTTAGAAAATAAAAACAAAATGGATGCGAAGCATTTAAAAGTTGCGATGACGAAAACGGATAGCTATAAAAAGGTAAAAATACAAAAATTTATAAAAGCTAAAACAAAAAATTCAGCTTACGCATGCACAATGTTTACGTGTGATTCACGCCGTCGAAGAAAATCCACAAATATGGAATATGCGAGACGATGGATACAAAGATATTCAAGCCAAAAATACGTTGTGGGCAGAAATGGAAAAATCGATGGAATTCTTGCGCCGAGATCATGGTATGAATTTGGTTATTCATTTTAATGCATAAAAGATCGAAGTGCATCCAGTCCATAATGCGTTCCGCTGGACTTAGTATTCCGTGGTTGACTTATGGGATTATGCACGAAATGACAAAAAACTTCGCGAAAATTCGGAGAATGCTCCGATTGGTCTGAAATTTTGGGAAATAAGGGCGAAAATGTTCCCGGACCTGTCCATAAAACTTGGACCAAAATATCGAATTTTAACATTTTAAGAAAAAAAATCAACATTTTTTTAAATCGATATTTCGGTCCAAGTTTTGGGGACAGGTCCGGGAACATTTTCGCCCGGTTGTACCAAAATTTCAGACCAATTGGAGCATTTTCCGAATTTTCGCGCAGTTTTTTGTAATTTTTTAGCCATTTCGTGCATAACCCCATTAGGTTTCCAAACATTTCGCGTATAAGTTTAATATCATATGAAATAAAAATCACGACGTACTAAATTCAAAAGAGCGCATTTGAAAATCCTGTCAGGATTTTCATTAGAAATATACAAATAAAGCTATTGTCGGCCCGCCAAAATGGTCAAATGTGCTCTGTTGAACTTAACGCTATGAGATTTTCATTTTGGTCTCCAAATTATTTCATTTCACGTTGAATTTACACGTGAAATGAAATAATTTGGTGACCAGAATGAAAATCGCATAGCGTTGAGTTCAGCGGAGCGCGTTTGACCATTTTGGCGGGCCGACAATAATTAAAATAATTTTATGCTTCACTATCAAAAAAGTGTGGAATTCATTGGTGGCGGCATTCCGAGTGGAAAGGAAAAACTCGGTTAAACCGAGCGGCAGTGGAGCTGAAAAATGTCGACCTGAGTTTCAGTACTTTCAAGATTTGGGATACTTGGAGGCAACTTATAGAGACAAATCACCGCCATCGTATGTTTATATTCTTAAATATCGTGTATCTATAGTTTCTGTATTTCAGCGTCACGAATTCTAGTCATGTAGTCAAACGACTGGTTGAAGTGGATACCCCCAAGCGCCGGAAAAAAGAAAACGAATCTGAAAATAATATTGATGAGAACATTGAGTTCAAGAAGTTTCTAGAAACTTCGACAGATTTTTTAAAAAAAATGAGCAATCGTCGCAGTGAAAAGAAGGAGGAGTTTCAACCGCTGCACGATTTGATTGAGAAAACTATGCGTACATTGTCACCAACATCGAAGTTTCTGTTTCAAGGAGATATTGCGGCCGTCTGTCGAAAGTATGAGAAGAACGAAATTACCTTGAATACTGGACTTCCTTCTGCTCCTGGTTCTTCTACGGAGCCTGGACTATACGATGAAGCGTCTCTGTGGAATTGAGAAGACAGATGAGACTCATTTTAATTTTTTATGATCTCAAGGAAAAATCTTTTATTTAAATGTTACGTGGTTACTGGAATAAAATTGATTTTGGAGCAAAAAAAAATGATAAAATTCAGCAGAAACTCGGAAAATATTCTGAGTTACCTGAAACTCGGGAGTAATGCAAACAAACGTTTTCGCTGAATTTTCGATTTGTTGACGCCTCTTGTCCGATTATTCAGGCTTAAATCTTTATTTTAAGCCAACCACGAGACAAAAACATGAAAGTCAAAAATTATTCAACATGGCAAAAATGGAAAAAAAAATCTGCTCAACAGCGCGAGAAATGCGCCATGCAGAAAAATATTTTTAAGCTGGGCAGCGGTGTTGCTTTCAATTCTTTTTTATCGGTTTTCTTCTATTTCTGCCAATTTTATCAACAACTCAATTACGATTAAATTATAAAATTAGTGGAGTAGGAAATTTAACAAAGCCTCTCGTTGTTCGGTTCCGTCTCTGTATTGCTCAGTTGCCGCTTCCACTACAGGTGTGACTGTCCCGGTGAAATTCGGAATCATGGCATTATGTAAGTTTGCTAGTGCAATAACCAGTTCAACAGCGTCCGAATAGGGAAGCTCGATGTGTGCCAATAGTACTCGGAATCGTGCACTCATCACACCGAAGCAATGCTCAACACGAACTCTCGTTTTCGACAGAATCTTATTAAATATCAATTGTTCTCTCGTTAGCGGTCCTCGTCCGAACGGTTTCATCATCGTCGGTGATAATGCGAAAATCCCGTCGCCGATCAAAAACGATGGCATAACAATGTCATCATTGTAGTGAACTGGAGCTGGCAAAGTTTCTCTTCTGTCCAACAAGTCTTTCAAAACGCTCCTGTTGTAGATTGAGGAATCGGAAACGGATCCTGGGCTACCTGAAAACATATCAATTTTATTTTTCAAAGTTGGTTATAAAAGTTACCGATATCCAAATGTATGATTCGCAGATCGGCGTCAACTACAGCAAAAAGACAAAAGCTGAAGTAGTTCTTGAAGTTGTAGAATGTCGAGCCTGTTCGTGGTGGTGCTTTTACTCGAATGTGTTTTCCATCGACACATCCGATGCACCGAAGAAGGCCACGACGCACGAAAGTTTCTTCGACAATCCTCCACTCCTCAGGATTCGATGGCAACTTCACTTTGTTCATGTTCTTGTTGATTGCAGTCGCGACTCGTTTTATGATTGTTGAGATCGAAGACTTCGCCAGGCCAACTCTTCTGGAGATGGAACTGATAGACTGCCCTAGAAAATTTTATAACTTGGAAATACTAGATTTAGAAAATTTTGAAATGAAATAAAGTCTTCGTAATATTTATTGTAATTAATAAACATCAGGGATGGATTTTCGACTATCTAATTTGTCATCATTTTTCATTGAATGTGACAAATTGAGGATTATCGTTGAGGAAAATGGGGCTGATATTTGACATGATTCAAATTTGAAATACTTTTTTCGAAGTATGCAATTTCATTTTGTTAAAATAAATTGATTTTAAAGCTCAAACAATCGAACAATTTAAGCTTCGGACCAAAATATCGATTTTGAAATTTTTCAGGAAAAAAAGGCGATAATTTTTAAAATCGATATTTTGGTCTCAAATTTTCTGCACATGTCCGGAAGTAATTTTGGCATAATTTACCGAAATTTCAGACTGATCGGAGCATTCTGTTCCCATTTTCGTTTAAATTTTTAAATTACGCAAACATCGCGTTGTAATTTTTTTGTTTTCGCAATAGTTGTTGGTATTTATCAACAAAAATCGTTTTCATTTTCGTTTTTAATTCATTTTTTTTTCTTTCAAGTTAAGTTTTTTTTTTAATACACTTTTAGTATAAAGACTCACCAGTTGTGCAGTAAAGTAGAAACACTACGCACTGATCGATCGGTGAGAGCTTCCAATTATTTGGCACACCGTCTTTAATCAATCCGACAACAATTTCGTTGATCAAGAGTTGTGGGACGAATAATTCCTTCTGTAATAGAAAAGCATTAGAGAAAAAAAAATCGATTGATACATACCCCAAATAAATCTGGCAGGCTGTTTAACCAGCGGCAATACGATTTGAAGTTTTCGATCTTTTCCATCTTGAATTGTTTCACGCCGCATTTCTTCTTTTCGAGTGTTGCAGTATTACGGTTGTTTTGATATTTAACGGCGACTCTTGTAATGATCGATACGACAGCTACTGAAAAAAATTATTTTTTTCAATACATAATATATTTTCTCACATATTTCCTCGTCTTCGCTGTTTGAATCGTATTCAGCGGGCAGTTCCATTCTTGAATAGCTGAAAAATTGACATTCTAATACAATTTAAGAAAATAAGCAGAAAAATTCAACAAAAAAAGCAAGAAAACATTGCAGGAAGTGCGGGAAAATTCAAATTCAAAAACCGAAGGTCTCGCAGCGGAGCGACTACGGTAACACTGGAGTCAACTGTGCGCACCTGTTTTTTCTGGGATTTTTTGGGCAACTTTGGACTACGAAAAACCTGTGATTTCAGGAATTTTTTTGACTTTGGACGCGGCATTAGGCATAGAATGAAGCAGACTCACTCATTTCTTTTGTGGACAATTTGAACATTTTGTATTCTATTCAAAGAAATTACAGGAAATATTACGTTCCGGTTCTGAAAATTTGTTCAGAGGTAAAATAAATTGAAAATACTTCGCTTTAAACTATTACAAAAACTTTGCTTGGTGAGGATTGAACGTTGGTCTGAAAAGCGATATGTTATGATCCCAAGATTGAAACGGCAACATGGAATCAGCATTCTTATATTATCTCCATCGCCCAAAAATTTCTATTTTGTAGTATTTCTATTTTGCTCATTTCTATTTTGTAGCCGTTCTATTTCGTAGCATTTCTATTTCGCTCAGTTCTATTTTTTCCAGTTCTTTTTTGTAGCATTTCTATTTTGTAGCATTTCTATTTCGCCTATTTCTATTCTGTCGTACCCCCCCCCCCTACCTTGTTGACAATAGCATCCACTTCCCCATACTGCTTCTCTCTCTCAAACCCCATGGACCATTTCAGTCGTGACCGAAATCGCCTACGACTTTTCATTATTATTGGCCCGCCAAGTCGGTCAAACGCGCTCCGCTGAACTCAATACTACGTGGATTTCATTTTGGTTTCCAAATTGTTTAATTTCACGTTGAATTTACACGTGAAATAAAAAAATTTGGAAACCAAAATAAAATCCACGTAGTATTGAGTTTAGCGGATCGCGTTTGGCCATTTTGGCGGGTCGAAAATATCTTCTTTTTTTCTATCCAACTTGAAAGTGCCGAAGGTTAATCGCCGCCTGTTGCAAGTTTATAAGAACGAGGCTCTTCATGAAATGATCATTCGCATTTGGTTGGGAAAATTCGAGAACAAGGACTTTTCCTTTGACTTTTCTCTGGGTTGTCTGTAGTTTGTCCATGGTGTGGACGACTGGGAACTTCTGGACGAAGGCAAAACTAACACGGCCAAATACTACTCTGCCCAACTGCAAAAGGTCAGGGCCCAGCTCAATCTTTCCCCACTAAAAGGTCTCAGAGTGCACTACCTTCAGGATAACGCCATTCCACATGTGGCTTTTTATTTCATTTAATTTCAGAAAACGCTTTGTGACTTATTATCTTCCTTTTTATATTTATTTTTTACCTTCTTTATTTTCATGTTGCGTCTCGCCGCTAGACCTACAAGTAGGCCTACCGCGGTCGCCGCACACCGCGTCCGCGATAAGCTTATTACAGGAGGGTAGGCGCTGCCGCCCGCGATAGGCCTATTATAAGCTTATAATAGGCCTATATTTGGCCTCAACCTATTATAGGCCTATCGCGCAAAACCTGTGCACAGACATCCCGATCTGGGTTTTTATATATAAGAAAGATAATTCAAAGTATTACTTATTTTGCACAGAATCATGCAGTTTTGCTAATTTTTATATACCGATTTCGATACGAAAACGTTCTGGAAAAGAACGGTTCGGATTCGGGACAGTTCTGATTCGGGAAAGTTCTGATACGGGAACGTTCTGATTCGGGGTAGCCCCAAATAAATATGACAAGACGTTTTGAAACTGGGACGATTCGAAACCTGTCACTTCGAAACTGTAATGTAATGGACCTATGCACGAAATAAAAAAGGCCATTTAAATGAATTAATTTGACTTTTTTTTCCAATGCACGAAAGCAAGAAAATTCAATTAAATTGAATAAACTTGAACGCAGAAAAACGTTCGTGTCAAAATATGGCCACTGAAAAGTTGCGTACGCCTTTAATAAATTGTGTCGATTTACAAAATATCGACATGAACGTTTTTCTGCCTTCAAATTTATTCAATTTAATTGAACTTTCTTGCTTTCGTGCATTTGAAAAAAATGTCAAATTTATTCATTTAAATGGCCTTTTTTATTTCGTGCATAGGTCCATAAGATTTTAGGTTAAAACTCTTTTATCTTTGGCCGAATTTCGTCTCTAGTGAGAAAACTGCGAAGAAAAATTGCACAAAAGTTTTGAACCGTCCCAGTTTCGAAATCGCTGGTTTCGAATCGTCATAGAGCCTGAATACGTAAAAATAAAGCGGTAACCTACAGTAACTCGAAAAGCATTAAATAAAATTTGATTAGGCCACCCCGACAATAAACAATGAAAAAATAGGAATAAAACTCCGTAAATCGGGTTTTTCGGGTTACTGTAGATTGCCGTTTTATTTTTTCGACAATACCTCTGGAATTAACTTTACATCCTTAATTAGATTTTCACGAACCCGTATCCAAAATGAATCAATCTATTTTTAATGATTTGGAAACCAAAATGAAAATGTTGAAGTACTAAATTCAGCGGAGCGCATTTGACCGCCGTTAATTACCAGTTTTCCGCCCCGACTCAAACTTACGTTTTAGAGAAGAAATCAAGCTTTTCCGAAAAGAAACGTTCTCAAAAATGGTCATGGCATCTGTTGAATGGGCAACGACGCCGCAATGGGTATTCTGGCACCTGGTTCACGCCGACGGAGTTCCTATAGAGTGGTTTCTGAGCACAATTCCTAAACTAGACTCGACGAAACACGATGAAGCCATTGCCAATATCTTATTAATGATGAAACGAATGGGTTTGATTTCCCTCTTTTGGATTTGGCTTACAATCAGTGTTCTGTTATTTCCAGATCGAGAACCATGGGCGGGACTTATCAGAGCCATATTCCATAGAATTCCCACCAAAAATGACAATTTCACAGCTGACGCTCTGAAAGTGCTTATTGAAGACTCGGAACAATGTCAGAAAGTGGCGGAACTAGTCGGCCAACTTGTTAAAAAACTTTTGGGTGTAAGTCGACGTAATTATAAGTACATAAATAGCTTATTTATTTTTTTAATTCCAGAACAGTGATATACTAGGTGTCGGAGTTAGGTTACCCAAAAAAGGAAATCCGCTAAAACTTACCCTCCAGCACGTTCTTGAACATCTACAGTGGTTCAGCACCACGTGTGTACAAAAGAAACAACGATCGACGGAAGCATTTATGGCACGGAATCACATGCAGGATGCGTTTGCGGCAATTAAAACGTTAGTTTTGGGTTGTTAAATGAGTTGGGAATAGCGAGAAATTGATTTCAGCAACGAAAAGTCTTCGGTTCTTTTGAAAAAGTACAGTAATTTGTTTGGCGCTATGGATATTATTGCACAAGATTCTAAAGAGCAAGGATCTTCGAGAACTCTTCGGGGGAACAGACAAGGCAGTTCTGGAACGGATAAACAAATGTTGCCGCAAAAAAGGAAGATGAATGAAAATGACGTAAGATTCAAAAAGTATTTTAAACATTCTGTTAATTTAATTTATGTCTAGGATGAACAACACAAGAAGCGAAAAATGCACAAAGATGTTATTGAGCTCAGCGATTCAGACTCTGATTGACCATTTTTTGTAACACCTATTTATTATTATTATTATGTTAATAAAACCGGTTTGTCCATACCATACGGGACATTTTATTTCTAAGCTTGTTGATTTTATTTTCATTTACTATCTTTCTTATATTTTAACATGCCCAATCGGTTTTCACGTTTAACTCTTTCTGTCACTGCGCCAATAGGCGCCAGAGCGTGCTTGTTTTTAAATATTTTCCAAACCCCCACCCATTTTTCATGATTCAGGTTGGTTGGACGGTAATCTTAATTCTTTACGAAGCTGAAAGGTGATATTTCATTGACCGCTACCACGATCCGAAGACGTCTAAACGAAGCTGATCTGTTTGGGGACGTCCAGTGAACAAACCTTTCATCTCTGACACCAAGGGCACGCGATCATCGGCACTGGACCCCGCAACAGTGGGGACGAGTGCTGTGGAGCGATGAAAGCAAGTTCATGTTGTTAGGATCTGATGGAATTTTATATGTCAGAAGCCCTGTTGGTACCAGATTTGATCAATAATAGCAAACCACCACCGTAAATCGAGCGAATCCTGGAAACTGCAATTCTAACGTTTTCTCGTGATTCTCCAAGAGTTCGCTACCTTTTCCAACAAGATAATGACCCGAAACACACTTCCCGACACATTAAGGTAAGCTCAGTGTCTGAACCATCTCAAATTTCTTTCTGGGTACGATACAAAGTACTGAACCTCGGAGTGTATTTCTATTGTCGTTCGAGACATTTTCACAGAATATTAGGTTTCTATATATCTCGTCTCTAAAAAAGTTACAGCCGAAACACCAAAAGGTGATAAATATTTCATTGGCCGCTACTGTATGGCAAAAGCGATTGTCGTGGAACAAGCAGAAAAATAGTGATCCGGTTACTGTAAAAACGTGTGCAGTGTTCAAATCGGTGAGAGAGAGAATCAGAATAAGTTCCGAATTCGGTATGAGTTCAAAACGGAGAATTCTTGACGAACTGTAACGAGCACCATCACGTTCACATTGGAAGATTACGAAAATTGTGAAAAGAAGAGGAATTCAGGTAATTATGTTACAATTATATGAAACGATGGTGAGACTTATTGAAAATGTCACGGCAGATTCAAGAAAACGTCGGAAAAGGCCATCTAATCGTGGAGTATCGGATGTTTGCCTAACTGGGCGGAACAAGATCATCGGCTGGAGGATTAGGATTTTCGGTAATTATTAAAATCGCAATTTTCTGTCCAAAAGGAGTACAAGGCGTGCGGTTGTTAGCCTAGAAATCCGGCTGCCGGTATTTTTAATTCTCACAACTTTTTCTCTGAAACCCGTTTTCTGGAAAAAATAATTGATGCATTTTGTATGATTATGGTGAGAGATGAAGAGAAACAAGCAATTCCATTTTCCTGTTTCATGGATCCTAGCTCTGATACACGAAAAAATTTGAATCGGACCGAGGCCAAATGAGTTTCAAGTGAATTTCTGGCTGTCAGTTTTCTAGGGATATTCTAGGACAGCGACCACAATTCGTGTACTCCATTTGGGAGTTTTTCTTCTGATTTTTAGTCACACACTCGCAAAAATCAGGGAATTTTCGTCGTTATTTGAAAACACTTCTCCCAAGAAAGTGTTTGGGTTTGCGTACGGATATACGAAGCTCCGCCCACTTCACTATTTTTTTATTCGTATGTTTTTTGCTGTAATTATTACATTTCTGCCGGTTTTTGATCATTTTTTTTTCTGTATTTAAACAACATAAACTATTGAATTTAGATTTATAAATATCGCGTTATAACGGAAGAAAAAAAAATTTCCTGAAATCAGGAGTTTTTTGCAGCACAGGCGGTCACAGTTGAAACCGGTGTTACCGTAGTTGCTTCGCTGTGAGACCTTCTATGTTTAAAATTGAATTTTCCCACAGTTGCTCAATTGTTTCTTTTATACGGGAAAATTCACTTTTAAACATAGAAGGTCTCGCAGCGAAGGAACTACGGTAACGCCGGTTTCAACTGTGACCGCCTGTTATTTCTGGGAAATTTTTGGGAACTTTGGACTGCAAAAAACTCCTGATTTCAGGAATATTTTGAACTTTGGACGCGGCATTAAAAAAACAGAAAAAAACAGCAAAAATCGGCTGAAAGATAATAATTAAAGCAAAAATCATGACAAAACCAGGGAAAACCACGAGACGCGAGAAGTCAAAACCGAGGAAACAAACCTGCAGCGCGTGTTTTGTAAAGGAATTTCTATAAAATGCAGAAAAAACTATGCCGCAGAATTGCAAAATTTTCCACGGTTTTGTCAGGGTCTCAAAAAACAGGGAAGTGGGCGGGGCTTCGTAAATCCGTACGCAAACACGGAACCGGACTTATACACAAGACACTAGAGTAATTGATCTTTGAATTTTGTCTATCTCCTTCTCTTGCGGCCAATCAACCCATCTGGTTTTTTTTATTAAAAAGACTGATAATGATGAATATTGTTTTGACAATCCATATCGCAACGCAGTCAAACTAGAGACACAGACCGACATGAGGCTAGGCGATAGAGTGAGTCACTGCAGGAAGACGACAGACGCGTTGCGAACTTGCTGACATGTTTTCCAATGCGGATAGAGAGAAAGAGAGAGAGAAAGAGAGAGAGAGAGCGTAGATGACCGTGGTCGCCGTTTCACTCCATTTTTTCTCCTGAATTTTTATATATATTTTTTTGAAACCCTCTTCTTTCTGGTCTCGTTAAGTACGATTTCTGCCCACAATTTTTTTTTTCATTTGGTTTATTTAAATATGATTTATTTGTATCGAAGAATTTGTACGTGTATAGCAAAAAAACGGATGCAAAATTGGTGATTCGTATATTTAAATATCTTTGAAAATGAATACATGTCATAAAAAACCAGATTGTCTCCAGAAACTCATGTTATAGAAAAAACACTGTTTTTCGCGCACTAAATACCAATGACGCAACGTGTGTTGTATTGTTGTATTTGTTGTCTGCGTATCTACTCTCTAACTGTCTAACTTCTCTTATCAGTGGAGCGCGAAAACACCCGACAATGCTAATTTTCAGGACTTTTTCACGTGACAGCTCTATTCCACGGTTTGGTTTTCACGTGAAACCCCATTCCTCATCATTTTTAATCTGAACTCACACGAAGATTGACGAGAGTATGGTCATTCAAACAGTGGTCTATGGATACCCACCAAATACTGATATAGTGAGTTACAGGAATCGCATAAATGAAGAGTAACAGAGTACCGGGGAATGATCCTAATTAGATTCAGTTTTAAGTCTCTTACTCTAATCCTTATCCGCTACCCACTCGAGTGATTCGACCATCCAGCTGCTGTCTTGATGGGCCTATTCAGCATAGGAAAAGGAAACCGTTTTACCCTATGCAGAATTGCGGGAAAACGACAACGTGGCCGAGGAAATTGCGAAAACTCGGCCACCCAATTTTTAATTTATTTTCCAAACTTCGTTTTTTTGTTATTTTTTTCCGTTTTTCTCCTTTTTTTGAAGAAATGTTTAAAAATTTATTGTCGGCCCGCAAAAATAGTCAAACGCGCTCTGCTGAACTCAACTCAATGTGATTTTCATTTTGGTTTCCAAATTATTTAATTTCACGTTGAATTTACACGTGAAATGAAATAATTTGGAGACCGAAATGAAAATCGCATAACGTTGAGTTTAGCGGAGCGCGTTTGACCATTTTGGCGGGACGACAATAAATACATAATTATTTCAGTTTGTTTCCTGACGATGCATATATTCGATTTCCACTGTTCTCTGCCAGACAACAAAAAAAATGAGTTTAAAAATTGTTTTCTCGAAAATAAGCAGGTAGAATCTTCTGAAAATTTGCCACAAAGTTCTCCAGACAATCCTCTATCATTTGATAATCAATTTATACTTTTTTTTAATGTTTTCATTTTTGATAAAAATTTTAAAAAAAAATCTAAAAAGCTGATGAATTCTGATAAACTATTTTTCTCAAGAGAAAATATTGTTTTTAATCGGCTTGCGAACGCGAAACTCCGCCCACTTATTTGTGCGCGACCACGCGAACAGAGAGATATTTGAAGAGACGCAGACAGGACGGTGAATGCAGACTGGCGTTTTCATGTCGCAAGTCGATTGAAAACACAATACTTTGAATTTTCTGAAACATTGCACCGACCAGGCTTGTGCGGAAACGGTCAGTCGGAAAAGTCGGAAACGGAATTTTGTTTCCGAAAAATTATTCGGAAAAATTCCTTTCCGGCTTTAGTTTCCGAAAAAAAGTTCGGAAATTCGGAAAAATTCGGAAATACTAATGGTACGTCCAAAGTAAAAAAAAGCGCAAAAAAAGACGAAAAAAGGCGTCCAAAGTAACTTTGTTTTTGCGTCTTTTTTCGCTACAGTATCCCGCCAAACCTGCACATCTTAGCGACGCGCGAAGCAAATAATTTGAATTTCACATGTTTGTTTACATTTTTGATTGTTTGAAACATGTTTTTAGTTGTTTTTTTTGTTTGATCTGCAGGTTTAGCCACTGTAGAGAAAAAAGACGCAAAAACAAAGTTACTTTGGACGCCTTTTTTTCGTCTTTTTTGCGCTTTTTTTTTTACTTTGGACGTACCATAAAAATTTAATTGTTTTTTTATTATTTTAATTTAATCAATCATTTTATCATGAAACTAAATATTAGAAACTAAAACATACAGTCAGCGAATACATCATCAACCTCGCTCTACTGCAAAACTCCTGTAAAACCGTGACGCGCTTGCCAGATTAGCTCGAATTCAATTTGTATTATTTTTTTAACCTTAAATGACGTAGGCAAGACGAGTTGCAGTTTAAATTTGGTTTTTAATTTCAAAAAATACGCACCAAACTGTTGAAAATTAAAATAGTGCGGTGGAGCGAGTATCGTTCTATTCCAGTTGCGATTGCCAGAGAGCAAAATTACTGATTCTCAACTTTTGAAGCTTCGAAAAGCCTGATTTGAAGGTGAACTAAACATTCAGCATGATGATAACATACACAATTACTTCAAGCTTTAAAAACATTTAGGAAAATTGCCTATTTCCGAATTTCCGAGTTTTTTCGGAAATATTTCCGTCGGAAAAGCTTTTCCGAAAATTTTTTCGGAAACGTTTTCGACGAAAATCTTTTCCGAAAAATGTCGGAAATTTCGGAAATCCGGCAATGCCGATTTCCGTTTCCGCACAAGCCTGGCACCGACGTCTCTTTCTTTTTACTCCAAAATTATTCTCTTTTATTCTCAATACGGAGCGCTGCAAACTAAATCCGCTTCCTTCACACAGTGGAGGACACCAGGGGTGTGCGGAATGGACTTTTCGGAATATTTCGGAATATCGGAATCTTCCGAATTTTTTATTTCGGAATTGCGGAATGTCGGAATATTCCGAACTTTCGTATTTCGGAATTTCGGAATTTCAAAATATTCCGAGAAAAAAAAATCGGAATTCTCGGAATATTCGGAATTTTCGGAATGACTTGATTTTTAATATTATTAAGCAGTACTGTGCACAAAAAAACAATATCAAAGTAGATAATAATAAGTAACAGAAGAAAAACAACGAAACAGCCAATAAACTATCAAAAAGATATTTCTCTGTAAAAAGTAACATTGAGGTTTTGCCAGACATTTTTTTTTTCGGAATTTCATTCCGAAATAATTTTTTCGGAATATTCCGATCGGAATTTCATTCCGAAATAATTTTTTTGGAATATTCCGATCGGAATTCCATTCCGAAAATGCTCGGAATTTTCGGAATTCCGAATTCCGTTCCGCACACCCCTGGAGGACACTGCCACGTTGGCGACGAGAGAGTTCAGAAAATTGAGAGAGCCGTGGCCGATGTTTTGCTCTGATTTCTCTAAACCTCACTCCAAATGCATGCGAAATTCTTTGTTCGATTGGAGCGAGTTATCAGCGTTTTATACCGAGTATACGACTACATGTTTTTATGGATATTCTTATATTTTTCCTTATTTTCTGTCTTGTCCAAATCTTATTTTATTGTATCATTGAATTTAATTTTTCTGTTGTTTTTTAAAACATTTTAAATGAAATAAAGCTATTAATAACTTTAAAAAGCAAAAAATCCCAACCATAATGAGAGGTAGTAACATGACAGACAACTTTTTGATCGGAAGTCATTTAGAAAATCGCGACAGAAAAACCTAATCGGGGGGACTGGAAATGCGTGGCCGGTAGTATATACAACACAAAAACCAAAACAAAAACTCGAACTCCGGTCTTTCGCTTACTGGGCAATCATTTAAAAGAAAGAAATTTAAAAGAAAGATGAAGAAGAAACATTTTAGAAATGAAAAGATATCAAAAGTAGCTTTTGATGCAGCCAGGCTTGTCAAAAAATAGAAAAAAGAACTCGTTGAATGCTCCGATTGGCCTGAAACTATGGGAAATGGTGTCAAAATACAGTTAATGTGAGAGCAAAATATCGAACAATTTTCTAAAAATGTTCAAATTTTGACATTATTTACCAATAATTCATGCTAACCGGAGCATTCTCCAAGCCCCCCCCCCCCCTCCCCCCCCCCCCCAATTTTTCGATATTTTGTTAATAACGACAGTAGGCAAAATACCGTAAAAACTGTATTATATGGTCATGGCACTATTGTTCGGAGCGAAGTTTAGTGGGCATTATATTAGGGCTGGCCATTTGATATACTGCACGGCTCCCCCTCCTTCAGTGGTGCGCGCTTGCATCATTCGCCAGCGGCGAATGTAATTTTGTACTGAAAAATCAGTTTTTTGCATTATTTCACTCGAATAATTATATTTTTGAAAAATGAATATCATTTGCCGATAGAGGAGTTTCTTGCGAACATTTCGAGCACTTGGACGTCAACAAAAATTCAGAAATGGCCGAGCCCACTGGGGTATGAGGAGGGAGTGAGTAAACGCGCCCGGACGCACACACGCAACGCATCCAAATGAGGCCCAAAAAATAAAAAAGGCGCGCGAAAAATTTCACATTATCGGAGAGAAAAACCAAAAAAAAATCGTGAAAATCACGAAACTCTATTCAAAATTATTTCGCGCGCGTTGGTTTTTCTCTCCGATAATGCGAAATGTTTCGCGCGCTTTTTAATTTTTTGGGCCTCATTGGGATGCATTGCGTGTGAGCGTCCGGGCGCGTTTACTCACTCCCTCCTCATACCCCAGTGCGAGCCTTAGGGGTTTGAAAAACATCTACGATTTCTACGATAAAATATTGAGCAATCACATAATAAAAAGATAGAAATTAATAAATTATCAATTTTTATTCATTTTCAGAATAGTTATGCCTAAAAATTTGTGAAAAATATTTAAAAATCAAATAAAAATGGAAAAAAATTCTGCTATTGCGCAAATCACATTGTCCACGTGGAGTACACGGCCGTACGACCATGGCGTGCCAGTGCACGCGAAATGCGCCAACCAGAAAAAATTTTGGAAGGCTGGGGTGCCGTGTACTGGTCAAAAATATCCATTTGAAAACTTCTAATTATTAAAAAGTTAATTCTGTATTTAAACAGGAAACTGATCACCTGCGGATACGTTTACAACGGGGCCTGAAACTGGGAAGACGAGATTTATTCGGTGTGATTTCTCCATACTGCGTAATTCGCCTGGAAAATGCGAATGGCGACACTGTCGACGAGGTGCAGGTGGAGACGAAAAAGAAGGTGAGAATCTCTTTCATTGTTGAAAAACTTTTGTCCCGCTCCGCTTCCAGACCCGCAGCCCCACGTGGAACACGGCGTTCACATTTCGCTGCACTCGCTCTTGCATAATAAAGATATTCGTCTATGACGAAAACCGTTTACGTAAAGATGTTCACATTGGCACGGTGACAAAGTCACTGGATGACGGGCAAATTTCATTCCAAGCGCCGAACCCGGAAGAATATGTTTTAGAAGGTGTTGGATCCAAGGGAAAGTGAGGGTTTTTTGCTAGAAAGAGAGATAAACTTGTTTTCAGAAACTCTGGATCTTTATTTATAAGTTTCAATTTTGTACCTTCCTCCTCGGATAACTGTTCAAATGAGAATGATCCGCAGCAGACGACTAGTGGAATGCCCCCAGGCTGGGAAGAAAGAGAAGACGGAAACGGAAGAATTCTCTATGTAAATCATGCTCTGAGGACTACACAGTTTGTGAGACCGGAAGGGACATCGAAGTTAGTGGGCTACTTTTTAGATGGTTCTGGAAGTTTTACCGGTCGCCACGATCAGTAAAACTTTCAGGAGAATAATACGTTTGTAGTTTTGCTGAGGAGCTGCAAACGTATTCGCGTCCTATATTGTGTTTTCAATCGACTTGCGACATGAGAACGCGAGACTCCGCCCACTTATTTGTGCCGTTCTGTCTGCGTCTCTTCAAAAATCACTGTGTTCGCGTGGTCGCGCAAAAATAAGTGGGCGGAGTCTCGCGTTCTCATGTCGCAAGTCGATTTTAAAAACAATAGAAAGAGCTGATTTTCCAGTGGAACCGCTGACACGATTACGGAACAATCGGTTATCGAGGAGACACGCCGACGCCGCGACAATTACGAGCATCGCAGCCAGGTGACCGACGAGCCGTGCGATAATTCGGTGGTTAACAACCAGTTGACAGAGGTATGTTTTTACGAAATGGTGTGAGGGCTAGTGGTACGTCCAAAGTAAAAAAAAAGACGAAAAAATGCGTCCAAAGTAACTTTGTTTTTGCGTCTTTTTTTTCTACAGTATACCACAGAACCTGCAGGTCAAACAAAAAAAAAACAACTAAAAACATGTTTCAAACAATCAAAAATGTAAACAAACATGTGAAATTCAAATTATTTGCTTCGCGCGTCGCTAAGATATGCAGGTTTGGCGGTGCTACCTCGGAATAGAACTGACGCGTAATAGAACTGTAGCGAAATTGAACTCGCTTCGCAATAGAACTGTAGCGAAATGGAACTGTAGCGAAATAAAACTGTTCGGAATAAAACTGATCGAAATAAAACTGTTTTGAAATAAAACTGTTCGGAATAAAACTGTAGCGTTTTGGAACTAAATTAGCAATGGAGCGCGATTGCATTGCTTGCTCATTCAAATATTGGAATTTATCATGCGCGTGCTTTTTTCAACAGTTTTATATTTGAGCTATTCATCAAAAATTGTTTGTTTTGTTGTTATTTTGAATAAACTTTTATCTTTTTTTTTTCTCGGCCCGCCTTGACGGCCAAGCAATGCAATCGCGCTCCATTGCTAATTTAGTTCCAAAACGCTACAGTTTTATTCCAAAACAGTTTTATTTTGCTACATTTCTTTACCGAACAGTTCTATTCCGAACGGTTCTATTGCGAAGCAAGTTCTATATCGCTGCAGTTCTATTACACTTCAGTTCTATTCCGAGGTAGAACCGGTTTGGCGGGATACTGTAGAGAAAAAAGACGCAAAAACAAAGTTACTTTGGACGCCTTTTTTGTCTTTTTTGCGCTTTTTTTTTACTTTGGACGTACCATAAGATCTCGATTCAATATTCTTGCCGGATACAGTAAGCAGTGGCGCGAAAATTGGACTGAATGAAACGCAATAATCTGAGCGGCTGTCTCCTCCTTATGTCCGCGTCTATTATAATATTTGCGCGGGCGCATGTGGTAGCCGGCAAGAATATTGATCCGTTAATACCACCGACTAGTGTTTTCATTGCTCATTTGCTCGGAGCTGACAGTCGGCTGCGCGTATTTCTGCATTTTTAATGCCCAATGACAAAACCGGGGAAGAGGCTCCGCCCCCTTTTGCAACTGCTGCACGATGTTTTGTACTGTTATGAAAAAAACAGGAAAAAGTGCGCCTCAGACTTGCAACTTTCCCCGGTCTTGTCAGGGTCTCTAATGTTCGATTGTTTTGCATAGCGTTGAGTTCAGCGGAGCTGGCGGGCCGACAATACTAAAAATTGTCATTTTCACACGAAATATCTCGAAGCGCTTTTTCGACACATTTTAAATGAGTGCGACCGTAACCCAATAAAACATGTAGAGTGGTTTTCTTGTTTTTATTTCTTTTATTAATGTTCGAGACCCTCACAAAACAGGGGAAGAGGCTCCGATCACTTTTGCAACTGCTGCACGATGTTTTGTACTGTTTTGAAAAAACAGGAAAAAGTGCGCCGCAGACTTGCAACTTTTCCCCGGGTTTGTCAGGGTCTCTAATGTTCGATTGTTTTGTTACAGTTTTTAATGGGTTACGGTCGCACTCATTTCAACTGTGTCAAAAAATGCGCCCCGAGATATTACAGGGCCCTGCAGGGGGGAAAAATTACAATTTTTAAAAGACGATGGACAATTGCTGAGACGAGAGTAATATTGAAGAATTTTATGCCGTAGATTTGCACAGGGGCGGTACTCACGGGTTTTCCAGTATCTCAAAATTCTAATCTCCATAAAAAACAAAAGATGCGCCATACACCCCTATTATACATTTTCAGATCGATGACGCTCTGCGTGAACGTTTCGACAGAGGTCACGAAGAGTATCGTGAGGAGATTGGCCTTCCGGACGGCTGGGATATGCAAGTTGCGCCCAACGGCCGAACCTTTTTCATTGATCACCGATCAAAAACTACGACGTGGACCGATCCGAGAACCGGAATCGCGGCCCGTATTCCGACACGTGGAAAAACTGGCGACGAAATTGGCGCACTTCCGCCAGGCTGGGAGCAACGAGTTCATGTGGATGGACGCGTGTTTTTCATCGATCATAATAGGCGACGAACGCAATGGGAGGATCCGAGATTTGAGAATGAGACGATTGCGGGGCCAGCGGTGCCGTATTCGAGGGATTATAAGCGAAAGGTTTGTGTTGGAAGGGGGCGGGGTTGTACTATTTGTTTTTAACTATCTTCGTTTCAGGTGGAATACCTTAGATCACGTCTTCCGAAACCAAATGGCAACAGTGGAAAGTGCGACATGGTAGTTCACCGAGACACTCTTTTTGAAGATTCATACAGACACATTATGGACAAGGTATAATTATGGCTCTATTGTGTTTTCAAACGAGTTGCAGCATGAAAAATCAGTCGGCTATCCCTTTTTTGTCTGCGTCTTTTCAATTATGGACCTATTCAAAGTACTGTAGAAAATCGGAAAAAATGACAAAAAACTGGGAGAAAACTCGGAAAATGCTCCGATTGGTCTGAAATTTTGGGAGAAACTGTCAAAAATGCTTCCGGACTTTCTCAGAAAATTTTGGGCCGAAATATCGATTTTAAAAAATATTGATTTTTTTTTCTGAAAATTTTCTAAAATCGATATTTCGGTCCAAAATTTTCTGAGAAATTCCGGAAGCATTTTTGACAGTTTCTCCCAAAATTTCAGACCAATCGGAGCATTTTCCGAGATTTCTCCCAGTTTTTTGTCATTTTTTCCGATTTTCTACAGTACTTTGAATAGGTCCATTAGAACTATGTTTGCAAAACATGTTTGCGTGGTCGCGAACAAATAAGTGGGCGGAGTCTCGCGTTCTCATGTCGCAACTCGATTGAATACACAATATATAGACTATATCCCTATCCTAAATTCATGGTTCCAGAAAGAATGCGACTTGCGAAATAAGCTATGGATTGAGTTTTTCGGAGAAACTGGCCTGGATTATGGTGGTGTGACGAGAGAATGGTTTTTCCTGCTCTCCCATCAAATATTCAACCCATACTATGGCCTGTTTGAATACTCGGCTACGTGAGTAGTTTTTGAACGCCTAGCCTTGATGCTAAAACCTTGTTTCTAGGGACAACTACACGTTACAAATAAATCCCCACTCGGAAGCTTGCAATCCTGAACACTTGTCCTATTTTCATTTTATCGGTCGCGTAATTGGAATGGCAATTTACCATGGAAAGCTGCTCGACGCGTTTTTCATCCGCCCTTTCTACAAAATGATGCTCGGCAAAAAAATCACCTTGTTTGACATGGAATCTGTCGACAATTCCTACTACAATTCGCTGATTTATGTCAAGGACAATGATCCGACCGATCTAGAGCTCACGTTCACCCTCGACGATTCTATCTTTGGCGAGACGCAATCTGTCGAGCTGATTCCCAACGGCACTAACATTGCGGTGACGGAGGAGAATAAAGAGCAGTACATTGAGGCGGTGATTAGCTGGCGATTTGTGAATCGCATCGAGGCACAGATGAATCAGATTCTACGGGGTGTTCATGAGGTGCGTTTAGCTAGATTTTTAAATTTGTGTCGAAAATCGGTGCTGAACCTAAAACCTAAATTCTGAGTGCGAAAAATCAGCTTAAAATCTCGCTCATCTGAAAAAAAAACTGTCAGTCGGCCACGCGCTGTTCAATTCCTCGGCCACGGCCATTTGTGGTCTCGCAGTGACCGAGGAGAAGAGACGCAGAGAAAATAGTTTTTTTTGTGGCTGAAAACTCCGAATCAATGAATACTATAAATTCCTACGAAAAAAACAAAAATTGGCAGAGCCAATCGCAGGCTCAAAGTGCGATGCGTTGAAATTTTTTTTCGTTATTGGTTTCCCGATTTTCGAAATGAAAAGTTGAATTTGTTTGAAAATTACGTGCAATCACTGCGACGACAAAATGCAGAAACATTTTCGAAACGTCCGAGAGCCCAATATTCACCCTTGCCTCAGAAAAAAACGCTGAGTATTGTGAAAACAAAAAAATTGCAACGCGGTGTTTGCGTACTTTTAAATTTCAAACGAAAATGGGAACAAATCTCTTCATTTGCCATGCTATTTCTCTCAATGCCGTTTGAATTTCAAAAGTACGCAAACACTGCGTTGCTATTTTTTGTTTTCACAATATATCGTTTTTTTTTTCGAAAATTTTAATTTAAATTCAAATGTCTTGGGTTAGCGCCGTTAAATTAGGCACCAACGTAAGCGTGGAAAACCGTAGAAACGTCAAAAGGCCTGAGGACAAAACGGGAAAAATAGGCGCAGCCAATTGCAAGATTGCCGCACTGTTTTTTTTTCCATTTAACTGTGAAAATTCTAATATAATTTTAGTCTCAAATGTGGTTATTCACGAAATAGTAAAAATAGAAAAAATGCTCCGATTGGTCTGAAACTTTTAAAAACGATTTCAGACAGAAAGCGACTTAAAAATTTCAGAAAAGTAGGTCTAAAATTTTCTGGGAATGACCAGTTTAAATTGTTTCTGGCCAATCGGAGCATTATCCGAGATGCCTGAATTTTTTGCGATGAAAACTATATTTTTCTCTGCGTCGCTGCGAGACCGCATGACCGAGAAACTATGCGTGGCCGACTAGAACTTTTACAAAAACGGCGAAACTGTGAGGGTGAAAAACAACAAAAAAAAAACTCTATTCGCTTTTCAGGTTGTTCCCTCGAATCTTTTGCGCCTTTTCGATGCCAATGAACTCGAATTGCTCATGTGCGGACTTCAAAAAATTGACGTGAAAGATTGGAAGGCGAACACCATCTACAAGGGCGGCTACGGACCGAGCAGCCAAGTGATTCACAACTTTTGGAAGTGCATACTCTCGTTTGACAATGAAATGCGCGCCAGAGTGCTCCAATTTGTCTCTGGCACGTCGCGTGTGCCAATGAACGGTTTCCGCGAACTTTACGGATCGAATGGCCTGCAAAAGTTTACGATAGAGAGATGGGGCAGCCCGGATATGCTGCCCAGAGCGCATACTTGGTAATGATGGATTTTAATCGCATCGTATTCTACGTTTTTGTTTCCAGCTTCAACCGCCTGGATTTGCCGCCCTACACGGCGTTCAAGGAGCTCAAATCGAAGCTGTTGACTGCGATTGAGAATTCTGAAATTTTCTCCGGTGTTGACTAGAAGTCACGTTCCTCGCCTCTTGCCATAATGTATCATAATGCTAATTCGTTCATAATTACGTGCCATTCAAGTAAACTGAGATTCGTGCCGTTTTAACCGCTAAAAATTGATTCAAACTTTGCTTCAAAATGTTGATTTCAGCTTGATATTTATGGGAAAATTGCGAAATTGGGCGGTAATTGCGTTTTTTCTGGCGGAAACAAACTCGCATTATCACGTTTTCGCTAGCAGTGATCACTAGTGACACTGTCATTTTGTGGCGAATGCGTAACACGCTTAATACTCTCGTCTCAGCAGCTGCTCATACACTTTGAAAATAGCCAATTTTCCCACGAAATAAGTATCTCGGAGCGCATTTTATGACACAGTTGAAATGAAAAATGTAAAAAATTTCAAAAGTTCACAAAAAAAAAAGAGAAAAGAAATGAAAAAAATTGGATTTTTTTTACATTTTTTAAATGGGTTACGGTCGCAATCATTTCAACTGTGTCGAAGAAGCGCCTCGAGACCTGGGGAAATTGGGTATTTTCACATTTTTTTGATCAGCAAATTAAGAAAAACGCGCCGCACTATTGCGAAAAATGCGTCGCAGTTGAGTTTTTTCCTGCTCAAAAAAAGAGAGAGAAAGAGAGGGTGCGACACGAAAAAGAGATTTGCTGGCGCGTTTTGCGTGCAAAACGCTGACGTGCACGCTTTTTATCGAGTTTTTATTTTTATTTTTGTTCCTTTTTCTTTATTTTTCTAGTTTTTGATGCTTAATAGGATTATGCAGATTAATAGTTTTTTCCAAAAAAAAAAATTGAAATTGTATCTTTCTAGAACCAAAAATCATGACCGCCGAGCCATTTTCAAGTCAAAAGCGCTGGATTGTCATTTATCCGTCCTACATTGACAAGAAGAAGACGACAAAACAGGGAAGGAAGATTGCGCAGAAATTGGTAAATTTTCTCATTAAATTTTTTTTTGGAACTCCACTATCCCAGGATTTCAGGCCATCGAGAACCCGACATCCGTTGAAATTCACGACGTTCTCGCCGCTGTTGGCTTTAATCCGCTTTTGGAACGAGAAAAATGCTTCCCGCGAGAGGGTGACCGTGAGCCGGAAGTGCAAGGACGTGTGCGTGTGCAGTTGAAGAATGATGATGGAACGCCAAAGTTTGAGCAGAAGAAGAGTATGTTGATTGGTTTTTTGATGGGTGGGGTTATTCATTTCATGCATTTTGCATTTTTTTTTTGTTCAAATTTTCCTTATTCATTTCATGCGGAAAACGACATTTGCTGCGGTAAGAAACTGCATTTCGTCGAACTGCAAAATGCACTTTTGTCACAAAAAACGCGGGAAATGCAAGAAAAATGGTGGTATTATTCATTTCATGCAGAAATTCAGAAAAAGTTTGCAGTTCGACGAAATTCAGTTTTCTGCATGAAATGAATAAAGAAAATTTTACAAAAAATTCAAAATGCATTAAATGAATAACCCCATAAATATTGCGAAATAGAACTGCAAGCACCCTGAAAAAAATCTTGGCAGTGTGCCCATTTATGAGAATTCTCATTTTTTTAAAGAAATGAATTTTGAAGCAGAAAGCGTGTAGTCGACGAGACGCAGAGGAGAGTTAGTTTTGCCACGTGTCACCTCAGTGTGTTGGATTTTGAAGTAAAAAAAAAGAATTTGAAAAAAGTCAGTCGCCAGCAATCCGTGTGCCTGAAATGGAGCGGTACTGATCGAAATTAAGCTGAATAACCCACCGTGTACATCGGAAAATTTTTCTATTTTTTTTTTAATATTCTAGCGAAGCCACAAAGTTGAGACCCTGACAAAACCAAGGAAAAAATGTCTAAAATCGGTGCTATTTACTCAAGTTTTTGAAACGGAACTGGCTGAAATAGAACTGCCCCACGAAAAGGACAAATTTTGAAATATTGTCCATTCGCGAAAAAGGCAAGTGCCCTCCACGAAACTTAGTACTTCGTGGATTTCATTTTCGTCGTCAAATTATTTCATTTCACGTTGAATTTACACGCGAATTGAAATAATTTGGCGACGAAAATGAAATCCACGAAGTACTAAATTTCGTGGAGCGCACTTGCTTTTTTCGCGAATGAACAATAGAAAAAACCAAAAAATTATTAAAAAAAAACAGTATTTTCACATTTTATGTAACAAAAATGTCTCAATTAGGGAGTAAATTTCTAATATTTCGTGGCAGATCCAAACCTGTCATTCAGGTTTTTTTTTGTCTGAAAAGTGCCCAGTTTGAGCTGAAAATTTGAGAAAGCTCCGCCCCTTTTTATAAGTCTGCTACACGAGTTCAAGTGCTATAAAATTCAGAAAAACGGTGCCACAAACCTGCAAAATTGGTGGAGCTTTTTTCCCGCTTTTGTCACGGTCTTGAAACGAAAAAGAAACATTGCATTACGTATTCGCCACGGAGTGAAACTAAAAAAAATGTTTTCTCAATTTTCTGTATTTGGTTGGCTAATTCGAGCCATTTTTTTCGCCGAGTCATTTTCAACGGCTAATAGAAATAGCTGCGTCCTGGGATCGAGGCGCTTTTGACGAATCCTAATCCTGAATTTTCAGGAGACGACGTTTTCAAAATGGTGGCTGAAATGATTCCAAAGCTGAAAACGCGTCAGCCTGGGTACACGGCGCCGTCCGCCGCGTCTGCCGGAGCCGCCGGAAAGAAGAATAAGAAGAAGAAGTAGTAATCGTTTCGAAACGTCCCACAGCCGTTGTTTTCCCCTATTTAAATGTATTTGTGATAATTATTTAAATTAAGATATATTTAGAATCCAAAACAAAACAATTCTATCCTAGATATTTAACAACAATCATGGAAGCGCTTTATCGGCTCTAAGACTACTGTAATATTCTCGATGAAAATCACTGGTCGGAGCGTAAACCTTCTTGTCAGCCAGCGAAACGATGCAACCCGACGGTATTCCGAAAAACACTTGATCCACCGCCTTCAACGGTTGCATCCTTGCGTCTATTTTCGGCAACTCGAAACCTCGTACTTTGCTATTCACAATTCTCTCCTGCTCAATCGCTTCCGAATCACTCAGATAGCCTCGATTCTTCGCGTCCATGTAATAGCCAATCAAATTCGCCGGCGGCGCCTTTCTCCTTGGAACCACTTTACCATTTTCCAGCCATTTTTTCGGGTTAACCGCCGCTTCCAAACTCTCCACATCGTAATAGGCGGTTCTGATGCGGCCTCCAGATTTTTCAATAGCAGAGATGGCTGATGGACTGGCGTATTGAGTCTCAATGTCGATTTGGTGAGTGAAAGAGTCGGCGCCTTCTCCGGTCAGATGGAATCCGTATTGTCCGATTCTCGGGTTGATGTTGAACTTTTGTGTGGCACAGAGAGCTGAAATGTCGATGGGCAGGCGAGGGTTGACCCAGCCAAGATCGATGAGTCTGGAGAGTTCGACTAGCGAGAGTGGAATGTATTCGCGGCGGCTGCTGAAAAATTGATTGTTGTCTATTTTGGCCTGGCGGATATAGTCAGCTTTATGGCTATTAGCCATCGAATTTGGCAAATAGCCATTACTGGTGCACAGATCGGCGCAAATTTGACAGCAAATGGCACACAAGCGGAAATTATTGCGTTTTCAAACGAGTTGCATTTTCAAAACATGAAACCACGGTGCTACCTCGGAATAGAACTGACGCGTAATCGAACTGTAGCGAAATTGAACTCGCTTTGGAATAGAACTGTAGTGAAATTGAACTGTAGCGAAATAAAACTGTTCGGAATAAAACTGATCGGAATAAAACTGTATTGTGAAAACAAAAAAATTGCAACGCGGTGTTTGCGTACTTTTGAAATTCAAACGACAATGAGAGAAATAGCATGGGAAATGAAGAGAGACGTCCCCCTTTTCGTTTGAATTTTAAAAGTACGCAAACACCGCGTTGCAACTTTTTTGTTTTCACAATAGCGTTTTGGAACTAAATTAGCAATGGAGCGCGATTGCATTGCTTGCTCATTCAAATATTGGAATTTCTCATGCGCGTGCTTTTTTCAACAGATTTATATTTGAGCTATTCATCAAAAATTGTTTGTTTTGTTGTTTTTTTGAATAAACTTTTATCATTTTTTTTCTCGGACCGTCTTGACGGCCAAGCAATGCAATCGCGCTCCATTGCTAATTTAGTTCCAAAACGCTACAGTTTTATTCCAAAACAGTTTTATTTTGCTACAGTTCTTTACCGAACAGTTCTATTCCGAACGGTTCTATTGCGAAGCAAGTTCTATATCGCTGCAGTTCTATTACACTTCAGTTCTATTCCGAGGTAGCACCGAAACCACGCCCACTTTTTTCACGCAAAAATTAAAAAAGCCTTGAAATGTAATGTTCGCGTGAAAATAGTGGGCGGAGTTTCACGTTTTGATGCCGATTGAAAACACAATAGGCATCGAAAACGGCTAATAGCCGCTTTCCCATACCGCTTCCAAATCAGCGAGTTTTCGGCTAATAGTCGTCTAATTTAGGATGTATGCCTATTTCGACGCATAGACGCCAAATTTTACCCAATTAGGATTGGCTGATAGCCGTCAAATGCGCGGCGCCAAATGTATTTATTTTTCGCCAGACATAGGCTCCAAATAGATGCCAATAATGTTTATCTGCCATTTTCGATGAATAACATCTATTTTGAACGGCTATTAGCCATATAGCTGGTACAGCCTACTGTATTCTTTATTTTAAGGCTAATAGCCAAACCCCCACCCCCCCCCCCCCCCGAATTTTTTCCAAAAACCCACGAAATTCGAGATTTTTAAAATCCAAAGCAGGGATGGGACCAAAAAAAAAAAGTTTTTCGCATTTTTTTGGGTGAAACAAAATTTTTTTTGGTTTTTTTGTAGAGCCGCGGAGGCAGTTTTTGGACAAAAAATTAGTCGGTATATGCTCCGATTTTCCAATAAACTGGCAAAAATACGCCTTTTTTGGGATTTTTGGTTTTTTGTTGTCCTGAAAATTTGGCGCGCACAGCTTTTCTTATTTTTTTTTTTTCGCTTCAAGACCTTTTCTTTTCTTTTTCGAAACGAGAAGCGTGACATTTAAACAAAAAAGGAACACATTGAACGAGGTCTCGAAGCGATTAAAAAAACCTACTGTATTCTAAAATTTAAAGGTGCATGTAGAAATTTTCAAAAACAGGTCTCGAAGCGAAAAAAAATACGATATTCTCATGCAATTTAAAGGCGCATTAAAATGTTTTTATAAATAAGGTCTCAACGCGATTGAAAAGTACGGTTTGGAGAAAATTCCCATCGTTTTTTTCAATAATTTTGTCAATTTTTTTTAAATTCCAGAATCAAAACCAAGCAAGCTAACTAGCCGCCAATAATGACTAATATCCGGGGTAAAATTCCTAATTTAATTTGTTTTACAAGCCAAATCCAACGCAAGTAATGGCTAATAGCCGTATCGGCGCCATTTTTCGCGTCTCCATTTTTGCATTCATTTGGCAGAACGCTCTGCACTGTGGAGGCACAGAAAATGCGATAGGGTGCACGATGTGTTTTTCTCAAAAAGAACAAAAGGCAGTATTCAATTTTAGCCCCCACCCTAATTCAAATAAAGCCCCCCAAAAACAACACTAATATAGTCCCCCACCCGGTCTTTCATGCAGAAAAAAAGGAAAAATTAAGTATCGCGTGAAATGGTGTGGTAGTAGAAATATAATATAAACGTGACATCAAAACTCATGGGAATACCACAATGTATTTTCATTTCTTGATCTATCGCAAAGTCTGGTGAACCGCTGATGTGAGGAATCAAATATTCGAGTTATAATTGAACAAAACCAGGCCAGAAAACCATGTGAGTCAGTTTTTATATAAAGATGATTTTTATATAAAGATGATCATTAGAGTCCTGAAAATTAACAGAAATCTCCATGTTTCATATCAAAAAGAGAAGGAATTTGTGGGGGGCTTATTTTGAATTCAATAAAATTGAGCTAGTGGGGGTCTTATTTTGAATTTATGGGGGGCTCATTTTGAACAGTGGGGGGCTAAATTTGAATAGAAATGGTGGGGGGTTTTATTTGTGGGGGGCTAAAATTGAAGAATACCAGGTTCTTCAATATTAACCCCCCACTTTGTACTGGTGGGGGTCTATAATTGAATACTTTCATCAATTGTGACCCCCCACATTAAAGTGAAACCCCCCACCCATTTTGTAGTGGGTGGGGGGCTTTAACAAGGTTCTATACAACGTGGGGGGCCAAATTGGGGTGGGGGGCTAATATTGAATTATACCGAACAAAAAACTCACTTGATATCAGTGTTAAATCTCTGTTCTCCCGGGTACATTCGTTGCCACGGCCGGAAAAAGTCGCCCCAAATCCAACCGAGTGGCGGTTTTGCTGCTCTTTCCAGGGCTCCCTGCGTGTGTCCCATCTGGAATAGATATGTTAACACCAAAATGTTCACTTTCTTTTTTTTTTCAATTTTGCTCACCATATTTCAGAGCTTTTTCCAATTTTAAAAATGCCTCTAATGAAACGTCACCTCTCATAGAGTAAATATTGCATTTTCAGAAAAATCGCTCACCTGATTATGCCCCTTTTTCAGCTGTCTTCCAGTCGTTCTCGCGCCGACATTGTCCCGGACGTCGTGGATTCTGATGCGAGACGCCTGTTCGACAATTTGCAATGCGCGTTCTTTCGCACTCCTCACCGCTTGGGAGGACATCTGGAAAATGGAAAGCGTCAAGTTATGTGTCAGCAATCACCGGGTCTCGCCACGATTTCATTTTTGCAGGCGCACAACTTGCAGCAACGAGTCGCTACGTCACGAATCCAATTCAAAAATAAACAAATATTGGTCTCGAACCGATTTCTACACAACCAAAACGGGGGATTAAAATATATTTAATTTATCACGATTGGTTGGAACAAAAAAAAAAGAGGAAATGGAAAAAAAATATAGCAAATTGATGGAAAGATGTGAAGAGCAAGCTTAAATTACCAGTGTAAGAAAACTCGGGGAGGATTTTTGTTGTAAATTAAAATAAATACATGAATATTTGATGGGATTATGCCTCGTTTTTTGGCTCTGGGACGTTTCGAAACCTGTCCTTTCAAACTTTTTTTCATTTTTTCGTCAATTGAACTCGAAGAAATTGTCAAAATTCATCGAAAAACTTACACAAAAGTTTCAAAACGTCCCAGACCCATTTTTCATGGCTGAAAAAAAAAAGAAAAAACAATCACTCAAAAACTTGATAGGCCAGTGTGGAAATACGCTGGCGTCGGGTGGCCACAAAAACGCCGACCGCTCCGATGGATACACCAATCAGAAGGCAGAAAATCGTCAGGACGAACATTGCGCCGCCCGTGTAGCCAATGAAACCGGAATCCTTTTCCGGTGGGAACATTTTCATCGTTTTTGCGTCGGCGATCCATTCCTGTAATTATTTGATAGAGCCCTTTTTTATGTCTAACTCCTGCTTAGGCGCTCATTATTGCCAAACCTGCGCCGACTGCTGCCAATCAGGCCCCAACTAATTTTAAATCAAGGAATTATTAGCTAATAGTCGCTACTAGCGTCAACTCTCACCTCCTTCACACCATCCACATTTTCCACGACAATAGGCATTTTCTCCGATATTATGGTGGCATTGAGCATTTGGAAAAGCTCCAAAGTGGACAGTTCAGCGGTGACGTTATATCCAACTGGTCCAGGCGGTTTCTCAGTTTTATCAGCGATGCGCAGCACCACAGAGAGCCCATCATCTCGGTTTACCAAGTAAAACACCAAAATGCGGTATGGTATCACTGGGTACACGTTTTGAGAGATGGACGATGCGACCGCTTCGTTCAGGTTGTCCAAGCCTACTTTGCTGATATCGACAAGGTGTTCTGGAAGAAAAATGTTTAATGTTGGTTTTCTAGGCCAGCGGACACGAATTGTGTACTCCTTTTGGGGGTGTTTTGAATTTTTGAGAACCTGGTAAAATCAAGAAGAATCTTTTGAGTATTTGAAGTGTTCCTTTTTGATTTTGCACTAAATATTATGCGGCCCTGGGACGTTTCGAAACTTTTACATTTTTGCATACCTTTTTTCGCCAATTGACACCAAGTGCAGTTGGATTTTATTTTTCGTTATTATTTTTTTAGAATTGAAATCCACTATTATCCATCCGCAAGCGCGCTCCACGGAACTTTCTACTTCGTGGTTTTCATTTTCGTCGAAAAATTATTTTTTCTGTTTTTCTTCATTTTTTTCCTGGTAAAAATGATTGATCAAGACAAAATTCGTAATATTTCCTTAAAATTCTCATGACTATTTCCAATTTTATTCAAAAATCGATATTTTTCCAAATCGTGACACTTTGAACAATTCTAAACGCATTTTTTTGTTTTAAACTTTTTTTTTCAAATTTAATTTAGACGATTTTTTTCATATTTTCTCACTTTTTGCCACCAGAATTCATATACAAATCGGTAAAATAGGTGACAAAAATGGAGAAAATATGAAAAAAATCGTCTCAATTGTAATTGAAAAAATAAAAGTTAAAAAAAAACTAACGCGTTTAGAATTATTCAAATTGTCAGGATTTGGAAAAAATAACGGAAAAATTGCGGGATTATCGATTTTTTTCCGAAAATTTTCAAAATCGATATTTTGGTCCAAAATTTTTGAGCGTGTACAGGAGATTTTTTTCCCAATATTTCCCAAAATTTTAGGTCAATCGGAGCATTTTCCGATTTTTCCCGCAATTCTTTTTCCGGTTTTGTGAATAGGTCCATAAAATTGGGCATAGTCCGGAAAATTTTAAAGAAATGTTACGAATTTTGTCTTACATTAATCAATCATTTTTCCATGGGAAAAACAAAAAAACTAATAATTTATGCAAAAAATCGAAAGAATAGTTAAAATCCCAAAGTACTAAGTTCCGTGGAGCGCACTTTCTTTCGCCACGGATCGACAATAGTGGATTTAAATTCCCAAAAAATAAAAGCCGAATGGGCGAGTTTTGGTGTCAATTGGCGAAGTGACAGGTTCCGAAACGTCCCATTTTCGAATCGTCCTAGTTTTGAAACGCAACCTTCCAGAGCCAATTTTAGTGCGATATTCGTGAATACAAGAAAAACAAAACAAATAACTCACTGTCTTTCACATCAAAAATCCACGTATTGTTTGAAAAATTGCCACTGTCATAACATTCCGCAAGTTGCGTGGCTTTCAGATTCAATCTAGAAGACTCGACTGGAATTCTAGAAACGGTCAGAGAAACCGCCAGATGTCGTGAGCCCTGTCTGAACGTGGCTAACGAGTGCACCTCTCCGTCTTCAGTCAAATGAATCTCCGCAATAGTCTCATCACGAGCATCAAAAGCGCGATAAGTTTTGTAGAGCGTTCCAGTCATATCAATATCACTCTGATATTCATCCCAGCGAAGCGCAGGGTCCACCAGCAGCATCTCCATGGGTTTCATTGAAAACGTAGAGTTTTGCTCCATCATGACGTCAGCGGTGCTATCATCCAGTGTGGAAAAACTTTCGCAGCCATCCTGCTTCATTGTGAATTCGTATCCGTACTTGAAATCGTGAAGAATATAATCGGTACCATTTCGATATTTGTCCGCGTTGCTTTTCAGGATTTTGATGCCATTTTCGAACGAGTGACCGGCCACGATAAAGATCTTGCGGGATTTTGAGTAGAGAACATCTACTACCTCCGACTTGTTCGTTCCATGGTCATAATAATTCAAAACAGCCGCATATTCATCCAACGATTTTAGAGGTAACGTTGAAGAGTTCCGATTTCGGCAATAAATTCCGTGTTCGACCTTTGCTTCATCCCCAACTGGCATTTCGTACCGATCTACTTCGAGAGAAATGTGATTGAGAGCCACTGTGCTGTTAAACGTTGGAAGTTCAGCAAGACGAATTGAAAGAAGCAAAGGATTGGAGAACGGTGTCTGCGCAGGGCGGATAGTACCTTCACCAGCGTATCGCACTTCGAGAAGTACTTTTGTGTCATTAGGACTGGCTCCTTCCACACAGGAAACCCATTTTACAGAGTTGACGCCGCCGACAATTTCAATATGATCATCAATCAGAAAACCAGTGTGGTTTTTGTCAAAATCGACGAGTCCTCGAATAATACTATTCAGGGAGGAGGTATCCGAACCAATAATATTACTGAAGCGTGGCACAGCAATTAGCTGCGGTCTTTGACCCTTGGCGTCACAATCACCGCTGGAGACATTGACAAACATTGTTTGCTTGTCACCCGTCAAATTTTCAATCCATCGCTCACCCTCCTGGTCGCGCGATTGTCGTTGCAGTACGCGATGCGCCTGGGTAGCGGTTTCCACGATTAGCGACGTGCTCGCTTTCATCCAGTCTGTCACGGAGCCAGAAACCTGTGATGAGCTTATTCAGAGGTAGCAAAAAAATGGGGGAAATTGGGGAAAACTCAGAGAATTCTGCGATTGTTGTGCAACAACTATTTACAACATTCCATTTGGTTTGGTCATGGAGCTCCACCAGGATCAATTACTCTCGTCTCAGCAGCTGCCCATAAACTTTGAAAATGGCCAATTTTCTTTCCACGAAATATCTCGGAGGGAAGTTCAAAAAAATCCCGAAAAACGAGAGAAAAAAACATAGGATTTGTTTAAATTTTTAATGGGTTACGGTCGCACTCAATTCAACTGTGTCGAAAAAATGCGCTCCGAGACATTTCGTGGGAAAACGTTCCATCCATAAATTCGATATTGCCAGTGGCTTTCCGGGGAAGCACCTTGAAAATGCTCCCGAACATGACATTCTCCGAAAAATTTAAAACCCATATAAAAATATCGACTTTTCTGAACATTTTTAAAATCGATATTATCCGGCCGCCACGTCGGTCAAACGCGCTCCGCTGAACTCAATACTACGTTGATTTAATTTTGGTTTCCAAATTATTTTATTTCACGTTGAATTTACACGTGAAATGAAAAAATTTGGAAACCAAAATAAAATCCACGTAGTATTGAGTTCAGCGGAGCGCGTTTGACCATTTTGGCGGACCGACAATATTTATTTAAATATTTCGGTCCAAACTTATTTGAGCATTTCAGGCCAATCAAAGCATTCTCTGTGGAGTTTTTCCCCAATTTTCCGACAAAAAATTTACTTTATAAGCCTCTGGCAGAACAATCTTATCGCTGAGCGGCAACGGCATTGTCTTCGACTGTTTTGCACACATGTCGAGCAGAGATTTCAGCTCTTGACCGGAGATTAAACCCACTAGGAGTGAGAAGACGGCGAGAAAGACGCGCATCGTCTGAAAATGATTAATGCTGAAGTTATTGATTGAATTTCGCAATTTCAATTGACAACACACGTGCTAAACATTATTTCTTCGCCACGGAGTGACATATTGTGAGTCGAAGTGTCACACCGTGGCGAATACGTAATCGATTAAAAAACGGAAAATAATGGAAAAGCGTGTCAAAACAAATTAAAAAATTAGAGATAGAGATGGCAAAAAATGAAAGGGTCTCAATTTCAGTACCGAATTCTTGCAAATTCTTCAAATATCGATGCGTTTTAATTATAAAATATATGTGAAAACAAATAAAAAATAAGCATATTCCATTGGAAATGGTGAAAAAAATTATGGAAAACAAAACAATTTTTTGGAGAATTCTTCGAAGAAAAAACAATGCAGCACGAGAAACGCGTCAACAAATTTGTGTTTCGTCTCGCGCTCTCTTCCCGATATAAATTTTCGTGTTTTTCAAGCTATTTTCATGTTTTTTTATATGCAATGTTAATTTTAATTAATAAGCATTGTTTTAAAATACTTTCTCAGACATTTATAACCTTATTAGATTACTTTAATTGCAGTTTTCCCCACAAAACGTTCAGCCCTCATAATGCAAACGCGCTCCACGGCTACACAAAGAGACGCAGAGATGTGGAATTTTGTGCTGGCGCACTTTGCGATGAGCAGAGAGCTTGTGCAAAATTTTTCGATATTTTTTGCAAATTTTTCGGGCTTTTACGATTTTTGTTTTGCCTTTTTTAAACGTATTTTTATTCGTAAAATTTGCATATTTTGCTGTAGATATTGAAAAACCGCTTCGGCGCCCGTTGAGTTTGCAGAAAAAAAGCTCTTTTCGTAACGAGAGGAGACGCAGAGAAAAACACAGTTTAATCGATTTATTGATTGATTTTCAGACCATGGCGCCGAAAACAGTGCCATCGAAAATCGTCATTGCGGGAAACTCTAAAATGTCCTTGAACGACAGGTTTACGACCATACCGAAGCCAAGAGTACATCTATCAAGTCCTGAATATCCGTCGCCAAAATACTATCAACATGTTGAAGTGAGGACGCTTTCTTATATTGTATATATCATGAAATAATTTAAAGCAAACAAAAAAGTACAACGCGAGGCCCGTGATTCGTCACCGCCGTTTTAATTACCAGCAGGTCGCCGCTTCCACAGTTCCTATCAGTACGTTTTCTTCTTTTTTTTTTTTAATACCGTAGAAACTGTAATACAACGGCATGCCCTTCTATTGTTTTTTCAATTCATCACAACTGCCGGGTATTTAGAAGTTTGCACACCAAACTCGGCAAAACACTTTCTAACCAAGCAGGCATGAAAAGACCGAAGTTTGGTGTGCAAACCTCTAAATACCCAGCAGTTGTGAAGAAATGAAAGAATAGAAGCGCATGCCGTTCTATTAGAGTTTTTACAGTAATTTTTTTAAAACTTTTTTGTTGTTGTAGAAAACCGAGTCACATTCGTGAAGACTGTTCCACACCACAATTCTTCGTTTGTATCGTATGGACAGAGGAATTTCATTCCCGGCCAAATTAGGAAACCTTTCAGGTATTTAAAACATATAAAACATGGTGTGTCCAGAACTTGGAATGTGGGCGGAGTCAAACATTTTTTGGCACTGGAGCGGCGCAGTATTAGTGTCGATCCGTGGCGAAAACAAGTTTGCTCCACGGAACTTAGTACTTCGTGATTTTCATTTTCGTCGCCAAATTATTTTTTTCAGTTTTTCTTTGATTTTTTGCATAAATTATTCGTTTTTTCTTTGTAAAAATGATTTATTAAGACAAATTTTCTAATATTTCATTAAATTTTTCCGGAATACGCCCAATTTTTATCAAAAATCTATATTTTTCAAAATCGTGACACTTTAAAAATTTCTAAACGCATTTATTTTAAACTTATTTTTTTATATACAATTTAGACGATTTTTTTTGCATATTTTCTCACTTTTGCCACTAGAACTCATATAAAAATTGGTAAAATAGGTGGCAAAAAGTGAGGAAATATGAAAAAAAAATCGTCTAAATTGTATTTGAAAAATAAGTTTAAAATAAACGCGTTTCAAATTTTTCAAAGTGTCAAGCTTTGAAAAAGTATCGATTTTTGACTAAAATTGGGCGTAATCCGGAAAATGTTGTCTTAAGCAACCATTTTTACAAGAAAAATCGGTATTTCGGTCTAAAATGATCTGAGCATATCCAGGAGTATTTTTGTCTTTATTTCCCAAAGTTTCAGGACAATCGGAGCATTCTCCGAATTTTAACTGAATTTTTTGCCGGTTTTAGCTATTTTTGCTACCTGAATAACGAAAAATAAAAACTAAAAACGCGCAAAAAATGCAAAAAAAAAGGTTTCGAAACGTCCCAGAGCCGCAATTTTCACCGATCTGTAAATAATTTATCAAAAATTAGTAAAAAAAAGGAAATGGAGAAAATAACCGAATGTTGCTGGAAAAAATCAAATTTTCTAAAAAAAAAAAAGGCAGTTGGCCGCTGGCCTAGCAAAAACCTGGACTTTGTGTACTCCCCGCCACGGGGTTACCGAGGGAACACTGAGGAAAGCGCGCTCTACCGGACTACCGTAACCTGCTAGGTAATAAATCGAAACTCGAGTTTTAAAAAATTCGAAGAAAAAATCACACGAAAAACAACAAAATTAAAAAGCGCCGATTTCCCCTGCGTATCGCGCACGGTGTTGAGTCGCTACGCAGTTAATTGGTCGCATGCGCGGCGCGTTCAAAATTTTCTGAGCAAGCCCGGAAGAATTTTTGACAGTTTCTCCCAAAATTTCAGACCAATCGGAGCATTTTCCGAGAGTTCTCCCAGTTTTTTGTCATTTTTTCCGTTTTTCTACAGTAATTTGAATAGGTACATTACAAGGCCCAGCGGCCTACAAACAAAGCCATATGAGTCCCTGAAAAAGGCTGAAAAATCCCTGTGCCCGGCAAACAAAGGTTAAAAAGTATAATTTTCCCGAAAAATCCTCAAAATTGGAATTTCAAGCTCATTTTCTTTGACTCCGCCCACATTTCAAATATTTTATATTTTATTCCTTTCCATTTAGACCGAATTTCAACCAACCAGTGGCCAAACAATTAAATTTCCGAGGGAACACCAATGGACAGGCAAACAACAAGCGTTTCGTAGCGAAAAATTTACCCGCCAAGAAGAAATCATTGGCGGAACTTGACCGTGAGCTCGACGACTATATGAGAAAACCAAAACGTCCACCAATCACCATTTGATTCCTCCTCATAATATTATTATCACTTTTAAAGCTTAATGATCTTGGAAATTGACAAAGAAAAACATGTTTAATTATATTTCAAAATATTCAAACAATAACTAAAAAAAAAAAGCTATTCAACATTCTTATCAAAATGCGCGATAGCTGCATCGCACACCTTCACCTGCTCCTCCCACATCCATTGCACTTCACTGGGCATTTTCTTCGTCTTCTCCGCAACACCTTCTCGCAACTCTTTCAACATTATTTTCAATTTTTCATCAATCTTCGCCGCCACGTCATCTTCTATCGGGTCGTGCGAGTAAATAATCTTCTTCCACCGCCCGTTCGCCATCTGCCAATGCTCGAGGAGCATCACTCGCACATTATTCTTCAATGACCAACTGGGGCCCTCATCCGTCGCGTACAAGTGGCTAGGCAAGCCGACTTCCGTCAATACTCGTTCGTGCTCTTTTGTCACTTCGATGCCGGCGATTTTGGCCAGAGTTATCAAAACTTCCTGCGGAATTAGCACTTTGGTGTTCAAATTTTCGGGGAGTGTGAATCCGTACTCTACTAGAAGACGCGTGTTGTCGTGGGGGCCGTAGCACACGAATACTTGCTCGCCGCCCATGATTTGTCGTTTTGCTTGAACCACATATCGGCCGTTTAGCTTTTCGTGGAGGGCGACACCCTGGAAAAATCGGAATTGATATAAAAATGAAAATGACAATTTTTTGTTTTTGTATTCGCGCTCCATTGATGACGCGAGGCATGCGGCATTCTCTGGCAATTAGCTGCTTTTGGAGGAGAGGAGCTCGTTCCGATTTCATGCCGAAAACCAGCAGAACAAATACCGTGGTAAAACACGCCCCGCCCCTTTTGCAAGTTTGCGCCGCAAACTTGCAAAAAAGGGCGGGCTTGTTCCTCAGATTACAGAAAATAGAACGAACATACGCAGGCAAATAAGACTGAAACGCCGAGTACCTTACAAACTCCACCCCTTTTTGCAGGTCTGCGGCAAAGTTTTCCCTTTAAAAAATTCCGTTCCGCAGACTTGCAAAGGAGCGTGGCTTGTTCACGGTTTCAACATTATTATCCCGTAGAAAACTCGAAAAATCCGGAAACAAGCCACGCCCCCTTTTGCAAGTTTGAGGCACAGTTTTCCCTAAATGAAATTCCGTGCCGCAGACTTGCAAAAGGGGCGGGGCTTGTTCCCCGGGGTGTGAAAAGAACAGTTAGACAAAACGAGATATTACCTCCTTTGCAAGTCTGCGGCGCAGTTTTTCCTGAACCAAGTTCCGTGCTCTAAACTTGCAAAGGGCGGAGCCTTTTCTCAGGGTTTTCACGAGGGAACGAGCCACACCCGTTTTGCAGGTCTGCGGCGCAGTTTTTCCTATACAAATTCCCTGCCGCAGATTTGCAAAGAGGGCGGACTTTTTAACCCGGGTTCCTAGAGAAAACCAGGGAACAAGTCCCGCCCCCTTTTTGCATGTTTGAGGCACAGTTTTTCCTAAACGAAATTCCGTGCCGCAGACTTGCAAAAGGGGCGGGGCTTGGTCCTCGGGTTTCTTATGATTTTCACCAGAGAACCCGAAAAAAACCGGTTAACAAGCTCCGCCCCTTTTGCAGGCAGTTTTTCCTCCCTAGAATTCACTGCCGCTGACTTGCAAAAGAGGCGGGGCTTATTCCCCGGTTTGGTGAGTGAGGGATTCCGTGAGTGGTGTCGCTTTAAAAGAGAGATGCGCAGACACCGAAACGCTGAAAAAACGGGGGAACAAACTCCGCCGCTTTTTTGCTTTTCAGGGTCTCTAAAAATAAAAAAAAGAAACAAGTTAGACGGTTAGACAAAACGTAAAACAACATGTTATCAGTGGAACGCGAAATAAACATCTCCACCCCAATTTCGGACCTGAAACTTAATCGGATCATGATTAAGCATATCCACAAACGGAATAACCGCAATCGTATCTCCATCGCTGTTATCCACATTATCATGTTCCTCGTTTTCCACAAAAATGCACCGCGTGTTCGTCACATGCCACGCCCACAGGATCTTATCGTACTGCAACTCGGGGAACAGCCTCATCAGTTTCTCCGAGATCTCGCTAATCTCCTTCTTCTGATCAACCCAGTACTTTCTTATCGACAACGGCAGTGTTGCAGTGTCGTACTCTGTGCCTTTAAACGCCGGGGTGTCGAATACTTTTGGCAGAATTTTCAGGTAGGGCGACCACGCCGACTGTTCCAGGTCTTCGAACGCGAAGAACATTGTCAGAATTTCCATTGGCTTCAATTTCTCGCCAACTCCCGCCAGAAGCTTGCGATAAAATGGCAGATCGACAATCATGCCGGCATTTATCATGTCGAATTCTGGAACTGTTATGAACGGCTTGCCGGAGCGGATGTCCTGGGTGGCGTAGATGCCGTTGCCGCAGTTGCCTGGTGGCGTTGAGATGACGACGTCGTCAAATTGGTAGCCACGTGCTTTACACCATTTTAGGAATTCTTTCATGCTAGAAAAAAAGTTCATGTTGACGAGGAGCTGGAGGTCGACCGATCTGGGTCTTGCTACGAAAGTGTTGTTGACTGAATATTAAACGCTAGTCGCGGCGAGACCCGAGGCAGGCACGACGCGGGGGCGTGCGCATGCGGCCAGTATTTTTCTCGAATTTTTAGAAAAAAGGGAAAAAAAATTTTCATTTATGGCCGCGCCATTATGGACTTATTCAGCGCAGGAAAAAACCGATTTTCGCGGTTTTTTTTTCTATGCAGGTTGTTGTCCAGGAAAAAAACCCATCGCGTCGAGACCTGGCTGTAAAAAATTCAGTGCGCCCACTGGGGTCTGAGGAGGGAGTGAGTAAACGCGCCCGGACGCACACACGCAACGCATCCAAATGAGGCCCAAAAAATAAAAAATCGCGCGAAAAATTTCGCATTATCGGAGAGAAAAACAAACGCAAAATCGTGAAAAATACGAAATCCTATCCAAAATTATTTCGCGCGCGTTGATTTTTCTCTCCGGTAATGCGAAATTTTTCGCGCGCTTTTTTATTTTTTGGGCCTCATTTGGATGCGTTGCGTGTGTGCGTCCGGGCGCGTTTACTCACTCCCTCCTCAGACCCCAGTGTGCGCCTTTAATTTTCAATGGGAATTCGGTTGAAATTTAAAGGCGCATCGAGTTATTTCATCGGCCGGTGTCGACACGATAAGTTGTTTACGTCAAAAAACCTCCGACTACTGTAGTTTTTTGGCTTTTTTCTTCAATTTTGCATAGGGAAAAAACCACGAAAATCGGTGTTTTTTTTTCCTGTACTGAATAGGTCCATTATGGGTGAAAACTTGGTTTTTTGTATATTTCTGCATTAAAATATTATAAATGCAGTTTTTCATTGGAATTACAGAAAATTGCACAAAAATCGACATGAATAGGTCAAACTCACTGCTTGGGTCTCGCCACGAAAATTTGCTTGACTGAATAGTAAATGCTAGTCGCGGTGAGACCCGGACCGCGACGCGGAGGCGTGCGCGCGCGGTCATCGATTGACCGATCGATTTCCAGCTTCTCTTTTTACAAATTTTTTGTGGTTTTAATTGTTTTTCGCAGGTGGGGAAATTCACACGAATTTTTCCGTCATTTCAATTCAATGCAAACCTGAATTTTTCGTATTTTTCTGCATGGAAGTTTTCATTTATATTGTGAAAACAAAAAAATCGCAACGCGGTGTTTGCGTACTTTTGAAATTCAAACGGCAATGAGAGAAATATCATGGCAAATGAAGAGATTTGTTCCCATTTTTGTTTGAATTATAAAAGTACGCAAACACCGCGTTGCAATTTTTTTGTTTTCACAATATAATTTGCAGATTAAAAAAGACAAAAAACTACAGTAGTCGGAGGTTTTTTGACTTAAACAACTTATCGTGTCGAGACTGGCCAATGAAATATTGTGTTTTCAATCGAATTGCGACATGAGAACGCGAGACTCCGCCCACTTATTTGTGCTCTACCTGTCTGCGTCTCTTCAAATATCACGGTGTTCGCGTGGTCGCCCTCAAAAAAGTGGGCGGAGTCTCACGTTCTCATGTCGCAAGTCGATTGAAAACACAATATGCGCTTTTAAATTGCAACCGAATTCCCATTGAAAATTAAAGGCGCATTGCATTTTTGAGACCCCACGAAAAGGGGGGAAAGTGTGAAAATGTGGGAACGAAAAGGGGGAAAATGGGCGGAGCATTTTGCGGTTGACTCCGCCCATTTCCCCCCCCCCTTTTCGTTCCCACATTTTCACACTTTCCCCCTTTTCGTGGGGTCTCGCATTTTTCACTACCGGGTCTCGACGCGATGGGTTTTTTCCTGGAAAACAACCTGCGTAGCGAAAAAAAAAACCGCGAAAATCGGTTTTTTCCTGCGCTGAATAGGTCCATAAGATGGGAAAAAAGAAAGCCACTTTCGAGACACAGACACATGCGAAAAGGCGCGAATCACTTTACGTAGGGTCTAGCACGCCGTGAATAATAAAATTAAAAATACGCGATGTACGATTTTTTACAATATTAGGACATTAAAACCAATTTTTAGGGCAAGTTTTCAAGATTTTATTGTCATTTTTGAATAATTATTCAAAGAAACCGTAATCATTAGGGCAGGAATTTCAGAATATAAATAAAACAGTTGTACAAAAAAAAAAAGAAAAAAAAGATCAGCATCACTCTGCATCTTTGAGCCTATTAATCTCCTCGATCAAAGCGTCGCGGCGTCTGAAAATAAATGAATAAATTTGATTCAAAAACCTATTCTCACTTATTAATACTAGCAACAAAATCATTCAAATTGTTCGCAATCCGACTCAAACTTTGCGTCTTTGCCTTGCTGACAGTTTTGTTCATCATCTCCACAAACGTCATCAAATCGGCGTCCAATTTGTCGGTGAGCTTCTCCGTGCTCAACTCGTCCTCCTCGACTCTATCGATCAAGTGCAACAGCGTGTCAACCACGTCAGGGTCAGAATCTTGAGACTCTGCTTCACGGAGCACAATAGATGTGGTAGTTGGCTCCGAGCTTGTCGACTTCACTTCCAAACTCTTATTTCTCACAGTTGGATACAAATTGCACAACGTACACTGTTTATTGTTCGGGAGACCACCAATCCTTGACGTACCCGCTCCGGTGGCCATAATTGCCGAAAATTGGCCAATATCGAGTTGTATATCTTCGGTATAGTAGAGTTCCACCCATAAAGAGTAATTAATGTAGAATCTACATTTTCCAAAACGCTCCACCGGCGGAACGAGTTTAAAAAATGGATTTGATAGCGGGTTCAGCTTGATAAGTCTTTCTCTACAGTATCTGTCAGTTTCCGAGTCCACAAAGCAGATAACCACAGTCACATAGTGAATATTCTTGTTACAGTAGAAATCCGCAAAATAGAAATTGTGGCACTCCGGGTTCAAAAGAATCGACGCGCTGATTATCATTCGCACGTTTCCGAACGGCGAGCACGGTGGAAGTGTAAGATCGGGAAGTAGGCGGGCCGAAAAGAACAGACCGTTTATTTTTCCGTTGATTAGGTTTCCGGGCTGGCCATTGTCGTCCTTGATGTACTTTTGCATGACATCGTTTCCATAGTGATGGATTTCGTCCCAGTAAACTTTTGGCTTGCACCGGTACACGACGAAAAATTCGTGCATTTGAGGCTCTGAGGTGCCGTCGCGAGTGATGAAACTGTAGCATTTGTGGAAGAGGCGTTTCAGCTCCGTGTAGCTGAATTCTGAAATTGAAGAAACAGTTGAAAAAATTATCTGATTTTTGGCGAAAATTGGATCCAAAAAGAGTGCAAGAGGTGTGGTCCAGGGCCTAGAAAATCTAGAAAATAACACCTCATCGCAAAAAATTAGAGAAATTTCGGGATTTTGGTGCGATATTCCTAACAAATAGTATAATTCCAAGCTATTTTACCCAAAAATCCCTCAAATTTATCTGATTTTTGGCAAATTTAACAACACCAAAAAATCTAAAAACGTCCAAAAGGAGTAAACGAGGTGTGTCCGCTGGCCTCGCAAAAATCAAACGCATTTTTATCAGTTTTGTCAGAAATTCTATAGTTTTTCGGCTGTCCGTTATGGAGAATAAACATTTTCAGACGCCGGTTTTCTAAACCAGAGATCACGCCACTTGTACTCCTTTTGGACGTTTTCTAATTTTCGCTAACCTAGAAAACCGACGGCCGTCTTCTGTAAATGATTCACAGAAAAAAAATTCGGGAATTTATGGGTAAAAATGAGTTCATTTTGGTTTTTTTTTTCGGAGGTTTTCTAGGCCAGCGGCCTCATCTCGTGTACTCCTTTTGGACGTATTCTTATTTTTTTTGTTGTAAAATCGCCAAAAAGGAGAGAAGTTTGGGGAAAATAGCTTTAAAATCGCAAAAAAAAAAACATCGAAATTCTCTGGTCCAAAAGGAGTACACGAGGTGTGGTCGCATAGAAAAGTCCTAGAAAATCGGCATCCGCGAATTCAATTTTCTTCGTTATCCTTGCAATTTGAATTTTTTGAACGAAATATCGACTTATCGGTCCAATTTTTCTGAGTTTCCCCCAATTTTTTTGCCATTTTTTTTATGAATAACCACAAAAAGACGTTTCGAAACGTCCGAGAGCCAAAACAAACGCACCTGCCCGAATCTCTCTTGACCAGTTGGCCAGAAGAGTTTTAGTCGCAGAATTGTGACATTCCAGGCTGATTTTGTAGGTTTCTCCGGCAACAACTCCGATTTCACAGCTTGGCGGACTGCATATTGTCGTGGTTTTGTTTCTGGTCTTTAGATGCTCACTGATGACAGTGTACGTCACGTCTTCTTGAAAAAAAAATTACTCATGGTGCGGCCTTTGAATTTGGGTAACATTATATAAAAACTCACTTTTCGCGCCTAGTTCTTCCCATCGTAGCTCAATTTTCTCGGAGAACACTGCGACGCCTACATGCAGATTTTTAACGTTAACTTTTACGTTTACCGGCTCCTTTTTCATCATCTCACGTGACAATTTGTTCTGCTGCATCATACTTCGCATTTGTAAGCCTGTGCGAAGCCCGGGGACGTGGGCGTCTGTAAGCCGATCAAGATCAGATTTTGAAGCCCTTCCCAAAGAAATACTCACTATCCATCAAAATCTGCCGCGCATACTCATTCATCACCGGTTCCGGACGATGATGATGCACTTTTTGGCGCTGCCGGAATGCCGGTGCATCGCTATTGGTATTAAACATGTGCATTCGATTCCGCTCAAAATTCCTCATGTGCGTCTGTGCGTGTGCATTTCGCGTAAAATAAGGATTGGCTATCCAGCTGTCCCATCCGTTTGGTGCTCGGCTCGTAGATGGTCCTCTCATTGGTCCGGGAGGCTGATTTCGAGCGTATGGACGCCAGGATTCTTGCTCCGCGCGACCCCATCCATCGCCGTAGTACATTCTGGAAAACGTGTGAATAAAAATTGGTATTTATTTAAGATTTTGTAAATAATGAAAATGAAATGAAGAAAAAAAATAGAAATCTGCACGAGAAATGCGCCAACAAATTCCGTTTTCGTCTTGCACTCTCTCCGCCTGGTGAGGCTTTAAAGAGCAATGGGCGCCCAATATTTTCATTGTTTTTTTCTTTTTCAATGCAACTTTTTCTTAATTTTTCGTGATTTTATTGATTCTCAAGTATATATTAACATGTTTTTGTGTTCGTCTTTTAATTTGACACATTTATATATCATTCAGCAAGAAAAAAAATGTTCTTTGTATCGCCCAGGACCTTTTTAAATACCAAAATATTGCTGTTCCTTGAATTTAAAACTATTATTTTTCCTATATAAAATGGAAAAAATGGAAGAAATCTGATTATTTCTGAAAATTTTCCCAATAGTGAGACAGCAAGACGCGAGACGAAAAAGGAAAAAAATGCTGGCGCATTTCTCGTTGCTTGTGTGCAAAATATCGATTTTCTGAAAATTTGGCTTTTTTATTCTTATTTTTCTCCGTTCTCTTCTTTTTAGTTTTTTAATTTAAAACATATCATGATAAAATGGTAAAACTAAATATTTAATGGACCTATTCATAGGAGAAAAAAAACAAAAAAAAACCTTTTTTTTCCTATTCATAGATGTAAAAAAACGACAAACAATGTCGAAAAACGAATGGTAAACAAGTGTTTATTGACCATGATAGACCATTGATAGTGAGGAGGCGCAGAAAAGGGGCGGAGTTTGCATGAACTAGTAAACAAGTCCGTTCCCACGGGGTTGTAAACATCTCTGTGCCTCCTCACTATCAATGGTGTATCATGGTCAATAAACACTTGTTTACCATTCGTTTTTCGACATTGTTTGTCGTTTTTTTTACATCTATGAATAGGAAAAAAAACGTTTTTTTTTTGTCTTTTTTCTCCTATGAATAGGTCCATAATCGTAAAATTTGCTTGTAAATTGATGGGGAAAAACCGTGCCCGCATTTTGCAGACTTGGCTCCGCCCACACGGAATTTCCGATAAAAAATCGTTAATTTTTTTTGGCTGAATTTTATGAATTTAATGCAAATTTTTGCGTGAAAATGCATTTAAACGCTTAATTTTGCTTAAAATTATGCGTTTAAATACATATTTTTGCTATAAAATTCGGTGTTTCGCCTTATTTCTATTTCCCTGCTATTCAAAAAAATAAACACAATTTATCTTCCAGTAAACAACACTCAAATGCATTAAAATGAACGGCGACGAGAATGACGGCGCGGACACCCCGTCCTCTTCATCAAACGCCGAATTTCCGGGCGTCGAATGGGTGGAGATTGTGGAGCCGCAATCGAGGCAGACAATGTACGCCAACCTGGTGACGGGACAATGCGCCTGGGAGCCGCCGCCAGGAGCTCATGTGTGAGTTTTTTAAATTGCAATAAATAGTTATTTTTCTGTTTTTAGAAAAACCAAACACCAAAATCAATGGTGGGAGCTGTTTGACTCGAATACCGGGCGGTACTATTACTACAACGCCTCCTCTAGCGTCACCAAATGGCAAAAACCAACAGCGGTTGGAGTCGATATTATACCGCTGGCAAAGTTACAAACGCTCAAGGAAAATTCGGACGGTACCGCGTTGAAGGTAGGTTTAGCACGGTGCTCGCTGAGTTATCTTGGCTACAGAACTTTATGAATTTTTTACCAAATTATGAATTCAGATCCGAAGAACCTGTGAAACGCAAACTTCGCCAGCTGTGCGAAGAGTCACCAAAAATGTGTCCGATCAAGTTTACGCGCAAAATATTTCCCCGGAAGCTGGTGTTGTGTCGTTTATAAGTGGGAGTCAAGACTCGCAGAACACGATCAATGGAATGCAAGATTCTTTTGAGGTAAGGATATTTATCTTTGGGAGTGTTTGGCTATTAGCCGTTTTTGAAGGCTAATAGCCGTATAGTTGCCTATAGCTTCCATATCCGCGCGAAAAAAAAAGCGAAACTTGGGCCCATTTTCACTGAACTAGCGTCTATTGCCGATTTTTTGCTGAATATACGCCAGTTATGGCTATCTGCCAAACTCGCGCCGATCGTCGATTAGTCTGCAAATATGCGCTATTAATGGCTATCAGCCATATCCGCGAAAATTCGCCGAACCATTATCAAATATGCGCCAGTAATTGCTACCTGCACTGCCTCCAAAAGCGGGAAAGCGCAAAACAACATTGACTGGCGCACTTTGCGTTTGCAGACGCAGAGACACAGAATTTAGCACAACGCCTCTGCGTCTCTAATCTCTAATGCGTGCAGGTAGAGCGCAATTGCATCGTACCACTCCGAGAATTATTGCACCTTTTGAATATAATGAAAAAACGTGAAGAAAATTGGTTTTTTGAAAAAAAAATGTATAACATCGACATAAAATAATTAAAGCTATTTTTTGAAACGTTGAACACATATTAAATGTTCTCTACACTCAGTTAGATGGAAATTTAAAAAACGCCGGATTTTACCTCTTTCTGAGGCGCTGAAGCTATATTTCTGTGAAATTTTTAAATTTTTAATTGAATGTACCTTCACAAAGTACAAAAGAAACAAAAAAACCACATATTATATCAGAAATTCAAAAATTCTATGCCAGAAGAGGAATTTTCTGCAATTTCAAATTTATATTTCCCCGCCAATTTTGAACGTTTCCGATCGGTTCTGCGCTTAAAATGTTTGTCTCGGTCATGTCTACAAAACTTGAATCGAAAAATAAGGCAATATTCAGTCATTCGGCAGAAATTTTGAAAAAATGTGATTTTCCTTCAGAAATTACAACTTTTTGTATTTCGTCCTCATTTCTCCACCGATTTTATCGAGCGAGCTCGTAAATTATCGAAAATACCTATTTAAACAAAAGTTGAATCTAAAAACAACCAAAAACTTTATGATTGTAGAAAAAATTTAAGGAAACCACAATTTCAGTTGAAAATGAGCGCTCATCGGCGCACGCAAAGTGCGCCAACCTTCTGCACTTTCCCACTTTTGGAGGCAGTGACCTGGTATATATCGGTTAACAGTAATTTTCAACGGATATTAGCCAATATCGTGCCAAAAATTCCACGCTGAACCCGCTTCGATCGCCGATCAGGTGCTGACTATACACCAAAAATGTCTAGCAGCCATTGTCGATTACGATGCCCTCGATCGCTAATAGCCGTTTAGTTTTTTCCTAAATATACGCCAGTTATCTGCCGTATTTGCGCCAAACTAGTGCCAAATACTGCCAAACTCGCGCCATTAGCTGGTTAGGTGCCATCTATACGCCAGTAATGGCTAATAGCCATTTAGTTATTTATACCTGCTATATCCGAGTCAAATTTGTGTCAATTATTGCCGATTAGTTGCCATCTATACGCCAATAATCGCTATCAGCCATTTCTGTCCCAAATACCGCCAAAATTGCGCTGATTTCCGACTAGACGCGAGCTGTTTCTCTATATGCCATATTCTATGGCTAGCATTAATTTTTAACAGCTAATAGCCATATCCGCTCAAAAATTGCGCCATTAGCTAATTAGTTGTCATCTTTACTCCACTAATGGCTAATAGCCATATCCGCGCCAAACTAGTCCCTATCAATGACGAACTGGCGCCGATTGCTGGCCAAAAAATAGTTCTGGATTGTTTTGAAACTTTGGCTAATAGCCGTTCGATTATGGACATTTTCCAAATTTTACGGATAGCTCCCGATTACGGCCAAACCAAGGCTGTCACACGGCCGGCCCCGGCCCTTGCGTAAAAAACCTACAGAGGGTTTCCAAAGTAAATAATTCATAGAGAAATAACAAAAAAAGGATAAAAAATCAAAAATTATACTAAAATAACGATAATTTTCACGAAATTTGTGAAAATTATAAAAAAGTTGAAAATTAAAAAAAAATTTGGTTGTTTTTTTCGATTGGGATAATTTGAGATAGGTATAATTCTTTCACAAGGGGAATTTTCATACTTTTGTGACTATTTTTTGTTTTGTCCACTTTGTTCTAACTTTTTATGATTAGCAATAAAAATGATTTACATTATTCAAAAACTTCTGGTTTAAATCTTGATTTTTGAAATTAAACAATGTTTTAAAAATGAGTAGTGGTTATCTTTTAAATTTATTTGTCTTTTTCTGGCATGAAGAATTATGAAAAATCCAATTGTACCTGAAAAATCGCAATTTTCATTTTTTTTTTGTGTGTTGTAAAGAAGAGATTGAAAAGTGGATAAATGAAACAACTAAATACACAAAAAATGTACAAAAACTGATTTCAAAAAAGTTTTTATTTGTATCTCAAAAACTAAAAATTCAAATTTTCTCATTTTTTGAATATATTTTTTATTTTTCACATTTTTACAGATATTTCTGTAATTTAGAACCAATTTGCTTCACTTTTGTTCAGTTCAAATAGTATATAACCTTTCTGTAGATGTTTAATGCAAAGGCCGAGGCCGCGGCCCTTCACTGTGCGGCCCTCAGGGCCGCGGCTCGGCCGGCCGCGAGATTTGACAGCCTTGGGCCAAACTAGCGACAATCGCTGATTAGATGCAGAATAAGCGGTGGCTAATAGCCCAATAATTTTTTCTTCGAAAAATGAGCAAAAAGAGCCATTTTCAACGGCTAAAAAATTTTTCTGACCTCTATCCTAGGCTGGCAGATTTGCGCCTATAGGCGACCTTCGCCGACTTTTCGCCGGCGACGGCGGCCGCCGCCTTCCCGAAGAGCGGCGCCGGCGGCCGCTGCCTTTGAGAGAAACGGCGGCGGCGGCCGTCACCGCTGGCGACCACGGCGGCGGCGGCCGCTGCCTTCGAGAAAAGAGGCGGCGGCGGCCGTCGCCGCTGGTGACCGCGGCGCCGGCCACCTTCGCCTTTAAAAGGAGAGACGAAAGTGGGCGTTGGTGACGACGGCAAAAGCGCCTTCGGTTTTTTGTTTTTATTTATCTTTCCATATTAATGACAATCATCATTTCGTTAACTCACTCAAGTCGTCAGTCGTCAATCGAAAAGTCGCGCGAATTCTGTGAAATTCAAACTCGGTTGTGCGAGACACACACAAACTAAGCTAAATTTTCCTAGATAAGAAAGATTTATTTATTACGAACTGTGAAGAAGAAAAATGTCTGTCTACGAATCACACAAATAAAGACGAGCAATAACGGTATAGAGAGGGACCACAAAGTAAGGAGGGCGTGGAACCAGTACGTATTTGTATTTTTGCCTAATTATAACCGAAGTACTAGAAAAAAAAATATATTAGAATGTGATACGTATTATTGACCACGAGGAATCGATTGGTGATTAGAGATTTGAATAAAAATTAATATTTTTTTTTCAGGCAAGATTGTAAAAAAATTATTCTAAGTTTTAAGTGATGACCTGTGTTTTTAATTCCAAGAATCAATAGATTTACTCCTAAGCAAGTCCAGGTTAATGCTCTTATGGGTTGATGTTTTTGAAAAAATTTTGTGTTGGGTTGGACTAAGAATATACATAGTGAACCGATTGGAGCCTGGAAATGGGAAGGGAAATTGGGGATCCTTTACTTCGAAAGCTGTGCCTTATTTTATGTTAACTTCAGACAAAAGAACACCAATGTGGAATTGCGACAGGCAGCGGAAAAACGACAGGAGATATTAAGACTTTTCCGACAACCTAATATCATTCTTATATAGGAACATTTAGATTAGTCTGTGTGTTTGCTTTTGTATCTCACACACGAAATTTTTCACAATCACCACACTTTACTTGTCTCGAAGGCGAAGGTCGTCTTCGCCGTTGTCGCGAGCGGCAACGGCCGCCGTCGCCGCTCCTCTCGACGGCGGCGGCCGCCGTCGCCGTTTCTCTCGAAGGCAGCGGCCGCCGGCGCCGCTCTTCGGGAAGGCAGCGGCCGCCGCCGCTCATCTCGAAGGCGGCGGCCGCCGCCACCGCGGTTGCCAGCGGTGACGGCCGCCTTCGCCGCTCATCTCGAAGGTCGAGGCCGCCTTCACCTGCCATTCGAAGGCGCCTTCGACCTCGAAGGCGCAAATCTGCCAGCCTACTCTATCCCCCACATAACCAAAAGTTTTCAGTGGATGTCACTGGATGAGGACAGCGCACTCAGCGAAAAAGCCGCCAACGGGCCACCATATGGTGCTTTCCCCACCACTGCCAGCGCAAGCTCAACCTTATCTCACGCACCATCTTCCGACTCGATTCCTGCACGCTCTTCGAGATCGGCTTCGCCTCCTCCTGCCGGCAGGAGATCACTTTTTTCTTCCGTAAATTCAACAAAGGGTAAAAATAAAGGCGGATGGTCGAAAGAGCCACCGAAAGCCTCGCTGACACAACCGGACAATAAAAATTTGCGAAAGGAGACGTTTGCGCTGTTCAAACTTATCCAATCCTATATGGGCGATAGAAAAAGCAAAGGAACGCCGGAGCAGATTGCACTGTCGTTTTGTGAAATTGCCACTAAAAAGGCTGAAAATGCGGATGAAGCGATTGCATTGCTTATTCAACAATTGTCAGGCAACGAGAGACCGGATAGTTTGCGGTGAGATTTTATAAATTGCATTGATATTGTCGGTCAGCAAGTGCGCAGCACTGCATTGAACTTATACGGGAATTTATTTTTTTTTTTTAAATGTTTTCCCCTTCCTGAAAATCTTTAATAAAATTCGTAGAATTATGATAAATTTATCGGAATTCGCTGTATTATAGTCTACCAATCAGGGATGGGACAAAAGAAATGTTCTGTCTTCAAAAAAATTGCTTTAAAAAACCAAAAAATTGTTTTTTCTTCATCAAAAATTGAAAAAAAAAATGTTTGTCTTTAAAAAATTGCCAAAAAAACAAAAAAAAAATGTTTTTTCCTCAAAAAAAAGGCCTATTTCTGCCAGTTAACTGGAAAAATGCCAAGTTTTCATTAAAAAGGTTCAGTTTTTGTCAATCCGGAGCATATAACGACTAAGTTTTTGTTCAAAAACCCGGTGTTTTTTCGCCTCAGCGGCTCTACAAAAATAAAGAAAAAAAATCCGAAAAAACAACAAAAAAACCGAAAAAAAAATAATTTTTTGGTCTCTTTTTCACAAAGAAAATGAAGGAAAACAAAATTAATCATTTGAAATTCACGAATAATAGGATCCACAGAGCGCACTTGCCGACAGGCTGACCAACAAAATCAATCTATCATATATAAATATTTCAAATTTCCTCCTTTTTAGACGTGGATGGGAGCTCTTAACAATCCTCCTGGCTTTCGTCTTCCCCACAGAAGCAATTAGTGAAAAATTGAACGAATTTCTCAACAAAAACCTGGATCCAATTTTCGACCTTCCCGAAGTTTCCACATCATATTTCTCGCAACAATGTGTTAAAAGACTGAGCAAAGTGATTGCTAGGCTGAAGCCAACTCTTGGAGCCATCCAGGAGACGAAAGTCCACATTTTCCGACCGCCGTTGTTTTCTGCTTCGCTGGAAGAGTTGATGCAAATGCAATCGGAAAGGTGTCCAGACCTGAAACTTCCTTGGCTGTTGACGACGTTGATAGAGCTGATATATCAAGCTGGCGGACGGATGACAGAGGGAATATTTCGGTTAGTTTGGGGGGTTTTTTTTTATTGAGAATCTAATTAGACACTGCGCGAGAACTCTGAAGATGCTCGATTGGCCATGACGAAATTAAGTAAAATCTGAGATATTTCGCTGCATTAAACGTATTTTCAACGCCATTCTAGGTCTGACTTTTTCTAGAGGTCAGAAGACTTGAATTTTGGGTGTCAATGTCTTTTTTGGGTCCCGGAGCACATTTTTGAAAACATTTAATTTTTTTTTCCCTGAGAAACTAAAAAAAAAATGTCTCAAATTTTGAATTTCGCGCAAAGCGTTTGCCAAAAGTGCGTCAGTAAAAATTAGGCTTAGGCTCTGGGACATTTCGAAACTTTTTTTGAATTTTTGCGGCGTACTAGTGAATTCGAAATGCCCGCGTGTTTTGGTGTCAATTGGCAAAAAACCATACGCAAAATTGCAAAAATGTTTCGTAATGGCAGGTTTCGAAACGTTCCAAGAACCGTTTCAAATCCTGGACACCGTGTAACCTGCAAGTTTTTACGGAAAATTTGTCTTAAAAACACAAAAAAAACGTTTTTTTTCCTGCCAAGACCATTATGCATTCGCCACGGCGTGACACTTGGCGTTATCTGGTATATGGCTGCTCATCAAGAAAATTGTCAAGAAAAAAAAATCATATTTTATCCCTAATGGACCTTTGCACGAAATTAAAAAGGCCATTTAAATGAATTAATTTGACTTTTTTTTTCCAAGCACGAAAGCAAGAAAATTCAATTAAATTGAATATATTTGAACGCAGAAAAACGTTCGTGTCCAGATCTCGTAAATCGACACAATTTATTAAAGGCGCACGCAATTTTTCAGTGGCAATATCTCGACACAAACGTTTTTCTGCGTTCAAATTTTTTCAATTTAATTGAATTTTCTTGCTTTCGTGCTTGGAAAAAAAAATGTCAAATTAATGCATTTAAATGGCCTTTTTTATTTCGTGCATAGGTCCATAATAGAAGTGCACTACAGAGGCTTTTTTGTCCATTTTTAACAAGGAATTTCTTGCCATATTCGAAAAATAGAAAGAAAAATACAATAACCATACCAATTTTCTTTTCAAGTTTAATAAAAACCAAACATTTGTTCAAAAGTATTACTACAGAAAATGCTAAAAATATGTTTGGCTATTAGCCGAATTCAATTGGCACAGGAACAAAATTTAATGGCTATTAGCCATTATCCACCATACATGACAAAACATCACGCCCACTGTCCTTGCCCAAACCACACAATTTTCAGCGTCGCTGGCGACCCGGACCAATTAGCCACAGCTCGCGGCCAGCTCGACGGCTGGTTTGCCCCCAAAATGCATGACGCCAACGTGCCGGCCTGCCTCCTCAAACTGTGGCTTCGACAACTTCCGGTACCTCTCATCATTCCCAGCCTATACCAACGAGCTTTGGGAGCGGCGGACAACCCGGCAGAAGCCATCAGAATCGTCGATTTGTTGCCGGGCATCAATCGATTGGTTTTTGTGAAAGTAATTGCTCTTCTTCAAGACCTCAGCAGGGAGGAAGTGGTGTTGAAGACGAAAATGGACACGTCGAATCTGGCCATGGTCATTGCTCCCAATGTTTTGAGGTTTGTGGATTGAATTGCATTTAAACGGGTCTCGACGGTTCGAAAATTGTTCTCCATTTTGTCGTCGCGGTGTTTGCACACAATCTTTTTTTTCAAATCTTTTATGGACCTATTCAGCAGAGGAAAAAAACCGTTTCTTGTGGTTTTTTTCCCTATGCAGAATTGAGAAAAAAAGACAAAAAATACAGTAGTCGGAGGTTTTTTGACGTAAACATGGAGACCCCACGAAAAAGGGGGAAAGTGTTGCAACGCAGGAACGAAAAGGGGGAAAATGGGCACAGTTGTCTGCAAAAGTGCCGCACGGTTTTTTCTGCATTTTTGGAGAATGAGCAGTAGTGTTTTTTTCTGCTTTTTTTGCCTGAAATTAGTTTTTTTGAGTATTTGGAATGCGGAGACAAAATAGAAACGATTAAAAAAGAAAAGGAGCGGAAAAGCTGCGAGAGGTCCACAAAATTATTGATTTTAGTGAAAATTAATATTTTTCGCGAAAATTCGGGTGATTTCGCATTAAAATGGGTGCTAAAAAGAAAGAATACACTGAAATACATCGTCATAAAATCATTTGAACTAAAAGCTTTCCAAATAAATTATTTAAGAATTTTTAAAGCAGCGGCAATTTCGAAACTTGGCGAATTTTAACTGAAATTGGGCATAATGAGGAAATGTTTCACAAAATATTACGAATTTGTTTTTTTACCAGTCATTTTAACAAAGAAATATCAACGAAAACGAAGAATTTTAGCAAAAAATCGAAGAAAAAGAGGAAAAATAATTTGATGACGAAAATGAAAATCGCAAAGTACGAAGTTCAATGAAGCGCACCTGCATTTGTCGCGAATGGACAATAAATACCCAAAAAAAACTAATTTCAGGCAAAAAAAGCAGGAAAAAACACTATTGCTCATTCTCCAAGAATGCAGAAAAAACCGTGCGGCACTTTTGCAGACAACTGTGCCCATTTTCCCCCCCCCCCCCCCCCCTTTTCGTTTCTGCGTTGTAACACTTTCCCCTTTTTCGTGGGGTCTCTAAACATGTTATCGTGTCGAGACCGGCCGATGAAATAATCGGATGTGCCTTTAAATTTCAACCAAATTGCCATTGAAAATTAAAGGCGCATTGCATTTTTCACTACCGGGTCTCGACGCGATGGGTTTTTTTCCTGGAAAACAAGCTGCATAGGGAAAAAACCGCGATAATAGTTTTTTTTTCCTGCGCTGAATAGATCCATTATAGAATTTTTCTTGAAAATGTTTAAAAATAAGCCCGCTTATGTTTGCCATTTTGCCCGCGCCAATTTAAGCCCCAATACCGCCAAACTTGCGCAAGTCAGGCACCAAAAATCACTAAAAGTCATTTTCAACGATTAATAGCCATATGGCTGCCTGTATCCGCCATTTCTGCACCGCAAAACGCCACGCCAAACATGCGCGAGATATGGCTAATAGCCATATACGTGTCTAGATCTGCTATATATCTGCTGCGAAACTTGCCAATTTGGTGCCAAATGATAGCTAATCTCCATAAATTTGTCATATCCACGCCGGTTGGGAGCCAACTAGGCGCCAGTAATGGCTAATAGCCACATACCCGCAAACCATTGTTGATTTCAGATGCGAAAGCGAGGATCCGCGAGTGATATTCGAGAACACTCGGCGCGAGATGAGCTTTCTGAAGGTTCTAATCATCAACTACGACACTGCTTTCATTCAAAATGTACGATAAATTACATATATTCGCAATTCGCAACTGATCTCCGCCTACCTCAATAGAATGGAATGGCCAATATGTTTTTAAATATTTACACTTGCATAATATTTTTTTACGTTTACGTTTAATTGCTTATCCTGATCCTACTCACTTGTCAATAATTCTTTCTTTCCTTTTTTATGCACTCACTTTTATGAAATACATATGTATCAAATTAAATTGAAACGAAACGAAGCGAAATTGTTCTGTTAAATTGACAGTTTCTTGATATTTGCGATCAAAATTTAAATGTTGGGTCTTGACACGAAGAATTTGATTTGCAGGCCATGGACATTGAGGATTTCATCGGAAGAACGGAAACCATCAACAGAGAATCGTACGATGTGAAAATACGGTAAGAGGAAGAAGAAAAGAGAGATTACCTTGTGTATAAGGCCTCTAATGGACCTATTCAGCACAAGAAAAAAACATCCATTTTTCGTGGTTTTTTTCTTATGCGGAATTGAGGAAAGTGAAAGTTCGTGGAGGCACTCAGAAAATTCGCAAAAACTTGTCCAGCAGTGGCGAAATTGGTGATGAATGGTGGAGAGTTTGGAGCAGAGGAAGACGGTGTTAATGGTGAAGATTTTGCTGGTTGGGTCAATGTTGGACAACTATCCGCTCGTGGTATACACTGGAATACCGTACAGCCACAGTTTACGATCGCAGTAATATGGAGTCGGTGTACAAAAATCAACAAGCCGCTTGGAGAGTTGGAGGTGACGGATGTGATGATCGTGCTAAGCCATATGCTCTGCACCAGGGGTGGGACAAAAACATTTTTTCGCTCTTAAAAATCATCAAAAAACAAAAAAAAGGCGTATTTCTGCCAGTTAACTTTTCGTTGAAAATCAGAGTTTTTTGTCAATTCGGAGCATATACCGACTAAGTTTTTGTCCAAATTGCCTCCGCGGCTCTACAAAATAAATTTTGTTTCACCCAAAAAAAATACCCAAAAAGAAAAAGAAAACCGAAAGAACTGTTTTTTTGGTCACCCCTGGTTGGAGGTGACGGATGTGACGATCGTGCCAATCCGCATGCTCTGCACTTGACGAAGTGTAAAACGAGCTCTGGGACGTTTCGAAACCTGCCACTTCGAAACTCGGACGTTTCGAAACTTTTTTGAATTTTTGCGGCATACTAGTGGATTCAAATTCCCAAAAAAATAAAAATAACTGATAAAAACGAAAGATAAATACCAAATGCCCGCGTGTTTTGGTGTCAATTGGCGAAAAACATTACGCAACAAATTCAAAAAAGTTTCGAAACGTTCCAGAGCCGTAAAACGTGTGGCGTTTTTAAGTTTCAGCCAAATTCCCCATTGAAAATTAAAGGAGCTTAATTTACATTCTTAACGCCGGGTCTCGACGCGAAAAATTCACAAAAAAAAAGTTTTTTTTTGTTTCTGTGCTGAATAGGCCCATGAGAGATTAGACTAATTGTAAACAAAATCCACAATTTCCAGAAGCAAAAAAATAACATCAAAACAAGAAAAATGCACAAATGTGGATTCCTTTGTCCCCGGAGCCGGCCAAAGTGTCTGGGTTCGCACTTGGGGGTGCTCGCACAACACCTCCGATAGTGAATACATGAGCGGATTGCTCGCAAAAGCTGGCTACAATGTAGTCGGTGAGGGCAACGACGCCGAAGTGTGGGTGCTCAATAGTTGTACAGTGAAAACCCCGTCAGAACAACAGGCCAATAACTTGGTTGTCCAAGGCCAGGAATCGGGCAAAAAAGTGATTATGGCTGGCTGCGTGTCCCAGGCAGCGCCATCCGAGCCCTGGATGAAGAATCTTTCGATTGTGGGAGTGAAACAGATTGATAGAATAGTAGAAGTCGTTGGAGAGACTTTAAAAGGCAACAATGTGCGGCTACTATCACGAAATCGGCCAGACGCCCTGCTGAGTCTTCCGAAAATGCGAAAAAATGATTTGATTGAAGTGCTCTCTATCTCAACTGGATGCCTCAACAATTGCACGTACTGTAAGACGAAAATGGCGAGAGGAGACTTGGTGAGCTACCCGTTGGCTGAGCTCGTCGAGCAGGCGCGAGCTGCATTCTATGATGATGGTGTGAAAGAGCTGTGGCTGACATCCGAGGATCTTGGCGCGTGGGGCAGAGATATCGGATTGACGTTGCCGGATTTGTTGAAAGAGTTGGTCAATGTTATTCCGGATGGATCGATGATGAGACTGGGAATGACGAATCCACCGTATATTTTGGATCATCTTGAGGTGGGTTTTTTTCTTCTTTTTTTTTTACCTGTTCTGAGGCCGTATGCAAGAAACTGGGAAACTATGTTTTCCGGAAAATAGGTATGTCTGTTTCTCTGCGTTTCTCACCACTATCATGCAAAATCAGCATTTCCCGAATTTCGTTTCCAGAAAACCGTTTTCCTGTCGCTTTCCAGTTTGTTCACGGCGTGCTAGACCCTACGTAAATAAATTCGCGCCTTTTCGTATCTGTCTGTGTCTCGACAGTGGCATTCTGCCAAGTCTAGCAAAAAGTGTGCAAAAATGGAGACACAGAGACTCGAGAATTGGCGCTCGAAAATTTGATCTCAAAAAAGTTTTCTGAAACGTAGCCCCTAGTAGTGTGCGTTACCGGTAAAGATTTGACGATTTTACCGGTAAATTTTCGAATCACGTTTTACCGATAAATATTCGGCAAAAGATAAACCATTTCTAAAATTTTTTACCGGTAAATTTGGCAAATTTTGTCGATTCTTTACCGGTAAATTTTACCGATAAAAGTTTCGGCAAACTTTTTATCGGTAATTTGCCGGTAAATTTGCCGGTAAATTGACATTATTTATACATGAAGAAGTGGGACAGGTCACGTTACAATTCTAGTCTTGGTATCTTGGTCGGTCACGCTTTAATACAGATGAAATTTTAAAAAAATGTGAAAAAGACGTGATTGTGCAAGGCCGAGGTCGCGCCACGTATCGGTAAAATTTTCGCGAAATTACCGGTAAATTTACCGATAAATTTGTCGAATTTACCGTGAAATTCGGTAAATTACCGATAAATTTACCGGTAAAAAATTTTTCGGTAACGCACACTAGTCCCTAGCAAGCCGTGTTGTTGCATATGACCTCTCATGAAACTGGAGATCCATTTCCCAGAAAATGTTTCTTTGCGTCTCACACCTTCAAAATTACTCACCAATTTTTTTTTAGCTAATAGCCATAGTTTGCCAAAAATCGGCCAAAAAACTAGAAATTTCAATTTTCCGTTCATTTATGTGAAGCTGCTCAAAAAATCGCCAAAAATCGATAAGGAGACAATTTGGAGCGTAGGGAAAAATGTGAAAAAAAAAAGAATTTTTTTGAGTTGCTTTTTTATCCGGGCCAGTAAAAAATTTCCAATTGGCCCGGTCCGTGACATGTATGAAATAGCCATCGAATCGGTCCATATGCATCTGGCGCATTCCCGAGTTCGATGGCTATTTTTTTCAACTTCTGTCGCATTCAAATTCTGGGCATTCATGTTAGGGAACTTTTGGTGGTTATTCGCAGCTAAATATATGGCTAATAGTTATCGAATTGGAGCGTGCCAAATGCATTTTCACTAGGAGGACATAGAAATTGAAACTCCCTAAAAACCTGGAAACCTCCACCAAAATTCCAGGAAATTGCCGAAATTCTCAATCACCCGAAGGTCTACGCATTCCTACACATCCCTGTTCAAAGTGCCAGCGACGCAGTGCTCAACGACATGAAACGAGAGTATTCGAGACGGCATTTCGAGCAAATTGCTGATTATCTCATTGAGAAGTTTGTTACTCAATTTTTAAAATTAATACCATGAATCATTACAGAGTGCCCAACATTTACATTGCCACCGACATGATTCTGGCGTTCCCCACAGAAAACGAAGAAGATTTCCAAGAAAGTATGGATTTGGTGCGAAAATACAAGTTCCCGTCATTGTTCATCAATCAATACTACCCGAGAAGTGGAACGCCGGCGGCGCGGCTCAAAAAGATTGACACGGTTGAGGCGAGACGACGAACTGGAGCAATGTCGGAGCTGTTCAAATCGTACTCGAGGTACACGAGTGATCGAGTTGGAGAAGTGCATAATGTTATTGTTACCGAAATTGCGGCAGGTATGGTTTTTTTTTCTGGAAAAGTTAGAAGCAAGGGCGGGAAAGGGTTATGGGATCTGGGACGTTTTGAAACCTGCTATTTCGAAACTGGGACGATTTAAATTCCAAAAAAAAAAAACCAAATGCGCTGTGTTTTGGTGGCGATTGGCGAATAACGCTACGGAAAAACGCAAATAGTTTCGAAACGTCCGAGAGCCAAAATTGTTTTGATTTCAATTTTTATTCCAAGTTTTTGAGCATGATTATTCACCGCTGGACATGGCTATTAGCCCTTTGAAAATGCCAGATACTCGAGTGTCACGTCGTGGTGAATGCGTAATACACATAAGGTGACAGTAAGAATAAATTCGGAATATGGATATCTCACTACGATTGGCGGGAAAAGATGACTTTTTAATATTTTAATGACAAGAACATGTTTAACGCAAAGTGTCATCCCGCGGCGAATGCGTAATATTACGTATTCGCGAGTACGTGAGATGTCGTAAAATGGGTCTCGCCACGATCGGTGAATGCTTGGGATACTGTAGATTGTTTACATTTTTTGACATGCGTGAATTTGAAAAATCATGTTATTTTTATACATGAATGACCCCCTTTTTTGGGGTTATTCATGAGAAAAAAAAACGGTTTGTTTTTGTTTTTTTTTCCAATTCACGCGATGTCGAGAATTGTAAAAAAATACAGGTAGAGAAACGGGGATATAGCATTGATAATGAAGAGGCACAGAGACTGCCCCCTTTCTTTGAACTCCTCGCCTTCTGCGTCTCTTCAATATCAATGCTATATCAGGGGGACCCCCATTTCTCTACCTGTGTTTTTTTACAATTCTCGACAAAGTTAATTGAAAACATTAAAAAACAAATATTCAAATCCACAAGTGTGCAAACACCGATCGTGTCAAGACCCATTTTACGACATCTCACGTACTCGGGAATACGTAATAATAACAAAAGTGCCAAAAATTGAGAAAAATCGTGCCGAGACCAGACCAGACCAGTTCAGTGCAAAAAATACATTTTTTTTAACTTTTTCAAAATTGGGGAAAACAGTTTTAAAAAACTACCGTATTGCGTATTCGCCACGAAGTGCCACTTTGCGGTTGAATTGTCAATTTTAAATGGGTTACGGTCGCATTTATTTCAACTGTGTCGAAAAATGCGCTTCGAGACATTTCGTGGGAAAAAAATTGGCTATTTTCAAAGTTTATGAAAACCTCGCACCACATCTTACTGTAGCCGGCAAGAATATTGAAGCATGAAAAACAGTAAATTCCAGACAAACTGCACGCAGTCGGTCACAACAAGTGCTACGAACAAATTCTGGTTCCCCTAGAGCACTGCAAAATGGGAGAGTGGATCGAAGTACGCGTCACGTCCGTCACCAAATTCAGCATGATCGCCGCACCGACCTCGATTGTGGAAACGGTTCCGGAAGTTTCCTCACCGGAAACCACCAAATTCAGGTTCTTTTACCCGATGACCGTATTCTTTTTGGTTCTCATCTTGTCTTACTGTATCGACAAGTTTATTTCTAGTGGAATGCTGGGTGAGTTTTGAGTTTTTTTTTTTTTGAAAGTTTGCATTTTTTTTATCAGGAAACTTTGGAGAACGATAGCTGACGATTTAAAGGAAGCCGGTGTCACTGAACTTTACTGGAAGTTTTGAAAATTAATATTGTCGAAAAATTTAAATGGCGCGCAATCGGGATTTAAAAAAAAAAATTGCCGCCATTTTAATTGTACGACATTATTTATTTTGATTTCATTTTCCAAAATAATACTTTCTTTTTTGTTGATTTTGTTAATTTTTTTCCCTGTTGTTACACTAATAAAAATAAAAAATTTGGTTTTTTTTTTCAAAAAATCTGTTTTCTGCCCTTTTTCTTTTTATTTTTGAGGTTATTCTGCCTTGTAAAATATTTCTGAAAAACGCTGTTAAAAACTGAAAAAAATGATGATTTTTACGGTTCTTGGGGCGTATAAAAGTGGGGAATGATTGGCTTAAAATTTAAAAATTTTTGGAAAAATTAATTTTATTGATTTTTTTTTGCCAATTTTCCCGTCATTTTAACCCTCTCCAAACCAGCAGTTTTATTAGTTTTCTGCATTAAAATCCAAAAACAAACATCGGAAAATATGGGCTCAAAGTTATGCGGCTCACTGGCTCGCAAAGCATTGTTCGGTGGAGCGCACTTGCTTACTTGACTCTGGAAGGGTTTACGGCGGCGCTTTCATTTTTTTGCAAAAATTGTATTATCTGTTCGCCACAGGGTGACGCTTCATTTCTATCTTTCTTTTTTTTTATTTTAATTTTCTGTGTTGTGTAAAAAAAAGTTTTTTTTTTCATCTGCCGCAAAGTGCCACTCCGTGGCGAATTTGTAATAGTGGTTAGAAAATTATGAGCTAATAATTCATTAATCAAGTTTTGAATTATCTGCAACCCGTTATTCGGTATTACGCGTTAGACGCTTAGTGACACTGCGGTTTATATATAAATTGGAAATAACGCCGCGAGGATCTCGAAAAAAACGTTTATTTTTCAACTAAAACGAGACAAAATCGTGGCAACGCGCAAAATGTCACCCCGTGGCGAATCTATAATATAATACCAACGCCACTCCGTTTTGACATTGCGCGCCGTATTTAGCAATAGCCATTGGCTGGAGAAGAGAAGAGACCGTGAGAATAAAATGGAATTTATTTCCTTTTTTTTTTTGGTTGAGTATTTATTTTGACTGCTTTTTAATGGACCAAAATAATGTTCTCGTTAATTTTCCGGTCATTTAAATGAATTTTTCTGCATTAAAATGCATTTTTGCGTGCTAAATACTATTGTGAAAACATGTTTTCAATCGAGTTGCATCATCAAAAGGGCATGAACTGGGAGTAATTTCAAAAATGAGGACCAAAATTAGTAAAAAACGTGATTTTTTAAATCAAAATACCGTATTTCCTCTAATTTAAGCGCATGCGCCTCTATTTTTCAACCTCTTCTCCGAATGGGCTTCTATTAGAGGTGCGCTTCAATTAGAGGGTGGCCTTCTATTTTTCAAACGTTTATTTCTGAACACAGCAATAGAAATCAACAAATAACAAACAACATTTAAAAATGCAAAGAAACATTTTAGTTGTCGCTTTTGTCATGTTCTCCAAAATCCATAATTTCTAGAAAATCATTGACACCATCCATAGCTTATTCCTCTCGTCGACGCATCAAAATCAGACTTCAGCATATCATTGATTTTTTTCAGTTATTGTCGGCCCGCCAAAATGGTCAAACGCGCTCCGATGAACTCAACGCTATCCAATTTTCATTTTGGTCACCAAATTATTTCATTTCAATTTGAATTTAAACGTGAAATGAAATAATTTGGTGAGCAAAATGAAAATTGGATAGCGTTGAGTTCAGCGGAGCGCGTTTGATCATTTGGCGGGCCGAAAATATCTGTGCATACATTTTCGGCCAACATAAATTTTCTTGGCGGTACCAGATTTGTTTAGCAAACTTTTTTAAATTCATTTGTTCTTCAATTCATTTGTGCAATTGCTTCTTCCCTTTTGGCGATTCTTCAACATCTGAAACAACGAAGACGTTCAGCTCCTCGTCTTCGTTTATTTTTCTTTTCGATCGTCACTGAGTATTGAAAAAGAAAGCAAGAAAAGTAAAATATTTAAGAACAACTGCAAAAAATCGAAAAAAAATCCTCAAAAACAGATGAAAAGAAAATAAACAGCCAGTGAGTGCACCTCTATTAGAGGGTGCGCTTCTATTTTTCGAAGTACTTCTCAGGGTGCGCCTTTATTAGAGGTGCGCTTCAATTAGAGGTGCGCTTATATTAGAGGAAATACGGTATTCACGTTTTTTATAAATTTTTGGGCCTCACATTTGAAAGTTCGAAATTGTGCGCTCGGGCGCATTTGCTGACCCCCGGTTTATACCCATGTGCATCATAAAAACATGAAACCCCGCCCACGTTTTTGAGCAGTGAATGCAGACTCATGTACTCTTGATACAACTCGATTTAAAACGCAATAGGTTCATAAAAACCTTAATTTCAAACATTTTAATGCAGCCCATTTGCAGCCACAATAACTTCATCAGCCGATACTAGTCACGACGAGCTGCCCGGCAAAACGACGATATCCACCAAAAACCGACCGAGTGTCAACGTGGCAAACACGACGGGATCACCGGCAACAACAACAACAACAACAACCGACGAGTGCCGGCAGAGTGACGAGGCGCCGGTCCAGTGCATGATTTCGCGCTGGAAATCGCGAGAAAGTGAGCGCAACAAAGTCCGACTTCGTGACACTGACGGGTTTCGGATCAGAGCCGCCGCGTTGTGCATTAAAGGTGAGTAATGCCGCGGGGAAGTGGCTATTAGCCGTTGAAAATAGCCAACTATTCCATGACTTTTGGACAATTTCGAGTGAAAATTACAGCCGAGACCCGAAAAAGACATTTTTTGGCACAGCAGGCTTGATATATAATTTTTTACAAATCAATTCAGGCACCGGAAAAGAAACGCTCGTTTTGCTTGTCAGTGGCGGAAAAGATGGTGCGAAATGGGTGGTCCCGGGCGGCGGAATCGAGAAAAACGAGTGTGCCGAGGAAGCCGCGCATCGCGAGTTAATGGAAGAGGCCGGTGTTCGCGCCACTACACTTGAGAAAATTGGAACATTCCAGGTATTTATTTTAATGATTTTGTGCTTTGCAAAAAATTATCTGGGAATGTTGGGAAATTGGCGAATTTTTGAGATTACTGCTCAGGAATTTTTCGGCTAATTAACCATCGAATTCAGAGCAAGTGCTAAATGAGTTTGATTCACGCCCCGAGGCCAATAACCTTTTTAATTGACCTATTTATAAAAACCGGAAAAAAAAATTGCGGGAAAATCGGAGAATGCTCCGATTGACCTGAAATTTTGGGAGAAACTGGAAAAAAAATCTCCTGTACACGCTCAAAAAAATTTTGGACCAAAATATCGATTTTAAAAATTTTCAGAAAAAAATCGATATTTAGGTCTGAAATTGTCTGGGAATGTCCGAGAGTATTTTTTAAATGATTTCCCGAAGTTTCCGTTTTTTTTATTTTTTTTTCCGGTTGAATAGGTGGCTCTCGGACGTTTCGAAAGTGGACTTTTCGGAGGTTTTTCTGGATTTTGTCGTCGCGGTGTTTGAGGAATTTTTCTTAAAAAGCTTTTTAAAATGATTGTGTGAAACACCGCGTCGACAAAATCCAGAAAAACCTTCGAAACGTCGCACTTTCGAAATGTTTACTTTCGAAACGTCCGAGAGCCGAATAGGTCCATAAGGGCTATTAGCCGTTTTCCATGACTATGTGTATAGTCAGCATTTGAAATGCGAAAGAATTTGAAGAGAATAGCCACTGAGTTCGGCTGTTAGCCGTTTTCAATGGCTATTAGCTAAAAAATGCCTTGAGTGGCCACATTCCTGACGTCTAGCTGCCGAGTTGTGGCTTAGTAGGCGCCAACAGTGTCCTTAGAAAACCCGTTGCAATTTGCAAATTTTTTCCCTGCAATCAGTATGCGAAATACTGATTTTCTATTGCTGCACACAAAGCTCCCGAATTTCTTGTGTATAAGACCCGTTTGGAACAAAAATCCGCAAAATTGTTTGAAAAACTCAGCAGAATGCACATCTCTTTTGGATACATAAAATCGGCTTTATGCACAAGAGATTAGGCTTTAAAATATTCCTGTAATCATTAATTATTTGTGAAAAAACAGCCGCGTTCTGCTGAAAACCCACAAAAAATAATCTTGCAGGACGATTCACGCATGCATAGAACCCAAGTCTTCCTAATGAAAGTCTCCGAAGAGCTGCAGCATTGGGAGGAAAACGAGTACGGGCGTCAGCGTATATGGATGAATCTGGCTGAGGGCACTGAGAAGGTGAAGCAGTCGCATCGACCGATGCTCGAGGCGATCCTGTCGAGGTAGCCCAAAATTGCTCGAATCGATTCCATCTTCCATCACGCGGTTTTTTTTTCAAACATCAAAACGGGATTGATTGCTTCAGTTGTTTATTAATGTAATATCTTGCTGGAAAAGTTGCGAGCTTTAGGTTAATTCATCTTTTTTTGTCTAATCGTGATTTATTAAAATAGTTGGCTAAATTTTGAGCGCTTCTGAACTGCTTTGGCTATTAGCCATATCCGCGCCGAAAGTGGCATATCAATTCTCTACAAGCTTTTGTAGCTTTTCCACCATTTTTCATGAAATTTTTCTCCACTCATCATTTTTTCGGCTCTAAATATCTTTTTTCTTGCTTGTCTTCAATTTTACCTTGATTTCTTTTCTTTTTTTGTAAGAGTATTTACGATTTATTTACAATGTTCTTCCAACTCATCACAAAGTTCAAAATAAAGCAGTTGGAAGTTTTTAATGGGGTTATTCACGAAATAGTTCTGGCTTCTATTGTCGGCCCGCCAAAATGGTCAAACGCGCTCCGCTAAACTCAACGTTATGCGATTTTCATTTTGGTCTCCAAATTATTTCGTTTAACGTTGAATTTACACGTGAACTGAAATAATTTGGAGACCAAAATGAAAATCGCATAGCGTTGAGTTCAGCGGAGCGCGTTTGACCATTTTGGCGGTTCAACAATAACTAAAATAGCCAGAACCAGGAAAAAATTCGAAGAATGGCCTGAAACTTTGAGACCCTGACGAAACCGGGGAAGAGGCCCCGTCCCCTTTTGCAACTGCTGCACGACGTTTTGTACTGTAAGTGTTGAAAATACAGGAACAAATGCGCCGCAGACTTGCAACTTTTCCCCGGTTTCGTGGTTTTCCCCCTTTTTGTCAGGGTGTCGAAACTTTGGAAAATAACGCCAAAAATACTTCCGGAAATTCCCAGAAATGTTCAGACCAAAATATTTATTTATTTATTTATTTGAATACGCCCATTGCGGTACGTGAAAAATAGAGTAAAGGTATAGAAAAAGATTCAGAAACGGAATAGAAAGAATAAAGGAATTTGTAGGGATATGTGGTTGGCGTAAACGTTCGGTCATCAGTGGTCATAGTTTGAATGAAGAGAGCGTGCGGTTAACAAAAAAGTTCCTACGTATTTTAGTTTTGCAGTGGTTCCATTTGAATTTGTTTTTTGCGCGCGTGCGAGTGTTTTTCTCATAAGTGAAAAAGGGGCTTGTGTCAATGTCTACTTGACCCCAAATCATTTTTAGTATAAGTTTTCTATCGGAAGTTTGTCTTCTCGATTCTAGCGATGAAAGATTGAATAATGAGTTTCTGATAATTTTGGTCTGAATTTTTTTTTCAAACACATTGAAAGTAGGAAAAATGGCTGGGACGTTTCGAATTCAGAACGATTTCACTGGAAATTTTATGGACTTATTCATAGGAGAAAAAAAACAAAAACCTATGAACAGGTCCATTAGCAAAATACATTAAATTATCGAAGTGACAGGTTACGAAACGTCTCAGGCTTGAAAAAATCTGCAAAGAAATATTTCTCGCACCATGAGCAGAGCAACATGCATCAGTTATACCAACCTTACAATCCGAAAACACAGTTTATTGTGATAAATAAATATTAATTTGGTGGAGAAGATTCAGGTTCAAATACCAAATAACGAAATATCGGAACATTATTTTGAATGAACATGGGGGAAATCGTTACTTGTTTAAAAACATGAGACAAGCAGAGTATCTTAAAATGTTAAATGTTTTCGGAATGAATAGAGTCGAACGACTGAAAATTAGAAAGATGATCCACCGAGCTGCTCCTGATACACCTCGATAACGTCGTCGTCCTCCATTTCAAGAGTCTTCGGGGTGTCTTCGTCGTTGATTCGGCGACCGTCGAAAAGGAATCTGAAATCGATCACGAAATGAAGTTTTGCGAAAATTATCTTAAATTGGTTACCTAAGACTGTTCACAGACACTCCGGTTCTGTCGGCGTACGACTTTTTCAGCTTTGCCATGGAGGTTCCGAATTTCACGCGGAAATGCACTTCGTTGCTGTCCTGAAACCCAAAGTTTGTTGAAATTGTAGTTTTTACCGGAAACTTACTTGTCCGACGACCTTGATCTTGATGTATTCAGCATTGTCTCCGCCCTGGGCTGCTTCGTCGGCCATTTTTGTAGGGAAACTTAAAGAAATTCAAGAATATATTTTTTGTAAACAAAATTTATTGTTATCGTTCGATTTGCGACATCAAAACGTGAAACTCCGCCCACTTTTTCACGCGAACATTAAATTTTAATGCTTTTCGAATTGTTGTGTGAAAAAAAGTGGGCGTGGTTTCACTTGTTGATATCGCAACTCGATTGAAAACACAATAGAGGTAAGAAATAAGTGGATAATTATTTTAGGGTTGCATGAATCCAAAAGATGCTTAATTTTCAAAAAAAAAAATGGTCGTTTCCTACTGGTGGGAAAGAAGTTTGGTGCGCATTTGGCGCAAGTATAGCGACAATTAATCGAAAATGGCCAATAGCCCACATTTGAGAGCGCGACAACAGGGAAAACATTTACAAGTCTGCGGCACGGTTTTTCAAAAATGGTCAAACACGCTCCGCTGAACTCAACGCTATTCGATTTTCATTTTGGTTTCTTTCCAAACTATTTATTTTCACGTACAAATTCAACGTGAAATGAAATAATTTGGAAAGCAAAATAAAAGTCAGTTCAGCGGAGCGCGTTCGACTATTTTGGCGGGCCGACAATACACACTTGGTAAATTTTTCATGGCAGAGAATGGTATGACATGCTACTACCTCGCAATAGAACTGAAGCGAAATTGGCGGGATTAAAAAGGATTTTTTAAAAATATGAAAAATGCCTTGCTGGATGAAAATTTTGACCCCAAAGACCGTCAGATTTCAATTGTTTTCTTTTACTACCCAAGCGGCACCAGTAGCCCTAAAAACCATAATGGGGTTATTCACGAGAAAAAACTGTTTGTTTTTTTTCCAATTCACGCGATGTCGAGAATTGTAAAAAAAAAAATACAGGTAGAGAAACGGGGGTCCCCCTGATATAGCATTGATATTGAAGAGACGCAGAAGGTGAGGAGTTCAAAGAAAGGGGGCAGTCTCTATGTCTCTTCACTATCAATGCTATATCCCCGTTTCTCTACCTGTATTTTTTTTCAATTCTCGACATCGCGTGAATTGGAAAAAAAAACAAAAACAAACCGTTTTTACTTGGAAAAATATTTTCTAACTTCACGGTGCGAACAAGATCTTTCGGGTCGAGAGTTAGCATTAAAATAAACTGCGCACACCACAACTCTGCATAAGCTCAAAAGCACGAAAATCAGTTTTTCGCGGACTAAATAGGTCCTCTAGGCCATCAAACCAAATCAATTTCCAACAAACTTGAGCCACCCGCTTAGAAAAAATGGCAGTAAATCGGTTCTGAATTAGCGGATTAAACGCTGCGGGCACAAAAATTCATACAGATACCGACTATATTAATATTAGCAATGAAAGTAAATAGCATAAAGTGGTTCACCAAAATTTGGGACGCACATTTATGGGTTTTTCTATCATAAATACACTGAAAATTCAACCGTAAAGTCTGGGGATACGAAAAAACTTTCCAAAAATCAATATTTCGAGGGAAAAACGGGAAAATAGGTAAAAGTGACGGAAATGATTTTAGAACAAAACAGTTTCGAAAATACTTCCCGCGTTGGAGATGGTGCATATGCACGGCACAGTGTATTGCAGAATGCATCGTATTTTACGCCCAAACTTGTAGCGCGTCTGTCGTCTCTAAGGTGTGAAGTACTCTCTCGTCGTGCCGTCTAGTTGCCTGCGTCTCCATTGATACAGTATGGAGTGAGAAAAATAATATTGGAAAATTCTGGAAATTGAAAAAAAGGGGCTACTACGGTAACGCTGACGTATATCGACAGCACTAAGCGAGAGGTGAGTAAATGCGCTCCACCGAATGGCGCGAATTCGAAATCTTCTACTGTCGCGCACGGTTATTTTTCTCTCCGCGCATTGATTTTCTTCTATCCCGTCTCCGTTTTCACCACTTCCGTTCAAAAATTAACAAAAAAAAATTTAATTTGGGGCAGATGGAGTTGGGGGCCACTCAAAAACATTTTTTGTTTCGTTTTTATTCGTTTGATTTCTTTGATATATTTATATCATTCAGAATATATTTTTGTCCGGAAAGTTCAGCGGCAAATCGCCGGAAGCATGTTTGATACTTTTTAAATATGCGACCGGAGGGAGCTGGGCGGAAGTTTACTTTGATCTTTTTTAGTGTTTAATCGGCTCCCGGTAACATTTTATAATCTTTTTAGGCTCACCTTTAAGCTTTAAATCACGAAAAATCTCCTCACAAAGCATGCTTCCACCCAGCTCCCTCCGATCTCCAAATTGAAAAGTGTCAAACATGCTTCCGGCGCGTTGCCGCTGAATTTTCCGTGCATCGACAAATGCTTAGAAACGCATATTCAAAGCGTGTACGACAAAAAAGCAAAACATTTTATTTTTACAAACAAAAAAATTAATAATTCCGGGGAGAAAAGCAAGAAATCGATGCGCAGAGAGAAAAATAACGGTGCACGACAGTGGAAAATTTCAAGTTCGCGCCATTCAATGGAGCGCGTTTACTCACCTCTCGCTTAGTGCTGTCGATTTACGTCAGCGTACTACGGTATAGAACTCGCACGGAGTAGAACCGCTATGGAATAGAACTGGATATGCAATAGCACTCGCACGGAATACATAGAACTGCTACGGAATAGAACTGCACGGAATAGAACTGCTACGGAATAGAACTGCACGGAATAGAACTGCTACGGAATAGAACTGCGCGGAATAGAACTGCACGGAATAGAACTGATACGGAATAGAATTGCTACGGAATAGAACTGCACGGAATAGAACTGCTACGGAATAGAACTGCACGGAATAGAACTGCTACGGAATAGAACTCGTACGGAATAGAACTCGTACGGAATAGAACTCGTACGGAATAGAACTCGTACGGAATAAAACTCGTACGAAATAGAACTCGTACGATTAAATTAATCGACGAAAAATATCGCTAAACAGCACGCGGTTTGTAATTTCGGAGCGTCGATATGGTTTTTTCAAATTAAAGAATTCAAATGATAGCGATCGCGGACCCGTGATTTGTCGGTACAAGAAACTATGTATAGCCGGTTGCGTTCTCCAAGAGGGCAGCTACCAGGCAGCTATTTGGCAGCTACCTGGCAGCTATTTCGCGGCTATTTGGCGGCTGTCTGGTTCTATTTCGTACGAGTTCTATTTCGTACGAGTTCTATTTCGTACGAGTTCTATTTCGTACCAGTTCTATTCCGTACGAGTTCTATCCCGGCCGCCAAATAGCCGCCAAATAGCCGCCAAATAGCCGCCAAATAGCTGCCCAATAGCTGCCAAATAGCTGCCAAATAGCTGCCAAATAGCTGCCAAATAGCCGCCAAATAGCCGCCAAATAGCCGCCAAATAGCCGCCAAATAGCCGCCAAATAGCCGCCAAATAGCCGCCAAATAGCCGCCAAATAGCCGCCAAATAGCCGCCAAATAGCCGCCAAATAACCGCCAAATAACCGCCAAATAACCGCCAAATAGCCGCCAAATAGCCGCCAAATAGCCGCCAAATAGCTGCCAAATGGCTGCCAAATGGCTGCCAAATAGCTGCCAAATAGCTGCCAAATAGCTGCCAAATAGCCGCCAAGTAGCTGCCAGGTAGCTGCCAGGTAGCTGTCTGGTAGCTGCCCTCTTGGAGAACGCGACCGGCTATACATAGTTTCTTGTACCGACAAATCACGGGACTGCGATCGCTAGCATTTGAATTCTTTAATTTGAAAAAACCATATCGACGCTCCGAAATTACGAACCGCGTGTTGTTTAGCGATATTTTTCGTCGATTAATTTAATCGTGCGAGTTCTATTTCGTACCAGTTCTATTTCGTACCAGTTCTATTTCGTACGAGTTCTATTTCGTACGAGTTCTATTTCGTACGAGTTCTATTCCGTGCAGTTCTATTCCGTAGCAGTTCTATCCCGTGCAGTTCTATACCGTAGCAGTTCTATTCCGCACAGTTCTATTCCGCGCAGTTCTATTGCATATCCAGTTCTATTCCATAGCGGTTCTACTCCGTGCGAGTTCTATACCGTAGTACCCCCGAAAAAAAAAAATTGATTTAAAAATTCCATCGTTAAAAAAATAATTATCAAATTAGATTGAATGAATATTACTCATTCACGCGGTTGCAATGCAAATGCCGATCAATAAATCAATAAATCGATAAAACTGTATTTTTATCTGCGTCTCTTCTCCTCGGTCGCTGCGAGACCCACATGGCCGCGGCCGAGGATCTACGCGTGGCCGAGTGACAGCTTTTTATAAAATAGATCAACTATGGGAAACCCTGACTTGAGATTTTATTATTAGCAATTTTTCACAGCCCGAATAATCTCTAGAAATGTCTAAAAATCTAATTAGATTTTTTCCACTCTTTGACCCCACTATTTATTCGTAAATGTTACACTTTGCAGTAGTGGTTCCAAAGATTTTGTACTTTACACACGATATGGGGGTCTCTCGCTTCTGCAGTGTGCTCGCCCGCTCGCTTTTTCTTTTATCACGTTAACAGCTCGAGCTCTCTTATTTTCTTATTTTTCAATCTTATTGTTGAAAAAATAAAGCGAGAATTTGTTTATAGTAAACCAATTGGGCCCAAATAGGGATTGCCACGCCCCATTCTGCAAAGTGCGCGTACTTGTACAATATTTAAAAATTATTTTTGCGAATTTCAATCGAAATTTTTTAAAAATCGTGTTCATTCATTTTTAGGAGAAATTCCTAATATTTCCCAAGGATTTTCAATATTTTGTGCTTAATATCTATTTAAAAAACGAAAAAATCGACAAATTCGTAAAAAAAAATCAATAATTTCGGAAAAATGTATAACCTCGTAAAAAAATCGATAATTTATATAGAAAAATCGGTAATTTCTGGAAAAATCGATAACTTCGTAGAAAAATTTGAAGTTCGCGAAAATTCGATATTAAAAAAATCCAATAATTTCGCAGTAAAAGCCGATAAATTTATGAAAAATCGACAATTTCGAAAAAAAAGTCGATAATTTCGACGGAAAGTCGAAATTTTTGTGAAAAAAATCGATAATTTTGGAAAAAAAATCAATAACTTTGGGTCAAACATCGACAATTTTGTGGAAAAAAAATCAATAATTTCGGCAAAAAGTCGATATGTTCAACAAGAAAATAATCAATAATTGTATTTTTCTCTGCCTCTTCTCTATCGCTGCGACTCAGGTATCGCGAGTCAAACTTTTCTGATCCCTTTTCAAACTTTTTCAAACCTTTTCATGTAACAAATAAGCAATGCTTCAAAAGGATTAAGTATGGCTTGAAAAAGTTTGAGGACGGCATGAAAAGGGTTGAAAAAGTTGAAAAGTTTGAAATTCTAAAATTGTTCCGATTTTGTTTCTCAAAAAGCCTGCTGCGCAGGCTAATGATGGCTGCTGAATCAGCATTATTGATTGACGCCTTTCACTGTATTTCAAACTTTATTCCGGTAACAAAAAAATATACGTATAAAGGCAGTAAGATATAAGACAAAAAAATTCGCAAAGTAATTTCGGCGGATGTTGCCTGATGCTTCCTTGTGCTCGGTTGTTGTTTTTTTTCCGTTAAAGAAGACGCCACCAGCCGATGTTGAGGAGCCCTGTAAATAATACATTTTTTTCTCCAATTTTTAATGCTACGTACAAAGTTTTTAAACAATTTCTAAAATCAGAATTTTTGTACAAAGTTTTTAAACAATTTCTAAAATCAGAATTTTTATACAGTCCAGTGATGGAAACACTTTAAGTTTTAACAGTGTGCTACATTTCAAACTTATCCGATCTCAGAAAACGATTTACTCCGCAAATCTCACACGGATGTATACTCGGCGAATGCATCATCAGCCTCGCTCTACGGTACTTTTCAGTTTTTATTTTACCTGCAATTCGTCGTGGATACGTAATTTTTCGTTAAAAAGAAGTATATAAACTAGAATTCGAGTTAATCTTGCATGTGCAACACTGTTTTACAGGAATTTTGCAGTAGAGCGAGGTTGATGATGTATTCGCCGACTATACTATTACGCGCAATTGTGGTAAAAAATGTATTTAGTGCCAAACCACTTTTTTGCTGTGATATTGTGAAAAAATTCCATGTTTTTTTTAATTTGGAAGCGGAATTATAGTTTGAAAATTACCTTATCAGTTTTTTTCTACAAATAAATTACTTTTTATTGTCCATTCGCGAAAAAAGCAAGTGCGCTCCACGAAACGTAGTACTACGTGGAATTCATTTTCGTCGCCAAATTATTTTAATTCACGTGTAAATTCAACATAAAATGAAATAATTTGGCGACGAAAATGAAATCCACGTATTACTACGTTTCGAGGAGCGCACTTGCTTTTTTCGCGAATGGACAATAGAACAATAAAGGGAGTAAAAAATCAATATTACACGGCACCCCAGCCTTCCAAAATGGTTTTTACCCGGTGCATTTTTAAAATCCTAAGGCTCAGTCATTTTCTGACCAAAAGGCCTCGTTTTTGGATTAAAATGATGGTGTTATCCTGAATAATCAGATCATGATTCGAATTTCTCAAAAAAGTAAATTTTCGAGTGAAAAAATAATTTCATTATCCGACGAACTTAGTGGCGCATTGGACGACGGGGGTGGCGTGTATTATTTTTTCAATACAAAAAAAATTAAGCAAATTTCAATTTTAAAATGATTATGGGCCTATGCAGATGAACTTTCCTGTCATTTCTTCCTGGATACTTTTCAACGCAGGTCAGGAAAAGTTCATCTGCGCAGGAACATAATCAATTTAAATTGAATTTTACCTAATTTTTTATATTGAAAAGGGAATATTTTGAATTTTTGTTCGCTTTTAATGTTCTAAAAAGTAATTTAATTCTTGGGAAACAATGTTTTTGTGACGAACTGGCGTTTGTGCACTTTTTACTTATTTTTTAAAAGAATTCTGGAAAAAAATACTCACCTTTTCACTTTTCACCTCCACTGTTAACGCGATATCGATATGCCCGGTTTCGAGATGTCTGGCTACGAGATACCCGGTTTCGAGATGTTGCGAAGCCTTAAAACGCTAAGTTCATTTAGTATTGTGTTTTCAATAGAGTTTCATCATGAAAACAAGAAACACCCACCTTTTTCACGCGAATATCAAATTTTAGTACATTTTGAATTTTCGCATGAAAAAAATGACGCTGACGTATATCGACAGCACTAAGCGAGAGGTGAGTAAATGCGCTCCACCGAATGGCGCGAATTTGAAATCTCCCACTGTCGTGCACCGTTATTTTTCTCTCTGTGCATTGATTTTCTTTATTCCTCTCTCTGTTTTCACCACTTCCGTTCAAAAATTAACAAAACAATTTTAATTTGGGGCAGATGGAGTTGGGGGCCTCTCGAAAACATTTTTTGTTTCGTTTTTATTGACGATTTTGCATTGCTTTTGATTTGTTTGATATATTTATCTCATTCAGAATGTATTTTCGTCCGGAAAGTTCAGCGGCAAACGCCGGAAGCATGTGTGATAATTTTCAAATATGCGACCGGAGGGAGCTGGGCGGAAGCTAGCTTTGATCCTTGTGAGTGTTTAATCGGCTCCCGGTAACATTTTCTCACCTTTAGACTTTAAATCCCGAAAAATCCCGTCCCCAAGCATGCTTTCACCCAGCTCCCTCCGGTCGCCAAATTGAAAAGTGTCACACATGCTCTCGGAGCGTTGCCGCTGAACTTTCCGTGAATCGATAAATGCTTAGAAACTCATATTCAAAGCGTTTATGACAAAAAAAAGCAAAAAAAATTATTTTTACAAAAAAAAAATGAATAATTCCGGGGAGACAAGGAAGAAATCGATGCGCAGAGAGAAAAATAACGGTGCACGACAGTGGAAGATTTCAAATTCGCGCCATTCAATGGAGCGCATTTACTCACCTCTCGCTTAGTGCTGTCGATATACGTCAGCGTAAAAAAATGGGCGAGGTTTTACGGTTTGATGTCGCAACTCGATTAAAACCACAATATTGTGTTCCCAATCGAGTTACGACGTCAGTAGGTCAAACTTCGCCCACTTTTTTCAAGCGAACATTAAATTTTAGTGCATTTTTAATGTTTGCGTGAAAAAAGTGAGCAAGGTTTCACGTTTTGGTGTCGCAACTCGATTGAAAACACAATACTTACAAATATTTATCAACGCTTAATAAAGATAAAGATGAGAAAAATCAAAGACTCAAAATTTTCAACAAAAAGAAACAACAATTGCCTAAAATCGCCCGAAGATCGGGTATTTTAAGCAACGTTTTGAGTAATTTGGAGTATTTTTAATTTTTCCGGGAAAATAAAAATTATGAGATGAGAAAATAGAAAAAAAATTAAGAAAAAACTGCGCAAAATAATTTTCGAAAATATGAAAACGCGCGCACGCGTTAAAAGAGTCTGCCCTCTCTTATTTTTGCACACTCTCATTTAGTACGCAGTTCCCAAACTGCGGAACTGACGACAATTTGTAAACCGTATACGGCCGCAAGCGAGGTTTGAAAAGGTTTGAAAAGGTTTGAAAAAGTTTAAAAAAGATTTCCAACTTGTGCCGGCAACAAAAGTTTGAAAAAGTTTGAATAGCGCTCAGAAAAGTTTGACGAGCGACGTTTGTCTTGCAAAGGTTTGAAAAGGTTTGAAATGCGATCAGAAAAGTTTGACTCGATACCTGAGGAGACCACATGCGTGGCCGAGGAACAGCGCGTGGCCGGCTGACAGCTTTTCATGAAAATTGCGAACATTCTCCCTTAAAGCCCCAAATGCGCCATCAAATTGACAGTATTTGTTTTTCCAGAAATCATGCCAATCATATCAATAAGCACCGACGCAGCAGCCTCGTGGGACTGGCCACTTCAACACAACGACGGTGTGGTTAAAGTGACGAATACGACGGAGAAGTTCGAAGTCGGACTTGATGCCGGATTTTTTGGACCAAACGATATTGATGTCAAAGTGAACGGATACGAGATTATCATTCATCTGAGGCATGATGTGAGTGGACAATTTATTTCGCGCTCTATTCATTGTGCGATAGGGCGCGTTTGCTGCATGTCCCTATGGCAAGGCGATGTGTTATCTGTGGAGCGCGAAGGTGATAAACAAACAAAAAATAGTTCCAGGATCGTCAAACCGAATACGGATTCGTCAACCGAGAGGTGCACAGGACCTACAAACTGCCCGACGATATAGATCCGGCAACTGTGACATCGCATTTAAACTCTTCTGGTGTTCTTACGATCAGTGCCAAAAAATTTGCCATGTAATGTATATATAATAGGGCGTATTTATAAATATAATAAATCTTACAGTTAGAAACTAAAATTTTGAGTTTTCAATTCTAATTAGATCATTCGCTCTATCGTGAATGCATTGGAAAACCGGGGACACGCCCTATCAGTAGAGCGCTAAACCACTGTTGTCACGTGGAAAATGCTCTCAGGTAACATCATATTAAGCTAATCAAACAATGCCTTTTCTAATCGAACGCTGCCAATTCTAATCGTCCACTGCCGATACTAATCGAATGGGGCCGATTCTAATCGATCAGTGGCAAATCTAGCTAGCTTTTTACTAGCCTACGGTAAAAGCACGCAAAACACGCCAGCATTGTATTTGCGCGTTTTGTGGGCATATATTTTTTTTCGAGTTTCGGGAATCTTTACATAATTTTTATATTTTATAATTTTTATATTTAATAACTATATATATTTTTTTTGTATTTGCAAAAACAAAAGCGAACACCATATTTTTCATGTTCTATTTATTACAAAAGCTCTTCAATTTTAGAGATGCTTTCTTCGCGGTAACTTGTGAGATATTTAAAAATCGTTTCATTTCTTCTGCAATTTCTTTATTATTTTTAAATGAAAACGTGATTTCTTTAATCGCGGAGTATCGTGGGAAATGAATGATTATGGCTGGAACAGAGTGTTTTTCCAGTGAACGTCCCCATAATGTTTTACGACATCTTTTACGGTCAGGCCAAACCTATCGATTAATTTTTTTTTTGACAATTTATCTTGCCGGTGTCTCGTTTCTTGTAACTGTCTATCTTTAAAAAAATTCACTTCTTAATTTTCAGTTTAACAGTATTGGGTATGGAAGAAAAATTGATTGGACGAAAACGAAACAGGTACCCGCTGTTTCGATATCGCGAAACAACAAGAGAATTGCTAATGAGGGTTCAAAGAAAGCTTTTATCGCGCTCAATAGTGCCGGCTTCTCCAAGAAATTCGGATTGCATCGAAAACTGTGCTCTATATGCGATAGAAATGGAAACGGATGATTACGAGGAGCTTCCGGATTTGGACGCTTCGGACGGTTCGAATGGTGCTGATAAAAGTGAGTTATCTATATAATTTTTATGGGGTCATTCAAGAAATACCAAAAAACTACACAAAATCTCGGAAAATTCTCCGATTGACCTGAAATGCGTTTGGAGTGAGATTCAAAAAAATCAGAGCAAAACATCACTCAGTTTTCTTCACTCTGTCATCGCCAACGTGGCCTCGTTCTCCACTGTGCGAAGGTTCCGTGCTGAGAATAACATAGCATTTTCCGAGTTTTCGCGCAGTTTTTTGCAATGTTTGGCTATTATCACTATTGTGTTTTCAATCGAGTTGCGACATCAAAACGTGAAATCCCTTGGTAGAGATGGATATTTAATATTTCGTGAACAACCCCATTAAAGTTAACCACCATTATTACAGGGTCATCAATAGAAAAGCTGACGGACCAAGACTTGTCAAGGTTGTATTTTCTACTGACTATTACGCATTCGAAATCAGGTAATATTTAAGAAATGGTTTAGTGATGAAAAGTGATTTAAGCAATCGACAGCAATCGACAGACGACATTTGTTCAACGAGAAAATTTTGCGAAAGATTGTCTTTGATTGGCCACATATCGTTCGAATACAAGCCTGCTCCACTTGTGGAATGGACATTGACAAGTAGGTTAAATCGTTATTTTTCTCTTAAAAAAATGTGGAAACGAAGTGGCCAATAAAGAACAGTCGCCGGAGCATTGCGAAGCGAGCTTATTATTTTTATTTGTTAAAAACTGTTGGTTTTGAGGTGCAAATGCCTACTCGTTCAACCTTGCGAACTAGTTTTTGCCGACGTGAAGACTCTGATTAGATCTTTCGTCACTATTTATGGATCTGAAATTGAAAAAAATCAAAAGATAATAGTAAATGGTGGCCACAATTCGTCGCCCATGAGTAATGGAATTCTACGGCGAGCTCTTGCCGACGGATTCATAAAAGATAAAATTGTTCTAAATTTTCAATGCGGGTTTGATGGAATTAAACTTCATGCACGCGGCAGGTTGGTATTATTTTTTGAATGCTATTCAACAAATAAAAAGGATTGTAGAGTCAAATGCTGGCCTTTCACATTAGCTTCCCTGGATTTGGAGGACCCGGCTCGCAGCTCGCCTAGGACCGTGTTACTGGCGTCTATTTACTCTGGATCGACTGATCCGTCGTCTTCTATCCATGATCGAATTTTTCAGTGGTGTGTGAAAGCCCTGGGTGAGGAATTCGCGTGGAAACGGAAAATAGTGAGCGAAAAAATAACCACTTCCATTCACGACGATCAGGTGACTATATAAATCTGACTGTGGGAAGATTCATTAATTTTTTGCAGGCAAGAAGAAAAGTATATAATATGAAAGGTTATTCTTCCAAAGGATCCTGTTTTTTTTGCCTGAATCAGTCTACAGTTATAAAAATTAACGATTCTAACACGATAGGTTCGCTTTATGATTCGTTTTTTTTGCAATATAAACGAAATTTCCAGATCGAAGTACAGTAAAAATAAACGTTCCAGGCAACATGGCAGATGGATTAAAGAATCGTGGTAATCACACATTGTTCCACCATGTTTTACCTCTGTGGGATTGTCCTATTGGCTTATTTCATGTATTCAGTGAGGGAATCCATGATAGACTGATTCAAGGTTTCTCGCAGTGTCGAAATTCTCGGTGTCTTGAAGGTTGCGGAGCCTTTTTAATTTTGTCCTTACCTTTTTTTAAATTTATACTGTTGTTTTTGTTGGTGTTGTTATAAATAAAGCTGTTTTTAATAAATATTTAAGTTGTGAGGGTCAATTTTTATTTTTAAATGCTATCTAATAATAAATAATGTACTTCTAGTAACACCCATCCGTTAATCTAATCGGTCGCAAACACCAGTCTAATAAATTGCAAACTCTAATCTAATCGATCGCATGCACTAGTCTAATCGAACATTCAAATCTAATCGAACGCTGACCGAAAGCTACCTAGGACGCGTTAGTCGCTCATCTGCGTTTGATTAGACTATCGCGGCCGTTCGATTAGCTCAATATGATGTTACCTGAGCTCTTGCCAGCCGGCTGAAATTAAAAAAAAACCATATTTTTCTATTTATTTTCAACGAAAATTACTGGAAATTTTGCGAATTTTCCGAATTTTTTGTTGTCAAAAGCTGTAATATTGTGTGTTTCAATCGACTTGCGACATGAGAACGCGAGACTCCGCCCATTTATTTGAGCCGTTCTGTCTGCGTCTCTTCAAATATCACTGTGTTCGCGTGGTCGCGCACAAATAAGTGGGTGGAGTCTCGCGTTCTCATGTCGCAACTCGATTGAAAACACAATAATTTATTAAAAAATCGCCACATGACATTTTAATAACATTTTCAGCCGTATTTAGCGAAAATTTTCGATAAATTCATTCAAAAATGAAAAACACCAAAAACAACTCTCCGACCTCCCCCAGCAAACGCGCGCCATTGCATTTTCCCACGATGGCAGCGTGGGAATTTTCAATTTTCCCACGATCAAAAACAGATAAATAAATGAAACTTTTTCGCGCCATGACACTATTTTTACTATTTTCCTACAATTTTGATCGACTAATTGGCGCTCGAATATAATATGCAGCACATGTTTTCAACGTTTTCTCAGGTCAGTTTTTTAAAATCGATTGTTGTCATTTAAATAACCGGACAATTTCAGGGCTATAGCTATAGCTGCGATTATAATTGCGATTACACCCCTGTCTACTCCAAGACAAATTACGAGGTTTCCAAGCAGGTACATTTGTTTTTACATTAGTTCAGGATAATTCAAAATTGTAAAATTTCCAGCAACTCCAACTCCGACCCAAGCCACTAATCACATTCCCCTCGCGTCCACGACACGATAAACTCGTCCTGCAGTACATTGAAAAAGAGAGACGAGTATCTGGAAGTTCTCAAGCTCGTCAAATGTCAATATCCACCCATCGCAAGCCGCCACCCTTGATGCGCGCACCATCGTCAGGATTCTCCAGCTCGACGTCCTCTGAGAACTTGTTCTCCGGGCTGTCAATAGGCAGCGAAGAGCAGCATATTCGCGAGATTCTCGATCCGGCTGTGGAAGTGGATTTGGACATTTTTTTGCGACCAGAAGTTCGATACAAGCAGCCGGTGCCGATGAGCAGTTGTCGACGAAACGTTGCGATGCGACAGGTGGCTTCAAATCAGAAGGGTGTTCCAGCAATGGTATGTTGATTTTTTATCTGGTTTTTATGGCTGAAATTCTGAAAACTTGGCCTGCTTCCGGTTATTATTCGCATCTCGCACGTGAGATTAGGGTAATTGTCATTTTAAAATCAATTGTTTCGATGAAAAAAATCAATAATTCTGTTGATAAATTTCCATTTAAGTGGGAACTTATCAACATTTCGCAGGTTTCATCGATTTATGCTAAAAAGCGGAAAAAATGATAATTTAGATTTAAAAAAAAAAAACAAATTCAATGAAAAAATCCTTAATTTCCATGAGAAATCAATAATTTAGTTGAAAAAATAGATAATTTCGACTCAAAATCGATAATTTTGATTTTAAAAAAATCAATAGTTTAGTTGAAAGAAAAAGTCGATAATTTTGGAATATTGATAATTTCGGAAAAAAAAAATTAATTTCGAAAATAAATTATATAAATTCGGGACAAAAAGTCGATAATTTCGGAAAATTGACAATTTCGGGATAAAAAATTCGATAATTTGGAAAAAAAATTTAATGGAAAATTTGAAAAATCTTCCGAGAAAAAAAAATCAAATTTCAGGCCCCTCAAATGGACCTGCCATGTTTTTCCAACTCAAATTCCGGACACATGGCAGCGACTAGCCATCACGCACCAGAACTTCCACCATTCCCAGGCACCTGGATGCGCTGTCAATACTGCTGGGAGACGTACCTGAATCTTTGCCAGCGAGCCGGCAATCTCGACGCCATGCTAACCTATGATGGACCGTGGCTGTGGCATAATTTGTATGATAGTCAGGGAAGAGTGACGTGAGTTTTTCTGAATAAAGGCAAACGCGCCCCGTCGCATTTCTCTGCGTCTCCACACTGGAGGTTTGCCAAGCTTACAAAAACAGAGACGCGAGAAATGAAACCATTCAAATAAGAATTTAAAATCCCAGTTTTCAGATGTCCCCGTTTGTGGTTCGCACAATTTGGTCTGGGTGGTATGGACGTGATGAGCAACGTGCGAGACGCCACTTGCTAAGTTTCTTATAACTTTATTCACATTATAATACGATTTACACTGAAATTCTTGTAACGGATACGGGCTTTTAAATATTTTAAAAAAATTTTCTTCCTCTCATATCCAAACGAATCTCGATTGTTCCCAACAAACCTAATAAGCTATAAAAAAAGTTCTAATTTTGAAATCAGCTTTGACTTGGGTTGACAAGGCACATAATTTTTGCGCGGCGCTTGTCAGTCGGCCACGCGTTGTTTCTCGGCCGCGGTCATGTGGCCTCGCAGCGACTACGGAAAAAGACTGCAGCAGCTGCGGAGACTCAGAAAAATACGGTTTCATCGATTTACTGATCGAGGTAACGACTAATGGACCTATTCATAGGAGGGAAAAAAAACAAAAAAAGTGTTTTTTTTTTGTTTTTTTTTCCTATTCATAGATGTCAAAAAATGTTTAAAAATGCCAAAAAAAAAACGCATCCTATGAATGTGCATAACGTTTTTTCCATTATTTTTTTTTTCTAATTTTCAGTTTCTAGTTATTTTTTTTTTCACTATTTGTTCACAATTTTTCTTTATTTTTCCAATTTTTCACCAGTTTAACAAATTTTCGCATTTTTTTGGGGGTAGAACTAGGCGAAATAGAAATGCTACAAAATAGAACTCGTGGTGCAATGGAGCGCGTTTGCATTATTACTGCGTCGCGAAAACCTGTCAGAGCAGAGCGCGCGACGCTGCTGTGGCAAGGTGCGCGACTCGGCTGTGACTCCCACTTTTCGCGGCGAGACCATAGCCGAATTGCGCGCTCCGCTCTGACTGGTTTTCGCGACGCAGAAATATTTTCTAATTTTCCGATTGTTTTTTCCTATTACTTTATCGTTTCTCGCTATTTTCCTCTGTTTTCACTATTTTTCCATCGTTCCTCACTATTTTAAATAGTTTTTCTCATCGTTTTTCTCTAATTTCGTTGCTTTTATGGACCTATTCAGCGCAGGAAAAAAAACCGATTTTCGCGGTTTTTTTCCCTATGCAGGTTGTTTTCCAGGAAAAAAACCCATCGCGTCGAGACCGGGCAGTGAAAAATGCAATGCGCCTTTAATTTTCAATGGGAATTCGGTTGAAATTTAAAGGCGCATCGAGTTATTTCATCGGCCGGTCTCGCCACGATAAGTTGTTTACGTAAAAAAACCTCCGACTACTGTAGTTTCTTGTCTTTTTTCTCAATTCTGCATAGGGAAAAAACCACGACAAACGGTTTTTTTTCCTCTGCTGAATAGGTCCATTAAATATTTTTATTTGTTTTTTCTATTTTCACAACAGAACGCCCAGATAAACAACTGCAAACGCTTATTGGGTTATCCACAAAATTGCAAAATATGGGGAAACACTTAAAGAATGCTCTGATTGGCCTGAACCTTTGGGAAACAATGTCGCAATACTCCCGGGTACGATATGCTCAGAACATTTTGGACGAAAATATCGATTTTTCTTTTAAAACTCGATATTTCGCCCCAAAGTTTTCTGAGTATGTCCGGGACAATATTTCTCAAAGTTGCAGTAACATTCACCGAGTTTTCCCAAAATTTTATTGTTGCTATTTTGTAGAAATAAAAAGCGTTTACATGTGTTCGTTCGGGCGCGTTTGCTGACATCATTTGGGAATCAAATGGATAATTCTGATGTTGAGAACTTGTTGGATCTTGGACAGAACGGTAAGTTTTAAACAATTCAAAAGAAAAATAGGAACAACAATAGAAGCAGTGAAAATAAATACAATACCTATGTTCTCTATACGTCTCAGCGGAAGCTCTAGATGCTTGAGAGCGGAAACTCAGCTGTAGTGCTTGTGTAATATTTGCCGTGATTACACTCTTCAATCGCCCCGCACTCTTTCTCTTCTACTTCACCCCACTATCTAGATCCGCCACTAGTCTCCTAGGCTTTCTTACTATTCCTACTCTAATAATTGATTTTAAAAAATGACCAAAAAAATTAAGTCTGAAAATCAAGTGGAGCCAATTGATAAAACTGATATTTCTGCGGTGCACACGAAGATAAAGGTATTAATTTATTGTTTATTTCGGTTTTAAAAGGTTATCCTTAATGTTTGAAGATATTCGAAAATCCGTTCGCCACCCAAGTGTCAAACCCCAAAGTTAACTTATTCTGCGCCAATTGCCTGCGTAGTCCGACTTCGGGAGAGAAGCTTCAGCGATGTGGAGGGTAAGTAAAAAATTGGTTTTACAGTTTATAGGGAAGATTTTTCAGCTGCAACTTTTCGAAATACTGCAGTAAAGAGTGTCAAGCCGCCGCGTGGGTGGTTCACAAAACGGAATGCAAAAGGTTGCAGGCGGTGAGTTTTTTTTTAATTACAAATCTGGTGTCATAAACCTTTAAAGAAGGTTTTCAATGAAAAAAAAATTCGAAAATTATCGACAATAATCGCTAATTTCGGTAAAAACTATGAATGCAGATGAAATTTCCTTCAATTTTTTCCTTTGCATACCTGCATTTTAATGCAGAAAAATAAAGCCTTGCATAATAGCAGAAAATATCATCTACTTATGTTAGGTTCCTAAGCAACTCAAAAAATGCAGGTATATTAAACGACACTCCAAGAAAACGCACTGGGCGTTGTTTAGTGGAAAAATCTTTCCGATATTATTCTCATACCAGCTAGTGCTTGCTGTGATCTACAAAATGCAAACTCTTCCACGAGCGAAATCAGCACGGCCGGACACATCTAAAATCATTGTGACCGTAATCTTCCATTCCAAAATTTTCACGAAATCGTTACACATAGTTTGTTCTTCGAGGATTTTGATAAAATTCAAATTTAAAAAAAAATTAAAACCCCGAAAAACAATCTGAAAAAATCTCGTTAAAATTTTAAAATGGATGATTACGGTAACACTCATTTATTCTGTATACAATCGCTCTGAATTTAATAGTGGAATTTTCAAAACGCAGTTTCGAGTTTGGATTTTTAGGCCGGATTTTTAGGCGCCAGCGCGATGCATGTCACTGAGCAAATAATACGTCTTTTTCCAGTGTTTTCCTAATCTCCCGCTCACCGAAGTACTATTCCTTTCAAAAGTCATCGATCGAATTCAGTTCATTGAAAAGAATGGGGATAAATATGAAGTGGAATCCGAGAGAAAGTTTTCATCATTGGTAGACCATAAGGCTGAAATTCGGTACACAACTTTTGAGTTTAATTTTAATAGCCTCTAATATTTCAGCGAGGACAAGGAAAAGATGAAGCACTTTGAAAATGTATTCACCAAAATTTCCGATTTTCGAAAGCCCGAGCCTCTAGAAAAAGAAAAATTCTTCGATATCTTCTGCAAAGTTACCATAAACTCTCACAGTATTCACACAAACGCTGGAAATGAAGTGGGCATGGCTTTGGACCTGGGAGTCACAAAATACAATCATTCGTGTCGCCCGACTTGCTCTATGGTCTTTGATGGCTATCGCGTTTGTCTACGACCGCTGGTTCCAGGTGTTGACGCGGAAAACACTGAGCAAGCGTTCATATCCTATATCGATGTTGGGCGAAGCAAATACGTGCGCAGAAAAGAACTGGCAGCCCGTTGGTACTTTCACTGTGAATGCAGTCGGTGTACGGACCCGGAGGATGACACGCTGACAGCGATTCGATGCTCGAATTCGAGTTGCGATGAGCCGATTGTGAGTTTTTTGGAGGTTAAGATAAGAAACGCAATTATTTGCATTCAGCTAACCTCCGAGAATGAAGAACCGATGAATATAGTCTGTCCAAAGTGTAAGACACTTGTCGAGGAGAGTACGGTAAAGAATGCACAAGAATATATGAAGAATTTGCCAGCGGCATTCGATCCGCAGTGTCCAGCTGATATTGTGAGTTTTTTCGGGTTAGGAACAACCGATTTTTACCTCAAATAGCGTAAATCGCAAGGGCTCTATTTTTCCAAAAAAAAATATCCCACTGGAATGGGTTCAGAGCCGAATAAAATCGAGAAATCGAAGATCAAGAAGTGGTCAAAATCTTGAAATTTATTTATTCATTTGGCAAGATCAAAGAAAGATGCATATAAAACAATCAGTACATAAAAAGTGGGTAACTACTAAATGAATAATATAAGATGAACTATAGAACCCGCAAAGAGTTCAGTGTTCAAATGAAAGGAAACAGGTTCTCTAAGGGCAGTGAGTGGAGTCGTAATGCGAAAGTATTTTCTGACACAAGCTTGGGGAAAAAGGGAACTATTTTGTCCCAGAGAGCGAAGTTTTGGTGCAAGAAGCTACTATTTTTGGCGCCGCGCAAGATAACTCTATACGGAAATCGAGGAGATGACGCTGGCTTTATGTATAGCGACATGTTGGGAAAATGGCACCGATAAGTGACAATTTTAAAGTATGTTTTAAGTATAAGAAATATGCGTCTATGGAACATGGTTTGTTGAGAGGCAAGAAAGAGGCGTCTTTGATATGGGGTCAGGTGAGCGGTGGCGTTATCGGGTTTAAAGGACAGATTGCATCTCAGGAAAACTTTGCGCGAAAAGAAACGAAGTGGGGATTCAAGTTTAGCTGTGAGCAGTGAGTTGCTTGGGTGGAAAACTTCGCAGCAGTATTCTAACGTGGGCCTAATATAGACGTTGTATAGTTTAAAATAGAAGTCTGCATTTGTGGACCTGAATGTTTTTAGGATTTTGCGACAATTAAGTTTAGCCAAATTCACTATATTACTTATATGTTTTTCGAATTTTAGGTTGTTATCCACAAGGAGACCCAAATCTCTAACGCAATTTGATGTTTTGATTGTAGTTTCCCCAAGTTTATAAGAATGTTGAGGATTATTTTTCCCCAGATGAAGAACGAGCGTTTTGTTTTCCGCCAACTTGAGTTTCCAGCGATCGCACCATTCCGATATAAGCTCTAAAGCGTTTTGAAGGCTTTCATGACTGGAACTGTATATTTTTACATCGTCGGCAAAGGCTATGGTGTACACGTCCTCGGGAATGGATTGGATCAGGTCATTTATATATATTAAAAATAAAACGGTCCTGTTACTGTCCCTTGCAACACACCCGATGTGTTACAAAAATAGTTTGACGATATGAAGTCTCCTATTTTTACTTTAGATTTCCTATGAGATAGAAATGATTTAAACCATAGACACAAAGATGGGTCAAGTCCGAAATTCTGCAATTTAAGAAGGAGCAAATCATGGGGGACCGAATCAAAAGCCTTTTTGAAATCTATTAATATAACGTCCAGACATTCTTTGGGTTTGTTCAGGATGAGATTATATTGCGATATTGCATCAAGAAGTGCTAGCGGACACGACCGGTGACTTAAGAACCCATACTGTTTTGTAGATAGATACGACGATAGATCGCTTCTGATTGTTCTCAAGACTATTCTTTCGAACAAACGTGCTAATGGGTGGGTTAGTGATATCGGCCTGAAATTGCCGGGATCCGAGACGCAACCTTTTTTGTGGAGGGGAATGACTGTGGACGTTTTCCAGCAGTCGGGGAAAGTATTGGATTTTAGCGATTCGGTAAATATAAGGGATAAAGGAATGGAAATTGAATTGGCGCATTTTTTTATAATGAAAAAATTTATATTGTCTGTTGAGAACCCAATTTTAGGGCAAAGTTGCGTTATACTTTTATAAACGCTGAAAGGAGATAAATCAACAAAGGAATTTATAGGTTTTGGGTGTGGGAGTGCGGGAAAGGGTGACGAAGGGTTTGCAAAACTCATGGCAAATGTTTTAATAAACGCGTCAGCTATCGCAGGTGGTTCCAAGATGTCATGGCCGTTGACTGTAAGTTTTTTAATGCTTAGAGAACTTGTAATCTTTTTCCTTATAAACGAAAATAGGCTTCTAGCGTTTGATGAATTGATTATAGTATTTTCAGTAATAATGAGCTTCTTCCGGATTTTTTGCAGATAATTTTTTACTCGTTTTTTTAACTGAACAGTTGTGTGGACCTTTTTTTGTCGCCTTAGTAGGTTAAATATTGATTTTCTACTTACCCTTTTTTTTGAATGAGAATGGGTTGCTTGAGGGGTATAAAATTCTATAGATTCGTTAAATATGTTTAGAAAGTGAGAAAGTTTGGATTCACAGGTGGAGAAGTAGGAAAACTGCTTTGGCCAATTGAGGCTTGACATATAAGCGTTTAGAGCATCAAAGTTGCACTTACGAAAAAGCAAGATTTTTTTTTGGATGGCGGCGCAGCACAATAGTTTTTAAGCAGATCGATATTGAATTTTATTGAAAAGTGATCAGATAACAGTAGTGGCTTACTTTTTTGAAGATTGAAACATGTTTTTGGGTTGTCGCAAAATATAAGATCTAGAAAATTTTCAGTGCCTGTGTTTGAAGACCTAGTTGGAAAGTGAACTAGCTGTTTTAAGCCATGAGAATCGGTTAAATCAGTAAGTCCTGATTTATCGTTGTTACCTGGGCAGTCCCAACGAATGGAAGGAAGGTTAAAGTCACCGAGTAGGACATGACTAACTGAAGATGTGGACAGTAATTGATTCAACTGACGCATGAGATTTTTTGTGTGGAGTGAGGACGTGTCGGGAGGTCTATATACCAAAATGAATCGTGTTTTTGAGATAATGTGATCAGCGACCAGTATTTCGCAGAGATGTTCTTGGTACGATTTTTCGTCAATAGCAATTTGAATAAGATCTATTGAACCGCGGTAAAAAATAGCACAACCTCCACCTCTTTTTTTGGGATGAGACGATAAACGATCAGCTCGTAGACATGAAATTTCGCTAGAGGAGCAAAGAGAGTCTGGGAAGGTGGAATCGAAAAACGATTCTGTTACAAATACCATATCTATACCATTAGCTAAAATATATTCATGAATAAAAGTAACTTTCTCTATGGTTGCTATTGATCTAGCGTTGGCTAAAACACAAGATAAATTAATTTGGTAATGTTTGCTTTTGAAGGGAGTGGTGCGGGGCAATATGTGCAGTGAATGTGATAAAGAGGGAGCCGCCTTGTTATGGAAATTATGAAAAGTTTTAGGCAAAAGTAATGTTGAGCTGTATGTTAAAGGACTAGGTGTGTTGACAATAAACGTGGTATTAGGTGACTGGCGGCCGCGTCCCTAGGCGCAAGATTTGGAAGAATTTCCTAATGCGCTTGAGGGTGGGGAAGCGGTAGGAAGAGCTCGCGGCGATTTAAGCTGAACGATATTTAAGTCATGCACCGCGTATTTGATCATACCTGCCTTTGAATTAGCCTCATATACCTCTTTTCTTATAGCATAGAGCACATCCAACTCTTCCCGCGTCATATCCCTGCGCGCTCTAACCGGACGGGCACCTATTTGGCGGTGAGTGTAACCGCTCCAACTGGTAATAAACCCACGCAGAAAGGCATCACGATCTGACTGGCTAGAAAATCGCACTTTAGTAGGAAATGGGTTGCTGCTCTCATTTTTACGCGGGACTCTAAAAACTTCAGTGGGAATGGGGAGGGATGAATCAGAACAAAATTTAGTTATAAACAACTTATCACAACTTCCTTGGCTACCTTCTTTCGAGTCCACGAGATTTTCAATGACTGCTGTGTTGCTTTTGTGATTGATGGTCATGAGATCCGTTGCGAGAGCCAGACGACGAGACACTGCTGCCACTTTAGGGTTTTTCTTTGCGATTTCCGAATAAAGCGCACAGGGATTTGCAACTGTTCGACGATTGAGAGTTGCATTGGAAGATATAGGAGGGAAGCCCTCGCAAATGCTTGGTGTTTTTAATTTTAAAATAATATTTTCGAGCTCACTGATCCGTGCAGACTGTTCATTCATAGTTTTTTGCTGCTCCGTTGAGGTAAGCTGCATATTTTGAAGCATAGTCTCAAGAACCTTTACTCTTGCCGCCATTGATTGAGATGCTTGGACTGCCACAATTTTTCTTTTACTTGCACGAGTTGCACGTGGTCGTTTTGAAACTGGTGACGATCGTTCCTGATCGTCTATTTCATCAGTAGCAATCAGATCGGAGTCGGTAGGTAGTGGCGCCATATAGGATGATTGATACAATAGCACAGTGAATAAAGGTCAATCAATATGAGAGGACCAAAGAGGGCGACCACTCGGTACGGGAAAAAACACACCGAATGGAAAAAACACACCGAATGGAAAAAACACACCGAAAAATCCAACAGGCACACACCAAAAGAAATGTTTTGGAGTTCCTTCAAAGTTAAAATCGAGAAAGACAGAACCGGGGATTACGCCTCGCCCATTTTGCAAGTCTGTGGCACGAAGAAACCGAGGAAAAACAGCAGCACAGGCGTGCAAAAGGGCGGTGCTTGTTCACATGTTTCATCAGGTTCTCAAAAAGCCGATGGAAATCGTTTTTTGAACCGATTTTCACAAGTTTCGATAGTTTTTTTTTTGTCACGGAAGCACACTGGGCAAAACTGATTTTTCGGCACACTTTTGGCACTTTATTAGCATCTACTCGGCAGCTAGGAGGCAACAGTGGCCGCACTCGACAATAAAAAAGAATACAACGAAAATAACGGGATACCAGCAGAAACTTTATGCCTCTCTCCAAAGTGACCCAAATATTCAAATTTCCAGCTCCAAGACCTAATCGCCAAAGCGGAACAAGTACTGCACACTTCCAATGTCTATCTCACCAGGTATTCCTCCAACAACCCCATCCCATCACATCCAAAACTATAATTCAGACTCCGAACCGCTCTGTTCCACGTGACAGGAGACTTGACAATCGAGAACGTGTCACTAATGCACACACAAATCTACAACAACTACAAAACGTGTTTCCCGAAAACGGACAGACACGTCGGGTTCCAACTTCTGCACATTGTCAAAGCCTTGGTTGAGAAGGGCGAGAGAAGTCAGGCGATGCCGTACGCCTTTGACGCCATGAACATTTTTGAAGTGTGTTTTGGACTCGATCATCCCTACTATTTGCAGACTCTTGCGTTGTGGACGTATTTGGAAAAGGAGGTGGGGTTTTATCTTTAAATGAGCAAACCTTTTCTAATTTCTTAATCAAATATATTGCTCAGATCCCGAAAAGCACCGAAGAACTTGTGCAGCTGACAAACTTCGCCGACAATCGACCAGTCGACATTGTCAGTCTTCTCGCGCGTGCCAACATGCTGTCAGCGACGACGCCGCCGAGCATCGTTGCCGCGAAATAACTTTGTTCCTAATTTTAAATGTTAAGTCTAATTGTTTGCACGTCAATGTTTAATAATGTTTACGTCGAATAAACACGTTTTTTCAACTATTTTTTATTTCCAAAAAAAAAACAATTTCTATCAATTACGCGATGGGTGAGACGATTTGGTAAATAGCGTTAAGTACTCTCTTTCCAGCAAATGTTATAAGTGTTGAGCAAGATCAAATCGATAGTCTACTGAAACTTTGTGAAGATCACAAGAAAACCCTGCAAGTGATGCTGGAAAAAATTAAGCCGAGTGTTACGGTACGATACACCTTTTTTTTCGCTTTAACAAATATTTATTTAACTTGCAGCAAATGAGTGAGTTGATGGGCGCGAGACTGGCAGTGATATCTGAAAAAATGGTGAAACTAAACACAAAGTTTGACCTATTACACAAGAATAACCAGGAGGTATGTAAATATTTAAATTTACAAAACCGACAAGAAACGTCAAACATTTCCAGTTAATGGATAAGATTCGCGAAAAACTAGACGAAATAGACGTGCAAGCAATGGAGGCGAATCGCGAGTTTGATGAGATTAGGCGAAAAGTGTCAACTGCGAAACGTCATAGGCGAGGGAGGGGTCTGGTGCGCAGCATTGCGCACAGAATTCAACATCAAGCGAATGCGCTTTTGGTTTTTTTGGGATTACAGCAAAAAGCGAAGAAGTCGGAAGAGAATAGTGCTAAACGAAGCTTGGAGTTGACGTAAGTGATGGTCTAGTGTCTCGTTCGCGTGCGTGGAGCTGAAGTTGGTGGTACCACGAAATAGAACTTAGCTTATACGGCGATTAAGCTGGTGCTTCGCTTGGCCAGGCAAACTGACAGCTCCATGCACACGATTAAAAACAAATACTCCACTTTTTAGGAAAACGTATCGATCAGAGAACGCACTAAACACGCATTTACCGTCAAGCAGCAAGTCTCCGGTTAATTCGAAAATGGCAGGCCCCACGATAAAGTTGAGTCCGATAAAGAATAATATAAAGAAGACGCAATAAATTGTTTTATTTTTTGATTAGTTTCACCATAATTTTTGAAGCGGTAAAGTTTGCGCGACTCAGTCACCATAAAATCGATAATTCTCAAAAAAAAAAGATTTGAAACATATGAGCAATGTAATCACCAAAATTTGAATCGTGTCGTCTCTCCGACTGACTTTCATAAGAAAGCTAAGCAAGTGTGAACACAAAACCACGTGCGCGTCTTCCGATAGGAGTAAATATGTTTCCAGTAGCTGAAACTTATTTTAATTTTACATTTTTTCAATGAGCTGCTCGGAAGACCGCTTGTAAGTAAAACTTGCACGGCGCGATGTTAAAAACACTGTTCGGACCCAACGGGGATCGCATGCTGATGGCCATTAAATTATGATAACGATAACGTTCCAACGGACAGCTCATTGCGAACTTACTTACCGTAAAACCTACAATAGAAGAACCCCTATAATTAAAGCACCCCTATATTAGAAGGACACTTTACTAAGAACACCCACGATTTTTTTAAACGTTTGTTTCCGAACTTTTATTTTTTTTTTGTTTTCTTGTTAAAAAATATAATTTCAACATGACGAAAGCGAGGATATGTCACAAAATCAGTTCATGAGTTCTGATTATCGACGTCTGCCGGATGGTGGCCGTCGTTTGAAAGCCGCAAAATTTGATAAGAACTTATTGGAGTGAATTCAAAATCATATTATCCATCTATGAGAGTTCCACCGATCGCACACGGACCGTCCACTGCGAACTTTCCCGCACATCGTCTCAAGTTCTCACGTAGAAAATACGTATTCCGCCGATGGCCTAGCGCTGCATGGCCTAGGTTCCGATAGAGTCCCAGTGGAACTTTCAGAGATTAATAATTGAAAAGAGAAGAATAGAGACAGCAGAAAAATTATTAAAAAATTGTTTTAAAGTTTAAAGGGTTCTCAGGGCCTCACAATGTACAAGCAAATAATTCTTCGAGTTGTTCGAGCGGTACTGGGTCGGTACAGCTCAATTTCAGACGGTTCTATCCCTCGAAGTTCTATTCCGTAGCAGTTCTATACAGTAGTACCCCACCCCTCCTCCGTTTTTCAGTCGCCGAACGGCTAGTTTGAATGAAAGCTTTTTCATAAAAATGATT